>OW052239.1:19882211-21132211 GCA_932527175.1 Operophtera brumata
GCCTCAATGGGCCTCTTTTCGCAGTGGGTTGCATCATCGTGGAATATAGACGTGACAAGTGGTGAGCTCCTTAAGGAGCTCCCCATGGAGCTGAAATTTGACATACCTAGGTACCTGTAAAGTTCTAATGACAATACAATATTATAATGAGAACGAGCTGATCCTCGATGGATAATAGCAGACTGGCATTGTTTGGGCTCATTTTATCAGCACACTGTACCGATCACTAATTTGATAAAAGATTATAGTGAAAAAAAATAACATAAAACTCACTAAAAAACCTTGTCTTTTGTTTCATTTTTGATATCACTCCTAAACAAAAAGTCAATCTATAATCAATGTGAATCTATTTCAGAAATAAAGAAGTCACCGTTTACCACAACTGCAGCAGCTCTGTGAATCCCATTAGCTACGAAGATTTCTTTACAGTATTTAGTGAAGAGACCGCTAGAAATGGCTCGAGTAAGACCCTAACAATAATCCATATGAGTAACTTTCTAACACTATAGACAAGATTTTCTAATAACGAATGATTTTCCAGATGAAATGTACGCAAAGTTTTGGTTCCTCAAATCTAAACCTCTGGTGGAGATTCTTTCGTTCTTCTTTGAGACCACGCCTGCGAATGTAGCTGACTTTTGGCTTATGTTAACCGGAAGATCACCGAAGTAAGATAACTCCAAAATTTCTAATCAAACATTTGCTAATTCATTAATTAGTCGTGAAAAAACACGTCTAGTTACCTACGTCCAGACTGGCCTATAGGTACATTACGTTCATCAAGTGTTTTGGCCCACAGGTACGTCAAAAATTTGTCCAGAGCTAAACAACTTTGCGCCTCTTTGGGATTCTTCCTCGATAGTTCTTGGGTGTTTCTCTCCCGAAACACGTCTTCTCTCCACGAAAGCGTAACGCCGAATGAGCAAATAATTTTTCCTTGCGATCCGGCAGACATCGATTGGAAGCCATACTTGGAACAATACAGTCAGGGAGTCAGGAAATACCTTCTTGGCCCAGATCAAATCAGATGCAGATTATGAAGATACCTTAGGGGTATCTAGTACCTTTGAGGAATCTTGTAGATACCTTGTACCACTGTGGTACTAACTACAGTACCTAACCAAGCAAATAAAGCAATTATATAGGTACCTTGTGAGATCGAAAATAAATTTATTATAAGTTGTTGTGTTGATGTACAAAACAAATATACAAATAAGGAGCGAGTTCTTTAAAATTGTATTTAGGTACTTGGTTATTTGTGGATTTTTGTACCTACTTAGGTAGATTTACTGTATCGAGCTAGATGCTGAGGTAGTTACTAATATGATAATATCTGATGATGATGATATCTGACGACTGAAGCTGTAAACGTATTAAGTATGTATAATCCTTAATAACCTTTATATCTTCATGTTAAGGTTGATCTCAGTGACGGTCGAGATAGGCTCTTCTGAAGTGGGAACTTCCTTTTGAAGCCAATGTTCGTACTCTTTGCTTTTCAATGGATAAATCGTGGTTACGTAGGTACTATACGAGTATGTGCATTGTGTACAAACTGGCCACTGTTTCTCAACTGAGTTGATCGGTTCAATATAATATTTTTCCATGTAGTTTCCATACAAGTTATGATTTGTCAAATAAATAAACTTTGGGTGCATGTCGGTAATAAACACTCAGTAGCTTGTTAATTGTTTTATTATTACATAATATAACAACCAACAGTCACGTTTATGTATATACTAGCTGACCCGCTCGCGACTTCGTCGACGCGTAGACTTTCATACAAACTTCAACACCCTTTTTGCGAATTTTCAAAAATCGTTTCTTAGTGCGCGCCTACACCCCTTAATAAATGCTTGTGCCGAATTTCAGTAGTTTCCGAGCTTTCGTGATGAGTGTGTGGACTTCTCTTTTATATATATACTCCTGATCCCACACTAGGATACCGGGTGTCGTGGGTATCAGGAACCAGGAGTACCTACCGTGGCACGACACCTATACCCGGAACAAACATTGGCAGATCATACAAACTTTGTCCGCAGCGGGAATCGAACCCGCAATCTCTCGCATCTCGCAAGTTAATGTAGGTAGTTTTTAAGAACCTATTGTGTTAGTTTGTAAGTAATACGCCAACCCCCAGCTGTCACAAACCAGGTTTGGCTGTTATAAAATGCTGTTAGCATTAAGCCCACCTTTTTGTTACATTAGTTTATGTGCAATAAAGTAAAAATAATAATAATAATAATCTCCGCCGGCTACTCGCCCGCCGCACCACAGTGGTCATCAACATTTCCAGTTTGGTGTGTCTTCTGGTGGAATACCTATTTAATATGATGTCCTGTAGGTTAAGTTTTAAAATCCCAAGAGTACTTTAAGCATGCATAGACAAACTACCAATAAGGGAATTTCTAGACAAAACTTACAAGGATAAATAGATGTTTCAGCAAAGTAAATTTGAGACACTCTGTGTAACTGAGCACATATCACACGCTGTCTCATCGTTAGTTCTCCTCCCGTGTTGTTGTCGCTAAACACCACAATTTTAAACAAAACATTTGTAACTTTTGGCATAACTAAGCCGTTGACATTGTATATTTACCTCGTTGATATGATAACAGGGCCAGGGGTCGTAAACTCTGAGTTATGACTTGATAAGGGTTTATCTTGTTTAAGAAATTACTTTTTACTGTTGTTTTCATTTTAATTAAGTGTTCATAGTGTGAAGTGTGTGCAACTTTGTGTGGTGCTTCTGATTTGTATTTAAAAGGTGAGTTTTATTTAATATCTTACATCCTGTGAATATCTTTAGGAATGTGCTATCTTAGGATAAAATTCACAAGTTGCATAACCTCCCCATTCACTGTTTAGCCCGTGAGTTCATACTATCTATCAACATAGTAGAAATAAACCAATCTAAAATTGAACACGCCACTTTTTCATTAAGTCAAAATAAAATATTCCCTAGTCAGTACACACAAGGATCATTTTGAAACGTCGAACTTGTGTCAAGTTCCAAGTAAAAGTGGCGGAAGGGAGTTCAGTTTTAGATTGGTTTATCTCGAGTATCTCGACCAAGTTTTACTGTTTCTTATTTTGTAAGTAATGTAATAATTTTGAAAAATAATGGTGGACAGTTCACATAATATTATCTAGCCCCGAGCTAAGCAGATGGAGAGCATGAGTATGGGAGCAATCAGCTCCTTATATAATCCAGTTCAGAACCAGTTTCATTATCAAGTTGGGTCTCGACCGCCTAGTTTTCTGTCCAACATATAATGTTGCGTTTGTTTTGTGTCTAACAACAGTTTTGTGGCATAAGATAAATTATATACTTATTCTATGTTATAGGAAGGGGAAGTCCTCAGCGAACGTATTCAGACCAGATCAGAGACGTTCTGGAAAAAGGCAAGGTCAAGAGTACTCTTAACCGACGAGCATGTATGAAGAATGTGATGAGAGTGAATGAAGCAAAATAGGTGTGTCAGGATCGTAGCAACTGGAAATCCGTGGTCTCTGTACCCCTCCGGGAAACATGCGTGAGACTATGTATGTATGTATGTATGTCTATGTTAACGGAATAAATAAATAACTAAGTATATCAGTTACGGTTCGACATACGATGAGACCTTCGACCAAAGTAAAATTTTACTTTAGTCGAAGGATGAGACACCCTAAAATAAAAAACACCCATTGTAAAATACAGATGGCATCAACCCAAGTAACGAAGAAGATAATCAACTCTCCTGAGACTTGTGTGGACGACAATCTACGCGGAGTGGTCGCCACCTACCCCTCTCTACAGCTGCACCCGAAAAACAGAGTGATCACAGTCAGAAGGAAGGTCTGTCTAATTACCAGTGAATATTTCCTCAACTCTACCTTTTTTTGGTGACGAGGGAAGTAAAAGAAAAGTCTGGTTACCAAATACCGTATTGCATTGAGGGTACCTACAATACGATTAAAGGTTCAAGCACATTATGCCGGGCCGCAGCGGGGCACAGCAGGCCGCAGCGCAGCGCAAAATGCTTACCTAGCACATTAGTGACGGGCCGGGTCGCAGTGCATTGGCAGATTTTGAGTACAGTGTACTGCCAGAATTTGCGTGCAACTGTACGTTATGGTATAATCAAATCAAAACAAAATAACGGATCTCAACCTTTTTCCAGGATGACTCAAAAAGAGTAGCAGTCCTCGGTGGAGGTGGATCAGGCCACGAACCATTTGCTTCTGGTAAGGCCTAGTGGGTTTCGAACCACACTCCAAATAATATAATAGATACAAATGTTTGGATGTTAGTTTGTACTCAATCACCACTTTATCTGTGTCAATCACGTTGTAAAGGCTGAACAACTTTATATGGACATCATCATCATCATCATCATCAACAGCCTTTAGACGTCCAATGGTGAATAGAATGAGGGGAGTTGCCAAAATCACCACGCTTGGGAGGCGGATTGGTGATCGCAGTATTGGTGTTAAGTACTCATGTCGATGCTGCTGCCCATCCCTTAGTATAATCCCTTAGTCGGCTTTTACGACATCCACAGAAGGAGACGGAGGTGTCCATTCTTAAGGCGGACACACACAGGTTTCTATGGTATGGTGATAGATTACGATATGCCCTAAATTTATCACGGTACCATGCGAGCGAAGCTGTTTTTTTATACTACTTGAATGACGGAACTAGCAGATGGCCCACCTGATGTTAAGCGGTAACCTATGCCTATGAACAGTCCATTACCTCATAGGTCACGTCCACCTAGGACGCACCCTATGTGGCATTGCACTGCGCCCGCCACCCTAAAACATAAAGATAAAAAGTCTCATGTGCATGTAATTTCACCCGCACCCTTACCCTTCAAACCGAAACACAGCAATGCGAGCACTACTGCTTTGCGGCAGAAATATAGGTATGGTGGTAGTACTTCCCCGGACGAACTCTTTCACAAAAAAGCTCTACTACTACTCTGCTACTATGGTGCTAGATATAGGTACATTCAAACGTAAATTCGATTCGATTTATCATGGCAGACCACGAGTTTCCACTACACCACATCTTCCTAGTAAGCCCAAAGAGACAAATGAAGTAAAGCCACATCAACATAATGATAATGGTATGTTTCAGGCTTCGTCGCATCCGGTATGCTGGATGGAGCGGTAGCAGGAGGGGTCTTCGCATCGCCACCAACTGGTCATGTGCTGTACGCCATTGCCCAACTGTTCAAATACAATTCAGGTAAAAAATCACCTTCAGATCCTATGATCCTATGCGAACTGCTAAGGAGTGGAATACACTACCGTCGTCTGTTTTTTCCTGAAACCTATAATCTGGGTCTCTTCAAGTCTAGAGTGAATAGGTGCGTTCTAGACCTTTGTGCTCCATCTTCGGCCACATCGTCACTTACCAACAGGTGAGATCGTGGCCAAATAAAGGTATATCAATGTAAAAAAAAAAAACTGCTTGTCTGGATGAACATTTCTTGATTTTCCAGAAGGCCGTGTAGTTTATTTCAAAGGAAAATGCATCAAATGTTGAATTTAAAGTTATTTTTAAACTTCCAGCTGGAGTGACTGTAATCATTGGAAACTACACAGGCGACAGGCTCAACTTCGGTAAAGCTATTGAAAAAGCTAAAATTTCTGGAATTAAGGTAAAATTACAATCATTTACAAAAAGTGTATGAAAATGTTTCACGAAAAATTACAGTTGATAATATTTCTGTTTGAAGGTGGAAGGTCTAATTGTTGGGGAAGATGTTGCATCCAGTATGAACAAGACTGGTGGAAGGAGTATGGTGGGGGAAGTCCTGTTTTATAAGGTGCGATATCAAAATGGTTTCTGACCACCAGTGGGTAAAACTGACGCGAATTAGATTTTCTCTTCTGATTTTAGCTGTCAGGGGCAATGGCTCAGAAGGGCTACGAACTGGATAAAATCCGCAGCATAGCAGCCGAGGCTAACAAATTTATGGCCACTTTGGGAGTATGCCTGAGTGCTTGTTCATTGCCAGGTCAGTTACCAAGACCTCCATTCATTCAGCTAGAAGAAAATTAATATTGGAACTAGAAGACAAAGGTTTCATCATATTTTCTAAATGAGAAAGGCAATGTAGACATGACGTGTGTGAGAGAGAGAGAGAGAGAGAGAGAGAGAGAGAGAGAGAGAGAGAGAGAGAGAGAGAGAGAGCGACAGAGAGATCTTTGAAACCTGTTCAGCAACCCATGTTGCTCAACAATGCATGTTTGAAATGTTTAGTAGTAGTAGAGCTTTTTTGTAACTGAGTTCATCCGGGGAAGTACTACCACCATACCTATTTCTGCCGCAAAGCAGTAATGCTCGCATTGCTGTGTTCCGATTTGAAGGGTAAGGGTGCCGGTGAAATTACAGGAGACTTTTCATCTTTATGTCTCAGGGTGGCGGGCGCAGTGCAATGCCACATAGTGCGCGTCCTATGTGGACGTGACCTATGAGGTAATGCACTGTTCATAGGCAGAGGGTACTACTTAAAATCAGGTGGCCCATCTGCTTGATCCGTCATTCCCACCAAGTACCAAGTAGTATAAAAAAAAACCCTAAGCACTTTATTGTATGTCGACAGACGATCGATTTTTACTCTTACTCGTATTAGTCGACCAACCAGATCTTAATGGTATTATTTTTGTAACAGGTCAGCCACCGCTGTTCGAGATAGCACAAGATGAGATGGAGTTGGGTGCGGGCGTGCACGGAGAAGCAGGCATCGCTAACATGAAGATGGGAACTGCTAAGGAAGTGGTCAAGATGATTATTGACAAGGTAAGCCAGGGAATCCCAGAAAGATACATTTGAAAACTAAAAATCTGCTTTGTAAACCAAGAACAGAAATAACAGCAAGTCGTTATTTTAAAGCCTGATTGTATTTGTGTGGATTTCAGATCATAGCACACTTAAAGCTGATGACAGGGCATCGGGTTGCAGTGATGGTGGACAACTTGGGCGGTACTTCGTTTATTGAGATGAATATCATCGCAGCTGAAACCAAGGAGTACTTAGGTATGATCATAAGACCAAAAAATATCCATAAACGAGAAGTGCCTGTTTGAAAACCTGCTTGAAAATAAATAATTTATTTTGGAACTGATTTTTAACCCCCGACGTAAAAACAACGGGGTGTGTTTGTGTGTGTGTTTGCGCGTGCGTGCGTGTGTGTGTGTTCGTGTGTGTGCGTGTGTGCGCGCGCGCGTGTGTGTGTGTGTGTGTCTTTGTGTGTGTCTGTCTGTGGCATCGTAGCTCCCGAACGGGTGAACCGATTTAGTTTTTTTTTTGTTTGATTAGTGAATTCGTCATTGCGTTGAGGGTTTTTTAATTTTTACAAAATTAATTACTTGTTAAATCATGTTCTTTGTTACATTTCAGAAAGCCAACAAATTACCGTCGAAAGGCTTTTTTCTGGACACTTCAAGACGTCCCTGGAGATGCACGGCTTTCAGATATGCATCTTACACCTCAACAAAGACATGGGAGATCTGTGGTTGGAGCTACTCGATGCTCCTACCGGGGCTTCTGGTTGGACTGGGAGCGAAATGTCAGTGCGGAACGATGAGAAGCATTTGGACGATGAAACGCTTCTGCAAACTGATGGGAGGAAGGTCTGGCGTTTGGTTCTTGTTTATCAAAGAGATAGGAGATTATGGTGGATGGAACAACTCGATGCTTCTACCGGGGCTTCTGGTCATACTGGGAGTGGAATGTCAGTGCGAAATTAAATAAATAAATAAATAAATAATGCTGGACAGTTTACATAACATTATCTAGCCCCAAGCTAAGCAGAGCTTGTGTTATGGGTACTTAGATAACTGATATACTTAATACAATATATTGTATTATGTATATCAGTTATCTAGTACCCATAACACAAGCTCTGCTTAGCTTGGGGCTAGATAATGTTGTGTGAACTGTCCAGAATTATTTATTATTATTATTATTATTATTAATACATTACATAGATAGATATTTTTTATTATACATAGAAAATACCCAGAACACCCTGAACAAATATCTGCGATCGCACAAATATTTGTTCCGAGGCGGGAATCGAACCCGCAACCTCCTGGGTCGCAGGCCAAGCTTCGGCTACCGCGCCACAGAGGTCGTCAAATAATAGGAAATGAATAGGAGGAAGTAGATTATGAAAGGCTTCTGCAAAGTGATGGGGGAGGTCTACGACACCTTGTGTTGCTTTTTGTCCAATCAGTAGACCTGATGACATTTTAATAACTGTTGGCTTTGGCATAATGCGAGGTTTGCACTTTGCAAGGCTGTAGTGATTCGTGCATACAAAATGGTATTGCGAGTAGTGTACAATACTGTACTAATCACTAAGCTCACGCACGCATAATGCACAATCACGCATTAACGCACTAATCACAAATCAAAGTGTAAACCAGACTTTAGACACTGCTGGAGAAGTGTAGCATTCTGTTCAAGCATAATTTATCACTCGCCTGAGTCAGAATACTCATGCCAATAGTTTTCAATAACCCTGAACTTATTTTCCAAGTTCGTAAAACATTTAACATTATATTACAGGCCGCATCAGGTCCAGCTCTATCTCCAAAAGATCAGGATATTCTCCGTGGGAGCTTGGCGACAGCTGCTGAACACCTAGTCAAAAGCGAGGGATTGTTGAATAAATTGGACTCAGGGTGCGGGGATGGAGACTGCGGGATTACGCTCAAGAAGTTTGGGCACGGTAAGATACTGGGTTTTAAAAACATTTGAACTGGGACAGGAAGCGGGCTAAATGAGACATGTGAATCTATTGTGGATGGGTAGATATGTGATCAACCACAATACAATCCTGACTATTGAATTAATACATATTTTGACCAAGTTCTGTTATGTTTCTAGCCATTCTATCCTACCTGGAAACAGCATCGCTCGAATACATCTCTAACGTACTCTGGGACCTATCCGAGATTGCAGACAAAGACATGGGAGGCACCTCCGGAGGTATCTACAGCCTGGGACTGTCCGCGGCAGCACAAGCTATTGCTTTGTAAGTTTACAAAAAGCGATGATACCGACAGCTGTTTGGTTTATAAATCAAAAATTGCGTGCTTGGAGCAAACATAATCAAACCACAAGAAAGCCAAAATAAGGCAGTCCTGTAGCTTCACGCAAAAAGTTACCTTCCTAGAGGTAAGAACTGAAATGCGAGGATATAATGTGAGGAATTGTCCACTGGCTGGTTTAACTAAGAGTTACCTTCCTAGAGGTAAGAACTGAAATGCGAGGATATAATGTGAGGAATTGTCCACTGGCTGGTTTATCTAAGAGCCTATACACCGAAAAACACGCGATTCAAACGCGCATTGATTTATTTCCTTTGATTTCAACATATTTGACACGCGATAAATAGGCTCTAAGCCGAGTTAGAGCTAGTACAAACTGGGCGCAAACGGTGCGCGTTGATAGCGTACACACAGCGCGCTTAGCAAGCCGTTCGACGAGCGTTATTATGGAACACTGATTCGGAAATTGACGTTGAAGAAAGCGACCATACTATACACAAGCGCGCGATCAAATTTACAGCAAAATGGCGCACGGCTGACGTCCGCACAACGCGCTTTCGAACCAAAATAATAGACCATATCTACCTACACCTCAATTAGACCTCTTGGTACTCAAAGCGCGCGTTTGAAAGTCATAGCTTCAGAGTCAGATGACCTTAACCACTAAGCTAAATTGTTACAGTGCAAAATCCAATGACGCTGCATCGTGGCTGGCTGCGTGGCACAGCGCTATGGACGCCATCACCAAGTACGGAGGAGCAGAGCCGGGTGACAGAACTATGGTATGAACAAACTCTTTCAACAATACCTTACTAAGTACTAGAGCTTTTTTGTTAAAGAGTTCGTCCGGGGAAGTACTACCACCATACCTATTTCTGCCGCAAAGCAGGAGTGCTCGCATTGCTGTCTTCCGGTTTGAAGGTTAAGGGTGCCGGTGAAATTACAGGCACATGAGACTTTTCATCTTTATGTCTCAGGCGCAGTGCAATGCCACATAGGGTGCGTCCTAGGTGGACGTGACCTATGAGGTAATGCACTGTTCATAGGCAGAGGTTACCACTTAACATCAGGTGGGCAACCTGCTTGTTCCGTCATACTAGTAGAATAAAAAAAAAAAAAACGCTTGTATCGCCTATTACCAATCCCCGCAGAGTATCCCGAAGATAGGTACGTGTTAAATGCGAAAGTTTGGATCACTATTCATATAGCTGGTATCGTTTGTGTATGATACCATCTCCGTCGCGTATCATGATTGTGTGCTGTGATATATCCGGCCAATATACCCCTCAATCTCCTCCCGTGGATGTCATAAAAGCCGACTAAGGATAGCTGTTGTATAGGCAGCCTACGGAGGTGTTGACGTAAGGACGGTATAATGCACACGAATCATTACCAGAGGGGCTAGTCTGCAAATTTGACAAGCAACTTACACGGCCGTGTGGTGTACACTACACGGATTTTAGTATGGAGAAATCTAAGAGCGCCCCTAGCGGGCACCTTGAGAACCTCAAATCCCGTACAAAAATCCATGAAGTGTACACCACACGGCCGTGTAAGTTGCTTGCCAAATTTGCAGACTAGCCCTTCAAGTAATTCGGCTGGTTCGAGCCGTGTCAATCAGCGTATCTTTAAATCCTTTGGCTAAGATGGTTTTCCCTGAATAGCGAAGCCAAGTTCTGATCATCGAATTCTGTTCATATTTAGCTGGACACTCTCCACGTTGCTGCCGAGGCTTTTAAGAAGTACATGAAGGAGGAGTTAGCAGTTCTGCTGAAGAAGACCTCCGAGGCGGCCGAGAGGGGCGCGCAGGCTACTAAGGACATGACTGCAAGGTATGAGCACCAAAGAACATCCTTAATGCCTTTTCAACTCAAAAAGCAGACTTCTCCCATAGAGTTTTCATTAAAATATTAATTACTAGCAGCGCAATGCGGTTTCACCCGCGTAAGTCTCGATCCCGCGGGAATATCGGGATAAAAATGTGCCTGTGTTATTCCGGGGGTCCAGTTATCTCCATTCCAAATTTCATGCAAATCCATCCAGCCGTTTCAGCGTGAAGAAGTAACAAACACACTATACACACACACACACTTTCGCCTTTATAATATTATATATAGTGTGATGTGATGTGATGAGGGATTTATCGAGCACTATGACAAAACAAACAAAATATTGCGATCTTTGTAAATGGTAGTATTTAGGGCTCCGTGCCCAAACGGTGTCAACGGGACCTTATTACTAAGGCTACGCCGTCCGGTTGCCAGTATTCTGTCACAGGGGTAACCTAGGCAGGTATAAGAGGTAAGTAGCCAGTTGAAAACACAGATAACTGTGTTCTTGAGGCATCAACTCCAAGCAAATAACAAAGAGATCCTATGATGAAAACATTTTGAGTTACGTAGTGAAAACGGAACCCTACACTATGTGTTCATACGCATTTGGCCGGTTATTTATAAAATGCATGTAAAAAGTAAGTTTATGATTTAGGATTCAGCCGATTTGCGTACTTAAACTGAACCAATTAATTGGTTAAAAACTACGGTCTTAGATTTAAACAATTAATTGGTTAAAAACTATGGTCATACTTATGACCAATTAATTGGTTAAAAACTATGGTCATACTTATGACCAATTAATTGGTTTAAAACTATGGTCATACTTATGACCAATTAATTGGTTAAAAACTCTACAATGATACTTTTAACCAATTAATTGGTTAAAAACTCTACAATGATACTTTTGACCAATTAATTGGTTAAAAATTATGGTCATACTTATGATCAATTAATTGGTTTAAAACTATGGTCTCATTTTTACCAACTTATTAGTTATAAACTATATGGTCATACTTATGATCAATTACATGCATACATACATAGACACACGCCTTTTTCCCTTTTTACTGTAATAATTAATTGGTTAAAAGCTCCACAATGTTACTTTTGACCAATCTACGGTCTTATTTTAAACAATTAATTGGTTATCTTGAGGGCAGCCCGTATTTGAGCGTATTTGAGGGGACTTGTGTTTGTATTGATTCCGTGAGTATTGTTGCAGAGCTGGACGCGCGTCATACGTGGCTAGCGGCTACACGCGCGACGAGGACGCGGGGGCTCGCGCGACGGCCGTGTGGCTGCAAGCCATTCTACACCATATTGCTAGCAAGATATGATTCTAAACATGTTGTAAATAGTCAAGCTCGCGTTAAACAAAGACCAGCTAATATTTTGTACTGATCAATAATAACGGGATACCTAACACTTACGAGAGGTTTAACTCATGTCAAGTTGGCAAGTTTCCAATGAGGAGACACACTTCTTATTTATCACGCTAGGTGGCGCATAATCGCTGGTGTTGTTTCGTAGCCAAACAAAGGTCTATCAATGTAAAAAAAAATACTGACAAAAGTGGACAGTATTAGTTATGTCAAAAATGGATAATTTTAGTATGAGAAAAAGAAAAGACCACTAAATGACAAGCACCAGCGATGGTGGCGCCATCTGAGATTAGTTTAGCCTGTGGCTTCCCATTTGGCATGAGTTAAGTGTCTCATAGAAGGACCAAGAAGACTTCTATGGCTCGGCGGGCGAGTAGCCGGCTGATATGCGAGAGGGTAATGGTTCGATTCCCGCTGCGGGACAAATATTTGCATATCATGCAAGATCTGCAAATATTTAATCCGGATCTGTGTGTTTTTGTACCATGGTACTCGTAGTTCCTTATACTCACGACACAGAGGATCCTAGTGTGAGATCAGTACTATGTAGCGTCCAGAACTGGCGACCGTTTTAAAACCCGCTCGATGGCCAACGACATTTTAACGGCCGTGTGAAGTCCGTGGATGGAGGTAGCTCAAGACCATTGGTTTTGGCAGTATATGTTGGAGGCCTATGCCCAGCAGTGGACTTCTGTAGGCTGGTGATGTGTCTCGTAAATGTTAGGTGTTATATACATCTGAAGTAAGGGTGTCGTTAAAGCGTGAGTATGACAATTATAGAAACAACATAAATTCAACAAATAATTGTTATATATTGATCACAGTCTAAAATTATCTATGTTAAAATAATTATACTATGTAATGTTATTATTTAAATAAACGCCCCGTTTACTCGACTGCGCAATAATATATGTTATTTTGTGTACATTGAACAATAACACGAACAATACAACATTTTTTTAATACACGTTTTTAAAACTGACTAAACGAAATTATTTCTTCTAGTCCCATACAGATTCCTAGCCCAAACCGGTCAAGGCATCGCCAATTAGAGACGGAAATGCTGGTTCGAGTCTCGCCGTTCATTTTGGCAAGATTCTATTGCCACGTTCACACGCCCCGCTGCACGCCCCGCTCGCTATGTGCGGCCTCGAGCGACGGAGCATGCGCGTAGGTCCCTTCTGTCCACGTGGCTCCCCTAACAATGATCCCCTGGGGCTCATGTCGAGTTATGTTTACAATAATATAAGATAGTTGTACCTACGCTAGAAGTCCCATTCGGTCGTCTTTTCAATGTCCATCTCTGCCATTTTCTCTTGCAGTAGCAGTGCCGACATGTCATCTGAAAATTACGTTTTATATTACCATAGACTACCCAAACACTAGACTGCCAATCACATACAAGAAAACGTGCATCGATAAATGATTGCCTACAATGACGCTAGATGTCGCCGAGTGTTTTGAATCTGCTATAAACGATTGTAATGCTTTAAATTTGAATAGATCGACCATAGTTTCATAATAAAAAAATAAAATATAAATGTTTATTTTTAAAGAATGAAAAGAGATTAGGTAATTGGTTTAAAATGCTGGTTGAATTATTCCCAGGCTATTTGCCAGCGCCATCTAGAAATAGCCTGGAATTTGTCATTTTTTCAGTCACGTTTTCTTGTGTGACATTGGCAGTCTATTGTGTTTAGTTAGTCTATGATATTACCAATACGGTTCTGTGCTTATTTTATTTTAAAAGAAATCATTTTGATTTTTCAAATTTTGGGTGATTCTTTTTCCTTTTTTTTTTTCTTTTGCCAATCACAGGCGAGGTTGCGGGTTCGAGTCCCGCTGGAACGGAATTTTTGGGTTACATTTAAATTTGATTCTTTTTTTTTTTTTTTACATACATAGGTATGTATACACACGTCTTTATCCCCGGGGGAGGCAAAGCCTCAATGGGCCTCTTTTCACAGTGGGTTGCATCATAATGGAATATGGACGTGACAAATTGTGAGCTCATCACCGGTATTTCTTCCCACGACTGACTCGGCTAACGCTTTCTTCCAGTAATAACACATTCCTTAATAAGCTAGCAGCCAGGACAAATCTTACTAACATGTCCGGGTAATCCCTTAGCCGGCTTTTACTACAGCCACGGGAGGAGACAGAGGTATATCCTTAGGCCGGACACACCACGCCTCATGTCGTCCTAATGCTTCCGTTGGTACTCACCAGGTTCGGGCTTGATCGGCTATACGCATCCAATGAGGCCGGGCAGGTAGTCAGTCTTGCGGATCTGCTTGAAGAATGCGTGGTTCAGCAGCTGTGTCGCTGTCGTACTAATGCTTCCGGTACTCACCAGGGTGAGGCTTGATCGGCTTGACGCATCCGATGAGGCCGGGCAGGTAGTCAGTCTTGCGGATCTGCTTGAAGAATGCGTGGTTCAGCAGCTGTGTCGCTGTCGTACTAATGCTTCCGGTACTCACCAGGGTGAGGCTTGATCGGCTTGACGCATCCAATGAGGCCGGGCAGGAAGTCAGTCTTGCGGATCTGCTTGAAGAATGCGTGGTTCAGCAGCTGTGTCGCTGTCGTACTAATGCTTCCGGTACTCACCAGGGTGAGGCTTGATCGGCTTGACGCATCCAATGAGGCCGGGCAGGAAGTCAGTCTTGCGGATCTGCTTGAAGAATGCGTGGTTCAGCAGCTGTGTCGCTGTCGTACTAATGCTTCCGGTACTCACCAGGGTGAGGCTTGATCGGCTTGACGCATCCGATGAGGCCGGGCAGGTAGTCAGTCTTGCGGATCTGCTTGAAGAATGCGTGGTTCAGCAGCTGTGTCGCTGTCGTACTAATGCTTCCCGTACTCACCAGGGTGAGGCTTGATCGGCTTGACGCATCCAATGAGGCCGGGCAGGAAGTCAGTCTTGCGGATCTGCTTGAAGAATGCGTGGTTCAGCAGCTGTGTCGCTGTCGTACTAATGCTTCCGGTACTCACCAGGGTGAGGCTTGATCGGCTTGACGCATCCAATGAGGCCGGGCAGGAAGTCAGTCTTGCGGATCTGCTTGAAGAATGCGTGGTTCAGCAGCTGTGTCGCTGTCGTACTAATGCTTCCGGTACTCACCAGGGTGAGGCTTGATCGGCTTGACGCATCCGATGAGGCCGGGCAGGTAGTCAGTCTTGCGGATCTGCTTGAAGAATGCGTGGTTCAGCAGCTGTGTCGCTGTCGTACTAATGCTTCCCGTACTCACCAGGGTGAGGCTTGATCGGCTTGACGCATCCAATGAGGCCGGGCAGGAAGTCAGTCTTGCGGATCTGCTTGAAGAATGCGTGGTTCAGCAGCTGTGTCGCTGTCGTACTAATGCTTCCGTTGCTACTCACCAGGGTCGGGCTTGATCGGCTTGACGCATCCGATGAGGCCGGGCAGGTAGTCAGTCTTGCGGATCTGCTTGAAGAATGCGTGGTTCAGCAGCTGTGTCGCTGTCGGACGCTTCTCAGGATCCCTGAAAAAGTCAATACACCTTAACGTCAGTTAAGCAGACATCATTTTAAGCTGTGTGAACTTGAACCAAGTTTTGTATTTTGGTATGTAGTTGATTGTAGTAAAGTTTTTTCGTTCGAAGTAGCTCTATAAAAAATAAGAATTTTGAAACTGCGCTGTCGCCGACACCACTGTCCGTGCTGTACATACCTTTGTAGCGTCAGGTCGCTGACTTGGTGGAACGCGTCCGAGAACTTTCTGCCGGCGTACATCTGTCGCAGTCGTGACACGGCGTGTGCGCTGTCGCCGACACCACTGTCCGTGCTGTACATACCTTTGTAGCGTCAGGTCGCTGACTTGGTGGAACGCGTCCGAGAACTTTCTGCCGGCGTACATCTGTCGCAGTCGTGACACGGCGTGTGCGCTGTCGCCGACACCACTGTCCGTGTTGTACACACCTTTGTAGCGTCAGGTCGCTGACTTGGTGGAACGCGTCCGAGAACTTTCTGCCGGCGTACATCTGTCGCAGTCGTGACACGGCGTGTGCGCTGTCGCCGACACCACTGTCCGTGTTGTACACACCTTTGTAGCGTCAGGTCGCTGACTTGGTGGAACGCGTCCGAGAACTTTCTGCCGGCGTACATCTGTCGCAGTCGTGACACGGCGTCTGCGCTGTCGCCGACACCACTGTCCGTGTTGTACACACCTTTGTAGCGTCAGGTCGCTGACTTGGTGGAACGCGTCCGAGAACTTTCTGCCGGCGTACATCTGTCGCAGTCGTGACACGGCGTCTGCGCTGTCGCCGACACCACTGTCCGTGTTGTACATACCTGGGATAATGAAACAATATCGTTTAAGATCAAAGTCGCACAGCGGGCTATGGAGACAAATATGCTCGGAGAGAATCCGAAACGAGGAGATTCGTAGAAGAACACAAGTTTTTTTTTTTATCTTGTTTCACGTCTAGGATGATTGGCAGATAATGCTGTTAGCATTACGTCCTCCTAGGACTATTGTTTTTTGCGCAAGTTTTAAATCGCATCGACAATGCCCCGGTGTTATCGGTGTCTATAAGCGACGGTGACCACTTCACATCAGGCATCCTAGTTTGACTATTTGTTTCATAAAAAAAAAAACACAAATTTATCAAGATTACAGCTATAGCAACAGCACAGAAAGCTACAGAGTTAGCAAGTTGAAGTGGCAATCCACAGGCCATATAGGCACTCCGACTGTTGACGTTCTCAAGAGACAACCACAAACTGGACGACGCAGGGTAGAGTGTAAGAAGGCATCGCTATCGACGGACCGACGTCTTTTGAAAGGCCACAGGAAGTCGGTGAATGGAAGCGGCTCAAGACCAGTCATCGTGGCATTCTATAGGGAAGGCCTACGTCTAGCAGTGGACTGGATGACGATAATTGTGTACCTACATCCTAACACCATCTGATATGATAAATTTATCAAAAGTAATTAATTTTGTCAAAATTAAAAAAACCCTCAGCGCAATGAAACGGCTGAACCGATTTTTATCAAGCATAGCTAAGAACACTCCCGTCTAATTTACATTTCAAGAAAAAAAAACAAAATCAAAATCGGTTCATCCGTTCGGGAGCTACGATGCCACAGACAGACACACACACACACACACACAGACACGTCAAACTTATAACACCCCGTCGTTTTTGCTTCGGGGGTTAAAAAGGCAAATAATGTAGTTGGATTTGTTGAAACCAGAAAAAACGCAGATGCACTTACTCTTCATCTCCGCATCGTCTAGACAGGGCTGCGGGAAGGTCGAGCAGTCCAGGTGCTGTGGTCGACTGCCGCGCATCTTCTCAGTGAACATCAGCGTAGATGCACTTACTCTTCATCTCCGCATCGTCTAGACAGGGCTGCGGGAAGGTGGAGCAGTCCAGGAGCTGTGGTCGACTGCCGCGCATCTTCTCGGTGAACATCAGCGTGGTGGGCACCTCGGCGAAGGGAACTGCGCCGTTACCGAGCTCACAGCACACCACGCCGACAGAGTATATGTCAGAACGTAGATGCACTTACTCTTCATCTCAGCATCGTCTAGACAGGGCTGCGGGAAAGTCGAGCAGTCCAGGAGCTGTGGTCGACTGCCGCGCATCTTCTCGGTGAACATCAGCGTGGTGGGCACCTCGGCGAAGGGAACTGCGCTGTTACCGAGCTCACAGCACACCACGCCGACAGAGTATATGTCAGAACGTAGATGCACTTACTCTTCATCTCAGCATCGTCTAGACAGGGCTGCGGGAAAGTCGAGCAGTCCAGGAGCTGTGGTCGACTACCGCGCATCTTCTCCGTGAACATCAGCGTGGTGGGCACCTCGGCGAAGGGCACTGCGCCGTTACCCAGCTCACAGCACACCACGCCGACAGAGTATATGTCAGAACGCTCGTCGTAGCCTTTTAGGTTCTGGAATGTTATTGTCCTCATTTATATCAGCAAAGATCAGGTTGTAAGCCAATCAATGCTCCCAGGTCCTGGCAAGAAAGTAACAAATACACTGCTCACAAGTAATTAATTTAGTAAAAATTAAAAAAACCCTCTACGCAATGAAACGGCTGAACCGATTTTGATCAAACATAGCTAAGAACACTCCCGACTAATTTACATTTCAAACAAAAAAAAACAAATTCGGTTCATCCGTTCGGGAGCTGCGATGCCACAGACAGACACACACACACACACACACACACACACACACACACAAACACACACACAGACACGTCAAACTTATAACACCCCGTCGTTTTTGCGTCGGGGGTTAAAAATGAAGCGCGAGGAGCTGCGTAGTGGGCATCATAAGAGGGCACTGCAACAGATTGGGGCCACTGGCAGCAGGCTATGTCGGGACTGCCTGCAGAAAGAAGAGACCGTGGTGCGCTCTCTTAATGTCAAGATACCAGGGCCCTAATTCTCGTTTCAAGCGAGATTTTTAACATCTGATAGATTTCATCCCTCTTGATTCTTGGAAATCTCGCTCATTCCATTCACGCATTTTTTCAAGCGAGATGGCTACGATCATCGATTAATCGGGAGAAAACTATTAGATTATTCGCGATTATTTACTTTTTTTTTTTAAATATAGGCCTCAATTATTTAACTGGTTTAACAGCCTATGTATATTCACAGTTTGCATCAAGTGCTAATTTCCTAACTAAATTAACCACTAATCACTAAGAGCTAAAGTAAAATTTTGATTGTGCAAGTGCCAAAACAGAAGTGACACTCCATTTTTGTCTTTTTAATACTATAATATCTCTTTAAGACAAGTGGTGCCTTCTATACCTTCGTGCTCCATAGTCCGCCGCATCTTCACTTACCAACAGTTGAGATCGCGGTAAATGAAGGTGTACAGTGTTACCCAAAATATAAGTCCGATCGACTGTTTTCGTTTGCGCAGAAAAGCGCAGACTGATATCCGACAGTAGCCGAACGTATAGTATAGCTTTGTCTCGTTATATAGCTCTGTCCCGCTCACATCTAAGAGTCGACGATAAACGAAAGGCCGCGATTTTGCAGCGAAATCGATTAACCAATAACAAAGATATTAGCGCGCGATTGCTATTGGTAGAAAGAAGGATCCCGGTAGAAATTGGTCTACGGCGCAGGTACATCGGGGCGATTTATATTTTGGGTAAAACAGTACTATTGTTAAACTACAGCAAACAGTCATAAGTCACCTCTATCTACAAACTTGCGACAATATCACTGGTCAATCAATTGGGGACCGTCCTAAACTGCATCTAACGGTTCATTTTGACAACCTCTGTGGCGCGACGGGCGGTGATTCACCTGCGACACAGGAGGTTGCAGGTTCGATTCCCGCATCGGAACAAATATTTGTACGATCTGCAGATATTTGTTCAGGGTGTTCTGGGTATTTTCTATGTATAATAAAAATATCTACCTATGTAATGTATTGTATTAAGTTTATCAGTTATCTAGTACCCATAACAGCTCTGCTTAGCTTGGGGCTAGATAATGTTGTGTGAACTGTCCAGCATTAGGCATTAGGTTAGGTATTGTTACCATTTAAGTACTTTTATACCTCAGCGATTGTTGGTTCTGTCTAATAAATGGCTAGCCCATTGCCACATCGACTTGCTAATTCTTTTTGCATGTCCATATCATATAGCTAAGGCAGTTTTACCGAGACTACTAAATTATCACCTGTTCCAATAGTTCGGGACTGAGCCACATCAGATTAGCATTGTCGTGGTCTTGCGGCGGCAGCCTATAGAGATGTCGCTGCCGTTTCCCATCCACCATGAGGCTGGCAGCACTGCGGAGGCCGGACAACCTGGAGATGCCATCAGCTCCAATCAGAATGTGACTCGCTCTGACACTCCTGAAAATATTTTTTTTTTTACATTGATAGACCTTTGTTTGACCACGATCTCACCTGTTGGTATGTAATGATGTGGCCGAAGATGGAGCACAAAGGTCTAGAAGGCAACTATTCACTCTAGCCTTGAAGAGACCCAGATTATAGTTTTCAGGAAAGACAGACGACGGTAGTGTATTCAACATTCTGGCTTCATTATTTCTGTTGATACAACTATGAAGATTTTGTTGTATTGAATATCTATTGATAATGTGTGAGACAGTGACCTATGTGCCCTAATCACAATAGCTCAAACGTTTGAATGTTCGATCTTTACCTATAGTGTCTCGATTGATCAAGTTTTCCCACGCACAATGAACCACCCATAGAGTTTGAATGGGCAGTTAAGTTTGACAGTTCGAAGAACCTCCATCATCATCAGCCTGTAGATTTGCACTGCTGGACATAGATCTTCCCCATAGAGTGCCATAATAAACGGTCTTAAGCTGCCTCCATCCAACGACAACACGAAGAACAACATAAAAAAAAAAAAAAACGAAAACCGCCGAAGATGTTAAGCAGGAAGCCCTCTCCATAACAATTAAAATACCGTTTCGGTCATGTCCACCTAGGACACCCCATATGTGGCATTGCTCTGCGTTCGCCAACCTGAGACAAAGCTTAAAGTCTCATGTGCCTGCCATTTCACCAGCACATCACACCAACCCACATTCAACCCAGAACACAATAATAATACTTGTTGGCAGAAATATGGGTGTTAGTAAGTACTAGACAATTATTTTTTTAAAGTATAGCCAAGCATATGGCCACTATATCGGCTGATGAACAGGCGGCGTTGGAACAGGAGTAAATGTAAATTTATTTTTTCAGACGATTCAAAATGATCCTTGTGATTTCAATGAATAAAATACTTTTTGACCTTGACTTTGACTATGATGGAAAGTGACAGTATGGTCAAAGATGTAGCACGCTTATCTAGAAGATACCTATTTACCATCCATTGCCTTGAAGGAGCTCTACTACGACTAGTATTTTAAATTATATTTTTTTATACTACTTGAATGACGGAACAAGCAGATGGCCCACCTGATGTTAAGCGGTAACCTCTGCCTCTGAACAGTGCATTACCAAATAGGTCACGTCCACCTAGGACGTGCCCTATGAGGCATTGCACTGCGCCCGCCACCCTGAGACATAAAGATGAAAAGTCTCATGTGCCTGTAATTTCACTGGCACCCCTTACCCTTCAAACCGGAACACATCAATGCGGGCACTACTGCTTTGCGGCAGAAATAGGTATAGTGGTAGTACTTCCCAGGATGAACTCTTTCACAAAAAAGCTCTACTTCTACTTAAACTGAGTTGTCTAGATGTTTGCTCTCTTACCTGTGAATATAAAGCTGTTTGTGCAAATACTGCAATGCTAATAATGCATCTCTTAGTATCAACGCACATGCCAGCTCCGGGAGGCCTTCCTGGAAGTATCGGTCGAGGATGTCGCGACCGGAGCCGAAGGTCATGAGCGGAGACACCACGTACAGCTCCCGGCCATGCACAAAGGAGGTCAGGTATGGCAGTATGTTGGCATGTTTCAACTCCTTTCTGGTCAGGATATCTTGCTGAAATGGATTAATACAACATCAGAAGCCCAACTCTCATAATAAATAATAGTCAAAATAAAGTTTGGATCAAGTTCTGATCTAGTAGTAGTATTCTACTCAACTGATAATACAACACGAACTTTTAATTTATCAAAATCAGTCAGAGATAAGTGCCCCCCTCAGTGAATTCTTTCAAAAATAGACTTGACAAACATTTAAAGTGCACTGATAAGGACTAAGATATACACGCATCAGCTACGAGAGCTGCCTGTGTTTTATAAATAAATAAATAAAAATAAAATGTGACTGAAACACGAATGCTTAAAACATTATATTACAAAATTTAGCTAGAATATTAGCATAATAGATGCATCTCTCTTCAGTCTTTCCAATGATATAGGTATAGCACTATCCTACTCTAATCTACAGTCGCCATAAATCAAAACTAGACTAAATTGACATTATAGGAACCAAAACAAATTTTCAGTCAATTTACAGTTAAGTCTCGATTCAGTCCACTTTCAATGTTGTTTTCAAATAATTAGGAGAATTTGCCTTCAGGAAAGTATCATTTGAAGAGACAAAAGATTGGTACTGTAATGGGAGTAAAATGACAACACAAATTCAGAAATAACTAGAAAATTCATCTATATGTTGATTAACATTTTAGCTATCCCGGTCTTTGAGACCAACGGCCCAACCGTTGGTCTCAGGGTTAGGTCAAAACCTACGAATTAATACAATTAAATTTTCTATGGCGGGTTGACATTGTAAGGGCATGAAAGTTACCTGGATCAGATTCGCCTTCTCCTTGCATTTGTCAACAAAATACCTCTTGATGGCGACATTCTTGTCAGTTGGCTTGTACTGGGCAGAGTAGACCACAGCCACACCACCACAACACTCGGTTATTATCGAAGTAAGCTGATAATCATTAATGTCCGGGTTTAGCATTTCACTGCCTCGTCTACACAAGTTTTGAAGATCTTGAAAAGGGTTTTTAGCGATTCCTCTATCAACAGGACATTATGTACCTACCGAGCTACCGCTCTTAAAATAATAATAACATCGTTGGTAAAGGTAAATAATTAAGAAATTGATAAGAATTGTTCTTCTTCTTCTTCTTATCTTAGGTAATGGCTTCTGTGCATTATTTGCAACAATTTAGCCAATGTCAAGTGATATAATTATTATAGTTTTATAGTCAAGTCGTCAAGAGTCTCAGTCTAGTCCTAACCCAGTTTAAATTGTGGCAGAAAAACTGAGTTTTTACAGGAAAAATCCACCATTTCGAAAAGACTCGCAATACACTCAAATTTCACTACATCACACTTTTGAGTATTTTGTGTTGACATTGACAGATTGATTGACAGCTAATTCAGTGATGACATTGACATTCAATTAGGGTTGAAGACCGACTCAAACTGTGGGACTCAATCATCTAGATCTTTAAAAGGCAGACATTTTGGCGAAATTCAGCACGAAATTCCAACGAGACCTTGGTTTTTTAAATTTCGTAGAGCCTGCAAAACTACAACATCCACCATATGCAGACTCCGACTAGGCCATGTATGCACACCAGTGCACTTAGCCAAGCTAAGGATTAGGGACAGCTCTGTATGTGAATGTGGTCTAGATGAAGGGAGTATTGATCATATCTTATTTTCATGCCCGCGGCTTCAGCTATCTCTGTTTGATGTCTCACCCCGAGAAATCCCTCGTCCTTTTTCCTCTAAATCCCTTTTATCCCTTGTATATACTCGCTTTATATGTATATTGTGTAAATTTATCAGTAGAAACAACATAAAATTGTAAGATCATGTACAATATAAATGTATATTATGTGTATAGTTTTGTATGTATATTGATTGTGTGAATATTTTGTTTTGTTGTTATGTGTATTAGTTTTTTTTTTCAGTTAAGTGTGAATCAATTTGTATTACTTAATCTCGTACGATTCTCCCTTTAAACCGTACCTTTATCTTTCCTCAAACTCCCAGCACTTTTTTGGTTTTATGTCAAGTTAATCACCTGTCATTGGCAAACTCTTGTGGCACCACTACCGGTCCGCTGAACACGCCAAAAAAAGAAGAAGAAGAAGAAGTGGGACTCAATCGCCATTTTTGAAATAACGTCGCCATTTTAATTTTAATGGTTTTTTCCATTTTTTTGAGTTATTTCGGGTAATTTTGGTGGCATTTTAACCAGTGTAACTTAGATAAATACCACATGTGTGGTGTAGTTAAATATAAGTGTATTGCGTGTCTTTTTGAAATGGTGGTTTTTTCCCAAGAAGCTTGAATTTGGGCTTCATGTTTTTTCCTGCAAAGCACAGAACAGCTCTACCCACAGAACAGCTCTACCTATATACATAGACTGCAAAGACTTTTTTTTTCTGCCACCATGCAAATGAGGGTTATGACGTGGTTATGACTTGACGACTAAGAGCATTGCGGCTTCCATGCTTGGGGACTTTACTAATTTTATTAGGTACCTACCTATAACCTTTGATTATATATCCAGCCGACAATTTTTTTAAATTCTCTAATCTACTTACATTGGAGAAATTGTTTGGACCACTCCTCAGAAGCCTCATAAGAAGAGGAAAAAGACTCAATCTGTTTGTGTTTTTTCGCGCTACCTATTTCATGTATACAATAGTTTACTAGGTAGAGCTGTAAGTAGACCGGCATTTATTCGGCATTTTAACAGGTGTAACTAGGATAAAGACAATGAGGGGTTTTCACGGCCGTCTCACATCATGCTTAAACCCTTGAAAATAGATGGCACCAGCTCTGAACTTAACTTTCAAAATAAAATGAGATGTCAAAGTGAGATGTCAGAGAGTACTGAAACGACCATGTAGTTCCGTAGCTAGTTTATTACTGAGGCTCGGTACATACAATATACATATCATCTCTCCAACCTTATTAAGGAAACCTGTAACAATGGAGGAAGGTAATACATTTCAAACTTACAATAATACTTACTTAAAATACTTTTTATAATCAACTGGTTTTTTAACCCTCTTAGAGCGCTCGTACGGACTGGAGTTTTGACTGATTGGATACACATTTGGATCAGCGCTCTGATCAGTCGGTCGAGCCTCGTCTTCCATCTCCTCACATGCCTCCGTCCACTCCTCAGTATCCGCATCCCTTTGTTCCACTACGATTACGCTATCAGGTTTATTAGCTAAACTATTCCCATCACTATCGACCGCGCTTGCGTCCCGTCTCTCTCTCTCCTCCACCGCGGTAGCCGAAGGTGACGGTGAAGGACAAGCCTGAGACGGCGTCGCGGGGGACTGCCCAATAGGCTGCACTGCGGAGGGCGGATGCTGTGGCGGGGACGGCGGCGACGATGGTGGCGCGCTCGGCGCCGGCGGCAGTGACGAGCTGCCGACACCGGACGTTTCACCGTTATCATTTTCAATATCATTTGCAGCACTATTGACACTTTTGTTAGTAAACTTTCTCATCTGATCAACGTGTCTGTCACAATTAGTATGGTAATCCTTAAAATGAATTTCAAACATTCTAGTGCCTATTATCTTTCTTACAATTCCTACACTCCAAATACTTTTCCTTGCAATAAACCACTTAGCCCATACAGTTTCACCTACTTCAAAACATCTGTTACGTTTTATTGGCACTGGTTCGTTGTGGTTATCGATAGTTTTATTTTGTGGTAAAACTAAGTCCAACCTACACCTCAAATTGCGACCTAACATTAGCATAGCCGGCGTGGAACCAGTAGCACAGTGAACTGTGTTTCTAAAATTAAACAGAAAACCCTGTAACTTTTCAAGTATATCTTTTTGACAAACACCTTCTGCATACATACATTTAATCATTTTTTTACAAGTTTTTACAGAGTTCTCTGCTTGGCCGTTACTTATAGGGTGGTATATCGGCGAAGTTTTGTGAGCAATAGCATTGGCTCGACAAAATGTATGAAATTCTGCCGAGCTAATTTTTACATCATTATCTGATACAATGACATTAGGCACACCAAACCTAGAAAACATTTCTTTTAGTTTTTGAATCAGAGCATTTGTAGAAGTGCCACGATCCATGTGAATACATTCCAGCCATTTGGAAAACGCATCTACTACTATCAAGTACACTGTCTGTCCTATAGACATGTAGTCT
Organism: Operophtera brumata; assembly: GCA_932527175.1. Classification (NCBI taxonomy): domain Eukaryota; kingdom Metazoa; phylum Arthropoda; class Insecta; order Lepidoptera; family Geometridae; genus Operophtera; species Operophtera brumata. The sequence continues at coordinate 19,908,085 of OW052239.1, forward strand.
ATGTGGATGCGGTGCCACGGGGCGGGGGGGCACGGCCAGGGCGCGGGGGGAACGCTCGGCGGCGCGCTGCGCACGGCGGCGCACGCGGCGCACGCGCCCACCCGCCGCTCGATGTCGCCGTCTATACCGGGCCACCACATTCTACTGCGAGCTGCGCCTTTTGTTTTCACGATGCCAAAATGAGCTGAATGCAATTCGTCTAACATTCTGTCTCTGTATACAGTCGGAATCACTATCCTATGGCCGCGGAACAAACAGCCATCTATGACTTCTAAATCTGTTTTGCATTGGTAATACGGTGCTATCGATTTGCAACTTATTTTCCTAGGCCAACCATTATTCATGTATTTGATTACCGTTTTCAACACATTGTCGGCGGCGATCGTACGTTTAATATCTTCAAATAAAACTGGTTCTAAGCTTGCCTCTAAGAAAAGAAAATACCTAGAACTTTCCTCCTCCTGCTTATCACAATCACTGAGCGCGACCGATAAGGGTGAACGTGAAAAATAATCCGCAACTTCATTATTTTTGCCATCTATGTACTTTGCCGTATAGTTGTATGCGGATAAAATTATTGCATATCTTTGAAGCCTTAAGGCGGCCGTTACAGATACACCCTTACCCTTGCCGAAAATTGAAAGCAAAGGCCGGTGGTCAGTTTTCAAGATAAAAGGTTCCTGACGACCATACAAGTATTGGTGGAAATGTTTAACTCCGAAAATAATAGCCGTCGCTTCTTTTTGAATTTGGCTATAGTTTTTCTCAAATGAACGAGAGGCAAACGCTATCGGACGCTCGCGTCCGTCGCCGTCTCGGTGCGCCAGCACGGCGCCGAGCCCGCATGGCCCCGCGTCTACTGTCAGCACCAGTGGTGCGGCCGGGTCGAAATGCGCCAGCACCCGCTCGCTGGCCAGCGCGCGCTTCACGCTGTCGAACGCCGCCTGCTGGCGCTCGCGCCACTGCCACTCTGCACCCGCGCGTAGCAGTTCGTGTAGTGGATTCAGTAGTGCCGATGCACTAGGAATAAAGTTCCTGTAATAATTCACTACACCTAGGAACCTTTTAACCCCTAATACGTCATTTGGTGCAGGTGCGCCGAGGATCGCCTCAACCTTGGTCGGACATGTCTTTAATCCGCTCTTATCAATTACGTAACCTAAATAGGTAACGCTCTCTTCAAAAAAAACACACTTTTCTTTTTGCAAGCGCAGTCCTGCATCTTGCAATCTACATAAAACTTCCCGTAATCTTGACAAATGTATTTCTTTTGTAGGCCCCGTTATGCAAATATCATCAAGCCACACACTGACTCCCTCTAATCCTGCTAACAAGGTTTCCATAGCCTTTTGAAAAATGGCTGGTGCACATGCTAAACCGTACACTAAACGTGTATAAGAAAATAAGCCTTTATGTGTATTTATGGTCGTGAGCTTTTGAGACGATTTCGCTAATTTAAACTGATTGTAAGCATTACTCAAGTCTATTTTTGAATATTTTTCTCCTCCCCCTATCTTGGAAAATACCTCCTCTATTCTTGGCAAGGGGTACTTATCAATCTCTAATTCTTTATTCAAGGTACATGAAAAATCACCCGCAATCTTTAACTTTCCATCATCCTTTAGAACTGGAACTATGGGCGTGGCATATTCCGAATAATTAACCGGTTTTAGAATACCTAAACTGACTAGCCTGTCAAGTTCTTTACTAACCTTTTCCTTGAGAGCGAAAGGTACTGTACGCGGCTTAAAAAACTTCGGTGTTGCATTTTCTTTCAATTGTAATTCGACTTCGAACTTAGAAAAACATCCTAACTCATCCTTCCAAACGTCTGGATACTGTTTCAATAGCCGTTGCACCTCTTCAATACTCTTATTTATACAAGTTATTTTGTTATTTGTTGCTGCAAAATATATTCTAAACTTTGTCATGAAATCACGGCCCAGTAGAGGTGGTCCACCGTTTTGTAAAACATATATTTTAATATTTTCACATAATTCAGAATACGTCACTTTAGCTACAAAATATCCAAGGGGCGTGATTTTATGACCATTGTAAAGACACATTTTTAAATCACTTTTAAGCAAACTTTGATCAGCAAAACTTTGTAAATATAATTTTTCCGAGATGACCGTGCTTCCTGACCCAGTATCTAACTCCATACACGTATCTACACTGTTCAATCTAACAGTAATTTGAATAGGATTAAAGTCAACATACCTCAAATTATACAGTTTACACTCATTGCAACCACCTTCTTGAGATGTATCCGCCTCCTCCGTGCCGATGTTATGTAAATTAGACTTTCTAGCCGTACATAACTTTTTAAGATGGCCTTTTTGCCCACAAACTAGACACTTGTAGTTCTTAAATCTACACCTAGCTGCATTGTGGTTTTTTAAACCACACACTGTACAACGTGAATGCTCGCCGTCGCCGTCGTCCGTTTTGTGCGCCGCAGAATTGGCCGCGCACGCTCCGGCGGCGGCCTGGCCCGCTCCTGCGGCGGCCTGGCCGGCAGCGCTGCGCGCGACGCCACCTGCGCCCGCCCGCACGTAGAACACTGGCTCCTCCTTCACGACGACCGCGCCAGCTCCACCAGCGCGTGCCTGTCGCGCACATGATGCCTTCTGTGCCACCTCCAAGGCCTCCGCAAGCGTCAGGGTCTTGGAGTCGCGTTCAAAAAGTTTATCACGCTCATGTCCTGTTCCGAAGCCTAGCACGAAACGATCACGCAGAAGCGTGTCCAGCTCCGTGCCAAATTCGCAGTACACGGCTAGCCCTCGCAGCCGTGCCGCCCATTCCTCGATGGTTTCACCGTCGGATTTTATCGCTTCATAGAACTTCGCCCTATCGGCGAATGTCGACCTTTTTGGCGTGAAATGTCCGTTGAGTACCTTAACTAGCTCACTGTAGGTTCTCTCTTCGAGCTTGTCTGGATGCACGAGGTTCCGAACCAGACGGTAGGATTCATCCGAAAGATGCGTTAATAACACTGCACTTTGATTTGATATCGAAATGGTGTTTAACTTTATAAACTGCGTTAGTTTTCCATAAAAAACTTCCCATTCGTGGATTTTATAATCGAAAACACTTAAATTCCCGAGAAAATTCGCCATTTTCACAAAATACGCAGGTACATCCCGGCCTCGTCGTCAATGAGATGTCAGAGAGTACTGAAACGACCATGTAGTTCCGTAGCTAGTTTATTACTGACGGGAGGAGGCTCGGTACATACAATATACATATCACAAAGTCAATAACGTAGTGATATATTTTTGTGGTATTTCGTTACTATCACACAAAAACAAATTAACAATGCATTTGTTAATTTTGGCAACCACATTTGAGTCAGCGCAATCTATCGAGCCAAATCGAACTACTTTTTTTTTAGAATTGAAACTATCGTGGTTGGGAATCATATTAAAAGATAAACGGCTAATTACCACTATTATTCGTCACTTTGCTGACGTTTCGAGACTGAATTCAGAAGCCTCTTCATCATGAGCACCGCCCGCGACCGCGTTCGACGGTGGACCAGCGAATACTGCGTGCAACCGCGCGCTCAGCTCGCTGGGACAGCGGCGGCGGCGGCGGCGGTAGGTTCGTTGCGCGCGCGTCGAGAATTAGTTCATCTACGTCACTAGCACTACCTACGTCGTCGGTATAAGGCTGCGTACACACTGCACTCACGGTATCACTCTCCAGACCGATTACAGTACTACAAACAGTAGTGGCGGAGTGGAGTAAAGGTTGCCATGCCGGCGAAATACCCCATCCCCGATCGCGATTGAAATTTGGATGTTGGCTAATCTCAATTGCTTCCCGTATCTTGCGAGGAACAAAAAACTTCTCTTTCGCAAGAACTGAAATTTTGTCAAACCGTAGGTAGTGGGACGATTCCGAGATCATTGCATGCTCTGCAACCGCCGACTTTTCTACGTCCAGATTTCTAACACTCCTGATGTGTTCCGTCAATCTAGCCGATATGTTACGCCGGGTTTCACCTATGTAACTCTTGCCACAGTCACATGGTATACTGTATACACCGGGCATACCCAGAGGATCCCTGTCTTTTGGCGAGCGCAGAAATTGTCTCAGCTGACCTGGCGGTCGGAAGACCGGTTTGATATTATATCTACCACGTAAGTAGTATCCTATCTTGTCTGTTACCCCCTTTATGAAAGGCAGGAAGACCGGAGACCGTTCCACGACAGATAATCTTCTACGTCTAATCTTTTTTTTTGTTCCTCGCAAGATACGGGAAGCAATTGAGATTAGCCGACATCCAAATTTCAATCGCGATCGGGGATGGGGTATTTCGCCGGCATGGCAACCTTTACTCCACTCCGCCACTACTGTTTGTAGTACTGTAATCGGTCTGGAGAGTGATACCGTGAGTGCAGTGTGTACGCAGCCTTATACCGACGACGTAGGTAGTGCTAGTGACGTAGATGAACTAATTCTCGACGCGCGCGCAACGAACCTACCGCCGCCGCCGCCGCCGCTGTCCCAGCGAGCTGAGCGCGCGGTTGCACGCAGTATTCGCTGGTCCACCGTCGAACGCGGTCGCGGGCGGTGCTCATGATGAAGAGGCTTCTGAATTCAGTCTCGAAACGTCAGCAAAGTGACGAATAATAGTGGTAATTAGCCGTTTATCTTTTAATACTTTTTTTTTATTCGAAAATGTAAAGCCTTCATTGTGTTCTCTATCTAAGCTGCAGTTAAAAATATAATTCGTGTCTTTTCGGATTGGTGTGGATATTTTCTTCCAAAAACTTGTATTTTCTGCCACCAATATGTATTGACATTATATCGGACTCCGGTATGTTTTCTCGCCAGTTGCCATTAGGTACTCTCGCGAGGTTGCCCATGTGTTATCGCTTCGCCCTCAGAACAAAAACGAAACCTCAACCAAACGGAGTGAAGGGGAGGTGGCGAGCGAAGCGAGCCGGCTGCGACTTCCGTAGCGTAGCGAAGGTGGAGTGGATGAAACAACACTCAAGGGTAACCTTGGGAGAGAGTACTGGTGAGAGCCCATACCAGATTCCAACATTTACTTACAAAATGTCATACTTAACCTCAAGTTTTTTTTTTCACCTGTGAGTCAGGGTACCCTCCCCTCAAAAGCTTTTTCTACACTTAGGTACCTACATTTTTAATATTCCCCCCTCCCCGCCCCAAAAATTGGGAGGCCCGTTTCTAATACATATTACCTCTAGGACCTTTACTCACCCCATTTTTTTAAACTGGTGCTTGTTATCTGCGTTACACTGCTAAGCCACCAAACAAATTAGAAAACCAAATCCCATCCTACTTCCCACTATAAATATCATAATTGTCATATAGTTGTGATGTTTGGAAACTTACTCAAAGTTACTCAAGCACGCAGAAACGGCTGAGCCGATTTAGATTAAATTTGTAACACAAATAGATTATGACCTGGATTGAGGTATAGACTTCTTTTTATCCTGGCTAGAATGCGAGCGAAGCCGCGGGCGGACGCTTGTTACTTATAAATGTATTGTTTCAAAAATGGCAGATTGAGTCCGTTATGATTCCTTCACATGTTTGCGGTTTGTCGCAAACGCAAACATCTACCTCTACAAAACGTTTGCTTGAACATGTGGATGGATGAGGCACCGTTGATTAGTCAAGCAAGACATACAAGCACTGCGACACCAAATAAAAAAAGTAAAAAACATTGTTATGTCACTGTCAAAATAGAGTAAGAGTAACTGAAACGAAACGTTTGTTTTGAACTTTCGATTTTGATTTCGTAATTTTCGAATCAAAGAATTTTGGTAGATATAAATGACAATGTTGCTGGAAAGTGCTGTACGCTGTAGAAGAATGTGGGTCAAATATAATCCATACAACATGAAAAAGATGTGCGTGGCGTAAGTAAATCTATACACATAATAGGTAGGTACACATACGTAAAATTAATGCAACTTGGAACTGTAGTCTACCGGTAAAGGTTTAGAATCGTTTGGCAGGAGGAGGAGGGTGGGAGTGGGGGGGGACGAAGGGGAGGGGTACCCCTTCACCCCTGGTACAAGTCCCATAACAAGGTAACTTATAGTTTTCGAGAAAAAAAATAAAGAAATTTTTGAGGTTAAGTATGATATTTTGGTAAAAATTTAGAATCGTTTTGCAGGGGGAGGAGGAGAGAAGGGAGGAGGGGGGGAGAGGTGCCCCCTTCCCCTGGTACCACTCTCATAACAAGGTAACTTACAGTTTTCGAGATAAAAAATAAAGATTTTTTTTAGGTTAATTATGATATTTTAAATGTCGGACTCCGGTATGTGCTCCCGCCAGTACTCTCGCGAGGTCGCCCTTGAGTGTCGCTTCACCCACTCGACCTTTGCTACGCTCCGCTCGGCCTCGCGGGCTTGCTCCACTCAAGATCTCCCACGCGAGCTACTGGCTCCGCGTTTTTATATACACTCTAGGGGCGTGACGCACAAGACCACGTGGAGTCGGGGTGCTCCGTTTTGGGTCTGCCACTCTTTTCGGACCTAACCTACTCTTGTCGGGGTGCTGTGTCGAGTCACACAGTCAGTGAACAATTAAAAAATATGTTTTAATTTTTATGTATGATGAGTATGATTTCGATTTTGCAAAATATTCTTTATTATTTATCTTTAAAAGTACATGTTTCCTTGACAAGAGGGCCGAGGGTGGAATTTCCTGCACCCTCCCTGCAAGTGGGCAATGACTCCCGTAACATCCGACACTTCCAATTCAAAATTTCCATACTTAACCTCAAAAATTTCTTTATTTTTTTTCTCGAAAACTATAAGTTACCTTGTTATGGGACTTGTACCAGGGGTGAAGGGGTACCCCTCCCCTTCCTCCCCCCCACTCCCACCCTCCTCCTCCTGCCAAACGATTCTAAACCCAACCCCTGATTGAAGCTATGTCTAGATACCTACTAGGGTGTGGTGTGGTGTCGGCCAATATCAATGCATGTACATACAATGTAGCAATTATATATCAAATATTTAGCACTTTACCTACCTACTATATTAATTTCCTTTCATCGAACGAGGGCGAACGTTCGCCTGCGACGCAGGAGGTTGCGGGTTCGATTCCCGCCTCGGAACAAATATTTGTGCGATCCGCAGATATTTGTTCAGGGTGTTCTGGGTATTTTCTATATATAATAAAAAATATCTATCTATGTAATATATTGTATTATGTATATCAGTTGTCTACTAACCACAACACAAGATCTGCTTAGCTTGGGGCTAGATAATGTTGTGTGAACTGTCCAGCAAAATTAAATAATTTATTTATTTATTTACAAGTTATGGAATGACGTTCACACCCCCACATAGTAACTATTAATTAATGTGCCGCCAATGAATAAGTTATATACCTACAAGTAAAGTAAAACTTTCAAGACAAAAAATATTTTTAATCAGGAAGTGCATAGAGTCCAAAGATTAGCAAGTGTTGCAAATTAATTCCATCCCAATCTATATATATAAAAGAGAAGTCCACACACTCACTCACTCACTGACCACTCATCACGAAATCTCGGAAACTACTGGGCCGAGAGGTCTAAAATTTGGCACAAGCTTTCTTAAAGGGGTGCAGGCGCGCACTAAGAAACGTTTTTTGAAAATTCGCACCCTAATGGGTTGAAAAAGGGTGTTAAAGTTTGTATGAAAGTCTACGAGTTGACGAAGTCGCGAGCGGGTCAGCTAGTTCATTAATATTTGAAACAGTTACTCACATCACATCACTAGCCTTTAGACTGCCACTGTTGGACGAGGCCTTCCCCTAGGAATACAATAGGGGGTTTGCCATAATTACCACGCTTGGCAGGCGGATTGGTGTACGTAATTTCATTTTAGGTATTGTGTTGAGTACTCAGGTGGATAATGCTCCCTATCACGTGGTTTAATCCGTTAGTCAGCTATTACAACATCCAAGGGTGGAGAAGGAGGGGTCTATTCTTAGGCTAACCACAGAATAAATAATAGAACCAACACACCACAGCTTGATTACTTACTATCTGTCTAAAATATCTTGTGCAAGACATATAGTTAAATTGAAACATTTCAGTAATGGTAGAGCTTTTTTCTGAAAGAGTTCATCGGGGGAAGTACTGCCACTATTTCTGCCGCATAGCAGTAGTGCTCGCATTGCTGTGTTTCAGTTTGAAGGGTACCTATGGGTGCCTGTGAAATTACAGGCACATGTAACTTTTCATCTTTGCCTCAGAGTGGCGGGCGCATTGCAATGCCACGGTGCGTCCTAGGTGGGCGTGACCTATGAGGTAAGGTAATGCATTGTTATAGTTAGAGGTTACCGCTTAACATCAGGTGGGCCAGCATCTGCTTGTTCAGAAATGCATCAGTAAAAAAAAACAAGTTTGACTCTAAAAACAAGTGCATTCATTGAAAATTGAAAATATGAAAAAAAAACATGACTACCATGATTGTAAAGTCAACCTATAATTTTGTTTTTTTCATGAGCACCATATGCAGTAAATACATACATACTTACATAGACACACGCCTTTTTCCCCGAAGGGGTAGGCAGAGCCACAAAGGGCTTCTTCTTTTTTTTTTTTTGTACTATTTGAATGACGGTACAAGCATAGGTACCTATAATATCCTACTCCAGTGTAGAACTGGAGTAGGATATTATATACTATATCATATATGTACATATACAGTATATATATATTATATACTCCAGTTCTACAAATATGATCAGATTATTTTTTTTAAGTTTGGTCTTTTTATTTGGTCATCATGGTCACCCTGTTTTTTTTAAAAAAAATTACATATCTATTGTGTTTCGTGATATCGTACAGATTCGAGAAGATATGGTGGAATAAAGAAACATACATACATACATGGACCCAAATAAACAAAACACTCAAATAAAAAAAGAAATGATCTACAAGGGCTGTTTTTGGGTGAAAACATGTTGCGCGTTTTTTTTTATTTCTAAAAACCGAGCGATGCGCTTTCACCCCAAGAAGAGTACTATAATTATTCGGATTATACTTTTACATTTTAATCTATTACTAATTTAGGATAGTTTTGCGTTGTAGGTACACCGGCGTCCATTGAAGATATTTCGATCCATCCAAGGTTGCCTGGAAGAAATCGGTCTCAGCTATAAGGATGCCCATTGTTTTGTCATTTTAGTGTTATTATTTTTGTATTGTTTCTGTGTTGTGATTAATAATGAGTGAATCTGCATACTTTGCCTGTCTCTGCGACCGTTACGCGCTGTAGCCTTTAATAGCCCCCTGAAACTGCTACGAGGATAAACTTTGCCTGTCTCTGCGACCGTTACGCGCTGTAGCCTTTAATAGCCCCCTGAAACTGCTACGAGGATAAACTTTGCCTGTCTCTGCGACCGTTACGCGCTGTAGCCTTTAATAGCCCCCTGAAACTGCTACGAGGATAAACTTTGCCTGTCTCTGCGACCGTTACGCGCTGTAGCCTTTAATAGCCCCCTGAAACTGCTACGAGGATAAACTTTGCCTGTCTCTGCGACCGTTACGCGCTGTAGCCTTTAATAGCCCCCTGAAACTGCTACGAGGATAAACTTTGCCTGTCTCTGCGACCGTTACGCGCTGTAGCCTTTAATAGCCCCCTGAAACTGCTACGAGGATAAACTTTGCCTGTCTCTGCGACCGTTACGCGCTGTAGCCTTTAATAGCCCCCTGAAACTGCTACGAGGATAAACTTTGCCTGTCTCTGCGACCGTTACGCGCTGTAGCCTTTAATAGCCCCCTGAAACTGCTACGAGGATAAACTTTTTCAATACACTTGCTCATAAAGTGGCTCTAATTTCACCGCAGTTAGGCACATAATGACACCTGTAATCAAACTTTGACTTTTTCTTTGCTATTATTCACTAGTGAGTTGAGACAGTTGAACATTTCCACAAAGTGTGTATTTCTGTTTTACACCTGTAATCAAACTGTGACTTTTTCATTGCTATTATTCACACTTACCTCATTAGTATACCTTCTATTCGCACAAAACGTTTCGGTTCTACCTTTATAATGCGAACTGCTAAGGAGTGGAATACACTACCGTCGCATGTCTATCCTGAAAACTATAATCTGGGTCTCTTCAAGGCTAGAGTGAATAGGTGCCTTCTAGACCTTTGTGCTCCATCTTCGGCCACATCGTCTCTTATCAACAGGTGAGATCGTGGTCAAACAAAGGTCTATCAATGTTAAAAAAAAAGAAAAAAAGTGTGTTATAGAGACAGTTGAACATTTACACAGAGTGTGTATTTCTGTTTTATTATTATTTTCTTCAAAAGTGTGTTGAAAAACGCCGTATGATACACGTGTGTATTGCTGATTACTGTCCTTGGCTCTCTCACCCAGAATTACCCACTTGTACCATAATGTACTATTACTCAACCCAGAATTACACACTTGTACCATAATGTACTATTATTGCTCTGCTGGAACATCAGTAGAGCTCTAGGTGATGTAAGTACTTAGGTAATTTAATTTTAATTTATTTATTCGACCAACATAAGGTCATTACACACAGATTACACACAATAATAACTTGTAAAATTCAATTTTACATATTAACGACAGTACCTACATATACTAACCTACCTAGATTTGATTGTCAATAAATGCACCATACAGCAATGATTCAGATACTGACAATCAAACCTAGCAGCAAACATCTTCAGAATGTTGTTAGAGCTGGGGCCCAATTCTCGATTCATGCGATATTTGTAGGATATGATATTATCATATCACTCCTTTTATCTATGATAGATATTGAGCCTGCAACAAAATGCGTATTACATACGATAAATATCGCAGGAATTGTCAAAATATCTATTGAATTTAAATATCCGTATTCTCGAGAAGTCACTGTAGATAAATATCGATCGTATATCAGTAGATATGTATCGAGTGGTCAGACGCACTCGATAATGTTATATCTATCGAATTATCAAACACAAAATGAAATTCAACAACAAATATTAAGTCTAGGCTTAAGCTCACCTTTGTGCATATATTTTGTAATATTTTATTTGTTATTATATCCGTGTACAGTGGCGGAATTAAAACGTTCGTCAGTTTTCAAAGAAATCCCCTTAGTTTGTCACGAGCACATATTACCTTTTCCTACTATCCTACGGAGCAGACTGCTGTATAGAAAACCATAATTTAAATGTTTATTATAAAGATCAAAATCGCACACCTTTGATCAGTTGCTTGTTTATGTTTGGAACTATTTTTTTAGGGTCACGTATCCAAAGGGGCCAAATGGTCTGTCTATCACAAGGGTCTAGAGTGGCTAAACCATTGAACTATTCATATTTCTACTATGGATGTAAACTGAACCAAACCAAAAAATTATAATTTAACATTATTTTGAAATTGTTATAAGGGTGGCTTCCGTACAAGTAAAGGTGAGGAGGTGGGAAGGGGAAAATAAATTTGTCGTACCCCAGCATGTGGAATATAATTTTAGAGCTTATAAGTGCATATTAACACTGTATTTTTATCAACGAAAATAATGGAAAACAAAGGCATGAGGGGCCGCTAAAGTCAGTTTTTTTCCAAAATTTTGTAAATAAGTTCTTTTTAATTTGTAAATATGCTACTTATTATGAATATTATACCAAAAAAATCTAATGTTTTAGAAATTAAAACCATTCAAGATATTTCTCATATTTATATTACCAAGTTAAGTATGAAAATAAATTCTTGGTATTACCAACAGACTTAATTTTGCGTATGGAATTACTAAACGGAACCACAGATTAGGTATATAATAGTTACCACGACCGACGGAACCCTGAATGCGCGAGGTCCGATGCGCACTTGGCCAGTTTTTTATTGAGTTAGCCAGAATTTTTGTAATTTTATTCGTAGACTGTGTCTGTCATTCAGTCGCTGTTAATTGGTATCCATTGTCGTGGTAACTGAAGGATAATTTTCGTCATATTGACACAACACAACAGTATGCTTTTTGCATTGAACAATCAAAAATAGGCCCTAAGGTGACGAACGTTCTCATTTCACTACTGTACAACAAAGGAATTTCATTCAAAAATCATTTCAATAAACAGATGTACCTAAATGTTTACATGTTACAACCGGATTTTAATAAATTACGAGTACATGCCATCACTCCGGTCTAATTCTGCGATATTTGTTGGTTATGATATTATCATATCACTCCTTTTATCTATGATACATATATCGATCCCGCGACAAAGAGTGTATTCTCGAGGACAATAGATAAAAATGCTAATAGATATAATCCGACCAGTATAACTTGTCGCGACTTGTAGCTGCCATTGCGTGGCGCTGCTTGATACAGATTATGATTATTATAATTTTAGTTCCTCAAAAGCGCCACATATGTAGTAACTATTATCTAATCTGTGGCACCACTGTCAACTTATACTGGTATCACTGTAACAGTAAATATTATCACTATGTTCATTTAATGCTTTCACAAAAAGAATACAAAGTTTTGTCATTGCCAACTGGCAATACCTACAAGTAGGAAGGAAGATGAATGAAAAAATCGTGGGAGCAGTGGCGCAAAGTAAGTAAACATGCAATTAACAAATAAAATATAACAATATACCTATATGTACAAAATAAAATTATCGATTGTTCCTGACCACTCAATGCATATCTAATGATCGATACTTATCTACAATGATATCTCGGGAATACAGAATGTTCACTTCAATAGATATTTTGTCAATTCAATAGATATTTATCGAGTGTGATATTATATCTATTTCCCGAGAATCACCCCCCTGGCCCGAGCCCTGCGCACCAGGGATGTGCAGCGCGCTCGCATTATTGTATAGAAACAGTTGACTCGCGCATCAGCGAACATCCCCTATGCGCTGCAGAACCGGGGCAGCCCCAACAACACCCTGAAGGCATTATTGTACTGAACTCGCAGAGCGTTGTACTGTTTTCGCGTGTGATTTACCCACAGTCTGCTCGTGTAGAAGTTAGTGCAATAAGCTAACTTTCACTTCAGTGGAACAACGAGCAAACCTGCGGGCTATCATGTTCGCCCTTACCACAGAATATATAATAGTATAAGTATCCTTACAGACAACGCTCTTCGCTCCCTCTCCATGTCTGCATCATCTTTCAGGTCAGAAGAACACAGGAAGTTTTGCTAATTGTACAGGTAAACACAACATAAAACATCTTAAATTGTTTTATTAGTTTACATAATAATAATCATTTATCTATTCAATCATCTGCACATTTGTGTAATTTATTCGATATTTGCAAAGTGAAGTTTGCAACGTGTGGGTGAACTTTTTGCTAACATTGCCAAAATAATCCCTGCCCGCCTAGAAATATCGGCCGTCACCAACGGACGGTTGCAAAAATTTACAATCCACTCAATAAAAGTCGTAATTCCTATATATACATATAGAGGTGGCGACCGCATCTCGCATACGCTTTATACGCGATGTACTCACTGCTATATAAAACCGGGGAGAGAGCCAAATTCTAAATATAAAGGTGGCCGAATAGAGCCGAACGCGTCCGACTCCGCCCGCCCGCCTCAGTCCATCGCTAACTGCCGCTCCGGTACTCCCGAACCTTCGCAACCGAACGCGCGGTAACCGGACGTTCACCACACCAGGCCACACCGTAAACGGCATTTCAAAATAAAAATCCAAATACCCTACTTGGTCCGCGTCCGTGAAAAATTTAAACCAGTGATTTTGAAGTTTAAATTTCGTTAGCGGTGTAATAGTGAACAGTGTGTTGTGTGCAGTTCAACGTTTATTTCCGTGTTACCGGTAAAGTAGAGATGAACCTAAATTTTTTGTAATCTGTTATTATCTATTCGTACTAACTCTAGATTAGCCGGCAGCGTGTTCTGGAGCGGGAGTATTGAGTTTCAATATGTCCGCCTGCCGTTCCAAAATTATTTTCCTCGTCATTCCTCTGCTATCGCATATTTTTCTGTAATTTTTCTGCACGTCCGCTATAACCGGTATTTTCCTAACCTCAAAGTTCGCACGCTGAATCGTTGCTTATGCTAGCTTAATAATTGTGTTTAACAACAAAGCTATTAGTGCACTCTTTTATCATATCGGTGGTATTAATATCCGCATTGCGACGCTTGTACTCGTATACACTGATCTGTAATGTGCCTGCGTCTGGAATAGGTACGCAAGAATGGACTCTATTGAATTTACTTTCCTCTCGTCTCAAGATAAAGTCAAAGTCAAAAAGTATTTTATTTATTGAAACCACAAGGATCATTTTGAATCGTCTTAAAAATAAATTTACATTTGCTCTGTTCCAACGCAACCAGACCTAGTAACATATATAGTAGATATACTTTAGTAACATAAAAACCCATAGTCAACTTGTCGCTAAAATTCTGCAAATTTTTGCCAGTCTCATTTTAGATGATTTGTGTGTTAGAATTAGCGAGCATAATTTTCATAAAAATAGGTCGTGTGGTTATTTTGATCATGTAATGTGTCAGTTTGATGCTTTGATGAAAGATGTTTTCAATTCTACGTCTGTTAATAAATGTTCAACAGCTATCATAACATGCGACAGTTAACTTCTGTAAACATCTAGCTATAAATACTTAAGACTTGATCCTGCACTGACGTTCTGAATTGATAATATTGTGCAATTTTTGTATTGCCTCCAAAAACAATTTGGGGGTTGATTAAGTTTAAGACCTACACTGACTTTAAGTATACACTGTACTGTCACACTGTTATATTAATCATGGTGCTAGGTGGACCTAGGACCATGATAAATGGAGTAGTAGGTACTTTGGGTGAATAGAATCACATCTTCAAAGGCGTTGGTGATAGAGAGGAGGCTTCAATCAGCTCCTTTAAATTTGTTTTGGTACTTATATTAGTACTTTAGTATGTTATGTTCAGAATCCATTCGACATAGGTTCTCTTTTACCATCGACTGATAAGTGATTTGAAGAATACGCGGGTGATAAGGGGCAAATAATGTAGTTATCTGTCAAAAAGATTTGCACCAACTACCAGCCACTTTACTTGAAAGTGGATGATGTCATTATATGAACCTGAGCATATAAAATCGTTGCTTGACTGATTGACTACAAATAAAAGAACACCCTAAACCGTAAGTCCTACAGACCTGAACTTCTTAATGTACTCTCCTTTTGTGGCCTAGGGGTGCACGAAGGAAGGAATTTCTGAAATTACACCAGCAGTGGTGTTGAAGTTTGTATGGGATAAAACTACGCGGGTGATGTCGTGGGTGTGTCAACTATTATATATATGTATATAAAATCATTGCTTGACTGACTGGCTGACTGACTGACTGACTCACTAACAACACCTATCAAAACACAGGCTAAACTGTAAGTCCTAGATACCTGCAATTTGTTTACTTTCTTGTGGGCTAGGGGTGCACTAAGGAAGGAATTTCGAAAATTCACCCCTTACGGGTGCGGGATGTGGAAGTTTGTATGGAAAAAGTCCACGTGGGCATAGTCGCGGGCGGGGTTTTAACAAAAATGTTGCGGGTGTATTAATTTTGATTTGTGGATCAATATTGGCAGTCACGCGATTTCAAATTTAGGTCATAATTGTTCCGATGTTTGCCATTATAATTTACTAGTGGAACGCCCGCGCCTTCGTCTGCTTGAAGTTTTTTTTAATACACATGTCATTTTCATTCAAAATTTATCAAGATGGGACAAATTTTGCAACACAATTGTTGCAAAAAAAGGTAATTCGTAATAGGTCTACTGTTCGCAGAACTGCTAGTAGATAATGTCAACGCATACTGATTTTCAATATTAAAATTCCCCTTGTGATAACACGACAGATATGGATTTTTATATTAACGGTGCCGGCCTAGAACTGCAAAGCCAATTTATCTCGAAGATGGTCCACGAAATAATGTGTGAACATTTTTGAGAATTACACCTACATACACTTACAAAGTAATAAAACGATTTGGCAAATGGTACATGTGTTATGCAATTCATTGAAGAAGCGTCAACAAATTGTAATTGTGACAGATGATGTGCAATTTGAGCGTTTTAGCCCCCGGATAAAAAGGGGGGTGTTAGCGAAGACTTTCTAATAACTCTACGATGGTCTTAGCAATCCATACACTATGAACGCCATAATATGTGTTTGTTGCCCGTGGTACCAGTATTACTATGGCACCTTTGAAAATTAGAACGATGACAAATGAGTGCGATACACTACCGACTTACATAGTCCTTCAAATATGTTCAATAATCAGGCAGCAATGGACGGATAAAACTTGTCCGAATTGTTCCTCTTTATGCGTTTTGTCTCTCTTTTTCTTAGGTTACTTTTTGAGCGCTGACCCGAAGTCCATTTAGGTACATACTTTGATTTACCTACTTTGACGTCAATAAGTGTTAGATTATTAAGTCTATTGCTGCTTTTCCACCAGATATGTGCAACGTTGCTAAGCTATGGATGTGTGGTGAACCCACCAAATGATCTCTTGATTTCCATTGCTTAGCTTAGCTGAAGAGATCCTATGGTGGGTTTGACATACATCCGAGCTTAGCAACGTAGCACGTCTATGGTGAAAAAGCAGCCTTTCATTGACCTCAAAGTAAAATGGGGTTATTAACACTTTATAGTCTAAGATCCGCACTAGAGACGACCTTTACCGATCTGTTTAATGGATGAAAATTATTTTATATGAAATTTAATATATTACAAAATATATCTCGAGTGGGTTGTCTAAAAAATTCCTGTCAAATTCAATAATTAATAAAAAATAAAAAAATCTTTTTACTTATTTTAATAACCGTGATAGTTAGACTGTTGAAATTTTAACAGATGATGTATTTCTGTTGCCGCTATAACAACAAATACACAGAATAAAATAAATATTTAAGGGGGCTCCCATACAACAAACGTGTTTTTTTGCCGTTTTTATAGATAATGGTACGGAACCCTTCGTGCGCGAGTCCGACTCGCACTTGGCCGGTTTTTATAGATAATGGTACGGAACCCTTCATGCGTGAGTCCGACTCGTATATGGCTGGTTTTTAAATTTTTAACGATTCATAGTCTGGACAGGAAATTTTTAGAGAATTTTTACTCGAGATATATTTTCTAATATATTAAATTTCGTATAAAATACTTTTCATCCATTAAACAGATGGGTGAAGGACGTCTTTAGTGCGGATCCTCTACTATTAAAAACAAATAGCAGTTGTCATAGTCTTGAAGCAAGAATGTCCAGACAATTGTGTTCTATAAAATCTTGCCTTTGTAAAGTTTGCCCCAAAGATGCGAAGATATTCAGAATAATAAAGGTTTCGTCATCTTCCTAATTAGCACCGGCTCTTCTTACTCGATAATAACTAATACAACCTTCGTGTAGGTCTGCTAATCAAATATAATGATTCCGCCTCGTTTCAGAGCCGTGATGAGCCGTCTGAAACAAGTCTGAGTAATGTTGATCGTCATCTCGCTTGCATGTTATTTGCATAACAATTAAACAATGCGTTCTGCAGTACTCATTGATTTGCCATAGTTATGAAAATAGTTACTCTTGTTCAAAAATATTTATATCAGAACAAGTTTTTATGAAATAAGTGGTCGGAACCGTGAGCTGATCAAAATGAGCCCAATCACTACCAGACTACAATTAATGATTAATGAGTTCCGTTGTGCACCTTCCGTCCTCATCATCAGATCAACTCGCTGTCACCATAATGTTGTATTGACATCGAAACTTGACAGGTATGCAAAATTGCAGCTCAATCGGTTGAGTGAAACTTGTATAAAATTCAGTTGCAAGATTTTCCCACAATATCAAGATCTCATCACATTATCATGATCACTTCATTTTTATCAATTGGAGCTAAATAAAAGCTTGTAAAAAACCCCGTGACTCAAAATCTAACAGTGAACTATTACTAGTATATCGACTAGTGTCCATCCATAGCTTCGTTCTCTTTATACTGAGATAAAAAGTAACTCAATCCATATCATATATCATGATCATCTTTGTGTACCAAATTTCATCGAATTAGGTTCAGCCGTTTCGTTGTGATTGTAACAAACGTGCAAACTTTCACATTTATGATATTAGTCAGGTTATACAAAAAAATAAGAGCTACGTACTTGTACTAATATTTATTCTGTGGCTACGTCTCAATTTTAAAATGCCTTTTTTTTTACTGCGTGATTGACGGACCAAGCAGATGGCCGCCACCCTCAGACATAAAGATGAAGAGTCAAACTAAAGGCAAGTTAACCTAGAATGGTGAAATAGAATGGTGCTGTGTATAACTGTTAAGAACCTCTTCAACCCTATTTAGCAAATAAATGATTTGATTTGAGTCTCATGTGCATGTAATTTCACCAGCATACGTATTCAAACCGGAACTACTGGTTTGCGGTAGAAATAGGTATGGTGGTAAGTTCCCCGGACGAACTACTTCATAAAAAAGAACTACAACTACCAAAAAATTTCAAAAAATCTTTCTATACGTTCGCTGCTAGAAACCAGGCCGCGGCCCGGCTCACCATGGTCCGACTCGCTCGGCTCGGATTAATTAAAAAAATACCTAACAGAAAAGCCCGACTGGCCCGGCATCCTTTTCTTGGACTGTTATAGCGAAAAGTGCTTGGCTGTTTTTTTTTTTTTTTTTTTTTTTTTTTTTTTTTTTTCTGTTTTTTTTTTTTTTATTATTTAACTTTCACAATACCTGAAATCTTTAGATAATATAGATCAACAATTCCGTATCTGATAATATAGAATACCTACCTGGGAGGGAAGTGACTTCAATACCGGGGTGATACTTCGTCCCTTTCACTCACAGATTGCAAGAAAGTGTTTTATGCTTTCGTGGAGTAAACATTCTTCTATTACCAGAATGCCAGTTATCGTATAATTTTACACTGAAATGACTGCTGTTGGCTTTTATATTGGTCATTATTTGCGACAAATCATATTTGGTTTAAGAAAACAGTGTACTAATAGCGAAACAACATGGAAATTACTTGTATGGACAAAATTTTCGATGTTATTTTCGCCATTAATCCGCTGTTTTCTTCAACCAAATATGATTTGCCGCAAATAATGACCAATATAAAAGCCAATAACAGTAATTTCAGTTTAAAATTATACTCTGTTTGCCCATATTGGACAACCTCTGTGGCGCGGCGGGCGAACGCTTCGCATTCCCGCCTCGGAACAAATATTTGTGCGATTTGCAGATATTTGTTTAGGGTGTTCTGGGTATTTTCTATAAATAATTTAAAAAAAATATCTATGTAATATATTGTATTAAGTATATCAGTTCTCTAGTACCCATAACACAAGCTCTGCGTAGCTTGGGGCTAGATAATGTTGTGTGAACTGTCCAGCATTACTTATTTATTATTTTATTTATATTTGTGCAAATACATTTGTATGAAAAAGCAACCACCTTAAGATGCGAATTTTCAAAATTCCTTTGTTAGTACAACCCTACGCATCGAGATAAACACTCCCTTCAAATTTTTCAAGTCTCTACGACCAGCGGTTTAGGCTGTGCGTTGTCACTCGGTCAATCAATCAGTTAGTCAGTCAGTCAGGACATTACCTTTTATATAGCTATTGCCTTTTATATATGAGATGAGATTATTGCACATTTTTTGATATCATAATACTGGACTCGTGGTCGTATAAAATATGCTGAGACTGTTTGTCCTACCAATCTGTGACTGTATAATTTGATGATTGAACAAGTAATTAATTTTGTAAAAAATAAAAAAACCCTCAACGCAATGAAACAGCTGAACCGATTTTGATCAAACATAGCTAAGAACAGTCCCGACAAATAAACCTTTCAAACAAAAACAATAAATCGAAATCGGTTCATCCGTTCGGGAGCTACGATGGGACACACAGCCACACACACGCACACACATAGACACATCAAACTTGTAACACCCCTTCGTTTTTGCGTCGGGGGTTAAAAACCGTAATATACAGTAATATTAGTAATATACAAATATTGAAACAAGCAAAACGCTTTTCTTTCTGACATTACCATCCATTGTCTTGCACCGCTCTCATGGATGCCGGGCCAGTCGGGCCTTTCCGTTAGGTATTTTTTTAATTAATCCGAGCCGAGCGAGTCGGACCATGGTGAGCCGGGCCGCGGCCAGAAACCACACACGTGTTAAAATGTTCAATAAATTAAAAACAATTTTAAAACATTTGTATTCAATAAAGCTTTATACAAATAAAGAATTAGGATCGTGAGTTTAAAATCAGCCCAAACAAGGCTGGTCTACTATTATCCATTGAGGAGTTCCGTTGTCCACCTTCCGTCTCCATCACCTTTCTGACACTATAATACTGGAAAGATTGTTTACTGTAAATCGATAGTTGAAACGATCTAGTTAAAGAAAGAATAAAGAAGAAAGAAATAATATCTATTTATTTGCATACAAGAACTTTTTCCTTTTTTTTTTTCATACTACTTGGATGACGCAACAAGCAAGAGGCCCACCTGATGTTTAGCGGTAACCTCTGCCTATGAACAGTGCATTACCTCAAAGGTCACGTCCACCTAGGACGCACCCTATGTGGCATTGCACTGCGCCCGCCATCCTGAGACATAAAGATGAAAAGTCTCATGTGCCTGTAATTTCACCGGCACCCTTACCCTTCAAACCGGAACACAGCAATGCGAGCACTACTGCTTTGCGGCAGAAATAGGTATGGTGGTAGTACTTCCCCGGACGAACTCTTTCACAAAAAAGCTCTACTACTACTACACATAACCACATAATAAGCTTAGACTAAGAGGAAACAGATTTGAAGGTGCGAAGTGTAACTCAAGTAACAAAATGGCTCTGCCTCAGCATGAGTTGGTTGACTAGCAAGCTAAAGTTGTT
The DNA here is from genome assembly GCA_932527175.1 of Operophtera brumata. Classification (NCBI taxonomy): domain Eukaryota; kingdom Metazoa; phylum Arthropoda; class Insecta; order Lepidoptera; family Geometridae; genus Operophtera; species Operophtera brumata. The sequence continues at coordinate 19,929,004 of OW052239.1, forward strand.
GTAGTTGTTGAGTGAATGTCTGAAGAATATACCAAGAAGCAAATCTGTACAAATACAAATACAAATATATTTATTTCGTCAGAATTTTAGGTAGGTACAAGACAGTTCTTATTTTATAGGCGTAACACTAAAATTCTACCAATACAGGCATACGAAATTCACAATTATGTACACAACCAATCAATTTAAACAGTTAACACAGGACACCAGAAAAAGACAGAAAAACACAATCCTCTTTAAATAAATCAATTAAATTCAATTAATTAACTGTAGTAACTGGTTGCCTTTATTCCTTGGGAAATTTAAAGCAAAATCAGCATCCAAACGTTGTACGTTTTGGAAAACTATAAAACTTTAGCATTCACTGAAGTTCAGAGAGTTCGGTTAGCCAAAGCGTAACTAACTGGCTTCCCGCCAATTGATAGTATAAACGGAGTTAGTTATTGAACTGTCGCAAATGAGAAATCACCTTTTAATCTTATTCTACATGTTATGTGGAAATATGGCATCGATTTATCTGTTGGTGCCCTTGTCTCCTGCCGAGGCTGATTTACTATTATTTTAGTACCGATATCAATACAAGCAGGCCTTTATTCACCCGATGAATGTATGTGCCTTGATACTATTGTATTTTGTTTAATTATTTATTTATTACTAGCGACTCGTCCCGGCTTCGCACGGGTAGTTTCAGGATGAAAAACAGCCCCCCCTCCTATCCCCCCCTAGTAGCCTATGTCACTCAGGGTGAATGTAGCTTTCCAATGGTGAAATAATTATTGAAATCGGCACAGTAGTATTTGAGTTTATTCATTACAAACATACACACACACAAAAATACAAATCTTACCTCTTTATAATATTAGTGTAGATTAGTGTGGATGTAGATGTAGAAAAGGAAAACCAACAGCACATACATACAAATTAGATAAAAGGAGTCAAAGCAGAAGGCTATTAAGAGGTTTAGTCCCTATTTTTACGTCGTATTATTTCAGTCATGTCAACTATTATTTATTTTGTGGTCATGTTGTGGAAAATAAAAACCTGACTTGATTGACTTCAGATTTTCTCAGAATCTAATGTATCCTTCGTATTTATTAGAACATAACTAAAAGTGTTTCTGAAAGGCCGATGAACTAGCTGGAACTAGCTGACTATAGTTGATGCAACATTTGTAACTAAGCACATTCAGTCTTGCTTATAATATCATGTTCATGCATTAATTTATTATGTTTTATGCGTACCTACTATAATTATATTTAGTATATTTAGCTTTAGTAGTAGTAGACATTAGTTAGTAGTTAACATTATTCTCCTATTCAAAAAGGGAGATAAGACTGATATCGGCAACTACCGCCCTATCAGTCTTATTTCACACTTGTACAAAGGCTTTATAAAAATAATTGAAAATAGGATTTCTGGCCAACTAGACATGAAACAACCCCCTGAACAAGCAGGCTTCCGTCGTGGCCTCTCCACTACCGACCACCTCCATTCGCTCAATCAATTAATTGAAAAACACCAAGAGTTTAAAATCCCGCTATACTTAGCTTTTGTAGATTATTCGAAGGCTTTTGACAATCTCAAACACTCTGAAATATTCAAATCACTTCATAAACAAGAAATAGAACCAACATACATTCATCTTTTGCAACAAGTTTACCTTAACAGCACATTCATAAAAACGGGCCATCCTTCCAAATCCAAAAAGGAGTCAAGGAAGGCGACCCGCTATCTCCAAAGCTATTCACATCCACTCTCGAAGAAGTTTTCCAAAGCTTAGCAGCCAGCTGGAAAAGTAAGGGCATTATCGTCGGCGAAAAGAGGTTAACTAATCTTAGATTTGCCGATGATATTGTCTTATTTTCCTCAACAGCAGCTGAGCTAGAGACGATGCTCCAAGACCTGAGCAGGGCAAGCCTCGAGGTGGGACTTTCAATGAATATGAATAAAACGAAGGTGATGACGAATGGCACAGAGAGGAAGATAGAGGTTGAGGGTGGTGAGATAGAATATGTCCATGAGTATATATATTTGGGCCAATTAGTCTCTTTTCAGGCGAGACAAGAACAAGAGGTTGCTCGACGCACAGAAAACGCCTGGAAGAGCTATTGGTCCATGAAAGATCTAATGAAAGGACCTCTCCCACTCTCTTTAAAGCGGAAACTCATGGACATGTGCATTCTCCCCATCCTCACCTACGGTGCGCAAACCTGGTCACTAACGAATATTCAAAAGTCCTCTCTCGGGGTATGCCAACGAGCTATGGAGCGTAGTATCCTAGGAGTGAAACTCACGGACCGAATAAGGAACTCGAAAATACGCTCCCAAATACAGATAGCTGACGTCGCTCAAAAAGCTACAAAGCTTAAGTGGTACTGGGCTGGACATGTGTGCCGTATGTCAGAAGAACTATGGGCAAAAAGCACGACAGATTGGATCCCAAACAGACGACGGCCACGTGGAAGGCCCAGACGGAGATGGCGGGATGAGCTAGACTCCTACTTGAAGGATTGGTGCAATAGAGACAAATGGAAGGAGGGAAGGGAGGCCTTTGCCCTGCAGTGGGACACCACAGGCTCATAATAAATAATAAAAAAGTAGTAGAGCTTTTTTGTAAAAGAGTTCGTCCGGGGAAGTACTACCACCTTACCTATGTCTGCCACAAAGGAGTAGCACTCACTTTCCTGTGTTCCAGTTTGAAGGGTATGGGTGCCGGTGAAATTTTAGGCACATGGGACTTTTCATCCTTATGTCTCAGGGTGGCGGGCGCTGTGCAATACCACATAGAGCGCGTCCTAGGTGAATGTGACCTATGTGGTAATGCATTGTTGAAGGCAGAGGTTATTGCTTAATATCAGACGGGCCATTTGCTTGTTCCGTCATTCACGCAGTTCCTTAATACTTCTGTACATAATAACGACAAAGGTTTCTACGTAGGATAAATGATTCTATATACGACCTTTTAACTGCCTGGTGAATTTAAAAAATGTACTCTTAAAACCTTAACTTGCAATGAAAGCTTATTGATTTGCTTTGTGACCTTAATAGGAATGGCAGTAGATAATTGAATGCTCTCATCCAAAATACTGTTTGCTATTACAGTTTTCTTTTCCGAAACCGAGTCTATTCAGAGTTTGTAGTCAATGGTCTAGCTATTTTGATACTAGCGTCAGCAATCTGCAGCGGCGGTTCAGTGATATAATCGACCGAATTAGATAATCTCCAGCCGTGTCTGCGTGATGTATTGCTTTTTTAAAAAACAGTCCAAGTCTTACTCACTGTATGGTTCGTGGTACGGTTCTTTCGGGCTTACTTCTCTATGCTTTTGCTTACACGTTTCTCTTATAAAAACAATTCTGGTGACGAATCTGACCAACTGAACCGTCTGTATTGAATTATTCCGCTTTTTCCCTACTAGCCTGTGCCTTAGGGTCTACGAGAAATTTCTGTTCATGTACAAATTATTTTTCATAAAATAAGCTCAGTGTCTGTTCGAATTCATCTGTCTCGATATTTATGAATGATGCATGCATCTATAATATACCATCAAGGTCAGGCTTTTGTTACGACTCTGTTCCCTCTCACGAGATTTAGTTAGATATATGTCCTCGTATATAATGTTGGGAACATTTACATCAAAACCTTTCAACGAGTCTATTAGTTTCAAAAGTTTTTCATCTACAACTAGTTTTTCGTATACGAATTACGATTGACCCGTTTTCTAAGTATCAGCTTTTTAGGTGTGTTAGTGTATATTTATGTTTATCACATGTGCCTGATAGTTCTTCAGAATTCAGAGTGGGTGTAGTTATATTTCCAACTTTGATGTGATCTCACGCTTCAGCGCCTACGTTTACATTTAAAATAATATATTTGAATTCCGATGATTTGTAATAAATATAACTGAAAAATGTTGTGAAATTTACATGATCACATCTGTTACTGTTTTAAAATTTACATATTTTCATATTCATTATTTTATTTAAGAAGTTACAGGGTGGACAATGAATTTATTAAAATTGAAAAAAATATGTGTCTTATTTTATTAATTATTTATTTACAAGATAAGTACACGGCCAATTACTTTTCAAAATTATATAGGTAATTTAAATGACCACCGTCTCTACTAAACGAGTACGGATAATCTCGAATTTTCGGCGGAGACCGTGAGATCTTTTCTCTAATCTTGTTCTTTAACCCGACTAAAAAGAGGGGTGTTATAATTTTGAGGCCATAGTGCGTTTGTTTGTCTGTGGTGTCCGGTCTCCGGAACGGCTACTCTGATTTATGTGTTTTTTTAATGAATGATGATGTTTGCGAGATACTTTTTAGCTATGTTTGGTGGAAATTGATGCAAGATTTTCCAAGAACATCCGCTCCCAAAAAAAGGGCGAGCCTTACAGTAGTCGCATGTGATGTGTAACATCTCTTTGGTAATAGGTAAAATGGCTGATAGTACGCGCTTTCTGTTATGCTCTTCCGTCCCTCTTCACGAAATCACTCCCACAGATTGCCTGAACTTCCTGTTTAAATTTTCGGGAGTATTCGTTCCTGTATGTGCCAGCTAGTACATAACGAGCTTCTGTTGCTATCAGTTTCAATCAGTTTCAATGCTGTTTCTATCCGAAAAGACGCTCTTGCCGTTACCCAATTTACGCAGAATACCTACAAGCTTGATTGCAACTAGACTGCACAAATTAGGTAATCGCAAGAACGCCATTTCAAATAGACACAGCATTGAAATCGATTGAAACCGATAATAGCAACAGAGTAACGTAATCGCACCACAGATCTACATAGATTTCTTCCACTTACAAGAATAACAGTTGTGTCTGTAAAACGTCTAGTTTGCGTTTATCTGTTATCACCTGTCGTCCATTTATCATTTTGATTATAACAATTCACTTGGCAGCATCGTTTTGTTTCTCCAGCATTAGAACAAACATTACACAAGAGGTGCTTATAAGTTTGGAGGGTAGCCAGGAGGCTTTCAAAGAGTAACTTTTTAAGCTTAATGTAGTCGTCTGGATGGTGGCCATTATGTCAGCGTTCCAGCCATTATTGCGGAAGTGTGAATTTTAGATGTTATTGCTCAATGTATTGTTTCCATTGTCATACAAATTGTTGAACACGCATTGCTGGAAAATATAGCCCATTCTATCGTTTTTGTCTATCTTTCTAATCTTCTTTCTGCGCCAACCCCAAGGCAGAAATCTTCATAAAAAGAAACGCCTCGCGCCATTCGAAATAAAGTTTTAATTGAATTTATCATAAAATATAGATAATTTTACAAACCACCTATCCTTGGTTTTATCGTGTTAATTTCAATAATATGCACCATATTTAGAAACAATCGAATCCAGACTAAAGTTAGAGGTAACTTTGTGAGAAAATATTGTCCTATCGTATTGTTGTGGTACAGTGATCCTTCGGAGTTGTAATGTATATTTTTAATTTGAATATTGTACTTAATATAGTCTGTTAAAAATCAAATCTATTATTTGGAATTTAGCGGCATGCCTAGCCATGCCTATTAGCCTTGAAACAATTCGTATTTCTCTTACGAGCTCTTGCACAGTGCCCTGTTGTGTTTTGCTTCTCTGTCATACATTTTTATCGTAGTGAAATTCTTGTTGTATACTCAGACAAGAAAATATTCTTAAGATTAGAAATAAAAAAAAACTCAATATCTTGGAATTTTGAATCGGTCCTGGCGTTTGTCCAACATATTTATTTAACAGTTGTCGTTCAACATACCACTGCAACTGTCGTGCATGGCGCGGGAAGGTTAGTTTGTGATTTAGGTCTTCTATTTATTGTTGATCAGAATTTCCCCATGTAAAAAAAAAAAAAAATTTTTACAAATAAAAACCTACTTAAGGCGCGATAGGTTCTCAAATGTCTCTACAATTTTAAAGTTTTTGATAAGGATTTTCATAGTTTTCTATGAAGAAAAAAATATATGATATTCTTGAGATTTTTATCTAGTGAAATCAATAATTCAATACAATATTTGAATTACAACACTCTATAAAAAAAAAATAACAAAGATACATCCTTTTTAAAATTTAAACGCTATTTTTCACTCACTTCTCTCACGTTTTAATTTTTGAAACATTTGGTTACATGTTAGTTATTATTTGAGTTAGTGAATTCATCAACAAAATTAAACAAAATGTTGAACGACATTTTTATATAATTTTTTAATATAATATATAATAGCGCCTTAAAAGCTTTCAATAAAAGGAATAACTAGGTACTTGAATGACGGTACAAGCAGATGGCTCACCTGATGTTAAGCGGTAACCTCTGCCTTTAACAACGCATTACCACATAGGTCACGTCCACCTAGGACGCACCCTATGTGGCATTGCACTGCGCCCGCCAGTACCCGCCACCCTGAGACATAAAGATGAAAAGTCTCATATGCCTGTAATTTCACCGGCGACACCCATACCCTTCAAACCGTAACACAGCAATGCGAGCACTACTGCTTTGCGGCAGAAATAGGTATGGAGGTAGAACTTTCCCGGACGAAAACTTTTTCAAAAAAAGCTCTACTATATACTTCTAAAATTTTCCTCTCCCTAATTTTCAAATGTTTGTAATATTATCTTCAAATTTAAATGGGTATGTATATCGTTATACTCGTAATATCGAGTAACAGATACACACTCTCCTATTTTGAAATCGGTTAGTAAAAGTGAACTTGTCTCTACACTGGAGTACATAATATTTAAGACTCAATGAGTACGCGTATTATTAAAGTCGGGCCGCTGCCGGGTAGTCGCCGGGCTCAGTGCCGTGCCATGGGAGAGACCTATGTCCAGCAGTGGACTGCAGTAGGTTGATGATGATGATGATTATTAAAGTAACCACTATACCTATATTACTAAGGTGGTGTTGACATCAGCTAAACAAAATTTGCATATAAACAGTAAAGTTGGTAAAGGATAATAAAATAAAGAGGCAAAGAAAGGGTAATATAATAAAGAGGACAGTACAGGATAATACAATAAAGAGAATAATAATACTTTTAAAAGCAAAGAAATATTGACATAGACGATAGCATACAAAGAACTATCGTGCACTCGAATACTCAAGATACCACTGTTAAAAGAGTATTGCTACGAAACTCCTAAAAATAGACTATTCTCAAACAAATTAACGTACGTACACGTACGGCTATGTAGGTAGTTGAACCTGATAAAAGTACCGCGCCTGTTTAATGTTCGCGTGTAATCTTTCTTTTCAGACATTTAATTCTGTATGAACCCTTCAGCATTTATCAAATCGTTGAAAATTTTCGTTTTGCTAGTTTGAGGGTCAGGATTTTAAAAGAAGAAAGAATGTTTCTCGTTTCTTCAATAATTTTCGTATTCATAGCTTTATAAAGCATGCTATTTCATTGCTAACACCAGTTTTAAATAAGCTATTGTTTAGTCAAACTCGATGTTCTTCAGAATTACAATGTAAGCAAACCATCATGCATTATAAATTGTGGTAAAACTGTTATTTTTAAATATATCAATATTGATTTATATTTGTACAAGTTAGTGACAAAAAAAACCCTTGCAGCTTTGTACCTTTTAACTTAAGCGATTGATTTTTGGTTGAAGTGTTGGCAGTTTATTTACAATTTGCCTACATCGAGCTTGACTAGCTAGAGGGTATAATATCAGAGCTGCATTATTAGTTCATCACAGTTCATCAACTTATAAGCGGCAACCTGTGCCTATAACGTAGCACCAAAAAACTGTTAATTTACCAAACAGTCACACAAAAAACTGTTAATTTTTCTCAAATATTTTAAAGACAATTGAAGAGACTTCCTTTTTGAAAAAAATACTTCTCAAAAGGTATCCACTAAAGATGATGATACAGAGGACATAGAGTCTCGAAACAGTGCAGATTAATAGCTAGTTACTACGTAATACAAGGACGATAATCGTCACGCTAATCGTTTCGATGGTTTCTGCAAAACTCGCACTTGGGCCTCTGGACGTCGCAGTGTCGGATGGCCCCGTATAGCATAGTTTGAAAGTTTTCATTCTTAAAACTGTGATTATAGAATGTGTTACAGTTTCTTCAGAATCATATATACTATAAAAATATTCCTTCCTAACATGAAACCTCTCGTTGTTACAGCGATGCAAATTGTGGCGTGACACCGGGTTGACAGGAATCAATCCGCGAGATGTCGCAGCCACCGGGGCGCGGGCGCGCGCGGCCCCCTGGCCCCCCATCCCCCCTCAACAACTACCGTCCCCCCTCGCCATGGGCTCCTAGTCCACCACCACTCATATCAGGCCCGAGACACTCCACAGCAATAGTGACCCCGCCGCCCGTCCATCCGTCCCCAAAACCGTTCAGGCCGTTGCACTCTCCCCATCACCTTCGACAGCATTCGCCGTCCCCTAGCTCCCATTTCTCTATATCTCCCTACCCCATGTCGCCCACATTAGGGCAGAGTCCCGAGTACTACTACTCCTCCCCGTACGAACCGGTCCGGGAGTACGATTACGCGGGTGTACCGTTGGAGCCGCCTCCACCGCCGCGGCCGATGATCTATGAAGAAGATGAGGAGGAGAGAGGTCCTTCGACGGCGGAGATCATCGCGCAGCAGTCACAAGAGGGATACGTTGATGAAAAACTTGCAGAGTACCAGGCCACGATACAGCTTTTACAAGGTACATAAACTCTTTCACATCATTTATCGTACAAGTAAGTTTAGACATAGGTATGATGATTATAATTATTTTAATATTTATGTAAAGCTAATGTGGTTTAAATATTCTTCTTTACTGTAAGTTTCTCTAAAGAAAACTAGTAACAGACAGTACTGTATTGTTATGCTAAATCTATTCTCCTAGGTGTTCAGAAACGCCGACAAAGCTCATTCCTTTATGCGCCCGCGAAACAATGCGAATCCATTCCCCAGCTCAAACGCCCGTCAACTATTTTTATCGCTTCTTCGAAGCCACAGGTGTTTTGTAAAAGCTTTACAGATGTATCTTGATGATGTTTTAATAGTTCCCTCGTTATTGCATACCACTATATTCCAGATAAATCAGAAGCAAACATTTCAGAAAAATGGGATTGAGTTGACACCCAAAATCTATTTTAAAAAAACGCCCAGAGCGACCTCAAAAAGCCATTTTAGATGAAAATCTCGATGTAATGTTATGTATGGTATGTAATTAAAAAAACCCTCACATTAAGCCCTCGGATTAATTGTATTGATTACCTTCTGATCAGGAGGGACTTTATTTATGTAATTTTTTACCTATTGACACAATGTTGAGAAACAATCGAATCTAGACAAAAATTTGCGGTTTATTTAGATTTAGTTAATTTGTTTTATTTTAATCGAGAACATATTGTCCAATAGTGTTTTTTTTACAGTGATCCCTCGTAACTATCGTATTCTAAAAAGGATTAAATATGTGCATGCCTGCCAAACTCAATTTCAGGCCAAACTAGTTTGTCCTAGGCCAAACCGGTTTATCCTATGCGTGTCAAAATAAACTCGCTCACCGTTCTCTATGGCTAGTTTGGGCTATAATTTCTTAAATGTTTTTAATTTTTTAAAAAATGGTATTTTTTATACTTTTCAGTAAGAATTTTCCGTAGTCGTGTTATAGTGTTTTTAACTATTTCTTGTTCCACTCTGTATTTATGCATATAACAATTATTTCCACAAAATACTGATTCTGAAAATGAAAATGTAGGATCCTATTTCGGGAAATACATCGGCGCATGTAAACACTGTGACTGGTTGTAATTTATGTCCGTCGCGAACCCAGTTAGTCATAGCATTTATATTTGCCCTAACTAATTGCGTAAGTGAAATGTGTTCCTTCGTGTTTACATGTTGTTATTTCATTTTCGCGTTGCATAATGGATAAAGACAATTTGCAACCATCAACGAAAACACACTTGCAATAAGTGTTTTTTTTTAATGAAACTAATAGGCAAACTAGCTTACGGCCCTCCTAGTGTAAAGTGATCACCGTCGCTTATAGACACCGGCAACACCGGGGGTATTGTCGATGCACTGCCTACCCTGAAGGAATTTATGTTTTTTTTTCTTGAAGCGACACAAGTATTAACCAAGCGGGAAAACCTCAGATGGAAGCTCATTCCATAGTTTATAGGTATGGGGAAGAAATGTTCTCGTGAAACGAGTCGCACGAGAAACCCAGGGATCTGTGATGTGAGGATGAGCTTTGTCACGGTGCCGGGAAGAGCGAAGCTAAAATCTCGAACGTATGATGTATTACGTGTTTCTAAAAATCTTCCATGTATAATAACAAAGACACATGTTTAAGAATCCTTAAACATGTCCTTTTCTGGGCCGCAGGGTGACCAACAGAGAACCAGTGAGACAACGTACGAATGATTGGCCAGTGTAGATGAAAACTGCATCAAACATTTACACCACGGTTTTTGATGATAAATAACCTCTGCGATATTTGCATCTAGACTTTTATCGCTCAATATTATCACATCTCTACCGTTGATATTTTAACAAGCTCGTTGACTATTAACACGTTGTCTGTCCACCATCTTAATTTTAATACTTTACGACAGCATGACATTCTATAATATTTGTGTTTTTGTCAATTTGAAGAAAATACGTACTTTTATTATGTTATGCCCTCATTATTTTGCCGAGCTGTATTTTTTCGTGCATGTATCTGATATCCAGAGGCGCTCCATTGTTTATTCTCACGCAAAGGCACTGCCACCCCACGTCATAAAAAAATAATACACTTTGATAAAATTATTTGTTTGATCAATTGTTTCCTTGTTTTCCTTTTTAACCCCCGTCTAAAAAGATGGGTCTTATGAGTGAGGCCTTAGTATAATTGACTGTCTGAAAGCTGTAGTTTGGCATGGTTATTTACAAGACGACAAAATAATAAAATAAAATCTTTGTTTTTTTAAGTAGATTTCCTCGTGCACGTGCACGTAAGATGCGGATGTTTTTTTCTCGACTTTTCCATGCTGTGGGGTGTCGTTGGATAGCTTGTTCAAAAACCAAAAGAGTGTGTGGGAACCATTTTTCGATTCAGGGATCCGCTTGCGAAATATTAACGGTTGTTTTTGAATATGTGAAAAAAACACGGCCTTAGTGTTCCTTTTAACGACTATCACAGCTAAGAAGGCTTTTCAAGTTTACGAGTAATAGTCGAACTACTTATAAAATGTGCTTGTAGAATTAAAAAAAAAAAAAAAAACATACAAATTCCGTTGAAAATTACTTAGAAGAATTTGGTAGTTGTGTAAAACAGGAAAACCCCCTTCTAAGAATCCATCATCCCTTCATCCAGAATACAGTATTCTGGATCCGGAATACTGTATTCATCCAGAATACAGTATTCCGGATCCAGAATACTGTATTCTGTGTGAACTCGCTCATACAACTACATACGCTAATAACATATACGTTTAAACGGACCTGTAAAACGGACGTTATATGTGTATGCGCCCTGAGTCCGCATTATGTGACGGGCAACTACGGAACCCTAAAATGCGAGTGGCCGGACACGCACTTGGCCACTTTTTATTTTTCTTTTGTAGGGAAATGTAACCTTTCAATAGGGGCAACTACCGCATTAAAGAAACCACTTACGAAACAACAGCGTCAGGCAACCGTTTGTAAAATTTTGGCATGTTTTGCGAGTTTCCAACCAGCCCACCACACCCCCTCACATGTTCGAGAGCTTTGCTCCGTTTTATCGCGTTGGTCCTCCGCCAAAACTATAATTTTTGGGGCGTGCTGGATACTCGGCTATGTCACTGATTTGGTGCAGTGTCAATCATCGCGCAAGTAGGACAGTGAGCAGTCGAGCGCGGATTGGCAGAGAATGCAGTAGTTCTCGAGATAATTATACATTCTTTGATGTAGTAGACCCGTCTGATAAGGCCATGGTTATATTAGAGCCATCAGAGATAGTTTTGGAAAGAACAAGCAGACCTTGCCAGCCTCTACCAATAATGAATATAAGTGATATGGTTCTGTATTCTTAAACACAAAACAACGTTGTTTCCCTTATAGCCATTATATAGGGCATAACAGGATACGGTGACGTAACGAGTAGTTCCTGTTCGATCACAAAGAGTCTAAAACTGAACGGCTCTTCGACGTTTTTACTCGGCACATAACACACGCTTGACATTTCATATTGATACTTGTGATGTGATGATGAAAATGTGATCTATACGGAATCCCACGAATACATAAACTAAATACTAGCCCCGGGCCCGGCTTAGCAGTTTACCCCCAACCCAACCCAACCCCACCTCCTATGTTACTTGCAGATAATGTATTATAGCTTTAATAGGTGAACTTGTAAATCAGTTAATTAGTTTTGAGTTTATCCATTACAAACAAACAAAGAAACAAAGTTTACCCTTCTATAGTAGTAGCGTAGATGACTTTCGCAATTTTGTCCGTCACCCCCTTCACATAAGGCAGAAACGCTGGCTTACGTTCTACTCTGCATCTGTGGGGTCTTGGCCTAGCCCCCGCTAGTGAGGGAATCCATGAGGATGTTCCACACCGAAAAAAAAAAAAAAAAAAGGTCGGGATGGTAATGACCGATGTTTATATCCATTCTTACGTAACACATGATGGACATGAGCTAGCTCACTTTCAATGTGATTTTCATCACACCGGTCATTTGCTCGGTTGGTGAGAGATGTTACCACTGAATTGAGCTGCCGAGGTTGGTGGTGCGAATCAGCATGAAATATCGGGAACATTTAAAACTCAAAAATCATGGTAAATATCCCGTTTCTTGTGAAAATTATGTACATAACCATGATAGTTTCAAAAGTTTCGATGTTTGTATAAATAACTAGATAAATAAATAATGCTGGAGTATGTGTTATTAAATCACGACGAAGCGCAAATTCAATCTCATACCCGCCATCCAGGTTCTACCATCGCACTTCTCGACAACGCAAGAGAGCTCTCTTGCGTTGTCGAGAAGTGCGATATCGACACGTGGGTGTCTCGTACTGCTCGCTTTGCGAGATCTTTTCTCCCCCATTCGTGCAAGTTGTGGAATGGGCCCAGAGGTGTTCCCTCGTGAGGTGTTTCCGAAAAACTACAACATGAGCCGCTTCAAAAAAAATTGTAAAGAGTCCTTCAGGGTAGGCAACGCATTGACAATGCCCCTGGTGTTGTCAATAGGCGACGGTAACCGATACCATCAGGCGGGCCGCATGCCCAATTGTCGAGCCATTACATAAAAAAGAAAAGCGGTTGAAACGATTTTGATGAAATTTGGTACAAATGCGTGTTCAGTTTTAGATTGAGTTATCTCTACCACGACATCATATCTACAATAGTGCGGACATAATTATTTTCTGGATCAACATTTCTAAACAGAAAACGCACGCCGATCATGTTCCGGTAAGAGAGTTACATTTTGCAGTTGTGTTGGGCATTTAAAAGCATCAAACCCATTGAGTAATCCTACTCTCCTGATATATTTCTGTCTGCCTTCCATCAGAGCGGATTACATCAACACCACTTCGTTTCGCATTAAAAATGCCGAGCGAATGATAACATCATTGATTAGTGTTGTTCCAAAATAAACAATGCTCTAATGTATCGGTGCAAATGCTACACTAGCCAGTGCCACGTGCAAGTGTGCTGAGATCATCCACCTTGTGCCAGATTTGTTTGTCGCTATTACGACTGTGACGAGAGTTTCCGGTGTTATGAAATTTCTATTATTATTTAATACAATAACAATTACGTACAGCAAAATGTGATATTGATTTCATGAAATGCAACTCGCGGATTCAAGTTACACTGGCGAAATTCGTAGATAAGGCGTTTGTTGACTTTCGAAATTGTTCCGCGATTGTTGTCGTCTGTATTTCAAATATTTTACTTCGTCATTATTGTTCAAGTCACTTTCTGATGATTATGATCTATTATTGCGAATATGCTCACTTTGATTTTCTTTTGTTTATCTAACTGATTCATTTCTTGTAAAGAGTTGACGTCATCCATCATTTTCATCAGCTATTTTCAAAATAGCATCTCAAGGCTATGTGATTACTCATCGATCGTTTCTCTTGATCTTTCTCTTCAGGTATCATCAGTGGAAAAGAACTACTTAATTTTCGGAATAATTCCCGGCTTATCCCTCACTCCTTTACCCCATTGAATATTTTTTAAACGAATATGACCCGACGCCGTAATTTATTTGAGGTTTCTTTGAGTGTTCTAGATCTATCACGATTACACTGTTTTATATGAGTAGACCATCACAACTGGTCTTTATACTTCTCACCTGCCAACTTTCGGCGCCGGCGTTCTCCCCTACAACAACCCCATGTCTTGGCGACCCGCCAGCCAGACATTTCCTCGAGCAGCCCATTCAGCGTCTAGAACTAATCACGTAGCGTTTTTGCAATGTCCATCGCAAGTTTTATATTCTACTCAGTGATTACATTGTCCAGTATTTTATTAAGGTTATGAGTGTTCATGAATAGGTTTTAAATGAGTTGTCTGAAATTTTCTTTGAAAATATGCAAATTGAGATTTATTTATTGTGGCGTGTTTTGAATTATGATGCATGAAGTCTTCTAATAACTACATGATTGACAGGTCAATAATAGCCCGGTGCTGGGTGTCTCTTTCCAAAAACCTTGCGCAGTCCTTATTCAGTCGTTCTTGTGTCATTATCTGATTCAGCTTCTCGTGTTCTATTATTCTCAATCATCATCTTTTCAGCCTGCCTTATCACACGGCTTAGCATAGGCCTTTTCGTTGTGGTGTCTTCTATATCGAACCTAGTGTTGGTAAATTGATTGCTACATCTGGTGAAGCCCTTCACATTTGTAGTTAATCCAATAATATATCTAATCCAAGCCGATCTCTGCAGTTCATTGATCTTCTCTTAGATGTCACACTATTACAAATTATCATGATACATTTGACACAATCTTGTATGTACACGATATATTTGTGGCACCACAGCTGATCCTAGTCTGAGCACGTCATACGCCCCCACTGTTATACTGACGTCATCAGTTCGTTTATTAGCTTCTGATAGAAGATTCGAGGTCGTTGCACGTTTATAATGTATTGTATAATCATATTTTTTTCAGTTGCCTGCTCATTTTCATGGAGTATCATGATGATTAGCTTATAATCCAGCATTCACAATGCAATGAGTAGAAACAGCTGCTCTAATGTTTCTTGCATGCATCATGATCACCCCCATTGGCGGCTCGCTATTCCACTGCTGGCCATGAACCTCCTTTTTCAAACGGCATCCCACTCTTTCACACCTAGCACGAAATAATTCGAATCTGGATAAATCAAATCTGCCTTCCTTTTATCACTTATCTGATATCTCCAATAATACTTTAACTTCTATGTTACTGGATAGTAGCACTCTTTCTAGGGTTCCGTAGCCAAATGGCAAAAAACGGAACCCTTATGGATTCGTCATGTCTGTCTGTCTGTCCGTCCGTATGTCACAGCCACTTTTTTCCGAAACTATAAGAACTTGGTAAGTAGATGTATTCTGTGAACCGCATTAAGATTTTCACACAAAAATAGAAAAAAAACAATAAATTTTGGGGGTTACCTAAAAAAATAATAAGAAGATAAGAAGACTTTATTTCAGACACACAGATCCATAATTTGGTTGGTACACAAAAATACAGCACTTATGAAAAAATATTATTAATACCTACAGTAACACAGTTAAATATTTATTCTAACAACTGGGAAACATGCACTCAGTTAAATGTGTAATTGACCATTACTGAATGCATCTTAGTCCAGTGCTGAGTGAGGTGGGAATCTGGCCTATTGGCTACTACAGCCAGGAGGCTGTTGTGGCTGGCGCGCACTCTGCGCAGCGCGGCGGCAGCGCGCACGCGCAGGATCGCCGGGAAGCTGTCTACGTGTGCGTCAGCGAACATGCCCGACGCACTGCACCAGCGCGGCAGGCACAACAGCGCCCTGAACGCGTTGTTGAATTGAACCCGTAGGGCGCTCACAGATGTTTTCCTATATCTGGTCCAGAGGCTACACGTCTAATACCTATTAGGTAACACCCAAAACTTATTGTTATTAATACCTAGAACTGAAACTCATTTTTTTTTCATCAATCCCGTGCGTGTGTGTCTATGGATAGGTCTTCAAAAATGATATTGAGGTTTCTAATATATATTTTTTCTAAACTGAGTAGAAACATTTTACACTTCCAAAGTGGTAAAATGTGTCCCCCCGCCCTGACACTTCTAAAATAAGAGAATGATAAAACTAAAAAAAAAAAAAAGATTTACGTACATTATCATGTAAACTTCCACCGAAAATTGGTTTGAACGAGATCTAGTAAGTAGTTTTAGTTAGTGTTGGAACAACAAAGCTTCACATTGGCAAAAATAAATTGCTCGAAAATCTGAAACGGTATGGTGTTCAAATATTGCAACTCAATTTTTAACTAGTTCCAACCCAACCTTGAGATAAAATATTGCATACCTGTCAAGTTCCGATGACTATATAATATTATATATGTATATTATAAGCGACATGAAGACGGAAGGTGGACAACGGAACTCCGTGATGGAAAATACAGTATGGTCGTATTTAAGATAATTTTGATCACGGTTCTGATTACTTATTTGATAATTAACTACTTACTAATTAACTACTATTAATTACTTTTTGGGTGCCGGTGAAATTACAGGCACATGAGACTATTCATCTTTATGTCTCAGGGTGGCGGGCGCAGTGCAATGCCACATAGGGTGCGTCCTAGGTGGACGTGACCTATGAGGTAATGCACTGTTCATATGCAGAGGTTAACGCTTATCATCAGGTGGGCCATCAGCTTGTTCCGTCATTCAAGTAGTATAAAAAAATAAAAATAAAAACGGTCAGGAGTACGTATCTAGCTACAATTAAGAAAAGCTTGTTTTAAAAATATACATTTTCAACAAAAAGCATATAATATTTCTTCAACAAGATTAAGATTCTCTCTGAAATTCTGAATGTTTCATATTCAAATATCAAAGTTTATTTTCCCCTTAGATATATATCCGCATTCCTTGAGACTTTAATAGCAGTGCTCCGAAACTGTTCGCACTCCACAAGTCTTGGAGCATTGTGGCTGGTTATTTATATTTTAATATGTCACATTTTAACAAACATCCTGAACGTACCTACGTTATATGATATAATCCAAAGGGAAACCGGGAAGTGGAAATCCGTGGTCTGCACCCACGGTTTTCCAATTGATACGATTCTGACTTACCATATCTTTTTTGTTTTATTCGCTCTTACCACATTCTTCATACATGCTCGTCAGTTAAGGGTACTCTTGATCTGGCCTTTCTCCAGAACTACTCCGATCCTGAAAACGTTCAGCGAGGTGTCCCCCTTCCAACTGTCCCATTCACGCTCGTCTTATGTACCCGTTCCGTCAGTCAAAATCCTTTCTAAATGCCCAAACCATCTAAGAATACATTTATCAATCCTATGTCGGACTCGGATATGATGCAAAATTTTAATTCAGAAGAGGAAATATCAACTGTGATTATTTTTTGATTTTTATTTCAATAGGTACTAAAAAGTGGCAAAGCTCTCTGAATTAGCAAGTTGAAGAGGCAATGGGCAGGCCATATATAGCTCGCAGAACTAATAACCGTTGGTGAAGAAAGGTTCTCGAGTGGCGTCCTGAAACCGGACGACGCAAAGCTGACTTTCGATGTATTAAAGTCATTAGAGGTCGCAGGAAGGCGGTGGATGGAGATGATTCAAACCCTTCGTCGTGGCATTATATGGGGGGCCTATATCCGCAGCAGTGGACTTCTGTAGGCTGATGATGATGAGGTACTTAAATTATTGCATAAAGACATACAAAAATAACGCGAAATGCTGTAAACTGGACGTCCGCGGAACAAAATGTCATCAAATATCCCACTTTAGAAATGTGTGCCGAATCCGTATACCACACTGGAGTTCCCATACCTTAGCTCATTCTCAAACAACTACGATTAGGTAGAGGTAGGTACAATTAGGTAGAGTTCCCTACTTCCATTGAATTATACAACATCTGACCCCATTGCAAATCCGCTGGAATGAACTGTTTCTCAGAAGACGAGGTATAGTTAAACTTGTGAAACGATCTATTGGCTAAACACAGAGCTGATGGCAGTGCGCTGTCGTCGATCATGTCTTTTGAATTGTATTGAGACAAATTCTTTAATAAATTCCGATGATAATATTTTTTTTATTTTGAATAGCTGTTCTATTTAACCCCCGACGCAAAAACGACGAGGTGTTCTAAGTTTGACGTGTCTCTTAGTGTGTGTGTGTCTGTCTGTGGCATCGTAGCTCCCGAACGGACGAACCTATTTTTTTTGTTGGAAATGTGAATTTGTCTGTGGAGTGTTCTTAGCTATCAAATCAAATCAAAATCAAATATCTTTATTTCAGGCTTATTGGAAAATGTACAAAAACCTAAACAATAAGCCCATAGCAACATAAATACCTTGAAAACTAACATATATATAAAAAAACAGTTTAGGATTAGACTATCATTTAGACACGAGTAGGCGTATGACGCACCTGCGCGGTGGCTATGTTTGATCAAAATCGGTTCAGCCGTTTCATTGCGTTGAGGGTTTTTATATTTTTTTCTAAATCGGAGCCGTTTAGTAAAATACTTTTTTTCTTTTTTTTTACATTGATAGACCTTTGGTTGACCACGATCTCACCTGTTGTTAAGTATTGTATGGCCGAAGATGGAGCACAAAGGCCTAGAAGGCACCTATTCACCCTATTCTAGAAGAGACCCAGATTATAGTTTTCAGTAAAGACAGACGACGGCAGATTTCATAGAGATGAAGGGGATGAAACCAGCGCATTATTGGTGTCGTAAAGACAACCTACATAGCTTTGCACCGCTCTCATATATGTCATGCATTCTATAAAATCACGGAGCTATTACCAAACAAACGTAATTCAAAGCGAGCGTCGCATCCGCAAGCTTTGGTCATGGCTAAACTTGAATGAGCTACTCAAACCATAGAGGTAATAGTAGCTACAACTCTACTCAAGCTTTGGTCATGGCTAAACTTGAATGAGCTACTCAAACTACACTGGTAATAGTAGCTACAACTCTAAATAAATATAAATAAATAAATATAAACTCTACTCAAGCTTTGGTCATGGCTAAACTTGAATGAGCTACTCAAACTACACAGGTAATAGTAGCTACAACTCTAAATAAATATAAATAAATAAATATAAACTCTACTCAAGCTTTGGTCATGGCTAAACTTGAATGAGCTACTCAAACCACAGAGGTAATAGTAGCTACAACTCTACTCAAGCTTTGGTCATGGCTAAACTTGAATGAGCTACTCAAACCACAGAGGTAATAGTAGCTACAACTCTACTCAAGCTTTGGTCATGGCTAAACTTGAATGAGCTACTCAAACCACAGAGGTAATAGTAGCTACAACTCTACTCAAGCTTTGGTCATGGCTAAACTTGAATGAGCTACTCAAACCACAGAGGTAATAGTAGCTACAACTCTACTCAAGCTTTGGTCATGGCTAAACTTGAATGAGCTACTCAAACCACAGAGGTAATAGTAGCTACAACTCTACTCAAGCTTTGGTCATGGCTAAACTTGAATGAGCTACTCAAACCACAGAGGTAATAGTAGCTACAACTCTACTCAAGCTTTGGTCATGGCTAAACTTGAATGAGCTACTCAAACCACAGAGGTAATAGTTACTACAACTCTACTCGTCTACTGCGTGACCAAAGCCACCCAAGTCAACATCCCTTGTTGTGCCACAATAATCACACACACACACACTTTGGTTTCATGTTATAAACAATTGTTTTTCATAGAAACTTAGATAGGTAAATGTGTTCTTTGTTGTAATCATAGCTCTACCACGATTGCATTTAATAATATTTTATCATTTCTTTTCTTGTACCTGTGTAAAACGCGTGTCGCAGTGCTGCCCAACCCAACACACTGGCGCGGCGGCGTCATGTTAGACCAGCGCTGCACAGCGTTTGCGCTGTCTTACCATACGCTGAGGGTCGACCATTTTTGCTAATTTAATTAATTGGATAATGTTTTAGATGTAAGTTTTTGTGTCATTGGCAAAATAAATATATTTGTATTTTTATTTGTATTTGTTGAATAATATACCTACCTATGTTTAAAAATTATTTGCTGTAAAATTCAGCTCCATGTTTGGTCCGCCACAGACAGACAGGAAACCAAGTTAAACATACATACATACACACGCATACGCCTCTTTTCCGAAGGAGTAGGTAGAGCCTCAATGGGCCTCTTTTCACAGTGGTTTGCACCATTGTGGTATGTGACGTGACAAGTGGTGAGCTCATCGCCGCCATTGCTTCCCACTGACTCGGCTAACGCTTTCTTCCAGTAATAACACAGTCTAAGCTAGCAACCAGGACAAATCTTATACCAACGAATCTTATCAACAAGTCCCGATAATCCCTGGCTTTTACGATATCCACGGGAGGAGACAGAGGGTCTATTCTTAGGCCGGACACACCACGGCTTGTAAAAAAGTTGAAAGTCACAAACGGCTGAAAAATAACGCATACACTATACACATCAAATTTTAAGACAGTCTATTAAAGTTTATATTAAATCAGAACTCACTTCCCTATTTCAAATGCTGTAAGTAATCTTACAGCTGCAATCTGATACTAAACATGTTACTAATAGGGCATAAAATCCTATTTCTAACGGGTGTTTAATCCACCCTGTGCGCACGCGACTGAAATTTAGTTACAGAATGGATAGTATGCCAAGGTAGAGAACATTCACTTCGACGGCACTGTGGAACGCTTGCGAGTTAAATTGAAACTAAATACAAAGACCGATAGCTCATATTCATTTGCCAAAGCTAGGCAATTTCTGCCGGTTATCCGCTGGTTGATGCAAAGTATAATGAATCTAAAATCAACGCTGAAAAGCTCATTTTCATTGAACACCGATATGCTAGTGTCAAAAGTCTAGTTTGATACGGACAGTCTATTAATAATGGGTTTATTATAGAAACGCGTCGTCAACTAAGACGCGTACGTGGGCATGTAGACAACTATTTCTGATATGTACTCTCTCTATTACTGTGACGTTCTCTGTTTTGTGAATTTTAAAAGTGTTGTGAAATTGCTTTCTCTTAGCACCGAGACCGATGAAAACTTATTAAAAGTATCGTGACCACATATTCATAGTTCATTTCAATAAAACGGGTAATCACGTACCTACACTTATTTCTGTGAAGTTCATGGAAGTTCCTAAGAAAAGCTTTTTTTTAAATTCCAGAGCTTCAATTCAGTAGTTAAAGCTCTGCATAGATATTTGTTTATTACAAGCTTTAACTGGCTATCCTATCTGTCTGTCGTGGACGAATATGGAGATCAAAAAATTCAAATTTAAAGGTATTAAGTTTTAGCGTCTCGCCCCGGCTTCGCACGGGTAGCCCCCGTTGAGCCCCTACCCCTCCCCCCTATATCAATCTCCTGGTTCTAAGCTACCTCCCCACCAATTTTCAGCCAAATCGGTTTACCCGTTCTTGAGTTATAAGTGGTGTAACTAACACGACTTTGTGTATATAGATTTTATTAATTGCAATCACTAGGTTCACAATTTTCAATCGTCTCATAAACTAATTTTGAAAAACTGACAAATTGAAAAAGAAATACTCCTGTTCCGACGCGATCAAACCTAGAAGAATCAGGCAACAAACACGGCACGGCTATAATTAATAATCGAATTGGTGAACACTTCCCGATATCCGATCATGCTGAAATTTTACATACAACTTTGTTTTGAAGACAATATGTACAATATGTAAAAAATTGTACAGTATATCCAATATTTTGATAAAAATTAGTTTTTTAAAGATATTTTTCGACATAAAACTTATTCTGCTTCATATATCCTGAACTCTACCAAGGTCAGACACCTGCTTAACTGTTTTCCTTTAAATTTTTACCACTATTTTTCCTCAATCTTAATGTGACTTAACTGGAATGTGTTCTACTAAGATGAGCTTCTACTAAGATCTAAGAGTTCTTCTGCCGATCCAGTCGCTGGAATTGATTTGACTTAATAGCTGTAACATCCAAAATTTTGACCGATTTTTCAGTCCAATATTTACACAAGCTTGTCCGTCTATTTCGGCGGCCTCAACCTTACCGCTGTCACGTTTAAAAATAAAACCATCACATGTTCGGCTGCTATCGCTAATCTATAGCTAATTCTTAGTTTTAACTTGCCAAATGTATTAATAGCCCTGATAAAGTCTCGGGAGGTGTTCCTGGTTGATAGATCGAATGGTGTATTGTCATTTGTTCCAAAAAGGTATCTGAGGTAATGCAGTGAATTCATCTTAAGATCCTCTACAGAATTCCCCAAAATAATAATCTAAACTTAGTATTATTTTGCAATAAATTAAATACTAGTCTTTATCCAATTTCTTAGTTTTATGATAGCCGGAATTGCTTTCTATCTACTGTCATTCTTCTAATTTTCCTTCGAGTTTTTTCGGTATATCTTTTTGCAAGCTTTTATTACTTGCAATGTACCTAGTACCTATGTATGTTATCTTGGTTAAAAGGTAGCCCTGTTTAAGCTCCAAGGCCGACAAGTAGGTATATCGCAGTCTTCATTCTCAATAACTATAAAATAGTCTACGGCGAAGGTCTGTCTGCGTGCCCTTCTTGACCCGTTAACATTCTTGATAACCTTGAAGCTCGCGCCTGATGTCATCGTCTGGTGACCATTGCATTTGCAATGCATTAAGTGTTCGGGGAAAAACGACACCGTTCTTCGTTTTATTGAATGTAAAATATTGCATTTTGTTTGCTACTCTATCCTTTGACTCTACCTATGTTTAAACAAAATTCAAAATAGTCGTTCAATACGCGTATAAATGCAATATCAATGTTTTATAACTCTCTGGTAGTCGACTGGCAGATGGCAATGAAACATTGCTATGTTATTTTAGCAGGCGGTTTTACTATACCGCGTAAGGTTCAGCAAATTACCTGTAGATCTCTGGTCTGTAGACCATCAAAAAATATCTCTGAATCATTAGACTTACGTAACATTTCTACTGGAATGTTATTGGTAGTTGTATCGTTCGTAATAAAAGAGTGAGAATGAGGGTAGATCGATATATCTGCCAATAACATCTACTCGCAAAGACTTTAGCAACTGTGCCGAAATATTGGGAACAATTAAAACTCAAAAATCATGGTAAATATCTCGTTTCTAGTGAAAAGTATATTCCTATTGGTCTTAGCACTAACTAAGGTCTTGACGAGAATTTAAAAGATATTGTAGATTTTATATTGAGATGCAGTTGAGACTGAACGTCTAGGCAGAATATCCAATAATAAACGAATGCAGACAAAAGCACATTACCCTCCTTACGCAGCGGGGTTGGTTAAAAATAAATCCGTATTCCGTTATGTTTTGTTACCGATTATGCGTGATGTATTGCAGATATAATTTGATGTGCTTTCTGTTTGTCTTCATTGTATTCAGATTTCTCATCATATTTAAAAAAAGGCCATTGTTTTTTTTTTTTTTTTTTTTTTTTTTTTATGGTCTGTAAAACAGTTTGTATTCTTTACGACAGCAACTAAAGCTATGGACCGGTACTAAAAGTGTAAAAAGCCCCTTCGTTTATTTTGTAAGTGATCCACAGTCTAACTCCTCTAGATGTAGTTAAATGAAATCTAGTCTGCTGTTTAATATCTATACGGATATAATAAAGTACACTTAAGATAAGATAAGATAATTGTTTATTTCAGATTTCACACACTAAAAAGTTCACATGTCATCCATTTTGTTAATAATAATTAAATGATTTTGTTAATAATAATTAAATCTTATAATGGGTGTTAGTAAGTATAAGTACAACAAAATACAATGTACAAAATCTGGCTGTGTGTGATTTCAAAATAAATGCCAAAATTTAACTTAAAACTGCTATTTATACGATGCCTAATCATGAATGACCGTTAGAATTATTGCCTGTCTGAAATATTGTCTCGAATAGGCTCTGAAACAGCTCAACGGATTGCAATTTTGGAGAATAAAACAGGAATTTTAACCTAAATTTTCGTGTATGTTCCATTTCGATATCTCGCAGTCAAAAGATATGAATATACAGCGGGAACAGCTAGTCTTAAATATCTATTATTCGGGCATCATATTAGGGTCCCTGTGATATTGCCCAAAGCAAGCTCCCTAGTAAACTTTCTTCCTCTTGTAAAACTTGCAAGCATCTCTGCATTTGTAAGCGCCTGTGCTGTCTCATTAATTACCATTGATTTCCATGTTTTCTAGTCTCGAATATGCTCGCTCGTGTAAGCTCTGTAAACTGTGACTTATTCCATACTTCTCTAGATTCTGTGTTCTAATGTTTTATGTGAACGTGACTTCCAAGCGCTCTATGATCACGAACGGGCGCAAGGAAATGTGGATATTATTACTAACCTCTACATATTGGTGCTTGTAGTTCTAGATAGTACTAGTACCATGGCTTTGCAAGCGTAGTCCCGAGATAAAAAGTAACTACGTGTTAAATCAGGTCTAATTCTATCTCTGAACCACATCGAAGTCGCGCGGTTCAGCCTTGCAGTACCAGTATTAATATTTATTCCGTGCTTGCGGCGTGATTAAGTAATAAATATAAATGCATTTGCAAACTTTGTGTGTTATATTTATATTCGTTTTTATAAATTAATAAATAATAAATAATGCTGGACACAGTTACTTATTACTTACAGCAACTCATAACAATTTATCGATAAAGACACGTAGCGATATCGCGTTCGGCGCGACCTACTATATGTTCTCCTCATAGAGGAGTCAATGTTATGTGCTGAAAAAAAAGGCATTGCTCATTGGCCTTTTATGAGTAAAGTGAGCTTACAAAAATGTTCTATCTGTTCATTAACCATGTGAAAAAAATAACATAGTACAGCTGTTCTTGACAGAAAATTTTATTCAACTTCTAAACGACTTTTTGTACATTTTCTTTCACCTAAATGTCAACAAAGACTTTATCTTCAAGTTGTAAGTATGATTCTATGATGCGACGGTTTTTCACGTGGCAAATAATTGATTTTCGTGATTTTCACTTACTTTTCGTTCCACGAGCGCTATTCTGTAAATTTCTAACTTACCTGAACTTTAATGTGTTATAAAGTGTCGGTATTTGGCTGTTGTATGCGCCTTAACTATGTTATTTTTTAGTAAAATCACTAGGTCCTGACTATAGTGTATACAGATCTGTCCTACTAATGAGATACTACGATTGAAGCGGTAGTCTGCAGTGGAGAGGGCTGGTTATGATAACGTATAAAATCTTTGGAAATTAAATGTCTCAAGAAACCTGGAGATATTTTATAGGGCCATAGAAATCTGAACATGATAACTTTGTGACATAAACTTATTGTAATTTACTGTTTTTATTTTCTCGTTATTTTTAGATTTAATCTTTTATGTACATAAAACAAAGTCGTGTTAGTTACACCACTTATAACTCAAGATCGGTTGGACCGATGTTAGTTGTCTCTTTTTTGGTGGATTCTTCTCCGCTCCGAATAGCAAAATAAGTAATAAATATCGGGGGGGGGGGGGGGGGGGGGTTCACCGGGGGCTACCCGTGCGAAGCCGGGGTGAGTCGCCCGTATATACATATATAAAACAAATTCGTGTTAGTTCCACCACTTATATAACTCAAGAACGGGTGAACCGATTTGGCTGAAAATTGGTGGCAAGGTAGCTTAGAACCAGGAAATTGACATAGGGGGGAAGGGGCAGGGGGGGGGGGGTCACCGGGGGCTACCCGAGCGAAGCCGGGGCGAGTCGCTAGTAATTCATATAAGTTCGTATGTGTAAAATGTAGTAAGACAGAACACGGCGACATCGGTTTTACTACAAAACAGCCCTGATAACACCTCTCCTTAGTTCAGATTTGTATGTATGTATTCAGATGACCTAGAGTATTCCGGTCTACAATGGCGGCTCAGTTTTCTAGCCAGCCTACCCCGTCGGACCGGTCTTGTCCCGTCCTCTTGTTCAGAGCACGTAGGCGTTAAGATATGTGGCTTGGCGCAGGGCCTTCTTCCTTTTTTGACGCGGAATGGCCAGGAATTTGTAGATTCTCCTTTTTGTTGCGGTCTTTTTGCTTTGGGATTTTTAGCTGAGCAAATCGATATCTTTGGAACTTACTTTGAATAGGGTTTACTTTTACGTTCTCGGTGTTGCCTGTGCATTTTTTCTAACACAGGTTGATAGTCCTTAATCATTCATTTTATGAAAAAGGGAATTCGAAGGAAGACTCGAAAAAGTCGAAACTTGTAGTTGAAGACAGGCAAAATTAATGACAAAATGAATGTTCCAAGCTCACCAACACATTATAAATAAATAAATAAATAATGCTGAATTTGTTCTGAGGCGGGAATCGAACCCGCAACCTCCTGCGTTGAAGTTATCAAAGAAAGAAAGAAAGAAAATTTGTTTGTTTTCCCCCAAAGGACACAACTCACATATAACATGTAAACAAAAATAAATGAGTATGACGTACGTTGGACAACAGGTATATAAAAAACCGTTAATTATCTTGTTCAAAGACATCGATCTGGGGTCAAGCAGGTTCCTGTCTCAGCATAAGCTCTACCAGACTTAGGTTCGGTGCGGCGCGCTGGCTTTCAGACAGGCCGCGAATATCAATAAACTACGGGGGATAATCGATAATTATATATATGTGGGTGTTAAAAACAAATACTTAAATACAAAAATATTATTAGGTAATTGCACATTAACAAAATAAAATAACGAGGCAGATAATTCGATCCATTGGTTCTAACCAGCCATGATTATGAAAATAAATAAATAAATAATGCTGGACAGTTCACACAACATTATCTAGCCCCAAACTAAGCAGAGCTTGTGTTATGGGTACTAGGCAACTAATATACTTAATACAATATATTACATAGATAGATATTTTTTATTATACATAGAAAATACCCAGAACACCCTGAAAAAATATCTGCGGATCGCACAAATATTTGTTCCGTGGCGGGAATCGAACCCGCAACCTGCTGCGTCGCAGGCGAACGTTCGCTCGCCGCGCCACAGAGGTCGTCAATGCAAATGTAAAATATTTGTCATAAACTTGGATAAGCTAAACAGCCGCTAACCGTCCTTTTAGTGTTGGTGAACTTTAACCTTACTGTTCAGCAGCTTCGGACACTTTGGCACGAAAGTACTCTGTACCACTAGCCGGCAATGCAACTTACCTGCTTGCCAAAAACTGAACATATAAATTTTATGTATTTTTTTTATTGATTTTCACACATCTAACCTACTTAGGAATCTGACTACAATGTGTTCGATTCATTCATATTCTCAGCCCAACACAACTCATTGTATGTAGGCCCGATCATTCAACTCTGCATACGGAAATTGCAGCTTCTTAGCACACGTCAAGTGATCCATCCGCCTACCAAAGATCTACATAGACATTGTATAATATACTAATAATAAAGAGGAAAGATTTGATTGTTTGTTTGCATTGACCAGGCTCCGAAACTAATGAACCGATTTGAAAAATTCTTTCACTCAACAGTGTACGGTCTTTTCCCAACGGAAGCTACACTATATAATATATAATTTCATTTATTTCAATCAACAATTGAATCATAATTGTGTTAGTTGTTTTCTTATCCTAGGTTAGTCACTCTAAACATTCTGATACAAAGAAGAAATAATCAAGAAATAATAAATATGCCCAATCTTACAAAATTAAATATAAATTGAATTGAATAAAGTATGTCACAAATTAGGATAGGTCAATATTAGAAATGTCATTGCGGCTAGAATAAATAATTTAGTTGTTAAAATGGACTACTACTTTACTATCCATGAGTGACATAGGCTATAAAATATTTCCAACAAAATATAAGGGATCCTTACTAAAACTAATGATAATGTAACCAAAATGTAAAAAAAAATAACAACTATAAAAAGGAATAACTTTAGCAGGTTTTTTTATCTGGTGTGTGGATGAGTTGGGAAGGGGGTTAGGTTAGGGGGGAAGGGAGGGAGGGGGGGATCCCGACACTACCCGTGCGAAGCCGGGGCGAGTTTCTAGTATAATATAAATGTATGCTGCGGTGTATATAACAATGCAGACAATAAGGTCTCAGATTGCGAACCGGACTGACCGGATCGGCACACTTCGCGAAGTGCAGGGCTGCCACGTGGCGAATCCTGAATTTATTTATATTGGCATGTATTTGTTATGATCATCAAAAAAACTAAACGTTCATCGTTCATCTTTTTTAATGGTCCCCTTCGACCAAATATTTTTTATTTTGGTCGAAGATGGTCCCCCAATTCTTATTCTCTTATGTCATCAGTAAACTTTTCGCTCAAAAGGCCTATGCACAGCAGTTCCTTTTATGCGACTTCTTTCACAGTCCAAGCTGTGCGTCTGTGGAACGCTTTGCCGATGGAAATCAGGCAAGCATCTTACTGCACACATTTAAGCTAAAGCTCAAAAATCATTATCTATCGGACCTATCCACGTTTTAAGTTTTAAGTAAGCACAGAGACACAGACTTAGCACAGGGAATTAATCCAATTAGTTTATTACTCATGTGGATTACTCATTGGAAATCCTAATAAATAAAATAAATAATAAGTAGGTATAGGTATTAGTAGAATAGTTTTTTTTTGTCGGGCATATAATGTAGTATTTAACTTCATTGCTATGCATTAGTAAATCGCTTTCAGCGGCAATTTACAGTACATTAATACAGTAATTTGTTTTAGTTAATCCTATTGCATCTATCTATCTAATGATTGATCCTCATTCTCTCAGACATAAGATAAATGAAATCAATCGAAATAATAAACTGTTTTGAGCTACGCAAAAAAATAATATGTTTGTTTGAATTGATTGATTGATTTTAGTCAGACTAAATCTTCCGATATTACATATATTAGGCTATTGAGTATCGGTGCAGGTGTCGGTTCTGTTTCAATATTTCTAAAGAGACAACCCTAAGCGAAAGTCACCTTGGCTCTCCGTATCCTTGTTATCTTCCATGGGAGACGGCCCTCAAGTCCTTGCACACAATATAACCACGCATTCTACGATGGATAAAACTGAACCAAGTGAAAGAGTCTTGTTTTCTGGTCCAGAGGTCGATTCGAATCCCTAGACTAACAGCCATTTGTTCGAACGCGGCCTGCGTTCGAAGTAGTTCGAACCAAGTTTCGTTGATATATCAAGTTAACCGACCAATGGTCAAATATCATGTCAAGTACCTATTGGGTTGCTCTAACGTTGAACTTCGATTTTGATCGGAGATTACAGGTCTAGCACTTAACTGAGTCAGTCCTTGAGGTATGGGAGCGGTACGGGAGGGGTGTTTTCGTCTCTCAAATGAAAACACCCCTCCCGTACCGCTCCCATACCTCAGGGACTGACTCAGTTAAGAGCTAGAACTGTAGTTGAAAGACCTGTTATAATTGAACTAAATCTGTTCTAATTACACTAGTTTGACATTAAACAGATGATCAATTGTTTGTTTTTTTTTTCTCTGATAAGAGTTTTTTTTTTTTTTTTTTTTTATTTATACTACTTGGATGACGGAACAAGCAAGAGGCCCACCTGATGTTAAGCGGTAACCTCTGCCTATGAACAGTGCATTACCTCAAAGGTCACGTCCACCTAGGACGCACCCTATGTGGCATTGCACTGCGCCCGCCACCCTGAGACAAAGATGAAAAGTCTCATGTGCCTGTAATTTCACCGGCACCCTTACCCTTCAAACCGGAACACAGCAATGCGAGCACTACTGCTCTGCGGCAGAAATAGGTATGGTGGTAGTAATTCCCCGGACGAGCTCTTTCACAAAAAAGCTCTACTACTACGCGTTCGAGAAACTCGATTTAATTCGACAAGTGTGCTATGTTAATGGCTTAGAGCATTGCAGGCTTTAATGGCTTTGTCAGTTAAATAGAGATTCGATTAGCGTTCGAACAACTTACACCGGTATTCAGTAGTTCCTCCAACTTTCCTTGACTCGACTGAGCCTCACTTGAGGAAATTTTGTGGTCCATTTAATCAAAATCTTTATTGAAATGGAATATACAGCACAGGATGTGGTCGATTCAAACTGTACTATTATTAGTTCAATTTCTGTATTAGACTGCATAAAATTACTTGCAATTACGATTACATATTCCATACCTTGATTGATTCATTGCCTATTTTGATTTATTTCTGCCGAAAAGCAGTAGTGCTCGCATTGCTGTGTTCCGGTTTGAAGGGTAAGGGTGCCGGTGAAATTACAGGCACATGAGACTTTCATCTTTATGTCTCAGGGTGGCGGGCGCAGTGAAAAGCCACATAGGGTGCGTCATAGGTGGACGTGACCTATGAGGTAATGCACTGTTCATAGACAGAGGTTACTGCTTAACGTCAGGTGGGCCATCTGCTAGTTCCGTCATTCAAGTAGCATAAAAAAAACATACTTACAAACAATATACAGCTCAATTTTCTCTCTTAATTTTGCAGTAACTTGAACTGCGCACATTCTCCGACAACTTGTACCCTCTGCATTACCATAAACCCACCACACCCATTACCCCTTCCCTGATGAAGAATAGTTCTTAAAGCCGTTGGATGTAAGTTGAAAATAGGTTGGAACAGTGCTGAAGGAACTTGGCACATGATAAGTTCAAAGCCCTATATTGCTCACGTGCCGGCTGAGGCGAATGCTTGCACATAGCAATTGCACGACAATTTTGTGCATTCAGATCTATTAAAAGCGCTTTAATTTATATCATTTAAATAATTTCTTGGAAGCTTTTTAAGGTTCCGTAGTTAAAAAGACAAGGAACCACTGGTAAACAAAAAAAAAGGCAGTGGTACATAATTTTTTTTTCTTCTATGATAAGTATTTCACAGGTGGCAATAATAGTGACTACCGGATATCCGATTAAGTGAAATTTGGCATACCTGTCAAGTTCCGATGACAATACAATATGATGGTGACAGCGAGCTGATTTGATGATGGAGACTGAAGGTGGACAACAGAACTCCTCGATGATTAATAAGTAGCTGGCAGTGTTTGAGCTCATTTTGATCCGCTCATGTTTCCGACTAATCATTTTAGAAAAGATTGTTTTGAAAAAAAAAAAATTCTACAACAAAAATTTATTTTAAATATTATTATATTACCGAAAATTCCGGTTAGTTCCAACACATCAAATGTTTTATGTTTGTCAGTTGGTTTTGAGTAACTGGTGGATATATGTGATTAGTAATTCTTAAGTAATGTTTTTTTTTTTACTTCTTCAATGACGGAACAAGCTTATGCCCGGCGGTAACCTCTGCTCTTAACAATGCATTACGTGCCCTACGTGGCATTGCACTGCGCCCGCCACCCTGAGGCCTTTGATTATTGTACACTAGCGACTCGCCCCGGCTTCGCACGGGTAGGCCCCGGTGAACCCCCACCCTACCCCTCCCCCCTATTTTCAGCCAAATCGGTTCACCCGTTCTTGAGTTAGAAGTGGTGTAACACGACTTTGTTATATATATATATAGATTATTTAAGTCTGAGACATAAAGATGAAAAGTCTCTGTAATCGTTACAATGACTAGAACGGCAGGACCATACTAACACATACACTTAGCTACTAACACGGTTACATCCGCTAACAACTACTTTGTAAGATGTAAGCACTCGAAGCTATTTATAAGATGCTATAAATACTTACCGTTATACTTTAGTGTCGATAAACACAGGAATTGGTAAACGATAGTAATACAAACTTCGAACCAAGTCAGTCAGTCCATCAGTCAGGACTTTGCCTTTTTTTTACAAGCTTTTATTTAACTTGCAATGTATGTATGTTTGTCTGGTTAGAATCCGGTGGAATCTTACAACTGAATTTTAAAGCATTTATCCCCAACCGATTGAACTGAATACCTGTCAAGTTCCGATGACAATATAATATGATGGTGGCAACGAGCTGATCTGATGATGGAGACGGATACCTGTCAAGTTCCGATGACAATACAATATGATGGTGGCAACGAGCTGATCTGATGATGGAGACGGAAGGTGGACAACGGAATTCCTCGATGGATAATAGTAGATTGGCCGTGTTTAGGCTCATTTTGATCAGCACACGGTTACGGTCACTAATTTTATAAAAGCTTGTATTGAAAAATAGATTTTTCGTTAAAAAACTTATTTTAAAAGTGTGTTTAATTATTTCCTGTGCGGGAGTGAAGTGGTCACTGTGTGACAAAACTGCTTTTAAATAATAAAAAAAAAAAACTGTTAAACGCACCGAGTTTCTGAGACCGAAACGTAACTGAAAATTATATTTGGTTCGGATCCAATGAGATAACTTTGAGTTTGATTCTGATAACTATAATGTAGGTAAAAGTAATCAGATCTTCAACATCCTAACAAGTACTTAGACTTACTTACTTAACGTAGTAGAGCTTTTTTGTGATAGTGTTCGTCCGGGGAACTACTACCACCATACCTATTTCTGCCGCAAAGCAGTAGTGCTCGCATTGCTGTGTTCCGGTTTGAAGGGTAAGGGTGCCGGTGAAATTACAGGCACATGAGACTTTTCATCTTTATGTCTCAGGGTGACGGCCCCGTGCAATGCCACATAGGGTGCTTCCTAGGTGGACGTGACCTATGAGGTAATGCACTGTTCATAGGCAGAGGTTACCGCTTAACATCAGGTGGGCCATCTGCTTGTTCCGTCATTCAAGTAGCATAAAAAAAAAAAAAAAAAAAAAGTACTTACAACCTACGTATCTTAGGAAATGAACAATTAATGAGGCACTCGAGCAGGCTTCTCAGAACCCACTGTGAAAGTTTCTAAATAAAGACTGTTGTCTAAACAATAACTCATCAGATATAGAAAACGACTATCAATCGGACAGACATGTAGAAAAGCTAGAGATAGAAAATATATAAATAAATAAATAATGCTGGACGGACCGTTTACCGTAAGGTCCGTCGCATAATATAAATAAATAAATAATAAATAATGCTGAACAGTTCACACAACATTATCTAGGCCCAAGCTAAGCAGAGCTTGTGTTATGGGTACTAGATAATTGATATACTCACTTACATTACATAAATAGATATTTTTGATCATACATAGAAAATACCCAGAACACCCGGAATAAATATCTGCAGATCAAACTCTAAAATATAATATATGCATATGGTTTGACTCTACCGTATGCATATTGATTGGCTCTACCTATAGGCTTTGGCCACACTCAGTGTCAAATTAAAGATGAGGGTGATTCAATTGTTCAATATTTAAAAAAAACAATAGCTCCTAAGTAACCGTTTAATGAGGCCTTCACTTTTTCGACGTGTCTGATTGTAGCCATGACTACAATGTGATGAACATTTGTAGGTCTAACGAAGATCATATAGAAATCCAGTTACAAAAGAAATAAAAACGGTTTCAAAACTTACTTACGAAAACAGACGACGACCTCTGTGGCGCGGCGGGCGACGGTTGGCCTGCGACGCAGGAGGTTGCGGGTTCGATTCCCGCCTCGGAACAAATATTTGTGCGATTGCAGATATTTGTTCAGGGTGTTCTGGGTATTTTCTATGTATAATAAAAAATATCTATCTATGTAATATATTGTATTAAGTATATCAGTTATCTAGTACCCATAACACAAACTCTGCTTAGCTTGGGGTCAGATAATGTTGTGGGAACTGTCCAGCATTATTTATTTATTTATTTTAGTCTAAAGGCTTTTATCACATGTCTGTACCTAGGCTTTAGCGAGGTGGCTAGACTCAGACTCGGTCACGGCAGAACCGCTTTCTATTTAAGTCTCTGTGCTCCAATGTTACCACATAAGTGGATATTTATCCATATGAGTGCGATAATACAACCAGTGTGCTAAAAATACCTTGAAAATAAATAAGCCCTGAAATGTAAGGGCCTGTGACTCCTTGCGGCTTTGAATGGGGTTTATTTTATTGCCAGTTGCTTAAAAACAGAGGAATAGTTAGTTTTCCACAGTTTTCTGATTGGCCTTTAGGAACGTGTCCATAAAAGCACGACTGGCTGTATGTATGTGTATGTGTTTGTTCTGATTGGCTCTTGTGGCATGATAGCATCGAAACGGATACTCTTGTACCGTGTTCTGTATTTTGATTAATTACGCGCAAAGCCTTCTGAATTAATTTTTTATGAATACCAAACAAGGATATTAATTTTATTGGCACCGGTCACAACCGGATCCATCAGGTATTAAACGCTCTTATTCTGTCCGTTTGTTGGTCACCAATTTGCATCAAAGTCGGAAGGCGTAGGATTTCGGTATGAGAAGGATTTCGGTTTAGAATGACATCAGATGGAAACCGGTATTTAAACCAGTTTACGAATGAAGAAACTATTTATTTCAGATTTCAATTTTAATGATGTTTGTCAGAGCAAATACCTATAAGATTCCGACAGACAGTATTTAGAGCTTTTTTGTGAAAGAGTTCGTCCGGGGAAGTAATACATTGCATTGATGTGTTCCGGTTTGAAGGGTATGGGTTCCGGTGAAATTACATGACACTTTTCATCTTTATGTCTCAGGGTGCAGTGCAATGCCACATAGGGCGCGTCCTAGTTGGACGTGCCTATGTTGTAATGCATTTCTAAAGGCAGAGTTAACCGCTCAACATCAGGTGGGCCATCTGCTTAAATCATCAATCGCACGCAGTAAAAAAAATAAGAAAATGGCTGTACCATATTCCACCAAATATGCAAGAACCATCTCGCAGACATAATGTTTTATACAAGAATAACAGCATTGAAATCGAATACCTACAAAACATAGCTTAAGAATCAGGTCGCTTCAGAATGACTTTGAGTGAGACATCGACACGAAAGAAGAAAGTCGCAAAAACCAACATATTTTAAAAAAAAAACTCTGAAATCAAAGCATCATTTCCAGAGCTACGTGGCAACATAGATATATGCATACAAACATACAGACAGACACACCTTAAACTTATAAAACTTCATTTCGGCCCACGTTGGGAGTACGGCCCGAGTCCCAACGCGCCGTGGGAACATTAAGGACTGATTATGCCGATGCTATCGTTACAGGCCACAATGAACCAATTTGACAATAAGCCCTCGGCGTAGGTCACGGTCTGCTGCGCCGTCAATGGCAGCCATGGGCTGGCCTTTGACGCGTGGGACAGTAACAGATGAATACCTGTCTAGAAGGTAGAGAGAGATGGAGCACTGCCGTCAGCTGATTGCGAAGGATTTATGAGTCCGAAAACGGGATCCATCAAATTTTGTAACGCTAGCCCGCTCCATACAAAACGTAGTTTGGTTCATATTTAGATATTCATTAATTCAAGTGAATGGAATTTTATAGACACATTCCAGAGCCTACACAATAACTATCTGTGGTTTGTCAGTTTCTTATTATATTGTATACTAGCGATTACTAACCTCCCCAATATCCCAATATCCACTTCCCAAACCCCCTCATATATCCTCACACGAAATACCAAAGAATACCAAATTTTAAAGTAGATTTGATGGTATTTGGTATCGACTAGACTCTAGACCACAGACCAGAAACACCGTTTCAACAAAATATTTTTTGTTTTAATTTTAAATAAATTTGGCCTATCTACATATATTTACAGAAAGAATAATACAACTAATACAAAATTTAAACAATACAAATTAAACATTTGAGCTATCTGAAGACCGTTGCAAACGATCTAAAGATACGTTCAAATACATTCGAAAGGCTCAAATAAGTACCTACCTAAGCTCTATCGGGACCTGCATATTTGCGCCCTTTGAGGTCTTCAGCCGAATCTAACTACGAGTATCTATAGTTATCATGTCAATTAGTTAGTCAATCATGGCGTTAGTTACTTAACATTACCTAAAACTATGAAAACGAGTCTTTTTGAAACAGAAAATATATTGTGAGTGAAAAAGCGACATTCAGTCACGATACGAACAAAGACTATCGAGGCGCATTACTTTCTTTGAAGTATGCCTACATAATATTTATTCCTTAAATATTTAGCGATTCAAAAGTAACATCCAAATAGCGACATCAGATCTCATTAAAGTAAGTAAACAAACAGAGTGCTCCTACGTGATCGTCTATATGGCTTGAAGCATGATAACGACCATAATTTTCTATGTAAGAAGCTTGTATGAAGCTTCGTAGTAAAGTTCCGCTTACCGCGCGCGTGTGTGGGCAGAAGTACGAGGCCAGGACATACAATAATACCCTAACAACCTTTGGCATTTACCCAACCGAACATGGTTACAAGTTCTACCAGTGCATAAAATAAACAATATTTCAAACGTGTTAAAGTTAAAAGTCCTGTGGCATGGGTTGACAGTTGACAGTGGTTTACTGGGTGAAATCGGCTAAGCTCTATAGCAAGATCGGTGAATGTAGAATAGGCATTGTGCTTTTAAGTTTATCTTTATTGGTTCGTGTAGGTAAATCTATTCAGAGTATTCTGTTAATTGGCTTTTATGCGTAAAGCTACGATAGGAAGTATAGACTTGGAATATTTAATGGTATAGTGAAAAAAAAAACAGATACTTCAGGGGATCAAACGAAGCTTAAATAGATGAAAATCAGAATGAACCAACCCCAAGTTCAACACAAATTTATTAAAACATCTTACAATACAATAATTGTTATTATTCTCTACCTTTTGCCCGCGGCTTTGCACGCGTAGTATCGGGATAAAAGGCAGTCCACCTCCCCCGTCGTGCACCCATCCTCCTACAGCAAACAGAATCCTAAGCATCTACAGAATTTCTAATTTTTTGAACCATATTTAATTATAAAAAGCTGCAAAGCTTAAGTGGGACTGGGCTAGACATGTGTGCCGTATGTCAGAAGAACTATGGGCAAAGAGCACGACAGATTGGATCCCAAACAGACGACGGCCACGTGGAAGGCCCAGACGGAGATGGCGGGATGAGCTAGACTCCTACTAGAAGGATTGGTCCCAAATAGCCAACAATAGAGACAAACGGAAGGAGGGAAGGGAGGCCTTTGCCCTGCAGTGCGACACCTCAGGATCATAATAAAATAATAATATTTAATCTAAATTTAAATGTAACCCAAAAATTCCGTTCCAGCGGGACACGGGGGAGCGGGGTTAATCTGGGGTTATTTTTGGACTATTCCAAAAATATTTCCAAATGTATCGAGCCGTTTCAAGTGAAGCGCTAACCAACGAATAACATTTTTTGATACTCGTATAGATAAAAGATACCCGCCTTGTGTAGAGCAACAGCCATCTACATAACTATACAAGCTACATACCTATGCTAATCAATTTAAAGGACGTGCCTGAGTCGCTTCGTAATAACTCCCTTTGTCGACATGTCTTCCATTAATTTATCGACTCGTTCTGTAATTAAAAAGCTCAAAAGCCCCTTGTAGACAACATACAAAATAAACACATAAAATAGTAGATACTAAGCCGTTCGGTTCCACCTTTATAGTGCAAACTGCTAAGGTGTGTCTAAGGGAAGCTCGCTGCCGTCGTCTGTCTTTCCTGAAAACTATATTATATGGGTCTTTTGGGCAAGATTGAATCTTCTGGGTATTTTCTATGCATAATAAAAAATATCTATCTATGTAATACATTGTATTAAGTATATCAGTTATCTAGTACCCATAACACAAGCTCTGCTTAGCTTGGGGCTAGATAATGTTGTGTGAACTGTCCAGCATTATTTATTTATTTATTATTTATTATTCTGGACCTTCGTGCTCCTTTGTCGGCCGCATCTTTACTTGCCAACGTATGAGACTGCGGTCAAATGAAGGACAATAATTGTAAAAAAAAACTCATTTTGTCAGTCTTGTAAAAGATAGTATCTCCGAAAAAGAACAACATACGGGTACGTATCAAAATGTATAAATTCAAAATACATACGTTTACAATTCATAAGTTAAAAACACATAAATTTAAAAAAACCTAATGGTTTTAAATTTATAATTTCATTTGATATAAGTTTAGAATAACGAAGTTCGAAATACAGAAGTTTAAAAAACATAATGTCAACAACACATAACAGCTGTCATTAATAATGGCTAAATAGCATAATAGTTGCCACGACGCGTTCATTCCACGTCATTCACGTTCATTGGCGTCTCTAGCCGCATCCATCCACCGCGTTCATTGTCTTTGATCCATCGAAAGGTTGATTTTGGAACCTCACCTCTGACACAGCTTGAATAGAACCTGCATAGTTCACCTACTTCTGATATGATTAAAATATCCTCCCTCCAATTTTTCTCACCCACTTTCAAAAACCGTGCAATAAGGATATTGAATTTATTTTCGGTATTTTAAACGTATACATTGTAATCATTATGTATTTTGAGTTCAGGCATTTCGACCTTTATAAATAAAAAACTTTAAGGGTTTTAAATTTATTTATTTTCACTATGAGGTTTTTTAAATTTATGTGTTTTGAATTTATATTTTTTGAAACGTACCCTAACTGTATACGTTTAAAATACCGAAAATCAAAATACCGTATGGTTCAAATAAATAAATCCAATATCCCTATTGAACGGTTTTTATAATGTTTGAAATACGTCAAAAGTGTCAATTTGATGGCTCCAGCTACAAACTTGAAATTTGGCATGCATATTTGTTTGAGATTATGGCTTTAGGCATTTCGACCATTATACATATAGAACTTTATCGATTATAAAACTTATTTATTTTCACAATTAGGTTTTTTAAAGTTATGGATTTTGAACTTATGTATTCTAAACGTATGTATTTTGAATTTATGAATTTTGATACGTACCCACCCACAACATACATATTGTATTTTAATGACGCGGGCTTCGTGACGTCTGACAATAAAAGGGCAACGGAGTAGTGACTTATTACTTGAGGGATACCAGTTAGAAACAAAAGAGTTGAATTGGTTCATGGATTAGGAATTTGATAGCTTATATAGCTGAAGGCTTGATCTAAATTTGTAAGTGGTTGACTTAGATATATTGGTCCAATTGTCACAAGACTGAGATATGTGGAGATACTGCAGGATATTCGTAATCTTAATGACTATTGGCCGCATACGAGTGCTCGAAGTTAAGCAGCGGGCTATGGAGAGAGCTACGCTCGGAGTTTCACTACGTAATAGAATCTGGAATGAGGAGATCCATAGAGGAACCAATATCACCGTCATAGCTCTCAGAATTAGCCAAGTTAAAGTGGCAATGGACAGGTCATATAGCTCGCAGAACTGAAACCCGTTGGAGAAGAAAAGTTCTCGAGTGGCGACCACAAACCGGAAGACGCAAAAGAGGAAAGCCCCCTCTTGATGGACCAAATACACTATAGAGGTCGCAGGAAGGCGGTGAATGGAGGTGGATCAAGGCCGTTCGTTGTGGAATTCTATCGGGGAGGCCTATGCCCAGCAGTGGACTTTAGTAGGCTAATGACGGTGAATGACGTTGATATTTTACTACATATCACAACCGAAGAATAATTGAAGGATCTGCTGCCTCCAAAATAAGAGCTATTCATTCAAGTTTCAAAATGAACCAATGTTCCATGAGAACCTACAAGAATATGAAGTCATACATTACACTGTATTTTAGTTAACCGATAAAGTGCTGAGCAATGAGAAATCAGCCAAAGAAAATAGATCTACTACTTCTATTTATTATCTAATTGTGTCACAATAGCTTGCATAATATAATATTCGCGATTATGACTAATAATAAATCACGTTACTTCAACATTCATATCGATACATTGTGATAACAAACAGATAGCTGGGTCAATGATAAAATAATTGTTATAAGCTACTTATTACAAGTTGGTTCTAACCTGTAGGTGACCTAGTTTTATGGCAAGTTTTCCTCAAAACGATCAATAAATTCAACCAACACAAACGCAAGTTGAATGACGACATGGTAGATAATTACTTGTGGTATTATTTGATGGGCTCGAGGTAGACTCGATGTTTCTGAAAATATAAACACTCAATCCAAATGTACTGTTGAAAGCACCCCAGCCCCAAAAGCTTGCCGGCCGGCATCGTCTGGACGGCGTCTACGGACGCACGTGAGCGGGCATGCGCACCGACCTGAGCCTCTAACTTAGCGGCCAGTATCGAGCGAGCCTCCAAGCGGAGAGGTCATGTCGCTATGTCAGACGGTCGCGAATCCCCGTCGCAAAGCGGTCTTCGGGACCGCGTCAGCTTCTTCGAGAAAGTATGGACCGGCAACTCCAGCAACGACGCTGTCGACGCAGCCACCGATGTAGACGAGATAGAGCGTCGCATTGAGCAGCGCAAGCGGCGTCCGGAGTCACCGAAAATAGAAGTTAAACTTAAGCACACTCGCGATGCAGAATCGCCGACTAAAAGTTATGAATCCACATTCCCTAATCTGACGCTGCGACATGTGAAGCCACCTGTTGAGGAAGTGGAGCGGCAAGAGAGGCAGGTTGAAGAGGGCGACCTGGCCTCGGGTGTCCGCTTCGTCAAATTCGAACGGGTGACGGTGAGGAGGACCGTGACGGAGTCACACAGTTCCCACACGCGCAGCGAGGACCGACCTGACTCTCCGCAAAACGAATGGTATACAGAGTTCAAGCAGCAGGGTTTGCAGACTGGCCATAAGAAGGATTACATGAGGAGCAAGTCTGAGTATGACTCCCACATCGCAGGCTTACGCGGTAAGTTTACACAAAATATCAATTAAAATTTGGTGTTAGCACACAATTTTCAAGGAAAATGTTTTGGAGATAAAACCACTGGTGCTAATTGCCATAAATCAATCAGACATGGAAACACGCAGCTAGAGCGGAGTCTATCTAATTGTTCCCGAATATCCAAGGTGATAAACAAGATTTTAGACGTAATCATCGCATTACCGAGGTGATTATGTCATTTTTGCTCTTGGAATCCGGTAAATGTCAGAATGACCTTGGCACTCCGGCCGAATAAACACTTTATTTGGTAGTCTAATTTCTGTCGAGTTTATTAGACAGTGGGATCGGGTTTGCTTGTTGCGAATAGCCTTTTGGCTATATTGCGTCTGTAATTGGATATTTGTGGTCCTAATGGCCAAACATTAAAGACCAACTCTTGAAATCGACGTATTGGCCGTAATTGGTGTAACTCGCAACAGTTATTTTTTTAATGTCTAAACTAATGGCTCTATTGCTTCACATATTGATTTATGAAGGCCGAATTCCTCTATTTATTGAATTTCGTGAAAAATTCGTTTTAGTTATATAAAGACGGACAACCTGCCATAAAAAAAAACCTTAATAATTTACTCAATACTTATCCAAAATTAGGTATCTATACTCAATATGGTCCTGAAAAACGTGATTGACTCGTTTGTTGCCCGAGGAACCTACGACCTGACTAAACACTTGCTAGGTACTTTCCTTATTAGTGTAGAATAACCCCCTTTCGAGATTGAATTCATATTGTGTTTCTATCAAAAAAAAAACAATTCGATAAATATTTTGGAATAGCAGACCTTATCGCAAACCTTACTTACAGATCAGTGCAATCACATGCAAAACAAATTTTAATTGGCTGGTAATAAAGATTGTATTCCTTTGCTTTGAAGTGTTTGTAAAAATCTGCCAGTTATCAGGAGTTTATACTTCAAATATTAGCTATGCGATAAATGCTGCACTTGCTATCTAATTGCTGTATACATTTTTTAGCACACTGATTCTATATCTATCAGAAATATTCACACATATTGTTATTATTCAAAGTCACGCAACAGGCAACAGAAAATTGAATATGCAGCCTGTAATAACCTAGTGCGTGCAATGTTTGAACCATTTGAGGGTCACCAAGATACAGGCCACGCCTAGTTTGGGACCCACTGTATAATGGCTCAAATTTGCATGTTTTTACTTTCTATTGTTATTTTTTAAAGATCACTGTTTGTTACTAAATATTAACCTGTGTTTGTTTCGAAATAAATTTATCTTATCTTATCTTATCTTAATTTATCTTACCTCTGCGACACGGCGGGTGAAGATTTGCCTGCGACGCAGGAGGTTGCGGGTTCGATTCCCGCCTCGGAACAAATATTTGTGCGATCTGCAGATATTTGGTCAGGGTGTTTGGGTATTTTCTATGTATAATAAACAATATTTATCTATGTAATGTATATTGTATTAAGTATATCAGTTATCTAGTACCCATAACACAAGCTCTGCTTAGCTTGGGGCTAGATAATGTTGTGTGAACTGTCCAGCATTATTTATTATTTATTATTATTCAAAGTCACGCAACTGGTAAAAGACAATTGAATATGCAGGCTATAATAACCTAGTGCGTGCGATGTTTGAACCATTTAAAATATAATGTATTTAATTCTATTTATTATTTAATTCTTATTGCACAAAACACAAGGAAATTGTACAAACGGAGGACTTAATGCTAAGCAGCATTTTCTGCCATATATGCATATAGCATGTATGACCTTAGAGATTTCATAAAAATGCTTTACCCCCGATTTTGCTGGTGTGTTCCAACACCAGTGTTTTAGTAGTAGTAGAGCTTTTTTGTGAAAGAGTTCGTCCGGGGAAGTACTACCTCCATACCTATTTCTGTCGCAAAGCAGTAGTGCTCGCATTGCTGTGTTCCGGTTTGAAGGGTAAGGGTGCCGGTGAAATTACAGGCACATGAGACTGCTTGTTCCGTCATTAGAGTAGTACAAAAAAAAAACAGTCCACACACAAATAGAACCGCTCTGAAATCGGAGTACCCGTTACATCCTAGATTGTGCTGATCATTATCAGACCCGGGAGTCTGCGGTAGGAAGACATGTCATGTCATTTTAATTTAAAGTTTAAGCTCAAATTCCAAGATTCAGTTTCAGTTGTACCCTAGATCCTCTTTTTCCTATGCTGTTCATCATCAGACCCTGGTCTCTGCCCACCCCTCTGAGAAACAGGTGGGGGTTTATGTATGTATGTATGTAATTTCCACCAAACATCTTTAAAATAACCGCATTTAATTCAGTGATCCATTCCGGTTCTACGAGGCCACGAACAAACAGCCACACACATGCACGAGACACACATAGACAAGAGTTTTTAAAAAAAAAACTTGTTTCCCCCGTAATCAGAATTCATTTATTTACGCTATCAGGCTAGATGGACAGACAGACACGAGAGAGATCCTAGAGCGGTTTCTTTCCTCAAAAGGTACTAACGGAGCCTAAAAAAACCTAACCAACCTAAAAATGTGGAAATCGACGGCGGATAGTAGTATTACTAAATCGCTTATTTATTAGAACCCTAAAGAGAATTTCTGAATTGCGAGCGGTACAAAAGTAGTAACACGCTCTATTATAGCTGCTAATGACGTCACGACTCATAGAAATTGTAATTTGTATGATGTCACTCGCACATCGGTCGGAATAACAATGTATGACTTTATTAAAGGAAATGGCGCCTACTAGGTACCTATATACCTACCAATGTGCATTTCCCCCCAGGGGTTTGGCCAGGGGTATGGTGGGTCCGAATTGTCCTCCTTTACATACACAATAATGACCAGCTTGAGACATAAATGTAATTCCATCTCATCTATGTTTGCATGTATGCTTATGTGTATGATGGTCCGACTATCTTTTATCATGTATCTAGTTGGTTTCGTACGAAGAATAAAGATCTTCGTTCAAAACTAGTTACGTAGAAAGTTTTTTTTTCCTTGTT
The DNA here is from genome assembly GCA_932527175.1 of Operophtera brumata. NCBI lineage: Eukaryota > Metazoa > Arthropoda > Insecta > Lepidoptera > Geometridae > Operophtera > Operophtera brumata. The sequence goes on from OW052239.1 coordinate 19,972,904, forward strand.
CGGCACTGGTTTCGTTGGTGGCCCAAGGGATATCGACAGAAGAGTATAATTCGGTTGTGCGATTACTTAGCCTTGACAAAGAGTATAGTAAAAAAAGCAGCCGAGTGCGTGTTGGACTCGTGCACGAAGGGTTCCGTACCATAATCTATAAAAACGGCAAAAAAACACTATTGTTGTATGGGAGCCCCCTTAAATATTTATTTTATTCTGTTTTTTAGTATTTGTTGTTATATCGGCAACAGAAATACTTCATCTTTGAAAATTTCAACTGTCCAACTATCACGGTTCATGAGATACAGCCTGGTGACAGACGGGCAGACTGACATCGGAGTCTTAGTAATAGGGTCCGGTTTTACCCTTTGGGTACAGAACCCTAAAAATATGATGATATATGATTTTTTCCAAGTCTATAAAGTGTTAATATGATATTAGCTTGCGGTTTTTATACACAAACCTCGGAAGAAGAACTAATATACCTCCATGACACAAACACGATGTGATAGGTGAGATGAATTCCGTTGAAGTGGCAAATAGCTACAGCTATCATAATAAAGCAGGTCAGACTAGTTGTAATAGATAAATATGAGGAGTTAGCAATGATTATATTGAGAATACACTAATTCTAAACAAAAAATATACCTATTTAACAAGTAATTAATATTGTAAAAAATAAAAAAACCCTCAACGCAATGAAACGGCTGAACCGATTTTGATCAAACATAGCTAAGAACACTACCGACAAATACAACTTTCAAGCAAAAAAAAAACGAAATCGGTTCATCCGTTTGGGAGCTACGATGCCACAGACACAAACACACACACAGACACGTTAAACTTATAACACCCCGTCGTTTTTGCGTCAGGGTTAAAAATAGCAAATGAACAAGCCGTGCGACGCCAATAATAAAAAAAAAACTCAATTTAAAAATTATGGCAGTCCCGCGCTACTACCTTCCACACAAAAAGATATATGAGATATATGTATGTGTATGTTTATGTAGTACCAAGTTGGGCGAATATTTTTTTCAATACAATCTTTTATAAAATTAGTGATCGTAACCGTGTGCTGATCAAAATGAGCCTGGACACGGCCAGTCTACTATTAAAGGAAAGGTCAATATGAAAGGTTCTTGAGAATTCAAAGAACCTTTCATATTACAAGCTTTTATTTAACTTGCAATTATACGTATGTTTGCCCGGGTGGAATCTTGCAACTGAATTTTAAAGCAGTTGTCCTCAACCGATTGAGATGATATTTTGCATACCTGTCAAGTTCCGATGACAATGCAATATTGTGGTGACAGCGAGCTGATCTGATGATGGAGACGGAAGGTGGACAACGGAACTCCTCGAGGAATAATAGTAGACTGGCCGTGTCCAGGCTCATTTTGATCAGCACACGGTTACGATCACTAATTTTATAACAGATTGTATTGAAAAAAATATTTTTCACTAAAAACTTATTTAATCATCTTGAGCTGCCGCTGGTCTCTGACATAACATCACCAAGAAAGAACCGACGATACGAAATAACAGTTACTCAACATAGATTCTCTTTACATTTTACTATTGACTAGGTCGTTTTCTACGACGTCTCGTTGTTCTCGAGGCACCACACAGGCGCTTCCCACCTAGTTGTAAGAAGGATCATCAAATAAAGCCAAGCCCTGTTGTTCAGCTTCTAGGTTTGGTCAAAATGATCCTTGTGATTTCTTCGAATTTGAAAAACAGCATAAGTATTTGGAGGTAAACGCTGTCTGTCCATGCCTCAAATTCTTGTATAATTAAATAGGAATACAAAAGAATTTGACTTTGTCCTTTCTGTTATTATAGATAACAGTTGTTGTTGTTTATTGTTGTTTCTCTAGCTAGACCTTCTTCCAAACTGTTATCCAAGTAATTCAGTTTTAAGGCGATCAACTAAATGTTTTGAAATGTCTTATTAATTGGCTTTTAAGTACACACCTACTGCTATTGGTATATTGTCATATTGTGAAATACTTTTATTAAATCAAAACTGATTACTCGTAGATGAAGATTTTTTTGATGAAATAAATCCTTTGCCAATTTATTTGATTTATCATTTTAACAAGACTGAAATGATTTTTCAATAGCAAGGAATTGCAGAAAACACGAAATTCTAAATGTAGAAAACCAAATTCACTTTGCTCAAGATTTCTTAATTGTCTGCAACCTAAAGAAAACTAAACTTTATTTTCCATCTGAAGGTGAATTCGCGATAAATTTTCATGTGTTCCTCTGTCGCAAAACGTCCACTTCGCATAATGTACACCGCACTTTTTCTCAATATCAGACATCATAAAACTCTCTCTCTGTCTTTAAAACTCCCATTAAACCAGGATTTCAACTACTGAAAGATTACCAATTTATGGTTAAATAAATATTTACGTCAGTGAGAGTGTGTGATAAAGACACTGATAGATTTATCCCTTGGTTTACTCAGAGCCGTTAAAAGTAATCTTCGAAGCCGAGTAGTGGTAGTTAACTCTAGCTTATAAATAAACCGGGTATTGCTACGTACCTAATCGTTAGTATTATTGAATTTATAAACAAAACAAATTATGGAATCTTGAAGATTTTCGGGTGCATTCGTATGGAGGAATTCATCCCACAAAGTAATAGTAATTATTACTCTACTGCTCTTTATTTTCTCTTTTTTTTAGACTATGATAGAGACCTTTGTTTGATCACGATCTCACCTGTTGGTAATTGACGATGTGGCCGAAGATGGAGCACAAAGGTCTAGAAGACACCTATTCACTCTAGCCTTGAAGAGACCCAGATTATAGTTTTCAGGAAAGACAGACGACGGTAGTGTATTCCACTCCTTAGCAGTTCGCATTATAAAGGTAGAACTGAAACGTTTAGTACGAATGTAGGGTATACTAATGAGGTAAGGATGGTACCGAGCCGTGTGTCAGCGCGTCTGCTCTCCCTATAAAATAAAACTTTTTAAATTCAATGAACCGGTGACGAGCTCTGTAGCGCCTCGGGCGAGTAGCCGGCTGAGATGCGAAAGGTTGAGGGTTCGATTCCCGCTGCGGGCGGATCTCAAATAATATCGAATATCTGAAAATATTTGTTCCGCGTCTGGGTTTTATAGTAGCATGGTACTCGTAGTTTCTGATACCCACGACACAGGGAATCCTAGTGTGGGGTCAGGACTATGTGTGTGACTGTTGAGTGTTGTGTTGGGTGTTGGGTTTCTTTCCAAAAGAGTATAATATATGGATATCAATGAGAAGCTTTGTTATTATCGGAGAAATCACTGAGATCTCTTCCTCGGCGACAATTGATAAATCAAAACTTGATATCTACACTAAAATAAGAGCGTTTCAGTTTTCTACACCAGGCGCATAGTCTATCCCTACGCTCTAGCGAAACTCTTCAGCTTCTAACTCCTGTCCATAATACACAATTCTATGGCAACTCCTTTACTGTTCAAGGTGTTAGATTATGGAATGCCTTGCCTTTCTCAATAAGATCTTCTAAATCTCTTCCTATATTCAAAACCAAGGTATACAATCACTATCTGTCCTTTTCGTGAACTGCTAGGTTATTGTTACGTACATACGTCATTGTTATTTATTTATAGTAGTAATGTAGTTTATGTATGTTTAAAATTTGTTATATATATTTTTTTTGGTTATTAAGTAGGTTAGTCGTAGTTTAGTTATTAGTATATAGCTATAGTTAGGTCTAGGTATATATTTATGTAGGTATATTTTGTTTGCGCACCGCCGTCTTTTAATTTTGTATTATCCTGTCCATCCAAAGGTTGTCTGGAAGAGATCGCTTTTAGCGATAAGACCGCCCATTGTACATTACTGTTATTGTTTTGTTTATTTTATCTTTTTTATTTTTTATATTTGGTGTGCAATAAAGTGTTAATCTATCTATCTATCTATCTAAAATGATTAATAATTACCTATCCATTGAAAAGATTATCAAGTTACTTTTATGAAAAAATTCAAAACCCGGTTTATTTTCTGTGTGCAATTAAAATTTAAAAAATAAACATTTATGGAAGCACTTCGGTGTTTAATACGCATAATGTAGGGCCCTAAAGCGAATTACTCTATTCACGACTAGATGTCACCACAATAATATAAAACGTGCTATCAGCTGAACTTGCAATTGTCTTCCAAAAGCATTTATGCTAGGTGATGATCTTTTATTGGAAACGGCTGTACCAATTTCCACCAAACATAGCTATAGCTATGTCCCAACCTTAGAGCATTGCAGGCCTCCGTTCCGTGTTGCTCGATGTATACAACCATATCGCAAACACCATCAATATATATAAAACCGTTGCGTGACTAACTGACTGACTCACTCACTGACTGACTATCAATGCACAGCCTAAACCATATGTCCTAGAGAGCTGAAATTTGGTGAGTCACATACCTTTTGTGGTTTAGCGGTGCACTAAGAAAGGAATTTCCGAAATCTACCCCCTAAAAGGGTGCAGTGAGGTTTAGAAGTTAGTATGGAAAACCCGACGCGAAAGAAGTCGTAGGCATTTCACTAGTCTTTCATATAAAGAAAACCATGTCTAAATCGGTCAAACCGTTTTGGGGAACAGCCTCTCACCCTAGATGCATACACCTCCATTCCGTCAGGGGTAAAATGGAAATGATATGTCTGAATGAAACCGCAGCCCATCGTATTCCAAGCACATGCTCAGCTTAGTAGAACTGGTCACTTGCAGGTGCGTTAAGGCGCGATAGGTTCTCAAATGTCTCTAGAATTTTAAAGTTTTTGATAAGAATTTTCATAGTTTTCTATGAAGAAAAAAATATATGATATTCTTGAGCTTTTTATCTAGTGAAATCAATAATATAACACAATATTTGAATTAAATCACTCGATAACAAAAAAATAACAGAGATACCTCCTTTTTAAAATTGAAATGCTATTTTTCACTCACTTCTCTCACGTTTTAATTTTTGAAACATTTGGTTACATGTTAGTTATTATATAAGTTAGTGAATTCATTAACAAAATTAAACAAAACTTTGAACGACATTTTTATATAATTTTTTTATACATAAAAACACGGTATCAGAGCGTGCGCTCGCCTTCTTCCCCTCATACAAAAAAGTTCGTTGAACCTATAGCGCCTTAAGGCTGAGCCAAGAACACGCAGAAATCTTCACACAAAAAAAAAACGATCCGCTCGAAAAAGCTGTTTTATTGAATATCTCGTAAAATATAGATAATTTTACTAAAGCCCTACGGTAAACCCTGGGCTTTGTTGTATTGATTTTATATATCTCAATAACCATTTACCTTTTTATCATCATTTTAATAAACAATCGAATCTAGCCAAATAACTTTGGGATTTTTCTATCGAGAAATATATATTATAAATAATAAATAATAATAATTAATATTTTATATTATTATATTTTTTGTATTGTCCTATCGTGTTTCTGCGGAATTATAATGTAGTATTCATGCATGTTTTTATTTTGAATATTGTACTTGATTTAGTCTGTTAAAAATAAAGTCTAAGATGAGGAATTTTGCGGCATGTCCCACCTTATAGAAAATACACGAAAATCGTCAATATTCTGTTATCTGTTGTCATGTCTGTTATCTCTGAAACAACTGATCTTATTTTTTTAAATATGGAATAAAGGGCTATACCTACAGTTTACAGGATAATCTAAATGAAAATCCTTAGTCTTTAAATTTCCACGGGAAACGCAAATATTAGTGAAGAGAAAATGCGTATTATGTGTAACGATATATTTATCTTTCAAATAATGTATTTTAATTTTCCGGGATGTATTTTTTAGCAATTGAAGTTCCTGTCTTCGAGCATGGTCGCAGGCGGTGCTGATGAAGGAACTATTAACGGTCAACAAAATGTCAACTAGATGGAGTACGTGGTATACATATAATCGCTAGTTTATATTTCTAAAATTCTTACTAGTAGTTTTGCAAACAGTGGACCTCGAGAGCACAATTATCCATTGAGGAGTTATCCACCTTCTACACAAGTCTACATCATCAGATCAGCTCGCTGTCACCATAACATAGGGTGCGTCCTAGGTGGGCGTGACCTGTGAGGTACAATGCCTAAAAGCGATCCGTAATGATCAACCAAAGAAGACAAAAAGGCAACAAACTACTTTGTCTAAATATCTGCAGTAAGTCTCATTTGTATTGAAGCAAGCAATATGTTCCAGGCGAATACAGTAGGTGGTAATGGAGCGATACTGCGGTTATCGGATACACGACACGCTGCGCCCTACATCTCGCTTTAACGGTGTAGTGGAGTCCAATGAGCAATAACTCATTTTATAGAACATAACTTACATAACACCCCAACAGTCACACACATAGGCCAGGGCCCATTTTAAGACCCTGTCGTAATAAATAAATTATTTTATGATCAAACACATGAATATGCTATAGCATAAAGGAATCATAAAGAAAATATTGAACATCCACAAATGTGTAGGTACACATTCTGTGGTGCAAAAAATAATGCTCGGAACAAAAAGCAGTAAACCTGTTCCAGATATCTGAAATTCCTTTCCTAGGTAGATGACACATCCTCCTATGTGGGCGTGTTAGCAACGTCTTTTACGAGACTTAAAATTCTTATGAGAATCCTGTTTCCAAGAAGGCTTTCTTAGTAAATTTATCTATACTAATATAATATTATAAAAAGGAAAGATTTGATTGTTTGTTTGTTTATTAGCATTGAAAAGGCTCCGAAACTACTGAACCGATTTGAAAAATTATTTCAGTGTTGGGAAGCTACACTATCCCCGGGTGACATAGGCTGTATTATATATTATTCAATAGGGATCCTTTCAAAACTCCAATAATGTAACCGAAGGTGTAAAAAATTTACGTAAAATATTATTTACAACGCGCGCGCTGCGAAAAGTATTGATGATAGAATAAAATAATGTACTACGACTTTTAACAACATTAATTCCAGAAAGTGTCGCGACAGCATATATCTAACTATCATAGTTATGCCACAATAAGTGTCCTTCACTTTGTTTGTTTGTAATAGATAAACTAAAAAACTACCGAACTGATTTAAAAAAATTGTTTCACCTATAGAAAGCTAAATTATCAGCGAGTAACATAGGGGGTTGGGGGGAAACTCATTTAGCAGATTCTGATGGTATTTGGTGTGTGGATAGATGAGAGGGTTGGGAAGGGGGTTTGGCTGATTTTCATCCCGACACTACGTGCGAAGCCGGGGTGAGTTGCTAGTTTAGTATAAAACTGCCAGTTTACTTTCAGATTATTTATATTTACATGCTAGCAACCTTGTAACTCTTAAAAATAATCTCATAGCTTTACTTGGTTTTTGTTTTGTCATGTCTATTGTTGCTTTGATTTGTTTTGTGCTACATTTCTGATGATTATCTATCCATTAGCTACTCTATACCTTGACAATAGGCACATCGGCCAGAACATTTTAAACCGGCCCCTTATCTGCATGCCACTGTCCATATTGTGGTATGATGTCACCCAAGATCGCTCGTGATTGACCAACTAACGTGTTATCGTCTGTGGTTCAAGTTCGAGACCTTATATATTCTTGATTCTTCTAAAAGTAAGAGGTGATGTACCTATTCTACTAATATTCGCACTATAGCTGGTCAGGGACATCATATTTTCTCCAAGAACTTGCACAATGATGCCATAATAACAGTGAAATTAGTTTTTTTCTTTCCTTCATTTTCATATAACAAAACATCCAGAAAGTGTATCTAAACTTCCTATTCAAAAATTTAAATCATAGATAAAGAATATTTTAATTAAGAAAGCCAGACACTAGATGAATATAAGCAGCTCCCCGCGGTTTCACCCGCGTAAGTCTCGATCCCGTGGGAATATCTGGATAAAAATGTGCCTATGTGTTATTCCGGGAGTCCAGTTATCTCCATTCCAAATTTCATCCATTTCCATCCAGTAGTTTTTACGTGAAAGAGTAACAAACATCCATCCATCCATACTTACAAACTTTCGCGTTTATAATATTAGTCGGACATTAGTAGGATAAAGCCACGTGGCCTGATGTCGCTCTGCCCCTCGACAGCAAATTGACAGTTTGCAATATCTGTACCAACATATTACCTAAAGGGTAACATGTAACATTTATTGTAGGGTTTAGTTTAGGTTTTTGTGTATATTACCTATATCAAGCGTAGCGTGTGCTGTCTAATGAACTTTACATTAAGATGTAAAGAGAATCAGTAAGCTTTTAACTGCCTGTTTCTCCTTGTTCTCGTGGCACCACACAGGCGCTTCCCACCTAGTAGTAAGAAGGATCATCAAATAAAGCCAAGCCGTGATGGTTGCCTGATTCTAATCGGTTTGGTCGCGTTGGAACAGGAGTAAATTTAGTTTATAAGACGATTCAAAGTGATCATGATATCCGTGGTTCACTCTGGGCCTCAACGAAAGATCAGCGCTGGGTTGCCAACGTGGCCTAGCAAACGCTGAGTTGAGGACCCTTTTGTGGCTTGCGTCAGGTACAGACACAAATTGCCTTTATTATATCTGTGTTATTTGTTTTTGTTTTAGTTTTTATATAGTTTATATCTTGTTTGCTTTTTTCTTGGTGTGTGCTTGTATAGTCATAAATAAACGTTTATTTCTTTCTTTCTATTTCTTGATCATTGTCTTTGAGATGACTTCGACTTTGGCCTGTGAGTTTCAATGACTTCCATCTAATCTACGAATGTAGTCATCTGGTGCCTTAAAAGTGTAAGCCAAACAGCTGCCAGGTTTGTCTCCTATCTGCTTGTTGAAATAGCCTTTTAAGAGACTGCTTCAGTGTCGGAAACAATATTCGCGTGTATATTTCAGAGTCCTTCATAAATGTGCATCAGCTGCATAAAGTTGGCACTCACATTATTACATGTCTACATTTCCCCAGTAAAACCCAAACTGATGACCAATAAATCTGCTGAAAATAGAATAATCCCGAACTGCAGTTATTACCCACTTTCATTCAACGATAAACTTGTGTGGTCCAGCGTAACCCTGATGGCCCATTCAGATAGGGCGATGTTGTTGGCTTGGACCGGATCCAATATTAGTAAAGTTTCAATAATCCTATCTTAAGGTGGTTGCTTTTTCATACAAACGTATTTGCACAAATATGAGCGAACAGAGTAAAATTTTACACTGAAATGACTGTTGTTGGCTTTTATATTTTATATTATTTGCGGCAAATCATATTTGGTTGAAGAAAACAGTGGATTAATAGCGAAAATAACACCGAAATGTTTTCCATACAAGTAATTTCGATGTTATTTTCGCTATTAATCCACTGTTTTCTTCAACCAAATATGATTTGCCGCAAATAATAACCAATATAAAAGCCAACAACAATCATTTCAGTGTTAAATTATACTCTGTTCGACCATATTTTTGAGAAATACGTTTGTATGAAAAAGCAACCACCTTAATAGTCAGAATTTAAGATACTGACTGTTGTACAATTTGTTTAGTTTTTAGTTTGTTTTTTCTTCTTCATATCCAAGTCATCACCATGTCCATTCATGTCAATATTAGTGTCATAAACCACTGGTTTCTAAAACCTTTCGTATGAAAATACTCTACTTTTTTCTAATTTCTCGTTGTCAGGTCTATGTGCAATATCTCCAAACATAACAATATTAAATAAATAAAAAAACACACGACTCTTGTCTTTCCATGTCTACTGCAGCTTTCCCAAATGTGTAGCGATAAAACCAAGCACCTTCATTGAATTCATTCAAAACTAATGCAAAAAGCCAAATGACCTCACCCCAAACGCATATCCGTCACAGGTAAAAAACAACTATTTTCTTTCCTGTTGGCTGTCCTCTATGTCTCGGCTACTTTATTTTAAAACCTCTAGAAACTACTAAAAAATTCTCACTCATTTTCACTTTTAATTTGTTTCAAAAAGTACTTACTACCATCAAAAATGCATGTGCAAGTGAGCATGAAATGTAACAACCGAAAACTTGTTTTTTGTTAAAATTACTTGAGTCGTGACGAGATCCCAAACTCGGCGATTTCTAATTACTCTTTTTCTTCGGTCTACCTATTAGTATAGGTACGTGTTTATTTTGTCTTTGATGATGTAGGAACCTACTATTCACCACATATTTATGTTATCTAAAATGTTATTGTTAATGTGAAAGGCAGTCATCAACAAGTAGTATCAGGGGAAGTCACGAAACCTTAATTTTCTTGTTTTGTTAAAGATTCCGACATATATTATGTGTCATATACTTAGTCCTGCTAATACATTTTTCTGTCAAAGAATGCGTTTCTACACTTACTTAGCTTACTTAGAAAGGTCTTTGAGAATATTTCGATATTCGATCCTGATTTATCTCATATAAACAAAAATATGGTTGTTAGTTGTTTTAGTGGTTTTACCGTGTCATTCTGATGAAGTATTTGATCGGTTATTTCGTGTTTGACCTTAATTTCGTAGAAAGAAAGAAATTATCTCATTTCAATATAACCTGGTTCATGTACCTACTGACTTCAGTTTGATATCATCATGTTTTTATCTTATTGTTTCGGTCAACATATTGAACGAAACTACTCATATTTTTGCATTTAAAGTTCAAGTTCTTCTATCGTGTCAAGGTTCTCACAAAATATAAATAGGTTCAAATGTTTTTGGCAAAAGTTGCCACCGCTATGGCGGCACCTGAAGCGGTGTTGAGGTGCATGAATTGGGCAAGTGGGGCAATGTAGTAGGTGCGGCATAGTCTGGCAGGAGGCATGACAGTCACACTGCACTTACTGTCCAACATTCAACTGTATACGCTCGTATGGATCTAAAAGGTCGGGACGTGGAAGGTACCTTCTTTGCCAGAAATCAACGAAATTTGGAAAATAAATAGCAATAAGATAATGGAATACATATTATAGAAACATATAACATTTATTTATTTACTATATTGGCCTTGAACAGTTTTCACATATGGATTCAACATAAAAGTAAAGTTGTCCTAATTAGATGTGAACGAATACGTAAGAATAAATAAGTTCAAACACACGTATATATAAATAGTAAATAACTAAACCATATCAAACAGAAATTATTGATTTGTTGCTACTAGTCTATATACCTACTAAAACAGGACAATGTTCTGCCTTGTCTCGAACAAAAAAACACGATAAAAGATAGAGTTAAATACATTTAAAAGTAAATTCAAACACATTGTAAGCAACTAATTAACCAAAGACTAAACCATATCAACCCAGAAGTTAATGAAAGAAGTTTGTAAATACCAGTTTCTTAAAAAGGTTCTGACTTGTCTGAAATAGATCAAAATTGTAGTTCTAGTATATATGTATATATATAATATATAATAGTAATATAGTAGTATGTAATATAATATATAATATGTAATAGTAGTATATATAGTAATTATAGATTGTAGTTCTTACAAAAAAGGAGTTCTGTCTATAATTATTATCTAATCAATCTTCATGAAAAACACTAATATTTAGTTTTTTTATTGATATGGAAACCACGGGTCTAGACAATAGTGTACTTATCATGTATACAAGATTTCATGGAATGTGATAATGAGATAATGTCCAATCGTGGTGTGTCCGACCCCTCCGTCTCCTCCCGTGGATGTCGTAAAAGCCGACTAAGGGATTACCCGGACCTGTTGATACGATTTATTGGTATAAGATTTGTCAATAAGATTTGTCCCGAGTCCTGGCCTCTAGCTTATTATATATGGAATGTGTTATTACTGGAAGAAAGCGCTAGCCGAGTCAGTCGTGGGAAGCAATGGCGGCGATGAGCTAACCACTTGTCACGTCTATATTCCACGATGGTGCAACCCACTGTGAAAAGAGGCCCACCTAGGCTCTGCCTACCCACTTCGGGGGAAAAAGGCGTGTGTCTATGTATGTATGTAAAATAGGACAAACTTCATTGGCGTACAAAAGGGCTCAGCAACCCAGCGGTTCACTCCTCAGTCAACCTGGTGCCATATCAAACCATGCAGAGGATGTCAAACTTAAAGTAAACAACGCTCATTCATTATGAAATAAATTATTTGCGGTTATAATAATAAATCCTTCTGCTAGCACGCGAAGATAAGGCATGAACTTGTAGTTAAGAGAGTCTTAGAGTCTATGGATAAACAATATGGCATACTTGTTCTACAGAATAATATTATACGAGTAGGTAGTATAGCAAGGAAACAGTAGAGTAATCAACTACTAGCTAATGTTTATAAAATAAATGCTCTATAAAAGGGATGTAATGAAAACAATATATCTGAAACCCAGGTAGTAGGATATCTGAATATACAAGGTGGCACATTTAGATCGGTCAGTATGGGAAAGTCTGAAACTATAAGACATACGAAGATCTCTTCTTAGGAACCATGTCATCGATTTTAGTAACAAGAAAAAACTGCATTCATACATTTTTTAAAAACTTGTAGGTACTCAGCTCGGGAATTGAATCCGGACGTTTTGAAAAATTAGACTAACACTATTTATTTGATATCGATTCGTAGCAGTAAATGTTAGTATGAAACATGATGTCTAAAATAAATAAAATGCATTGTTTTCATATCCTTTAATTTGTTTTAGTAAGTTTTCGAAATTACCACCATTTTTTAAAATACAATATTCAACACGTTTAGGCAACGATCTTACCATTGCGTTTTGTATCTTCAGGTGGTGAATTTGCGTTAAAATTGACTCTATGGTTAAGTTTTTATTAAATGTATGAATGCAGTTTTTCTTGTTACTAAAATCGATGGCATGGTTCCTAAGAAGAGATCGTCGTATTGTTTCAGACTTTCCCATACTGACCGATCTAAATGTGCCACTCTGTATATACACTATATTCCGCGTGGTGTGAAGTTTTGTGTGATTCAAGTATGAACTACATACACCTCTACGCTTGTGTATTCTCCTAGTTCAATTGGTAGACGAGTCTGACCGGTGTAGTGTAACACTGATTTTGTATGGAGACACATGAGCGCCCCTAGCGGACACTTTGTAAAGCTCGGTTTCGATACAAAAATCACACAACGACCTTCAAAGTAAATGGACTTCGGGTCAGCGCTCAAAAAGTGTCGGAACCACTTTTGGTTGGACACTTTTTGAGAATTCTCTGTAGAAACAAAACGTATAAAAACAAACAACTCTGTCAAGTTTTATCCGTACATTGCTGCTTGATTATTGAAGTTATTTGAAGGAGGTGTGAACCAGCAGTGTATCGAACGCATTTGTCTGCGTTCGAATTTCCTAAGGTTTTTAATTTGGCGTTGATAGTGTATGGAATGATAAGTCCATCGTAGAGTTATTAGAAAGTCTTTGTACACCTTTATTGCTCCTTAGAACCATTACTTTGTCTTCCCAAAATGTTGAATGCTCAAAATGTTAAATTTATATTAAATCGACTTTTTTCCTATTGCACAACGTCGATTTCCTAAAACGTTGAATTTCCAAATATAAATAACGTTGACTTAGTACCTACTTTATTGCCATAATAAATATTACGGATACTTCTATGAGTATGTTTCTCGCTATAGGTATAGTATAACAGAATGCAGTATGCTTCTGTTATTTTGTTTTCTTCGGAATAATATAAACATTTATTTAGAGAAATAATAATACAACTAATACATAATACATAATTACATAATACAAGTAGGCATGTACAAAATTAAAAAAATACATATGAAACAGCTGTGCTACCTGAAGACCGCTGCTAACGATCTAAATGTAGCTCAACTGATCCAAATCACTACCAGACGGAAGCGCCCCTATGATGCTGGCTGCATTGCCACGCTGAATGGCAATACCGTTCAGCCAGATAAGAGCCAGCTCTCGGGTCACGCGTCGCTTCGACCAGACGCTCTGAAAGAATTTTGAAAACGCTAAGGGCCCCGGTACCCCACGTTCCGTGGCTCACAGACCCACAGTATCTACCCAAAAAGGCTCAAATAAGTAAGCTCTGTCGGAATTAATCATAGGTACCTATTTGGATCAATGACTGTAGTGTAGGTTCCTGGTTTTCCTTTTGCGGTTTTGACCCGGCAACGTATAGGTATCTACTCTTTAAACCCTAAGCGTAGATCAAATTAATTTGTTTAATGAATTGCACCGCTCCTATGACCTTGGCCGTCAGTTCCACGTCGTCGTCGGTTAGCCTCTGTGCTGGGCCCATTGACGCCATTAGACATAGTTTTATGACCACAGCCCAGCCGAATTACTGCGACTGAATTAGTTTCCTTTGATAAAATACAATCGTTGGCAAGTTATATCAGTATATATTTTGAGTAATAAAGTAGGTTAAACTATAATCTGGGTCTCTTCAAGGCTAGAGTGAATAGGTGCCTTCTAGACCTTTGTGCTCCATCTTCGGCCACATCGTCACTTACTAACAGGTGAGATCGTGGTCAAACAAAGGTCTATCAATGTTAAAAAAAAAAAGGTTAAACCTTATGAGTGATAAATGAGATGTTAATGTTAAATTTCGCTTAATTAGCCTTTCACTACTACTTTTAAATTCCCGACTAAAAAGAGGGGTGTTTCATGTTTGAGGCCATATTGTGTCTTTATGCATGTTTACGAATGTTTCTGAACCGATTTCGTATACAGATAGATTATGACCTGGATTGAGCTGATATAGGCTACATTTTATCCCGGTAAAAAGCGAGCGAAGCCGCGGGCGGTCACTAGTACGTAATAACTCTTAAAATACGACTATTAGTTAACTATAATACCTACATACTTAGCTAGAAGTAATGTATATGATAAATAATAATAAAAGTAATAAGGTATATGATATCATATATATCTGTCTAGTCCACTAAATTACTAATTTATGTATTAGTCCGTCGTCTAGCTAGAATGGTCTTGATATTTGGCGATACAATCAATATTTTTATCATAAAACCAAATCTGAAAACACATTTCTGAATTCCTTGCAGAAAATATTTAATGGGTGATTTTTTGCAATAGTAGATAGCCATCTAGAATGTTTAGTAACTGGTTTTAAATAGGAGCACATTTAGCAGGATGATATTAACTGTACATACATCCATAACAAGCTGTTGATCTAAGACCTGGGATACTGAATTCACAATCTTCATGTACGGTAGTAACTTCAGTCAATAACAACAAAATTAATTATTTACAAGCTAAGATAAGATAAGATAAGATAAGATAAGATAAATTTATTACGAAACAAACACAGGTTAATATTAAGTATCAAACAGTGATCTTTACAAAAATAATAATAAAAAGTAAAAACAACGTACAAATTTGAGACATTATACAGTGGGTCCCAAACTAGGCTAGGCCTGTATCTTGGTGACCCTCAATTTCCTAGGTCAGAGATAATGGTAGCTTGTGTTAGCTTTGCTGATCGTTCGTTACCAACTGAGTTACTAATACACATAATGCGTGAGTCAAAGAAACAAATGACCTCAGCAAGAAAAATATAAATAAAATAAATTATCTCTTATTTAACTTCACCAGTCAGTTTGATTGGGGCTTCATACTATACCCATGCTAAAGAGATTCAATTTACAGACCGTCCACCGTAAGTTGGCACCTACCATGGAGTACTGGGGGGTTAGTACGAGAATTTAGAATTTGACAGTATTCGAAACTACATGAAGTTTCGTTTCCTTCCATACATTTACTAGCAGCGCCCCTAGCGAAAACGAGTAGAAAACTAAGGACACTGTCACAAAATGTATTGATGGAAACGAAACTTCATATAGTTTCGAATACTGACAAATTCTCGTACTAAGGGTACTGGTGCCATCTTACGGTGAACGACCTGTAAAGATCCATACAAATGTCATCTGACTCGGTTTAGCGGTTTGTGTGAAAAGGTAACAGACAGAAAGACATAGCTACTTTGGCATTTATAACATTAGATATAGCCAAGGATTGTAAAACATAATATGTAAGTAAATAAGTACACAGTACCAACGCTTTCCATTTCGTTCTGTCTGTACGTTCTTCAACTGGCGCATGGCGCCGGACTTGTGTGTCTGTCTGTCTATGTAGTATGGTACTCGTATATAATGTGGTGACCTCATCGATCGGCGCTTGCGCAAGTTCAACTTGATCATTTTGCAACATACGATGGTCTCGTGACATTTGATGGATCGGTATTGACGTTATCTATGATAGCGAATTTATTATTTTAGTTAAGTGGACTAGACTATTTAAGAGCTCCACATAGGTCAATATAATAATTTTAAGTAGATATTACGAAAAATAACGAACTTAAATTCCAAGTCATAAGACTTTGTGGAACTTATTCGTTGTTCGTTATTGTTTGTATACTACCTACCTTAATTGTCCTTAGTACCTACTAGATTCTTGTTTTTTTTGATTTCTTATGTTATGTTCATATTTTTTATTTATTTTTTATTTTTATACTAATTGAAAGACGGAACAAGCAAGGGGCCCACCTGATGTTAAGCGGTAACCTCTGCCTATGAACAGTGCATTACTTCATAGGTCACGTCCACCTAGGACGCACCCTAAATGGCATTGCACTGCGCCCGCCACCCTGAGACATAGATGAAAAGTCTCATGTGCCTGTAATTTCACCGGCACCCTTACCCTTCAACCCTTTTATATGTGTGTGTTGTGTCCTCTTGGGGAAAATAAATAAATTTTCTTTCTGTTATTTCTTTTCGTTGGTATAAGATAAGAGCTAGCTGCTGGCATAAAGGTCTGAATTAATGAAAGAAAGCGTTACCTGAGTTGTTCGTGTAAAAGCAATGGTGGCGATGACGTAACGTATATTTTCCTGCGATTGTGCAACCTACTGTAAAAAGAGGCTGTTTGAGGCTCTGCCTAACCTTAGGGTGTGTGTCTATCTCAGAAATGATATTAGAAAACAATTGATACAAAACCAAAGTAAGCAATGTTCGGCACACACTAGTTTCAAAGATCTAAGCTAAACTATAAAGCATAAAATACACTGGCATTACCAAGAGTGCTCTTATTCAGATTTCCTATAGGGTTATCATCCCTATTACAACTTAATAGGGCTCAGTTTCGAATTGTAGAGCTAATTATAACTTAAGAGAAAAGATAAAAGAGTATGTCTGTGCGTTGTCTTGTTTGGTATCGTTGTTTGGCCAACTATTTATGGATAAAGGATAAACCGGTTTAACTGTGTAAGATTATTTTATGTAACCTAATGTTAATTTTGTGATGCTGCCATCAACCGAAGTGCTTTTCCGAAGTTGGGCTGGTGTGGTTAGATTACTGGACGACTATGCACAATACACCCCAATGCCGGCAGTGAAAAGATATTATACCCCCATTTTGAATGACATCTATTTTCGTAACTACTTTGGCTTTGCTTTTGTAAAGCTGAAAGTATCAATATGTAGTTTCACAAGTTCTGTAACAGACGCAAGCGTTGATATTCAAGTAGCATCAACCATGCCTAACTCAACGACCTAGACTATCAATCGTGATTCGGTTATTTTACATTTTAATGGATTGCGTAAACTGACTGAGCCTCTCATGACCTCATGCTGTTGTCATTCAAAAGTCAAACAAAGAAAGTGGACTCTACCACATTATGTTTGGGCTCGTTTTCAATCTGACCCTGAGACGGATGCTGCATTGAATTAGAACTTGAATTTTTTTTTTTTTTTTTTTTTTTTTTATACTACTTGGTTGACGGGACAAGCAAGAGGCCCACCTGATGTTAAGCGGTAACCTCTGCCTATGAACAGTGCATTACCTCATAGATCACGTCCACCTAGGACGCAACCTATGTGGCATTGCACTGCGCCCGCCACCCTGAGACATAAAGATGAAAAGTCTCATGTGCCTGTAATTTCACCGGCACCCTTACCCTTCAAACCGGAACACAGCAATGCGAGCACTACTGCTTTGCGGCAGAAATAGGTATGGTGGTAGTACTTCCCCGGACGAACTCTTTCACAAAAAAGCTCTACTACTACTAAAACTGAACTACTACCTGAATTCGCATCGCAACACAATTCATGGCTATAATTCCTTATCATATTTTTTGTTTGTTTTTGTCCTGCAGTGGGACACCACAGGCTCTTAATAATAATAAAATAAAATCAATAAATAAATAAATAATGCTGGACAAATTCACACAACATTATCTAGCCCCAAGCTAAGCCAGAGCTTGTATTATGGGTACTAGATAACTGATATACTTAAATATAATACATTACATAGATAGATATATTTTATTATGCATAGAAAACACCCAGAACACCCTGAACCAATATCTGCAGAACGCACAAATATTTGTTCCGAGGCGGGAATCGAACCCGCAACCTCCTGCGTCGCAGGCGAACCATCGCCAGCCGCGCCACAGAGGTCGTCAATAATAATAATTTTGTATCTGTTTTATGGTTGTGTGGGAAAATTCGCGTGTCCTAATTTAAGTTGAAAACGTCTCAATAAAACTTCATGCAGAATGTATGCAGTGGATAAATTTGAATACAGTATATATTACTTTTTAACTAAATACAAGACTCATAATAATATAATAAATGCAAATAATATATAAAAAAATGAATGAATGTATATATGATTAAAATATAGTCATCATTTTTTTTATTTTAATTTAATTCGTGACAATAAAGTCTTGTAATTAGGATAACAAGATGATAAAATTTGGATAAATTATATAATAAATGACTTTATCCAAATTGGTTGAATAAATAACGTATAAAATCTTAACACAGTTCAACTAAATTCTTGTTTTTTTTATAAGATTGAAATAAACTTTTACATTTTACTCGTTGGCGTTTGCAGAGACCTCATATTTCCACTTGCAACGACCCTCACATTGACTTTCGCATTATCTTTTATCCCACAGATTAATCGATCTCAGATTAAATATAGTATAGTGCACTGAGATTATCACTAATGTAGGTCTACTCGTAGCTATATTTGCTCGTAGACTTCGAAGAACAGACTCAATAAATCATTCAAAAGGCCATCCATATGCTTTAATTAAGTATTCAGCCTTGAATGCTGCAGGTTAATATTTGTCAAAGATGCGGTACATACACGATTTCTAATAAGAGATCATATAAATACAAGAAAACACATTAATTCAGACACATAAGTATGACGTGTTTGTCACGTCAGAATGTTCAGTCCATGGATGTATACTAGTATGGATTGAGTGCTAAAATAGCATAGAGTGTTCCTTCTTACTCCTATCCTAGAAGATAGCTTGCTATCCGATGTTAGAGAGAAACAAATATATTGTCACACGACAGTCGTTTTTCCGTTCCGTACCCTGAATATTGGTAACATGAATGTACATCTCCCTAGATTGGTACCATGAATGTAGTAGTAATTGGTACCTTGTTTGACATTTGGCCTGGTACGAGTTACACAAATAAAAACAGATAGATATATGCTTGTCTCATTCCAACACATGAATACATTCATATAAAAGAATGAGACTGGTATAATCGATACCCGTTCGTTTTTAGCCTTAGTTCCATGCTTTAGTCCTTCTTCTGAGGTTCAGTCAGAGATCTTTAAATAACTATGACACAACATGTTTTACGTGTTTTGGATAATAAGATCAAATTGATGTACCTATGTCAGAGGTTAATAATACTGATAAGATTAGCGATGCCTATTTTGCATTCTGTAATATTGGTACATACGTAACTAAATGATATTGGTATTTAGTTAAAATTTACTTTCTTTCAATAGGTAAGTTTGTTTTCATGAAATATTCAGAACTAAATGTTGTAAACTTTACTCTATTTCAATAGATAAGTTTGTTTTCATGAAATATGTAGAACTAAATGTTGTAAACTTTACTCTATTTCAACAGATAAATTTGTTTTCATGAAACATGTAGAACTAAATATTGTAAACTTTACTCTATTTCAATATATAAGTGTGTTTTCGTGAAATATGTAGAACTAAATATTGTAAACTTTACTCTATTTCAATATATAAGTGTGTTTTCGTGAAATATGTAGAACTAAATATTGTAAACTTTACTCTATTTCAATAGATAAGTTTGTTTTCATGAAATATGTAGAACTAAATGTTGCTCTTTATTTAAACACACACACACACAAACACACGCCTTGTTCCCCGAAGAGGTAGGCAGAGCCTCAATGGGCCGCTTTTAATTCGCCCCTTTATGGTATGGTATGCAGATACAACAATTTAGAACAAGTTGCAGACCAATTTCATTAAATAGATCATGATCAAATTATCTACTGCTAACGAAAACGTAAACCGGATAATTTGGACCATAATCTTTTTATTACTTCTCAAGGCTAGACTAATTATTGTTACATGTTTCCCAGCTTAAGGTTAATTTAGTACATGTGTGATGTGTGTGCCAAGAGGGTATATCTAGCTTTTATATAGTCTATGTAATATATAGGTAGGCACGTGTTTATGGTCATGTTATTCATCGAACTTGGCACACCTTTACAGCCTCAGGGTTACATTGAAAGCGACGGGCTGGAATGAATAAACACGACACTGCTCTGAGAGAGCCATTTCAAATTGCTATGACATGATCAACTACATTGGAGACAGAGTACGCTCTATGAAACAATGTAAGGGGCTTAATTAAAGTATTTTTTAAATAAGTCATTAATATATAACTTTATATGCATTATGTGTAACATTGAAAATATATAAAACATACTGGTAGATCACACGTGAATTTTTAAAAACAAAGACTTTAAATAACTCTACGATGGACTTAGCATTCCATACACTATCAATGCCAAAATATGGCACCGTTGAAAATTCAAACGATGACAAATGAGTTCGAAACATTGCCGGTTCACACTATAGTTCTTAAAACGTGTTCAATAATCAAGCAGCAATGGACGGATAAAACTTGACAATTGTTTCTTTTTATGCGTTTTATTCACTTTTGAGCGCTGACCGAAGTCCATTTACTTTAAGGTTCATTACTTTATACTACCCAGAATATTTCTCACCACAACCACCTGTTTGCCGACCTGTATTGATTCCTTTCCGAGGGCCTAGTACAGGTTTGTCTAAGTTTTGCGTTCGCTATCCCGACTATCGAATTGCAAGTCGATATTTGTTTATATGTTTGGTTTTAATGAATTTCTCAACAAGTCCGCTAGGGGCGCTTATAATTTTCTGCATACAAAAAGGAAATTTCGACTCGCAGTTCGGTTTATGTTATTCCGAGTGGTTCCAAATTACAAACCTGTACAAAGCCCTCTGGTGGACAACTTCACCGGCTGGCATACAAAACCAAATAAACCAGCAGATAATAGGCTATTAGTTCCGCTGTCGTTTTCATAGATGACGTCATTGCGACAACGACCTCCAAAGGGCCACGAGCCAATGCTCGCTACAAAAAATAATTAGACTAAACAAACCCACTTCTTTGCGATATGATTTACTATTGTAGAGATGATAAAAAAACAAGTTGGATTGATCGTGAGATACCAATACAGTTTTTTTTTTTTGTGGATCATGCAAGGGGCCCACCTGATGTTAAGCGGTAACCTCTGCCTATGAACAGTGCATTACCTCATAGATCACGTCCACCTAGGACGCAACCTATGTGGCATTGCACTGCGCCCGCCACCCTGAGACATAAAGATGAAAAGTCTCATGTGCCTGTAATTTCACCGGCACCCTTACCCTTCAAACCGGAACACAGCAAACGAGCACTACTGCTTTGCTGCAGAAATAGGTATGGTATACCTATTTCTGGTAGGTATATTGACTATCTTAAAATTATCGACGTAATCTTAATCAAAATTGAACTTGATTATACCTTGTTAAAATAATTAAAGTACAGAAGCTATCGTATTATTTATATCACGTTTAATATAGTAAAATGTACTGAAAGAGCCGTATTTTTAAAATTAATATTGTCAGTTTTATACAAGTAAAAAGTTATAAAAAATTATAATCCGACTACGTTACGTTGACTAAATGAGGTAGATACTTATGTTAGTTAGTAGGTACAACATTTTTTAAGACACATAATGTTGACTAATGAATAAAAGACTCCTCTTTCATTTAAAATCCCACTCGACAAGATAACAAATTATCGGGTGCATGCAAGCAAAGCCGTAAGTAACAGATAATAAACAATATATAGGGCGTCCAAAGACTATGCGACATACATACATACCCACCACATACATACATGCCAGTCAAAATCATAACCCTCCTTTTTGCTTCGCCGTGGTTGTTTTTGTTTATAAAGTTATAAATTTTTGACGTAATTTTTTTATGTATAATATTCAAATTTACATGCCGGGTATTGTGTGCTAGGCAAGCAAAAATAACCGAGGAAAAATACTTGCTTGTGACTTCTCAGTAAACCTTTAATTTATTTACGTTAAAGTTATCTATACCTAGCTAATATATGTATTTCTTCTAGTTTCTTAATATCATTAATTTCTATTAGATCTGCTCACCTGTTGTTAAGTGACGATGTGGCCGAAGATGGAGCACAAAGGTCTAGAAGGCACCTATTCACTCTAGCCTTGAAGAGACCCAGATTATAGTTTTCAGGAAAGACAGACGACGGTAGTGTATTCTACTCCTTAGCAGTTCGCATTAATAATTATCTTGTTCTTTGAAAATACTATTTTACATTCTCACGCAAGCTGTCGTTAGATTACAAGGCTGCGTTAGATCATCGGCTGACTTGTGGTTAGCTGCCGCCACCTTGTTCACTGGTTTTTTATCTTGATTTATTATTTACGTTTATAGTTCGTAATTGGTTTGATCATTCCTGTTAAGGAATGGCGAACCAGACCATCTACCGATGCCCTTAGGCTCTATGTTAGCTACTTTATGTGAATTTTTGAAAACAGTAGTCATAACTTTTGTAACTATCATGGGTATGGTTCTACTTTTCACTAGAAACTGTATATTTACCATGATTCTTGAGTTTTATTTGTTCCCGATATTTCGGCACAGATGCATGCGCCATGATCACGGGAGAACTAACTAAAGTCTGTATATGTTATTGGCAAATATATCGATCTACCCTCTTTCTCACTCTTTTATTACGAACGATACCACTACCATCGGTTGACAGACCATATCGGATAACAGTATTCATATTTAATTTGTTATCTATTTCTATGATTTCATCATCATTGTCATCACCTTTAGAAGTCCACTGCTGGACGAGCTCCCACTATAAAACGCAATGGGGGGGATTTGACATAATCACTACGCATGGCACGCGGATTAATTCCTGGTGTAATCCTTTTAGTCGTATTTTACGATATCTACGGGATGAGATGGTGGGGTGTATTCTTAGGCCGGACACACCACAGCATCTGGACACACCACATCATTATGATACTGTGTATCATCACCAACATCACAATATAAGGCTACTGCTGGATAATATCCTTGTGCTGTATTTTTTTTTAATTTCGGCTTTAATAATATGTCCCTTGTAGTTCTCAGTAGGTACTTACCTGTTATTTAGAAGTCGTCATAAAGTCATGTTAAATTTTACATTCTTATCAGCATGCATCGGTTCTCACATTAAAAAGGGTTAATACGTTTTGTTACTCGATTGAACATAACAAAATGTAAAAGACTCATTGACACAGTGTCTGAGTTGTTTACTACCGGCGACCTTGGCATCGATTCCGTTTCGTCTCCAGCTTCGCATCGCATCCGTTGGCCGCAGATTCATTCCGTTTTTTGCAGCTGTGTGAGTTTTTGCCAAACTTTTATTTATCTTTAGATCGTAGAACGGTCTTTAGGTAGCTAAACTGTTACATAGAGTAGTAATAGTTAGTAGTAAGTAGTTTTTAACCCCCGACGCAAAAACGACGGGGTGTTATAAGTTTGACGTGTCTGTGTGTGTTTATGTGTGTGTGTGTCTGTCTGTCTGTCCCACCGTAGCTCCCGAACGGATGAACCGATTTCGATTTTTTTTTTGTTTGAAAGGTGAATTTGTCTTGATTGTTCTTAGCTATGTTTGATAAAAATCAGTTCAGCCGTTTCATTGCGTTGAGGGTTTTTTAATTTTTACAAAATTAATTACTTGTGTTAGTAGTAGAGATTTTTTGTGAAAGAGTTCGTCCGGGGAAGTACTACCACCATACCTATTTCTGCCGCAAAGCAGTAGCACTGCTGTGTTCCGGTTTGAAAGGAATGGGTGCCGGTGAAATTACAGGCACATGAGACTTTTCATCTTTGTGCCTCAGGGTGGCGGGCGCAGTGCAATGCCACATAGGGTGCGTCCTAGGTGGACGTGACCTACGAGGTAATGCACTGTTCATAGGCAGAGGGTACCACTTAACATCAGGTGGGTCATGTTATGCTTGATCCGTCATACCAAGTTGTAATACAAAAACAAAATAAAAAAACATTTGTATTTTTTCTATTTGTTTATAGGTACACTACTCGTATTAGTTGTCTTATTCTGTCTGTAAATAAAGCTTCTCTAGCGTGTCTTCTCTATATTTATAAAAGGCAACGTCTGTCTGTCTGTATGTACACTTACAGGAGTTGTCTGGACCGGTTCAATTATGGTTTTAAATTATGTTTTTATTCAAGACGATTCAAGTGTATTTTTAATTGATTTATTTACTTCCATCTTTGCAAAAAAGTAGGAGGTCCTTACTTTCAATCTCATCTCAACTGCGACATTAACATATTATGCTGTCAAAATAACTTTTTAGAGGATTTTTCAAGCTGACCGAACAAAAATGTATAGCTTGCCATTATGAATTACTCCTCATTGACTTGCTCTAATAGTAGTGTCAATTGGTGTGAAATTCGATTTGATGGTCTATTAAATTTTGGCCAATTGCTGCTCGTGGTTTGGTAAATGTGCTATTAATACTTAGTTTCTTTGACGGGAATGGTCTTTGTTAGTCACCAATATTGCGATAATCCGCCTGCCAAGCGTGTTGATTACGGCAAAACCCCCCCAATATGGTAACAGTAACAATAATACGGACAGTTCTGGCGGCAACGCTATTCCTGGCACTGATATAGGTCACAGGAAGTCGGTGGATGGAGGCAGCTCAAGAACGTTTATGGGGGACGGTTTTGTTCAGCAGTGGACTTCTACAGGATTATAATGTTTTTTCTTTTGGTACACTTTCTTCTTACCACGATCTCACCTGTTGGATGCAGCACAAACGTATAGAAGGCACCTAATATTCACTCTTACCTTATATTTTAGGAAAGGCAGACGACGTTAGTGTATTCCACTCCTTAGCACATAATGATCTACCTATATAAAAGTATTATATTATGTATGTTTGTTTTTGTAAACATATACATCTGTCGTAATGAAGAGTCAAGTTTCAGAAACCTTGCCAATATAGGTTAGAGCTATGTCATAGATTAAATAAACTTACTAGGCCCAGATACAGAGTTCATTTCGGACTTTTTATGTACCTACTTTAAATCTGATGAAATGATGACTTAATTCACAAAGCACACTAGTGCCTTACCTTTATACATACATAATATAAATATAAATATGCCCTCTAGGGTTTTGTTACATTTTGTTGATGAATTCACCGACGCAATTAATAATGTTAACAAATGTTTAAAAAAACTAAACGTTTAAGATGTAAGTATATAATTGGATTTCAATTTTAAAAGATAGTATCTTTGTTTATATTTTATCGATTGAAGTAATTAAAATTGTGTATTGAACTATGATTTCTCTCGATAAAAAGCTTAATAATACCATTTATTTTTTATTTACCGGATCTGTAAGAATTCTTTTCAAAAACTTAAACATTGTAGAGGTAATTTAAGACATTTCGTGAAGCTATAGCGCCTTAAAGATTGGTGATACTGCAGTGGAGCATAGAGCACTTGCTACTGTAAGGTGCACTTTGTTCTTGCCATTGACCTGATCGTGAATCTCGTCTCGCCTCGTTGACTTATTTCGATCGGTATGAAACATGTGAATATAATACCTAGTATAATTAGTAGTAGTAGAGGTTCTTTGTGAAAGAGTTCATCCGGGGAAGTAATACCACCATACCTATTTTTGCTGCAAAGCAGTAGTGCTCGCATTGCTGTGTTCCGGTTTGAAGGGTAAGAGTGCCGGTGAAATTACAGGCACATGAGACTTTCATATTTATGTCTCAGGGTGGCGGGCGCAGTGAAATGCCAAAAATGAGTTCGAACATGAGTTTGATCGGTACAGGGGTTTTTGACTTACCGTCCTAGAGTTCCCCCAAAAAATAACCCCCATAGCGAAAATAACTAACTCATACCAATTTATCCTTAAACGCTACACCGTGAGGTCACGTTCAGGTCGAACTACGTAGACTATTATATATTTCATGCAAAACTCACGTTTGCTTAGTTGACTATCACTATAATAAACTTTAATCGCAAGGTAAACCTGACTGCATTAAATTGCAAAGCAGCCGCTCTGGTGCAGGTGATAAAGCCTACATTCCTTTAGCAATGACTGACCGTGATGTGACATTGACATCATGGCATGGCGCCATCGTGACATCATGTTCCATTACGGGCTCAGCGTGACCCACTAATTAGAAACATTAGCTGGTGATGCAGTGGTGACTGTTCTAATAGTATTGTTTTTAGGGTTCGGAGCCATTATAGGATCACTTTGTTGTCTGTCTGTCTGTCTGCCAAGACCTTTTTTCTCACCAACAGCTAAAGGTGAAAATTACCAACATGAAATTTATGCCGTACTAGATGACTCGCCAGCGACTTCGTCCGCGCGTAGTCAAAAAACTTCCCCGGAGTTCAGTCTATCGTTTTTCGACCTTTGAAACGACACCACACTCAAGTTTTTCAAATAAGGAGTCTCATTTTAACCTTGAGGTCCTGAAAATAATTGAACCCTGAAACTAACTTCTACAACGTCGAAATACGTTGAAATCTAGCTAAAACATAAAGTGTATTTTTTTACAAAAAAAATGGTAACTGACCATCAAAGACTTCTCAACATCTTGAATGGTGGCTTGCCGTATTTCAGGAAAATTTCAGGTACCACTGAAACACGTGTCTGTTAATTTTATTTCAGGAATCTCCATCTAAAATTCTACTACGAGTACCAATGGTTTCCGAAATACACAGCATTTTTGTTTTACGGTAGTACCCCATATCGAACCCCTTCTGCGTGCGAATTTTCAAAATTTCCTTTCTTAGTACAACCCTTTGCATCGAAACGAACACACCCTCCAAATTTCAAGACTCTATACGACTAGCGGTTTCAAAATAAATAGAATACATAACAAACCCATTTAAAATGTGGTCGCTGAGAACTATACTACAGTACAGTCCGCCAGTACTTGCGGAGAACTGAAGGCGCTATCTCCTAGGGAAAGCTGTTGGGTGTCCTTATTACTTAGACGACCTCTGTGGCGCCGCGGGCGAAGGTTCGCCTGCGACCCAGGAGGTTGCGGGTTCGATTCCCGCCTCGGAACAAATATTTGTGCGCTCTGTAGATATTTGTTCAGGGTTTTCTGGGTATTTTCTATGCATAATAAAAAATATCTATCTATGTAATGTAGTGTAAACTTATCTAGTACCCATAACACAAGCTCTGCTTAGCTTGGGGCTAGATAATGTTGTGTGAACTTGTCCAGCATTATATTTTTATTATTTCTATTACATTGTAGCTTTTAATATAAATTATTTTACATCAGAATGGCAACCATAATTTTTAGGGTCTTTACCCAAAGGGAGCGAACGGGACCCTATTACTAAGCCTCTGCTGTCCGTCCGTCCGTCCGTCCGTCCGTCTGTCTGTCAGCGGGCGGTATCTCATGAACCGTAATAGGTAGACAGTTGAAATTTTCACAGAGTGTGTGTATATTACGGTAGGCCATATGCCTGTTCCGCCATTCAAGTAGTAAAAAAAAAAAAAATATGCCGCTATAACAAAATTATATAAACAATAAAATTAAAGGGGATCCCAGAAACGTAATTAGTTTTTCGGAGATTACGATGGTTTGGAACCCTTCGTCTGCGAATCCGACTCGGGCTTGGCCGGTTTTTGTATCGGCAACAAAAACACAGCGGTCCACAAAAAAAAAAAACCATTCTATATTCAATATTATGATCTATATCCGAACTCATAAATACCGGAATATGATCTGATGGATGAACCAGCCCTAATTGGAGTACCCTGGTACCTGGCGCCACTGTGCGTGCCTCCCCCCGGATGTGCGTGACTGCGAATTGACAACAAGAGGGAAGTTTATTGAGATTTGGGGAATGCATTTCTCAAAGGCTTTTTGGATATTTACTGAACTTTATGTAAAGAGTTTCCACGTGGATGAGATCGTTGAACCCGATTACATTTGACCTCATTTTCGGTGAAATTTTGCATAATTATTACAAACTTTTATTTAATTTGCTTTCCTGACTGTCTGCCTGTGGGGGGAAAATCATGCAATTGATTTTTAACGCCCGACGCGAAAACGACGGGGTGTTATATGTTTGTGATGATGTCGATGTGTGTGTGTGTGTGTGTGTGTCTGTCTGTCGCCTCGTAGCTCCCGAACGGATGAATCGATTTCGTTTTTTTTTGTTTGAAAGGTGGATTTGTCGGGAGAGTTCTTAGGCATGTTTGATCAAAATCGGTTCAGCCGTTTCAATGCGTTGAGGGTTTTTTAATTTAAAAAAATGAATTACTTGTTAAACCAGTTCTACCCAAACGATTGAGCTAAAATGCATACCTGTCAAGTTAACAGTCAGTTGTCAGTTGGGCCTTCTGCTTGTTCGTCATTTCAAGTTGAATCAAAAAACAAGTTCCGATTATCCTACTAATATTATAAACACGAAAGTTTGTATGGATGGATGCATCGACGTAAATAAAATGAATGGACGGGCCTTAGGGAACGATAGTTTTGAAGCTTCTAAACAGACCTAGCTAGTATACTTCGCTTTAGTCAGTCTTTGTCACGGCAACGAGTGACAGCTATGCTGAAAAATACCAAAATTAGATACCTTGGTGATACAATGCCTTCCTGTGCTTTTCTGCAAGTGCAAACAACACAAGAAATACAAATAAAGCTTCAGGCTTCGCATTTCATTCGTAAGTAAAGGTTTTGTAATATAATTTTCATCAATTGATAAAAAACTTATAAATTGTCGTGTAGTAGGAAAACTACATAAGTAACACATTTTGCGAAATAGACTTTATTGCATGGTTATGATGGCCCATACATGTCGATGGACACGTCTTGCTCTAGAGGACGAGCGACAAGGAGGACTACGCCCCAGGACATTATCTCAATGTTCCCCACTCTGAATGAAAGTTAACAGACACAAGTTTATACTCGTAGATAGTTTTAATTTTAGTCGACATACCTTTTTCTTTTTGATACCTAGAATTATTGTGTTCCACAAATTGATTTCATTTTGTTGATTTTATAAGCAATAGTCGTATGATAAGTTTGTTATGTCACTTACTTTGAATTTAAAAGTCTGCTAAAATAATGTAGGTGTTTCAGTATTTTTCTAATATTCAGTCTTGATAAAAAAAAATGATTATGAAGACGACCTCTGTGGCGCGGCGGGCGAACGTTCGCCTGCGACGCAGGAGGTTGCGGGTTCGATTCCCGCCTCGGAACAAATACTTGTGCGATCCGGAGATATTTGTTCAGGGTGTTCTGGGTATTTTCTATATATAATAAAAAATATCTATCTATGTTAATATTGTATTAAGTGTATCAGTTGTCTAGTACCCATAACACAAGCTCTGCTTAGCTTGGGGCTAGATAATGTTGTGTGAACTGTCCAGATATATTTATTTATTAATATAAGTTGGTTTTATTTTAAAATGTATTTTAATATTATTTTTAATCTATACCCATGGATAGGATTGTCATATTCAAATAAGTAAATAATAGATCATTTCATGATTTCACTATTATGGGAAAATTAAATAATGGCACTTATCATTAGCTTTTTGAACCTCAGTGGAGATCATTGACGAAGGAAAACTAAACAATTGACTTGCAAAAATAAATAACTGCATCAATTATTCAAAACTTTGGCGAGGGAAAAATACATAGTCGTTTTTTTTTTCTCTTAATCAAAAGAACTAAAATGTATTATCATTAAATTCAAAAATAGATACAGTACCAATCTATAACTTATCAAAACACGGACTGCAAAATTAGTTACGATAAAAAAGTTATTGCCATTTTTGACGCAATAAAACAGTAAATCCCGTTTTTCTCGCGATTTTGGTTCTGTTGTTGTTATTACTTATTTAGTTTTCCAACTACAGCGACGAAATATTTGACAAGACTTCACGCATGACGGATGGTCCGGTACAGACTGCAAAAAAATCTGATGCCTAAGGGGTATCGTAATGATTTAGAATTGTAATTTGCATTATTTACGTCAAAACATTGCTAAGCACGTCGCTTTAGGTAATTGCATATAATATGTAATGGCATGTTAATTAACCTTATAGCTTTCCAAAAGAAATCTAAGGTAAACAAAAATGGATAGAAGTCATAAGACGAGCAAGAACAGACGACTTTTGGAAGTGGAATACATTTTCCCGTATTTGCTCTGATAATTTTCTACACAATGAATTTTATACGCCAAAAAACGGTTAGTAGTAGTAGAGCTTTTTTGTGAAAGAGTTCGTCCGGGGAAGTACTACCACCATACCTGTTTCTGCCGCAAAGCAGTAGTGCTCGCATTGCTGTGTTCCGGTTTGAAGGGTAAGGGTGCCGATGAAATTACGGCCACATGGGACTTTTCATCTTTATGTTTCAGGGTGGCGGGCGCAGTGGAATGCCATATAGGGCGCGTCCTAGGTGGACGTGACCTGAGGTAATGCACTGTTCATAGGCAGAGGGTACCACTTAACATCAGGTGGGCCATCTTCTTGATCTGTCATTCCAAGTAGTATAAAAAAACTCATTGTGCAAAAGTCTTAAAACTGCACTCTGCAGTTTCTTAAATACTGGAATTTTTATACATTTATGTTTCCGTACGATTTTTATGATATTTTCTTAGTTTATTGAGTGATGAAAAATATATTTTTCACAAATTGATTGAGCTGAAGACCTTAGGTGGACTTGCTTTTCTATTGATTTATATTGTGTATGTTTGAGAGCTGAAAAATAGATACGTAACTACATAAAACAGATGGGAACCATGTATTTTTGTAAAAGCTTCATTCAATAATTGCATTTTTTCGGCGATTTTTTGTACTATAAACCTACTGAAATAACTTTAGAAAACACATTGCATCTGTTAAAGTATTAAGTATTAAAAAAAATACAGTTTTTAAGAAGTTCAATAATTTAATTTCACCTAGTTTATTTACAAGACCGCCAGGAGTGGCGCTATAGAGAAGAGGCCTTTACTCAGCAGTGGCTGGATAGATAGATAGATAGATAGATAGTTTATTTGTTGACCGTACCCTAAATCCGAATTGTCTTATTTTTCACGGACGTTTTGTATGGGTAAGGCCAGTCCATTTATTTTACTTTGGTCGAAGGATGGATGTATCTTTGTTACTCTTTCACGTAAAAACTACTTGATGGATTTAGATGAAATTTGGAATGGAGATAACTGGACTCCCGGAATAACACATAGACACATTTTTATCCCGATATTCCCACGGGATCGAGACTTACGCGGGTGAAACCGCGGGGCGCTGCTTGTAATACAATATTATAGTGACAGTGTGCTGATCTAATTATGGAGACGGAAAGTGTAAAATGGAACTCTTCTATGATTAATAGTAGCCTGGGGCCTCATTTTGATCAGCTCACGGTTCATTTTGCATACCCGTCAAGTTCTGATGAAGTTAACTACAATATTATGGTGACTGTGAGCCTTTTGTTTTGGTCGAAGCTGTGAGCTGATCTAATGTCCCAGTCTAGATTCAGGCTGAAAACCAGCGTCGATATCGTCCTCGGTCGGTATCGTCATTAAGCTGAGGCTGGGCCTGTTTAGCCGCACACGTAGGGAAAGACCAATTTTTACCTATTCCATCACGTAGGGTCTAGTTTTATGTTTATGTTTAAAACCCTGTATTTTTTGTGTTTAATAAATTTTTTATGAAATATTTCTTTTTTTTTTGTTTACATTCTATTTTTATTTTTATTTGTTATTTCTATTAAGTGTGTGTGTGTGCTAAAAAATAAATCTTTCTTTCTTTCTTTCTTTTTAATGGAGAAGGAAAAAAGAAAATGGAGCTCTTCTATCATTAATGGCCTGGCAGTGTTTGGGCTCATTTTGTCCAGCTCACGGTTTCGATCACTAATTTCATAAAAGTTTGTTACAGAAAAAACTAACTAAAACTTAAACTACCTATATCACGTGGAACCGATACATGTTATTTTCATGGTTTCGTGCTCTTTTTTTTTTTTTTTATAATACTTGAATGGCGGATCATGCTGATGGCCCACCTGATGTTAAGCGGTAACCTCTGCCTATGAACAGTGCATTATCACATTGGTCACGTCCACCTAGGTCGCGCCCTATGTGGCATTGTACTGCACCCGCCACCCTGAGACAAAGATGAAAAGTCTATGTGCCTGTAATTTCACCGGCAACCATACCCTTCAAACCGGAACACAGCAATGCGAGCACTACTGCTTTGCGGCAGAAATAGGTATGGTGGAAGTACTTCCCCGGACGAACTCTTTCACAAAAAAGCTCTACTACTACTTAATACTACTGCTCTACTATGGACTTCGCCAAAACGATAGTTTGATGTAGAGAAAGGCACTAAATTGAATAACTTTGACCTGATTTTTGGGCAATTTCCATGATTCGCTCTCAAAGAATAGCACGTGAAGTAGTCCATACTTTTTAGAGTTCCGTACCCAAAGGAACGAAAACGGGACTCTTTTACTAAGACTTCTCTGTCCGTCCGTCTGTCCATCTGTCACCAGGATGTATCTCATGAACCGTGCTAGTTAGACAGTTGAAATTTTCACAGATGATGTATTTTTGTTGCTAATATACAGAAATACTAAAAAACAGAATATTATAAATATTTAAGGGGGCTCCCATACAACAAACGTGATTTTTTACCGTTTTTATAGATAATGGTACGGAACCCTTCGTACGACTCGAACTTGTTTTTTTTTTTTTTTTTAAATAACATTGTATTTGTTTGTGGGCTTAACCTCTTTCAACATCAATTGATTTAATTACCTGAGCTTGGAATGGACAGACAGCTCTCTCTGGAGGTTTATTCACTATGTAGTTGAACCGGCCGCTACAAATAAATTGCATTTTCTTACCATATAAGGCGTCATCTCGATAAGATCTTTTCTAAAGTTCAGCAAATCTTGATGGAATAGGTTAGAACGGGTTTGGTTACTTGGGTGGTCTGACGAGAGTCAGTAAAAGTTATATTCCGAAAATAAACCTTCTTTAACTTGCAAAAGCTTTTATTATCGTTTATTAGGGTTCCGAAATAAAATTACGGATTCGTCATGTCTGTCTGTCTATCCGTGTATGTCACTGCCACTTTTTTCCGAAACTATAAGAGCTATGCTGTTGGAACTTGTTGAGTAGATGTATTATGTGAACCGCATTAAGATTTTCACACAAAAATAGAAAAAAAAACAATAAATTTATTGTTTTATTGTTTAATACTGAAACAAAAAAACTTTTTTTTCATTGAATTCTATTTATGGATTGGTCTTCAAAAATGATATTGAGGTTTCTAATTTTTTTTTTCTAAACTGAATTGTTTGCGCGAGAGACACTTCCAAAGTGGTAAAATGTGTAACCCCCCCCGTAACTTCTAAAATAAGAGAATGATAAAAATAAAAAAAAAATATGGTTTACCTTACCATGTAAACTTCCAACGAAAATTGGTTTGAACGAGATCTAGTAAGTAGTTTTTTTTAATACGTCATAAATCGTAAACCATCCAAGAACTTTTATAATATGTTACTTGCTGCTACGGAATCCTTCATGGGCGAGTCCGACTCGCACTTGGCCGCTATTTTGTATGATTTGGCGTAACTACAAACATCATAGCAGATTATGGGTGCAGTGAACCTGCCAACAGCTGGTTTCTAATGAAAGTGATTCATGCAATCCAACTCCATTAGATCACATACGATCTATATTTGGTTTGAAGGAGTTCTCGGTATATCTTGGACTTGGTTGGTATATGTATGTTTAAAATTAGCGAGTCATAACGTCAGCGTTGCGAATAAATACTCTCTCAGCCTCAGAGATGTCACACAAATTGATTGCATTAAATGGGTCATGCCGTGGTGTGTCCGACGTAGAATAAACCCCTCTATCTTAAGCGGTAAATTTCGTAAAAGTCGACAATGGTACACTATAGGATGGGTAGAGTCCATCTGAGTTATCATCAACAATACCTATACCTAGACCTATTTGGGCTATCTAATGTCTTATGCACAACACCCCTCAAGGGGGGACGTCAGTGCAGGTTTTACACCCCCACTTCACTTACAATGAGGGCTTATCATAATTGAATTTTAAAAAAAGTAGTTCTATTTGGCTCGTAAGATGGCGCTGACTCAACTGTGGTTGTCCAAATTAAGAAATGTGTTATCTGTGCGGTGTACGCGTACCTATACCTTACTACGTAGTGATGCTATGTTAGGTAGTACTTACATTCTTTGCTCGTAAACGTTATACAATACGAACGAGTTTAGAGCGATTTGTTTGTTTTGTGTGATAGTACTCGTAAAATAAATACCACGAAAATGTATCTCTACGTTGTTGACGTTGACATCATTTCAATTTATTTTGACAGTTAAGTACAGAGCAGCGCCATCTATCTTCAAAGGTTTAAGCATGATTTGAAACGGCCGTGAAAACCCCTCGTTAGAGGCTATTGATTGTTTATTTAATTGGTAAAAATTTTGTTTGGAAAATTGAAACTATAAAAATCTCCATACGAAATCATTACCGGTTAATCATTGTGTCAAACATCAGCCCACTGCTGGACGAGGCCTCTCCTAGAGAATACAAGTGGGGAAAATTATTATGAACCATACAAATAATTGGGGACTCTGGGTCCCGTCGTCGGTGTGATATGATTTTTTGATGAATGACGTGTTTGTGATGGTACTTATAGCGGGTATCTCAATGTGCGCAGTGTGCCAAGGAAGTACATACTTCACATCGTCGTTCTGGTGCAAAGCATGCGAACTGTGCGCTCCCTTGGTGCACTGCTTGCATTGAGAACATGGGTCAAAGGGGGGGAGTTGATTTCTTCTGGTTTTTTTTTGTAGACTAATCTTTGTGGCCGCGGCCTCTTGAACTGACCTATTTACGTTCGGCGAAATGGAGAAGGGTTCTCTCTCAGTTTAGAGTGAGAGGTTGTTATTGTGGAGAAACATAATGTTCCGATTTATCTCCAAAACGATTGACCCATTTAAATACAGTTTTTAGGGTTCCGTACCTCAAACGGTAAAACGGAACCATTATAGGATCACTTTGTTGTCCGTCTGTGTGTCTGTCAAGAACCTTTTTCTCATGAACGCGTGGATGTATCAAGCTGAAATTTATATCAAATACTCAGATCTACTGTCCCTTGGAACTGTGAAAAAAACAAACTTCTAAACCAACGTAATCAAAAGATACAGCCGTTTATGCTGCAAATTTTCGACACTCGCAAGGGAATCAAAACCTACAGGGTACTTCCCGTGAACTCAGAATCTTGAAATTTGGTACGAAGCAACGTCTTATAGCACAGATAAAGGAAAAATTGCGAAAAGCATACATTTTTAGTTACATCATATAATCAAAATATTTTTAACAATTTTAAACTTACTACCCCTTTCCTCATGATGTAAACAATAAAAATGCAATAAAAGATTTAGCAATAAAAATACCATAACTTTTACTTATATACCTGCCGATTTGTACGGAACCCTCTGTGCGCGAG
Organism: Operophtera brumata; assembly: GCA_932527175.1. NCBI lineage: Eukaryota > Metazoa > Arthropoda > Insecta > Lepidoptera > Geometridae > Operophtera > Operophtera brumata. The sequence goes on from OW052239.1 coordinate 20,008,827, forward strand.
TCCGACTCACACTTGGCCAGTTATTTTGTATGAAAGATGGTGTTTGCGAGATAGCTCTTAACTATGTTGGGTGGAAATTGGTGCAGCTGTTTCCAAAATCATCAGTTCACAAAAATGGTTTCGGGGAGTGACAGCTGATAGCACGTTCTATTTTTACCCGAGTACGAAAAGAGGAGGGTTAAATTTTTATCAGATAATCTTTTCATGTTTGGTATCGAAAGAAAGGTCTTGATAAGCACATTCTAAATATATATATTACATATGCAAATGGTTTTATTTCTTAACAAATGGTCATACTTTTCAGTAACGATTTTCAGTAGTCTGTTTTTTTTACTTTTACCTTGTTTCCTGTGGCGACATCTAATCGTGAATAGAGTAATAAGCTTCGGGTTCTATATAATGCGAGCTAAACACAGATATGCTTCCATATGTTTTATGCTACTTGAATTGAATGACGGAACAAGCAGATGGCCCACCTGATGTGGTTGCTTTTTCATACAAACGTATATTTGCACAAATATGGGCGAACAGAGTATAATTTTACACTGAAATGATTGTTAACTGATACTTTGTTCGCCCATATTTGTGCAAATACGTTTGTATGAAAAAGCAACCACCTTAAGTGGTAACCTCAAATATGTGCACCTTTTTTAATTTGAATGGAACTCTGAAGATAGCCGGGGTTTTAACTTTGTAATAAAATTAACTTGAAATGTTATTTGTTACAGATGAACAAGAAAGAGTGCAGAAGAAAACCTTTGTGAATTGGATAAACTCGCATCTATCGAAGCGCATTCCTCCCATGCGCATAGATGACCTCATCTACGACCTGCGTGATGGCACCAAGCTGCTGGCGCTGCTGGAGGTGTTGTCGGGGGAGAAGCTGGTGAGTAAAGCAAAGGGACAGCCATCCAGCACGTTCCATGCGCATAGAGGACCTCATCTATGACCTGCGCGATGGCACCAAGCTGCTGTTCTGCTGGAGGTGTTGTCGGGGGAGAAGCTGGTGAGTAAAGCAATGGGACAGCCATCCAGAGCGTCCCATGCGCATAGAGGATCTCATCTACGACCTGCGCGATGGCACCAAGCTGCTGGCGCTGCTGGAGGTGTTGTCGGGGGAGAAGCTGGTGAGTAAAGCAATGGGACAGCCATCCAGAACGTTCCATGCTCATAGAGATCCTCATCTATGACCTGCGCGATGGCACCAAGCTGCTGGCGCTGCTGGAGGTGTTGTCGGGGGAGAAGCTGGTGAGTAAAGCAATGGGACAGCCATCCAGAACGTTCCATGCTCATAGATGACCTCATCTATGACCTGCGCGATGGCACCAAGCTGCTGGCGCTGCTGGAGGTGTTGTCGGGGGAGAAGCTGGTGAGTAAAGCAATGGGACAGCCATCCAGAGCGTCCCATGCGTATAGAGGATCTCATCTATGACCTGCGCGATGGCACCAAGCTGCTGGCGCTGCTAGAGGTGTTTTCGGGGGAGAAGCTGGTGAGTAAAGCAATGGGACAGCCATCCAGAACGTTCCATGCTCATAGATGACCTCATCTATGACCTGCGCGATGGCACCAAGCTGCTAGCGCTGCTAGAGGTGTTGTCGGGGGAGAAGCTGGTGAGTAAAGCAATGGGACAGCCATCCAGAACGTTCCATGCTCATAGAGAACCTCATCTATGACGTGCGCGATGGCACCAAGCTGCTGGCGCTGCTGGAGGTGTTGTCGGGGGAGAAGCTGGTGAGTAAAGCAATGGGACAGCCATCCAGAGCGTCCCTTGCGCATAGAGGATCTCATCTACGACCTGCGCGATGGCACCAAGCTGATGGCGCTGCTGGAGGTGTTGTCGGGGGAGAAGATAGTGAGTAAAGCAAAAGGACCTGCTGCACATAAGCCCCCTCCCCCCCCCCCTCAACCCTAACCCCTCCTCCCCCTCACCCCAAAGAATCACTTATAGCACTTAGCAGCACGTATGGCACCCTCTGCGTGAATTAATGAGAATTAATTATAGCAAATCCCCAATGCATTTTATGGGGTAGGCCTCGTCCAGCAGTGGACGTCTATGGCTGTTGATGACGATGATGAGACCTGAAAAATAAAAAAAAGCGTGTTAAAGCTTAAACTACAAACGAGTAGGATAATTTTCGAATATATTAATTTTCATTGGAAATGTGTCCCTCACAGCGAGCTGATCTAATGATAAAGATGGAAGGTGGACAACGGAACTCCTCGATGGATAATAGTGACGTGCCGTGCTTAGGCTCATTTTGATCGGCACACGGTTCCGATCACTAATTTTATAAAAATATACTATTAGGGTTCCGTGCGCAAAGGGTTAAAACGGGACCCTATTACTAAGGCTCAACTGTCCGTCTGTCCACCTATCACCAGGCTGTATCTCATGAACCGTGATAGTTAGACAGTTGACATTTTCACAGGTGATGTATTTCTGTTGCCGCTATACCTAACAACAAATACAAAAAAAAACAGAATAAAATAAATATTTAAGGGGCGCTCCCATATACAAAAAACATGTTCTTTTTGCCGTTTAGATAGATAATGTTACGAAACCCTTCGTGCGACTCGCATTTGGCCGTTTTTTTAATAAATAAACATGTTTCAACTGAAAAAACGTACTGTTTGTATGTATAGCCAATGGAGCGCGGGCGCGTTCTTCGCCGGCCACATTTCCTGTCCAACGCGAACACGGCCCTCCGGTTCCTGGCTGGCAAACGCATCAAGCTGGTCAACATCAACGCGGCCGACCTGGTCGACGGGCGGCCGGCCGTCGTGCTGGGCCTCATTTGGACCATTATCCTGTACTTCCAGGTAAGGATTGGACGACACATGGTGGGAAAGATAAACAGAGAACTGAGGTTTCCCAAATGACTACAGTATGAGTTTTTTTTTAATGAACCTATTATGCAAACGTAAGCTTACGGCCCACCAGCCCTTATTCGCTATGACCAAACGTGACATAACGTGGGCTCGTTACGATATGGGCGTGGAATCATCGTTCAAATACAATGTGACGTCACACGTTATTGTCAAGTAATCTCCTATGGTCAAAGCGAATAACCCTGCTGGTGTAAAGTGGTCATCGTTGCTTATAGACACCAGCAACACCGCGGGTATTGGTTCTTCAAAAGTGGTGTTTGGAAGCTTTTAAAGGGTTGGCAACGCAAGTGTTACGCTTCTGGTATTGCAGGCGTCCATAGGCTACGGTAACGTTAAGAAATAGGTGGCCCGTAGGCAGGCTTGTTTGCTACAAAATAAAAATGAGAGATAACAATAAATAGAATAAGGGACTTGCAATAAGAGAGTATAATAACGCAGTATAATTTGATACTGAAATGACTGTTGTTGGCTTTTATATTGGTAATTATTGGCGGCCAATCACATTTGGTTGAAGAAAACAGTGGTTTAGAATAGAATAGAATAGAAAATACTTTATTGTACACCTTAATAGCTAATAAAACGAACAAAAAGAAACAAAACTTAACTATATAATTAAAAGATCGAAATTACTTTCTATTTTATTTTCGCTATTGGTTTAATAGCGAAAATAACATAGAAAGCCATTTTGATCTTATTTTCCTGTGTTTTCTTCAACCAAATAAGAGTTGCCGCAAATAATTACCAATATAAAAGCCAACAGCAGTCATTTCAGCGTAAAATTATACTCTGTTCGCCCATTTTTGGTAAAATACGTTACTATGAAAAAGCAACCACCTTAATCAGATCCTGTTTCGATATATATGTAGTTCGCATTGAGGTTATTACCACACGATTTTTTTAATTAAATTTGTATACCTGTCCGTTTATTATTGTTAATTTTATCCATATCCTGAAGCCATTGCTCATTTCCATTTCAGCAAAACCTGTCTGCTTTGTGTCTTTGGACTAACATTTTACCCATAATTATATAAAAAAAATATTTTCAAAATTGGACGTTCGACAACCAATAGCAGACGAGACAATATGATTGTAACAACATTGCTTGTGGAGTAATTTTGATACGTGCATATAAATGGCGGCGGGCGCAGTGCAATGCCACATAGGGTGCGTCCTAGGTGGACGTGACCTATCGAGGTAATGCACTGTTCATAGGCAGAGGGTACCACTTAACATCAGGTGGGCCATCTGCGAGATCCGTCATTCAAAGTTGTATAAAAAAAAATGCGGGCGTGTTTGTCGTTGATGTTTATGTAACTAAAGTTATGTGTTTTAAATACATAACAATGTATTTTTTTCGAAATAGTTAACTTACTATTTGCACGTAGCTGTACTTTAGGTAAACTATTGGCAGTTAGAACTCTACCGAGCACCAGTAAAATTGGTTTAACAAAAATAGCAGTTACGTAGAATCACAAAATTTGGTAAAATGAGGATATACCTGCTGTAAAGTATACTTATGAAATATCCAATTTATATTATTGTCTAAATTGGTTTATTCTCATTTAATTGGCTTGATCTTATTTCGTTTGCGCAAGCTTCGCTCAATATATTGGACCCACAGGACAGAGGACCTCAGGTGGGTACGCGACACGGCTTTTAAACTATACCTAACTGCTTTGAATTATTTTACTGCACAATTATTTGTTTTTAGATCGAAGGACTCAGCTTGCTGATTCAATCAGAGCACATTTTTTAAAATGATGATATCTCGTGCTCTGTGTGTTTTATTTTGTTTGTCAGAGTGTTACTGCTTTAAATTTAGACGGATTTCGATCACAAATTATTTTGTTTTTAACTAGCAGTAACTTTTCAGCGCCAATTTGCTCTTTTCCTTAAATTTTTCCTGGTTTTAGCACATTTTTGCTTAGGAAAACATGAACTTTGTTGTGATAAGAGCATTTGCGCTTTACCTAATGTCTGGTAGACTAATTAAGCCCACTGTATGTTGTTACATCTGGTTTAATTAAATGCACTTTGTATTCATTCAAATAACTAATTTCATTTGTTATACTTTTTAAATGATGCTTAAAAAACACAAGCAAAATGAATGGTAGTTAGAAATCACCACCTGCTATTGGTTGACAGAAAATTGGCAATTAGTAGCACAAACTCATGTCTTTCACCACTGTTTTAACATTAATTTCAATATTGTCATCAAGGTAAGTGAAGGATCATTTTCATGTTTTTTTGTTAAGTATGCTAGACCTTATAAACCACAATCTCACCCGTTGGTAAGTGAAGATACGGCCGACGACGGCGCACGAAGGTCTAGAAGGCACCTATTCACCCAGATGTTATTTGTGTCTCCCATCAAAATGTTCTTTAATTCTTCTTTATATTCTGTTTATAAAGTTCCCATTGATGCCAGCTCACTTAGTGGGCTTGTCATCTCTCACGCTTTAAGTCAACTACTTTTATTTTAGTGAACACATCGTCATCCTCACATTTGTGAAATATTTAATACGCTTTTATGAAACATCTTTAAGGTTCAACAAAATCAAATATCGTTTGCCTTTTAATAAAGTTGAATGCTCTAGGATCATTTCCGTGTTGGCATGTTGCCCGGAAACTAGATTTTCTGGTATTAATCAGCTGAACGCCTAGTAGATTGGCTTCGATTTCACGCGTTCTCAATGTTATATAGCCCTAAAATTTCTCCACGTAACCTTTTTATTGCCTACGTCTATAACTGAGAATTTACTTACAAGAGTTGTTTGTTTAGGTTTATTTAATATGATGAAATATACACTTTTCACACAGATTAGCAATCAATAGCACAGGATCGTAGTGACTGGAGGATATGGGGGGAGGCCTTTGCCCAACAATGGGATTATTCAGTGTAACAGTAACTGTAACAGACGTGACGATTATCGGGTCGTTGAACCTTTAGTTGTTCAAGTAATTCACTTTGAGACACGAAATGGGCTATTGGAATAATAAACATTAATCCCTTCTAGATCGAAGAAAACAGCCGAGCGTTGGAATACCTCGGTGGTTCGCGCTGTGCATCGGCGATGTCGTACGAGTCGGGTGCGGCGACGCCGACGCACCGTGCTGAAGACAGGTGGAAGCAGGGCGCGAAGAAGACGCTGCTGCAGTGGGTCGCCAATGCTATGCCGAAGTAAGTTATACCCAAGTACCGCTAACGGCGACGGCAAGCCGTCGCCTCACTCGCACGCTGTATTTTTGTTTGCTCATCGTGGATATTGTTTCTAATAAGATCCTGCTCTTCTTGCTCATACTGAATAAAGCGTAAAATGCATTGGCAAGCTAAGGCAAAGAAGCCTTAAACCTAAATTTTTGATTCTAACTTACATTGTGCAAACAATTTGAAATGTTCTTCACCAAACAATATTCTTTTCAGAGATTCCAACATCCAAGTGACAGATTTCGGTCCATCCTGGCGCGACGGTATCGCCTTCTTAGCTATTATCGATGCCATCAAGGCTAACCTCATCAACCTGGCTGAAATGAAACGGAAGACGAATAGACAGAGGTTGGAGCACGCGTTCGATGTTGCTGAAAATTCCTTGGGCATAGCCAGGTTATTGGACGCAGAAGATGTGGATGTAGACAAGCCAGATGAGCGGTCCATCATGACGTATGTGGCACAGTTCCTGCACAAGTATCCTGAACCTAAGGTAAGGGCTGTTTTATAGGTTACAATTATTAGCTTTATGTGCCTCGCAATAACATGAATTTTCGTTCTAACAGACAACTGGACCAGACGCTGTAGCGGCAGTGCAAGAGGAGTACGAATCTCTTAGGATGTGGCTGACGGAGCGCGTCACCACAGTCCAAAGGCAATACGACTCGCGAACACTATCGCGAAACTACGACGATTACGTGCGCGCCGAAACCGAGCGGCTCTCTCGTGAACCCATATACCAGAAACTCGAAAAACTCATGTACACAAACAGCTTAGTCGCTATTGCGCCTAAATCCTGGCGAGAATTAGTCTCTCTGTGGATTGAACTAGAAAGATTACATAGGAGATGGCTGTGGATGCTAGATTCCGACCTTCCCGGAGACTTTAGAAATGTTGGAGAGTGGTTAGCACGGGCCGAATATTTGTTATACTTCGATGAAATACCGACCGATTTGGATGAAAGAACGGCTGCTATCATCAGCCAAAAACTAGAAGAGCATAGTGAATTCTTCGCTGGACTGCCAGAAGTAGTGGATAGATTCGAAGCCGCGTTGCGTTCGCCTGACGCATCTAGAATACCCACAGAAAGACTGCAGGATATGAAAGACAGGTTGGAGACAGTCAGTCGAAGAGCGCCTCAGAGAAAGGCCAGGTTAAAGTACTTAGAGCACAAATGCTGTATCGTAGCGTTCACAGAACTGACCAAAGCTAAGCTAGCCGCTTGGACAGGAAAGTACGGTCGGATCGATCACGTTCGTGCCTTATTAGAAGACTACGATAATTTCGTCACTAAGAATAAGATTTTCCAGGAGTTTGATAGAGCGTATGTTGATATCAAGCAAGTAGCTGAGGAATACAAACGAGTATGCGAAGTTGATCGGAGCGAAGCAAGAGAAATTGACGCATTTTTGAAGGAAGTTGCGGAGACTTGGAGACGAGTATCCTCTGACGTGAGATGCTCTCGAAGCGTCTTAGAAGAAGTCATATCTCACTGGGAGCGTTGGAACATCCTATCTAATGACTTCACAATCTGGCTGGATAAGGCCCAGCATATGTTGCGGGTGTCAGAAGATGAACGACTGGAGTTCTTCCATGATCTAACGGTTTGGAAGGAGAAGCATCAGAGACTGGGTGACGCAGCGGGATTCCTGGCTGCTACCTGCGCTGAAGAAATCAGCTCCGAGATCAAGAGGAAGTATGTCGAGATTACAGAGAGGTGGGAACGCGTTTGGGAGGAGGCTGAGAGGTGAGTTTATTATTAATGCCTTTTTTATTGTTGGATTGACATTCGAGGATTATGGGATGTCCTTTGTAAGTGTGTGACCTACGGTGGATTACTGTAGGATAAGATAATTCCTCTCTCTAATTGAACTGTGGAGGAAGTACTAACTCAGGGAGCTGTCATATAAAATACGGAAGATTTCCTTTGAAAATAAATACGTGCAGTTTGGTAATCGATCTGACCTTGATTGGATTATTATTATAAATTCTTTTGGATGTGATAAGTAATTTATGAGATACTAGATAATGCTTACCGGAATAGATTATGCGTATTTCTTGATAAATGCATCCTGCATTAATTTTAATTTCGGCAGATGATCTTTACTGACATAATAATAATACTGCTGCAATACATCGCATGACACACAATTTAAACTCGATTTTTATTTTGCTAGGTATGTCCGCGGCGGAGATGCCCTACGTCACCGTCGCGAGCTGGCTTCCGGAGTGCGCGAGCTGGACGACTGGCTGTCATCAGCTGACAACCTGCTGGCTAGCCAGCCTAGAGCTACCACCGCTGACATTCAGGCCTATATTGACAAACTGCTGCAACTAAACTCGCAGATAGAACACCATGAGGAACTATTCAAGACTATTAGCAGGTCAGAATTATTCATTACACTTTACTTCCTGATGCCCACGACAGGGAATCCTAGTGTGGGGTCATCATCACCCGTCTGTAGAAGTCCACTGCTGGACGTAGAATGTCAACGACTTTCTGCGACCTTTATAATGTTGTCGGTTTGTCGAGAGACCTCCCTACACTGTGTCGATTCGTGGTCGCAGCAGAAACCTTAATCCACAACGGTTATTGATTTTGCAAGCTATAAGTCCATTGGCTTAATTTGTAACTCTCCGCGATCTCATCTGTTGGTAACTAACGATGTGACGAGGTCTAGAAGGCACCTATTCACTCTTGCCTTGAACAAGCCCAGGCTATAATTTTCAGGATATACAGACGACCGTAGTGTTGGCTCTTTATTACAAGCTCTCGCTTCACCTGGGCACCATCAAGTTACCGTTTCCTCTGCTTGGACCAGATAATCACTTCAAGATTTGAAGAAGATAGCATTTTAACCATTTATTATCTCTACTGAGTTAATTATTCGTGTATGTTCGCAGAACCTTTCAAAACGCAATCGCGGAGCTGCCTCGCGACGAGGTGGAATCCAACATGAGTAAGCTGAAGGTGCAGAAGGAGGCGCTGGTGCGCGTGCGTGCGTCGGTGCCCGTCAAGCTGCACCAGTACAGACAGCTGCTGGTCCAGCACGAGTCTCTGGAAAGCGGACAGAAGGAAATCGGCTCCTGGCTCGATAAGGCGGAAGAAGCGCTGGGCTCCAGCGGACAAACTAGACGGTATTAATACTTATAAGATAAGATAAGTGTGTGTCCGGCCCAAGAATAGACCCCTCCATCTCCTCCCGTGGATGTCGTAAAAGCCGACTTAGGGATTACCCGGACTTGTTTGTAAGATTCGTTGGTATAAGATTTGTCCTGGCTGCTAGCTAATTTATGGAATGTGATAATACTGGAAGAAAGCGTTAGCTGAGTCAGTCGTGGGAAGCAATGGCGGCGATGAGCTCACCACTCATCACGTCTATATTCCACGATCGTGCAACCCAATGTGAAAAGAGGCCCATTGAGGCTCTGCCTACCCCTTCGGGGAAAAAGGCGTGTGTCTATGTATGTATGTATGTACGATAAGATAAGCTAAGATAATTTTAATTGCCAAAACATTGTATAAAGGTCTTAAAGTGGACTTCATCTAAGTCCACTTATGTTCTACCTTATTACTAGACATGCAAAACATTGTATAAAGGTCTTAAAGTGGACTTCATCTAAGTCCACTTATGTTCTACCTTATTACTAGGCATGCAAAATATTGTATAAAGGTCTTAAAGTGGACGTCATCTAAGTCCACTTATGTTCTACCTTATTACTAGGCATGCAAAACATTGTATAAAGGTCTTAAAGTGGACTTCATCTAAGTCCACTTATGTTCTACCTTATTACTAGGCATGCAAAACATTGTATAAAGGTCTTAAAGTGGACGTCATCTAAGTCCACTTATGTTCTACCTTATTACTAGGCATGCAAAACATTGTATAAAGGTCTTAAAGTGGACGTCATCTAAGTCCACTTATGTTCTACCTTATTACTAGGCATGCAAAACATTGTATAAAGGTCTTAAAGTGGACGTCATCTAAGTCCACTTATGTTCTACCTTATTACTAGGCATGCAAAATTTCACATAACAATAAAACAAGAACAATAAAAACGTTTTAAAATAATTGAGATCGATCGATAATAAAATAAAATAAAATGTCAATAATTAGCTAATCAATAAAAAATATAATTGAAAATCCCTGTAATGTTAGTATTCATTTAAAGAATAATAGCATCTACCCATCAGCCATTTTTTAAATTTAATGATAAACAAATTTCCAGATAGATTTGTAAGATCTTCTGGAATTGTTGAAAATTTTAATCGTCAGGCCTGATTTTGTGTATTTGTTACATACTATAGGTTTCATGAGCTTTCTTCGCTCGTCACTGTAAGTAATTCTTTGTTCTGTCTCACACTAAATGAAGGAAAACCTCGTAAGGAAACTGGCATGCCCTAGAACCAACAATTTAATAACATGTGACATGGACCTGAAAATAGCATCTGAATAACTACAGAGCCCAACGGACGATAATGGGCATTATCACGCGTCACTACCACCATCTACTGAAGACGGACAGTGGAATGTGTCGCGGCTGTCTTCAAGATGAAGAGGCAGAGGAGAATATGATATTAGACTGCACAGCCACAAATTAAACCAGGGAAAAAAGGGATTACTGGAGCTGATCAAGTCCCGTTTCACTTAATCTGTAACACCCTTGGGGACACTGGAACTGTGCTACCATCAACCCAGTCTTACTCCGTTATTTAAAGAGATGGGCTGGCTGGGGCCAGTTTATTAGAGGGCAAAGCACAATACACCCCAATGTGGGATTTGAGTACAGATCGTATCCCTTACATTTTTAATTAGAACTAGAACTATGTACCATCAGGGTATTACAAAAATGTGTAACATTTGTTAAACACCGTTGTTTCTCCCAACAGTGAGATAGTTGAGGAGCGTTACGAGATCCATCGCACGTTCTTCTCTCGCACCACGTACTACCGCTCCATGTTGGAGAGCAAGAACAAAGTGTTCCAGAATATTGTCAGATCCGCCGACGCGGACCGCAGTGCCGATGTGTCGGACCAACTTAGACTTATGAGGAACTTGAATGACAGGTAAATACTCGTAGCATTTTACCCTCCTGTGACTTTCCCTCCATAATTTATTCGATCTTCTTTGTTTTGTTTTGTTTTGTCTTGCGTCTCATGCTACTCCTTTTGTGGAACGCGTGGAGTTGGTAGAACTATAGTTTTTATAAAAACAATTGCATGTTAACAACTCTTGTACCGTCTTAAAACCATCAATAAAAATGCTGTCTGTTCCCCCAGGTTCGCCCACGTATCCTCAGAAGCGACCCGCCGCGAAGCTGAGCTACAACGCTTGGCGCGCGCGTGGGAAGAGTTCGAAGTAAAACGGAGAACCGTAGAGGAATGGGCATCAAGAGCTGATGCACTCCTCGCTGACACAAGGCTAGATAATAAGCAGGCTGTGGACTTCCACAAGCGGTTCTTCCAAGGAGCCGATGAGAGGGCAGTGGCTGAGCTAGTCAGATCTGGAAGAGAGCTGATTGAGGTAAGTCTTGTTATAGGTAAATATGCAGACGTATCATTGTCATATGTATCCATTATCTGGGAAAAGGTACATCAAATTTAAAAGTGAAAGTTAGGGTTCAAGAGCTAAACACTTCTCTTTGATACAATGCTACACAATAAGCAGGCAGTGGACTTCCACAGGTGATTTTTCTCAGAAGACAATGAGTAGGCAGTAGCTAGTGCTAGTTAGGTCCGGAAGAGAGCTTATAGGGCATCAAACAAACCATCTGCTTTTGTGTTAAAGTTTTATGCAACTTTAATACCGAGATAAACCTAGACTACTTAATTCGGGTTTAAACCACGACTAATTTAGTTATTTGGAATAAGGCCGATTGAGTTTATTCTGCAACAATGTGATAGATGGCTATGTACATACATATATTATGATATACGGGCTTATTCTATGGGGGAAAATGCTTGCAAAAGGTTCTGACATGACGTAGAGTATGTATGTTTAATTTTAAAGTCCCTAGCCTTTAGCCTTAGCCTTTTATTTTGAGCCTTTAGTGATTTTGAATCAGTAGAAATTTTAACAAACGCTCGTTATTTTAGCTTGTGAATGAAGAGGATCGCCCCGCCATAGTCCAAACAGTAGAGGAACTGCAACGTCGCTGGCGTGGTCTCCTGGAAAGGGCACCTCCCCACCTCATGAAGCTGGAGTTTAGGCTGGATGAGGCTGTGTTCCATCACTGCATCAAGGATATTGAGAAGGAATTGGTCTATGAAGAACAGGTAAGATTCTTCTACTTCTGTTTGGATCTAAGTGGTGATTCATAGGCAGTATTTTTATAGGTATTGGATAGCAAAATAGGCATGGTTAGGCCATGCATATAATATCATAATCCATGCCGGATATGTCGTCTATATGTAATTTATTTCTTCGATTTTCATACAAAACACGCGAATCGAGTGTGAGTGAAAGCAGCTCAAACTGAGACTAGGGCTTCAGTTTTATAATTATCCATTTTTCTTTCCTGTATGAGAAGTTAACTTTCTATTTTGCGTATAAAACCTTTTACACATTTAACTGTGTCTCCATTTTCTCGACCTGTGTTAAATTATGGTGACGGCCTTCAGATGTGAGTGGTGCGGGTTCGATTACCGTTGAAATATTAGTATTACTTCATAGTTTGGTGGTACCATAGTAATCGTAGTTCCTGATACCCACCACACGGAATCCTAGTGCAGAACTGAATTTCACTGTTGGGTGTTATGTTTTTAACCCCCGACGAAAAACGAAGGGGTATTATAAGTTTGACGTGTCTGTGTGTGTGTGTGTGTGTGTCTGTCCCATCGTAGCTCCCGAACGGATGAACCGATTTAGTTTTTTTTTGTTTGAAAGGTGTATTTGTCGGTAGTGTTCTTAGCTTTGTTTGATCAAAATCGGTTCAGCCGTTTCATTGCGCTGGGGGTTTTTTAATTTTTACAAAATTAATAACTTATAGTTCGAATTTTATCAAAAATGCTTATTTCCAGGCCTACAACCAAAGCGACGATGCCGACGGCATCCTGATCAGGAACGAGGAGTACTTCCGCAGCCAGGGTAAGGTGATGCAGGTGGAACACTGTCTGCAGAACCTGAAGAAGATCGCCGTCAGCTACACGCACCAGACCACCGACAGCAGCCTCGAGGACGCCGTCGGGAAGTGCGAGACCATGTGGGAGTCTACAGTGCACCGGTGAGCGAGTACAATACAATGATTACCTTCTAATTACTTACATGATACGATAGACTTAGGATTTCATACACTATTAACGCCAAAATATGGCACCTTTGAAAATTCGAACGATGACAAATGAGTTCGGTACACTACCGGTTCACACTCTAGTCCGTGTTTTCAATACTCAAGCAGCAATGAACGGATAAAACTTGACAGAATTGTTTCTTTTATGCGTTTCGTTAGGACTTGAGGAATTTGTCAATTTGCAATGTCTGTACCTGCATATAATTTATTACTGATGTGTTATTTATGAGTATATCAATCGTAGAGTGTGCTGCCTTATGAACTTTTGCTGATTCTCTCTATCACCTTACTTTTGCCTGCCTTCCTAAGTAAGGCTTTTAATTTGGTTTTCCTTTTTTCCTTGAATCAGCTTCCACTTGTTCTCGAGGCACCACACAGGCGCTCCCCACCTAGTAGTAAGAAGGATCATCAAAAGAAAAACAGACCGTGTTTGTTGCCTGATTCTTCTAAGTCTGGTTGCGTTGGAACAGGAGTAAATGTAAATTTTTTTTTAAGACGATTCAAAATGATCCTTGTGATTTCAATGAATAAAATACTTTTGACTTTGACTATGTTTGAGCTTTGACCGGAAGTCCATGAATAGTTGGTACTATTTCTAAGATAATAATAAGTAGGTAACATAATAATCGGCTCATGTGTCCGAGTTATAGGTCGCACAACGAGTAATGAACGTTGACCTTCTATGCGCAGAAGTATTTTTTTGGGTCTGTATACCGAATGCGCTAATGTAAACATGCGCAGTCAACCCCATCGCTTTCGCCGATCGCTCATTATTGACGACCTCTGTGGCGCGGCTGGCGATGGTTCGCCTGCGACGCAGGAGGTTGCGGGTTCGATTCCCGCCTGGGAACAAATATTTGTGCGTTCTGCAGATATTTGTTCAGGGTGTTCTGGGTGTTTTTTTATTGTATTATATTAAGTATATCAGTTATCTAGTACCCATAACACAATCTCTGGCTTAGCTTGGGGCTAGATAATGTTGTGTGAACTTGTCCAGCATTATTTATTTATTTATTTATATATTCGTTGCGCGACCTACACCTTGCGGTAGGTTAGTGATTGGGTTAGGGTAGGGGGAATAGTTGCTAGGTAAAACTTTAATAATGATTATATTCTCCTTGCGCTACTTTGACTTTAGAGAAAGTTTTTTTTGACCTGGTGTTTCTGGCATAATAATAGAACCTCCGGTGTCCACCGGTGGATGTCGTAAAAGCCGATTAATGGCGTCTTCCGTCGAAAAAATATAATGTTCAGCTGAATTGTGTTCGTACATCCAGGGTGGAGCACTTCCGTCAGCAGCTCCAGAGGATCCCTGCGAAGTGGGACGCGTACAGGCACAAGTACCAGGACATGGAGCACTGGATGCAGCACGTCGACACCACCATGGACAGCATCGTGCGCGAGGTGGACTCGGCCGACGCGTTCGAGAGGGAGAAGACTATCTTCCAGGTACACACACATACAGGCACACCCTCACTCACAGACACACACACCCTCACTCACACACACACCCTCACGCGCACACACACCCTCACTCACACTCACACCCTCACTCACACACACACCCTCACGCGCACACACACTCACACAAACACACTCACACACATACACACACACATACACACTCAAATGCACACCCATAATAAATAATGCTGGATTAGCTAAGCAGAGCTTGTGTTATGGGTACTAGATAACTAATATACTTAATACAATACAGTACCCAGAACACCCTGAACAAATATCTGCAGATCGTACAAATATTTGTTACGAGGCGGGAATCGAACCAGCAACCTCCTGCGACGCAGGTGAACCTTCGCCCGCCGCGCCACAGGGGTCGTCGGCCAAGAGCGCGTTCTAAGCGTTTTTGTTGCGGCAATCTTTGTCTTTTTGAAACAGAAATATGATTGCAAGTGGATTAAAAAGCGACAGTCAGTCACGAATGAAGTTTGTCGAGGCTCATTACTTTCCACGGAGTTGTACATAGTCCATCGCAACTCTCTTAATCACACTGAAAGATGACCGAATCAAGATTGTATTGTGAATTGATTGAAAATTGTTATTCTGCTCCCTGATAATGACAATTTAGTCTACTTTTGATTCATGACGACCATAGATTAGAGTAGGATAGTGCTAAATATAATTGAAACAAGTAATTAATTTTGTAAAAATTAAAAAAAAACAACGCAATGAAATGGCTAAACCGATTTTGACCAAACATAGCTAAGAACACTCACGACAAAGTCACCTTTCCAACGAAAAAAATAAAAATAAAAAATTAGTTCATCCGTTCGGGAGCTGCGATGCCACAGCCAGACACACACACATACACACACACACACATACACACACACACACACACACACATACACACACACACACACACACACATACACACACACACACACACGCACAAACACGTCAAACTTATAACTGCCCGTCGTTTTTGCGTCGGGGGTTAAAAACTAATGTCATGCTCTATTAAGCCAAAGTTCACATCTTCGTGTTGTATGTTTGTATGACCTGCAAATATTTGTTCCGTCTCTGTGTGTTGTGGTACCATTGTAATTGTAGTTCCTGATACACACGCACACAGGGATCGTTGTGGGATCGGCACTATGAATGTGATTGTTATGACAAGTAATACATTTTGTAAAAATTAAAAAAAACCCTCAACCCAATGAAACATAGCTAAGAACACTCCCGACAAATTCTCCTTTCAAACAAAAAAAAAACGAAATCAGTTCATCCGTTCGGGAGCTACGATGCGACAGACACACACACACACACAAACACACACACACACAAACACGTCAAACTTATAACACAACTTTTTGCGTCGGGGGTTAAAAACTGTTTTTACGAATATCTTTTTATCCTGGTAAATTAAATATATTCAAGAAAAGTTGTGTACTGACTGACGTCATGCAACGCAACATGCAAGGCAATAATATGCACGTTGTAACATTGCATGTTGCACTTATCTTATACCCCTCTTAGGATACTTATTTTATAACAAAGAAAATGTATGCATTAGATAATTAAAACATCGTTTCTAATGTTATTTTGCTTCCATTGGATGCAGTTGAGGGAACTCATGGTAACTATTCTGCTTACAGAATTTAGTGCAATAATGTTAAGCCATAAATAGGTTTTAGTTATTTATTTGAATCGCAGCGATCCATCAACAACTCGTGTAGCACAACGCCCGTCAATAAACATGCATACTCGTCTTAGCCATAGATAAACTTCCTATATTACAGTCATAGCTTAACTGAGTAGGGTCCTGCGGTAGTGGAGAGGTGCGGGAGGGGTGTGATTTCATTGACGTGATACTCATACGTGATATTAGTAGTAGTAGAGCTTTTTAGTGAAAGAGTTCGTCCGGGGAAGTACTACCACCATACCTATTTCTGCCGCAAAGCAGTAGTGCTCGCATTGCTGTGTTCCGGTTTGAAGGGTAAGTGTGCCGGTGAAATTACAGGCACATGAGACTTTTCATCTTTATGTCTCAGGGTGGTGGGCGCAGTGTAATGCCAAATAGGGCGCGTCCTAGGTGGACGTGACCTATGAGGTAATGCACTGTTCATAGGCAGAGGTTACCGCTTAACATCTGTGTGGGCCATCTGCTAGTTCCGTCATTCAGTAGTATAAAAAAAAAACTTAGTTCGGGCGCCGGCATTGATGTGAACACGTTTTATTTGAAAATGCAAACCCCCGCATCGCTCCACTACCGCAGGAACCTACTCAGTTAAGTGCTATGCATGTACTTACGTAGTGTTGTTCAAGTTGGTACCAAGTAGTAGGTTACTATTTTCATATTTACGTAGTCATAACCAATGCATCACCCGGCTCTCGTAGAGAATTTCGACGCCTTCTGCCACTACATACTCAATCGCAATGATATTTGACGAATATGATTGCTTTTATTGTGAATCGATGCAAACTAATAACTGTTAATTTCCTCAGAACATCTGCCGCGAGGCGGACAAGAAGCGCGAAGACATGAAATGGCTCGTCCAGACCCTCGACATGCTCACCAACCACTGCTCGGAACCCGAAGCACAAGAGGAACAAGTCAAATTAGAAAACCTTATCGCGAGATACAAAAACCTCATACCCACTATCGAAATCACCATGATAAAGACAGAAACTTATACCAGGTGCTATACATACCGCCGCGAGGTCCACGAAGTTATATGTGTTCTAGAAAGTGCCAAAGAACAGGCTATGGTCGAACCTGAACCACAGTCTCTACAACACGTTGAGCAACTAGTAATGGAACAGCAAGCAGCGGTGCAGAAACTAGACCGTCATCGACCTTCAGTCATGTCTATGTTACAGAGAGGCAAGGATCTTATTAAGGATGCTAACGCACCAGCATTTGTACGCGAAGACGTTAGAAACTTAGAAAGTGGCTGGAACACAGCTTACGAAACCTCCAATGATAGACTCCACAAACTGAGAGACACACAAAAAGTGTGGTCTAATTATGAGTACCAGAAAGATGAGTTACTATCAGACCTTGAGAAGATTGAAAGCCACGTCGCTCATCCGGGACTCGAACTTGGTGTCACTAACATAGGCCGTGAACTCCAAGAGACGAGAGTCCTCAGTTCTGACCTTGAAAAGGCTAAGTTGGAAAGACTGCCTCAATTACAACACGCATATTCTGAGCTACGTACTCTCACCGCTAACAAGCCCAAACCCGTCATCGAGAAGGAATTAGGAACGATTGAAAGCAAGCTGGGGAAAGTACAAGACGAGGTCCAACATAAGGTTGAGCACCTTGAGAAGTTCAACGAGGAATGGGTCAAAATCGAACACAAATTGGAACATGTTCGAGAATGGATCAAAAAAGAAAGCCCTGTACTGATATCACAGATTCGGGCTGATAATATCACTCCTGAAGACAGAGTTGATAAGTCTCAAGCTTTACAGAAGGTCATTACTCAGAAGTTGGAAATCATCCGTGGGGTAGCAGACCAAGGTGCCAAATTATCTGTAGAACACCGTGTCCAAGACGCCACAAGGCTCAAGGGAGAAATAGCGCTGTTAGAAAAAATGATGGCTGATCTCCAAAGATCCACCGAACACCAAACCAAAGTCGTCGAACACGACCTCGCCAGCTGGCAGAAGTACCAAGCTGGTGTAGCTGAAATCAAACCATGGATCGAAGAAGCCGAGATGAAACTCGGAAACGTGCCAAAACCTACTACATTACCTGAAGCTCAACAATTGCAACAGCAATCGAGAGCTCTAGTCACTGACTGTGATAAGCAGCAGATCATTCTACAGATACTATCAAATGTCAGCCATCAACTGTCAGGAAAGACCAGCGCCCCCGATGAAGTAGACGCCATCCATTCCCGATGGGCCGTTGTGCATGACTTGTCTGGCCAATGGAATAACAAACTAGACAAGTTAGTCTTGAACTGGGAGAACTTCGAACGTGAAGCGGAGAAGTTACATTCATGGATCGAAAATGGAGAGAAACTGCTTAGCAGCCGTAGTGTATCCATCGACTCGCCTCAAGTTGAAAAGCTAGACAGAGAGCTGAACAAACTCAAGTCATTTGGAAACGAAATCTCACAGCAACAAGCAAAGATCATCAGCATTTCACAGATATGTGACAATATCTGCCATAACATCCAACCAGAGGGCGCCACTCTGCTTAAGAATAAGGTTGCTGAAATCAAACAGCGTACTAACAACCTTGCTGAGACAGTAAGGTCTAAAGTAAACGAGCTGTCTGATAAAATCATTGTTAGACAAGAGTTCATGACTAAATTACACAACTTTGATAGCTGGATCACCGATTTCAGGCGAAAAACTGAAAGCTATGATCAGATCGCTGCCGACAAAGTAGAACCAACCCTTCAGTCCATGCATGTGTTACTACAGGAACATGCGGCAAAAACACCAGAATTCACTGATATTTACAATGAAATAAAGAATATGACTCTCGCCTCTCATCCCGATGAGTCACGGTCCCTGAGCGATACATACTCGAATATTGCTGAACATTACCAAATCATCGAAAGCAACATTCAACAAAACAAAGGAGTGCTACAGAAATGGTCTGACCTACTTAACTGGTATGATGATACCAAGCAACAACTGGGTCATATCCAGTACCAAATTGAAGGTCCCAAACTGACCCCTGAGAGTTACGAGATCCTAAGGACAGAACTTGTCAACGTCATCACCAAAATACCCGAATGGAAGAGCAACGTTGCTCTAATGGATGGACCTTCGAGAGTGAAGGTTACCGACCAGAACACTGGCAGAATTATGTCTCCAACAAGTCTTGTTAAGGAGATTGAAGTGAAAGCCGAAGCCCTACTAAACCAAGTAACGACAAAGAGAGACCTAGTACAGAAAGTTGGCGCACGATGGGACAAATTTAATGTCCAGCACAACGCTTTGGTTGAAGTCTTGCAAAACGTGCAATCCGCGCTGAGCGACATGGCGCAGAAAGCTGTACCTTTGACCGAGGCCACTATCCAAGACAAGACAGAACAACTTGACAAAATTGACGCAGAACTCAAAGAGAAGCAGTCTATAAGAAAGGAGCTTCGTGAAGAAGGTTTACATCTAATGAGAGAGGACCAACCCAATATGGGTACGATTCAAAATGCTCTTACAGTCGCAGACAACAATTGGGACCAAGTAGTCAATGCCGTCCGCGACCAAAAGAATAAGTACATCCTTTTGTCCTCCACTCTTCAAGAGCTAAAGAATTTCTCTGTCGCTTTTGACAGGGAAATAAGCAGATCCGAGCAACTTTTTAACGAAGCAAAAGATGCACCCAATGATTACGTGCAAACGGCCCAGTGTCTTGACAGAGCAAGAAAGGGATACGAAATTCTCAAGAGGTCTAAGGGACTACTAGATCAAATGGAAGTCATCAAACAATCAGTCTTGAACCAAGCATCTCACTTGGGAGGATTTGACACAGCTCCTCTCGAAGAAGCATTTTCAAATTCTCAACAACGCTGGGAGAAAGCCAATGATGGTATCATCAATAGGATACAAGACCTAGACCAACAGGCTATCGTATGGAGACAAATTGATGACACAAAGAACCAAGTCGTCACTTGGTTGAGTGAAACCGGTCAGAACCTATCAAACGCTTGCGATAATTTAGAAATTAGATTTGGACAGAGTCATTTGACAAAGTATAAAGAGGAACTTCCAATCTATCAGGGTCTCAAGAACAGCATCGCTGCTAAATGTGAACAAATAACTAACATGAACAAGAGCATTCCAACCGGACAAGTCACTTCGATCATCGACTATCTGGATAGTGAGTTCCAAGCTCTGCAGCAACTAGCTGATAACTTGGAAGAAGCTCTGTCTTCTTTGGGATCTCAGGAAAACAACCTAAAAGATCGCATCAAACAACTATCAGACAGCGTGAGCAAAGTCCGCGATGATATTATCAAATGCGATGATATGACAGGGGACAATACCAAAATTTTAGACCGCCTCAAGAAGTGCCAGGCCTGCAAAGCTCAGCTTCAGAACCTTAGTGAAGAAATTGATAATCTCACCCAAAATGTTTCTGAATTGAACGACAACTATCCAGGATTCTACGAATCACTAGTACCAAAAGAACTAAGTACCTTGCAAAAGAGATTTGAAAGTGTTCTCGTTCATGCAAACAAGACCGAAATCACTTTACTCACATTTCTACAAAAACTTTTCACTGACAAGCTAGCCATGTTCAACAGAAACATCAAGATATTGGACGACAAAACACGATGGTGTATGCCGGACGTCAACAGTGACAAATACAACTTGGAAGTCAAGAGTGCTGCATTGGCAGACGTGGAGAATGGCATAGCTGAATGCAATAGTAAAGTAATAGAATTGAGAGAAGCAAGTGAGATTCTCAAAATTGTTGCTGAACCTGCTTGCGCTCAGGAAGCTGAACAGCAAACTGAAAAGGCAAAGAAAAACTTGGAAGTCTTAAAGGCTAATTTGGCAGAGATAAAGAACAGATTGAAAGAAAATATAGGTTCTTGGCAGGATTGTGAATCATTGCAAGAAAATGTATCGGAATGGTTGAAAGAAAAAGAAAACAAAGTCAGACTTGAAGCTGCAAATCTGCTCAACGTGAATCAAATTGATGATAAAATCATAGAAATCGAACGGCTAGACCAAGAAATTAAAGAGTATGAAACAGAAATCAAAAAGCTCACTGTAACTGGAGAAAAAATATTAGCTCAAAACCCAGACTCTCGTGTTTTACAATATATCAATCACTTAGTGAGCAGATATCAAACCGTCGGAAAGTTCGTGGATGGTCATCTCAACAGGCTCAGAGATCTCAAGAACAACAAAGATAAATATGACAAATCTATCGCAGAGTTCAAAAACTGGCTCCAGGTTGCCAATGCAAAGATTAAAGACTTGTCCGTTATGAGCAAGCACGCAAAACCTTCAGCTGCTGACTTAGATCAATTGAAAAAAATGATCGAAAACAAGGAAGTAGGACAAAAGTTGCTCAACAACGCAATTGGATCCGGTGAAGCCTTGTTCAGCGGTATCACTCCTGAAGGCCGAGAAGAAATAAGGAACGAGCTAAGAGCCTTGAGAGATTACTTTGAAGATTCAGTTGACTCACTCAACAGCGTCATCAAAGACATTGAAACCACAATAAATAAGAGATCTTCATTCGACGACACTTTCAACCAAGTTCAAAAATGGATAAGCGACAAAGAAGCAGAACTTGGTGATTTCAAATTGTGCCCTACATTGCCTGAAAAGAAAGCACAGCTTCATGCAAACAAACTATTGCACCAAGAAGTTGAGTTACATCAATCGATGCTAACACAATTGACCGATAAAATCAAACTCATGCCTGATGATGAAGCTGAAAAGAGTCTTTCAAAAACCATCGGCAGGTACCAGAGCATGTCAAATGAATTGGAAAAGAGAATCGCCACATACGAATCTCATGTAGGAGATCATGAAAAGTACGTACAGTTATTTGAAGAGGCTCGCGATCGTCTTAACCATTTGCTAGCTGAAAACAGCATGTTGAGTTACGGAGTCGTCACACAGAAAGAAGACGTAGACGCTAAGATTGCTGCTATTGAGAAAGTAACATCTAAGACTAAGGACATTGAGAAGGTTCTAAGCAATTTAAAATCACAGCTAGATACCGTCTTAGAATCTACTAGTTCTAACGGACACCCAGTACTTATCAATGAGTATGAACAACTCAAAGTATCTTGGCGCCAGTTTGCAACCCAATGTACAGAGCAAGATAAGAAGCTAAAAGAGACACTGAAGCAATGGAATGAAAGCCAGAAGAACCTGGACGAGCTTGAAGAATGGCTCAAAGTCAAAGAAAACCTGGTTAGAGATCAAAGTCTTAAGAGTAACCTTGAAGCTAAGATAGCTCATCTTCAGAAGGTAAAGGAGATTCAAAATGAACTAGCGTCCAGGAGTGCCGACTTCACAGCCCTCACTGACACTAAACAGAATGTGTCCAGTGAATCTGAGCTCACAAATAAGACATCTAAACTTGCAACAAGATACCACACCCTAAACAACCTTGTCAATGAAATCATTTCCAAATATGAGGTGTTTGTTTCTGAGCACCAATCGTTTGAAAATGAATATAATGGTATGGAAAACTGGCTCATGGGTATGCTTGGAGAACTCCAAGACCTCAACGAAATCGTTGGAGACTACGCAGTCCTACAAGAAAAACAGAACAAAGCTAAAGAGCTTTACGAGACCAAGAACAAGAAAACACCAGTGTTTGAAGATTTCCTTAGCTTGGGAGAGAAGTTATACACTCATACCAGCCCTGATGGTAGAGAAGTCATCCGTCAGAAAATTCGCAAGATCAGAACATTGTGGGACAGCTTCGGGGATAGTTTCCAAGAAACTGTAAATAAATTGGACCAGTGTCTCCTCCAATTCTCCGATTTCTCTCTTGCTCAAGAACAACTTACTAAATGGTTGAAGGATGTCGAGAAAGCCATGCAAAGACACACGGAGTTGAAAGCCTCGTTAGAAGAAAAGAAAGCACAACTTCAGAACCACAAAATTATGCATCAAGAGATTATGACTCATCAACAACTAGTTGAATCTGTTTGCGACAAGGCGCAACAACTAGTTGATCAAACACACGATGCTTCGTTGAACGTTTATCTACAATCAATTAAGCAGCTGTTCCAAAACATCGTCACGAAATCCCACAATCTTCAAGATAACTTGGAGGATTGCGTTAAGAGGCACGAAGATCTAGTGCGCCTCATTGGACAATACAAAGAATGGCTTGGAGCACAATCTGAAAAACTGGTTGACATCGAAAATGCTACCGGAGAAAAGCCTGAAATTATCAGAAAGTTACATTCAGCTGTGTCTCTAAAAGATATTGAAAAGGTTGGTTCAAGCAAATTAGACGAAATAAGATCAGTATTCGCAGCCGTCAGCAAGAGCACATCAGAAGCTGGCAATGTGGCTATCAAAGCTGAAATCGACAACTTGCACGAACAACTTCGCAACGCTGTGGAGAGCATCAACTCATCTGAGCTAAAGTTGCAGCATGCATTGGACACCTGGAATAAGTTTGACTCTTCAATTGAGTCTATTACCGAATGGCTTAAAGATATGGAAACAAAATGTCGGGACCAGAGCCTATGTTCCACTCTGGATGAGAAGGAAGCTCAACTCAAAAGAACTGTCGACGTACGCAACAGCGTCAACTCTAAAGAAAAGGAGATTGATGCCTTTGTTGATGAGTCTCACAGCCTGATACAGATGAGTGGTGTCGAGCGCCTGAAACCACTTGTGACTCAAGTAAGCAGTAGATATCAACAGCTCCATCTTATTTCCAAAGAAATCGTTAATCACTGGACCGAGTTAGTGGCTGACCACAGGAAATACGTGCAACAACGCAATGAGTTCGATGCTTGGCTGAAACCGTTGGAAGAACAGCTGTCACAAATGGTGACCAAGGAAGACAAACTTAGCATTGAAAGCAAGGGCAATAAGCTTCAAGTGTTCTTGTTAGAAAAGGATAATGGAGAACATAAAATCAGCATACTAACTGGCTCTGGTGATAAAGTGCTTCCTGAGACTGCCGCTAATGGTAGAGAGAGCATCCGTGCTGAGATCCGAGCTCTAAGAGAAAGATGGGACAAACTTAACGATACCATCGTTCAACAACAGAAGGAATACGAATCGCAGACGCTGCAATGGTCGAGCTACCAAGATGTATTACAGCAAACTCTATCATGGTTGGACGAGAAAGAGAAGATTGTGAATGCCGAGGAAAAGGCCGTACTCAACTCGGCTCAGGAAATCAAGTCTAAACTGCTGAAAAACAAGACTTTGCTCCAAGAGATATACTCACACAAGAGAGTGATTGAAACGGTAACAGAAAAAGCAAAGAGTGTCGCTGCTACTTTGCACTCTGTCAAAGAAGAGAGTGATGAAATGACATCCATCATTCAGTCAGTCTGGGACAGATACAACGCTCTTACCAACAGGCTTTCTGGTGTAATCGACAAGCACGAAAGCACGTTTGAAATCTACCAGCAATTCTCAGACCAGCAGAAATCACTGCAAGATTATCAGAAGCACCTGTGGGATCGTCTGCATCTCCTATCAGATTACAGTGGAAACAAAGCTGCTCTGCAAAGCAAGCTAGCCAAGATTCAGGAGTTGCTGGATGCTATACCCACTGGCAATAACAAACTGAAGATTCTTAACGATTTGATTGACAACAACAGTGCAAAGTTATCTCCTAGGGGCAAGGAAGGCATGTCAAGGGAACTTGGTTTACTCAGGGCCGATTTAGAGAAGTTCACAGCAACGGTCCATGATGTGAAGCGTGGTATTGAAGATAAAATCCAGCAATGGGTTGAGTTCGATAGCGCAAGCGACCGTCTGCAACATTGGTTGAGCGACACTGAGATGAGCCTGAAGACCTATACGCCAAAGGCTACTTTAGAAGAGAAGGTGGATCAACTGAACAAATACCAGGTAATTTTTTATTTG
Source organism: Operophtera brumata (assembly GCA_932527175.1). Lineage (NCBI taxonomy): Eukaryota > Metazoa > Arthropoda > Insecta > Lepidoptera > Geometridae > Operophtera > Operophtera brumata. The sequence goes on from OW052239.1 coordinate 20,034,239, forward strand.
GTAATATTACTATTTAGATGTACGACCTATGATCGGTGTAAATACTGGAACGCCCGTTCGCATGCTTTTCTAAATTGACACTTAGCCGACGCACATGGTCTGCCTACCTTTAAACTGGCCAAAAATCTTTGTGCGACCGATCCTATAAAAGTTTACACTCCATGATTTACATGTATGATTTTTGAACAGGATTTGTGTAGAGCGATTGATAATCACGAAAATGAATTGAGCGCGCTAATAGTTTTGGGTGAAGCCTTGGATCAAGTAAGATTCCGGAAAGACTGATTTCTAATCAGCACCGTATGAAGTAGTTTAATTTTCAGTAGAATTCTAATTTCACAAACGTATAATATATAATCTAACATGGGCGATACAACAAACTACTACAATGGTGAATGTAGATTGTTCTTTAGTTATTTGTATAACTTTTCCACTAATTTGTAGTTGGTCGGGTATTGGTACTTCTAATTCTGACTACGTTTTGAAACATTCTCAAATCTAATATGACTCTATCATTATTTTGCAAACTTTAAAACCATAGTACTAATGGTAGTTGTCGTAGATCAGTTTAAAAATAATATACCAACACTTAATGATTTATAAACTAAAGTTAAAATATATATTTTCAGGCTATCTTGGCTAACTTGAAGAAGACTGAAAATGACGTAGACAAAGTAACAGATGAATTCAGTGACCTCATCGAGAACTGCAATGACACAAGAATTACAATGAACTTGCAACAGATGACGTCACGTTTCCAATCCGTCCAATCCACTGCTAAGGAGCTAGTTAAGAAATGCGAGCAAGCGGTCAGTGACCACAAGGCTTACCAAGAGAAGTACAATCAGTGTACTGACTGGCTTAAAGCTGCCCAGCACAAATTTGACGAATGCAATGAAAACCTTTCTAATACTCCCGAAGGTATCAGTGCTAAACGTGAAAGCCTGAACGACCTACTCAGTCAAAGAAGGAATGCTACTCTTCTAGTCAACAATACCTTCGAACTAGGAGAAAAGCTGTACCCATCAACATCTCCCGAAGGCAAGGAACTGATCGATCAACAGTTGCATGAAATTCAACAAGCCATTGACAATCTTTACGACAACATTACTAAAGCTGAGAGAGATCTAGACTCGGAACTCAACAAGTGGTCATCTTTCGAAGATAACCTGAAAACTGTACAAGCTTGGCTGGCGACAGCTGAAAAGAACTTACCCAAGGACATTGAGCTGAAAGCTACATTGGATGAGAAACGCAACCAACTGAATGTATACAGGACCTATCTACAAGATGCGATTGCTCATCAGCAAGACATTGTCGAATTGGAAGGCAGAGCTCATACCCTGCCCGACGTCACCAAAGACATTACGAAAGAAATCAATCAACTCAAGAAGCGTCATGAGACCATTCTTAACAGAGCAAAGTCCTTCGTTGAACAGTACGAAGCGATTGTCAACAATCACACGCAATACACGAAGGCTGTCAAAGAACTTGAAGAATGGGTTGAAGCTACGCATAATACCGCACAGCTCTGGGGTGATGTCAACTTAGAGCGGGTCGCTTTGAGCAGTAACTGTGAAAAACTGAAATCACTGCAAGTCAGTCTGCCAGAAGAGAAAAACCGCATTGATAAAATCCGTGCACTGGGTGAGAAAGTACTCCCTGGCACGATCAGCAATGGACAAGCAAACATCAGAAACCAAATCGACGCATCGCATCAGGAATGGGAAGGACTGGTCTCATTCATCAACAAGACGATCGAATCAGTAGAGAACAAGATTCAGCAATGGAACGAATATGAGAACATGAAGGACCAGTGCTTGGCGTGGATAAGAAATACAGACAATCAAATCCATGCTGTCGACTTGAAGGCTTCACTGCCTGAGAAACAAGAGCAGTTTAAAAAGTTCCAAGAGCTTCAAGGAGAAGTAAGAGCCAAGGAGCTTGAAATTGATAACATAACGGAAAAAGCTCAGAATCTTTACACTGGTGTACTTGGCCCGCGCGGATCTCAAATATCTGATCTATCTGTGAAATACCAAACACTGTCTCAGAAGGTGAAGGACCTGACCAACAGATGGCAGCAGTATGTAAAGACACACCAAGAATTCGCCAGTAATGTGACCGAATGCTCCCAATGGATCGAAGAATTGAGAGACAAGTTAGACTTCTGCGCTGACTTGAGCTCTTGCTCTCAAGATGATTTGGAAACTAAACTAGTACTTATTCAAAATCTCCTGCTAACTAAAGACGAAGGCTTCACCAAAGTACAGTCTTTGGTAGAGCTGGCGCAAAATGTCATGGCCAATACTGCGCCAGCGGGCCACGAAGCTATCAATGAATCTCTGATTGCGCTACAAGAGCAATGGTCAGCTTTACTATCCAGAATGATTGAGACAAAGAACATGCTAGATGATTCAGTTACCAAATGGGCTGGTTTTCTCGAACAGATACAGCTTATCGAGAAGAGCAACACATGGCTTGAGAATATGCTAGCTGAACTGGCTCCGTTTGAGACCTCCATGTCTGATAAGAGGGCTCAACTTGAAAAACTGAAAGAGGTTGAAGAGAAAGCCCGTTGTGACCGCATCGACGTTGACACACTGAAAGCTAAAGCCAGTGAAATGGTCGCTAGCGGACAGCAGAACCAAGTTGCCTCCAAGGCACAAGAAACCCTGAATAAGTTTGATAACCTGTACGATAAGATCAAGAAACTACTTGCTGATCGTGAAGAGCAATACAAGGATCATAGACTGTACAAGGAAGCTCATGATGAACTGATTCAGTGGCTTGGCAGAGCGAGGGAAAAAGTTCCGTCCTTGAAGTCAAAACCTCTCAGCGACAAGTTGGCAATTGAAAACTCCGTAGCACCGCTTGATGCTCTGATCAACAAGCAAGCTCAAGGTGAGTTATTACTTGAACATCTGCAGCATACTGGACAAGTTGCTTTAGCCAGCACTTCGCCCGAAGGTCAAATAATCATCAAGAACGAAATGAAGGCCCTGAAAGAAAGCTTTGACGATCTGTTCAATGAGATCAAACAGCAAAAGAACCAATTGGAAGCAACCCTCAGCCAATGGCGCGAATACAAAGATGAGTATGAAAGGCTCTCTGATTGGCTGCAACAGAAGGAGATTCTTATCAAGAATCATAAGGTTACTCTTCTCGGAACTGCTAAAGAGAAAGGAGCTCAATGCAATGAAGTTCAAGAGATAGTCGCCCAGTTGACCAAGGGCAAAGCAGAGATTGATAGCTTCAATGCTTCTGCTGCCGGACTTTTGTCCTCACATCTCGATACCTACGTCAACAACCAGTTGAGGCATCTTAACTCAAGGTACCAAGTGTTAGTCAACATGGCCAATGATGTTCTGAAGAAAGTTGAAACCAACTACGAACAGCACCAGAATTATGACGATAACTATTCCAAGACCAAGCAATGGATAGATGATGCCTGGGAAATCACCCGCAGTGGAAGCGATGCTGGCAGTAATAGCAGCAAGGATGCTTTGCAGAAGCGTCTAGAACAAATCGAAGACTTACTGAAACGTAGAGAAGAAGGACAAAACCTGGTTCACGCTACGGTCAACAGTGGAGAGAAAGTCCTTCGCAATACAAGATCAGATGGAAAGGATAGGATCAACACGGAATTGAAAGAACTGCAAAACGAATGGGATCGTCTAGTCAAGAAGATGACAACCGCCAAAGTACACCTCGAGACGTCGTTGCTCCAATGGGCCGACTATAGTTCCAGTTATTCACAACTACAACAATGGATCTCGGATAGAGAAGCAAAATTACAAGAAGTGTGCGAACAAAAAGTCGCCAAATCTAAGAAGGGGCAGGATAGACTAGCTGGGTTGACCGCAGGTCTTAGCCTCGGCGAGAGGAAAGCCACACTCCGTCAAACAAACAATATTGTGCAAGATATCGTTTCGTTTGAGCCCATGATTCAGTCTGTAACTTCTAAGGCTTCGGAACTTATGCAACAGGCTCCAGCGTCTGAGATCACTAGCAAATACGAAACGCTATCTAAACAGGCAAAGGACCTTTACGAAAAGCAGAGAGAAACCGTGGAACAACACCAGGCGTTTATAGATGCTGGGTCAGACTTCGTCCAGTGGATAAGAGCTGCTAAAGAAAAGCTAGGAAAGTGTTCCGACGCGACCGGTGACAAAGAATCACTTAGCAGCAAGATATCGCAGCTGAAGGTTCTAGCAAGTGAATTGCCAGAAGGTCAAGTGAAACTGCAAAAGGCCCTAGAGCAAGGAGAGATATCCTGCGCCGTCGCGGATGAAGACGACAGAGAGGATATTGAGGAAGAAGTGGCTCTTATGCAAGAGGAGTACGATACCTATGTGTGAGTATTGCACCTACCAATCAGCATTACCGTTCCCACTGTTAGGGTGAGCGAGAGTGAACGGGCCCACTACGCAGGCTTAATGTACATGCTCAATGTATCCAGTTTTTCTCTCAAAGTTTTCGTTCACCGTTTTTAGCATTATAATAAATATTTTATTATATTTGATTTCGTCAAAAACTCATTGATGCTCTTTTGCTGTCAGGTTGTAACTTCGATCATCTATCCTGTACCTACTTATTCTATAACATAGATTTAAAAATCTTAGTGTCCCAATAATAATAAAACCTACTTTCATCTAAACAGGGAACAACTCAACAACACCAAGGCTCTTATAGAGGGAGGTATCGTCAAGTGGACGGAGTACGAGGAGCAGTATAAGGAAGCCTTAGACTGGTTGTCAAAGACTGAGAAATTAGTGCAATCCTTTAACAAATTACAAAATGACTTGGAACAAAAGAGGGTCGTTCTCGAGGAATTCCAGGTGAGATTTCCCTTGTACCTACCACTAAAGCTAAGGCCAAACCAACGCGTTCAGCTCGCGTCCTCAGTGGCGTGCACGATGGCGATCATTGGTAAGGCAATGGATCGCCACCGTGTCCGCCACCGCGTTCGCGGGCTGAACGCGTTGGTCTGACAGGTTGCCTGGAAGAAATCGCATTCAGTGATAAGGCCGCCCATTGTACTATAATTTGCAAAGCAGTAGTGCTCGCATTGCTGTATTCCGGTTTGAAGGGTAAGGGTGCCGGTGAAATTACAGGCACATGAGACTTTCATCTTTATGTCTCAGGGTGGCGGGCGCAGTGCAATGCCACATAGGGTGCGTCCTAGGTGGACGTGACCTATGAGGTAATGCACTTTTCATAGGCAGAGGTTACCGCTTAACATCAGGTGGGCCACCTGCTTGTTCCGTCATTCAAGCAGTACAAAAAAAAAATAGTTAATCCTTTTTTGTGTTTAATATTTTTGGTGTACAGTAAAGTGTTAATCTATCTATCTATCTGACCTTAGCCTTAAACTAACAAAATCCAATATCATTATCAGCATAAAACACCGGCACTAGGGCTAATCGGTTTATTAGATGCACATTGTTTCAGCTATAACTTATACCTCTTTTATTGATAGGGTCACCTTCAAACCCTGTTCGACTGGCAAGCGGAACTTGACAAGCTGAATGTTCGCGCACAAACCCTGCTGGAAACATGCTCTGACACTAGGATATCCAATGGAATTACACAGCTTACCACAAAGTACAATGCTATACTGTCTCTGGCCAAGGAGGTCATGAAGAGGCTAGAGCTGCATTACCAGGTAAGGACTTTGTAGAATCATTGCAGGTTCCTTAAAATGTTTACTTTATTATGTACTAGCGACTCGCCCCGGCTTCGCACGGGTAGCCCCCGGTGACCCCCCCCCTACTACCCCTCCCCCCCTATGTCAATCTCCTGGTTCTAAGCTACCTCCCCACCAATTTTCAGCTATATCGGTTCACCCGTTCTTGAGTTATAAGTGGTGTAACTAACACGACTTTGTTTTATATATATAGACTAGCGACTCGCCCCGGCTTCGCACGGGTAGACCCCGGTGACCCCCCCTCCTACCCCTCCCCCTATGTCAATCTCCTGGTTCTAAGCTACCTCCCCACCAATTTTCAGCCAAATCGGTTCACCCGTTCTTGAGTTATAAGTGGTGTAACTAACACGACTTTGTTCTATATATATAGATAGATACATGTTATTGAAACGAGATGGTTGTTTTGTATATAAACAATCTAAACTTAATTTGTCTTATGATCTCCAAACGATAGTACTTCAGAAAAAAAGGGCCCCTTTCCTAGGTTAGGTATTAACAAACGTTTATTTTAAAAACAATTTTGTTTCGATATTATGATTGATCTTAGGCTTAATGAAGTCCTAAACATTTCGCACGATCGACAAAAATCTTACATGGGTAATTTTGTTTTATTTAAAACTAGCGACTCGCCCCGGCTTAGCACGGGTAGCCCCTGGTGAAAAACAGCCCCCCCCCCCCCCCCCCCCCCCCCCGATATTTTATTGCTTATTCTGCACCAAAAAAGAGATCTTGAGTTATAAGTGGTGTAACTAACACGACTTAGTTTTATAATATAGATATACCAACAAATGCGATATGAAAAAAGTACGCAAACTATTGATAGGCACCCACTAGTGAATCATGGAGCCACATTTAAATGTAAATTATTAGAAAGCAAAATAAAAATTTAAAACCATTAAAAATCTAAAATCAGGCGCTGGGGCTTTTGTCGCAACCGCCACACTGAAGTTCGAACTGAATTGGTCTTTAAATCTACGTCGTTAAGGTGTTTTTTGCTCATCACAACTCATCAACACTTCTTCAGATAGCGAAAACTAATTTGCCGGTAATTATATGACCTTACACATAAGTTTTAATTTATAGTATCACATAAATATCATTAGTTTAGCTACGATTGTGCTTCAATGGTTTTTACAGTGTTTTTGTTTCAAGCACATTCATGTGTGTTTGGTCATATAATTACCGGAAAAATAGTTTTCGGTATCTGAAGAAGTGTATATGAGATATGATAAGCAAAAAACATGTAAAAATTTGAATTTTGCGCCACAAGCGAAAGCAACCACCTTAAAATTGATGTTTTAAAACGCATGGCCCGTTTTATTTTGGGATGGTAATCCCAATTATTCTAGATATTCTTCAGCGTCATTACATCATTATTCCGTGAGCAATTATTGATTAGGCTCTCAAAACCGTTCGTCGTGTAGTTCTCATGCCAACAACGGTGGCCTTCTATAGTTTAATGATGATGATTATAAGTAACTAGCGACTCGCCCCGGCTTCGGACGGGTAGCCCCCGGTGACCCCCCCCCTACTACCCCTCCCCCTCTATGTCAATCTCCTGGTTCTAAGCTACCGCCCTACCAATTTTCAGCCAAATCGGTTCACCCGTTCTTGAGTTATAAGTGGTAACTAACACGACTTTGTTTTATATATATAGATTACAAGCAGCACCCCGCGGTTTCACCCGCGTAAGTCTTGATCCCGTGGGAATATTGGGATAAAAATGTGCCTATGTGTTATTCCGGGAGTCCAGTTATCTCCATTCAAAATTTCATCAAAATCCATTGAGTAGTTTTTACGTGAAAGAGTAAGAAACATCCATCCTTCCATACTTACAAACTTTCGCGTTTATAATATTAGTAGGAGTAGGATAGGATAGGATAGGATAGGATTCCATAAGCAATTATTGATTAAGCTCTAGACCGTTCGTCGTGTAATTTTACTGCCGACAACGGTGGACTTCTATAGGTTAATGATGATGATTATGAGTAATTATATCATGATAACTAATTCTGAACTACATCCACAGGAGCACCAACAACACAACGCGCTGTACGGCGAGTGCCAAGACTGGCTGGACCGAACCCGCGACAAGCTGAACCAGTGCGCCGAGATACCCAATACGCTGGCAGAGGTCACCGCCAAGCTGAACACTGTCAAGCAGCTGCGCCAATCTCTTGAACAGGGACAAAACAAGCTGAGGTATGTTTATTGTCACGTTATTGACTTTGACGACCTCTGTGGTGCGGCGGGCGAACGTTCGCCTGCGACGCAGGAGGTTGCGGGTTCGATTCCTGCCTCGGAACAAATATTTGTGCGATTTGCAGATATTTGTTCTGGGTATTCTGAGTATTTTGTAAATGAAATAAAAAAAAAAACTATGTAATATCTATTGTATTAGGTATATCAGTTATCTAGTACCCATAACACAAGCTCTGCTTAGCTTGGGGCTAGATAATGTTGTGTGAACTGTCCAACATTATTTTATTCGCTCATCGTTACTTCTCATTCGTATATATTTCCTCCCCCAAAAATTTGCTGTATTCTGGTTTGAAGGGTTTTGAGTGCCGGTGAAATTACAGGCATACGAGACTTAACAATTCTATGTATCAGGGTAGCGGGAGCAATGCAATGCAATGCTACGTAGGGTACGTCCTATGTGGGCGTGGCGTACGAGGTATTCTAGCCACCCTTGACAAGGCCTCCCCATAGAATAGGGGGGATTTGCCATAATCACCACGGCATGTGTATTTTTGATCGCTATATTTGTATTAAGTACTCAGACGGATGCTGCTGTGCATCCGCTGGCGTAATATCCTAGTTGCCTTTACGACAACCACGGGCGGAGGTGTCCTATACTTAGGCCGAGACCACCATGGCTCACGAGGATTTCAGTTGTAATACGTAACAAGCATGTTCATTCACTTAAAAAAACAAGTGTTTTGTAAAGAAGCTCTTTTTCAAAACAAGCCTTTATGAAATTAGTGATTGGGACGGTGTGCTGATCAAAATGAGCCAAAACACTGCCAGTCTACAATTATCCATCGAGGAGTTCCGTTGTCCACCTTCCGTGTCCATCATCAGAATATTGTATTGTCATCGGAACTTGACAGGTATGCCAAATGTGAGCTCACTCAAACACCGGGAAGTGGGTCCAAATAGAGTATCCTCCTGTGTGCTGAATACGACCGGGTAATCAGGAGTAGGTCAGAGTCCAACTGGGAATTATGGGATCATTGTTCATAATATTGCATGATGATGACACTATGTCGAATATTATTTTCACTAGAAACGGGATATTTACCATGATTATCGACTTTTGATTGTTCCCGATATTTCGGCACAGTTGCACGCGCCATGATCACGGTCATGATCACGGTCATGATCAAATCATTATAAATATACCATTTTAGTTATAGTTCATTACATTAATTTCAGTACTAGTAGAGCTTTTTTGTGACAGAGTTTGTCCGGGGAAGTACTACCACCATACCTATTTCTGCCGCAAAGTAGTAGTGCTTGCATTGCTGTGTTCCGGTTTGACGGGTAAGGGTGCCGGTGAAATTACAGGCACATGAGACTTTTCATCTTTATGTCTCAGGGTGGCGGGCGCAGTGCAATGCCACATAGGGCGCGTCCTAGGTGGACGTGACCTATGAGGTAATGCACTGTCCATAGGCAGAGGTTACCGCTTAAAATCAGGTGGGCCATCTACTAGTTCCGTCATACTAGTAGTATAAAAAAAAAAGTCGAGTATTAGTTTCACTAGAAACGGGATATCTACCATGATTTTCGAGTTTTGATTGTTCCCGATATTTCGGCACAGTTGTATGCGCCATGATCACGGTCATGATCAAATCATGGTAAATATCCCATTTCTAGTGAAAAGTATGTGCATAACCACGATAGTTTCAAAAGTTACTATATCTAATATTTGTTTATGCAGGTATCTCCTAGAACTGAAAGAGAAGGTGATCATGAACACGGAACAGGCTGGGGCAGCCAAGATACAGGAGGACACTGACAGCTTGAAGCTGGAGTTTGACAAACTGATAGCTGATCTCCAGGACGCCAGGAACAAGCTGCAGAGTAGAGCGGCACAGTTTGATGATATATCTAAGGTGAGGACTTTAATGAGCTCTCTCAAAATTGATAGATAGAAAATACTTTAGTGCACACCATCATAAAAGTGTTTTTTTATATGTATGTTAGTTTTTAAGATATTTATGTTGCTATGGGCTTATTGTTTTGGTTTTTGTACATTTTCCAATAAGCCTGAAATAAATATTTTGATTAATTGATTTAAAAAAAAAAAATTAAAGGTATTGGTGTACACTTTCTGGATACATTCATTATTCATTTTTGATGACTTCTGTGGCGCGGCGGGTGAAAGTTAGCCCGCGACGCAGGAGGTTGCGGGTTCGATTCCCGCATTGGAACAAATATTTGTAAGATCTGCAGATATTTGTTCAGGGTGTACTGGGTTTGTTCTATGTATAATAAATAAAAGCGACCAAGTGCGAGTTGGACTCGCCCATGAAGGGTTCCGTAGCAGCAAGTAACATTGAATGAAAGGTAAATTGCGGTTTACGGTTTACGACGTATTAAAAAAAAACTGCTTACTAGATCTCGTTCTAACCAATTTTCGGTGGAAGTTTATATGGAAAAAAATATCCCTAAATACATCTATCTATGTAATGTATTGTATGTATATCAGTTACCCATAACACAAGCTCTGCTTTGTTCGGGGTAAACTGTCCAGCATTATTTATTTATTTATTGTCGTCTTTTTTGAATGAAACTCTTGGAAAGTCCTTATCCGAAGCACTGGCTCAATCTATATTGGACTTTGTTTTCTATATCACCTCTTAATGATTCTGTTTCCCCTAGATCCACAAGCTCCTGGAGGAGTGGCTGGATGATATCGACCAGAAGATCCAGTCGGACGACTCCCTCCTGAACGACCTCTCGGAGAAGAAGGCCAAGCTGGAGAAGTTCAGGACGTTCAACCGCGACATCGAGTCTCACAGCGACCTCGTGCAGAGACTCAACGAGAAGCTGCTAGAAGACGCGTCTCTCAAGTCCAAGGGTATCGAGGACACGCTGAAGAGATACGATGGCATCAGGAAGACTGTCAATGAAATGATTTCTGTAAGTATTCTTACATTCATATGACTTGCTGTGACTAAATCTCAAGAAAAATACATTCAGTTACACGCACCAACAAACACTAGCGGCTATAACGCTGGTATTGAGAAAACTGTTGACTGCACGATACCATACACACACTGGCGTCACGTAAAACCAGCGCTGCAGCAGCGTTTGCGTTGGTGCAGCATACGCTGAGTGGCGACCCTTTTTGCTGATATGTATGTTTTAATTGCAAATTTATCTGTAAGTTTGTGTTGGCAAAATAAATATTTGGTATATTCTGTTGTAGAAACTTGAAGACTACGTGAAATCACACATCCAGTACAAGGAGTCGTACGACATCTTCTACGAGTGGATCAGGAACTGCAAGATGGAGATCCAACAGTGCTCAGACTCGCACGGGGAGAAGGGGGCCGTGCAGGAGAAACTCAAGATGGTCAACAAAATCATCCAGGCGCTGCCGAAGGGAGAGGCGTTACTGCAGAAGGTACTCAAGCTTGCGGGAAGTCAAAATTAATAATTCAGACTTAGCTTTGATGAGATTATCGCTAATAGTTTTTTTTTTTTTAACTTTGGTTACCTTTGTTTGACCACGATCTCACCTGTTGGTAAGTGACGATGTGGCCCAAGATGGAGCACAAAGGTCTAGAAGGCACCTATTCAGTCTAGCCTTGAAGAGACCCAGATTATAGTTGTCATAAAAACAAAGCTCGATAACTTTGTTTTTATTTATAATACGAGTATATCCTGACTGCGCAATTATCATAACCCTCGCCTACGTTAATTTTTTACTGATATATTTATAAATTTTGTGTATATCGCCTTGGCCGATATTTATGGTAACCACCTGTTTATGAGTTCATGAACTTATGCCACAGTTTTCTCATAACTATACCTTTTATCTTCTTTAATATTTGAGGTTTCGTTGTTTACGGGAAAAACTTAAAATATTTTCCGTCTCTCCAAAAGGCTATCAAGCTCAGCGAGGCCGTCCTGGAAACGACCGGCAACGAAGGCAAAGACAACATCAACCAAGAAATCAAACAGCTCAAGATCGAGTGGGAGAATCTGCAGCAGATCTGCAAGGACACCAAGAAGCTGCTAGAGAAATGCCTCGCCGCGTGGTCAGACTACATCGAGACCTCAGATAAGATGAGCAAGTGGGTGAAAGACTTCGACGGGAAGTTGAAGGTGGTGCAGAAAGTGGATAAGATCACACCTGAGCATCTGGATAAGTGTCGCGTAAGTATTATTTCTAGCAAAATAAACCAGTCACGCTCGCAAAAATACAAACTTGAAGAATACCTTAGCACTTACCCAGATCATAATACATTTTCTGGTATAAGCATAATTTCCATTAGTTGTAGAGGGCACTAGCTTCGTATCTCACTCAAATCCATTTCTGATATCTGGAACAGTTAGTTTTGAACTCGTGGAAAAAAAGGTATAGAAAAGTATATAAAGTATATAAAGTATGTAGTGTAAATCTTGAATGTATAATCCAAATGATCGACTGTAAATATGTGCCTACTATTAGTCTATCGCAAGTATGATATATTAGCCGATCAGATTATTATGTAATTTGCAACGGACTCTCTAGCGTCTCGATAATATCGTTAACTCGTGTAGGTTACATACCACTACCCACTGAATATTTGACTACCTTGACCATTTACAGGAACTCCTATCGGAAGCCCTCGGACACAAACATGTCTTAGAAGAACTTAACGATAGATGTGAAAACCTTATGGAACTCAGCGCGTGTGCCTGGGTGCGAGACAAAACCGTCAACCTGCAGACTGAATACACGACGCTGCTCACCAAGATACAAGGTCTAGTTTCCAACGGCGAGAAGAACCTCTCCGACCATACCGAGTTCATCAAGGCTAAACAGGATCTGACCAAATGGTTGGAGACAGCGCACGGAACTGTTCAGGATTCTATCGGAGTTGGAGACATTGACACCACCAAAGATAAGTTAGAGACTGTCAAACTTGTCAATAACAGAATGACAGAAGGTCATCATTTGCTAGTCGTTCTACAAGAGGCTTTCAAAAAGGCTTTGAACAACACACCACCAGAGGAACAAGACGGCTTACGCAACGACGTGAAAGTGCTCCAAGAGAGCTGGGACCAGTTGAAAATCGACCTTAACTCCATCACGGTACAGCTCAAAGCGGCTATCGGTAAATGGGAGGACTTCGAAGACTCCAAGAACAAGATGAACCAATGGATTAAAGATACAGAACAGAATCTGGATAAGGTTCCGCCTACCGGTGGGGAGTTAGGTGAGATGAAGACTTTGCTAGAGAAATACAAGCATATTGAAGAGGAGATTGATAACAAGAAACCGGAGCTGGAAAGACTGAAGAAAGAAGCAGCAGAACTTAGCGGCTGGGCTAAAAAACCAGCCGTTAAAGAATCCGTCACAGAAATCGAACGAAAATGTAAAGCCCTACGCGCTAAATGTTCAGCCAAAAAGGCCGAACTGGAATCCGAAATCAAAGACTACAATCAATACCACCAATCTCTCCAAGACACAGAAAAATGGCTGCTACAAATCTCCTTCCAACTCATGGCTCATAACTCGCTATACATCTCCAACAGAGAACAAACTGAGGAGCAACTGGCTCAACACGCGGTCTTACTCGATGATATACAGAAGTACAGAACAACCTTAGACGAGTTAGAAGGCAAGGGTCGAGCACAAATCGATCGCTACGAGAAGACCACTCCGTTAATTCGTGAGACCGTCGGGAAGCAGTTGAAGAATGTGAATGATAGCCACAAGTCTCTGCTCGCGACCGCGCTACAGATCGAGAGGAGACTGAGAGAAGGGTTGGCCAAGTTCAAGGAGTATGAAGATACGTTGGAGAGCATCCTGAACAACCTGGATGAGTGTGAGCCAGCGATCACCGAGCTGGATGTGCCGGTGGACGGGCTGTCGCACGGACGAGACCTATTGGATAAGGCGAGGGTAAGTCTTTTGAATCTGCTTTAGAACTAAGGACTTCTAACAGCGTCTGAACTGAACGGACTCACTTTTATCGTCATCATTCTTGTCATTGATCACCAAATTTTACTAGTTCGTAGATTTTATGATGGTCCTTTGATCCCTTCGCACATTCGCTGGTTGGTGTATCGCCCAAGCCGCTAGCCCGCTTCAAAGCTCTCCATAAAAATTAAATTTACCCTTATTTTGGATAGCATCAATCAAGGTATTTGTATCAATTAAGGTATCAAGGCTTTGTAGAATTGATTAAAAACTATACTGATTAAATATTCTGGTTCGTCAGTTTCCCGTTAATTGATATAGTTTTCAAATCACACTAGCTCAAATATTTTACAATATTGTAACCAATGCTATTTTGAAACGGCTCAATTTAATACTAAATTGCTAAATTGACACTTCACATACAGACATACGTATTAGTCCCTAGATTTATTTATAGAATTTAATGTCTTATTGCGAAAAACATATTTTGACAGCGTGCGAGGTTAAGGGGTTTCTAGTCTGATATATTTGACTAGAAATTAATAGTTGACTTTCAAATCATGGCAGTCATGTTTTTTTAGCGTTCGGTACCCAAAGGGTATAACGGGACCCTATTACTAAGACTCCGCTGTCTGTCCGACTGTCCGTCTGTCATCAGGCTGTATCTCATGAACCGTGATAGTTAAACTGTTGAAATTTTCACAGATGATGTATTTCTGTTGCCGCCCGCTATAAGAACAAATACTAAACACAGAATAAAATAAATATTTAAGGGGGCTCCCATGCAACACACGTGTTTTTTTTGCTGTTTTTATAGATTATGGTACGGAACCCTTCGTGCGCGAGTCCGACTCGCACTTGGCCGGTTTTTAATAAATAAGTAAATAATTCTGGACAGTTCAGCACAACATTATCGAGCCCCAAGCTAAGCAGAACTTGTGTTATGGGTGCTAGATAACTGATATACTTAATACAATATATTACATAGATAGATATCGCTCTGTGCTTCGGAGGGCACGTTAAGCTGTCGGTCCCGGCTGTTATTGATTAATAGCAGTCGATAAGCCATGTCAGAGGCCCTCGGGCGGCTTGACAAACTCTGACACCAGAGGCCAGCACTACCTCATACGAAACGAACGAACGATAGATAGATATTTTTTATTATGCATAGAAAATACCCAGAACACCCTGAACAAATATCTGCAGATAGTACAAATATTTGTTCCGAGGCGGGAATCAAACCTGCAACCTCCTGCCTCGCAGGCGAACCATCGCGCGCCGCGCTACGAGGTCTTCATATATTTCATGAATGTATTTGTATGTTATGTGGATGTTCTTCCATCAGACGCTGCACAACCGGCTGCAGACGGAGAAGTCCCGCCTGTCCGCCGCCGTGGCCGCGTGCTCGGCCGCCGCCGCCTCCGTGTCGCGCCCCTCCTCCCCCGCCGACACCGCACCCCTCCCCATCCCCCCCAGGGAGCTCTACGTGCGCGCGCGGCTCGAGGACCTCATCGACCAGGTAATAGGGGCCAGCGGGCACATACTCTCTTCCAAGGTTATCGCTGATCTGTGAGCTGGACTACTCCTGGACGCGGAGCTTCCTTGGTAGGTTGGACTAGCTCAGGCATGTAAAGGGACCTATTGATATATGATGGACGAACCAGTGTGGTGAATGATGTTCATGCACTTTTTTTATATGAATGATTGTCGGTACAGTAATACCCAACTAATATGGCTTACCAATGTACCTGCGCAGAAGATGAATTTTTAAAGTGCGGGAATTTTCCTGTACCACTATTGGTCGGCAGCTACCGCCATGTTAGAGCGCGCCGAGGTGTAATTGTGCGGAGGGGCGTGACTTCCGAGTGAGACGGAACTAACAGCTGCAGTGTATTATGAACCTTATAATAGTGATCTAAGGTTGATTGTAAGTTTTGAGCATTCTTTCGTTAAACTTCGGAGCCATACTTTCTTTTCTGCGCGAACGAAGATTCACGACGCGCCATATCAGTTGGGTACACCTGTACAAGCATATGACCCAGCTGATGTTAAGCGGTAACCTATAACAATGCATTACCTCATAGGTCACGTCCACCTAAGACGCGCCCTATGTGATATTGCACTGCACCCGCCACCCTGAGACATATAGATGAAATCTCTTGTGTCTGTAATTTCACCGGCGCCCATACCCTTCAAACTGGAACACAGCAATGCAAGTTATATGCTTTGCGGCAGAAATATGAAATCAACTTTAGTTTTTTTGTTGTTTTGTGTGATTGTGTGCTGCTCATGTTTAGTACAATATATCGACTGTATCCCATAACTTATACATACTTAGACCTAAACCACTGTAGGTGGAATTTCATTATTTATATTAGTGTACCTAATGCCATAATTCGGAAGAGAGAAGCATCTCTACGAACAAGTTGGAATGGCAACAAGATTGATTGATATAATATAGCTTCGTCATCTTTTCTAACATTAATAAGTTCTTGGTGTTTTTTTTTCAATACTCAATACTCAATTTATTGATTGCTTTCACATGGTTACATAATAGTAGAGAGACAGGACTTCTTAAAGGTATACAAAAGTAAAAAGTCGATAGATTGTACTGAAATTGTAACCGTGCTACTAATAAACGCGACATATCGTTGGAATACTTACACCATGTTTTGTGATCTAATATGAAAAGCTGTTAATTATGGAACAATGGTAATACACCACCGTCGTCTGTCTTTCCGGAAAACTATAATCTGGGTCTCTTCAAGGCTAGAGTGAATAGGTGCTTTCTAGACCTTTGTGCTCCATCTTCAGCGACATCGTCACTTACCAACAGCTGAGATTGTGGTCAAACAACGATCTATTAAAGTTACAAAAAAAAAAAGACAAAACACTGTAATTATTCCAAGTATAATCAGAGTTTTATAGTAATACTGTAAAATTAAATACTGTAAAAACCAGTGCCTTATTTCTAACGAGTGCCCTCAGTCCGCCAGGTCTTCAAAAAGAACAAAACCAACGTTTTTTCATCATAAAGTAAGAGTTATTGAAGTAAGAAATGTTTTGATTATTAAAGTTGAACTACTATTATGTTAACTGGAGGGTAGTTAGTGTAGTTAGGGTAATCTATGTAAAGGCTTATCGTTGGCAATGTCATTTTTGCGCACCTGGTCACATCGAAATTATTATTTATTGTTAACTTAGTATTCGCCGGCGGGTTTGTTCGCGTTGTACCGGGATAAAAACCGGCCCCTCCCTCCTTCCCCTCTTTCTCCAACTATCATTAATATCCACACCACCATTGACCTGGAAGTCGTCATTTTTGTATGAAAGTTCAAACAAAAACCCATAGACAAAGAAAAATTATAAAGAAATTAAAAAAAAAAAAAATTACTTTATTTACGAGCTAGAGTATATTGATTTGAATCAATTTATCTATCTTTAGATCGTTTGCAACAGTATTTCGAAGTAAAATATGTTTATATTGAAATTATTAAACTGAAATACATTTTTAATGTATAATTTTATTGTAGTTGTTATGGGTAGGTATTACCCCACTTAACATTCGATTAAGCTCTCTAGCAGGTCATTCATTAAACGCGTAGGACTTAGTTCAACTGAAAATTAGCAATAAAGAATAATCTGGACTCACAGCTGTAAACCCCACAACACACTGTAGGAATAAGTTTTTAGTTTAAACAACACGTATCTATTGAGTGTGAATCATCCGACGGTATAAGGCTGCGTTCACACTGAACAACTAAACAATTTCTTGACAGTCCATAAACAAAGTCTAATGTGACACGTCTCAATGTATGTCAAATCCAATGGGAAGCCACAGGCAAAACTAATCTCAAATGGCGCCACCATCGCTGGTGCTTGGCATTTAGTGGTCTTGTCTTTTTCTCATCAGAAGGCAAGCGGTGTGTACCTTTATTTGTTCACTGAAATGCACTACACAGTAGCATGTTTTATACCAGATTATTATTGAATGTTTTTTTAATTATCCATTGTTTTTTTAACAATGATAAACCTTTGTTTGACCATAAGACAACACCAGCGATAATGCGCCACCTAGCGAGATAAATAAGCAGTGTGTCTCCCCATTGAGTATCTATGTTTAGTTGATTTATATGTCAATATGGGTTAAAATTTCAATGTAAACGCAGCCTGACTTAGTCAACACCAGCACGCGAATCCCTATCAATTAATTTAACTACAAATTAGCGATACAATTGTACAGCATTTTCTAATTTTAGTCACGTTTCCTTCGCGGATAAGATAGAAATTCAACAAAATTGCTTCAAGTTCCCAGAACTGATATACGAGTAGCACTAACTCGAACAATGGAGTTTCAGTTTTAGCAAGTTGCTATATAAATCCTGTTTTGGGTATTAAGGGCCAGTTGGTTATTGATAGTTGAAGTGGAATAAATAGGGGAAGATGAATAAAATTCGTAAATTTATACTACTACAGTATATTTAATGCTTATCAAAAAGTGTCAAATCTAATTCAGTATTATTTTATAAGAGCAAAAAAATTAATATTTGATGGTCCCAGTCTCATCTTTTGAGATGATTTCTTTAATTAGTGAGTATCCTATTAGCTTCCAACTGCTGAGACTTCAGCCTACCTTGATACTTGACTTGATCGTCAAGAGTGTATCTAAAGCTATCCAGTATACTCACAATGTGGTCGATGACATCAGAAGCCGGCTGAAATGAGAGAGTTTGCGGGTTCGACTCTCGCTGTGTTGCAAATGTTTACATGATCTGCAAATATTTGTTCCGGGTTGTTTGTTTTCTGGACCATGGTACTCGTAGTTCCTGTACACACGACACAGAGATATTCGTTTGGAATTATGACTATATATGTGTCTGTTAACATAACATAACACCAAACTGTCATATATATAGTCCTAATCCTACACTAGGATCCCCTGTGTCGTGGGTATCAGGAACTACGATTACTATATACCACAACACCCGGACCTAGAACAAATATTTGTAGATCATAGAAACATTTGTTTTGCAGTGGCAATCGAACCCGCATCCTCTCGCATCTCAGCCTGCTACTTACCCAAAGCGACACAGATACAGTTGTTATGTTTTGATTATAGTGGGGCAGTTACCCACTCGCGAGCTCAATGCGCTATGTTCACAGTCCGGGCCGTAATTTGAAATAGGGAAGCGTAGCGCTTGCTGTTTAATTTCTAACTTATCCCCTACTAATGTGTGCTGTGTGCACCTACTAATGTGTGCACGACTAACCTGCAGTGTTCGTATCATGCATGTCTGTTATAGAAACATGTGAGAGATGTGACCGCGCCTCGGATCGAGGCTATACTAAAGAACGTCGAAACGCCGGAATTCGCCGAGAAATTGACGAGTTTCGAGCAAAAGGTAAGGCTTTGCATGTATTAACAATAACATACTTTTGAATGAATTGCAGGCTTTTGTATATACATACAAATATTTCTGGAAACGCAATTGTTCGTAAACTACTGGGGAGATGGGGGAATTATTAAAATAAAACCCTATAACTTCACTACTGGGGTTTTGCTGGTCCATGCAGTTGAGTATTATAGACCCCTAGCACATTAACTTCACCAAGAATAATGTGGAAGACATTGAGCCTCCTAGAAAAATACTATAAAATTACAACACAAACACTTTTCTGTCAGGCGTTAGGATCTTCGATCACAACACGGAACGGAGACCGCATTGCTCTAAGTCAAAACATAACATGCTCACCAAATCCGCAAAAAACAGATCAGGCACCAGTTCTCCTGGGCTCCGGGCAATGTCTGGGCAATTACATATTCTAGTCAGCGCTATGCAAAAACGGCACGCGCTCAAATCTCTAAGGTTAGGATAGTCTACTACAAAGATTTGGTATTTTTTGTGTCCGAAAAAGGTAACCATTTTCTGCCTTTCATGTATTAGTCATTACCTTGATCATCATTTGCTACATGATCACCGTGCTGTGTTGTGTCCGGCAGTAGAATAGACATCCCTCTGTCTGCTCCCGTGGATGTCGTTAAAGACTGAGGGATTACACCAGAGGATTGTCAGCAGCAATCACCTGAATACTCAACACAATTACTACGATCACCAATCCACCTGCAAAGTGTGGGGGTTATGGCAAATCCCCTCATTGAATTCTATGAGCGAGACCTCGCCCAGCAATGGACTTCTAAATGTGATGATGTTGATCTTTATCAGCCATTAGATATCCACTATTGGACATAGACATACCCATATAAAAGCGTATTGATGAAATTCTTTATCAAAGTTGTTGACGCGATGAGCGGTTCAATTCGATTGTGGGTCACAATAACTGTAATGCCAGCTACTTCTAAACTCAACTCTTCTTCCTAGGTACAAAGCCACCTAGAAACGCTAGCCGACACGGTCCAAGATATGGAGGAATCCATGAAGCAAGTCCTCGAGATCCAGGACTGGATCAACACCCACAATGCGCTGGCCAAGGACTGGCTCGCCAATCCCTCCAAACTCAGGCCCGAGGCTGCTAAACAGGACATTGCAGCTATGAACGACGCTCTGGTCTCTCTGGGAGAGAAGCGGACTAGGATTCTGACGGAGATACCTATGGACGGTGAGTCATGGTCTATTCATAGATTTATTGTTCAGAAAAGAATTATGGAATATGAATTGCTAATATGCATGGTGTCGGGCTGTCACACGCCCCACACGGCACCTGATAATTTTGTCCCCGTGATAATCTGTCGTAACTCTTATGCAAGGCTAGGGTTCGCCATTCTGAATGAGAGTGAGTTTGTTTGCTTATCTGTTGTGTGCTTTCAAACCAAGACGGCTTAGCCAATTTTTATGACATTTACAATACAGATAGATCAAAACCTTGATAAAAACATAAGATACTTTTTATTTCAAAATTCAGTTCCTTTGGGAAAATAACACGGTTAAAACCGTATTTAACTATATTTTGCTCTAAAAATAGCTTAGTGCGCAAGGAATCTTTCTTTCTTGATATTAGTCCTTCCCTGAACGTAAAGGAAAATTGCTACCCTAACATTTATGACAACCCTAGAAACACACTTGTGTAAATATTATTTCATTTGTTCATGCCAATTTTATGTGCCACGGAAATGACGAATGGCGTCATGTTCCCAGAAAATATATCCTTAGCACAACGAAATTATTCAACAAACAATATTTCTGTAGGCCTAGAAGACGAGATCAACCTAGAAGATGAACTAGACGACCTGGAACAGGCTATCCTCCGCGCTATCGAGCGTGAGAAGGGCAACCAGTCCATCATCGACGACTTCCGCCACAAATGCCAGGAGATCCATGACTGGTTCGACGCTGTCCTCAAGAAGATGTGCCTGGCGGATAAAGGATCTGGTCTCCCATGCCCTCAGAAGCTTAGTGCACTCAAGGAGTTGTCATCAGAGTTCGGACAGGCGGGCAAGGATAAGGTGGACAATATCAAGTCTGTTGGATCCCAGGTCATCAATATTGTGAGCAACTTGGAGTCACAACAAGTTGAGGAACAGGTAAGTTTCAACGCGATCTACAATTCCCGCCAAGTTACTTTGCGGGCGAGACATAACAAGCACTTCGCACTTGAAATTCCGAGATGCTATTCAAATTGCCATCTATCGCTATGTCAGAAATTCAGACTACCTACTAAGTTATTTGACGAGTATCAATAATTATATTTATGTGTTGCTTTACCTGTTAGCACAAAATAATATTCTCTTTATTTATAGATGAAATCAGTGGAAAGAAGATACAACGATATTGCTAAGAGAATCCAGCGAAAACTACAAATGTTGGAGATTACATACAAAGCCATTGACGGTACTAAGAGCGAAGTCAAAGCCCAGAATGAATGGATGCAGAAGGAGATAGACAATATCGTCCATCCAGAACCACTTGGCTATGAAAGCAAGTCTGTGAAAGAACGACAGAAGAAGGTAGCCAACTTACTCAAAGAAACCGACGGTAAAAAGACCGTTATAGACTCACTGGAGAAGAAGGTCAGTAATATCCAAGCTGAATTAGAACCTTCTGAACAGATGCAATTAGAATCAGAGTTGTCTGAGCTATCTTCCAAGCAAAAACAACTTGCTACTTTGATCAAACAAGAGATTGAAAGACTAGGTACTTCTGGAGATGATAGGAAGAAACTAGAAAACGATATTGAGAAGGCCAAGAACTGGCTAAAAGCGAAACTTGCTGAAATCAAGAAGCTTGGTGGTCCAGTGCCGTTAGAAGCAGCTAAGGTTGAAAAGGAAATAGCTGTTCATAAGAAACACCAAACTGAACTCTCTGACTTTCATAAAGATACGCTCACTGAAGTCATGAGACAAGGCAACGCTGTATCCAAGGACTGTTCAAGCGAAGACAGGGTTAAATTGCAGGCTATATTAGACGATTTAAACAAATCATACACAACAGCTAAAGTTGACATTGATGATAAGTTAGCAGTACTGAACAAGCTGCTCCAAGGAAGAAATGATTTTGAATCTGAGGTAGCAAAATGCCAGAGCTGGCTGAACGAAGCCGAGGTCGCCGCCACACCAGAACTGAGGACCACGAGTCTTCAACTCTTGGAAGAACAACTGGCCAAGTTTGAGAAACTGAGCAAGGAAGCAGAGGATGTTGAAAAGAACATCAATAAGATCAAAGACAAGTCGAAGGATATCTTGGATACGCTATCAGATTCTAACAAGTTACAACTCAAAGAACAGGTCAACATTCTTTCTGATAGATTTGCAAGAATCAACGCTATCATTAACGACAAGAAGAATGTCCTTCTCAAACACATCAAGGAATACAAAGATGCGGCGGCCAAGATTGCTGCAGCTCTTGAGTTCTTGAACGAGATTCAGAATAAACTCAAGGCTCTAAACAAACCCATTGGCAACAAAGTGGAGGATGTCCTACCGATCATACAAGCTTACGAATCTATCCTAGATGACCTTAAGAAGAACAAAGCAATGCTAAGTGAACTACAAGGCGGCAACCTCCATGATTTGCAAGACATTGTAACGCAACAAGATGATCTGATGAATACTATCGATGACCAGATTTCCAAGCTCAAACAGTTGTGCTTGCTGCGGGAGCAATTCTTTGCGCTTGTCAAAGAAATAGAGGAGTTCATCGCTAAATACACAGACCTTACCACTGAAATCGAGAAGTCAAATGATTCATTGGAAGAGAAAATCAAACGATACGATGATATCATTGGCAAGATCCAAGGTTGCGAGGCTCTACTTGCAACTGCCACTGATAAAGGACAGCAGATCGCTGCTGAAGGCACAGTCATAGATAGAAACAACATCACAGAACTGTTGCAATCTTTGAAACAGCAACTTCTAACACTCAGGAGAACTGTAGAGTCCAAACGTCAAGAACACGAACGCGCTGCGGCCGAGCATAAGAAGCTCGCTGCTGATCTAAGTGAGATCATCAACTGGCTTCACGACAACGAAGCTACCGTACACTCCCGCCCGCTACTGAATAGAGACGTTGCCAGCGTTGATAAGAAACTTGTCGAGCACGCGACCCTTGTCAAGAATGTTCAGGCAAACTTAGAGAAACTAACAAAGATAATGGACGTTATAAAGAGCGACGATGGCGTACCCAGCTCTCTTCTCGAAATGGTTTCAGTAGCCAACTTCCTGAACAACTCTTTACCTGAGGAGTTGAAGGAACGAGAGAAGTACTTGCAAGAGAATAAGAAATACCGTCAGCAGTACTTACAATTAGTCGAGAAACTAAACATCTGGGTAAACGAATCGACCATCCGTCTCAACATGGGCAAGAACGGAACTGATTTCGAAAACATTGAATCAGATCTTGAAGAGCACAAATCATTCTTCAATACTTCAGAGCCTGAGATGAAGGATCTAGTAGGAAAGAAGATGCAAGACATCGTTGATAAAATCTGGGCATCGCTCGCCGCGTCCGAACAAGACGAGCTATCCAAAGACCACCAGAAACACAACCAGCTTTTGAAAAACACTCTCAATTCGGCTAAGTCAAGGCAAGCGCAGTTGGAGCAAGATCTGGAGATCTGGAAGGACTTCTGCCAGCTGGTGGAGAAGATCAAGGCTATCCTGGAGAAGAATACGATCCCTGACGAGCCGGTGACGTCGGTGGACGCGCTACGGCTGCATTTGGAGAAGCTCAACCACGCCAAGAGTGAACTTGAGGTGAGTGATAGACATGTACATTACTATTTGAAAGCTGCTTGAAAGGTATACGAAAAACGTACAGGTATTCGATCCCTGTGTAGGGTAATGTTTTTTGAGTTAATATGGGTTTGTTTCCTCAGACAACCCTATCCATATGCACCAACAGCTAGAGGTGTACAATTTAGTAATATTTTTTAATGGTTTTATGTCTTATCGGTATATGCAAACGATACTAATTTGAATGAGCGTAGTGAAAGTTACCTATAGGTATAAATTTATAGGAATAAATTTACAAAAAGGTATTATAAAGTTCTACTAGTAAATATTAGGAAAAAAGTAAACATCACCCATCGACGCCTCTGGTGACAAGAGGGCTAGCTTGTACCTCGTACGAAGAAATTATTTGGTCATTCAACGCGGGCAAGCAGCCAGTGCTCTTGGCAACTTGCCGTATCAACCGTATAGTTAGCATTCTGTTGTTTTATTTAAGAGTGTTTAGCGTTTGTTACCCATTCTGTGATATACCTATGTTAAATCATTAAGAAACATTTTGCAAAAACAAAATAATAATAAAATATTTGCTTAAATAAATTTATTCCCATAGATAATAAAATATTTACTTAAATAGTAAATAAATAGTAAAGTTTAATAGTAAGTAAAAATTACAAAGTTATAAAAGAGTTGTTTTCGTTAAAAAAAATAGCATTATTTTCTTTTATTACCTTTGGAGAGTCACGTACAAATAGTCAATTGAATGTTGCCGGTGTGTATAAGCGACTGTGGCCACCTCACATCAGGTGGGCCGTATGATAGTTTGCCAATTTATTTCATAAAAAAAAACATACTTTCATTAATTAAATTTGTTGACTTCGTCATCATCAGCCCAAAGTCCACTACTGGACATAGGCATCCCCCATAAAATACCAAGACGAACTTTCTTGAGCCGCCTCCATCCACCGACTTCCTGCCGCCCTTATATTTTGGTTCATCAAAAGAGAGGCGTTTTCTGTTGTCCGTTTCATGGTCGCCACTCGAGAATCCTTACTCCCCAACAGTTATCAGTTCTGCGAGCTATATGGCCTGCCCATTGCCACTTCAACTTGCTAAATCTGAGAACTATACAGGAAGTAACATAATATCCCTATAAGCCCGGGGAGGGGGTATTCTACACATCGTGGTGATTAACTTTAATTATACGACTTTTTAAATTTCGAAGTTTTTAATTCATGAAATGCCTCGTAAGAATCCTGAAATTCCTCCAAAAACGTACGTAAAACAACATGAAGACGTTACGGCACGCTAGGGTACCTTGCGTGGGGCTGCCTCGTGTTCTGTTATGTACATTTTCTGGAGGAATTTCAGGAATTTCTAGAGGAATTTCAGGATTTTTACGAGGCACTTCATGTATGAAAAACTTCGAAATTTTAAAAGTTGTAGAACTATAGTTATTCGCCATGATGTGTAGAATACCCACTCCTCGGACTTATACGGATATTATGTTACACCCTGTATATTTGTATTTGTTTACTCAGTTTGTTCCAATAACTTGCCACATCGGATTTCGATAAAAAACATTAAGTTATTAATGCTATTATCTATTTTAATAATATAATTTCCATGAAAAATTACAAATTTACCTACTTATTAATTTTCTAGAGACTATTACATCAATTTAATGACACAACTTTATTAGTTATTATTCATTGATAATTCGCTTGTAAAACAAGAGATATATTTTTTGTTATCAGCCACCGATACTGAATTCATATGAATGATAATAATACTATGAAGTATCATCATGATTACGAACTTCATAGGGCAACATAATCGACATCCGTGTGAAATTAGCTGCCAAGCCCCACATCTCGGTTAAGGTGGTTGCTTTTGCTTGTGGCGCGAAATTCAAATGTTTTCGTGTTTTTGCTCATCACAGCTCATCAGACTTCTCCAGATAGCGAAAACTAGTTTGCTGGTAATTATATGTCACACAAGTTTTAATTTATAGTATCACATAAATATCATTAGTTTGGCTATGAATGTGCTTGAAACAAGAAAACACTATATAAACCAATGAAGCACAGTCGTAGCTAAACTAATTATATTTATGTGATACTATAAATTAAAACTTGTGTGCCAAGTCATATAATTACCGGCAAATTAGTTTTCAGTATCTGAAGAAGTGTTGATGAGCTGTGATGAGCAAAAAACTAAAAAAAAAAAGATTTCGCGCCACTAGCAATAGCAACCACCTTAACCGAGGTATGGGGCTAGGCAGCTAATTTCACACCGATGGATTTCGGTGAAGTAGTGTCGGTAAGTACCTATCTGAAGAAGTGTTGATGAGCAGTGATGAGCAAAAAACTCTAAAAAAAATTGATATCGCGCCACAAGCGAAAGCAACCACCTTAAACAACAACTTTGAAAATATTTTGCAATCTCCACGCTCCTAAAATTGACACCACGTTCGCCTGAATGATTTGCAGTTTCATTCAGTGCAAATCTAGCGCCTTTTTGTGTCGGTCAGCACGTCCCGACTAGGTTATTGCACTAACTTTGTCCAAGGCCGAGTGTTAAGGTCACACCAGTGGCTCAACGTTGCTAAAATGATTGCTTATGACCCATATTGAATTCATAACACGAACATGAGTGCGCTGTAAGGTGACTCTTGAATTAAGTTAAGGGGAATTTGATTTCGTATTGAACACTGAAACTTGATACTAGGTTAAATAAATATGAGACAGTTAAAATTATTAGTTAATTTTGCACAAGAAGCTACACAAAATTTTAAAATAATTACTGGCTTATTTTAAAAAATAAGCTACTTTTTGTCCGATTAAATAGCATAACGCAATGCCTCACAATAAGCTGTCTCGCTTCGGTGTGGAGGGGTAGTTTAAAATGAAAGAAAAGAAAGAAAGAAAGAAAATAAATTTATTTTGACCAAAACTGTACACAGTATCAATATAAATAAGACAAACACTCAGGTACGTAGATGTGTACAGTACCGCACAGTTTGGCGTCTATATATGTTTGTACGTATGTACCTTGAGTACCTACTACCTACTACGTGCCGTAAATACCAGTGTTATATATTTTTAGAATCTACTGCCCAAGAATGTGTTTAGAATCTATAATGTAGATTCTACACATTGATTAGAAACACGATCAACTTGAGATATTTTTTTAAAACTTTGATCTCTTTTAATTTGGACACCATTATTTTTATGTTTTGTTTAAATTTCAATTTCATTTTATTGTGTGCGTATCGGGATAACATGCAGATTCTAATGAAATAACTAATACAACAATCAATAATCTGAATCTGTTATGGCGTTAAGAAGATATGGTGGAATAAAGAAACATTAACAACAACGTATGAACCCTAAAAACAATACACTCGTTTTTATTTTGGGCAGCCGTGCAAAAAAACTACAATTCAAAATGTCTCCCAAATATTGCACAATATTGCGTTCCGCATCACTAACTTTGCTTCGCCTTAACACAGCGTATGATGTCATCTCCTCCGCTCAAGGCTTGCGCGCGCGCCGGCCGGCGGCGGCCCCTCAGTCTTGTACACACCACCGCAATAGAACATGAAACCCGTACATTATATACAAATAACTTATCATTTCATTTCTATTACATACAAGTGTGATATCTTAATACCAACATAGTTATTTATTGGACTGATATATTTAGTTTTAGTCAGATAAGGATCCAAAATTCCGCGTAAAAGGAAGGTGAGTGAAAGAGCACGTGATTTGTTTGTTTACATTTTGTTTGCCATTGGTATGTCCGACAATGTTAATTTGGTTTTATAGGTACGTTAACAAGCTTTTATTTAGTTTCACCTTTCCCGGTGTCAGTAATCAAATCATACAAGTTTTTGACCCACTTCCCGGTGTCGGGTGTTCGATTGAGCTGAAATTTGGTATACATATCTGTCAGGTTCAGATGACAATACAATATTATGGTGACAGCGAGCTGATCTGATGATGGAGAAGGAAGGACAACGGCATTTCTCGATGGATAATAGTAGCATTCGCACACCGTTCCGATAACTAATTTCAACAAAAAACTTTAATATGGTCTACTTACAAAAAATCTACCAACACTAGTAAAGACTACTTACGTTTTTTCGGATTTTTACCG
Source organism: Operophtera brumata (assembly GCA_932527175.1). Lineage (NCBI taxonomy): Eukaryota > Metazoa > Arthropoda > Insecta > Lepidoptera > Geometridae > Operophtera > Operophtera brumata. The sequence goes on from OW052239.1 coordinate 20,062,436, forward strand.
GGATTTTAAAACAATATTTATTTACTCGTAGTTCTGCCTAAGAATAAAAATCTAAAAAAATAAAAATACCTAACTCTTCTTTTATTATCAAAAGTTAAAATCAAGTGATTCATGTTTTTGACTCTAACCTTCTAGAGTTTTCGGTGAATCGTGAACAATGGGCTGAAACTGCGCCGGCCGCCGGCGCATGCGGCTGGATAACAATAACAATGAATGTAATTGTTTCATTCTTTTAACAGTTTATACCATACACATACGAATTTTTCCCGAAAGGGAGGCAGGAATCTAATTCGTTTCTGAAACACGAATACGCCTTACATTAACTCCGTAGTCACCCATCTATCGCATCGCAACTAAAGCAGGCTAGAGACTGCACTGCTCGCCTTGCAAACTGTTTACAATGTTATCGCGATCATAAACTGATGACTGATAACGATAATTCGATAGGAGCTAGTGCGTTTTCAGTTTTCAAACCACTACATTTTTTCTCGATTTTGAAAGCAAGTTTCAATGTCATTACGCGCTGCGGTTAATAATTTTGACTTACATTCTGTTGTTGCTACCTAGTTTAGAGATTTTTATCGCATATATTCGGCCAAAGTCAAGGTCGCCATGCTTAGTTTCGGGTGATACAAGACTCTATTTTGTTTGATGACGCTAGTTAATCGTTAATTTCTGTCAATTCATGGTTGTTTATCTAAGAAACGTATATTCTTGAACGTACCATTCATTTTATAGGGACTTCTTCTTATGCATGTTCCAAACCAACGTGTACCTACTCGTAATATGTAATGTTGCCCACCAAAATCATCCTAGAACTCGGTACCTATAACGAGTCAAATATTTTGGAATATGAACATTTTATACTTTTTTCATTGGTTCTGTAAGAATAAAAACGCGATATGAAAAAACCTCGATAAAAATAAACATGAAAAATCCTTATTTCACACATGTTTTGAATTTGATCTTGTAATAATAAATTATTAGATTATTCGTTGCGCGAGTGCAATTCTGACGCACTTTCTAACTTAAGTACCTACCTTCTAAGGTAGAATCTAAGTTAGTTCTAATCTAGAACTTTACTTTACTTAACGGGGAGTTAGTGATAGATGGCTTAGTTGCATCTGAAGAATACGGCCCTATGTAGATGTAGGCAGGTCAAGTATGATAGACCTACTCAGTGTAGTAGCTACCCACTGTCTACCATGACTTGTAGATGTAGGCAGGTCAAGTATGATAGACCTACTCAGTGTAGTAGCTACCCACTGTCTACCATGACTTGTAGATGTAGGCAGGACAAGTATGATAGACCTACTCAGTGTAGTAGCTACCCACTGTCTACCATGACTTGTAGATGTAGGCAGGTCAAGTATGATAGACCTACTCAGTGTAGTAGCTACCCACTGTCTACCATGACTTGTAGATGTAGGCAGGTCAAGTATGATAGACCTACTCAGTGTAGTAGCTACCCACTGTCTACCATGACTTGTAGATGTAGGCAGGTCAAGTATGATAGACCTACTCAGTGTAGTAGCTACCCACTGTCTACCATGACTTGTAGATGTAGGCAGGTCAAGTATGATAGACCTACTCAGTGTAGTAGCTACCCACTGTCTACCATGACTTGTAGATGTAGGCAGGTCAAGTATGATAGACCTACTCAGTGTAGTAGCTACCCACTGTCTACCATGACTTGGTCACTAATTAACAGGCGGCAGACGGCGGAAGGCCTTGACACGCAGAGAATTCATTGTCTCTTATTAGCTTGGGAATTGTACGTTCTATACACCAGGGAACACCTGAATAAACTTCATTCATAAGTCAGTGAATACATGAAAAATAATATTATATCCACGCATATAACAGGTAAACAGTTATGAAACTATAGCCGGACTATGCTGATTAGGTACTTATGTACGAGTAGGTACAATATTTTTATAATTTACTACCAACTAGGAAAACCCGGCTTCGCATGGGTAGAGGAGGGATCCCCCAAACTCCCATCTATCCACACGCCAAACACCATCAAAATCTGCTCACTCCCCCTCGCTGATAATTAGTTTTCTATATGTGAAAGAATTTTTAAAATCGGTTAAGTAGTTTTTGAGTGTATCCATTACAAACAAAAAAACAAAGTTGACCTCTTTATAATATTAGTGTAGATAGTTTAAGATAGCCGGACCATAATAATGAAACGATTGATAGCTCATTCATTAAAATCGAATGAGTAGTTTAGAGCTACGATGGAAGATACATAAATACATACATAGCCTGCCAAAAACATAACCCTCCATTTTGGCTTTGCCATAGTCGGGTGAAAATGAGCTCATGTTTTTAAAAGAACGGGTAGTTCCTAACAGATCCCTTGGCTATGATCCTGTGGACTTTGATCGTCTGAACAATGTTAAAACGATGACTATTGAATGAGTTTAAGTAGTCAAATGATTTGAAACAAGTGTGAAACAAATTTTTATCCATGATTCCTGAATTCAGTTTTGGTTGTTTTTTTACACAGATTGTGATTTGGTCGACCCTGAACTCGGCATGTAAGGAAGAGGTCCGATAAAATTAAGTTGGCATTGACTGAAATGTGCTCGCAGTGGCAATCAGTCAGTGTGTGACTCAGCCGGCTTCCAATTATGGAGTAATGTTCGTCGCTCGCCGATTTAATACGATTCCCGGCGAAAAGGCGGCTCAGTTGGAAATACAACCGGATCCAGTTTTAAAACAATAATATAAAACAAAAATGGTAATGCACATTGCAAAACAAACTTTATTCAATTAGGTTAAGGATTCAATTTCAGTGTTGTTAATTCTTTACCGTTAAAGAGTGCTGTAAAAACATTGGCTAAATGATTTTCATGCTCGCTTGAGCATTACCTACGTTCAATATATTGAGCACTAGAAACTGTAAGGTCTCGTCTTAATAGAACGCGATTTAAGTGACCAACGCAAGTTCAAAACTCAAATATATCGCGCAATCGTAGGTAACACACTCATAAAGACTAGGAGGTACCTATTTAGTATAATTTTGATCGCTAGTTCGTACGAATCGCGTCGTGCAATGTCATTTATTAGATTCTAATACTCGTAGAATCAAGGCATCATTCTAATAATTAGAATAATGCGGGATGCGTTTTCAACAACCGAGCCGTGGTGTTTCCGGTATATATTATTTTGTATATCGTCGTTAAAAAATATTTTTTAATCAAAACAGTACTTGAAAATGAAAATTTAAAATTAAATCGACCCCTCAATCTTCTCCCGTGGATGTCGTAAAAGTCGACTAAGGGATTACCCGGACTTGTTAGTGCGATTCGTTGGTATAAGATTTGCTCTGGCCTAGCTAATTAAGGAGTGTGTGGAAGAAAGTGTTAGCGGATTCATTCGTGGGAAGGAATGGCGGCGATGAGCTCACCCCTTGTCACGTCAATATTCCCACGATGGCGTAACCCATAGTGAAAAGAGGCCCATTTGAAAAGTAATAAAAAAGATTGCATTTGCCATTGATCCCTGACTTTGACATTGATAATCTAAAACACAAAATTTACCAAGAGCGTCACATGGGCTTATCCAGTTTTCCTTGTCCTAATTATATTCAACTATAATTTTTCCTTGAACGATGTTTAGTTGTTTGTATGTTTGTTCATACCCACACCACACCGAAACGGCTGAACGGATTTCATTGCAATTTGGTACACTGATTAAGACCTGGATCGACCTATAGGCTAATTTTTGTCCTGGTAAAATGCGGGCGAAGCCGCGGGTGTAAACTATTCAATTACAGTTTACTGACTTCCAAATATTATCTCAATAATTGCTTCCGGAAATATTCTATGTAGAGCTGTGAATGCTAGTAGTGTGTAACATTTTATCAGAAGGAATTCTAATAATAAACACAGTTAAAAGTCTGTATGATGTCATATCCGCGAGTAATCAACAAGTAACAATGTTGTGGCTTTCCGCTGGCCAATGAATGATGAAAGAGGTCATGGGGTAAGAACCTAAGGGGTTACACTATTACCATGGGTTGTGACCCGAGCTTATTACTGCTTGTAAGTGCTGGGAAATCCTTGAACCACGAAAACTTTAAGTAGGTAACTGCGAATCCTCCTGCCAAGCGTGTTGATTGTGCCGAAACCCCTCATACATTCATGGGGAGGCAATGCAGCAATGGACGTCTAAAAGCTGCTGAAGGATATTAATTTGAAAGAGATGTGGAACGTATTTGTATTATTTTAGGTACTTACTTTACTTTTGATTTGTGGACTGCCGATTTAGTTGGTCACATTATTGACCTATTGCTTCTTTCGCTTACCCCAGAACCAGCAGCCGCTCTTGGACGTGGTCCGAGAGCGCGCCAGAGAGCTCTGCTCCGGCGCTGATGCCGCCAGTGGGGAGCGCGTGGAGACCACCACCAGGGAACTGGCCGACACCTGGAACTTAGCCTGCGAAGGTCAGTACTAGATGCTACACTTTCAACTCCTGCTAGGGAAGGGTACTGCTTACAACCCGCGTGCCATCTCGCTCGGACGTCGCGCACAAAATGTAGTTTTTAAATCTAAACAAAGACTTTTTAAGAAAATTAAGAAATGCATCCTTCTTTATATCTATTTCAACTATCATGGACAGTCTCAAAATTTACAAGGTTTTATTTACCCGGTGTCTGTGGGTAATCAAATCTTACAAGTTAAATTTGACCCACTTCCCGGTGTTCGATTGAGCTAGAATTTGGCATACCTGTCAAGTTCCAATGACAATACAATATTATGGTGACAACAAGCTGATCTGATGATGGAGACGGAAGGTGCGGACAACGGCACTCCTCAATAGACAGGCAGCGTTTCGGATCATTTTGATCAGCACACCGTTATGCCTGTGCCTGTGCGTCTGCCGTGTGCGTTGTTATGTCTTGTTTTTAACTAGTTTGTAAGGTGTGCAATAAAGTATTTTCATTCATTCATTCACCGTTCTGATCACTAATTTCTTAAAATCTTGTTTATAAAAGAGTATTCATTGAATACTAGCAGTTTTTGTATAATTTAGAAGCAATTGTTTTTTATTATGGAATTTTGTTTTCGTCTAACATAAAGCCTACCTACGTATTGTATACTACATTATTTATTTGATGTTCACGTTCATTGTTCTTCCCACAGGCTTATCAAAGCGCGCTGCAATAGCCGACCAACAGCTGCAGCGCTGGACGCAGTTGATGTCAGTGCAGCGCAGCCTGGGCGCCGCCGTGACCGCGGCCTCTGACCGACTGAGACAGCTGGACGCCCACCCCGCCACCAGGAGGCGGGCGCTCGACACCAGACATGCACTACAGGTTATTATTCACTACAAGCCTATCATCACACTGCAGGGCCTATATTGACTGTTGGAACAAGCAGAGGGTCCACCTGATGCTAAGCGGTAACCTCTGCCTATAACAATGCATTACCACATTGGTTACGTCCACCTAGGACGCGCCCTATGCGGTATTGCACTGGGTCCTGTGACATAAAGATGAAAAGTCTCATGTGCCTGTAATTTCACCTGCACCCATACCCTTCAAACCAGAACACAGCAATGCGAGCACTACTGCTTTGGCGTCGCTGTCAACTCGTGTTATTTGAACTAAATGACACCCCCCGCACCGCTCCACTACCGCAGGAACCTACACACTTTTACCTGTAGTTGCGGCGACAAGAGCAAAGCTTAATATAGTGGAAAGTGTCTCCAGCCAGAGTTGTTGTAGCTTTTAAGTTTCCTCACTCCAACTGTTCTCCCAACAGGAGCTACAAAGCGAAGTGTCAGGTCTAGAAGAAAGCAGGGACGAACTGCTGGAACACGCGGAGTACGTCGTCAAACTCCTCAAATCCCGCTCCAAAGAGGCTGCAGAAGATACCGAGAAGTCGGTCAAGGAACTCGTGGATGCATATGAGAAGTAAGTATTTCTGATTTAACAGGTTTCGGACCGTTCAGCTGGGTTACCATGAGCTCTTATAGCCATGCAGTTCTAAAACTATTCAGTATAAAATATCTGTTCCGTGATATCCACAACTATATAAGGCACAGTCGTAGAAGGTCTATAGATTTCTGCGATTAAATTTATTCAACGATAGTGAATATCAACGATGAAACTATATTTTGTGCTGAATGGTTTTTGAACTGAATGGCTATAAGAGCTCTTGGTTACCCCCCAGTAACAGTAAAAGGTAAGTGCAGGTATGTGGTATGGTTTTCCTTCAATCCAGACTTACGAAATAACGTGAACGGTTCCGGTTTTGCTATGGTAATAACGTTGAAAATAAGCGCGATTGGGGCCCAGATCATGTTATCATGTCTTTTGTTTATTTATAAAGCACCAGCAAGTCGGTACAATGTAAACTATACCCGTAGCTATCGGTTGCATGTCGAATTTAAACCACGGCGAGCGCACGGCACATTTTAAAATTTAAATATCTAGTTCGGCGAGTAAAGATACCACAATGTCTGAGATCAAAATTATGATCAAGCTATCTGTGTTCCGCGGTGACTCGTATAAGTTTCGATCCTGGGGAATATCGGCATAAAGATTAGGTAGCTTTCTACACATCAAAATCCGTCCAGAACTCTCAGCGTAAAGAAGTAACAAACACACACTTTCGCATATAAAAATGTATACAGTACAATGCCGACGTACGTAAATCAACGTCCAAAAAAACGAAAACATTGAAAATCCGGTAATTTAGCGTGACACTGCATCCTGTACCGCCAACTGAATCCGGAAGCTGACGTGCTTTTCTGGCATTCTTTCAACTGGTTGACAGGTTGGCGCTACGGAGGAAGAATCCCCTTGGCTACCAACATTCATTTTGTAAGACACTTTCCACTAAACACAGACGTGCACGCTTTATTTCACGATCGCTTTAGGCCTGGTTGCTGCTCTCTTACTAAATGTTGCCACTTGTCGATGAAGTGGAATCAAAATCATACAACTTTCACGACCTCTTATGCTTGTGGTTGGTGAACGGCAGGCAATATTTATTATGGACTAGCGACCTATGTGGTACATACATACACACGCCTATTTCCCCGAAAGGGTAGGTAGATCCTCAAATGGGCCTCTTTTCACCGTGGGAGGACTTTTCACCAAGAGGATTTTTTTTAAATACTTATACCTTCCTCTATGAATACCTTAAACGACAGTGAAATTCATGTCCAGTGGTACTCGAAGTACGTCACACGTAGTACCAAAGCCAAACCGACGGAAAGGCATTATAGAGAAGCAGCTATCTCGCGCCACCGTGAAATGCCGCGTCAGTTGATGCGATGCGTCGAGACACTTCAGTGGACAGTGGGTCGTGAAATCCGCTTTACGACCAAATATTCAAATTTTACAAGTCACATAATTGCTATTTTCTCGAACTAAGGTTGAATTTTGCGTGATTCCGTCATCGTGTACCTAAAACTGGCGACCAACGTTCTGGGGCCCCGTTTACTGCGGATTCTTGGCTAGCAATTAGACTTTAGGTTAATGTCTGTTTGTGTTGAGCTTGTGATTGATTGCTGGTTCAATGTGGGTGTCGTGTTTTTTTCTCTAGTATTATGTGATAGGTAGGAGAAATATAGGTCGATTCTAGAGACACGTTTTAGTCTCAGTTTGACACTGTCCATTCTCCTTCAGTCCGTGAATTCGATCGTTGCCAGAGTAGGTTCTTTTATAGCATTTTTGAGTCTTAAATATTTCGCGATTTCTACATAATGTAAAGTAGGTAATTTGCTATTTCATGGTTGGCTGCCCAGTTTTATAGCAAATTTAGATGAGTTCGTATCTTCAATTGCGTTGTATTCGCATTGGTATAATGGGATCAGTCCCATATGTTTCATTCTAAATTTTATTTAAATTGGAATTTATATCTAAAGTTGACACTTCATAAACAGAGAAAGTTATTTCAAAGCGATATCTTCAAAACTGAATGCGTAGTTAGTGCTGAGAGAGGCAAGAGGAATTACTTAAAAAATTGTAACAGTTATTTCGTAAATTTCAAATCTTTATCACCTGTTAAGTATTTGTGCTTGTTCAAATTCTTTATTGTTAGTTATTGTTTTGGGGAAGGCAAGCTCATAGAATTCTTAAAATTCAATTCCATCTTACTTGAGTCCGTTGAATGTACTATGAAACTGTAAGTAGGTACTTAGTACCTTACAACAAATTAACTGAAAAAACTCCCTTAAAAACTGTGTAGCTGTATAATTGGCTGGCATGAATTGCCAATTAGCCGGATAGGTTTTTACTGCAAATTTGAAAATATTTGAGAAAGTTTTGACATTATTGAATAATACCGTAAGCATAACAGCTAGGTATAAAAGAAAAATTAAGGGAAAACGTTTTTATTGAGGTTTTGGGTTCGTTTTGAATGTTATCGGAATACACCGATCTTAGTGTAACAAAATGTATTTTTTAAAGTAAACATATTGATCTCGAGTGATGTTAAACTTGTAAAAAACATTGTTTAAATGAAAAAGTAATTAAGTACACAAGTTGATGGGGGCATGTAACGGGCTAATACTTCAGGATTTACGCGCAAGCAAGTCTTATCTTTATGATACTGCAATAAATATTATAATAGTTTGAAGATTTCAGAGAAACAGAAAAAATATATTCTATTTATGATGACAGTAATAGAATTGTGTTAAAATTATAAGAGATCTGTTAGCTAGCCCATGATGTCATGGTCGCGCAGCTCATGTGCTTGGAATTTACATGTTTTTATATTGATTTACTCTTATTTCCTGAAGAATAGAGCACAAAGTTGTTTGAAGAAGATTTGAATCATCAGAATCATTGATGGTGTGCGTGTCATTGAGAGAGTGACGTCACGACCATTTTTAGGATAATTTTGTGTGCAAGAAGTCGCAGGAAGCAACTTGTGCTGAGAGTATTTTAAGCTATGAGCTGAGCCGCTCCGAGTTCATGTGCTATTTTCTCATACTAATATAAATTTTAGTTGGTCTCAAAGTAGGTAGGCAAGTTGTAAATGCGTGGAATCTTCATAATTTCCTAAAATATACACGGTTCCGAATGGAGGGAAATAAACCGTCCAAATGCCTGAGGTACCTGGTCAAAGTTCAAGTCACAGTTTTCTATACGTAACCCTAAAATTGTTCATCAAAGGATATGTTTATTATTCACTAGCTTTGCCCGCGGTACATTCATATCGGCTGAACCCTACATAATATCGAAATTGAACATGCACGAAAGTTTAAGTAGGTACCAATTTTTTTTCACTTTCACAAACTTTTACACATACAGAAAGACAAAACTTCTAAAAACGGTGATATGTTTTAAAATTTATTTCAAAATTACAGACACACACCTAAATTTTAAAACACATCTTTTTTGAAAATGTCGACTGCAGCTCTACCTCGTAGGGTCTCCTTGGCACGCTCTTAATACGATACCCAAACAAACTTCCACAGCTATTTCGAGCTATTTGGATTGAATAAAAGAGCCTTCATGTTTTCACCATAAATATCTACAGTACTACTTACGTTATTTTTAGCCACGTCACGAGTAGTCAACATTGTAACTTCCGACCAATAGGAACATCAGTGCCTAAGGCAGGTGTGGTTACTGCAAATTGGTTACTATTTATTGCATAGCACGAACTAATAACCATGCTGCTATCTCATAATGTGAAACAAAGGCACATGGCGCATAAAGCAAGATTTAATGTCCATAAAATTTGACATATGAAGGTTAGAGCTTCCGCGAGGCGCCTTCGCACAGGCAGATACAGAATTTAAGTTGTTTGAATTGAATTTGATGTCGTTTTTTCCTCATCTTGATTAGCGTCCTGTAGATATCCTCCCTGACTCACTGTTGGGTTTTTGCTCCTTTATATTCCATTCCGTTTTGCTCTCCTAGGATCTTATTTGGTAGTTCTCCCTACCTTTTTTCCAAGTCCCTACCATACCTATTACAGGCACATGAGACTGTTCCTCATTAAGTCTCAGGTTGGCGGGCGCGCTTAGGACGTGTACTAGGTGGACGTGACCTATGAGATAATGCACTGTTCATAGGGAGAGAGTACCGCGCCATCTGCTTATACCGTCATTTGAAGTTCTATAAAAAAAAAACAATTGTAAAGGTGGTTTGCCGAATCTATCTTTGCTCTCCTAAAGGCATCCTTTCTATCAGGTACTTATTGAGGCATTCCTTATACGTCGCATCCCACGATATGATCAAAATTCTAGTCAAATGCGAGGATTCATTCCATTGATGAAGTTTCACGTGGAATAATTGTTAAATCAAAAATTAAAATGAATACTACTACCTACTACTAGGCTGTGCTGCCCCATTCTTGGACAAAGGCCCCCTCCTTTGGCAAACATATAAAAATTTAAAAAACAAAAAATTACCTAGATTCGCAGATATATTGCAGTTCGTAAATTTCGCGATTCAGCCATCGAACCCTTGACCTATTGTTGCTCAGTCGGCTAGTCGCCCACCTTGTCACGGAGGTCGTATGACGTTATGGTAAGATTTATGTCAGCCAAATGTATATATGTAGATTGTAGGTATGGTCGCTACCTACCTATATTAATAGATGGATATTACTTCCGTGAGTCGACCTTGGTGCTAGTGCCTCACTCGACAGTCAAATGTAAGCATTTCAACGCAGAATTTAAAATTACTCAACCGTGATGTCATAAGTTTTTTTTAATGTCAGGTGCAAACCAAAGTCAAGTACAAAAATAAGCAATCAATGAGTAGGTAGGTATAACTAAAACGCGTATGTTTAAAATGTATAATCCGTGCCTTGATGTATGCAATAGTACCTACAAAAAGTTAATCAAACAAAGGGTTGCCCTGTAACTCTTTTAGAAAACATCCGGTTGCTAAGAAATAATTATGTTATTTTAGATGCACCCTTTGTTGGGACTTAAAGGTTTTCCGTATTGCTAAACATAAAAATATTTATTAGCTAAACGTTTAACTTCGACATCGGTAAAAAGGCATTATCCACATTCATGCATTTAAAGACATATTACCTACATTTCAACCGTTGGATTTATTTTTGAGGCAGGTCAGTTCTTTATTGTTATTTTAGGACTATGGCGATATTAAGCCATGTATGTTTGTTGCTTATCGCCTTATTCTACAACAATACTTGTGTCTAAGTTTGAGCCTTGTGTAGCAATATCGGATCGTTACATATTGCGACTTTCTCCTCATAAATAGGGACCAGAATAGAATCACTCGCAAGCTTCGTCAGAAGGACGGCAACGCCCTATGTATTGCGCATTGCCAGGGTAAACTGAAACCTTCCTACTGCGAAGTAAGGCAAGTTTTTGTCTAAACAGGGAGCCAGACGATCGGCAGTCAAGGGGGAGACATGTACTTAATCGTTATTCAAACCGGCAGACAACATTTCCGAGCTTACTGCGCATGCGAGCGAACGCAGCGGTGAATAGGTCAGGGCCTCTCAGTCTGCACTGGACAGCTACAGGAATATACTTAGAACAATCGCAATTTAACAACGAAAAAGATAAAACAAGATTTTCCCTCAGCGAGCAGTAAGCACGCGAAATGAAAGTAAAGTTCGCGGCGGAGAGCTTTAGTTTTTGCGTTGTGAAACGTGGTCGCTCTCGGGACGTGTCCCTTCCGCGAACTCCAAACGGCTCGGCTGGTCCCGAAATAAGTGACGGCGAGAAATAAACGAATTCCTACAGGATTGTACCATAGAACGAGACTGGAACGTGCCTGCGTCGCGATCGAGCGACGAAAAATAAGTTTTATATCGCTGAACGATGTTCGGACACTGAAAATATGTGATACAAATGTGAGTGCGCCTACGTGGAGTCGCAAGCCGGTGACTCACGCTCCCAATCGTATTTCTGTGAACTAGAAACACTGTCGGGTATAACAAGGGGAGATTGTAAGGCTGTGGGTATATTTCAGATCTGACTGCGTTCAATTACGCAATTATTTATCCTCACACCTAGCGCATTGACCGTGTCGCGCCGGCCGGGCCGGCCATGCTGGATTGTAACATTGATTAGGTAGGTAATCATCTCTTTGCTCGGTACTGCGCGTTTGTATTTCTAATTGAGGATATCCTAAGATCTCACGTTAGCTACTTGCCCACTTTTAGTTTTCCATAGGTACGTGAAAGGTTGCAAGCCCTTCGCCGCTTATTGGAATACTCCGCGTAGGTAACCCCATGTGACAACTAAAGCCATTGCAAATATAACCAAGCGTCGGTATTTTGTAAATTCAATAAGTAGGTACCTATTAAACTTAATTGCACAAAATGCTATTTTTATTTACAAAAGATGTTCTGCAAAATGTAGCTCTAATGTAGCTCTATCGATTTTGGATCTCACTAGGTATCTTAGAATCTCTATCGCTCTACAAAAGAGCGATAAAGATTCTAAGATTTCCGGACGTTTCAAATTCATTCGGATGAAAATTACCTGTAGTTAATTGAAACTGTCGTATTCGCATTAGTTATCACTCGGGCCTAGGTGGCCGAAGGTCAGCCGCTCTCACGTCACCCCATCATAAGGTAAACGCGCGCGTGTGTGCAGAATGTAAACACAAGCCGGCAAATGCACCGAAAAAACTCGTGCGCTATGATGTCACCGTGCAAACATTAGAACGTGGAATTTAAAATTAGATGCGTCCAGCGATCTATCGAATCGGTTCATTGAGCGACGAGCGGGCGAAGCGAGTGGAGCGCCGCGCGCGACCGATCACGAACGACGAGGTACGCGTGCAGGGCCGTCAACCGCGGCGCGCGGCGGGCGGCGCGGCGCCGACCTTGCGCCGTCACGGGCGACGCGTCACGCCGCGCCGGAACGATTATTTTCGTCGGCTTTTGGCACTCAACACCAACCGTGCGCTCCGAGACGCCACAGACTCGCATCGTCCGCGCAGTTCAAACGTTTTACTTAATATTATTTTTATTTTTCCGCAGATTGCGAAAGACTCTTGCGGCGCGGCTCGCGGAGATCGACGACATCGTATCCGAATTCGACCGAGTATCTGAGAGAATAGAGGAGCTACGTCAGCTGATTGAGGTGTCCATTGCCAAAGTCAGGACTCTCTACGTGTTCGGCGAGGACGAAGACGAGAACGTGAAAGCGCTTGAGAAGGAAGTGTCCGACTTGGTCGAGCGCACGAAAACTTTCACGGAGGAGAGCAGGAAGCGGTACGGCGGATCCGCCCCTGCTGACGTAGCGCAGGAGTTGTCAGCGTTGGAACTATCGTCCGAGGCGCTGGCTGCAGCGATGGAGGAGAAGGAGCGGGAATGGAAGCGCGCTCGCACCGCGAGGTTCGAGTACGCCACAGACGTCGACGACGTGCAGACTTGGTTGCGAGCGGCGGAACTCGTAGCACGCGAACGCACCTTGCCGCCAGAGCCATACAGAGAGAGGATTGTTGCCACCAGACAGGAAATACCGAGCGTGGCGGATCGCGTGGAGAGACTGACGCGCAACGCACGCGCTATCGTAGAAGGCAGCCGGGACGCCAGCGAGAGACAGTTAGTACAATCCACAGTCACTGCTCTATCAGAACAGTTCAGTTCTGTCTGCAGCGAGCTGGAAGCCCGACAGGCCGCCGTCGAGGACGCTTGCGATGCAGTGGCGAGGTTCCTCGCTCTGCTGGAGAAAGTCCTCCTGTGGGTGGAGACGCAACGTGCATTCCTAGCGCGGCCACTCCCATTGGCCGACTTGCAGGAAGTGCAGCAGAAACAGACTGAATATGGGGTTGGTATTCAAATTTCAGATTTTATTGTTTTTAAGAAATGGACCGGTTTTAATGTGGTTTGTTTTGTTTCAGAACGCGCTCAAGAGCTGCAAGCAGCAAGCCAAAAATCTAGCAGATATGGCGAAGGAGATAGAGGCGATAGAGAGGGTCACAAGTCCCGGGGACTTGGCCTCCAGGCTGGAGGCGGCAGAGAACGCGACCGTAGATGTAGAAAAGAAATTGGCGAAGACGGTCCGTAAAACAACAGAAAGTCGGGCTTAGTTGAAAAGAAATGCGCTAATTGTGTTCTTACTATTTCAGAATGGTTTACTTCAAGAGCTAGCAGAAGAATGGGAGAGATGCGAGAAGAAACTGAAGGATGTCGGACACTGGCACGAAGCGACTGCCCGGACGCTCGAGGCGCCGCAGAACGCTAAGAAACCCCTCAGGGACCGACTCGCCCTGAGGGAGAAGCTTATTAATGATATCTCGACTCAGAAGACTAAGATCTCGTATGCGGTGGAGAAACTCAACGTTAGTTGCCTTTTGAGATGGCGGAGGATTCTGTGTTCTTCTTTTTGTCTCGGCTTCAATGGTCGATGAGACGAGACAGGTTTCGCCTTAATTTATTGATCCATTTATATAATCATCAGCAGCTATAATCAAGTTTCGGATCTCGTCTCATCGTCTATTGGGTTTAGTTGTTGGTCGTTGTGTTCCGGCGTTCACAGAATTTTGCCTTTTGTTTGTTTGCAGGTGCATTTCGACGCTTCAGGCGTGGCCGCGGGCAGCGCGTTCCCCAGCGGCGTGGAGAGCAGCGCGCGCGCGCTGCACGAGGCGCTGGACGCGCTGGCGGGCAGCACGGCGGTGCAGGCGGCGGCGCTGACCGCGGCGCTGCAGCAGGTGGAGGCGTACGCGGCTGAGCTCGCCGGCCTGCAGGAGCGCTACACGCGCGCCGAGCAGCAGCTGCGGCACGCCGCGCAGCCGCACGCGGCGCCGCGCGCGCCTGACGCGCACCAGACGCACCGACAGGTAAGCCATCGGTCGATCACTTCGTGACGAACGAGTTCTAGTTTTGTTTATCGCCGGGCGGCGGCACCGCTTCGTCACCCCACGCGCCGTCCCCCGGCCCGATAGATAGCAATCACTGTCGATATATATTCACCGTTTCTCTGTTTTCTGTTCTCCCCTCTCCCCCTACCTCACTTACTAACTCGCTAATTTGATATCGTCCGCTAGGAGTGTTCCGAGCGTGTCAACTCGCTCAAGAGTAAGATAGCCGCTAGGAGAGAACGCGTTAAGTTGCTACTGCAGCGAGGCGCCCCCGAGGCTGAGCCGCTGCGCGACGCGTGAAGCGTCTACATATAAGACAACCGTTCCGCGTACCTTCCGTATCGATTAAAATATTTAAGTAATTTCTATGTAAGATAGAGTAAAATACACGAATCATCATACTCTAGAGTTTCCTTTCGCGAACCCAGACTAGGTGCTTAGGCATATTAGGCACAGCAGTAGGGTTTCATTCCATCTCGCGATCCGAGACCCTCTAGTAAATGTTCTTTTGTCCGTACTTGCGTATCAGGAGATCGGCCGGCGAATCGAGGAGCTCACCCAAGCCGTCTACGAGATCGACCCCTTCTACCAGCCGCAGGCGAGTGGCGAGGCGGCGCGTGAGTCAGGCGGCGCGGCGCTGGCGCTGCAGGCCGCGGCGCGTGCGCGCGCTGTGCGCCTGCGCGGCCGCGAGCCCGTGCGCCGCGCCGCGCCCGCCTCCGCACCCGCACCCGCCTCCGTCTGGCTGCTCGGCGGCACCACCTACGCCGAGATAGTGCGAGGCTCCACATCGCGATCCAACACACCTGGACCAGAGTCCCGTGCGTCCAGCGTACGCAGGGCAACCCCCACCGACACCTATGATACCGACGACCGAGAGTCAGTTACGCCAGAGGATATCGATCCCGTAGATACCAGAATGAGTCCCGTGGAGTACCGGGCGAGCCCGGTGGAGATCAGAGTGAGCCCCGTGTTCGGCGACTGTGCCGGGCGCGAGACTCCAGTGTGTGAAGTCGCCAGTGAAAGTGTCCGATACGATGAGTGTTCCGAGTATGTGCCAAGTTTGGACATTCCCGCGGTGGAGTTTGTGCCCCAGGAACTGCAAAAAGTACCGTACTCCGAGCCAGCTGGCTACGGAGTGGAGGAGATTAGGGTCGAGCGTTGGGAGGTGACGGAGGTCACACCCGCTCCCGAGCTCGCAGCACCGGTGAAGCCGACTAGGGCCACACCAGTTCAGTCTGCTATCTTGACCATCCCGGAGCGAGAGGGTCGCTCCCGCAGTCCCTCGAGGACCCGGTCAGCTGAGCTATCGTATGCCGAGATCCTTGCGTTGGGTCTGCGTAGACAGGCCCACATGGTGACCGCTCTGCCGCAGCCACAAGTAGCTCAAGTTGAGCTAGTCAATAAGATAGTAGTTGAAAGTGGAGAGCGGTCCCCACCAGCTCGGCATTTGGCGCCAGAAAGAGTAGAAGCCGCAGCCCCCAAGCTGAAAGTAGAGCGCCCAGCGAGACCAGAACGCATACAGAGACAGGAACGTCTAGACAGGCCTGAGCGGCCATTCCGAAGCCGCTCCAGGGATATGCCAAAACAACGACGTGGCCCTGAAAAACGCCCCACCAAGGCACATGATGTACAGGCCATGAAGAAGAAGAAGACCGCAAAGAAGGTCATCGAAGTGCAGGAGTTCGAAGATCTTGAACCGGAAGCTATTGTGGAACCTCCTCCTGCATTTTCCAGTCCGGTCAAATCGATCGCACCAGATTGTGGCCCGGGCAAAAATGTCAAGGAGATTACTAAAAAACTGCAACATAGCGCCACGGTTGTCGAGACCGTCGTCGAGACAGTTGATGCTCAGGCCACAACCGACGAAGAGGTGGAACAGAAAAAACAGAAGAAGAAACCAAAATCAAAGAGAGTGAAATCGACAGAGGACGAGATACAGCGAGCTCTCAAAGAGATCGAGGAGATCGATAACAAAAAGAAGAAGAAGGCCAAATCGGATGTTATGTCGTTGGTTGAAACGTCTGCTAAGACGAATAAAGAATCTGGCGAAATAACAGAAGCACAGTTTCAGACGGTTCATGATACTTCGGATGATCAAACTAAACCCAAGAAAAAGAAAGTGAGAAAATATCCTCAAAACTATACTAAAGATGCAAAGCTTACAGTTGCGTCTCACGCCGAAACTGATGTGTTTGAACCGATTTTGGCTTCACATAAAGTAGATAAAATCAATAAAACCATACATAAGGAGTCGTTAGAAAAAACGAATCTTACAGAGAGCACGAGTGAGTTCATAACTGTGGAATCATCAGTATTGACCGATATATATCAGTGCAACATTTCAAGTACTACCACAAAACAAGCTAGTCAACTCTACGATGTTGATGTCGGATCTTCGGAAAGTTTTGCAGAAGATAATATGAGTAAAGTTATTGTAGATTTTACAACACCTGACCCGGAGCCAGGTGTCATTAAGAAATCTTCAAAACCCAATAAACAACCAACACAAAATGAAATGGAAAAAAAATATCAAGATAAGCCTCATAGTATCGCAAGTTCTATGGACAGTTTCGAGGCAAAAGAACCCGAAACAAAAATAGAATTAAGTAAGGTCAATAAACTTGATGATGAAAAAGCAACTGTTCTGAGCATTACATCTGAATTTATTTCCAAAGAATCTAAAAATTTTAAGAAACTGTCAGAACGAGCTACATCTTCCAATCAGCAAGAAAAGAAAGAAGACGTAGCTCCTGAACACATTTTGGATGTAAAATCTGAAGAATTGACAATCGAATTAAAGGAAGAAATTTGTAACGTATTTGAAGAAAAAAGTAACCAACACAAATCTAGCACGAAAAGTAAGTTAGGTGATCAAAAAAATCTAAATTCAGGAAAATCTCTTACGGAAACGAAACGAATTTCTTTTGAAAAGGATGATACTTCAATTGACAAGGATGAGGAGAACATAAAATTGCCGTTTCAGTCAAAAATGGAAGATGTTAAAATTTCAAATACAGTTGAACATCACGATAAAAAACAGTCTAATAAGAAATCTAAAGCCAAGAAAGTTAAATTAAATAAAGAAGGCGATATTCCTTCTACAAAAATTGATACAGAAACAGTAGAACCTATTTCAATCCCGCAGGAAGATGACTTAATTGTGAAAGAGTCTTTAAAATTACAAGAAAAAGATGTTGTTAGTGCTGATATAGTAGAATCAGTTGAATTAACACCATCCAAAAAGAAATCTAAAGCCAAAATAGGCAAATCAACTGGTCAAGAAAGTGTTATTTCTGTCAAATCTGTTACGGATATGGTAGAACAGAGTTCAATTCCCAAGGAAGATTCAATAACGGTAATAGAAGCAGAAATCACACAATTACCGATTCAATTAGAAAAAGAAGCTGCAATTACTGAAAAATTAATTCAAGACAAAAATCTAAATAAGCTTTATATTGAAAAGGAAGATACTATCACAAAAGCAGAAACCGTAATATTACCGGTTCAAATAGAACAAGAAAAAGAATATGAAATCTCTGATAAATTAGTTCAGGTTGAAGGAAAGGCGTCGAAAAAACATACGAAATCTAAGAAAGATAAATCAAGTGAAAGAGATATCGGTACAGAAAAATGGCTTGCTGAAACAATCAAAGACATTTCGTTACAAACGGAAGGTACGTCCGAGGTTACCGAACCAGAATGCGTTGGCTTGCCTGGTCATTTAGAGCAAGTAAAAATAATTGGCGAAGTATCAAAAAAAGAAGAACAAGGTGGAGAACAAAAACCATGCAAAAAGAAATCGAAATCTAGAAAAAGCAAATCAGGTGATCATAAAGATCTTGCTTTGGAAACGGGAAGTCAGACATCAACAGAATCAAATACGTTGATTCCTAAACAAAAAGAAGCCGTTATATCACAAATTCAATCGATCCCAGAAAGTTTGGTTTCTAAAATGGAAGAACATGGTGAAAAATCAAGCAAAACTAAATCAAAACTCAAGAAAGGAAAATCCAATGATCTAAGAGATGTTACTGCAGATAAGCCTGTTGATGAGACCAAAGAACAGAGATTTATTCAAACAGTTGATTCAATAGTTTCCATAGAAGCAGAAAAAACTAAAGTGTTCGTTCAAACAGAACTTGAAATGGCATCTGGTATAGCTCAAGACGCTGAGCATCCAAAGACTTCGAAAAATAAATTAAAATCCAAGATGGGTAAACCAGTAGATCAGAGAGAACTTGTTCAAGAAACAGTGAAAAATCTAAAATCAGAAGATAATTTTATAGCCAAAGAGTCTTCCAAAATACAAATTCAAGAAGATATTCTGAAAAAAGAAGACCAAGATGAAGGTCGAAAATCTACCAAAAAGAAATCTAAATCCAAGAAAGACAAATCAAGTGATCTTATGGAAAAAACATCAGATAAATTAAAAAGTGATGATGCGATACTATGTGTTGAAAAATCGCCTGAGTTGATCATTGTTGACACTGAAACCTCCAATACTGAAACAATAAAACATATTGATAAAATAGAAGAACATTTTGTGGAGGTAAAAAGCTTAAAGAAAAAGTCAAAATCCAAGAAATCCAAAACAAAAGACGATGATATCGAAAAAGCTCTAAAGGAAATAGAATTTCTGGAAACTTTAAAGACAAAACCGAAAGAAAAATCATTGAAGTTAAAAGAAGTTTTGCCTAAGATAAATGCAGCAAAGAAAACGGATCAAGATGATTTGCCAAGTGATAATAAAGACATTGGAGAAACTGATGTATCTGCAAATACAAATCCAGGTGGATACATTGACTGGAACACTTTACTGGCGGAAGAGGAGGGTATTCCCGTAGCGATAGCTGAACCCCTCATTCAATCTGACCTTAAATTGTTGGAAACGGTTACAAGTAAACAAGTGGCTACTGAAGTCACTATCCTGAAAGAAAGTACACAGTCATTCAAAAGTACTAAACTGGAAACATCTTCTGTGACATCTGAAGAAGTACCTAATGCGATTAGGGATTCAGTTCTACCCGTAACAGATTTTAATGATTCACAAAATGAAATTGGGACAACTAGCATAATTGAAAGCCAAGATGACACATCTACTTCGTCAATTCCTTCCTGTGAACAAAACAATAATGTAAAGTCCAAGAAACCAACAAACGAAGATTCTTACAATATTGTGAATGAGATTACTCATTACGAACCAATCATTCAGGATGCTGAAACACGGACAATATACTTAATCACTCACGAAGAGAAGAAACTTCCTCCCATTAGGACGGTCAAGGTCTTTAGGAGTAAAAGCAACTCTCTCGAAGAACCACAAACAACTGACGAAACTGCATCTGCCAAGCCAGAGCAAATTAAAAATAACAAAATCACTGATGAAGTGTCTTCCACTAGGTTAAAACATGTAATTGAGTCAATGACTGAAACTGCGAGTGAGCTTGATAGTATTGTAGAAAAGAAGCAGCTCATCGATGAAGAAAAACCTACAGAAATTGCCAGTTTTTATGAAACTCGTGTAGAAAGTGATGCCACTATTCCAACTGATTCTGAAAATTCCCAAGATGGTGCAGAGACATATGATACTGAACTAGTTCTTAAAACAGAGCAAAGTATTGGTACTACGACTTCTAAAAAATCTATGACACAAAATGTGATCGAGTTTATGAACAGAGAAATTCATCAAGAGTTCATCAATCAAAAAACCGTATCTGACATTGATGAAATCGTGCCGGATGACCAAATCAAAGGAAATAAACTAAACGAGCACATCCTCGAAAAACCAGTTACTGTTTTTGAACGACTTGAACAAACTGAAACACCAGTAAAAGAACCAGTCGGCAAATCAGAGGTTAAAACAATGTCCGAAGAGGACTTTTCGGACTATATTGTCTTAGAAGAAGCGATATTCGGCTCGGTTCAAGACAGAAATAAAACTTATTCAGAAAAAAAACTGAAAAACTCTACTAATATTCCTTATGAGGAGCTGATCAATGATTTTAAAACCTATTCTATTGATTTAGATACATATACAATGGATTACGAATATAGCCAATTAATGCAGCAGAAACGTGGACAATCCACACTAAATCAACCATCTGAAAAAGAAGCAGAGCCAGTATCTGTTTCACCAGCAACTGTTACTGTGAAAGAAGATACGCCAATTACTGAAAATATGATAATATCTCCCGTCAAATCCGATATACCTGCATTCAACTGTCAAGAAATTGTTGACGCTGAAACAATATTAGCAACAAAGTTGCAAAAATCTTTAGACGCTATAGTTTTGACACCAGCTGCTCAAGAAAGAATAAGAGTAGAGCAAGGTGTTGAAAACCAAGCCAAAATATTATCATCTTCATCCAATAAGTTAGTAACGACTCATAAAAATTTCCTTGAACAAAATATTGATCTCATTGCTAGTGAAAGCAGTATTCCAAAAATGGTTGGTGAATTCGACTCATTCGACTCATCTAAAATACATACAAACACTGCTGATGTCCTTGATCAAAATATTGATCTCATTGCCAGTGAAAGCAGTATTCCAAAAATGCTTCATGAAGTCAACTCATCTAAAATACCGACATACACTGCTGTTCCATCGACTAAACTAGAAACTCTTCTTGCACATCAAGCGAGAGCGAATGTCAAAATGGACATATTACGCCAGGAAACACCTAGGCTAAGTTACCATGAAATTTCTGATGCTGAAAAACTTTTCGGTACTATGGCAACATTAGTTCAGGTGGAGTCTGAGATTATTCTGCCAGGAACTGAGACAAAACAAAGCGAAACTCCTTTAAATATACAAAATGATAAATCGAATGCTGAAAATCTTCTAGCTACTTCTGAAGTAGATAAATTATTACCAGCTAAACTAGCTGAACACAAAGTAGATGAAATCCCGGAAGTTGCTTCTGAAGAAGAAAAGGCAGTTGTCCCTGAAAAATCTGTCATAACTAACCTTGATAGTGAAGTACCACGGCATAGCTATACAGAAATTACTGATGCAGAAAATATGATGGTAACCATCTACCAGCAAAGTCAACTATCAACGAGCTCTGATGAAACTGAAAAACTATTGGGATCTTTTGGAAAACAATTACTAGCATCCGTAAATTCAAAATCAAGGGAATCCAGTGTTGATTCGCATACAGTGACTGAAGTGCACGAAGGTAAAGAAGATCAAGTTCTTCAAAATATAACTTCTTTCATCACTCATGAAATGAACATGACAGCACAACAATCGCAGTCTGAGCGTACTTATAACAACGCTATCCCAGACCAGAAACCGGTAACTAACGGCATTGCACCGAAATTGGCAATAGTTGAAAATGTTATTACTCCAGTTCAAAAAGAACGTCAAATTGTTGTTCATGAAATACCTCGGTTTAGTTACAATGAATTACACGACGCTGAAGTAAGATATGCATTATCTCGTGGATCCTCTTCGGCAGTCCCTGCTAATCAAAATAACGAGACTACAGTTAAAGAAACTAAGAAAGCAAAATTAGATTCGGAAAAGAGTGCCGAAGAAAGTATCACTTCAATATCGGAACATAAACCACAGCCCATGGCCAAAATTTATGACGCAATTTCAATAGACCAAACATCGAAGGCTGAGGGCCAACATACTGAGTTTGAACCACTTCGCCATTGTTATCATGAATTGAAAGATGCTGAATGTGCCCTTGCAGTAATAAATACTTCTAAGATTGTTGAAGCACCTACTCCAGTAGAAGATCAAGCACCCATACTAGAACAGAAAGAAGATGAAATATCTGAGAATCTTTTGGGTCAAAAAGTAACTCAAGAAAGTAATATCGTTAGTAAAACATTAGTGGAACATACTATTGATCTTATTAACAGTGAAAGTAGTAAGGGGGAACCTGAAATACTTGCTGCTAAATTTGAAGATACCAAACAGGAATCTCCTGCAGGTCACCCGATTGATGAAAGGCAAACTGTTTTAGACCAACAAAAAATTTATTATTCATTTGAAGTCGATGATCTTACAAACACTCCAGTTGAAGTGGTGTATGGAGATGCTTCATCTCCGGTAATAACTCAAACTGACAGTTGTACGCATAAGATAGATAATATTTCTAAAGAACAAACATCAGCTCCTAGTCCATCAGGTGTTGTTGAGTTGGAAATAGTTGACGTTGATAAAATAAATGAATTCATTGATTCGAGCAATATCAGAGCCGAAAATGTCAGTAAAAGCGTAAGTCGTGTTACAGACAATGCACAGCGTGAAGGTGATGAAAAACTGAAGAGTATTGAATTAATCAAATCTGAAACGACTGTGGAAGAAAACACAGTGGAACCATTCCCATTAGAAGTTGACAAATATATCGTTACTACTAAAGTATTTCAAATTGATGACATGGACGATACTCTAGTTCCTGTAGTATTTGGAGACATCAAAGATGTCGAAGAGTCAATTAGAATAAGATCGCTTACTGAAAATTTAAAAAGCGAGGAATCCGTTTTGCCTGGAGGAACTACGGATGACAGTGTTGATTGCGAAGAAAAAACGTCAGAAATAAAAATCGAAACAAGAACTGACAACTTGGAGACTGACACTGTAACTTTGTTCGATACTCTTCAATCAGAACAAGTTTTACGACCCTCGGAATATCTCGTGACCAAGCCTGACACTATCTCGGCGAAATTCATTCAGTATGAAGCACTAAATACATCTACACAAAAAACTGAGCTTGTCTCTACTACAAGTCAAACCGTTACTAATATACAAAAACAAACTCTGGAAGCAAGTACGGATAAAAACTTAGTTACTGATGGCTTTATTGATATAGTTGCAGAAAAATCGGAACTGACTAACACGGAAACTGATAGTCCTCGTCCAGAAAAGTCTCCCATTCACAGTTTGCATGATCTCCTTCCTGAAATAGATTCCATTCCTGAATTCAAACCTTCTTATACCAACACTGTACTGTATTCTAATTTATCGGCTGATGCACCAGAATTCACACCCTCTTACATGTACCAGAGTATTACGACTACTTTGCCCGAAATGATGCCAAGTAGTTTAGAAACTGGAGATTTTATCATTAATCAAATGTTACAAAAACCTCCTAAAATGGAAGATGTTTTGGAAATAACTGAAACTACAGAATATGATCCAAATGTAATTTCTTATTCGTCTGTGTTGAGAACAAAGAAGTCCAAGCCTGAACCGGCCCCAGAACCAATATTAGAGCAAAAATCTGATCCGCTTATAACTGAAAAGTCGGTTATTACGGAACCAGAGAGGTCAAGTTCAAATGAACGAGTTCAGGAAGAAAACAATGAATCTAAAACTAAACGTAAGAAAAAGAAGAGGAAGGATGATAAGAAAGAGGTTCGACATATACCAGAACCTCCACTGGCTGAAGTTCCACTTATTGTTTCTGAAGTTGCAGTAGCAGCTCCAGAACCAGTCAATGTATGGGCTAAAGCAGCTGATGATGGTAAATCATATGCCAAAATTTTAGCGGAAGGCTTAGAGAACAAAGCTTTAGAAGTTTTTGTACAGCCAAAAATTGAGAAGCAACTTGAAACTACTGAAATTCCCCGAGAAAAGACAGAAAAACAAAGAACGGGTAAAAAACAACGCAATGTGGCTGAAAGGCGTATAGAAGTTGCAGAACCACCGCAACAGACCATCGATGAAGTTGATCCAAGGCTTGTGCAAGAAACTGTAGAAACTGAACAAGTAGAAAGTTCGATCGGTTCTTGGGCCGCAATTGTGGCAGCAAATCGGCCATCACCCGATAGATCACCAAAACCAGAAATCGATTACATGCAAAAAGAAGCCGTTCATACTTCCACTACAGTAGCTCCTCTGATTATGATTGAAAGATCGGGTTCAGACCATACTAAACCTGAAGTTGAAATTGATACTGAAGGTTTCATTACCGTAGACAGAAGCAGAAGATCAAGGTCAAGATCTAGAGTTGACCGCTCGAGATCTAGTTCAAATGTTAAACAAAAACATGACATTTTCAATAGATTTGAAGCACTGGAGAGCACGTTCAAACCTGATATATTGGATTCTACTCAGAACCAATTAGGTGATAGAAAGCAACAAGTTAGAAAAAGTAGAAAGACCCGTTCATCTAAATCAAGGGAAAAAGAAGTTAATCCCAAGACTACCGAAGTCATTAAATCTGATGAAGATCCACAACCACCAAAGAAGGATAAAAAGAAGCGATCCTCTAAATCCAAAGATACAGTCAGCAAACACCAAGAAGAAAACCCAAGAAAATTGCATGTAGAAAAATTTGAAGAACCTCAAGTAATACATGATAAAGAGATTAAACCAGCGAAAAAAAGTCAAGCTGACATAAATACTGTACCGGAGAAAGAGGTTAAACCAGAGAAAGAAATTAAACGAGCGAAAGCGGTTAAACCAGAGAAAGAAATTAAACGAGAGATAGCGTTTATACCAGATAAAGAAGTTACACCGGAGAAAGAGGTTAAACTAGAGAAAGAAGATAAACTAGATAATCAAGAGATTAAATCAGAAAAAGAGGTAAAACTAGAGAAAGTGGTTAAACCAGATAAATATACTAAACTAGAGAAAGAGACTCAATTAGAGAAAGAGATAAAAGGAGGGAAAGAGTTAAAAAAAGAGAAAGAGGTGAAAACAGATAAAGAGGTAAAACCTGAGAGAGCAGTCAAACCAGAGATAGAAACTAATCTAGAGAAAAAAACAAAACCAGAGAAAGAGTTTGACCCAGATAAAGAGACTAAACTACAGAAAGAGATTAAACCAGAGAAAGAGGTAAAACCGGAGCAGATTCCTCATTATCCTGAATCTGAGAATAAAAAGAAAAAGAAAAATAAAAAGAAGGACAAAAAATCTGAACCACATCCAGCCCATGTTTCTGAAAAAGCCCCTTTGATTGTTCCATCTTCGGTACCAATATCATCTTCGGTTGATGATACTTTTGCAAAGCAAGATATTTCACAAAAGCCTGAGGCTCACGCCCCTTCTTCATTGCAAGAGCAGGTCGATAGCCCCAAACCCCTGGAAAGCATTGTATCTCCTATTGTTACCTCGAAGCCAATCTCTTGGGTTGATGTTACTTCTTCAGAACAAGAAGAGAAACCTACCAAGGAAACTGTACTAACTCCAGTTGTTAAAACATCTGCTGGGCAAAATATATTATCCGTGGATGTTACCAAGGACGAAATTAAACAGAAATCTAAAGCCCAAATCATTTCACCATTGCACAAACACTTTGACAGCCAGATATCGACTCCCGAGTCTATACAGACGCCGGTCAAAGACAGATTATACTCTGAAGCCCAGTTCTGGAAAGTAGATCCTAGCGTTCTGGAAGACCTGAGTAAATTGGATGAAACTTTATCTATTGAAGTTCAGCTACCGGTCAAAGATGAACCTATAGAAACATCAGAGGTTACTAACGCTGAGGACCTTAAAATTGCTTCGAGTGATATATTGCAAATCAAATCGGATTTCACAGGACGATCCGTTGATACATTTATATCTGAAGAAATCAAAACAATCGAATCTCAGAATGACACTGTCTCTCAGACAGAGCAAGATAAAATAACTGAGGAACAATCTCTTGAACATAAAATGGCTGACTTACAGCGGGAAATCGAGGAGATGCTATCACCTGAAAATGATTCTTCTCAAGAGGATGAATCACCTAGAGAGTTGACAGACACTCAGACCTCGATCGATTATCAATATGATGAGTTACTTGACAACATGTCTCCTTGTTTAGCTTCTCCGGAGCCAGATGAACTTTCACCTCGAATGAATTTGTACCAAGAACCGACATCAAACCCATTGATAACTAAACTTGACAATATGCAAGACGATGACGTAGAGGAGAAGCATATTAGCTTTAGTATGATCGATTCAGTGCTAGATGACACTGAATCGCTATCAATAACTGAAACGCACTCTCTCGAACATACAGAAGGACCTTTTTCATTCAGTCAAGATGATGTCCTCATCACGCCCAGAGAGGCCGGCAAAATAGATACAGTAGTGACTGCACAGATGACATCCGTTACCGAAATTGAAAATGTTCAACCAGAAATTGAAAATAAATCTGAAAGTAAACTAACTGACAGTGCATCTACACAGGTGACATCCATTATTGGAATTGAAAGTGTTCAACCAGCACTTGAAACTAAATTTGATAGTGAACCAACTAACAGCGCATCTACACTAGTGATATCTAATACCGAAAATGAAAATATTCAACCTGCACTTGAAACTAAATCTGGAAGTGAACCAACTAACAGTGCATCCATCGCTACTAACATTTCTAAAACCAAATATACATTCAGTACCGAAAAACATACTGCGGACGACGCAGAGTTGTTACATGAACACAAATCCAAAGTTGAGATAGTTCAAAAACCTATTGAAATCGTAGAGCAGCCTAAACTTATAACTTCCCATGAAAACGAGCCCCAAATTGACGACGGCATAAGCGTAGAGGAAAACATTATCATCGATACCTCATTCTGGCCCGAAAAGCATTTATACCACGATGCTGAATGTCAGTACTTCCTGCTCATGGCTAGTCGATTCAAAAAACCGACCGTCACCAGTCCTAGTGTAGAAATTCCCGATCAAAACGATAAGGACAAAGATCCTGGCGGTAGTTCAGGTCACTCTTCCGGAGGCGAGGAAGCGCCGAAAGATGCTTCCGGCTCTCCCTTCGACTCCAGCTACATGTCGATGGACCTGCCGGGCGGCATCTGTAGCTGGAAGGACCACAGTTCCTACCTGAGCGTTGAGCCAGTGCCCGCCGCGAGCGAGGCTGCATGCACGCCCGCGCTCTCGCCAGCTAGGGAGGATATACTAACCGCCCTGTCCCCCGAACCAGCCCTACCCTCACCCACACAGGCGCCGGCGGACAGCGAACCAGCCCCAAGGACATCCAAGGTGAATGACACCGAGTCGTATTGTACAATCTTACACTTTATTATTTCTGTTTGGCATGATATACTTACCAAATTTTTAATTTCACAAATTACAAGGCTATGTATCGTGAGCTGTACAGCAACGCCGAGTTTGCCGTTCGTCTTGTAGTGCCATTTGGCTAGCACTTGTAACTCTTAGCGGTAATACGCAATTTACGAGTACCTAGATACGCATTTCGATACGTTAGTTTGTAATGTATTTATTGTATTAGTGTGCAATCTAGTCATCTCTAGTCAACGTGTTTAACTATTGAGATTTTCATAATTAACTTTTTCTAGTCTTTGTCAATGATCTGATTATTTTATAATAAAATTTAATGTATGTTATCTGCATTGTTTTATTTTATAGGGTACACCCCTTGTTAGGACAGGCAGTCAAATTGGCCGCTACGAGACGATCGCCAACATGTCGCTATATTACAAACATTCTCTCAAGTTTCTAGAAATTTGGGCTTGTCGTTGAAATTTCAACTACTTCAAGAGATCAGATACAAATCTGATTAGCTGTATTATTTCGCAATCTGCAAAAGGGACGCTATCCTTTAATCCTGCAGTAATCATAGTTCATGCTCTTGAGCAGGTCAGTCCTGTTTCTCAGTTTTGTATTATCCATTTTAGCATAACCCTGTTTCGTAGTTTACGGAACTATTATTGGAATTCCCATTATCTTGTGATTTTCTTCATCTTTCCTCTGCCCATATTACAATTTAAATGATGGTGTTTCGCACTGAAATCTAAATTTATTTCCGCTTGTCAGTGTGTCTGGCACGCTTTACACACGCTAAATCACCGGCCTAATTGACTCAACTAACTATGATCTATAGTAGGTATATAATTCGCGAGGCATAACTTTTCAATTGATCAATTAACATAATATCAACTAAAAATAAGTTACAAAATAAGATATTATTTAATAATTTATTATTATTTAATTATTGTTAAGTTATTAAAACTGTTATTTGTATGCAAGAAAGATCTCACATGTTTGGAGATCACACATCTCCATAAAGTAAATCCACACAAGTTCTAAAGTTCTCAGAAAACTGATATTATTTTTAAGCTAAAAGCTGTGTCTCTCGATTACTTGTACCAAATTCTGAATTAAAAATACTCTAATGAGCTTTGTTCTTCGGAACAACTATTTTGATCTAAATAACTTTCGGTGCGAAACACTTGACAAATTAGCTTTATTTGTTGTTTTTGATGTATTGGAAGCCTAGTCTCACCGGAATGTGGCCGAATGATGTTAATTTGAAGTCGCATGTCATGCCAAATCTGTTTTAAGTCTAATCTGTGAATTTGATGTTGTACAATGCGTTGCTAACATGTCCATGCATCTGAAATGATCCCATGGACTGCTATTTTACCCGTTTTGTTTTTTATGATGTGGAACCAAAAGATTTTCTATTCAATTTAATTTGCAATTAATCGCGAACTGCTAAAGCAAATATAGGAATATGTAAATTACGATACTTACTTATATAGATGAATTATTTTAAAACATCAATAGTTTGTAAACATCTGACTGTATTTTTTAATTCTAGAAAAACACGCGTTAAAATGTATCTTTTTCATTAGAACGTCGTGTCCCTATTATTGTGGAATCCTTGAGTTGTACGTTTGGCCATTTGCTCATACAAACAACGGTCCTACTTTAGAGCCGAGTCGGGTTGTGGCTGATTTATGGTTTGGAAGCGGTCCAAAATGTCCAAAGAATCAGTAACGTTTTCAATTAATGATTTAGGTAGTTGGCCGCAAATATTGCTTGCACTATCTGTTCCATTCTAATTTCAATAAATCAAAATAATAAGTTAAAAATGCCAATTCCTACGCGATGGGTATTTTAGAAAATCTTTTGGGTCTACCTCTCTACTGTAAAAAAGAGTGTGTAGCTAATCAATGTGTGTGTTCTCAGGATGAGTTATCTAACGATATTGAAAGTCTGCTGCAAGAGATCAAGGATGTGCAGACCAGGCTCACAGACCTGCCGGATGAGAGCCTCGACGCGATGGAAACCGGACTGAAGGTGAGTTTCACTGTAAATATACCTCTCTGAAAGCATCCCAGCAGTGTACCTATGCCTACGCTTACAAACGCGATCGGACTCAAAGTAAACAAAACTAGAATTACATTACGTCACGTTTAAATCTTAAAATTGAATAATGTTTCTACGAATATATTATGTGACGAATGAGTAAATGGTGATGTTTTAACAAATGATGTCACATAGATTTAAACTAAAATGGAATTACGTCACGATTACATTTAAAATGGCAAAATGATTCTACAAATAAATATGCTCTCAGCCTTGGCAGTGAATGGTAAAGTTTTTAACAAATGATGATGTCACATAGGTACACAAGTATTACGACATGGAGTTAATAATACAGTCAGTGTTTGGCATCGCATTCTAGGGCACTAGTGTGTGAAACCGAACGGGGGGCACCCGAACGAAAACGAGCGAAATTTCGAAGACATTCGAGTTTTCGATAATTTGTACGAATTTGAATTTACAATGTATTTCATTAGGCGCTTCATTTAAAGCGATAGTGACTTATCTAATGGATTTTAACTTGAAGACGGAACTTTAGTAAGTAGAAATTTAATTATCCATTGAATAATTTCAATTTATTCTAATAGCGAAATAATCCGAACTGAATTTATTATTTTGTAGTTAACTTTTTAACGATGGGCTTTATCTCACCAGTTTTTAATTTTATGAACCGTAAAAAAGTAATGATCTAAGCCATAATAATAATTGAATGACTTTATAAGTAGGTAGGAACTTAAACATAAAACATAGTACTTAGGTACTTAATAATAACTAGTGAAAACGACAAGAGTTATTTAGATTAGTGAAAAAAAAACATCGAGAAAGCATAAATAGATTGAAGACAAGAAATCATACGGTATTGAAACACCTCAAAAAGTATCACAACTAAAAAAAATGTTTCTTAAAACACGTAGTTACAGAACTACGTCCCTAAATCCGAGGATTAATGAGGCGTAACGCACCTTGTAGCAAAACATGTCATAAGGATAATCGTCGAAATGGCCGACCCAACCCGTCATGGATAAATTTAGAATTTCTTGAGAACCGTGATGCAACGTTTATTTTGTCGTAATTACGTGTGATGTATGCATTTCAATGAGATAAGATGATGCTATCGGCTTTAAGGTGACAAAAACAAGATACATTAAATACCTAATTTATTTTAACTTGATTCTGTACTTTTAAAATTTTGAATTCAACTCTTTGACTAATTTTGTTGTAAGTCTCACATACACAAGTAAAAGTTTTCGAAAATTCTTCCGTAGACTCCAAAGATATATTAATTTTCTTACCTAAAAACTTAGAGCATTGCAGGCCTCCGTACGTGTTGCTCGATGCCTAAAAATAAGGGCTGTGAACGCGTGGTCCGACAACATAGTCCGCTCGATCGGACGACGTGAACTTTTTTTCCTGTTGGTCCTATTCATCGGACTGCGAGGAATCACTAATTCTCATACCGACTCATTAAGTTCACTTCAATTAGTAAAGCAACCATGATAAAAGTTATAGTAAAAGCCGTTTGCTGATCGATTCTCTTTTGATAGATAGTTTCTGTATGATCTTCTAGTATTCTACAAGTAGTACTTTGTATGATCTTCTAGTATTCTACAAGTAGTACTTTGGACTTTATCCAACAGTCCAGAGAAGGAATACACTTTAGGGGGGGCATGCCGCAAAATTCCTAATCTTAGATTTTTTTTTAACTGACTTAATTAAGTACAATATTCAAATAAAAAGTATGTATGGATACTACATTATTATTCCGAGATCGTACCAGAAACCACTATAGGAAAATATTTTCTCGATAGGAAAAACAAACAAAATTACGTCTATTTTTTGGAGAGATTCGATTGTTTATTAAAATGGTATATATTATTGGGTAAAAAAATTAGATAAATAAAATCAATACAACAAAGCCGAGGGTATTCTGTTGGTGTATGAAGATTTCTACCTGGGGTTGGCGCACTCATTTAATAAACTGTTCCCTATACCTACTTTTTTATGACTGTTACAGGAGGGTATAGATATTCTAGTCAAGTGCTCGGAAGCTGCCGAGCTGCTGGAGCAGCAGGTCATGGAGTACCGGCAGGAGCAGGAGGTGCAGGAGCTGATGAAGGATCTCATCGCCATGAAGGCGCGGATCTCAAGGCTGCTGACCCAGGCGCGCCAGGGTATCAGCACCATCCAGGTAAGGAAGGTTAGCTATTTTGTTTTCTTATCGACTGCCGAGTAGTACCAAGTCTCCCGGCATAATAGTAGAATTCTTAAACTTCTTTGAGTCACTAAACCAGCCTAAAATAAACTGTTTAGACGAAACGAATGGCAAATTAAATTGTGTGTCCGTCAAATCTTGCAACATAATTTTGAACCAGTTAGTCTCGTCTCGATGACAATACAATATTGTGGTGACAGCGAGCTGATCTGATGATGGAGACGGAAGTTGGACAACGGAACTTCTCGATAGTTAATAGTAGACCAGCCGTGTTTGGGCTCATTTTGATCAGCTCACAGGTCTGCTTACTAATTTCATCATCATCATCTTCATTAGTCAGATGTAATTTTGTAAAAGTTATTACTGAAAAATATTATTTCAAAGTTTTTTTATCGCGTAAAAAACATAAAAAACTTTTAGTCTTGCATGAAATATAACTTTGATTACCTGTAATTCCAGGACGCCAAAGTGGAACTTGTACGCCAAGCCAAAGAGATCGAGGAACAGAAAGCAAAGATTCTTAAACTCGATCAGTGGCTCGAAGCGATTAACAGTGGCCTCAAGGAGTCCGTACAAACAGACGCACTTGCTGAAGAAGATGTTATTAGGTATATTGAAATCTATGAGAGGTACATCCGAGAGTATGAAGAGTACGAGATTATTCTTCGATCGATAACTGTGATAAACCAAGATGAATCTAGTCAGTCTTTGAGGGTGAAGTTGGTTGCAATGCAGAACGCATTGGAGGAGACGCGTCAACTAGTCATTATAGAGATAGAGAGGTTGAGACAAGTGCTTCTGGTCATGAGGGCACCCGAGGTCGTGGAGGAAGACATCTCACAAACGGACAGAACGATTGACTCCACCTCGATGCCCGAGGAAGTCGTCAGTCCTAGAACTGAAGTAATTCACAAGGAACCTGAAAAGCTTTCTTTAGTACAAGAAGTATCTGAGAAACAAGAAAGTGATAATACTGTTCATGACAGCAAACCTAGTCCAACTAAAGTTCCAGAAGAAAAACCGTCAGCGACGATTGAGACTCAAACTGGAAAGAGCCTCATGTCAGATCCTCCATCTGTGGCCGACAAGTCTGTGATATGCCGACCGGAAGTGACAGCTACACACGATGTGTCCATATCCTGCGCACCACCGCAGGAAGTAGAGGTCCAGACGAGTGACCCACATTCCTCAGAAAAAGAAATACTCGAGAGCATTCGTGTTAGACAGACTATTTCTGATGGCGGCCATGAAACAATCGAGATAGCTAGTCGGCCCATTGTCAGAGAGCACAAGATCGATGAGAAGACGTTACTGGTAGATGCAAATTATAATGACGATAATATCCATAGAGACTCTGAACTCAACATTACACACAGCTTCCCTCAGTCTTTTGAAACTGTTATGGTCGAACCCGACGAAACTACTACTGAAGTGGTCGTCGATGCTGACGGTACCAAAAGAATAATTGTAAAGAAGATTAGAAAAACTCTTGTCACCAGACAACAGACGCTGCAAACTCAACAGCATACGCAACATATATTGTCCAGAGAAGGGATCCCACAGGAACATTCGTTCTCTCAAATCACACTGAGAGAAGATAAGGGAGCTTCTTCAACTACAGTAGATGATGGTGGCGTCCAAACCATGCAATATCAAACATACGGAGGGCAAGTTATATCCAGCCTCCCTGGAGGGGAAGTTACGGTCCAGGAGTTCACATCTAGACCCGACATGGTTATACAAATGGAGAAAGGAATGAAACCGGAAGAAATACTTCAGCTAGCTGATGGTGAATTCCCGACGCAAGTTCAAGCTTCATCATCAAGTGTGACCGCCGTCGTCCAACAGGTCACTAAAAGGATAGTGAAAACAAGGCGACGCATAATCAGAAGAGTGGTCATCATTGATGGCAAAGAACACGTCACTGAGGAAGTCGTTGACGAACCTGACAACGTGGAAGTTTTCGAAGAGCAAATACCTAGAATTTGTATCAATGTAAAAGAGCAAGGTGGGGTTCAGTTTGAGGAGATTGATGATTCTTCTCATAGAGTTGATCATCCACCTAGTTTACCACCTGGCTCTAAAAAAGATGACGATAAAGAAACCGAAGACGACAAATCACCACGTCACGACAAGTCACCACGCGACGACAAATCACCGCGTCATGATAAGTCACCACGCCACGACCCATCACCACCAGGTGACGGCCAGTCACCACCACGAGGCGATAAAACACTACCGCGTGACAAGTCACCACCACGTGATAAAAAGTCACCCCGCGATGATAATTCGGATGATAAGAAACCACCAAGTGGAGATAGTAGAGTCCCGGTAGATAAAGCTACTCAAGAGCAAGAATTGAACAGACTAATGGAAGATTTCATGAAAAAAGAGGGAGAACATGGAATTCATACTAAGGTAGCAAAATCACAAACCATTATCCGTACATCCCAAGACAGGGATACTTCACCTAATCAAACTGTGACAGTTTCGGAATCTTTTGAAGTCTTACCATCTGATGATAATGAACAGACTGTTCAAGAATACCTGGTACAGGAGCCCCATGAAGGTCAAACAACGTTTGTCACCCACGGTGTTCATCATTCAACCTTTGAAACGTCTTCTTCTAATGTGTCTACTGTAATCCAAAAAGTGACCAGAAAAATAACAAAAACTAGAAAACGAATCATCAAACACATTCAGATAATCGATGGCAAAGAATACGTAACAGAAGAGGTTATCGAGGAACCTGATGATGTGCAGATAATTGAGGAAGAACCTAAGTTATCTCGTAATATTCAGACAGAGGGTGTTAAAACTAAACGCATCAAAATAATCAAACAAGTGCAAATCATTGATGGAAAAGAACATGTCACAGAACAAGTTGTAGAAGAACCTGATGATGAATTTTTCCCTGACTCTACTGTCACTGCCGAGATTAATGTTCAAATAAGCCAACCTGATGCGAAAAGTAAAGCACCACTGCATATCATAAGCGAAGAAACAACTATTATACCACAGCAAAAAGAAATCGTCAAGGAAGAATGTATAGTAACACCACAAACAAATGCCACTCTAGTTGACATAACGAAGAGTTTGATCAGCAGTGAAGCGGAACACTCGTCCGTTTCACAAATCACACCTGTCTTAGCAGAAGTTGTGACAAAAGAAACAGAAAAACAACCGGATATTCCAGAAACATCTACGTCTAAGCATGGGGTTATTCATATTGTCCGACAAAAGAGAGTCGACGATCCAGATGTGATTATTAGTTCTACAGTCCCCAAAGAAGTTCAACCGATAGAAGTCGTTACTACTACAACAGTGATAGAAACACCAGATAAGAAACAATTGCAAACTCTTGAAAAGTCTCTTGTACATGATATCCCTGAAGGAACCACTACTGTACAAGAATTAGTGACTCCTGCTGGCAGTGTGAGTATTACCACTACTAAAAAAGTAAAGACTGGTGAAACAGAAAAATCAACGATAGAAACAATAACCACTTCTCAAATGAGTACAACATCTACAAGCAAAAAAGTAACGACTGAGGGTCCTCAACAAATAATTCATTCGATACAAGAAGTGATTCAGACAACAGAACCTCATATAACTGTATCCATCTG
Organism: Operophtera brumata; assembly: GCA_932527175.1. Classification (NCBI taxonomy): domain Eukaryota; kingdom Metazoa; phylum Arthropoda; class Insecta; order Lepidoptera; family Geometridae; genus Operophtera; species Operophtera brumata. The sequence goes on from OW052239.1 coordinate 20,098,087, forward strand.
CCAAGAAATGCCTGCGACTCTCCAAAAAAATAAGATCGACAGTTTAATTGAAGCTGAAATTGATTACTCAGTTACTTCAAGTCTGCTAAAAGTGGATGAAGGTAAATCAGAAAAAGAGCTGCCACAATCCCCCTTAGGAGAGACAGAAAAACAACAAAAACATAAAATCATATCAAATGGAGCTGATGATAAAGAAAGTGAATCTATCGTTTCTAAACAAAAACCACAACAGGTTTCTCACCCTGAAAAAAATAACAAGCCTCAAAATGAAACTACTACAACCCTCACTACTCAAACAACTGAAGTTGTAAGAAATGAGGAACATAAAGAACCTATTGCACTAATAAATATTGATTCACCTCAAATAGAGATCGAAACAATAACAGTGAAAGACACCGCTCTTGTTGATATCACAAAAAGCTTGATTGAAAGTGAAAGTGGTCATACAGGGGTTTCTAAGATACCTAGGAGTCCTGATAAAAAGCCGAAACAGACTGAAATCACACAAGAAATTGTAGAATCTCGGGATGTTCAAAAACCAGAAATTGTGACTCAAATTATCAAAGAAACTGTAAAGGATGTTCAAAAACCAGAAGTTACGATTCAAGTTATCAAAGAAACCTTAAAAGATATTAAAAAACCAGAAGTTACGACTCAAGTTATTAAAGAAACCTTGAATGACGTACAACCGCCAGGAAACACGACGGTAAAAGACACAGCTCTTGTAAATGTTACAAAGAGCTTGATTGAAAGTGAAAGTGACCATACATGCGTTTCTAAGATACCTACGAGTCCTGTAAAACAGCCAAAACAGTCTGAAATTAAACAAGAAATTAAAGAATCTCCGGATAACCAAAAACAAGAAATAACAACGCAAGTTATCAAAGAAACCGGAAAAGACACTGAAACGCCTGAAATCACGACTCAAATTATCAATGCAACTGAGATTGTCGCTCCTGTAACCACAACTACAACTAAGGTGACAACTACGCAAGTTAAAGAGCCTAAATCTAAGCAACCTAGTGTAACTAATGACTCCAAACCTAGGTCTAAAGCTGACATAACAATTATGGAAAAGCAGACTTTGAAACCAGAAAATAAGTCCATTAAGGAATTAACGATGGAGTTAATTAATCAAGAAGGAAAGAAGATTCCCATCTCTGTAGTAGACAACAATACCAAGACTACAGAAAAAACCATTAGTCAAATAGTGACTGTAAAAGCTCCGCTACAATCATCTGTAGGAGTTGAACCAATCGAAGTGGAAATGGTTATATCTGAAATTGACACAAGACAAGCGCCCGAAGCCCCAGAATTGTCATATGTTAGACAGTACGAACCACAAGTGCAAGGCTCTTCAGATAGTGTTAACCAACTTCTCGCTGCTTTTGGGCAGCCTGAACAGAAAGAAAACCCAACACAGACTCAGCCATCTGAATTTGTTTCTCAACCAGCTATTAAGCCCAGTACAAAATACGATGTAACGTTGCTTCTTGATGCTGAACGTCAGGAAACCCATATGCGAGGTGTTAAGCCTGCGCCTGTACCGGAACCAGCAAGCACTACTCAAGAAGACTCATCACAGCAAACGGTAGATATATCTTTGTCTATCACTAAGGCCGATATAACAAAGAAGATTGATCCCAAAGTCAGACTGGACTACAAAGTTGAAGGCTTCGACACAAAGGACCCTATCATCGTCAAAAAAGAAATCGACGTTCATTTACCCAGTGAAATCAAGATCACGAGAGAAGAATTTAAAGAGCCAGCTGCCGATATCGCTGAAAAGGCTCTGCCATCTACTGAAGTCTCTCCTGCAGAGTCAATACCTAAAAGAAGTAAAAAGAGAAAGAAACATAAACAGGGCTCGGAGAGCTATGAGCCTACCCCAACGGAATCGCAAATTGACACTGATAAGAGTATCGCAGACACAGATAGTTCATCACTGGGCCATTATGTGGAACTTCCGACGTCACCACCAGAAATTGAATCTCCGAAACCTACTGACCAACTATTGGAAACTACAGTAGAAGTACAAGACCCAGAACCGGATTCCTTCGTAGATTCTGAATCTATTGCTGCAGAAGAAGGCTATGAAGCTGAAGTTTCTGTAGCCCCTCCGCCACCAGAACGCAAAAAGAAACAGAAAAAACGTAAGCAACATGGCATCAGCGAAGAAACGACGTATCCAAAACTTAGTACGACTGAATCTGAGGAGACACCTGATGGTTCTCCACACGAAGTTATAGAGCCTATTTGCATTAAGAAAGACAAAAAGAGTAAGAAAGATAAACGTAAGAAGAAACCCACGGAAGACACTGATGTAACCACAGAGCCTGAGCTAGAGCCAGTAGTCAAACCTGAAACTCCTAATCAGGGAGAAGTTACTGAAACTTCACCTAAAGATGAATCATATCGTACTATTAGCGAAACATCTGACGTTGATACTGTCAAGATAGTTGAAGAGTGCCTTCACAGCAGCCCAGAGACTGTTAAAACAGAAATGCATACAACAATAACCTACCCTGTCTCTGTAATGGAAGAAATTTTTGTGCAAGAAGGTTCGATACAAACTTCTCCAGAGCCGGTTGTGGAGCTCGAAGTTCCACCTAGACCAGAAACTCTAGATACTGAGCTACAGACATCGCCTACTCCTGTAGTCGAGGCTGTTATCCAAACAACACCGGTGGAAGACAAGGAAGCCCATACACAAACAATGGAAGAAGTCACTTTTGTAGATAAGGTCGAAATGTCTGATACTGAAATACAGACAAGTAGAATACCATCACCAGAAAAAATAGAACTGATTGAAATCACAACTCAAGTCATACCTCAGGATATCAGCACTCCCGAAGAAAAGTATTCCCAAACGTCGCCTGTTGAGGAACCGGAGCCAGAAAAAGAAAAAAGACCTATAAGACCCGTGACTGAAGCAAGAGAGATGCAAACGTCACCTGTTCCTGTCATAGGAAAAGATGAGAAGTGCACCGAAATGGTTGTTGATACTACTGAAATGGACATTCAGACTGTTCAACAAGAGCAAGTTGATCAGGAAACAGCTACTACACCTGTAAAGGAGAAGCAAGTTACTGAAATGAGCATTCAAACTCCTGAAGTTCCCCTTGTGAGCACATTCACGCAATCTGATACGCCAGAACCTGAATTTATTAAACCAGTTGAGTTGCTCTCTACTAAAAAGGAAGTTATAACTGTTGATGGCTCACAGCAAACCTCCCCAAGAGAAGAGGAAATACCAAAGCTTGATTTGACTACAATTGAAACAACTGAAAGTATTCAGCAGACTACTCCACGTGAACCGGAAGTAGTCACTGAAATCACCAGATCGGACAGCGTACAGCAAACCACTCCAAGAGAGCTTGAAGATACTGGTGTTAGTACCGAATTAATTACATCAGACAACACTGTACAGACTACACCACGTGAACCTGAAGTTACTATAGTTACAACTAATGTGACTCAGCAGACCACGCCAAGAGAGCTTGAAGTAGTATCTGTCCTCAGCACTAAAGTCATAACGGCTGAAGTCACTCAACAGACTACACCCAGAGAGCCAGAGATGGTACCTGCAATTGAAATCAAGAGAGAAGCAATCACCATGGATATAACCCAACAAACATCACCAAGAACACCTAGAGAACCGACACCGATGGTCCCTCCGCTTGATTTTGGAAGGAGGGAAGGTGTCACCGTGGATAGCCACCAACAGACGTCACCTAGAGCTTACTCTGAAGACTCAATATCGACATCCACTGATGAGCCTTACGAAATCCACCTTCGAGCGCAGATCTCAGTTCCGCAATCGACCACGGAATTCCTGGACAGTGAACGCGGGTTTCAGGAACGACCTCAATCTTTATTCAGCGATAAACAAAAAAGGAAACGGAAATCAAAGAAGAAGGCAGATTCGCCAGCACAGACCCCAGAGAGCCTCTCGGATCTCATCAATACGGAGCTGTCGATGTCTGAAACACCGACAAGCGATGACTTCTCTAACAAAGATCCATCGTCAATCGACGAGGGCATCTTAGCCAGTCCGTTGCTACCTAAGCAACAAGTTATTAGTCAACCTAAATTGACCTATTCTGATGTTGTCCAGCGATCGAAGTCGAAATCTCCATCACCGACCAAAAGTATAATTCCACGTAGATCGGAAAAGGCTAGACTGCTTGATGCTCTTGAAAAGCGAACTCAATCAGCGATGGAACTGCAGAAAAGTATTCCTGATGATTCCATGACTATCGCTGTTATTGAACCATCTGTAGAAAAGTCGTACGATTTGGTTATAAACAAGGGACTGGATGATGTTAAGAATTCTCTTGAAGGCAATGACCCTACAAAAACAGAAAAGAGTATCATCATAGTTATTGAAACTATATCTGTTTGGTTGGAAGAGATTCATTACAAGATCCAGAGAGAGACAGTTTCAGGAACTAAAACATCAATCGAAGAGACTGAGCGGTTAAAGTCTCTACAAAGCTACGTGAAACACTTGAAGGAAATAATAGAAGTTGTCGAAGTCAACGAAGAGATCATCACTCTAATTGAGACGTTAACGCGTCAAGTGGACGTGGTTAATACTTTGAGTAAACAAAGCTCAGTGAAAGTGAAAGATGTTGAAAAGGAATGGATCAAGTTCTTAAATGACACAGACAAACTGACAGAGTCTATTGACAGAGTCAAGTCTAGCTTAGACAATATTATACTATCTGAAATTCCAACACAGCAAAAACTTGATAGACTCGATAAAATTGAGTCCGATAATGTGGATAACTTTGCAACTATTTTGAAAACGTTTAAAATATACCGCATCCTCCTGGAACTTAATCCGAGCCGGGAATGCCCATCGAAACTTTACACTTGTGAAGATGACACCAAACAAGTGGAAAATGTTATCAACACCGAAAGGGACCGTCTTCTCCAGCTAGCATCGTTGGCTGAAGAATACGAGCAGACCTTGCAAGACTTCGGTCAAATTACAGACGTAGCCGAAGCTCTTTTGGACGGAAAGATCATCGTTACCGACTTGGACCATCTGCACGAAGAAATTCAGAAACACAGAAAGTTCTTCGTCAATCTGAGCCATTGTAGAGCTATTCTGGAATCTTTGGAAGACAACCTAGATTATGAGACGAAGAACAAGTACGCGTCTCTCCACAACGCACTGCATGACCGAGCAACGGTAATCATCGATAAAGCAGGGACCCGTGCGCAGCAAATGACTTTAGCTGCTTCAAGGTGGACGCTTATGGTGCGAGGAATGAAAGAGGAACAGCAATGGCTAATTGTTGCTCAACAGAGGGTTCCAGACCTTACCAATGTAACTTCCATGGATCATGAGCAATATATAAACCTCTACCAATCATTGAGCCAAGACGTATCTCATCACTACGCTAAATTGCTTAGACTTATGTCCATAACAGAAAGCCTGCAGAACCTGATCGTATGCACGGGGTTAGAATCTGAATGCTCAGCCAATCTCGAAACTCTGTTGACTCTTCAAGAGGAGATCGATTCGAGATTGACCCGCCTTACGGCTTTCAAAGAGACGTGGGTGTCGTACGACCATCAAATCGACAGAATCGAAGGATGGATGAAGATTGCTAATAGAGAACTCGAATTCATTACTCCTGAGAACATCACCACAACGGGAAACCTCAGAAGATTTTGGGAGTTGAAGGCTCAGCATGAAGTACACAATAATCTCAAAAACGAGTCAGGAATACAGTTTGAAAGGGCTCTTGAAATCTTACCAATTTCCGACGAGATGGTTCAGCGTCAATACTTCTCTAAGGTCGAAGATAGATGGCGTAATCTTGCCACCAGGATCGGAGACATTCACTCATCCGCTATTCAGAACATTTCTGATCGTGACGTCTCATCTGGAGAGAAATTCAATATCCTTGAAGAAGAACTCAGAGAGCTTCGTTCTGCCCTGGAAAGTTTGAAGGGAGTCATCAAGAGCGAAGATGAACTCAACCTCTACATTGAAAGACTACAAGTGATGACGGGACGTATAGACAGAATACAAAATGAACTGGGAAGACTGAGTTTGCTCCCGACAGCGGAATCAGAACGCGTGGGAGCGTTGTTAACTCAATCTGGAATTATCGATGATCAGATATCTGAGGAGTTAGAGCGAAGCTTGTTGCTGAAGGAGAAGATTGCTCAAGTTCAAGCTGGTATCATCCGCTGCCAGAAGAATCAGCGTAAAGCGAGACTGACTCTCGAAGAGTGCGAGTCAGCTGAACGTCTAGGCAGTGACGTGGTGGAACGAGCTTCTGACACCTGTGACAGGCTGGTTGAGGACCTGGCTTCTCAATGGAGGGATATTCTGGCGCTGAGACAGGCGCTGCACACGCTGCCGACGAGTCTACGTGTCGTCGTGTCGCCTACGGGCGTGGAGCGAGACATATCAGCTTTACAGGTGAGATTTGAATGGGTGATATTTTATACAACCTCATTAACCTAATTATTAAAAAATCCCGCTTCCAGGTCTTTGGTCAACCCCAAGCTTGATTAGCGAGGGCGAGGGGCCAATACGGATTGGTAGTTGCCTTTGAATATTTGATTCCAAGACATAAGTTCCTGGTTTTCATTGGTCTACACGGTTAATTGAATTCCCTTATAATATCAGCGTAACTAAACGGATAAGTTACCTATACGCGTGTGGGGTACGAGGTGGTTATGTGTGTGTTGTCATCTATCTTCAGAATTATAAATGTCTTTTCCAATAGTTTTGTATGACTTCAACGATAGTTCGACTTTTATTATCGTAGATCACTATTATAAACTCGTGGCAATCGATGGTGGATTCTATAGTTTAAGTTTATCATTAGATAATTGAGGAAACTTGGACGAATTTTCATCTTATAATTAACTGTTTTACCAGGAAACTCACGCAGACCTGGAGGCAGCGTGTGGCGACCTCAGCGCGCGACTCCGCGCTAAGTTGCAGCTGTGGAGACGGTTCGAGAGACAGCTGGAGCTGGTGCAGGGCGCGGTCATGGAGGCGGACTACATGGTGGAGCTGCTCACTGTGCAGGGGCAAGTGGATTATGATCGGCTGCTGAAGGCTACTGAGAAACTTGAGGTAAGCATGGAGATTTTGATTTTGTAATGGATGACGAACCAAGCATGTGGCCCACCTGATGTTAAGGTGGTTGCTTTCGCTAGTAGCGCAAAATTATGTTTTTTTCGAGATTTTTGCTCATCACAGCTCATCAACACTTCTTCAGATAGCTAAAACTAATTTGACGGTAATTATATGACCTAACACACAAGTTTTAATTTTTAGTATCGCATAAATATCATTAGTATTTACTATGAATTATTATTAGTACTATGAATGTGCTTGAAACAAAAAAAAACCTGTAAATACCGTTGAAGAACAATCGTAGCTAAACGAATGATATTTAATGTGATACTATAAATTAAAACTTGTTTGTTAGGTCATAATATAATTACCAGCAAATTGGTTTTCGCTATCTGAAGAAAACTTGATGAGCTGTGATGAGGAAGTAGTTCTCTGCTGGACATAATTAAGGTCGGTCCATCGGATTTGGGCATCTTGCACTGCGTCGACCGGTTCGAAGTCGCTACTCGATAGCCTCTACAAAAAACACAAAGCGACAAAGCGAGCTCTATGAGCTTTTGTAATTGCTCGCAGAATCGACAAGACAGTAGTAGTAGATCTTTTTTGTGAAAGAGTTCGTCCGGGGAAGTACTACAACCATACCTATTTCTGCCGCAAAGCAGTAGTGCACGCATTTCTGTGTTCCGGTTTGAAGGGTAAGGGCAGGGCATCATCACTCGCTCAAGGTCGCGCGATATATACCTACAGCCCGGCCGTTCCTCACACGTAACAAGTGACAGTCGGTTGTCGGACGCACGCCTGAGCGCTCGCGCAACACGTTTCCCGCGCAAATATGCCGACGCGTACATATTGTGCTGTATATGGATAATAAAAAAAAAAGAAGGAATTATCATTTTTTGCGTTGCCGAAGGACGAAGAAATTTAAGTTATTTGATTGATGTAGGTACATTAGTTATTTTCTGTAGGTACATTATCGAAGTAATGCCTTTCATAGGTGTGATTTCTTGTGCATACAGAATAGATTTCAAAGATCTAGGTTGTAATATAGGTTTAAGTAATTACTTGAATTTAGGTACCTACCTACTTACCGATCTACTTACGTGCTTAATTAGACTTTACTTCTGAATCGCTCTAAATTAGCAGTAGAAGAGCTTTTTTGTGAAAGAGTTCGTCCGGGGAAGTACCTACTACCACCATACCAATTTCTGCCGCAAAGCAGTAGTGCTCGCATGGCTGTGTTCCGGTTGGAAGTGGTTGCCGGTGAAATTACAGGCACATAGACTTTCATCTTTATGTCTCAGGGTGGCGGGTGCAGTGCAATGCCACATAAGGCGCGTCCTAGGAGGACGTGACCTATGTGATAATGCACTGTTCATAGGCAGAGGTTACCGCTTATCATCAAATGGGCTACCTGCTTGTTCCGTCATTCTTAGTACTTATAAAAATAAAAAAACATAAATAAGTCTTTTTTTCTACATAATAACAATATTGATAATAACATGTGGTACTTACGTAATTCGTAGGTACATAATATGTACCTATTTCAAAATGAAAATAGGTACTCGCGAGGTAGGTACTTTATGTAGGTTAGGTTATTTAGAGCGAGTTCAGTTCATAATAATAATATGTTTTGGTCATCGATGGTTTTGGTAAACCTACTGATGTTTTTAAATTAAATCGTAGCTTGTTAACTTCATAAGCAGAGAAAACTATACTTACCTACCAACTTAATATCTCATCGTTATAATATTCATATAACTTTGTAACTATTTAATTTACCTACAATTAATTAATTTTGTAAACATTAATAAAAACCCTCAACGCAATGAAACTTCTGAACCGATTTTGATATCTCCTTCACCTTTCAAACAAAAAAGAAACTAATTCGATTTATCCGTTCGGGAGCTACGATGCCACAGACAGACACACACACAGACACATACACACACACAACTACACACACAAACACACACACACACACACACACACACACGCGCGCGACAGTGACACCTCAAACTTATAACACTCCGTCGTTTTTCCGTCGGGGGTTAAAAATACCTACCTGCTTTCGTTTTTTTTTTTGTTATACTACTTGAATGACGGAACAAGCCGATGGCCCAACTGATGTTAAGCGGTAACCTCTACCTATGAACAGTGCATTACCCCATAGGTCACGTCCATCTAGGACGCGCCCTATGTGGCATTGCACTGCGCCCGCCACCCTGAGACATAAAGCTCTACCCTATGTTCGGCCTCTTTTAGCTGTCTTGCGCGTGACGAAGTAACTAATTCATAATCTGTGCTACAATGTTGACTACCTACCTATATAACGGAAGGTTTAATTATTTTTTTATTAGATATGTCGACAACCCTTTCGATGCGCATCACTCAGCGCCAGACAGCGACAGAGTTACGCGTTAGAAGAGAGAGCAAATGTTTAGGTGAATATCGCGATAGGCATTGAGCGCTAATGCGAGCTGAATTGCACTTTGTTGCGTCCCAGCAAGAGTCGCTATATATATAATTTTTTTCGCTAAGTGAGTCTTCTGTACCTGTACTAATATTTATTCTGTGGTAAGGGTGCCGGTGAAATTACAGGCACATGAGACTTTTCATCTTCATGTCTCAGGGTGGCTGGCGCAGTGCAATGCCACATAGGGCGCGTCCTAGGTAACCTAGGTAGGTTACCTTTGAGGTAATGCACTGTTCATAGGCAGAGGTTACCGCTTAACATCAGGTGGGCCATCTGCAAGTTCCGTCATTCTAGTAGTATAAAAATAAATACGCTGGGATATAAAGGTTATCGAGTTGCGACCACGAACTGAAAACGTTTTCTATGATTTCCAGCGTATAAAATATAAGAATGTATATTTTATCTTTTGTCAGACATTCAGCTGTATTCTAGAACATTCCTTTACGTAAATAGTGCTGTCCCAGAAAGTAAGCCTAGAAGAATTTAATTTTTAACCCCTGACGAAAAACGAAGAGGTGTTATAAGTTTGACGTGTCTGTGTGTGTATGTGTCTGTCTGTCCCATCGTAGCGCCCGAATGGCTGAACCGATTTAGTGTTTTTTTTGTTTGAAATGTGTATTTGTCGGGACTGTTCTTAGATTTGTTTGATAAAAATCGGTTCAGCCGTTTCATTGCGTTGGGGGTTTTTTTAATTTTTACAAAATTCATTATTTGTTCTAGATTTTCAATTGTGTTTCTGTTACAGACCTTGAGTGAGTCCCTGAGTCGTCGCAGCGGTGAGCTGGTGGGCGATCTGCGAGACGCCGCGGCTCCGCTAGAAGCCTCCTCGGAGCCGTCGATAGCGGCTGTTCTGAGGAAGGATTTGGACGCAGCCGCGGCTCAATACGAACACACTTGCGCCAACCTTACTCAACTGTGTGACAAGTTAGTACCTACTTTTTTTTTTATACTACGTCAATGACGGTACAAGTAGATGGCCCACATGATGTCAAGGGGTAACCTCTGCCTATGATCAGTGCATTACCTCATAGGTCCCGTCCGCCTAGGACGCGCCGTATGTGGCATTGCACTGCGCCAGCCACCCTGAGACATAAAGATGAAAAGTCTCATGTGCCTGTAATTTCACCGGCACCCTTACCCTTCAAACCGGAACACAGCAATGCGAGCACTACTGCTTTGCGGCAGAAATAGGTATGGTGGTAGTACTTCCCCGGACGAACTCTTTCACAAAAAAGCTCTACTACTACTAAAATACCTTTGCCAATGTACCAAGTACTACTTCACTTTACCGGTTCTTTCTTAGTTTGTGTGTTTGGTCAGAGATTAGCTTGAGGTATGGTGACCCTGAAAAGAGCCACTGTGGTGAAAGGATGCAGAACGCAGAGGAGCCTTGTTAATAAAACTAACAAAAACACTTTTATTAATTTATTTACTTGAGCACACTGTTGTCGATTCGAGATACAGGAAAAAGAGGCCGGGACACAGATAATATAATCACTCCTAGAGATGCACAGATGATTAAACTAATCTAGCTCTTATGTTTTATGAACATAAATTCCCCCCATTGATACATCAATATTAAATTTTACAACAATTTCTAATCATCATAATATATCGGTAAAACAGCCACCTTATTTATGGCTCTCGAGTGCACTGACCCACTTTTTGTTTTTACTTCAACTGACCTGACCAAATTATCTTTACTTTTGAAAACCCGAGTTACCCTAGCTACAGGCCATTGCAAAGGAGATACATTTAGCCCTATGAGAAGCACCAAGACACCTTCTTGGATGTTAGGGGAAGCCTTGAACCACTTTGGACGGCTTAACAATTGTGACAAATAACTTTTGTGCCACACATGCCAAAAATCTTGCTGTATCTTAGTACATCTTTTCCAAAAGCTTAAACTATTTATATTCCTAGCTGTTATCTCAGGTTCAGGAATAGCTGTCATAGACTGATTTATCAAAAAATGACCCGGTGTCAGGAAAGAAAAATCTGTTACATCTTTGTTGATTGGGGTGATTGGTCTAGAGTTTAATATCCCTTCTACTTGCACTATTATGGTATTGAATTGCTCATAAGTAAAGAGCAACTTGCCAATGATCCGCTTAAAATGGTACTTTGCTGACTTCACTGCAGCCTCCCAAAGCCCGCCCCAAGTAGCCGAGTAGCTGGGAATATACCTAATGTTCACTTGCTTATCGTTACAGTAGTCTATGACTGCACCCTGATGACCCTGAGATTTACATAGGGTATACAATCCTTTCAATTGATTGTTGGCACCCTTGAATGTGGATGCATTATCACAATAGATAGTATGAGGCAAACCCCTTCTTGAAATAAATCTTTTTAATGCAGCCAAAAAACATTCAGTGGTTAAATCGGATACCAATTCTAAGTGAACACATTTAGTGATAAAGCACACAAAGATACAAACATATCCTTTGGATACTACAGATCGTCTCATGCTAGACTGTTTAATATGAAATGGCCCACAATAATCAATACCTACTTTATTAAATACTCTATCTTGCACAACTCTATCCTGTGGCAATGATGCCATCAGCTGTTGTGTATTCTGTGTTCGAAACCTAAAGCATGGAACACACTTGTTTATAATACTTTTGACAAGAGTTGTTGCACTAATTACATAATATTTTTGGCTCAGATTGGACAATGTCAATTTCAATCCCCCATGCATTAAAGCATTGTGTTCATGCCTGATAATTAATTTGGTAAAATTGCAGTCTTTTGGCAATATTATAGGATGTTTTTGGCTAAAAGGTATGTTGGCATTCTCCAATCTACCGCCCACACGTAATATCTCATCTTTATCTAAGAAAGGACATAATTTCCTCAAATTAGATTTGATAATTTGATTTCTTTTGATGAACAAAATCTCTTCAGGAAAATGCAATGTCTGTACATAGCTTATAATTGTTTGCATTGATCGCCTATATTCACTTGAATTTAATTGTTTGGAACTTATACGGTCCTCCTTTTGTATTCTACAATTATTGATAAAACGTAGCATGTAGCATACAATGCGTTGAATTTTCAACAATGATGAAAACTTAGATATTGGTATGACCTCATCGAGTATATTACAATTGACAGCTTGCCCATTCTCATCATTAGCTATACAACTTAATTCCGTCTTACCAAAAGGCTTTGCTGAGAAATTGTCATTTTGCAAATCTGGGGGACCGTGCCACCATAAATCCATTACATGAAGCTCTGATGGCAATAATCCTCTTGATAGGCAATCTGCTGGGTTGCATGATCCACTCACATGACTCCACATGCAATCTTTTGTCTGTTCATTGACTGAAACAACTCTGTTTCTTACATAGTTGTCTTTTGTAGGTGGATTTAGCAACCAGCAAAGTGCCACCTGCGAGTCACTAAACAAAATTGTATTTTTAAAAGAATGATCTTGCAATATACACTTTAATTTTGTATACAATTTGGCAAGAAGCAGACATGCATTTAATTCTAACCTAGGTATGGTTTGTTTTGTTTTTAATGGTGCAATTCTTGATTTACTACACAGTAAAGTTACACATACATTATTGTTTTGGACTGTTCTGATATACATACACGCACCATAGGCAATGCTAGAAGCATCACAATACCCAATCAAGTCCATATGCTCAGCGTTCGTTATATTTAGACTACGGTTAACATATATAGGCTCCATACACATTAAATCATTGAAGAACTTATTCCAAGGCAGTAATACCTCTTCAGGGAGCAATGTATCCCAATCTAAATTTTGTCGCCATACTTTTTGCATGAATTCTTTGGCTCGAGTTACTATTGGGCCAGCCAATCCCAAGGGGTCAAAAAAGGTACCTATAAAGCTTAAAACAGTACGCTTAGTCCATGTATTATACAGCTGGCCACATGGTCGTGAAATTACAAATTGATCTGACTTGATATCTAGTAAGAGGCCCAAGGCCTTGATGGTCAAACTGGCATTATTTAAATCGATATTCTGAAAATGACGCTTGTGATCAGGTATTCCATCCAAAATATCTGGGTGACTGGCACACCATTTATGAAGTTCAAAACTACCCAGACCAGTTAGTTGTATCAACTCTTCGCAGACTCGCTTCGCGTTCTCTATCGTAGAGGCTCCAAATAAACAGTCATCGTAATAGCTGTTATTGCACAGCACTGATGAGGCCAACGGATATTGCTCTCCATGTCGATAGGCCAGTTCTATCAGACAGCGAGTAGCCAGAAAACTGGAACTGGTCACTCCATAGGTGATGGTTTGTAGCTGAAAACACAACAATGGATCATTTAGATTTTCTTTCCACAATATTAATTGTAAGTGTGTATGGGCAGGGTCCACAATCACTTGTTCATACATTCTTTTGATGTCGGTTAAAACAACATAATTGTATGTACGAAAGGATATGAGAATATCGAACAGTTCTTTCTGCACTACTGGACCAGAATGCAAGATATCATTCAAACTCCTATTCAAGTTGGTTTTCGCACTGGCGTCAAACACAACCCTGAGTTTAGTTGTCCTACTGCTGTCTTTTATGACGGAATGGTGAGGCATAAAAAAACATGAATCAAATGCTTTCCCTAGTTTGAATAACTCAACCTTTCTGGAGTGCCCTTGTGCCTCATACTGGTTGATAAAGTCTGTGTATCTAACCTTCAGATCATGATTTTTTGTAAACTTTTTGCACAAAACATTTAGCCGTTGCAATGCTACATTGAAGGAGTCGCCCAACTTGATTTCTTCTATTGGGACCTTCAGAGGCAGACTCACTTGAAATCTTTTGTTTTTTAATTGAACAGAATTTTGAAAACTAGTTTCACAAATATCCAGCCTGTCATTTGTATTCTCATGTTTTATTTCGGGGGTATGTTGTTCCTCCCAAAACTTTTGTATGAGAGAGTCTACTTTGTCCTCATTCACAGTAGCATGCAATATAACACTTTCACTTGAAATATTTTGGGATGAAAGACAAACATTGCCTTTTTCTATATTGCCAGAAACAATGTAGCCGTACTTGGTTGCTAACAAAAATAACTTGTGCCTGGCTAAATTTATTTTGTCTGGTAATATAATATTAAAAAATATATCAGCAGAAATGAGAAATGATATCTCACCAGGCTTGTTAAACTCGCTGTCAGCTAACACCACATTCTCTGGTATTTCAATGTCGCTCACATCAAATTTTGTCTGTGGCAAATAGCTAGTAATATTGTCTACCACAGAAAACAGCGCATTGCAACTGTAATTGTTGTGCATTGAGTGCATTGATAAATTGACAGCCTTAGCAACAGTTTTCTGCTTTTGGCCAAGAGCTGTGACGTTCACATTGTAGTTAAATGTAGAAACATTTAAATGCTGAATTAAGTTATCTTTAATAAATGAGACTTGGCTACCACTATCAACCAAACCTCTTGCTGTGACAAAGGATCCATTGGTTGCCCTAAACTTGACCATAATGGTAGTCAACAGAACCATGTCTTTTGACACCACTTTATGAGCGGATTTTGCAAAGTTACAGACACTGTCTTCTAAGTGTAACAATGAATTATGCTCTTTACTTTTGCATAGCGAACATTTGAAATGGAAGTTACATTTTTTAGTATGTATATTAAGGCAAATTTTACACAACTTTTCTTTTGTAACAAAGTTAACCCGATCTTGTGCACTCAATACCTGGAATTCCTTGCATGAAAATATTTTATGACCAGGAGCATTGCAATATTTGCAGGTATTCACTTTATTGTCACGTGCATTGACCAAATTAACTGACTTGTTCATGCTAAAATGTTTGTTTGACGGAGACTTACCAGTGGATATTTGTGATTCCTCGAAGCTCATTGCTCGCTTTTCCATATAATTTAAAAACTCTTCCAACGATGGTAGCTTTGAGGTATCTCGATCTGCGTGGTATTCCCTACAAGAAAACACATCTAATTTTCTCAACAATATGGGAATGACTAGCCTGTCCCAATACCGAGTTTGCTCACCAAGACCTTTTAGTGCTCCTAAATGCTGTCTAGCTATCGAAACTA
Source organism: Operophtera brumata (assembly GCA_932527175.1). NCBI lineage: Eukaryota > Metazoa > Arthropoda > Insecta > Lepidoptera > Geometridae > Operophtera > Operophtera brumata. The sequence continues at coordinate 20,113,731 of OW052239.1, forward strand.
AATGCCTTAATTCTGATGGGGTACCCTTAGAGATTGGCTGATAGTCTAACAATGCATTTACATGATGAGTAATGAGTAGGCACTTGTTGTCATACCTTTTTTCTAGTAAGTCTAGTGCTTGCACATACGATTCGCTAACCAATGGTAAACCATCTATTAAAAGTAAAGGATCGCACTTTAAATATTTCCTTAAATAGAATAGTTTTTGCACTGGCTTTAGGCTCTCCTCCTTATCCACAACAGCACGGAAGATGTTGATGAAGGCTGTATACTCGGTGATGTCTTTCCCATCGAATGAAGGTATGTCCAGCTGCGGTAGCTTGTTGTGCTGCCTGGCAACAACTGGTTCTCTGCAATCCTCACTAGGGGTTGATGCTTCAGCTTTCTTTAATACAGATTTTAGCCTTGCCATCACCTCGAAATAACGCTCCTCTATTTCTCCATCTTCATACTCTTCGTCTCCGGTTGCCAACATTAAATCCAGAATACATTCTTTGTAGTTTTGGAGACCGGTGTACAACTCCTCCATCCGAATTCTGAGGCCTTCCGGGTCGAATAGCACCTGTTGCTCTTGTTCATTTGCAAATTTTGCGGCTCGCGACATCCGACCTTTAAATTGCCCAATGTTCATCTTGAGTCTTTTGATATTGGTGGGGTCGTCACCTCCCTTCGCAGCATGAGCCATTTTTTGTTACAAACGAATTGTTTCTTTCTAATTTGCAAAACCAAATTGTATTTTTCCAATGCAAAACGTGTTGTTTATTAGAGTTCGGCGTAGAACAAAAAATTGTGACAGTTTGCTTAGCTTGATTGATTGTATTGCTTGTTCCGATTGCTTGTTTCTCTATGGTCGGTCAGTCGCCGTTGCAGATAGGAGTGAATGACATGTTTGGAACTCGCCGCAACTTCGTTATGCTTGTGCATACAGCGATGTTCTTCTGTCTCCCTCGCACGAGTAAGAGAAAAACGGAAAAAAATGGCCGCTGCAATCGTGCAGGGCAATGTGGCGAAACAGCAGCAACTGTTTTCGAGCCAAAAACAAACGACCGCTCACTGTCTATACGTATGCACTTTCCCCGAACTTTGTTCCATATGTTTCGGCACCAATTTTGTTAATAAAACTAACAAAAACACTTTTATTAATTTATTTACTTGAGCACACTGTTGTCGATTCGAGATACAGGAAAAAGAGGCCGGGACACAGATAATATAATCACTCCTAGAGATGCACAGATGATTAAACTAATCTAGCTCTTATGTTTTATGAACAGCCTTACATGCACTGTCGCACCTCTTCAAATTTCTTAGTTCTATAGCATGTTGGTTTTCGCACGTACCTACATACATACATACATAGACACACGCCTTTTTCCCCGAAGGGGTAGGCAGAGCCACAATAGGCCTCTTTTCACAGCGGGTTGCACCATCGTGGAATATAGACGTGACAAGTGGTGAGCTCATCGCCGCCATTGCTTCCCACGACTGACTCAGCTAACGGTTTCTTCCAGTAATAACACATTCTATAATAAGCTACCAGCCAGGACAAATCTCAATCTCAGCACGTACCTAATCATCATTTTCAACGTCTACTGCTGGTAGAGGCCTCCTCCATAGAATGCAATGGGGGAATTTGCCTTAATCACCAGTCTTGGCAGGCGGATTGGTGATCGCAGTATTCGTAGTACTCAGGTGGATGCTGCTACCGATCCCCTGCTGTAATCCTGTAGTCGGCGTTTACGACATCCACGGTAGGAGAAGAAGGGGTCTACTCTTAGGCTGGAAACACTACGGCACTCCCACGTACCTAATACAGCGTATGGTCTAATTTATGTACTTGATAAATCCATTTGACGACCTCTGTGGCGCGGCGGGCGAAGCTTGGCCTGCGATTCAGGAGGTTGCGGGTTCGATTCCCGCCTCGGAACAAATATTTGGGCGATCGCAGATATTTGTTCAGGGTGTTCTGGGTATTTTCTATGTATAATAAAAATACAGTTATCTAGTACCCATAACACAAGCTCTGCTTAGCTTGGGGCTAGATAATGTTGTGTGAAGTGTGCAGCATTATTTATTATTATATTATTATATTTATGTTGTTACCTCAGATACCACAAAGCCGTGGACCTGTGGAAGCGGTACCGCGATGCGGCCGCCGCTGTGCGCGCGTTCGCAGAGTTCCAAGAGGGTAGACTGCACGCGCTGAGACCAGACGACGCGCCGAATACGGCACAGGTCAGTGACGCTTTATACACGACTGCCCCGAACAAAGAAGTGCCTTTTTTTCAGGGTTCATGTATGTTACTTTTTTTAGAATCTACACGATATCGCGATACGCACTGGATGTCCAAATTAAAAACACCAAACTTTAAAAAATTCTCTAAAGCTGCTCGTGTTTGTAATCAATGTGTAGAACTTGGGAAGTAGGTTCTAAAAATATATATTTACTGCACGTAGGTCGCACTTGAGAAAAAAACATCGAAATTATTAGTTATTTACTCTAAACTCATGGCAGTCCTGTATTTTAATATTTTTAATGAATATAGGTGCTTGTTACATCTGTAATTTTAGCTCACAAGCTCAAAGTTGCGCAGCGGACTATGGAGAGAGCTATACTCTGAGTTTAACTAGTGAAAGGAGATCCGCAGAAGAACCAAGATCAACGACATTCTCAGTTTGCAATACTGCCGTCATGATACACTTGCTAGACTATTCTCAGTTTGCAATACTGCCGTCATGATACACTTGCTAGACTATTCTCAGTTTGCAATACTGCCGTCATGATACACTTGCTAGACTATTCTCAGTTTGCAATACTGCCGTCATGATACACTTGCTAGACTATTCTCAGTTTGCAATACTGCCGTCATGATACACTTGCTAGACTATTCTCAGTTTGCAATACTGCCGTCATTGATACACTTGCTAGACTATTCTCAGTTTGCAATACTGCCGTCATGATACACTTGCTAAACTATTCTCAGTTTGCAATACTGCCGTCATGATACACTTGCTAGACTATTTTGAGATGATAACAACTTCACAAAAGGAGGTTAACAATTATTTCGTCAGCTACTAATAGGTATTTACGCCTCGTTGCTTAGTCCTATTCAAAGGTTCTTTCGATGTAAAGGTGAATGTTTTACAAGTTGCCCAGACAGGTAAAGAAAGCAGGTAACCTACCTACATCGCGTGTAGGTATTCACCAGGTCTCAGTTCGAGGCGAACCACTAATCTGAATAGTGAAGGGACGCAGCGTTTTTGCAGTATTGATAAGTCTTCAATCAAAGTTCAAGTATTAATAGAAATTTAAAAACTGTTTTTTTAAAAATAACGAGTCGAGCGTAGCTCCTCTCAAACCACGCATAATCAGGGTTCCAAAGTTTACTCAAGATAAAACAAGATGTCGCCACTATTACTCTTTATTCTGTTACAAACTGATCTACATATATTTTGGTTAGTACCTAGTATCTTAAAACCTATGTTAGGTTTGTCTAAATACTAGGTTCTCTTTTACAATACAACACACGAGCGATAACAAATGACATGGAATATTTTACAACTAGGTAGGTACTACGGCGAGCAAGCGCCGTACAAAATTGACGGTACAATAGCGCTATCATTGTTGTCATGGTGGATGTCGCCTAAAGCCGTGCGCTTCCGTCAGCGCGTTCTAGAAATAGATACATTTTAAAAGCGTTATCTATTTACCGTCGCATGAACATTGAATTTAGCAAGGAGCTTTATTGAACTGATTACAAAATCGAATACTACTCGTAAACTAGTAAAGCTATGATATTTTTCCTGGAAATTCATTATATAATTATGCTCATATTTCGAATAGCGTATATTATAAACCTTTCATATTTTAAATAACTGCCCAGCTGTTTCCAATAAGCTGTTTCACCAATAGGGGTTCATAACACGTGACTCTGACAATAATTACCATTTTGAACATTCATATTTATAAAACGGATCTCTGTATCGAAAAAGTCTGTATCAAGTCTACGAGTAAAGTGGCTTGGACTATACGAACGGACAGACAGATGGACATGGCAAAACAATAGGAGTTCCTTGTCGGACTGGACCCAAAAAAACAGTCGCTCAAAATAATTATTTGCAAATATACCTTTCAAATAAAATAATAAAATCCTAATCGTTTCGTTATTGACGGAGTTATGAGGTAACAAACACAAATTCAGAACCTCCTCAATTACCTGTGGTTTCTGTATCATCAAAATAGTTCGCTTGTAATTTGCTTCTCTGTATTTGCAGAGATTTGCGGTATAAATTGCAGAATACGAAATCGTACGTCGAACAATGACTCAGTGACCGTCTGGCCACACCTGCCTCTAAACACGGTCGATGCTCCTTACTTAGCACTCACTTATAACCAACTATAACCAACGACTGAGATTTTTTTTATAAGAAAAAACTATGCAAACAAAATGAAACATAACATGTTTAGCCTCAGAATAAATAATAGTACAAGTTAACGGCATATTTAAGACTGCGCAAAAACTAGGCAGAAATCTTCATACAAAAAAAACGTCTCGCGCAGCACGAAAAAGCGGTTTTTATTGAATATATCGTAAAATATAGATAATTTTACAAAACCCCTAGAGTAAACTTTCGGTTTTGTTGTATAGACTATAGTTCTCTAATTTTTTACCCCGTAATATGCACCATTTTAATAAACAATCGAATAAAGGCAAAAAATAGACGTAACTTTGTTTTTTTTTCTATCGAGAAAATATTGTCCTATCATGTTTCTGGTAGAGTGATCCCTCTAAATTATGATGTAGTATCCATGCATATTTATAATTTAAATATTGTATTTGATATAGTCAGATAAAAATCAAATCTAATATTGATAATTTTGCTTTATACCCCACCTTAAGGATTTATTTTTTGTATTGTACTAGGTACTGCGTTTGACTAGGCGCTCATATTTACAATGTAAACATTCGATTTGGAATCTTCGCATCTTAAATGTAAATCTGCCATCAAAATCTTCAATAATTTAGATAGATAGATAGAAAATACTTTATTGCACACCATAATATAAAAACAATTTACAAATATTAAAAATAAAACTAACTATGTCGTACAATGGGCCTATAGATTTGAAACAACTTGAAGGAAATACTTTTAAAAACGAATTAAGAAATTGCCCTAACTTTAATAGTGGAATATGCACTATGGGAATAAAGCAGTGTCTTACGTCTCGAGAAAATACTTTATTGCACACCATATTATAAAAACAATTACAAATCATAAAAATAAAACTAACTATGTCGTACAATGGGCCTATAGATTTGAAACAACTTGAAGGAAATACTTTTAAAAACGAATTAAGAAATTGCCCTAACTTTAATAGTGGAATATGCACTATGGGAATAAAGCAGTGTCTTACGTCTCGAGAAAATACTTTATTGCACACCATATTATAAAAACAATTTACAAATCATAAAAATAAAACTAACTATGTCGTACAATAGGCCTATAGATTTGAAAAAACTTGAAGGAAATACTTTTAAAAACGAATTAAGAAATTGCCCTAACTTGAATAGTAGATTATGCACTATGGGAATAAAGCAGTGTCTTACGTCGCAGGCGGCATATTGAACCCTGAGCGTAACGAGGTACTCTAGAGTTAACTCCCGAGCGTAGCGAGCGATTATATAGAGACCTGAGTGAAGCGAGGGATACAAGCTGCCCAAGACGAAGACAGGCTTTATTACAGAGGAGCATACTCTACTCTTCACACCTAATGCGAGACAATTAAAATTCACTGAAAATCACAGCACTAAACAACGTCTTTTGTTTCACATTCTTTGTAAACCCACCTTTTTATTTTTTTTGAGTTTTTCTTTTGGTGGCCAGTTCGATTTTCTTCTCGATCCTCTTTACAATGCCATATGGGCATTTTTTACTTAGAATTTTCCACGAAATTCCACACGAATTTGAAGTTCCAAATTCAAATAACTTTATTCCCTAGGGAGTTTCATACAACTTTATACCCTTTAAGGGATAATGCTGAAGTTGCATGATATGTAATAGGACATTGTCGAGCAGGTGGTGTGAAAAGTTTTTTACAATCTGGCAGATTTCTTTGATCTCATCTTGTTCTACCTTTCTAGATCCTAAGTTATATAGTTAGATGAGTTTTATACCGTACTGTAAGAAGATACCTTACTTCATAATAACTGAATGTTAAATTGTGTGTTATAGACAGCTCTATAGATTATTGTACCTACGTATGAAATGGCTAAACTGTTGGTTTCACTTTGTTTCTACACATCTTTTATACGCAGTTACACAATAAAAATATTATTTTTCTCAATTAGGTAATCATTCTATGTTTATACAATACTTTTACATAATCAAATTCAAATGCAAAAGTATTTGGCATCAATTTATTTTAGCTTGACATTAACACCATTTCCCAGTATGGTGCCAATACTTTGTTCTATTTACGTCCAATTGCCAATAGCAAGAGCACAGTTGGTAATATAAGTTATATTGAACTTGGAAAACACTCGACCAACATGGCCTAAATGTCGAACATTGGTCGTTACTTCCCAATGCGTCTGGCAAGCTATGGAGTGCATGACTCCACTCTGATGTCATGCTGTATGTATCTCTTGTATTAATAAACGAATAAGTGCGAGCACGACTCCCGCACTGAGGGTTCCGTACGTACTAGAATTATAAGAAAAACTAATCAATCACATGAGCTATCTAAATAACGTTGCAAACGATAAAAAGATATCTCAACTGATCAAAATCAATACCAGAGGGAAGCGACCCTAAGACTGGCTATATGGCTCAAAAAGGGGGGAAGTTTGCTGCGGCGCCATTTACCGATTTTTATAATATTTGGCAGAAACATTAAGTAGGCACTCAATTCTAAACAAGAATTTCGAGTAGGTAGGTATTCGAATATTTCGAATGAAAATCGGTCTAGAGGTTGTCCAGATATACAGGTGGTTTTTTATGCACGGCCACTTTAGGTGAAGTCTGAAACCGTGAGAGTTATCGAAAAGTGATGTTACGAGTTATGTCTTCGATTTTGAAAATAATAAGATCTGGATTTAAAAAGTTTTTATAAAAAGAAAATTTTCCATTTATGTGTTCTCTTTTTGATCATTATGGATCGAAATGATGCATAGTTTTATGCAAGTTTGAGTTCGCGAGGACTACTGTATTGTAACTAGACAGTTATGCAAAATTTCAGCTCAATCGGGTCGAGGTTAACTGGTTCAAAATTCAGTTTTAGGTCATGTCTGTAAAAACCTGTCTGATAAATGATGAATACCCTCAAAATTTTGCAAAAAGGACTAGAAATATCTACGTTTCCGAAAGGTTGACCGGGTTATATAGCAGTAGGTAATGTATTAGAAACAGGGTCATACAATGTTACCTACCACTGTCCCTTACAGAACTACTCGTATTGCTAATCGCTATCCAGCAGTCAATGTATATTGACCTAAGGAATACCTACCGGTCACTCACTGCGCGAATCGCGATGTTTGCTCAACATTACCGCGAAGAACATCCGTGTTGCTAGTACCTACCCAAATAACTGGAAAACAAAAATATAAACCTCTCTGTTTCTTACTACTAGAAACAAGTATACCAACTTCAAATCTTCCTATATAACAAATCGCTTCAAGTGTGCCTATAAAATTTGAAGAGTTCCCTCGACTTCTCCAGGATTCCATCACCTGATGACATTGGGACCACCTGGGAAGTAAACCCTTTCAACAAAAAAAAAATATTTTTCCAAATCGGTCCAGCTTTCTACGAATAATAGACGAACATACAAATAAAAAAAGATTCCGATGAATAGAGAACCTCCTCCTTTTTTAAAGTCAGTTAAAAATGGGAATGCCGGTCAAAAATGCCATAACATTATCATCAACGTCCACTCGTCCACCGTTGGACGAGGCCTCCCCCGTAGAATGCAATGGCATTTGCCATAATCACCACGCTTGGCAATCGCTTGGCCATGATAATCGCAGTAGTTATCCGACAGAGAACTAAGGTCATAGACATAGCTCAGAGAATTAGCAAGCTGAAATGGCAATGGGCTGGGCATATATGCCGAAGATGACAACCGCTGGGGTAAACGTGTTCCAGAGTGGAGACCACGTCTTGGTAAACGTAGTGTGGGGCGCCCCCTGGCTAGTTGGAGCGACGATCTGCGTAAGGCGACTGGTAGAAAGTGGAGGGGAAGAACTAGAAATCGGTCGAAATGGCGCACTTTGGGAGAGGCCTATGTCCAGCAGTGGACTGATACAGGCTTATGATGACCACGCTTGGCAGGCGGACTGGTGGTCGCAGATCGGTGTTGAGCACTCAGGTGGATACTGCTGCCCATCCTCTGGTGTAATCACTTAGTCGGCTATTACGACATCCACGGGTGGTGACGAAGGGTTCTATTCTTAGGCCGGACACATCATTGCAAACATCACATTACAGCATACCCATAGCCATGCTACTGTATTTTGATAATGGCCGCAAAATAAAAAACAAACCGCGAAAGTAAAAAATTGCTCTAATAATAGATTTAAAACTGGAAATTGATATAAAATAAAACTAGGCAAGTATTTGGTATGAATATTACGCTAAAAATTGATATAAAATAAAACTAGGCAAGTATTTGGTATGAATATTACGCTAAAAATTGATATAAAATAAAACTAGGCAAGTATTTGGTATGAATATTACGCTAAAAATTTTATCAGTGGTTATAACTTATTTAGTTTTCCTTAAAAAAAAACTGTGAAATAGGTACTGTAGCCGGAGTTAACACTAGCTTAACTCGTATCAACGGTAGATATTAGGTACGGTAAATATTTCATTGAATTAAACTGTGAAATAGGTACTGTAGCCGGAGTTAACACTAGCTTAACTCGTATCAACGGTAGATATTAGGTACGGTAAATATTTCATTGAATTAAACTGTGAAATAGGTACTGTAGCCGGAGTTAACACTAGCTTAACTCGTATCAACGGTAGATATTAGGTACGGTAAATATTTCATTGAATTAAACTGTGAAATAGGTACTGTAGCCGGAGTTAACACTAGCTTAACTCGTATCAACGGTAGATATTAGGTACGGTAAATATTTCATTGAATTAAACTGAAAACTAACTATGGTATAAAATATTGCGTGTCGGTCCGGAATAAAGTGGATCTTGCTGTGAGTGTCTCTATCTTGTTACATATAAAAAAACAGATAGTTAACATTTTACTCTATTTCAAAAATTTAATAATACCGTCATGAAATACTTTATTATTGAATCCGGTTTCAATAACAAAGTATTTCTTTACGGTATTATCAAATCCTTAATATTGCGTGTCAGTCACGAAACAAGTGGATTTTGCTGTGAGTTGGCTTATTATCTTGTTACTCTAATTTATAAATTTTAAACCCCGACGCAAAAACGACGCGGTGTTATAAGTTTGACGTGGCTGTGTATGTTCGTGTCTGTCTGTGTCTGTCTGTGGCATCGTAGCCCCCGAACGGATAAACCGTTTTTTTGTTTGTAAGGTGAATTTGTCGGGAGTGTTAGCTATGTTTGATCAAAATCGGTTCAGTCGTTTCATTGAATTCAATGAAACGAGAATGTGACCTCAAATTGACGGTTTTTTTATTTTTACAAAATTAATTACTTGTAGGTACTCTATTTCATGAATTTAATAATACCGTCCAGAAATTCTTAAGGTATAATTGAAACCGGAATTACTTGAAATAAATAAATTATTGCAGAATTCAGACTTTTTCTGGTTTCAGTTACCGGTTGTTACGACTTACTAAGTAGGTAAAGTGAAAATGTTCACGATAAGGCTTAATTAATGAACAAAAATGTGCAAAAAGTCACAATAAAGTCGCCAGGTGTAATGAGAACTGATAACGAACTGATAACAAATTGTCCAACCAACCATTAACAATGTTAGTTGTTCCGCGGACGTCCGCCAGCGAGGACGTCTGCCGACGAACAAAAAACACGCGAAAACAAACGAACAAACTCGAAATAATTAAGCTCGAATAACGAAAACGCTAAACTAATAAAGTGGTGTAAAATTTACGATAAAAATTGTCGTACGAAAACCAAGGCTGTGTATACTAAAGACATATGTGGAAATGCAAGAATCTTCTGAACCGCATGCATAATTTCGTTTGATAATGGAACTGCATACAACGTTCTGACCTTGGACCGGTCGGGGATCTATTATACGACGTAGGTACCAAATTTGAAAATTCGTATTCCGCATTTAGTCCAAATTGAATTCGCAAGCTCGGCCTATCAGTCCAGGCCGGCTCGTCTACCGGACGAACGTAGAATCTATTATATTCTAATTTGTTTGACAGTCTGATTGCTAGCCGATAAATAAATACTAGTTAATTATTAATGATGTAGTGTGCATGCATGTTGGAAATTTTGGTGTTTATAGTGAGATGTGTCATTGATTTGGTGATAAGAAATATGTGTCAGTGTTACAAGCGATTTGCCTAATACGATGTCTTTACAAGAGGTAAGATAACATGATTAATCTGTGTTTAATTTACGGTAGATCTAAAATACATTGCTTCTTGTAAAGGTACTTTGTTTTTTATTTAACCTCAAAGAAATGTATTCTACCTACTGTACATTGTTAATGCCTTTAACCTTTTATCTCTAAAGTTGCTGTTTCTATGAACTGTAGAACCAAGAATGAGATCATTTTGCTTGCGTCAGGTCTATGTTAAGTAAAAGGAAAATTATCAACTAAATAGCCGTAACCTTACGCGTACAAAATTATCAACTAAATAGCCGTAACCTTACGCGTACAAAATCCAGTTATTACACTGTTTATCAGTTTTTAACCCCCGGCGCAAAAAACGACGGGGTATTATAAGTTTGACGTGTCTATGTGCTTGTGTGTCTGTCTGTGGCATCGTAGCTCCCAACGGATGAACCGATTTAGTTTTTTTTTGTTTGATAGTTGAATTTTTCGGGAGTGTTCTTAGCTATGTTTGATCAAAATCGGTTCAGCCGTTTAATTGCGTAGAGGGTTTTTTAATTTTTACAAATTTAATTACTTGTTTATATAAACTATTTATGTTGCAAAACTGCTACTTCCTGGATTCAAACGTAGATTATCTAATCTGTTTTGTAATTTCACTCGCATTCATAGTTTCATACAATAATCAATCGATCGCAATGTCAATAGACGCTCGCTATTGTGGCATCATTGACTGATCAATTTTATTGATCATTGATCACGCATTGATAGAGAACCGCTATTACATTAACACTTGTCACCACGCAAGGTCAGTTTATGTCGGTATTAAAGAACCCAAGTTTTTTTATGATAAGTGTTCATTCAGTATTCAGTGATAAGTGTTGTGTAAAATGACAGTTTCTTAATAATCATAATAATTTCGTTAAAGTTTAAAATAAAAAGTTCCTTGTGAGTTTTGTTTCACGTAAGTATCGCCCATGTGTAAATTTAAAATTAATCATATATAATGTGATCAAACAAACATCACATTAGGTATATTATTATTTACAACATAAATCAATATGACAACACATTTATGTCCATCGAAATTTTATCGATAATTGGAAATCAGGAAATGACACTCTCACATGACTAGATAAGTTCTAAAATGATTATTAGTCCCTACGATATATTAGGCCTCAGCCGCACAGGCAGCAGCATCGATTGGTGTCTACTATCGCAATGGCACACTTGCACACTGTCGCTTGGAGCCTTGCTGCATAACCAATAAAATAATCAGCCACAGACGTATCTGGCACATAAACAACAGCTTTACTTTATTTTATCCTATTTATTTTATGAAGAAAACCTTTACTAATATTTTTGTGAAAGAAAAATACTAACATTCGATGCCGTTTAGAAGTAGTTACAAATTTAAAAAACAAAACAGCTACACTTTGTTTTTTTTTTATATAGTTATAATATACTTAGAATTTTTTCAATTGTTGTTTTTGTAGATTAATGTCTAATAAGCAATTTTTTTTTGTGCATTTATATGCACTCCTCGAAGAAGAGTTACGTGGAGACAACCTCACTTTGGCGAATAGTACGCCCTTAAGATGATTGTACTGCTAGGGTGTTTAAATCCTTTTGTATGTTTGTACTGCTAGGGCGCTTTTGTATGTAAATTAATAAAATAAAATTAATGGTTATTTATTCAGTAACACTATCATTAATTACAAAGATTATAGGTTAGGTTTATATAAAAAACTAGCGACTCGTCCCGGCTTCGCACGGAGGGTTTCAGGGTGAAAAACCGCCCCCCTCAACTCCCACCCCCCCCCGGTAGCCGATGTCACTCAGAGTGAAAGAAGCTTTCCAATGGTAAAATAATTTTTGAAATCTTCACTATAGTTTTTGAGTTTATTCATTACAAACATACACACACACACACACACACACACAAAAATACAAATCTTTCCTCTTCATAATATTAGTGTAGATGTAGATTAAGTTCTCACCTTATAATACTGTTTTTTATTTTATTTATTAAGGAAAAACAAACAACTACATTATATATCTAGGTACAATCAGTATTAATACATAAATTTAATTATGTAAGACTTATTAATAATGTAGTCCACAACGTTCTCCACATGTTAGTTTTATACATGATTACAAAAAGATGCAGCTAGAGGGTCTGTCAGATGAATAATAATTATATAAATCTCAGTAGGTAAGTAAACCAAAGAGAAATGACAAAACCCCACTCAAAGAAAAATTACATTAAAAGTAAATAGCAAATAAGAGCAGGTACAGACCATTTCCCGCAAGATGGCGCCTGCTGTGGTTGGCACGCCAACCAAGGCAAGCGCCATCCTACGGTGAACGGGCTGTAAGTTAATGATACATATTAGGACAAAAAAGATTACAACAAAGAAACTAAGAATGATATTATATGTAAATCTACTCAGGAAAGCGCAGTAATTAACTGATTTTTATATTTATAAGAAGAACAAGAGAATAAATCAATTTCAGTAAAGTAAAGATTATGGGACTCAACCATTCGGCGAATAGGGGCACGATGTCCCGAGTTGGTGCGGCAGATGTTTAAAGCAAACAGTGGACGAGAGCGAGTTGCTCGCGGAGTGCACGTCCTCGGGACGACGTAACACAGTTGTGTGCTTAGAATGTGAATGTAAACGGTGCTTGCACCTATTTTAGATTTATCTCTTCAAAGTCTATGTAATGTTGTGCACGTGATCAATATTCTGTGGTAGGTTCTTATTGTTTGACTGTATTCGATAATAGTACATTATGGTACAAGTGTGTAATGTTGGTGAATACCGCTGAGGCGCCATTGAGACCCGAGTCGTTAGGTGAGGGTCTTAAGAGAGCCGAGGACGGTAATCATCAATACACACGTGTATCATACGACGTTTTTCAACACACTTGTGAAGAACATAATAACAAAACAGAAATACACACTCTGTGTAAATGTTCAACTGTATTATAACTCGCTAGTGAATAATAGCAATGAAAAAATCACAGTTTGGTTATAGTTGTATAACAGAAATACACACTCTGTGTAAATGTTCAACTGTTTATATAACTCACTAGTGAATAATAGCAATGAAAAAGTCACAGTTTGATTACAGGTGTCATTATGTGCCTAATGGGGAGACACACTGCTTATTTATCACGCTAGGTGGCGCATAATCGCTGGTGTTGTTTCGTAGCCAAACAAAGGTCTAAAAATGTTTTTAAAACAAACTGTCAAAAGTGTCAAATATCAATGGATAATTTTAGTAAATAAACATTAAATAATAGTCTGGTATAAAACATGCCTCTGTCTAGTGCATTTCAGTGTACAAATAAAGGTACACACCGTTTCCCTTCTGATGAGAAAAAGACAAGACCACTAAATGACAAGCAACACCGATGGTGGCGCCATCTGAGATTAGTTTTGCCTGTGGCTCCCCATTGCGGTGAAATTAGAGCCACTTTATTAACAAGTGTGTTGAAAAATAATTTACCAAAAGATAGCAGAACTTATGTACAAAGTTTAGCAACAGACATTAGTATGTGTCTGCAACTGGCAAAGTTAGCGATATTAAAGTTAGTCGAGGTGAAATGTACGAATGTTGGTAATTAGTGGTGTAAGTTGTAGAGACTAGTCAAGGGCGCGCCTTCCTTGCGCCTCTGCGAAGAGCTAGCAATGGATAGACACGGCTCAAATAATATTTATCAATCAATACAAACAATAGAATACCTACTTCAAATCCATTTCAACGTATTTATTCATTTTATTAACCCCCGACGCAAAAACGACGGGGTGTTATATGTTTGACGTGTCTGTGTGTGTAGTGTGTGTGTGTCTGTGGCATCATAGCTCTAGCTAGTTAGTTTTTTGTTTGTTTGAAAGGTGAATTTGTTGGGAGTGTTCTTAGCTATGTTTGATCAAAATCGGTTCAGCCGTTTCATTGCGTTGAGGGTTTTTTTAATTTTTACAAAATTAATTACTTTTTTAACAATGTTTTGGGTACCCCGTGCAATTTGAAACATTTTGGAGCATTTGTATTCATCAATGCATACAATTGATTAATTCTCCGCCACAAGTAAAACATCGTCACCGGGTAAAACTTAATATAACAAAAACATGTGCAATTAAACTTAAACTTGTTGGTTGATAAATTATCAAAAATACCTAATTATTTTTAAAAGTGGAACATCTGCGAATTCGTCCACGTGGATTTTTTTCCAAACACACTGCAGCACCCCGATGATCTTCGCAAACTCCTTTTTTAGAAGTTAATACATTTTATTGGGGAGCGCATAATATATCTGCCATTTTGCGTTCAACCTAAAATGTTACCCAGTAGTGTATAGTTGTTTTTAATACCTTGCAGATTGATAGTATATGGAATTGGTTTGTAGGACAACTATTTAGGCTCCCTCTTCAACGCAAGCGGTAACCCGCGTGCCATCTCGCTCACAAAAATGCAGTGTGTTATTTCTTACGGTGAAAAAAAATAGGTAACGTAATGATCTAATTGTAATATCATCCAGTCTCAAGATCTTCCTGAAAATATTAATTGAATACTTAGCGGTTTATTGTACAATTTGGGGGCAACTTTGTGTTTTTTTTCTATTTATACAATCGCGTTTTATTAACATAATGCTTAGCTTGAATCCTCAACTTTATCATAAATTTATTACAAAGCACAGCTGTAGATTTTAATGGGTGTTTTTTTTTTTTTTTTTTAAATGTAACTCAGGGTCTCGCTAAGCAATGTGAGGTAGTACAGATTCCTATGATTAAAAAAGTTAAAGCAAATGCGTCGTGTCTATTCCTTCGTAGCTCTACGGTGGAATAGTGAAAATGTCTTAATTGCGGGCTAGGGCCACAGATTAAAGCACAGTGCCGCAGGTGCGAGCGCCCTTGCGCCCTCGCTTGCGTTAGACTCTAGCTAACACAACTAAACTGTTCCGGCGGCCTTCAACTGCCTCAACAGAATCAATAAACACACACTTTAAACTAGTTTGCATTTGGAAACTCAAAAGTAGGGAAGTTTAACCCCTGCTAGTAAAGAAAATATATTGTAAAATGTTCGCTTATGGTGGTAGTTTTTTTTAAATTTATTTTTTATACTACCTACTTGGATGACGGAACACGCAAGAGGCCCACCTGATGTTAAGCGGTAACCTCTGCCTATGAACAGTGCCTTACCTCATAGGTCACGTCCACCTAGGACGCACCCTATGTGGCATTGCACTGCGCCCGCCACCCTGAGACATAAAGATGAAAAGTCTCATGTGCCTGTAATTTCACCGGCATCCTTACCCTTCAAACGGGAACACAGCAATGCGAGCACTACTGCTTTGCGGCAGAAATAGGTATGGTGGTAGTACTTCCCCGGACGAACTCTTACACAAAAAAGCTCTACTACTACTAGTATGGACAGATTTGAAAGGCGACCTGCTCACATACGGTATTCCGGAACATTGTGTCCTAGAAAGTGCACTTCTCAAAATATTCTCTTCCCATTGACCACTCCTACAAAAATCCAAATTCTACTATGGTAACTAACTGTAACTAACTAACTGGTGTAACTAACTTAGGTTGTATTTTGTAAATTCAAAAGTAGGGAGTAGGGAAGTACCATACTAAGTATAAAGCGCGTCATGTAAAAAGAACGCTGGCGGTCATACTTCTTCATACGTTCCAGCGTTCATTTTACATGACGCGTACTCTAAGTAGGGAGTAGTTTTTAGTAGTAGTAGAACTTTTTTGTGAAAGAGTTCGTCCGGGGAAGTACTACCTCCATTACTATTTCTGCCGCAAAGCAGTAGTGCTCGCATTGCTGTGTTCCCGTTTGAAGGGTAAGGGTGCCGGTGAAATTACAGGCACATGAGACTTTTCATCTTTATGTCTCAGGGTGGCGGGCGCAGTGCAATGCCACATAGGGCGCGTCCTAGGTGGACGTGACCTATGAGGTAATGCCCTGATCATAGGAAGAGGTTACTGCTTAAAATCAGGTGTGGGCCATGTGCTTGTTCCGTCATTCAAGTTGTATTAAAAAAAAAAAAAAAAACCCCCCAGGAACTACGAGTACTATGCTACCCCAACACCCAGACCCGGAACAAATATTTGCAGATCATACAAACATTTGTCCCGCAGCGGGAATAGAACCAACCTCTCGCATCTCAGTCGGCTACCAGCCGCAGCACAGGGGCCGTCAATGTATTTGTCAAAAACATTTACGTATCTTGCTTGCCTACTTACTTATCAGTTCTTCAGAATCCTCAACTTTGACTTGTGTGTAAAAATAAACGTCTGGTTTGCCTCATCTCACACACCACATGCGCAAATCCACTTAATTATTTAGATAACAGATTCAGTTTATGCATTATGTGGAGTGGCACAAAAATAACTGAATCTTTGATCATCGGACAACTTATTTAGGATGAAATGTGACCTATAACGTTATACGGTACATTCCTTAATTTGTTTTACCATTTTTAACCCTGTTACAACTGCTTGATCCATTTTGATACCAAGTCTGATACCTACAAGTGATACACTACTACAGGGATATAAATAAATAGACAACCAAACTTTCATCATCATCATCAGCCGTCCACTGCTGGACGAAGCCTCCCCATATACCGCAATGGGGGGGATTTGCAATAATCACCTTCATGGCCGGCAGATTGGAACGCAGTAATTGGTGTTGGTGTTGGGTGGATGCTGCTGCCCTAGTGTGTAATCCCTTAGTCGGCTTTTACGTCATCCACGGGAGGAGACAGAGGGGTATATTCTCAGTCCGGACACACCACGGCACATTCTTAGGCTGGCTGGACACACCACGACACATATATGGTCTAATATATATAAAACTTTACCTCACTATAAATACTCATCAGTAAAATGACAGGCACATGAGACTTTTCAATTGTCTCAGAGTGCGCAGTACAATGCCAACCAGGGCGCGTCCTAGTAGGACGTGACCTACGAGGTATTGCAGTTGTGATAAGACGCTAACACGAGTTAAATGGGCTCTTAAAAGGCATACCTACAAGAGTTCAAAACGCTATTTAGATAATTTTTATCAACCAAAAAATTTTTAACTAACTCTTATTACATAACAACGTACCTACGTTGATAAAATTAATAACAGTAGGTAACAAATAATATTATTATAAAGACCTAAGTTAATTTAGTTTTGTTTTTCGTGGCTTTTGCTCACATTTCGTCTCGTGAGCGCTATTCTGTCACTTTCTAACTTACCTGAAATTTTATGAGTTGACAGTGATTGAATTTGGCATAAAAACGAAGTATTCAAAGAATCGTGACTGGCTCAAAACTAAACCAATTGAATGTTTGAACAATGCTGATTGGTTGCGCAACATTTTAGTTCTCATTACAGCACTAATTTGTGGCGCCTACTTTCAGCTACTCATCATCAATGATTAGCACGTTGCCTCCAAAATACAGTGAAAGCGTGAAAGTTGAGCAATCAATACCTATTATAATGCTTCTTTGTTACGTTTTATGATACTAAGCCTTACGGACTAATAAATCGGTGGTTATAATCGGACTAATAACCGTAACCAATTGTCAAAGTGTCAGAAACGGTAGAAAACAGTTCAAAAAGAGTTGTTTAAGCTAAACAGTCGTTTAAACGTCCGTTAATTTGTTGGTGAAAACCTACCTAAATCAATCTTTACTATGGCATTTCTCGATCTGTCGTTTGTATATTGAAAATATTTATGCAAGAAATGCTAGAAACGACCTAATTTATTTTGTCAAGTCATCTCTGTTTTGTTTTGCCTTGCATCTCGTTTTCTGACTCGTACCTAGTAGCGGTTGGTTAAGTAGGTACTAAAGTGTACTTACTGAACCAATTTGTGTAGATTGTAGTATGATTGTGCCATCATCGCATTTTTTGAAGTAGGTATTGATAGACTGACGATTCGCGTGCAAAGTCTAATCTTGATAGAATAATCGTATCCAAACCATATGTCTGCAAGAGGCACTTTCAATTATGGTTAGTGTTTTGGCGCGCCTCTGATGACGCCCGGTCGATAGAATGAGTGTAGATACCTAATATGGGTGTGGTACTGCTATCAGACCTAAGGTATAGACGTAGAATTAAATTTAAAACTGTTGTTTATGTATCTACGAGCTCAAGTGTCTTTACGTATGTTTGTGTAGAAGGTACTCTTCGTACTGTACATTTAAAACGCAAAAACACTCACATTTAAATGATTATTGTTTCCATACGTACGCTTTAATGATCTATCCTTGTTTATTTTCTGAGAGAATCAATAAATCACAAAAGGCTATCGTACAAAATGAAATCTTACCTTAGATATGGTCAGTAAGTTACTGGTAGTAAAGTATGTTTTAGTGAGAATTTTGTATCCGTAACAGTATTTTGTTTCATTCATAGTTGTGTAATAGACTTCCGGACGTCGTCAGTTAACTTTTGGATCAAATGTGGCACACCTTGAACTGTATCAGAATGTGGGTCATTTTAGGGGAGTGACTGTGATAAGGGTTAACCTTTAATTATATTACATTATCCAAATGAAGGTGGTTTTTGCTCACTACTTGTACTTTGTACCACATACCCATTACAAGATTTAATTTAGTACGATAGCCCTTTGTGATGTATACTTGCTACAGCTTGCTCACGGAATAATTTAACCAATGACGTAGGTAAAGATCGTAAAATCTCTTATATTTTTAGGCATTGCAGCTTTGTATTCAAAGCATAGCAACATGCCAGTATCGGATATGATACACCGCAAGAATCCATGCAAAAACTATTTATAATCCGCGTGTGGGCCGAACGCGTACCTATAACATTTACATCTCTGTAGAAAACTGTTCACGTCTTCTGCGTTCAATGTTCACGTTTTATCGCGCCATAGCCACCTCTGGAAAAGGCTGTATGTAATATTTGGTTTCCTTGCGTATTATGGGAGGGCACAGTTTCCTTGCAGAATGGATGTAGAGTTCGATTTAAAGCTTAATCTTGACTTTAAAGCAGAAAACCTCAAATTATACCTAGTAATATTTTAAAAAGGTAAAGTTTGTAAGAAGTTTTGAATGTATAAGGGGTAATCTCCGGAATTACTGATCGGATTTTGAAAATTCTTTCACTAAAGGACTAATAGTGCTGCAGGCAATTTTTAATTCTGTTGCGTACTACGCGCGGGCTAAGTCGCGAGCATGACAGCTAGTTAACTCATAAAGTAGGTAGGTAATTAAGCGCTTCTAAGGTTTTCCGTAATTTCTGTTTAAGTGTGATAATTAACTAAATCAAATCTGTTTATACTCCTATCTTGAACGTGACATTGTAGAACACGTTAGCTAAATGACTTATAATATCAGTGTTTATAGGAAGCGATAAAAAGATTTCGTAATCAGACCTTGAATTAAACTAACCTAGTTTGTTGATTTCATGGAAACGTACATAAAAGACATCTAATTCGTCTAATATAACATAATATTTGTCCTGACTATCTGAATCATAAGTTGACGAGATAATCAATTCAAATGTTATTATAACTGGGTTTTTGTGACTTTGATGTGTCTAGGATGTTATATCGTTTAGTTTGATATCGAAGGTACATATATCATTATTATTCTTATTTTATATTGTAAATTAAATAATTTGGATTAGTTTCGTGTTTATATTTTTTTTTCCTAGAAAAAGTAGCCAATAGCTCAATCAAGGTCATATTACCGTGGCTTGGTATAATTTGCGGATTCATTTTTGGAGGTTGCGGGTTCGATTCCCGCTTTGGAACAAATATTTGAGCGATATGCAGATATTTGTTCAGGGTGTTCTGGGTATTTTCTATGTATAATAAAAAAAAAAAACTATGTTATATATTGTATTAAGTATATCAGTTATCTAGTACCCATAACACAAGCTCTGCTTAGCTTGGGGCTAGATAATGTTGTGTAAACTGTCCAGCATTATTTATTTTATTATTTTAGAAAAATTACGACTGAACACCACGTACTTTAATAATAATACTTTAACTTTACTTTTACTTTACTAAACATTCTCCTGCTGACGTTTCAATAAAGAATAGTAAAGTACGTGGTGTATAGTCGTATTTTTTCTAAAATGATACCAAGTAACGATAATTTCAATTATATCATAAAAATTACAAAGTTTTGGATGTTTGTTACACAATCTCGCCGAAACACCTGTACCGATTTCGATGAAATTTTGTAAAGAGATTGATTATGACCTTTTTATCCTTTTTGTCCTTTTTATAGGAAATACAATATAGACACGAAACGAACAAATCCAAATTATTTAATTTACAATATAAAAATAATAATGATTTAATGATTTTTATGATATTAGTGTTTTTTTTTAATACTACTTGGATGACGGATCAAGCATGGGGCCACCTGATGCTAAGCGGTTCTTAAATTAGGTATTTGAATAGGTGTTAAACCAATTTTGTGTTCTTTAAATAAACCTTCAATAATACCTACCTAATAAATACCTACAGAAGTACTACAAGCAAAATAATGTGCATCGGCAATAACCGCATTTTCAATCACTTGCAATCATATTTCTGTTTCGAAAAGCCGATGATTGCCGAGGCCCATTACTGTTGTTGTAGTACTTCATTGTTTACCAATAAACAATTTCATCCGGTCCATAATTAGGTAGCATCTTGTGGTTACTGGAATTAGGTTTTCATCGATATCTCTTTTCTAATATATAGATACTTCCTCGTAATAATACACAATTACTCCAATATTTATGCAGGTAGTTTGTGAGTGAATGCGTTTCGCGCTCCATTTGTGCCATATCACTGAGACTCTCTCTGAGAAAATGAGGTGATTCTATGTTCATATTCAAGACAACAATACATTATAATAAAAATAAGTTACTGTCCATATTTCGAGTAAAATCAGAATTAAAAATAACATTAAAAACCAAATATAAAATTAAAATTAAAATCTTTTTGACGTAATGTCCACTGTCAATAGTTCTTTTTGACGTAATGTCCACTGTCAATAGTTCTTTTTGACGTAATGTCCACTGTAAATAGTTATTTTTTTGTTATTAGGAATATATTGGTTTGATTGTGTATACTCCCGATGTGGTCCCATATTCACCAAGTAAGGATCTGAATAATGGAATCTCAAATCCAGGGAAATCCACAAAAATAATGGCACATACAGTGTGTTTGCGTCGGGAGTTATCATCTCAGGCGAGGTACTATTTGTAGACGGCTCAAGATCTTTCATCGTGGCATTATATGAGGGAGGCCTGTGTCCAGAACTGAATGTCTACCAGCTTGGCAATGATGAACGAAGCTTAGAAGTAACCTACTCTCCATGCTGACAGTGTTGTTTGTCCGGCAGGCATGCTTGGAGCAGGAGGCTCGCGTGGCGGAGCTGCGGTCGCTGGCAGCGCGGGTCGCGGCGGAGACGGGCTCGCGGGCGCTGCAGGCTGACGCTGATGCGCTGGCCAGGAGACTGCAGCTTGTGGCCGGCGCGGTGCAAGCCTTGGCAGACCTGGGCGAGGCACGGCAGGTGGTCCGGGCGAAGGCGCATCACGCTAAGGAGCAGCTGTGTGATATGAGACAGGTAAAACATCTTATAGTTGTCTAGAGCTTATTTCCGTTTATAGGGTGCCATACCTCAAAAGGTAGGTACCCCACGGAACCATCATAGGATCACTTTGTTGTCTGTCTGTCTGCCAAGACCCTTTTTCTCAGGAACGGCTGAAGGTAGGAACTTGAAATGAATACCAAAGGTCTGTGAGCTTATAGTGTCTTAACAAAACAAGCGAACAACAACTCAATGCATTAAAAATATATGGCTATGAATATCTAATTTTTGTATAGAAACAGCGAATCATGGGTTTTTGTATGAAAATATCTCTAGGGCACTTCCACTGCTTGCTGAAGTTTATACGAAAAAAGCAGCCAAGTGCGTGTCGGACTCGCCCATGAAGGGTTCCGTAGCATCAAGTAACATAATATAAAAGTTCTTGGATGGATTACGATTAATGACGTATTAAAAAAAGCTACTTACTAGATCTCGTTCAAACCAATTTTGAGTGAAAGTTTACATGGTAATATACATTATATTTTTTTTTTAGTTTTATCATTCTCTTATTTTAGAAGTTATGGGGGGGAGGGGGGTGGGACACACTTTTTACCACTTTGGAAGTGTGTCTCGTGCAAACTATTTAGTTTAGAAAAAAATTATATTAGAAACCTCAACATCATTTTTGAAGACCTATCCATAGATACCCCAAACGTATAGGTTTGATGAAAAAAAAAAAATTGAGTTTCAGTTCTAAGTATGGGGAACCCCAAAAATAAAAAACTACTTACTAGATCTCGTTCAATCAAATTTTGAGTGAAAGTTTATATGGTAATGTACATCATATTTTTTTTTTTGTTTTATCATTCTCTTATTTTAGAAGTTACGGGGGGGGGGGACACACTTTTTACCACTTTGGAAGTGTCTCTCGCGCAAACTATTCAGTTTAGAAAAAAATGATATTAGAAACCTCAACATCATTTTTGAAGACCTATCCATAGATACCCAACAAATATAGGTTTGATGAAAAAAAAAATTTGCGTTTCAGTTCTAAGTATGGGGAACCCCAAAAATAATTGTTTTTTTTAATTTTTGTGTAAAAATCTTAATGCGGTTCACAGAATACATCTACCTACCAAGTTTCAACAGTATAGGTCTTATAGTTTCGGAAAAAAAAGGCTGTGACATACACGGACAGACAGACAGCCAGACAGACAGACAGACAGACATGACGAATCCATAAGGGTTCCTTGTCTTTGACTACGGAACCCTGAAAATAGTTAAAATTCGAAAAGGGCTGTGACGATTTCAAAGCAAGTTACTGATCGGAACCCTCAGGGCGCGAGTCTCCCTCGCACTTGTCCGTATTATTTTCTGATAAAAAACACTGTCTTCTTCTTTTTTGGTTAGGTGAGATATCAGCTTGAGGTATGGGTAGGTATATAACAAACCAGTACATATAATTATTTATGTAAATAGGAACCTCGTGAACCGGTAGGTATCATTTGAGATTTTGAATGATGTTTAAGTCAATTTAACATGCCTAATAGATGTTTTTGCCTGTTTATAAACATGTTCGCAGCATTCCTCCTAGTATAGCCATGCATAGCGGATGCACATCGTAAAGACATCGATGTTATGCCTATCGGTAATTTCACCGGCTTTCCCACGGAAATGGGACGCTGGTTTGCTAATTTAATTTGCCTAGTGTCGTGGCTATTGTTTTTTCTGTGGTGGGGGTTTGTACAGGTTTAAATTAGAAAATAAACAAGTCACCAACCGGCGAAAAAACCGAAGGAGTAGCTAGCATAAATCAAGTATGGATATGCCTAAGTATGTTCGAACTTCTCTAGGGAGATTATTAGTTTAAACTGTTATTAAAGTAGATACCTAAAGTTGAGCCTTTTTGCAAGACCATTCTGAAGTTAGCAGTTTTACAGCGTGGTATACAATCATGGATGTATAATAGTATGGATTGAGTGCTAAAATAGCATAGAGTGTTCCTTCTTACTCCTATCCTAGAAGATAGCTTGCTATCCTATGTTAGAGAGAAACAAATATATTGTCACACGACAGTCGCTTTTCCGTTCCGTACCCTGAATATTGGTAACATGAATGTACATCTTCCTAGATTGGTACTATGAATGTAGTAGTAATTGGTACCTAGTTTGACATTTGGCCTGGTACGAGTTACACAAATAAAAACAGATAGATATATGCTTGTCTCATTCCATCACATGAATACATTCATATAAAAGAAAGTGACTGGTATAATCGATACAGGTTTGTTTTTAGCCTTACTTCCATGCTTTAGTTCTTCTTCTGAGTATACAATTTACAGCCTTATGCAGTGACACAATTAAATTTTGTGTTCCCACTGCTAACTTCAGAATTTTCATGCAAACGGCCGCACTGGTACAAGAACTAGGTAGGTATACAAATGGATTATTAAGTTCGTCACCTGTAGTACCGTAAGCTAAGGCCGATAATATGCCACAGGCTGCGCCTAACGGATAGCGATAACTGCACTGGCCCATGTGAATTCTAAACAATAACGGTACATTGGGTTATTGATTAACCTCCATGTATGTCAGCCTCCTTACAGGGCTAAACCATTTCCTGATTGTCATATTAATCATTAATTAGTAGGCTATAACTACGGATCCTGTTCACAAATCCACACTGGATCCGCGAGTGTTGCTTATACCTATATCTTAATCCCAGCTGTGATAACATTGAAGGCTGCATGGATAGACACCATTTCAACTCCTTGGAAGATAACCTTATGTATGATTATTCAAATATTAATTCCTTGTTGCAGGATCTGACTCCAGTAGACGAAGACGGAGAAATAGTAGAAGACAAACTAATAGCCCTCAGAGACAACCTTATAGCTTTAGGCAAGAGCGAAGCGGACATTGCACCGGCCATGGCTGAACTACCCGAGATCGACAGGGATGTCTCTGATGAACACTCAATCGTCAGGATCTTAGAACTATGGCAGGCAATGTTCCGAGATACCTTCTTACATTACCACAGGCTTTCAACAGCTCTAGTCAGGTCAGGAGATGCGGCTACCGCCTTACGTCTCTGGCACGAGTACCTCATAGATCTGCAGTCGTTCCTGTCCGGATCCGTCCCGGCAGATTATGAAAACCTATCGGAGCACAGACGACTTTGCCGTGTGCACAGAAACCTTTTAACATCTCAGAGATCAGTACTCGTTAACGAAAATAGAGAGACAAAGAACAGAGAATTGGTTGATAGGTTTGACACGTTGACGAATCTACACAATGAGACTTTAGCCAGAATAGTCGAAAGACATGATGAGGTTTGCGCCAGAATCGCGTCATGGGATGATTATAGAGAAGCACATACAGAACTGCTTCGCTGGCTGAAGGAAATGGAACGGGAGAAAGAAAAGCTCCAACTAAGATACGTTCATATCAAGAGGGTTCATAATATCCTCGTCAAGATACAGAATCTCGCAGACAAAGTACCTGAAGGAAGGAAGCAGACGGACAGATTGCTCATTTATCTGAAAAAGGTGCTGGAATTCACAGAGGATGCTTACGGAACATCTGTACGGATGGAGTACGCTGGTATCGTCAAACGAGCGGACAACTTACAAGCTAGTCTCGATACCTGGAGAGACTTCCTCACCAGGATCTTAGGTCTCATCGGCGAGTACGAGAAACTAACCGATGACTTACACAAACAGTATGCTAAAACTCAAGACGAGATCGGATCCTACTCTGATGACGACAGACTGTCACGACCACAACTTAAAAAAGCTATTGATAAGTACACAGAACTGAGAACCAAGATCATAAAGACTGAGACACAGATTGAAACTCTGAGCGTCATCCAAGAGCAGTTGAAGGAGTGTCTTAGTCCTCAGGACATCAGACTAGTCAATCAAAGGGTGTGGCACTTGAGACAACAAAGAGCTGATTTAGAACACCAATTATCCATCATCATCCATCGGCTACGGGAAAGACTTGAGATATACTCCATGTTTGATACCAGGCTGATAAAGTTCACAGAGTGGTTGACTGCCGCTGAAGAGCGTCTAGTGTCTGCCGATAGTAGAGATGCTCTCGACCCTCAGGACCTGATCAGAAGAATCACAGCGGACGTCCACGCCGAGACAGCCATGAAAGAACGGGAGTTCGAATGGCTCGGTGAAACTGGCGAATCACTGGTGGAGCGATCGAAGAAAGACGAGAAGTCGTATAGTAAGAATGCTGGTAAAAAGTTAAAAGATGCACAGGAACGCTGGTATAGGCTCAAAGAAACCGGAAAAGCCAGAGTCGCTAAAATCGACGAGTTGCTACGAACTATAGAACAACTAGAAGAACGTCTAACGGAGATCAGAACAAGATTACACGGTGTCGAAGGGAGATTAGCAGCGCCCGTTGTTCTTGAAAGATTAACCACCGCAGCGGTAGACGATAAGGTCAAAGACCGGGATCACATCCATCGGGAAGTGGAATCTGAAAGTGGCGAAGTCGGTGATGCCTTGAACCTTTGCGAGTTAGTACTCGGCGATGCAGACGTAGTTCGCGTCAAACCAGACCTCCGCAACCTCCGCACGGGGCGAGATATCGTCGAACGTAAATGGAGATCAGTCTGTGACACAGTAGAGCGAAGAAAAACATCCCTAAAAGAGGTCCGTCGAGCCGCTGACCTTGCCGTTGACTTACTACCCAAATTTGAAAACAAACTTACCGCAATAGAAAAGAGAGTTGAAAGAATTGAAAGCAGAAAACAACGTGGCGAACCTGAAGATGAGAAAGCATCACGTTCCGTGCTCAAAGACCTGGAGGCTTTAGAAGACGACGCGAAGAGACTAGAAGAAGCCGGAGCGAGAATAGCCGGCGCTCGCGGCGTGGAGTTACGCGGCGAGGGAGCAGACACGGCGTCGCGGGTACGAGGCTCGGCCCGACGCCGCGCCCGGCTCGTGTCGCGGGTGCTGGCGGCGGGTGCCGACGCGCACCGACAGTTCGTGGCGGCGCACGGAGCGGCCGTGGTGGCGCTGGCGGAGGTCGACGTGAGACTGACGCGTGCGCTGCATCTGTCGCCCTCGTCGCAAGACAAGCAGGCCACCTTACAAGAACTCATGGTGAGTATTTATAGCGAAACAATCTCATTGTAATTTCAGACCAAGGGCTTTCTCACAGCTACAGTTCACTAGTGTGTTGCCGTAACTTTGTCATTAAGTTATTTTGTGAAGGGAAAACACGCGTAACAATAACTCACTCGTAGCTTGTAGCTTGAATCATTCGAGAAATAGTCCCCAGCGAATAGTCTGGAACACCGGCTTAGCTATTATTTAAGGGATAATCTGGTCCTTACATACTTTGGGGCAATAAAACCCTGTCAAAATCAAGAACCTCTTAGTTATCAACATTGAGGACTATCTTCCTTTCATTGGCATGCTAGCGAATATAATTTACTCATCTTGGAGAGTTTCTAAACATAGCTTCTTGGAAGTGACATTCGAACCCATATCAAAATAATGTGTTATCATCCTTAGGCTAAAGTTAACCAACACTGAAAACGTGCTGTTAGCAGCTGTTTAGTCTAAGCAATTATTTTTGACAGATATTTTAATACATTCCTGTCATCATGGCCAATTGTTACTGTCACCGCCTGTTTATGTGTTGGTGAACTTGGGCCTAAATATTGTCTTGTTGTCTTACCAGGGTGTTGAACAAGAGCTCCAAGAGTGCCAGTCGCTTGTGGAAGACGCGGACAGACTGTCCACAGCCGTGATGTCGGTCGGCGGAGTCGCGGACATGGTGGCGGAGTACCGAGCGCTGTTCGCGGACGTCCGCACCAGATTGGACCTGGCACGGGCTGATGTGACGGGCGATGTGGATTTCTCTGTTCAGGTGAGCTAAAAATAACCTTCCGTCTCCTCCCGTGGATCGAATAAAAGCCAATTAGGTGTTATACCAGGTGATGGGAAGCAGCATCCACCTGAGTACTCAACACCTATACTGCGATCACTCATCCGCCTGCCAAACGTGGTGGTTAAGGCAAAACCCCCCATTGCATTCTTTAATTCCTCCAACGAAACTTCTAAAGACTGCTGATGATTACAATAATCACATAAAAGCTATCAATTCCTTAATTCACCTTCATGTCATCTCCACAGGTGGATACCCTCAGATGGGAGACCGACGCATCCCTGCAAGTGGACACATTGACCTCCAAGGAGACATACCGCGCCGAGCTCGTTATCGCCGTCAAGGAGACATCCGACTCATTGGAGGCACTACGAAGTGCCCTCCTCCAACAGCCTAAAGACGACGCTAAAAGCGATGAGCTAGCAAACGCAGCCAAAGAGATCGCTAAGGCTGGAGCTAAACCTGTGCAGACGCTAGAACTAGCTAAGCATTTATCGGAGTTGTTACTGACTGAGTGTGACGCGACGGAAGACGAAGCTATGTTGAAGGATGTGGAGTCTCTGTCACTGAGATATGAGGATCTGTTGACTCAGGCCAAGAAGAGGGAGCTACAGATCAATAACCTCAGGTTAGTGAATAGAAGACTTGCTAAGAAGTACTGTATTGGTCGTGATCTAAACAAGAGTACGTCAGGTACAAATTCCCTAGCAAACGGGCGCTGACCGTAACTATTGGACAAGGTGACAGATGTGTGATAACATCTGTCTGTGTCATAATTGATTAGGCTGGGAAGTGTACCGCTCTAGTGCGAAGGTTGATCCTTACTTGCAAATTCATTCAATACAAGTAAATTAACTTTTGTTGACCCCAATCTAGAGACTGCTGTGGTTTGTCAGTTATCAAACTGGTATGTGTTAAAAAGTTTTTCATGTGAGTCGTTGTGTTTTGGAATCCATATATTTTACAAGCTTTTATTTAACTTGCAATTTATGTATGTTTGTCCGGGTGGAATCTTGAAACTGAATTTTAAAGCAGTTATCCTCAACCGATTGAGATGATATTTGGCATACCTATCAAGTAGGTTCCGATTACAATGCAATACTATGGTGACAGCGAGCTGATCTGATGATGGAGACGGAAGGTAGACAACGGAACTCCTCGAGGGATAATAGTAGACTGGCCGTGTTTAGGCTCATTTTGATCAGCATACGGTTACGATCACTATTGTTATAAAAGCTTGCATTGCAAAATATATGTTTCACAAAAAACTTTATAAGAAACTGACAAACCATTTTTCAATACACAAGCTTTTATAAAATTAGTGATAGTAACCGTGTCCTGATCAAAATGAGCCTAAATACTCCAGTCTACTATTATCCCTCGAGGAGTTCCGTTGTCTCCATCATCAGATCAGCTCGCTGTTACCATAATATTGCATTGACAACTTCATCGGAACTTGACAGGTATGCCAAATATCATCTCAATCGGTTGAGGATAACTGCTTTAAAATTCAGTTGCGAGATTCCACCCGGACATACATTGCAAGTTAATTAAAAGCTTGTAAATTAAGAGCAAACTTAGTTTGAATACAGAGGGCTCGAGCGCCCCCTAGCGGTACACTCCCCTTATTCGCCCTGTATTATGTTGGTAGAAAGTAGCCAAGTTGAAGTAAAAAATTTGTGACTTTTGAACTTTTGTTTAGATCAGGATTTCACAGGATCTGGATAGTTGACGATGCTTGAACTAAAACTGATTCAAGTGTCTTCCAATCCCTATTTCAGATTGACCGCACGAGTTGGAAACTTTATTTTTGAACTATAAATTGCATTTAAGTTTTGTAATAGGCATGATGATTTTGAAAAACTATTCTTTATAAGGGTCTATTATTGCCCAAAATTGTCTTATTTATGTTTGACAGCAAATTTTTGAATTTTTTTTAAACCTTTGAATTTCGCGACAAAACGCTCGCAGGTGTCATAACGTCTGCTTATGACGTCACGAGTTTGTAAACAAAGTAAATCAGCTAAGTAACTATTATTTAATCTATGCCAGTGTGTGCGGTACCTATTATTTTATCTGTGGCTGTATTTTATGTAGTTTATTGAGCTTCAGAATCGTGACGATTAGGTACGTCACGCCTGTGACTGCCTGTGGCTCTGATTGGCGTTTCGTAAAAGATGGCGGATTTTTATTAAATGTAAAAATAATAATAATTACAATTATAATGTGAAATTAAGGAAACATTTTGGAATTCCATTTACCTATTTTCATTATTAAATAAATTATTTCACTTGTTAGATTCAAGTTAATTTCAACTGTTATCATGCCTATTCAATTCGCGCAATAGCTCATTATTTCTAGCAATATAAAGTTTTCAATCCGATTGATCAATTTGAAATAGGACGAAATAGACAACAATTTTCTTGTGATTTTTGTACATTTTGAACTTTCATTTGTTTTAGCGTTTTCATATTATTGACTTATTGGTTTAAAAAATGCCTTTTAACAGATCTAATAAAAAAACAGCAATTGATGCTTGACAGTCAATTATAGGAAAATGCTTGACACTTTTTGATGTTGTTATTTTTGTTATTGTCTATGGTAGCACAAAAGCACTTGGATTTTTGGTGACGGAGCTTTAAAGCTGTTTTGGAACAGTGAATACATGTTACTGATTAAATTATGTAATAAGCACTATAAATTCATTTAGAACAGTGTCAAAAAATCTTTTTTTTTATGAATCTGGATCTAAATCAATAAAATATATTAAAGATTTAAAGATTAAAAGCCAAAGAGTATTTATATGAAAAGATATGCCATATTAGTCAGTATATTGCCTACATTGGGGAATAATGCTTCGTAGTTCAAGATATCTTTTGAAAGATGGCGTAAATAAAAAAGCAAATGGAGTGTATAAAAGCTTCCTAACCTGGCATGCTCTAAACACTGCGTTTTCTGGTCCTATAGGTTACCCCACTCTGCATCATACGCGCTAACGTGCGAACAGTGAGTACATGCTTATCTAATTTATAATTTCCATGGTTTTTCTGCTACTATCTGCCTAAAAAACAGTTAATTTATTTATTTATAATATAAACTAGTAGCTATAGCAAGTTGTGTGGCTGTAGACATTTTTACAGATGAGATAGTTTGGAGTTGACCACCTGTGTTTGTAGCTAATCTTTGACAGTAGAGTAGAAAAACCACGGAGCATGAAATGATTTGTAGCTTAGTGCAGTTTTAATAGTTATTTATTTTAGAAATCACTTTCTTCAAACTTATCTGCACTGCACCCTCACCTCTTCTGTGTGTGAGCTTTTTATTTGATGTTTGATTGTGTGTTGGTATTTATTTACTAGTGTTAGCTCGTGGTTTTGTTTGCGTGTGTTGTTATAAAAAACAATCAAGGTGATTAATCTCTCTATCTATCAAATTTCATCGAAATCGGTTCCGCCTTACCGCGTGATTGGTTAACAAACAAGCATACAAAATATATGTGCTGTTGCTGTATTGTGTCCGGCCTTGAATAGTCCCTTCCGTGTCCTCCCATGGATGTCGCAAGTGCCGACTTCGATCACCAATCCGCCTGCCAAGCGTAGTGATTATGGAAAATCCCTCTATTGTATTGTATGGGGGAGGTCTCATCCAACAGTGGACAACTAACGGCTGATGATGAACTAACTAAACAATCCAATTATAATATTTATTTATAAATTTAATTTATTTAGTAATAACCGATACTTTTTTAAAATATAACCTAAACTCAATTTATTAATTTGCAATAATATAGTTTAATAATCACCCTGTATTATTTGTGAATATTTATATTTTTATCGACCGACGACATTTTAAAGATCGCAGAAAGTAGGTAGACGCAGGCGGCTTAAGAGCGGACGTTGTAGCATTTTATAGGGAGGTCTATGTTCAGCAGTGGAGTCTGATTATGAAGTGGTGTGTCCGGCCTAAGAATAGACCCCTCCGTCTCCTCCCGTGGATGTCGTAAAAGCCGACTAAGGGATTACCTGGACTTGTCATTAAGATTCGTTGGTATAAGATTTGTCCTGACTGCTGGCTTTATGGAATGTGTCTATTTATGTATATGAAAACACTAAAAATGACACCCTACTTAAGTGAATGTAATGTAACGTATTCCCGCCCCCCTCCCCCCAGTGTGTCTGGCCGTCTGACGTGCCCGCTGTGCTCGGAGCGCAACTGGAAGCAGCTCGACAACGACCTCTGGCGGCTGGAGCAGTGGCTGGTGTTTGCGGAGGCCACGGACGCGGCGCGCACGGACCCGCCTGAACAGTACGACGCGTTAGAAGACGCCATACAGGTACCCAGCATCTCCTCTCACAGCGAGGCTCAGTGCCTGCTGACAACGACCTCTTGCGGCTGGAGCAGTGGCTGGTGTTAGCGGAGGCAACAGACGCCGCGCGCACTTACCTGCCCGAGCAGTACGACGCGTTAGAAGACGCCATACAGGTACCCAGCATCTCCTCTCACAGCGAGACTCAGTGCCTGCTCTCGACAATGACCTCTGGCGGCTGGAGCAGTGGCTGGTGTTTGCGGAGGCCACAGACGCCGCGCGCACAGACCCGCCCGAGCAGTACGACGCGTTAGAAGACGCTATACAGGTACCCAGCATCTCCTCTCACAGCGAGACTCAGTGCCTGCTCTCGACAATGACCTCTGGCGGCTGGAGCAGTGGCTGGTGTTTGCGGAGGCCACAGACGCCGCGCGCACAGACCCGCCCGAGCAGTACGACGCGTTAGAAGACGCTATACAGGTACACAGCATCTCCTCTCACAGCGAGACTCAGTGCCTGCTGACAACAACCCGCCCGAGCAGTACAAAGCGGAGAGCAAGGCGGAGAGGTCCGTTTATATAATGGGTCCCTCGGTCTACAACAGGCTGCCGGACACGATTAAGGATGCAACTTCCACAATTGTTTTTAAAAATCGACTGAAGAAATGGCTTCTTGACAGTATATTTTATTCTGTTGCAGAATTCTACGAATTGCCAATTATTTAATTTATATCAAATACTATTAATATTATGCAATTCTAATTTTATTTATATTAAGTCAATATATGATTTTTTATATTGACCTTTTCTGACCTGTAACTTGGTGTTATCAATAAATGATTTGTATTTGTATTTTGTATTTGTACGACGCGTTAGAAGACGCCATACAGGTACCCAGCATCTCAGCTCACACGAGATAAATAAAAAATAAAAAAACTGGACCAAATTCACACAACATTATCTAGCCCCGAGCTACGGTGGCCATCCATTGTCTCACCATTAATCGCCACCGTGCAAGCCACCGCGGACGCGGGCTGATCGCGTCGGTCTGACCTTAGCCTAAAAGAAACTGTATAAAATTCTCAAATTTTGACTTTATAGAATGGGATGGTGGAGGTTGTAAGAAAAAGTGGCTGAAACTCTGAAAATAGCTGTGAGAGCACGCAACTCTCAGGAAGCGAGTTGCGCTCTCACTTGTCCGTTTACTTGTTATCGTTATGATCTTCTTTATCCTCGCCACCTTCCCGTTATGCGGGGTTGGCTTTCTTAACTTTGAGGCGCCATACGTTCCGCTGCTGCGCATCGTCTGCTGAAAGACCCAGCCTCTTCATGTTCTTTTGAACATTTGTCATCCACGTTGTAAGTGGCCGTCCTCTCCCTCTTCTCTGCGTAGCCATGGAAAGGCACTTCGTCACGACATGATCGTTAGGTCTTCTCATCACATGACCATACCATCTCAGTCTAGCTTCAGTTATTTTATCTGCAATGGGTGCTACCTTGAAACTCCCCCTTATGTATTAATTGCGCACTTTGTCCCTAATGGTGACTCCACCTGACCAGCGTAGCATTTTCATTTCCCTTGTGTGAAGTTTTTGCACATGGGTTTTCTTTGTAGCCCAGGTTTCTCAGGTTTCAATTGTTATCGTTATGATAAGATTGTGATATTGTGTTGCAGGATCACCGAGAGTTCCTGCTAGACCTGGACTCGCACAAGTCCATCGTGGTGTCGCTGAACGTGGTGGGCGGGCACGTGGCGGCGCACGCGCAGGTGGAGCGCGACGCCACGCGCGTGCGCGCGCGTCTCGCTTCCGACAACCAGCGCTGGGACGAGGCGTGCGCGCGCGCCGCCGCCTGGCAGGGCAAGCTGCAGCACGCGCTTATGCACAACCAGCAGTTCCACGACATCGGTGAGACTGCTACTGGTCTACAGAGGACATGCAACCGACCTTATACTTGTACTAATATTTATTCCGGTGTATCGCGTGAAGAGTAGTAGGGTAACGCTCGTACAACCCTGGCGTATTTGATCAACGATGCTCTTATTTAAATGTCACGCGGTGGGCAAAGCAATCTCAACTCTCGCAGTGCATACTTAAGGCACAAATTAAGACACAATGCTTAGAGTACGTTTCGAGTGGCTGGTTATACAAAGGATGTGCAGAGTTTTGTGTTAGAGTGTGAATGTAATAGTCGTTTGTTCCGTAGTGGTGGAGCTGGTGGCGCAGCTGGCGACTGCGGAGCGAGGCGTGCGCGCGCGTGAGCCGCTGCGCCTGAGCCGGCCCGCGGCCGAGCTACAGCGCGACTTCCGCAAGTTCAGCGAGCTGCGCGACGAGCTGCAGCGCTGCGAGCCGCGCGTGCTCGCGTTACACGACGCCGCGCAGCTGCTGCGCCAGCCGAGCGCGCCGCACCACGCCGCCGACATCTGCCGCAGGTACGTGCCGCGCGACCTGCCGCCTCACATTACGGTGGATGATCTCGCTTGAAGCGCGAAATTATTTTTTTTTGGTGTTTTTTGCTTATTACATCTCATAGACACTTCTTCAGATAGCGAAAGTTGAGTTCGCGAGAACTAGGAGACTTAACACACATGTTTAAATTGATAGCATCCCATAAATATCATCAGTTAAGCTACGATACCCCTAAACACATGTTTACAGTGTTTTTTTTTTGTTTAGGGGTATCGTAGCTAAACTGATGATATTTATGGGATGCTACAATTTAAACATGTGTGTTAAGTCTCCTAGTTCTCGCGAACTCAACTTTCGCTATCTGAAGAAGGGTCTATGAGCAGTAATGGGCAAAACACACCAAAAAATTTGAATTTCGCTCCTCGAGCGTGATCATTCACCTTAACAAGTCATTGACACGGACGGATTGACGTATGGAAATTGATGTTCGTAAGGATAAGGACGCTTGTCAGTGTCTCCATCCTGTAACACTATACCATACGTCCGTGAAAAATGGTTCTTAAAACTTAGAATCAACAACGATTTCGGCTGTGTTGTGTCCGGCCTAAGAATAGACCCCTTCGTTTCCTCACGATGTCGTAAAATCCACGTATACGTAAGATGTTGCTGATGCCTATGCATCAGCATCATACTGCGATCACCAATCCGCCTGCCAACCGTGGTGACTATGGCGAATCCCCCATTGCATCCTATGGGGAGGCCTCGTCCAGCAGTGGACGTCTAAATGATGACGATGACTAGGACGACGATGCTCCCTGTCCAACGCACGCGGTAACCCGCGCGCCTTCTCGCTCGCGCAAGCAGGCGTCGTGTGCAAATTTTTTGTTGTTAATTTCGTACGGCGAAAATATTGACGAAAATAATAAACTTTAAACCATCATGCATTCATGTCTTATTTTTAAATATATCAATACAAGTTTGTACAAGTTAGTGACAGAAAAAACAATACCTTTGTAGCTAGCTATAGTTTTTTAGGAGCTCTTTGTTTACAAGCATTGCACAATGGATGGACTCTATAGCCTGGTAATTTTTGAGTAGTTCCTGTTTATCCTCGAATTTTTTGACAGGTGACGTAGAGCTGTTTTTTTTTTGTTGTCAGTGTAATAAGTTATCGTGTGTTGCGTACAGACTGGGCGAGCTGCGCCTCCGACTGCAGTCACTGCGCAAGCTCTCCGGAGTGTACGCGCTGAAGCTGGGCGCCGCCCTGGCGCGCGCGCCCGCCGGCCACTCCGCCATCGCCGCCGTCGCAGCGGCCGCGGCGCCGCAGGTAACACGCGCACACATACAGACATCACACTCCTCTACGCCCATCATCTGTTTATTTTATCCTGGATCTTGATCCGCCCCTTATTGCGATAGCTTATGGCCATGAGGAACGCATCTTTGGGTAAAACTTTATGAGCCGTATCCTAGAACTAAACTCAACTTAAATCGAGATATAAGCATAGAAGCAATGAGCAAAATGACAACGAATAAGGCGCTATAGGTTCACAGCATGTCCATAATGAGCTCTAGAATTTTTAAATTTATGATAAGAGTTATTACAGTTTTCAAGAAGAAAAAAAATATATGGTATTCTTAAGCTTTTTATATATTGAAATCATAAATGCAATAAACTATTTGAATTACTTCCACTCGATAAAAAAAATCAAAGATACCACCACCTTTTTAAAATTGAAATACCATTTTAGACTTACTTCTTACACGTTTCAATTTTTGAAACATTTTGTGACTTATTAGTTATTATTTGAGTTAGTGAAGTCATCAACAAAATTTAACAAATCTCTAAAGGGCATTTTTGTATTATTTTTTTAATCCTCAAAAACACGGTTTCAGAGTGTGCGCTCGCCTTCTTCACCTCATACAAAAATGTACGTTGAAACAGGTTGAACCTTATAGCGCCTTAATTAAAAATTGGTCTTGCTTTTGGCTACGTCTCGCCTGATGGGAAGCGAGCTATGCTTGAGGCTCGATTTACGCCTGAGCATAGTTCTGTCCGGTCCTAATGACTAGTCCAAAACCTTGATAATTAAGAGAGGAATGTTTCTGTTATGAAGTTTCCCAATTTCATGTTTCAAAAGTTTTTGACAGCACTAAGACTAATGCTCCCTATAATTGCGTTCCCATAGTCATTATAGTATCGCAATCGGCCGCCGATCAGCGTCAATAACGGTAGTAAAATGACAATAGAGACCTTTCAACATTTTAACCTGAATGCTCACGCTTGCGGCGCGATATTCAAATTTTTTGGTGTTTTTTGCCCATTACAGCTCATCAACACTTCTTCAGATAGCGAAAGTTGATTTCGTGAGAACAACACACATGTTTTAATTGGTAGTATCTCATAAATATCATCAGTTTAGCTACGATACCCCACACAAACACATTTTTACAGTTTTTTTTAGATATGTGTTGATGAGCTGTAATGGGCAAAAAACACCAAAAAATTTGAATTTCGCGCCGCAAGCGTCAGCATCCACCTTAAGGCTGCGTCTCCAGTAGAAAAACTGTTCGCCGCCGACTGAGTTACCGGCGTATCGGTTTAGTACGCCCGCGCCATATATTTGAAATGGAGTGTTCACAGTTTGCTAGTTTTACAAACTGCATAGTGTGCGCAAAACTAGCAAACTGTGAACAGCAGTGTAGCAGTAGTGCTCGCATTGCTGTATTCCGGTTTGAATGGTAAGGGTGCCGGTGAAATTACAGGCACATGAGACTTTTCATCTCTATGTCTCAGGGTGGCGGGCGCAGTGCAATGCCACATAGGGTGCGTCCTAGGTGGACGCGACCTATGAGGTAATGCACTATACTTTATAGGCAGAGGATACCGCTTAACATCATGTGGGTCACCTGCTTGTTCCGTCATTCAATTGGAAAAAAAAAACTCCATTTCAAATATATGGAAGGTCGTACTAAACCGATACGCCGCTATCTCAGTCGGCTAACAGTTTGCCTACTGGGGACGCAGCCTTACAGTCTTATCAATATCCAAACCTTCTAAAACTTGGGAATCTTACTGACCTAAGAAATTAAGTCACCCAATATTTTTTCGAAATTTTAGAGATAGCCTACGCGCTTGTCATTTTGCGACCGTAATTGGAAAGATAGGTTTTATTGATTTTGATTATAGCTAATATTGATTCTATAACGTGAAATTTTTACCAAGAAATTTAATAGAAAACAATCCTAACTCAAAACATTTTAAATCTACAAAAGACCGTTAGTTTGAGTTGCGAATCCACTGCTTCACCCGACACAGCACTGTTGAACAGAAGCCTCACGGAGCAAGCTTTCTATAGCATAGACTCCCGATCCGCTCACTAGTCACGTTTTTAATGAACCGACGCTGATCATTATGCCATTTTATCCCGTACTCAGTGGCACTACCTTGCGGATTGTGTAACTCTGTTGTCATCAGTTTCAATCCGAAACGACGCGATTACCCTAATTACGCAGTTTAGCGTGATTGATTTACCTAGACTATTGCAATCAAGTTTTACAAAGCTTAATTGAACCCGGACCAAATAAAAATAATACACTGAGCACTTTGCGCTCCTAACTGAAACATGAAATAGAAAGATGATAAGCATGCGCTCTCGCTTATTTGCATCGAAGCGCCATTGCCCAAATCGACTTATTATATCGTGTCTCACTTGTTACGCGTGGAATGATCTGTCTATATCTATTGTTGATTGCAACTAGACTGCGAAAATTAGGTAATCGCACTAACTTAATTTCAAATAAAACCGCATTGAAACTGGTATCATCAAACTTACGTTATGGCGCCTCTGAACATATTGCTGTCCTTTTCTCCCATACATGAAAAGAAAGTGACAGCAATAGATTATCAAAAGTATCAGTAAGCGCATTGGGATACGTCCCGTAACTCCATAGAACAGAGATAACTGAGTAGTTGAAAGATCCCACCTAGTTTGGTAAGCTAGTTTTGAGAAGGAAGTCTTACGATTAACTGTAATATAACTTACCTGATTACTTAGTATTGTACCCGAATTATAAACTGGTCAAGTATATGGAGCATAGGGCCTGGCAGTAATAAGTAATTGTAATATGTAAGTAGTGTTCAAATGTATGTTTGTATGAAATAAGATTTATGTGAAACATATACTTTTCAATACAAGTTTTTATAAAATTAGTGATCGTAACCGTGTGCTGATCAAAATGAGCCTAAACACGGCCAGTCTACTATTATCCATCGAGGAGTTCGATTGTACACCTTCCGTCTCCATCATCAGATCAGCTCGCTGTCACCATCATATTGTATTGTCATTGGAACTTGACAGGTACGCCAAATTTCAGCTAAATCGGTTGAGCATAACTGCTTTAAAATTCAGTTGCAAGATTCCACCCAGACAAACATACATTGCAAGTTAAATAAAGGCTTGTAAATAATGATTCAATAATTATGTATATTCTATCACTAACATTGGATCCTCAAAGTTTGTAAGGTACACGGTTTTGGAACAAGTTGGAATTTTTTGGACCAAGTAGCACTTTAGTTTCCTCAGTATACCCTATTTTGATGTAACAGTTTACAATTCGTGGTACCCACCTAGTCTCCCCAATAATATCACTGTAGTCGCTTCGCACAGTATTTTGACGTATTTCTGTCCTCCCCCTAGCTAAACGAAGACGAAGAAGAACAGATAGCGACCGCCAACCTGCCGCCTCTAGATTTAAATGAGTAAGTATCACCGAAAACGGCTTAGTAATTTGTAAAGTTGTGACACAGACATGTAGCTAACGCCTAACACACTCTTTAGCCTAACGTTGACTAGAAGCGCTTGGTTTTTAACTATTTTATGAATTCACCTAAAAATGTGTGATTTTAACTATTTTATGAATTTACCTAAAAAATGTGTTTTCAATCATCTATCAATATTCTCCACACACTTTCACATAAGTTTTCAAAATATTGTTCCTAAATTTAGATACAGCATGATTTTTTGTCAGTTTCAAAAATATCTTAAAATTTTAATGCATGCTCTTCTTAACTTAAAAATTAACAAATAATGAGTGAGCTTTAACGTTTTTTTTTTAATTAATAATCGGCCGTTTGACCATAAAATTAATAACTAAGGGCTTATTTATAAAAATCTGTCGCAATGCGTAAAATATTGGCATCCCTTATTATTGGATAGTGTCGAACAGAGACAGGATTTATTTTATGCAATACTTAAAATTAATTTAAAAAAACAGATTTGAAATAAGGGATTTAATATATAAGCTGAGACTTTTTGTTGTTGATTCTATCAAGCATTCTCTAAACTTACGGTACTAAAATAACCTCGAAATTCGGGAGACTAATAGATGATGCCGTGCCATGATGTGTCTGGCCTAGGAATAGAACGCTCCGTCCCCTCCCGTGGATGTCATAACACATCCACTGGGGGATGTCATGGTGTGTCCCGATGATGGGATTTCACCATAAGATGGACAGCAGTACCCACTTGACCTGAGTCCTCAATACTCCGATCACCAATCCGCGCCAAGCGTGGTGATTATATAAAATCGCTGCATTGTATTCTATGAGGATGCGTCGTCTAGCAGTGGACGTTGGCTGATTATGAATGGAGAATGCTCTACAGAATCAACATCATAGTCTAGTTATTGCCATTGAGTTATTATGTACTCGAGGAGACACCGCACTTCATTACGTTGTCCTATTCTATTGCGGCGTGTGACCGCACTTAATTCAAATGTTTTACTATTCTCCTTCACGCCCGCAATGGCGCATGATCTTTGTTGGTCGTGTCTTCTTTACAGACCGTTCACCGTAAGTAGGCAACTGCCATGGAGTATTTACAGGTGCCATTTTACGGTGAACGAGCCGGACCGTTCACCGTAAGTTGGCACCTGCCATGGAGTATTCACAGGTGCCATCTTACGGTGAACGAGCCGGACCGTTCACCGTAAGTTGGCACCTGCCATGGAGTATTTACAGGTGCCATCTTACGGTGAACGAGCCGGACCGTTCACCGTAAGTAGGCACCTGTAAATACTCCATGGCAGGTGCCAACTACGGTGAACACGGGTGTACCTCGTACATAATAACTCATTGGTTATTGCATAAGAATACTGCCAGGCAGGTATTAACTAAAGCCTTATATCCACAGCGTCGCAAATGACGATGAAGAGACCATGTCGGGCCTGCAGCGCGGGCTGCGCTTCGTGTCACGCGTGGCGCGCGCCTCCCTCCCCTTCCAGGCCCTGCTGCTGCTGCTGCTGGGCGCGGCGGCCCTCGCGCCGCACGCGCACTCCGACTGCCGCACGCCCGGGCTGGGCCTCGAGCCCATCCTGCGCTACCCCGACGGACCCCCGCCTCTATGATACCGAAACGAACTACGAACTATATTGGCCTACCCTCTGGGCCGATTGAGGGACTTTTTGATCCCGAAGAAAAATAAATAGTTGACATTGACATTTCTGCCGACCTGTCAACGCTCGATAGAAATGTCAGTGTCAAACAACTCTCGCCGCCGCATTTGACGCAAACGCGGCGTCCGAGAGGTCGCGACATTCCAAAACGCGCGCGCCCACTGAGTGTACATATTGACGGTTTTATATATTTGTTACGTTGGAAAAAGACAGATTGTCGGTTGGGCGGCGTGCCGGAACAAATGTTTCAACTATTTATTTATTAAATATATTTAAGAAATCTCCTATACTCTGAAATCTAGCCGAAGTATACGGCTTACGCATTCACGCATTGTTACTTAATTATTAGATTGTAAGGACTGTTTATAATGATCGAAATATTAAATAAAGCCTTTGCATTGATTACAAACTGTTGTTTTATTCAGTAGGTTGTCATGTACACTTAATCCTATAGTGCGGACACTAACACGAAAATAAGTAAAAAGCTGTAACAAGTTGTACATTTAACACTTCGAAGATCTTATCTGAAATGGTACAACGTTTTTATTAGAATAGACTCCAAACCTCAGCAGTATTCAATAACCTTACTAGGGTTTGTGTTGTCTGTCTTTTACTAGTATTTTATTTTATTTATGGCGCACAAGCAGATTGTCTACCTGATGTTAAACGGATGCCTCTGCCTATACAATGCATTACCTCACAGATCGCGCCCACCTAGGATGCGCCCTATGCGGCATTGCACTGCGCCCACCACCCTAAGACAAAGATGAAAAATCTCATGTGCCTGTAATTTCACCTTCAAACCGGAACCAGACACTACTGCTTTGCGGCAGAAATAGGTATGGTGGTGGTAGTACTTCCCTGGACGAAATCTTTCACAAAAAACTCTACTTACTAAAAATACATGTAAGAATAAAAGCGAAAAAGTTCTTAAATACTGCCGCTAAGCTCTCAACTCCCAAATGTAACACAACTCACCACTATGGGTAGCGGTTCTTCCGCTTGCGCCGTCTTCTCTGAAGCGATATCACGTACGAACTGGGCTCACGTCTCACGTTCTGGGCACCACTCGAGCTTGGCATCTGCGCACAGGCGTTTTATATTCTTAGGTGGCAGGTGAAGGTCTAGCCTCACGCGATAATAGCAGTTCTATGAAACCACACTAAAAGAAACTAAGTTGCAGTTTACGCCCGCAACAAATTTTACGATGCCGGCAGAGGGCAAATAAGTCATAAGTGCTCACTATTTTATCAGACCAAATTGTTACACTTATTTATGCAAATAAATATCTTGAATTTTGAATCTAAAATCAATTCAGACATTCGTCCCTATGATGCATAAGTTAGCATTTCCCACATGGAAGAACTATTTATATTATAATAAGAATGAAAGAATGGAATTCACAAGACATTGCCCCAGGCCAACTGAAATATAACCGCGAAATAGAAAACTGCTCATGCCCTAAGCGTGTAACTTTATAGGCTGGCAAACTGGCAATCATTTTGAATCAATAATTTCACCCAAGACTACTCAAAACGCTAGTCCAATATGATTAAATCAGCACTGTTGGTGGCAGCAATTTTACAGAGTATCTACTGCTATTCTCTGGTACTCGAATGTTGAAAGCCCACCGCCCAGTTTATATACAGTTCAGTGAATACAAATAATTATATCAGGTATTGTTTGAAAACAAATGTTATTGTAGCAATTGTTACCTACATCTGTTTCAACAACTGGGGTCGGACGTCAACTACCAATTAGTAGGAGAATAATGGTGTTGTGTTCTATTCCACTAGTTATCGATAACAGCTGTAATGGAATACACTACCGTCGTCTGTCTTTCCTGAAGACTATAATCTGGGTCTCTTCAAGGCTAGAGTGAATAGGTGCCTTCTAGACCTTTGTGCTTCATCTTCAGCCACATCGGCACTTACCAACAAGTCAGATCGTGGTCAAAGTGATAAAAATAAAATGCCCGACGACCTAATTAATGCTCATGTTCACCAAGTAAATACCGAACAACTCTTTGGTACCTGTCCGGCCTAAGAATAGACCGCTCAGTCTCCTCCCGTGGATGTAGTAAAAGCCGACTAAGTGATTACACCAAGGGATAGGCAGCAGCATCTGAGTACTCAATACCAATACTGCATCCACCTGTCAAACGTGGTGATTATATCAAATCTCCTCAATGCATGATATGGGGGAGGGCTCGTCCAAAGTGGATCGCGATGATGATGACGTCAAATTGTCAGTTTTTCATATACCTACCGGTGACTTGGACATGCGATAGGAGCCGCGGAAAATATGCGTTGGATGCTGCAGCGTTATCCAGCACAGACCCAGTACCTACTGATAGAGGTATTACATGTCGTACAATTTCAGTTTATGCCGGATTAGGACAAGTTGATAAATGGATATTGTGCATACCTACTACTCTGTCTACTCTGTACCAGGTAGGTACACAAACAGAGTAGACTAGTACTAGGTAGAGATCGGAATTCAAACCCACGTCCCATGGATCAAGGCGAGGTCGATTGAATTCAAACCCCCTAGACCCATGGATCAAGGTGATGTTGATTAAATTCAAACCCACGTCCCATTATCAATGCAACGGTCAATCAATGGCTCTTTTTTAAGACCAACTGGCTCTTGCTAAGTGTTCTGAAAATAACAACAATATAAATAATGTTTGATCCTTAACCCACCGCCTTTCGGTCTGTTTCTGACCTGAAAGTCGT
Organism: Operophtera brumata; assembly: GCA_932527175.1. Taxonomy (NCBI): domain Eukaryota; kingdom Metazoa; phylum Arthropoda; class Insecta; order Lepidoptera; family Geometridae; genus Operophtera; species Operophtera brumata. Next base: position 20,157,647 of record OW052239.1, read on the forward strand.
TCGCTGGTGGTTCCTCCACTCTGGGCAGCGTGCCCCACACGGCGCCCCGACCATCGCCTGCGCACGCGCCGCTGAGCGCCGCGTCCATCGCACTGCTGCGCAGGAGCTGAGTCAGCACCAGAATCACCACCTGGAATCACTAATTAAGTTAATCACGTCATTCTAATCCTGTCTGTCGCACCAGAAACATGGCATAACACCAACGTTGCACGTACATATATTTGAACCCACACTAGGATCCTGTGTGTCGTGGATATCAGGAACTACGAGTAGTTGTACCACAACACACAGACCCGGAACAAATATTTGCAAATCATACAAACATGTCCCGCAGGTGTAAACGAAATCGTACTACCTCTCGCATCTCAGCTGGCTACTTGCCCGCCGCACCACGTAGATCGTCTTTCCCCGTATGCCCTTCAACCAAAATAAAAAAGTATGGATGGGCCTTAGGAACGATAGTTTTGAAGCTTATAAAGTGAGTAAGCACTTCGCTTCAGTCGGTCTTTGTGACGGCAACGAGTGACGTAACGTACGTGTGTTGTAATTGTGACTTATTTTTCACAGACGTTTTGTATGGGTAAGGACCGTTCATACTTTTTTATTTTGGTCGAAGGCAGACGCAGGCGACAAGGGAGATGCCTCCTTTCAGATGTGATACTTCTAGAACCTATATTGAAGAGCATGTTGAAGATCTGCAGGCGCTGGGGCGAGTCCAGGCACACGTGTGTAGCGATGCAGATGACAGCTAGGTGGGCTGCCTCCTTTCAGATGTGATACTTCTAGGTGCTTCTAGTACCTATATTGAAGAGCATGTTGAAGATCTGCAGGCGCTGGGGCGGATCCAGGCACACGTGTGTAGCGATGCAGATGACAGCTAGGTGGGATGCCTCCGTCCAGATGTGATAGGTACTTCTTGTATATAGTCCTCCTCATCGATTTCGAAGACGGCGACCCTAGCATTTTTTTTTTATATTATTTTATTTCCTAGCGTGAGCCCTAATATGGCTCGCTAGACCGAACTTAGTCTTAAATACCCTGTCACAAATACTGCAATAAAGTTGGCCTTGAGAGTTCAAGGTGTAAGTATAGGAGGTCTTAGGTCTCTCTTTGCGAATTTGGTGTATTACGTCAAGTGTTTCGAGTCTATTTTCCTCGAACGTCTTAATATTATTGTAGATGGTAGAGCGCCAAGACGACCTGTGAGAAGCGAGCTCCTCCCACCCTGTGGGATCAATAGCGCAGGCTTTGAGAAGACTTTTGAACACATCCTTGTAACGCAGATGCTGGCCTCCGTGCTTCCGCTTGCCTTCTGCCATCTCTGAGTAAAAGACAGCTTTGGGTAAACGGTGGTCCATGCGAAGGACATGTCCACACCACCTGAGTTGTCGTTGCATGAGGAGAGCTTCCATGCCATACATTCCGGAGCGACGCAGAACCTCAGAATTAGGCACGCGGTCCTGCCACTTAATCTTTAAAATAGATCTTAGACACCTGAGATGGTACTTCTAGTATAATGAAGAGCAAGTTGAAGATCTGCAGGCCGAGTATCGCGCTGGTAAGCGGCGCGCGCACCGCCTCCACGCAGCCCTGCGTGTGCAGCGACGCGGACGGCAGGGGGGATGCCTCCTTCCAGATGTGATAGGTACCTCTAGTATAATGAAGAGCAAGTTGAAGATCTGCAGGCCGAGTATCGCGCTGCTGAGTGGCGCGCGCACCGCCTCCACGCAGCCCTGCGTGTGCAGCGACGCGGACGGCAGGGGGGATGCCTCCTTCCAGATGTGATAGGTACCTCTAGTATAATGAAGAGCAAGTTGAAGATCTGCAGGCCGAGTATCGCGCTGGTGAGCGGCGCACGCACCGCTTCCACGCAGCCCTGCGTGTGCAGCGACGCGGACGGCAGGGGAGATGCCTCCTTCCAGATGTCTCGGTACTCCGACTATACAAATAACAATTCGATTATTTTATCTTCCATAATAAAAGTTAAGTTTTTTTTAGTAGGATTTTGGACTTTTATTTGGCACCATACCAGTATTTGTCAGTAAGTTAGTAAGTAAGTAACAACGTATCAACACACAATCAAGAAGGATCAATCATCGAATTAAGCGCGCTGTGTTTGTTGCCTGTTTCTTCTGTTTGGTCGCGTTGAAACAGGAGTAAATTTAGTTTATAATACGATTCAAAATTATGTTATTTTGTCACTTGTCTAGAAGATATTTTACCTTCGACTTGCAGACTCCGTGGTTGTATTTATCGGGGAAAAGAGACGTTGGCAATATGTTCCTTATTTTGATGTCGTCTGTTTAAACTGTTTGGTGCGGATAGGTGGGATTTCCACCATTACAGAAGAATGTTTTTTTTTTATATTGATAGAGCTTTGTTTGACCACGATCTCACCTTTTGTACGGTACGATGTGGCCGAATATGAAGCACTCGTAGCGTATTCCACTCCTTAGCTGCTGTTCGCATTATAAAGGTAGAACTGAAATGATTGATTCAGATGGTTGATGGTTGATGATGATTCTATGTACCTAGGTACATACAAACCGGTGATGGTGAGATCGATATCTAGGTGTCTGACCTGCTGGAATGGGATGTGGTAGCAGGCGGCCAGCACCGTGGGAGTGCAGCAGGAGTAGGGAGACACCAGCGGCAGCACCTTCCCGTCTGTCCCCGCCAATCTGATGAGATCGATATCTAGGTGTCTGACCTGCTGGAACGGGTCATAGTAGCAGGCGGCCAGCACCGTGGGAGTACAGCAGGAGTAGGGAGACACCGGCGGCAGCACCTTCCCGTCTGTCCCCGCCAATCTGATGAGATCGATATCTAGGTGTCTGACCTGCTGGAACGGGTCGTGGTAGCAGGCGGCCAGCACCGTGGGAGTGCAGCAGGAGTAGGGAGACACCGGCGGCAGCACTTTACCGTCAGTCCCCGCCAATCTGATGGAATCAAGTTCAATGACTATTTTTAACAGACAAGCTTTTATGAAATTATTCTTTAAGCTGATGGTGATAATGAAATATGTAATGTAATTTTTTCCTTTTTTCCTTGAATCAGCTTGCACTTGTTCTCGAGGCACTACACTGGCGCTCCCCACCTAGTAGTAAGAAGGTTCATCAAAGAAAAACAGACCGTGTTTGTTGCCTGATTCTTCTAGGTCTGGTTGCGTTGGAACAGGAGTAAATGTAAATTTATTTTTTAAGACGATTCAAAATGATCCTTATGATTTCAATGAATAAAATACTTTTGACTTTGACTTTGACTTTGATTCGGATGATGAGCCTAAAACGGCCAGTCGACTATTAACCATCGAAGAGTTCCGCTGTTCACCCTACTGCGCCACAAGAAATGGGTTATGTTTTTCAAGTGTATGTATGTGCTAGTATGCAAGTGCATTTCTTAGGCACGCTCTGTAGCATATTTTTTTTTTTACTACTTGGATTACGGAACTAGCAAGAGGCCCACCTGATGTTAAGCGGTAACCTCTGCCTATGAACAGTGCATTCCCTCATAGGTCACGTCCACCTAGGACGCACCTTATGTGGCATTGTAGCATAAACGGCTTGATGGCATGTGGGGGCATTTATGAAGGTACGTAGACCACCACAAGCCCTAAAGATTTTCGACATGAACGTTAACCAATTTTCAGTTCCACTTTGGTTCTCCACGAAGATGTGGTAGCAGAAGAGAGCAAGACTTTGAATTGACTAGTTCCTGTGGGCGGCTTACCTCATAACAACATCGGAATTTTCATTCAGGAAGTCCATATTGATCCAAGGTATCTCATGCCAGTCGGCGGGCTTCTCCGCACCGCAACAACTTAACTCCACCTGAAAACATGACAAAATTATGCTTAGGCAGTTTAAAGTCGTAGAAGTACATAGGCATTTTTAAATTACTTGGCATTGGCGCCCGTCACCCGGAGAGAAAGGTGAAATGTCTTATGTACCTACCTGTACTTTTACCTAAACCTATAAATCTTTAAATCTGACCACAGCAATGCGAGCATGCTTTGCGGAAGGAATAATGGTGGAGTGTACTTCCCCGGACAAACTCTTTCACAATTTTATAAAATACTAGCGACTCGTCCCGGCTTCACATGGTAGTTTTAGGGTGAAAAACCGCCCCCTCCCCCTCCTCCCCTGGTAGCCTATGTCACTCAAGGTGAATGTAGCTTTCCAATGGTGTTTTTTTTTTTAAATCGACACAGTAGTTTTTGAGTTTATTCATTATAAACATACAAAAATACAAATTTTTCCTCTTTATATAATATAAGTGTAGAAGACTATAAATACCTGCGAATATAAATGTGATGAAAATAAATGTACAAACTACGATTTAAACTAGATGCATCAGCAGTCGTCGTTCGTGTCTAACTGTCCCTTTTTCACTCACTTGCAATCATATTTCTGTTTCGAGAAGTCGATGATTGCCGACGCCCCCTACTTTTGTACCAGTATGTAATAAGTTTCTATGTAATGTTCTATTAAATGTTGTTTTCAAAATGCATAGTTACTTGCTATGTAGACGTAAATATATTATACAAGCAGCGCCCCGCGGTTTCACCCGCGTAAGTCTCGATCCCGTGGGAATATCGGGATAAAAATGTGCCTATGTGTTATTCAGGGAGTCCAGTTATCTCCATTCCAAATTTCATCCAAATCCATCCATTAGTTTTTACGTGAAAGAGTAACAAACACCCATCCATCCATCCATCCATACTTACAAACTTTCGCGTTTATAATATTAGTAGGAAGTAGGAATAGGATAGGATAGGATAGGATTAATTATATTGCCCGTAGTTCTAGTGTAGGCAGGACTGTTGAATTTTGGGTGATATGTTAAAGCATTTAGGGTACTATTACTCATTCAGTGATTTAGGTAAAAATCTGATTCTGCTACCTGCATGGTATCCATGAGTTGCTTCCACAAAGGTTCCGTGAGATACTGTGATATCCCGACACGGATGGAGGAAGACAGCTCTTTCATCAAAGCCTGCAAGTCACGAGAAATGTAAGGTTTTTTTTTTTTGATAGACCTTTGTTTGACGACGATCTCACCTGTTGGTAACCTACTACTTACTTATAACACTACTGCTACTTCGTGTCACCGGTTCTGTCTTGGTACCTTTATATAAGGTCAGAGAGAGAGAGAGAGAGAGAGAGAGAGAGAGAGAGAGAGAGAGAGAGAGAGAGAGAGAGAGAGAGAGAGAGAGAGAGAGAGAGAGAGAGGTTGCTGGTATGATTCCCGGTTTACCTATATGATCTGCAAATATTTGTTCCTGGTTTGGGTAGTGCGGTACCATTCTACTCGTAGTTCCTGATACCCACGCCAAGGGGTCCTAGTGTGAGTCCTGAGCCGTAGACAAAGTAACATTCTAATAGTGATGACGCTAGTAGAATAGCCAACAATGTATTGAGATAGATGTAAGCTATCGAAATGTCTCGTGGTCTATGGTATTGTATTACGAATGTAATAATGGAGTCGCTTCTTAGCGACCGCCGTTTGGATAGGCCGGCAGGACTATGTACTTATGTGACTGTTGTATGTTATGTTATACATATACACATGTGTAAGCCAACCGTTTATACTTACGTTGTTTTTTTTTATATACAATGATCTACGTTATATGCTTCGTTGGTATAAGATTTGTCCTGGCTTCTAGCTTATTTATGGAAGAAAACGTTAGCTAAGTCACTCGTGGAAAGCAATGGTGGCGATGAGCTTACCACACACCACGTCTATATCCACGATGGTGCAACCCACTGTGAAAAGAGGCACATTGAGGCTCGACCTACCCCTTCAGGGAAAAAGGCGTGTTTATATGTAGGTTTTAGTAGGATAGTTCACCTTTAAAGTGGCTCTAGCAGCGTTGTAGACTAGTATTCCGTCAGCCGGCAGCGCGGCCCCCGTCAGCATCCACACGCGGCTGGCGGAGGACATGCGGTGCCAGTGAGGACACTGGAGCAGCAGCGCCACGAGCCGCAGCCCTGAGGTGTAGTGCAGCTTCATGGCGTACGCCTGCAGCAAGACCAGCCCGCACAGCAGGAATACGGTCACCTGGTTACAATATAATGACCGTAATGACGTTACGGTGCCGAGACGTGGACACTCAGGTCTCCTACTTCTTAACATCAGGTGGGCCATCAGCTTGATCCGTCATTCCAAGTAGTTTAAAAAAAGATTTAAAAAACTCACGGTGCGCCTGGTCTTTCAGTGCAAGGTCGCTCAGCGTGCTATAGAACGAGCTATGCTCAGAGTTTCTCTGAGGTATAACATCCGCAATGAAGTTATCCGACAGAGAACTAAGGTCATCGACATAGAATAGAATAGAATATAAATAATTTATTTTGACCAGCAAATACACACAGCTTGGGTAAACAACACAATTGTTACACCGTTAAAAAATATTTGTTGCTATGTGTATACTACGGTCAAAAAAGGTCCGTGCTCAGCATAATGCTGCAGTGAACTGCAGCGCTGATTTTCAGCACGGACCTCGGTTGCGCACGGACACGGCACACACACACACACTAGGCTATAAGTTAGACATAAGTTGACCTAACATATATGCATATATGGGCTGGGCATATATGCCGAAGAAACGACAACGGTTGGGGTAAACGTGTTCTAGAGTGGAGATCACGTCTTGGTAAACGTAGTGTAGGGCGCCTCCTGGTTAGGTGGAGCGACGATCTGCGTAAGGCGGCTGGTAGAAAGTGGATGGGAAGAGCTGGAAATCGGTCTAACTAAATGGCGCACATTGGGAGAGGCCTATGTCCAGCACTAGACTGATGCAGGCTGATGATGATGATGGGTTACAACATCCAACTATCTTCACTTCTGAGGTTTCCCCTGCACTATCTTCACCATCAGCAGCAGCCGTTAGACATCTACTGGACGAGGCCTCCTCCATAAAATGCAATGGCAGGATTTGCCATTGTCACAACGCTTGACAGGCGGATTAGTGATCGTAGTATTTGCCATTGTCACAACGCTTGACAGGCGGATTAGTGATCGTAGTATTTGCCATTGTCACAACGCTTGACAGGCGGATTAGTGATCGTAGTATTTGCCATTGTCACAACGCTTGACAGGCGGATTAGTGATCGTAGTATTTGCCATTGTCACAACGCTTGACAGGCGGATTAGTGATCGTAGTATTGGTGTTGAGTCAAATTCACAAGTAGTTTATTAATTTAAATCACAAGAATTTTGAATCGTCTTATAAACTAAATTTACTCTTGTTCCAAATCTAGAAGAATCATGTTACAAACACGGCTTGGCTTTATTTGATGATCCTTCTTACCACTGGATGGGAAGAGCCTGTGTGGTATCTACTCAGGTGGATCAGACGCGCGATTACAAGCATTGAAACTGATAGCAGTAGAGTTACCTAATCTGCTAGCATACTAGCTGGATACCTAATCTGGTTAGCTGCTGTAGTGTGCCCGGCCTAAGAACTCTCCATTCATCTTACTTATTACATCAAAGAGTGAGGAAGGAAGGGCTGGTTCAATAAATAGTTTATTATTAAATCTTAAGCATGGGTATCCTGCCGCTTTATTATTACAAGATGTAAGTATTGTGTTTAGATATAAATGTTATTAGATTGAGTCTCCTCTGTAGATGTCGTAAAAGTTGACTAAAGAGTTACACCAGGGGATGGGCAATAGCATCCATCCGAGTACTCAACACCTACCGATCACCTACGATACTGCGATCACCAATTCTCCTGCCAAGCGACGTGATTATGGCAAATTCTTTCATTGCATTTTATGTGGAAGGCCTCGCCTAGAATTGGACGTCTAAAAGGCTTCTTTCTGATGATGATGAATTCAGGTGGATTCTGCTGCCTACCCCTTAGTCGGCTTTTACAAAATCCACGGAAGAAAACGGAGTGACCTATAAGATTTCCCAGAGTGGCGAGGATCATGTTTGAATGTCATTGCATCTATCTGGAGGACTATGTCAAAGTACATCCTAGCCAATCAACCTAAACAAATGAGGTTATCGATGTATGTGTAAGAATTTAGTTTATGAACAGAAGATAGGTAAGGTAGTTACCTAGTAGTAGATAAAGCTTTTTTGTGAAAGAGTTTGTCCGGGGGACAGAATATATAGTACACGGGAAGTAGGTAAGGTGAGTAGGTATAGGTACAGTGAAATAACAGACACATGAGACTTTTCATCCATTATGTCTCAGGGCGGCGGGTGCGTGCAATGCCGCAGTAGAGCACGTCCTAGGTGGACGTGACCTATGAGGTAATGCATTGTTAAGGCTGAGGTTACCACTTAACATCAGATGGGCCACCGCATGTTCAGTCATTACAAGACGTATAAAAAATGTTTAAGTGATACGCATACGTTTTCAGAAATATTTTAGATAAATGAAATAAAACTATTAGGTCGGTATTGTTTTTTTCTGGCACTTCATGAACTTAAAGGGAACTGTTACCTGATGAATCTGCTTCAGCAGCAGCATGACCTTCAGCGAGACGTTGTAGCAGAATATCACCATGGACAGCGACACGACCTGCCAAAACCAATGAACACCAATGAACACCAATGAACAATTAATGACAAATACACCCTTTAAGACACACCAAAGAGAACGGACAAGTTCCAGCGAGGCTCACGCTCTGTGCGTTCCTTCCGACCCGTAAATTATTTCGAAATCGTGAGAACACTTTTCGAGTTTCAACCACTTATTTCTATAAGCTTCACCAAGCCTTACTAAGGGTAAAAAGAAAGAAATTTCACAATTTTATACACATCACAAAAACTCCTCCACATCGTCCGTATATAATTTGATCTGTAATCACATACCAGCTGGCCAATCAGCAGAGCGCGCAGCACGCCCGCCAGACGCACGCGGCCCTCCCGACTGAACGTGAACACCCCCCACGCCATACATTGCGCCGCATGCTACCACTACACCTTTACAGACGTGCTTTTAATACAAAGATTTAAATGCATCACATACAATTCAACCAAAATATAATGTGTGCATCAAACACGACTTTTTGACATTAAACAGACTGAGACATTTATATGACACAATGAAGCGAACTTATCCACTATCAATTTGTTAAATAGTCTGAAACCAAAAAGTTTCAGCTTAAAGTTTCAACTAGTAGTTTCAACTTTTAACATTAATTACATACATTGTTAATTCTGTTTGCTGCTAGGCAACAGTTAAGAGTTATTTTTGATAGCCCTAGCAATTTATATAAGCCTAGCAACCACATTATTATAACATAAATAAACTCACAGTAGTTGGCCGAAAATAATACAAATCGTGACACACAAATCGACTTGCAATTTTCACTTGTTTTTGTTTCCAAACTGACATTGATGTCAGAAGTAAACTTAAAATTAATTTATTTTGCCAAACAAACCATAAATAAGACAATTAATTAGGAGATCCACGTCGTTTAAGATAACTCCGTCAGTATGGCGGAAGAAGTCGAGAAAAGAGCCAAAGTGGCCTGGAGCGACGATTTAAGCCATGACTCTGAGGAGGAAAGAGGTAAGGAAAAGTTCCACGGCGTGCTACTGTGCCCTTCCCTGCCTACAAGTTACTTGTAACAAGTAGTGCCTTGCGTCAACTCGGTTATTTGGAGCAACGGTTACAATTTTATTATCTTCTTTTATTCTTTGTCCTCGCTCATTCCCGTTACTCGGGGTCGGCTTTCCTAATGATGCGGTGCCATGTATTTCGCTGGTTCGTGTCGTCTTTGGTTAGGCCAAGTATTTTCATGTCATTCTCGACAACCATGTGGTTTCAGGTCTTCCTCTTCCCCTCTTTTTAGTGGCAATGGAAAGGCAATTTTTAATTACGTGGTCTTCTGGTCTACTCATAACATGCCCGTACCATCTCAGCCTTGATTCTGATATTTTATCACTTATTGGGGAACTTTGATTATGTAGTTGTTCCGTACTTTGTCTTTTAGTGTAACTCCTACCCATCGCAGCGTTCTTATTTCTGTTGTCAATTCTCATCGGATACAATTATACTTACTATAAATCAGGAGCCCTAAATAATCGTAGACTCATTGGTTAGAACGATACAAACTGAGTCGATGTAGTCACGTAACTATACCACAACTAGCACATTGTTTTTAGCTGAGAGTTTTCTTTACTTAAATTATTAATGAAGCTTAATGCTTCCAACAGCTTAGATACCTATGTTACAAAATTTCTGGCTGAAGCATAAACTTATATGCCCAACCGTTTGCAATGGCCATGATGGCGGGAATTTTTGACGTATTCCACTGGATGTGTCCGTATTCATCCCACAAGCTAAAAGTAATAATAATTTATTCACTATAGTCCAGCCAATAACGGAAGTGTAGTGTGTGTGAGCAGGGATCTCAGCGATTCCTTCAGATACTTGTTCAGGGTGCTTAGGGAGAGAGTCCCGACGACTAAGAGGTGAGCCAATGGGGTGCAGAGGGGCAAGTGCGAGTTTACACACACAGTCGTAACGATGATCGTAACGACGATCGTACGTGTATTGCGTAGTAACTAGCCATTAATCTGTGACGTTTTTGGCACAGATTAATAGTTATTGTGTTATACACGTACGATCGTCGTTACGATGGTGTTTGCAAAACTCCGGCTAAGGCCTCAGGACTACAGCGCTTACTGAACGACTGCGCATGTTTTTGTAAATGTAGTAAATAATAGGTATCTACTGAATGTTTTAAATGTAGTAATAGTACCTACTGAATATTTATAATTGATAGTAAATGACTACACTTTATTAAGGTAGGTATGCCCTGTAATGATTCATAGCCGTAAATGGAATTAAATAAATAGATAGATTAATCTAAGTTTATTTAGCACCAAAATTGAGTGTTAAGATTATGAATGCCCCAATTAGGTGAACAATTTATAGCAACTTATAGTATAAAATAGCCAATTAAGGCGCTGTGAGTCGACGAATTGCTAATTCTTAGAGAGAAAAATATCATATATCTGAGCAGGTTGCGACTTCATTTTTTATATAGTTTTCTTCAGTTCTATATCTAGATTTTCATCTACGGAAAACACAATTAGCATAAATTTTTCTCGATAGGTTTTTTTTTTAAAACTACACCCTTTTGAACTTTAAACCGATTTATTGTAATAACTACTGTGAATATCAACACGGGACTTGCTTTATATGATAGCTAATAAGATTATGAAGTAAACTAGGAGTCTAGTACATTTGCTGGCCGCCAGGAATACCAAATAAGTCGTCATATTAATGTATAACATCTTTCTAGTCCATGCGTTAGATACTAACATGTATATTTAATTTTCAGAGAAAGAGCGCGTCGCTCAGCTGGAGCGTGAGCTAGCCGAGACTCCAATCAAACCGATCTACGAGCCAGATGAGCTGGAGACACTCGTCGGCTACATCATGAGAATCACCACATTATACGACCTTCGCGACGAAGACTGGACCGATGAAGCTAAACAGGGGATAGTAGATTGGATCTGCGAACCAAAAGATCTGATCCTGTGCATCTTCTTCAAAGGAGAGAAGCTGAAAGCAATTAGTGACATACCTCTGGCACCCGTCTTTGACCTGACGTACTTCTCAAGGGCTCCAGATTTTGTGTTCAAAGCGGATACCTTCCACGATGATATTGTGTTTGGGACATTTGTCGATTCTGTTGAGTCGAATATGATTCAGATGTTGGAGTTTGTCTATGCTCCGTACTTTTTTGCGATCAACACTTGGCCTGACAGTAAGTACCACCCCTACGGTAGTCGTAGATACCTCTACGGCTGCTTGGATACCTCTACGATAGTCGTGGAGATGTCTACGGCTCTTGTTGAGATCTTTACGGTAATTTTAAAGACTTCGACGGTCTTCTCTGTAGTCGTAGATACCTCTACGGCTGCTTGATACCTCTACGATAGTGGTGGAGATGTCTACGGCTCTTGTTGAGACCTCTACGGTAATTTTAAAGACTTCGACGGTGTTCTCTGTAATCGTAGATACCTTTACGGCTGCTTGATACCTCTACGATAGTGGTGGAGATGTCTACGGCTCTTGTTGAGATCTCTACGGTAATTTTAAAGACTTCGACGGTCTTCTCTGTAGTCGTAGATACCTCTACGGCTGCTTGATACCTCTACGATAGTGGTGGAGATGTCTACGGATCTTGTTGAGATCTCTATGGTAATTTTAAAGACTTCGGCGGTCTTCTATGTAGTCGTAGATACCTCTACGGCTGCTTGATACCTCAACGATAGTGGTGGAGATGTCTACGGCTCTTGTTGAGATCTCTAAGGTAATTTTAAAGACTTCGACGGTCTTCTCTGTAGTCTTAGATACATCTACGGCTGCTTGGATACCTCTACGATAGTCGTGGAGATGTCTACGGCTCTTGTTGAGATCTCTACGGTAATCTTAAAGACTTCCACGGTTGTCGTTGAGATCTTCTCGTAGGATACCTTTACAGTAATCGGAGCATCTACGGTAACAAAGAGATCTACGGTAGTCTTAGATACCTGACGGTAATAGTGGACACATCTACGGTAGTCTCAACACCTCTACTCAAAACTTATGTTTTTTTTTCTTCTCCATATACGTTTTGTGCACCTCCTACATGAATGTATCCACAATACACAAAGGTTAGCTGGTAGAGTTAATGGTAGCTTAATGCTTCATAGCATTAAGTTCGCCTATGTACATTGTTTTGTGCAATTTAGAATATTCTATTCTATTCTTATTTATTTATTATTATCATTTATTATATTCTACCAAAACTCCATCCATCGCTCAAGGTTACGCGCTAAATACCTACTGAGCTTGATTCCTCGGCAGCACAAAATTTAGTCGGTACTCTCGGGCATCCGCGTAATATACGTTTTAGCGTGCACGAACGCCTGTAATTACTTTGTAGGTAACTACAGAGATAGGTATTACGCTTTTTCTATGAGAGTGAAGTATCTGATCCTACTATTCATTAATCTGTGCCTCTACGGTGATAGTAGATATCCACGGTAGTCGTACCTATTTCTGCCGCAAAGCAGTAGTGCTCGCATTGCTGTGTTCCGGTTTGAAGGGTAAGGGTGCCGGTGAAATTACACGCACATGTAACTTTTCATTTTTATGTCTCAGGGTGGCGGGCGCTGTGCAATGCCACATAGGGCGCGTCCTAGGTGGACGTGACCTATGAGGTAATGCACTATTCATAGGCAAAGGTTACCGCTTAACATCAGGTGGGCCATCTCGATGTTCCGTAATTCAAGCAACATAAAAAATAAAAAATAAAAACTTTGTTCCTGAGTGCTGTAATGGGAGTCGTAGAGATCTTTACGGTAATCAGGATACCTTTACGGCTATCGCGCAGACCTCTTATACCGTCGAGAAGACCTCTACGGTTGTCGTAGAGACCTCTACGGTAGTAATAAATACATAATTAGTTAAGATTATTCTTAGGCAACTCTACGATAGTCTTGCAGACCTCTACAGATTTCGTAGACCTCTACGGTAATTGTTAGACCTCTACATTTTTCTCTACAGTTGTCGTAGAAACCTCTACGGTAATCGTGGAGACCTCTAAAAATAAGAGTAGATACCTGTACGGTTGTCATATAGATCTCAGCACGTCTACGATTTTTTTTTCTAGAGGTGACTAGACTACTATGAAGTACAAATAATATGTTTCCAGGTGTGAAGAGTGAATTCTGTTCCCAAATTCACACATTTCTAGCCAAGCTAACGGATATGTACTACAAAATGCTGGGCCTGACTGTCCTCTATATACCGAGAGAAGGTCAGCAGCTTACCTTCGAGAAAGCAAGTGCTGACCGAGAGCTCGTGAAGAGACTCGAAGGTGTGGTGGTATATTGGACGCATCAGATCAAGTCGTGCTTGGAAGACCAGGCTTTTGTCGCGTCTCAGAAAGAGCTGCTGTGTCCAAGTGATGAATACGATTTTTGGATTTACAGGCGTGAGTTTTAAAGTACTCTTATTTAAGTCATATTAGTCCCTGCCCCGGTGTCTGTCTGTTACCAAATTTTACTTATTAAATTTGACTTGTTTCCGTGTTCGATCGGGCTGAAATTCGGTATACCTTTCAAGTTTCGATGCTGATCTGACGGTGGAAACGGAAGGTGGACAACGGTACTTCTCGATGGATAATAGTAGACTGGCAAGTGTTTGGGCTCATTTTGATCAGCACACGGTTCCGATCACTAATTTTATAAGAGCTTGTATTGAAAAATATATTTATCAACAAGAAAACTTGTATTTCTTTTTAAAGGGTGGTAGTTTATAGGGTTGGTTCTATATGGGGTGAGAAGCGTTACCTTGCCGTATCACAGTTTTTTAACTAGCACGGAAGGCAAAGTTCTCTTATTATCATATACTTACGAACATCTTTATGATTTGTTGTACCTATGCGAAGTGAAATAAACTTATCATAATCTTTAAAGATTTCCATTTAATAAGAGTTATTATTTGCAGACGAAAATTTAAATGCTCTGCTTTACCAGCTGAAAAACCCTGCAGTCAGACACATCACCAAGATTTTAGTGACCACACACTCAACTTTCATCCACCAATTCCAATTTTTATGCGATGAGATTGTCCAGAAGGTTGACGAGGCTACTTCCAATATCGAGTTCCTACAGGTCATCAGGCAACCCTGTGCGATTTTGGAGTGTGTTGTGGACCCTGATGAGATATCAACCCACGTTCCCGAAATTATTAATCTCTTCAGATTTATCTGGCAGGAGTCTCCGTATTACAACTCTGAAGCTCGCATCACTAACCTATTTAAGGCTTTGAGCAATCAAATCATTATCCTGTGCAAGATATACATCAAACTTGAAAGTTTGTTTGATGGTCAGACGAAAAAGGCCATGCTAGAGTTCAGCAAATGCATAGATTGCTGCAAGAAGTACCGGGAGATATACGACGTGATGGTGGAGGCTCATAGCGAGGCTAAGTCTGGCAGCTGGGAGCTGGACACGGGGTCAATCTTCAACTACATCGACTCTTTTGTGCAGAGATGTTTCGATATGCTTGACGTTTGCAATTGCATGATTATTTTTGGAAGGTGAGTTTAGAGTTACTCCTATTTTTTTTTAACTTCATTAATGTCTGTACAATCAGATAGCCCACCTGATATTAAGCGGTAAACTCTTCCTTTAACAATGCATTACCTCATATGTCACGTCCACCTAGGACGCACCCTAAGTGGCATTGCCCTGCGCCCGCCCGCCATTGCGTGTGCCTGTAATTTCACGGCCCTTCAAACCGGAACACAACAATGCAAGCACTACTGGTTTGCGGCAGAAATAGGTATGATGGATGAACTCCCTCACAAAAAAGCTCTACTACCTATTACTAAACCGTCCTATTCCTAGGTCTTCTCTATTGTTTATTAAACCAGGTCCCAGGTCCTATTATTTATGGTTAGAGCTTTTTCTACATCAACCGTAATATTTATAAACGTGGTTTTGCATCGGTATCATCATCATCAGCCGATAGATGTCCACTGTTGGGCGAGGCCTCCCCCATATTATAGAATGCAATGATAGGGACTAGCCATAATGACCACGCTTGGCAGGCGGATTGGTGTTGAGTACTCATGTACATGATGCCCATCGCATGCTTTACTTGTGTAGATAATCCCTTAATCGTAGTAAGCGGTATTCTTAGTCTTAATGAGTTTGTAGTGAGCGGATATCGTTTTACAGAATCGAAGAGATAGAAAAGATAAACAAGCCAATGTTCAGCGGAGCTCGCGGCGACCAGTTCGAGGCGAAGTGCGAACAGATCGAGCACATGTTCCATGATGCACTGGACCAGGTGCGCCAAGTGAGCCACACCATCCTGGATGTGCAGACACCCTCGTGGTACGACGACGTGCTGCAGTTCAGGACTGTCGTCAAAGATATTGAGGTACGTTTCAAATCGCTTTTGTTTAATGCAGTAGGTAGGTAGGTACTCCGAAATGAAATACCACGTGATTTAAAAAAAAAAAAATTTAAGTGGCGGATCATCCACCGAATGTTATGTGGTTAAGTGGTACTCTTTGTTTTTGTATTCTTTTTATTTATTTTATTTAGCTATACGTACTTTATTTAACATTGTATGTACGGAATGGGCAAACTGTTTGTACTACACAAAAAACCTACCATCTTATGTTGAAAAAGTTTACGATAAAAAAAATACAGAGTTTTCCACGAGTTTCCACACGAGTTTCCACACGAAATTGACGTTCCAAATTCAAATCACTTTATTTTTTAGGGAGTTTCATACAACTTTATATCCCTTAAGAGAGTGGTCTGTGAAAATGACACATCGAGTTTTGACACTATTCCATTACCTGTGACCTCCACCTTGCGGTGGGATTTGGAACTAATTAGGTAAACAAACCTCTCAACCGTACAATTGTGTAGAAAACACATTACTTGTTTTGTCAATTACTTCATTGAATTTTTGTTCTGTACGTAATCAGATAAATGTGAAAATAAAATCAATGTATACCACCTATACAATCGTTGCGTGACTGACTGACTCAGTCACTGACTATCAACGCGAAGTCTAAACCCTAGGTCATAGGACCTGAAATTCACATAGGTACATTTCTTTTGTGGTATAGCGGTGCACTAAGAAAGGAATTTCCTAAATACACACCCTAAAGTGGTGCAGCGGGATGTTGAAAATTGTATAGCAAAAACTGCACGCGGGCGAAGTCCCAGGCGTTCCACTACTGGATACTTGAGAAATCTCTGTGCACATGTTGTGTTTTACATATTATGCTGTGTGCTTCAGGTTTCGTTATATTTTATAACAGTTTTATTCGTTTTATTTTACCCCAAATAGACAAAGTGGTCAACAACTTCAATAACTGTACCAATATGGGTGCAAAGTTAGTATATAAAAACCATCATAACCGAATCGCAAATGAACATGGGCAAGAAATGAACAAACCCACAAAAATAACCAAAAAATACAGGACCAAAAAAAACAAAATTAAATCAAAAACGCCCTAAAAACTCTCACAACCTAAGAAGCCCTACAAACCTTTAAAAAAACCCTTCCAACTCCTAAAAACAGAGGGTTTAGCCTACCCTACCTCCCTAGAGTTCATACAAGTCTTAAACTTTAAGAATCAATTAAAACCTCGTACAAACCCATACAACCCAATTTAAACCGGTACTGAACGACGGACCTTGCTCAGAAAAATATCTTGGGAATCAGGATTTTTCCCAGCAGGGCCCAAATTAGATCATTTTCTCCGCCTCAAAACTCACTATTCTGCCAAACTTCCTGCTGATGTTTTTTTTCCATTAACTTTCATCCACTAATATACCTACCTTGTTTGTTTATATTAATTTGAATGTGTATGTGCGCCTACTTTTTGGCGATTGTACCTAGTCAACCTTTGGAGGTTTTTAAGGTACAATATTATACCTAATTAAATGTGTAAAATATATTGTGTATGAAATAAATAAAAAACAAAAAAAACCTACACGTGTAGGGCTGTTTAAAAAAACGCTCATACAGTGATTTTATTATTTAAAACTATTAATTTAATCCTATTTCGTCAAAATAGTAACAGTTTTTCGAGTTATTTTGTACAGAAAGACGGATAAAGAAACAAATAAATTATATAGGTACCTACAAACTATGTTGGAAGAAATTCACGTAATTGAAACATACTGACCACAAATTGGCATAAAAAAACGGCGCGGCGAGGACGTTGCATTTGACATGACTAGTAAGACATTTTCAAACATTTATCGGCTTCTAAATTCTAATTTCCATGTACAACCACAGAATAAATAATAGTACCTACTTCTTGAAACATGCCATGAATTGGTTTGGCGTCTTTATGAAAGGATTATAGGAAATTCAAACCCTAAAATCAATTGTGTTGAAGACCTCTGTAGCGCAGCGGGCGAAGGTTGGCCTGCGACGCAGGAGGTTGCAGGTTCGATTCCCGCCTCGGACCAAATATTTGTGCGATCGCAGATATTTGTTCAGGTGTTCTGGGTATTTTCTGTGTATAAAAATATCTATCTATGTATTATATTGTATTAAGTATATCAATTATCTAGTACCCATAACACAAGCTCTGCTTAGCTTGGGGCTAGATAATGAAATGTCCAACATTATTATTATTATTTATTATTAATTAGGGTCATAAAGTTTGGAAGTATTGTTTGTTATTCTATTAATATTAAAAATTAAAGCGGGCCCCCATACAAAAAAAGTGATTTTGACAAACGCTGTATCTCTTGATCCGCAATAGCTAGACACAAAAATAAATAAAAAAGTGAGTTATAAGTAGGTATGTACCTACCTAGGGGAAAACAAACATGTTTATATTTACTTGCCTTATTTTTATTAATTATCATCATCCGCCCAGCTGGAAATATAACATTTCCATAGAATTCCAAGACGACTGGTCTTGAGCCGCCTCCGTCCACAGACTTCCCGCGACCTTTATAAAGTTTGGTACATTGGAAGTTCCCCTCCCACACTGCGTCGTCCGGTTGTTGGTCGCCACTCGAGGACTTTATTTCAGTCATCTTAATAAGTGCGTGTTGCCAGAGATGACTTACGTGACTGAGACGTGATCGCTAACTATCACACACACAAAAGCTCAAAGTATCACAGCGGGCTATGCATAGAGAGAGCTATGCTATTACCATCAGTGTACAAATACGTAGTCTGCGACAACCGTAACTACAAGAAATATTGTTACGAGATATTCGCGCCTAAAGTTTTTTATCTTATATTAGTGATCAATGTCTTTGTAAATATTTATCTGTTATGATTTTGATCTGTACGATCGCTACGATCATTCCCTTTAAAACTGTGTTTATTATATCGTGATAACATTAATGCTTTTTTATTATTTAGTAAATAATACTTGTTTAGTGTAACATTATTTTAGAACATGCTTGACCTAAGCATGTGCGCCGTATGTAACATAGTTACTGTTCGCATGTCTAGGGATTTTGTTATGGTGTTCAACAAACGGAATATGCTCAAGATTTACTAATCTTATGTGCGGTAACATAACTACTAACTCAGTTATACACTTTATTGAGCTGGGAGAAAAAAAAAACTGTAAGTAAGACCACAGAATAAATAATAGCAAGAACAAAAGGCTCACATCGTGAAAAAAAAATAACGAACCTTGCTGGGACGCAACAAAGTGCATTTCAGTTCGCATAAGTGCTTAGTGCCTAGCGCCAAAACCACCTTAACACCCTAAACACCCACCACCCTTATTCACCTAAACATTGGCGCTCTCTTGTAAATGTTTGAATCTTTTTATTTGTGTATTATATTTTTGTTTAGTACTCAATTTATAATTTTACTAGCTGTAACCTGCGACTTCGTCTGCGCAGGATTATTAAGTAGCGGAGTATTATAAAGCTAGTATTATTAGACTTACGCTGGTGAAGTAAGTTTCAACCGCGTAAGTCTCGATCCCGTGGGAATATCGGGATAAAAATGTGCCTGTGTTATTCCGCGAGTCTAGTTATCTTTATTCCAAATTTCATCCAAATCCATCCCGTAGTTTTTACGTGAAAGAGTAATTAGGATAGGATATTCGGTTACCAAATTACTCCTGCATTCTGCTGCTCGCCTGGTACATTGAAAAGAAAGAAAGAAAGAAAGAAAAACATTTATTTGTGTCACCAACATGGATGTAGTAGTAACAGTCAACAAACAATATTCCACACAAAAATACACACACACACACACACACACACACACACACACACACACATACACAGAAACAAAGATAAATAAAACATTGGATGAAAAGTATTCGCATTGCTGCTGCGCCCTGCGGTGTTTTCCGCATAGGTCTCGATTCCGTGGGAATATCGGGATAAAAATATGCCTATATGTTATTCCGGGAGTCCAGTTATCTCCGTTCCAAGATTCATCCAAATCCATCAAGCAATTTTTACGTGAAAGAGTAACAAAGATACATCCATCCATCCATCCATCCATCCTTCCATCCATCCATACTTACAAACTTTCACGTTTATAATATTAGTAAGATACCTTTTAACATTCTTTGTATTTTTGAATTTTAAACACAAATTAAATTTAAATTAAATGACTATTCCAAGTATATTCGGTACAAATTTAATCTGCGTAGTGTTTTTTTTTCTAATGGAATTAAAAAGATTTAAACTTTTGTTTTCTTGACAAAATCCGAATAAATTTATGGATATAATACTTGTTTTTGACTTTGTACGATAACACGTGACGCGTCGAAATAATAACTTGGTAGCTTTCCATGGCGCATGCACTATTAAATTGTTTTGACCAAATGTTCCCATTTTTAGGGTTCCATACTCAAAGACAAGGGACCCTTATGGATTCCCTTTGGATTTTCATATTGTGTCCTACTAATATTTATACCATCAATTTGTACATATGTTAAAGCAAATAAATTATCTTTATCTTTATCTTTATCTTTATCTTTATCTTTATCTTTATCTTTATCTTTATCTTTTATCTTTCGTCATGTCTATCTGTCTGTCTGTCTGTCCGTGTATGTCACAGCCTTTTTTTTCCGAAACTATAAGAGCTATACTGTTGAAACTTGGTAGGTAGATGTATTCTGTGAACCGCATTTAGAATTTTACACAAAAATTTAAAAAAAACAATTATTTTTGGGGTTCCCCATACTTAGAACTGAAACTCAAATTTATTTTTTCATCAATGTGGGTTATCTGTGGATAGGTCTTCAAAAATGATGTTGAGGTTTCTAATATAATTTTTTTCTAAACTGAATAGTTTGCGCGAGAGACACTTCCAAATTGGTAAAAATTGTGCTCCCCCCCCCCCATAACTTCTAAAATAAGAGAATTATAAAACTAAAGAAAATATATGATGTACATTACCATGTAAACATTCACTCAAAATTGGTTTGAATGAGATCTAGCAAGTAGTTTTTTTTTAATACGTCATTAATCGTAATCCATCCAAGAACTTTTATATTATGTTACTTGCTGCTACGGAACCCTTCATGGGCGAGTCCGACTCGCACTTGGCCGCTTTTTTTATGGTTATTTTTGGAAATTGTTATTTTGTACCTTTTTTTGCATAGAGTCAATCTTTATAGAATACTGACTATCCATGTTTTGGTGTATACCTTATTTTATACCAGTCAGTTAAATCATCCTAACGATGAAGTTATAAGTTGGTAAATATTGCTACAAGTATCTCCTATTTTTTTTTTTTTTTTTTATACTAATGAATGACGGAACAAGCAGATGGCCCACCTGATGTTAAGCGGTAACCTCTGCCTATGAACAGTGCATTACCTCATAGCACACGTTCACCTAGGACGCACCCTATGTGGCATTGCAATGCGCCCGCCACCCTGCGACATAAAGATGAAAAGTCTCATGTGCCTGTAATTTCACCGGCACCTTCAAACCGGAACACAGCAATGCGAGCACTACTACTTTGCGGCAGAAATAGGTATGGTGGTAGTACTTCCCCGGACGAACTCTTTCACAAAAAAGCTCTACTACTACTACTTTCTGGTATAAATAGCACTAATTATGATTTCTTCTTTTATTTCTGCAGTTATACATCTTGCCATAACTTTTGGTACGGCTTCTAGAAAACAATGTGTTAAAAAAAACTAGTTAATATATTGTGATTTTAACTCAACACCGTGACTAGTTTATATTTTGGGGTTCAATCCTCCCTATCTACTTTTACAGCAAAATCTCTCTCAGGTACGTTTGATGTAAAAAAACTGGAGCATGTGTGTGATTCGTGATCTCGATAATTATAAAAATCCCATGTTTCCAGAACCTTTACACAGGTATTGTTTGAATTGACACAATTTATAAAATCCTGAAAATCATAGATTTGATTTGCTGATTTTGTTATCTTGTAGGCAACCAGTCCTTTTTTTCAGAATCCCCTTCAGTCTTGTTAGGCCAGTCACCGTAGACACTAAAATCGTGTAAGATCGCAAAAAGTTGCAAGGTTCTGTTTTTTTGGGATGTTGTTAGGATAAATACCAATTGTGTAAAACCAAGTTTGCAACTTCGATAGAGCTGTGCGAACTTTGCAATTTTTTTACGACCTGGAATGTTTAAGATGACTGGCCTATGTGTCGTTTGTAGGTTAACAGCTAATATTTGTAAGGAAAAAGGTTATACACACCTCAGTTTGTTCAAAATTACTAGGTATAACTAAGTAGTTGGAAGAAACTTTTCTTTTGGGTACTTATTTACTTTGTATTAGCCATTTTGCATTTTCTAGAGCGTTCACATGCGTACTTTTCGTCGCGAGTATCGCCTTTGCATAACTCGCCACACACGACCTACCCACTTTTCAGCTTTGGTGAGTCACTGTTTGTTGAGCTCCCACTGACTGACTGGCACCAATCCCCCACTTTTTATCTTCGTGAATGACGTGGAACAATCAGATGGCCCACCTGATCTTGAGCGGTAACGTCTGCCTTTAATAATCCATTACCTCATATGTCACGTCCACCCCTTGTGGCATTGCACTGCATTCACCGGCAACTATACCTTTCATACTAAAACACAGTAATACAAGCACTAGTGCTTTGCGGCAGAAATACTACTGGTAGTAGTTGTGGTTGGTAGTACATTCCCGAACGAACTCTTTCACAAAAAAAAACTCTACTACTACTAAACTACGATATAATGCGATTGTAATGTCTACGATTACTTTTTCGTACAGTTTTCGTTTACTAAGCAAGACGATGACACAGAATAAATAATAGTACAGGCACGACGATAAGAAGCGACGATGATAAGATTCGATTCCTTTGTTTTCAGAAGTAGTTAAGTGCAATAAAGAATATCAACACTAGTCTTAAGCACCGTATATGTAATGTATGATGTTACTATTCATATGTGTAGTATTTAGTACCACATAATAAAAAAAAATTGTTCAGATATCCACCGTATAATATGTTACGGTGATTATATTTAGGATACATTTTTGTTACATGATCAAGCTCATACAAACACGTCAACCTCATACCTCATACCTAACTTACAATAAAATTAATATTGATCAACTGGATTATCTATGAGGAACTAGTATGTCACAGATAACCCAGTTATTATAGTTGTACCTACTACAAATAATATAACGCGTCCAAATTAAGTCGCGGGTGACAGTAGGTACCTATACCTAGCTTGTATTTTATATTATAAATTTCGTCCAAAATTAGTAGGTACCCAAAATCTGAATTCGTTTATTTTTAACCCCTGACGAAAAACGAAGAGGGTGTTATAAGTTTGGCGTGTCTGTGTGTCTGTCCCATCGTAGCTCCCGAAAGGATCAACCGTTTTTTTTTTTTTAATTGTTTTTGTGGGGAGTTTTCTTAGCTTTGTTTGATCAAAATCAGTCCAGCCGTTCAACGTTGGAGGTTATTTAAATTTTTACAAAATTAATTACTTTGTGCTATACGTTTTTAAATTCCGACGGGAAACGAAAATATTCGTGTAGAGAAAATATGTACAAAATGTGTGGCTACGTTTCACCGAGGACTTATCGAGGACTATACTAAGTTCCATTGGTCTAGTTGTTACTATGTTGACAGAGTTATTTATATGGTAGCATACTTGTACGGAGCACTCTACACGCGAGTCCGACTCGCACTTGACCAGTTTATTCATCTTCCGCCTCCAATAAAGCATGGACTTTAATGGAGATTTTTTGAATAGCAGCATTGTATCAGCAAAGTATCTATGTAATATATTGTATTTAGTATATCAGTTATCTAGTACCCATAACACAAGCTCTGCTTAGCTTGGGGCTAGATAATGTTGTGCGAACTGTCCAGCATTATTTATTTATTTATTGTTTCGATATCAAAATTTGAAGTACCAGTATTATTATTAGTAACAAACAGTCAAACATAGATAAAAATTGAATGATAGTATAAATAAAAATAAAAAAAACATACCGTTTCTCACTAGTAAGTCGGGAAATAAGCAAGTAAATTTTTGTAAAAAAACGATAATCACTTAGTATAAAGAGCTAGGCATATTCTAAGGAAAATCGCTAAGCGAAACTCTTTTGGTCACAATATAAACTCTTTCGTGAGTATGCTACCGTAGAATTGCATCGAGCGACTACGGAGGCCTGCAATGTTATAAGTATAGATCCACCAACTTATCTCTAGAACCATTTACCTACATTTTTCTATCAGCTACATACATTTCATTCTGCAGATAAGTTGGTGGATCTCTAGAATTGGTTTGTGTTCACGACTGTATGATTAAACTGTCAAACCATGTCAGTCCGGTAAATTTTCACAAACCTCAAATAAATAAGAATTTGCATTGGTTTCTTATTACCCGAATTACAATTATAACAACGAAAACCAACAATTTTCAGTAAAATAATACAAGTTTTTGTAATGATATATCGAAGTAACCGGTTGTCCGTTTTCACCTGTGAATAAAAAAGTGAACGAAGGCCTTCCTTCCAGCGCCGTGGATAACCACGGAATGACAGAAAATGGCGTAGAAATCGTGTAGATACGGCGAATTGAAAATGTTTTCGTGTTTTTACACATCTTTTATATGAAAAGATTAAAAACCCCAACATACTTTTAAAACTATGTGTATAGACATGATACTAAAGTGTTTTATTTCTCAGAAATAGCTGTAATTCCGTAGATTTAGGCTCATATGTAGATGCTCTATTTTGATCAATTTCGTGAAAATGGGTAGGTAGTTTTTCAATTTACACAAAATCTAGAAATAACTTTAGAAAACCCCAACGTATTTTTATTCAACCTGAAGTGTTCTTTCTTCTGATCTAAATATTGTTAAGAATAAAGCTAAATTTGGAAAGTTCTAGGCTTTTCAAAACACCACTTTTCAAGGGTTTTCACAGACTAGCCCCTTAAGAGATAATGCTTTACTTTACGTGAGGTTGCATGATATGTAATTGGACATTGTCGAGCAGGTGGTGGGAAAAATAATTTTGACTTATAGGTACTATAATCTTCTTACAGATAATAATAGAAAACCTCGTGGAGCAGGTGTTCGAGGGAGTAAATCACGTTGAGGAAGCCGTGGTTGCACTGTATTCTCTAAATAACTACTCGAAAAGGAAGAATTTAAGACGAATCTTCAAGAGGAAAACAGCAGAAGTGAGTACATCCACGTCATGCAATGTTCAATTCTCAATGACGACCTCTGTGGCGCGGCGGGTGAACGTTCGCCTGCGACGCAAGAGGTTGCGGGTTCGATTCCCGCCTCGGAACAAATATTTGTGCAATCTGCAGATATTTCAGGGTGTTCTGGGTATTTTCTATATACAATAAAAAATATCTATCTTTGTAGTATATTGTATTAAGTATATCAGTTGTCTCGTACCCATAACACAAGCTCTGCTTAGCTTGGGGCTAGATAATGTTGTATGAACTGTCCAGCATTAAATTTTTTATTTTTTTACACCCAGAGGCACAGAATATACAATAGTACGCAGAGTGCTTAAAATTGCATGTCAAGTAAAAGCCGGGCCGCTTGTAGTATTGCGAGCCCTACTGCTTTGCGGCAGAAATAGGTATGGTAGGTAGGAGTGTGATCAAACAGCGGAACACCCCAAAAAATACACGGTAAATACCTCGGTGACGACCTCTGTGGCGCGGCGGGCGAAGATTCGCCCGCGACACAGGAGGTTGCGGGTTCGATTCCCGCCTCGGAACAAATATTTGTGCGATCTGCAGATATTTGTTCAGGGTGTTCTGGGTAACATAAGATAAGATAAATATAAATGTTAAAGATAACATTTTTTTATTATGGAATGTGTTATTACCCACTGGAAGAAAGCGTTTAGCCGAGTCAGTCGTGGGAAACAATGGCAGCGATGAGCTCGCCACTTGTCACGTGTTTATTACACGATGGTGCAACCCACTGTGAAAACGAGGCCCATTGAGGCTCTGCCTACGCTTTCGGGGTGTGTCTATGTATGTATGTATATATGTATGTATGATTCCCATGAATTAAACATGTTATAGGTTATGTTATGTTATACCCCGAAGGGGGGTAAAAGGCGTGTGTCTATGTATGTATATATGTAAATTTTGTGGAAAAATTAAATTACTGTTCATAAGTAGTAGTCCCATTACTTTCATAGAAGGACGTACTGATATCTGTTCTGCAGGTGTGGGCGATGTTCAGCGACGAGGTGCAGGAGGCTAAGAAGGACATGGTGGCGTCCCGCAGCCAGGGCCCCGCAGAGCTGCCCTCGTTCGCGGGCAGGGCCATCGTGCTCAAGATGAGGAAGAACCGACTGCTTTATCTGAAGAATGTAAGTCCGGGGTCTCCATAGTGGGCGATAACCTAGAGACCTAGAAAAAAATGGGGGCGTCAAATCAGACACACTTTCGCATTTTAACAGTTATAAGTATTCCTAGATAGGTTATTTTCGTAGATAATGACCGCGGGCAATCATGTTTTAACAAGTTTTTGTTAAATAACCCGACTTGTGCATGTTTTAGCTCACAATAATTAATTTAATTTGAAGTTATAGTGATTTTTAAGTAGGTGAAAAGATGGGTGCGCTAAAAATAATTATGGGGGATTACAAAATAATTTATTAAAGTGGGCAGTATGACAAAATAAGTTTGGGAACCCCTGCTGTAAGTGGGTTACTTCTCAAATAATATCCTGAGATGCTCAAGAATTGTTGCACGGTTTCTCTTGCGTTTAGCTGGCTCTGTTTTTAGGGTTCCGTACCTAAAGGGTAAAACGGGACCCTATTACTAAGACTCCGCTGTCCGTCCGTCTGTCTGTCCGTCTGTTACCAGGCTGTATCTCATGAACCGTGATAGTTCGACAGTTGAAGTTTTCACAGATGATGTCTTTCTGTTGCCGCTATAACAACAAATACTAAAAAACAATAAAATAAATATTTAAGGGGGCACCCATCGACGTAAATAAAATGAATGGACGGGCCTTAGGGAACGATAGTTTTGAAGCTTCTAAACAGACCTAGCTAGTACACTTCGCTTCAGTCAGTCTTTGTCACGGCAACGAGTGACAGCTATGCTGAAAAATACCAAAATTAGATACCTTGGTAATACAATGCCTTCCTGTGCTTTTCTGCAAGTGCAAACAACACAAGAAATACAAATAAAGCTTCAGGCATCGCATTTCATTCGTAAGTAAAGGTTTTGTAATATAATTTTCATCAATTGATAAAAAACTTATAAATCGTCGTGTAGTAGGAAAACTACATAAGTAACACATTTTGCGAAATCGACTTTATTGCATGGTTATGATGGCCCATACATGTCGATGGACACGTCTTGCTCTAGAGGACGAGCGACAAGGAGGACTACGCCCCAGGACATTATCTCAATGTTCCCCACTCTGAATGAAAGTTAACAGACACAAGTTTATACTCGTAGATAGTTTTAATTTTAGTCGACATACCTTTTTCTTTTTGATACTTAGAATTATTGTGTTCCACAAATTGATTTCATTTTGTTGATTTTATAAGCATTAGTCGTATGATAAGTTTGTTATGTCACTTACTTTGAATTTATAAGTCTGCTAAAATAATGTAGGTGTTTCAGTAGTTTTCTAATATTCAGTCTTGATAAAAAGAAATGATTATGAAGACGACCTCTGTGGCGCGGCGGGCGAACGTTCGCCTGCGACGCAGGAGGTTGCGGGTTCGATTCCCGCCTCGGAACAAATACTTGTGCGATCCGCAGATATTTGTTCAGGGTGTTCTGGGTATTTTCTATGTATAATAAAAAATATCTATCTATGTTAATATTGTATTAAGTGTATCAGTTGTCTAGTACCCATAACACAAGCTCTGCTTAGCTTGGGGCTAGATAATGTTGTGTGAACTGTCCAGTTTTTTTTTTTTTTTTATTTATTATAAATTGGTTTTATTTTAAAATGTATTTTAATATTATTTAAATCTATACCCATGGATAGGATTGTCATATTCAAATAAGTAAATAATAGATCATTTCATGATTTCACTATTATGGGAAAATTAAAAGGAAGTAGTCGTTGTAAAATATTCCATGTCATTTGTTATCGCTCGTGTGTTGTATTGTAAGAGAACCTAGTATTTAGACAAACCTAACATAGGTTTTAAGATACTACTAACCAAAATATATTTAGATCAGTTTGTATGATAAATAAATAAATAAATAAATAAATAATGGCACTTATCATTAGCTTTTTGAACCTTAGTGGAGATCATTGACGAAGGAAAACTAAACAATTGACATGCAAAAATAAATAACTGCATCAATTATTCAAAACTTTGGCGAGGGAAAAGTACGTAGTCGTTTTTTTATTTTTTTCTCTTAACCATAAGAACTAAAATGTATTATCATTAAATTCAAAAATAGATACAGTACCAATCTATAACATATCAAAACACGGACTGCAAAATTAGTTACGATAAAAAAGTTATTGCCATTTTTGACGCAATAAAACAGTAAATCGCGTTTTTCTCGCGATTTTGGTTTTGTTGTTGTTATTAGTTATTTAGTTTTCCAACTACAGCGACGAAATATTTGACAAGACTTCACGCATGTCGGATGGTCCGGTACAGACTGCAAAAAAATCTGATCTATCGATGGGTATCGTATTGATTTAGAATTGTAATTTGCATTATTTACGTCAAAACATTGCTAAGCACGTCGCTTTAGGTAATTGCATATAATATGTAATAGCATGTTAATTTACCTTATAGCTTTCCAAAAGAAATCTAAGGTAAACAAAAATGGATAGAAGTCATAAGACGAGCAAGAACAGACGACTTTTGGAAGTGGAATACATTTTCCCGTATTTGCTCTGATAATTTTCTACACAATGAATTTTATACGCCAAATAACGGTTAGTAGTAGTAGAGCTTTTTTGTGAAAGAGTTTGTCCGGGGAAGTACTACCACCATAACTGTTTCTGCCGCATTGCTGTGTTCCGGTTTGAAGGGTAAGGGTGTCGATGAAATTACGGCCACATGGGACTTTTCATCTTTATGTTTCAGGGTGGCGGGCGCAGTGGAATGCCACATAGGGCGCGTCCTAGGTGGACGTGACCTGAGGTAATGCACTGTTCATAGGCAGAGGGTAGGTACCACTTAACATCAGATGGGCCATCTTTTTGATCTGTCATTCCAAGTAGTATAAAAAAACTCATTGTGCAAATGTCTTAAAACTGCACTCTGCAGTTTCTTAAATACTGGAATTTTTATACATTTATGTTTCCGTACTATTTTTATGATATTTTCTTAGTTTATTGAGTGATGAAAAATATATTTTTCACAAATTGATTGAGCTGAAGACCTTAGGTGGACTTGCTTTTCTATTGATTTATATTGTGTATGTTTGAGAGCTGAAAAATAGATACGTAACTACATAAAACAGAAGGAAACCATGTATTTTTGTAAAAGCTTCATTCAATAATTGAATTTTTTTCGGCAATTTTTTGTACTATAAACCTACTGAAATAACTTTAGAAAACACATTGCATCTGTTAAAGTATTAAGTATTAAAAAAGGGTACATATCAAAATGCATAAAATCAAAATACATACGTTTAAAATACATAAGTTCAAAATCCATAAATTTAAAAAACCTAATGGTGAAAATAAATAAGTTTTATAATCGATAAAGTTCTATATGTATAATGGTCGAAATGCCTAAAACCATAATCTCAAACAAATATGCATGCCAAATTTCAAGTTTGTAGCTGGGTCCATCAAATTGACACTTTTTATGTATTTCAAACATTATGAAAACCGTACAATAGGGATATTGAATTTATTTATTTGAATCATACGGTATTTTGATTTTCGGTATTTTAAACGTATACAGTTAGGGTACGTATTAAAAAATATAAATTCAAAACACATAAATTTAAAAAACCTAATAGTGAAAATAAATTAATTTAAAACCCTTAAAGTTTTTTATTTATAATGGTCGAAATGCCTGAAATCAAAATACATAATGATTACAATGTATACGTCGAAAATACCGAAAATAAATTCAATATCCTCATTGCACGGTTTTTGAAAGTGGGTGAGACAAATTGGAGGGATGATATTTTATTTATATCAGAAGTAGGTGAACTATGCAGGTTCTATACAAACTGTGTCAGAGGTGAGGTTCCAAAATCAACCTTTCGATGGATCAAAGACAAGGAACGCCGTGGATGGATGCGGCTAGAGACGCCAATGAACGCGAATGACGTGGAATGAACGCGTCATGGCAACTATTATGCTAATTAGCTATTACTAATTACAACTGTTATGTGTTGTTGACATTATGTTTTTCAAACTTCGGTATTTCGAACTTCGTTATTCTAAACTTATATCAAATGAAATTATAAATTTTAAACCATTAGGTTTTTTAAATTTATGTGTTTTGAACTTATGAATTCTAAACGTTTTTATTTTGAATTTATACATTTTGATACGTACCCATTAAAAAAATACAGTTTTTAAGAAGTTCAATAATTTAATTTCACCTAGTTTATTTACAAGACCGCCAGGAGTGGCGCTATAGAGAAGAGGCCTTTACTCAGCAGTGGCTGGATAGATAGATAGATAGATAGTTTATTTGTTGACCGTACCCTAAATCCGAATTGTCTTATTTTTCACGGACGTTTTGTATGGGTAAGGCCAGTCCATTTATTTTACTTTGGTCGAAGGGGGCACCCATACAACAATAGTGTTTTTTTTGCAGTTTTTATAGATAATGTGTTTTTTTTTCCGCAATACACCAAGGTTATCTGGAAGAGAATGCTTTCTAGCATTAAGTTCGCCTTTGTACTTCTTTGTTTTATGTGCAATAAAGAATTTTCTATCTATCTATCTATAATGGTAAGGAACCTTTCGTGCGCGAGTCCAACTCGCACTTGGCCGGTTTTTTATACAAGATAGGATAACAACTCACAAGTTTGTTAATTTTATTTAAGTAGTTTTCATGGTTTTCCATTAAAATTGGAAAAAGAAACACTTATCGACACGCGTCGATAACACATAATGTAGGGCTCCGAAGCTAATTACTCTGTTCACGGCTAGATGTCGCCACAGAAAAAATAGAGCTTGACATTTCTTTCAAAGCATTTTTGCGAGTCGATGATCCCAGATCACATTACATAGATTAATATAAGAGAATTTATTTTGTATTTATTTGCTACTTCAGAAGCAAAACGAAGTTTCATCATTTGTCGCTTACGTCAGTTACTTCCGAGCTGAAGAAATCTTTACGTCATCTCTTCCCGGGTTCAAGTGAGCATTAGCGCTGTTATTTTCTCGCGGCTATTGTTTTCTAGACTCCGCCCATTTGGTATTTCAACATATCTCCTGTAGGTATCTACGGAGGCCTGCAATGCTCTAAGCCTGTAGCACAGAATAAATATTAGTACAATTACAGAAGACGCACTTAGCGAATTTTTTTATATAAATAGCGACTCTTGCTGGGACGCAACAAAGTGCAATTCAGCTCGCATTAGCGCTCAATACCTATCGCGATATTCACCTAAACATTTGCTCTCTCTTCTAACGCGTTACTCTGTCGCTGTCTGGCGCGGAGTGATGCGCATCAAAAGGGTTGTCGACATTTCTAATAAAAAATTTAATTAACCTTCCGATATGTAGGTAGATAGTCAGCATTGTAGCACAGATTATGTATTAGTTACTTCGTAACGCGCAAGACAGCTAGAAGAGGCCGTAACATAGGGTCGGAGCTTTATGTCTCAAGGTGGCGGGCGCAGTGCAATGCCACATAGGGCGTTTCCTAGGTGGACGTGACCTGTGAGGTAATGCACTGTTCATAGGCAGAGGTTACCGCTTAACATCAGGTGGGCCATCCGCTTGTTCCGTCATTCAAGTAGTATAAAAAAAAAAAGATCGAAAGCAGGTAGGTATTTTTAACCCCCGACGGAAAAACGACGGGGTGTTATAAGTTTGAGGTGTCTGCGCGCGCGCGCGCCCGTTTGTGTGTGTGTTGTGTGTTTGTGTGTGTGGTTGTGTGTGTGTGTGGGGTTGTGTATGTGTATGTGTGTGTGTCTGTCTGTGGCATCGTAGCTCCCGAACGGATGAATCGAATTAGCTTTTTTTTTGTTTGAATGGTAAATTTTTCGGGAGTGTTCTTAGTTATATTTGATCAAAATCGGTTCAGCCATTACATTGCGTAGAGGTTTTTTTTTATTTTTACAAACTTGTAGCTAAATGAAATAGTTACAAAGTTATATGGATATTATAACGATGAGATATTAAGTTGGTAGGTAAGTATAGTTGTTCTCTGCTTATGAAGTGAACAAGCTACGATTTAATTTAAAAACATCCAAACCAAAACCATCGATGACCAAAACATATTATTATTATGAACTGAACACGCTCTAAATTACCTAACCTACAAAAAAAAAGCCTTGAAGTAGGTACCTCGCGAGTACCTATTTTCATTTTCAAATAGGTACATATTAGGTACATATTATGTACCTACGAATTACGTAAGTACCACATGTTATTATCAATATTGTTATTATGTAGAAATAAAGACTTATTTATGTTTTTTTATTTTTATAAGTACTAAGAATGACGGCAACAAGCAGGTAGCCCACCTGATGATAAGCGGTAACCTCTGCCTATGGATAGTGCATTATTAAATAGGTCACGTCCACCTAGGACGCGCCCTATGTGGAATTGCACTGCACCCGCCACCCTGAGACATAAAGATGAAAAGTCTATGTGCCTGTAATTTCACCGCAACCATGGACTTCCAACCGAAGCACAGCAATGCGAGCACTACTGGTTTGCGGCTGAAATAGGTATGTGGTAGTAGGTGCCTACTTCGCCGGACAAACTCTTTTACAAAAAAGCTCTTCTACTGCTAATGTAGAGCGATTCAGAAGTAAAGTCTAATTAAGCACGTAAGTAGATCGGTAAGTAGGTAGGTACCTAAATTCAAGTAATTACATATAACTATATTACAACCTAGATCTCTGAAATCTATGCTGTATGCACAAGAAATCACACCTATAAAAGGCATTACTTCGATATGTACCTACAGAAAATAACTAATGTACATCAATCAAATAACTTAAATTCCTTCGTCCTTCGGCAATGCAAAAAATGATAATTCTTTATTTGTTTTTTGACTATTGCATCCATATACAGCACAATATGTACGCGACGGAATATTTGCGCGGGAAATGAGTTGCGCGAGCGCTCAGGCGTGCGTCCGACAACCGACTGTCACTTGTCCCGAACGAGGGATGGCCGGGCTGTAGGTATATAACGCGCGACCTTGAGCGAGTGGTGATGCCCTGCCTGTAGGTATTAAATAAAAATAAAATAAATAATGATGGACAATTCACACAACATTATCTAGCCCCAAGCTAAGCAGAGCTTGTGTTATGGGTATTAGACAACTGGTATAGGTACCTAATACAAATACCTTACATAGATAGATATTTTTTATTACACATAGAAAATACCCAGAACACTCTGCGACCAACAGATCGTACAAATATTTGTTCCGAAGCGGGAATCGAATCCGCAACCTCCGGCGTCACAGGCGAACCTTCGTCCGCCGCGCCACAGAGGTCGTCGTTAATACCTATGTCGATGACTGCTACCTAACAAAAGAACCACGAAATCTAGAAGTAAGTATTATTATAAACTAGCGACTCGCCCCGGCTTCGCTCCGTTCTAAGCTACCTCCCCACCAACTTTCAGCCAAATCGGTTCACCCGTTCTTGAGTGGTGTTGTAACCAACACTTATGGTGACTTTGTTTTATATTATATAGATGTAATTGGCAGGTGCTGACAGATGCGTCCGTGTGGATGATGACGTGCAGCAACTCTGAAGATGTGATCATGCACGTGAACCGCCTCATGGGGGCTATCGATGTGGCGATCCGGGAGCTGTTTATATCGTGGACGGTATGTCTAGAAGCTGTATTACCATGGTTGCTTAGAAGCATACGGCCCACCTGTTGGTACCAGCGTAAGGACGCCTGCAAATCCAGAGGCATAACACTCGCGCGTTGCCGACCCTTTAAACATTTCCAAACACCCCTGTTGACGAACCCCATACTGTAGTCACTTGGGAAAACCTCTGCAGGGAGATCATTCCACAACCTGAGTGTTCGCAGGAGGAAGTTCCCCTGAAACCGCACAGTCTGGGACCACCCTGCTGGCTCTAATGTGTGCGGATGAATCCACTGCCGATATAGACGGGGCTGCAAGGATATAGACCCCCTCCGGCTCAGTGGATGCCGTAGGTACATCCACGGCCGTAATTTCTACGATTAATTTCACGGATGTAATTTCTTAGTTGGCCTACGGCCTACTAAGAAATTACATCTGCCTGCCAAGCGTATGTCGAATCCCCCATTGCGTTCTATTGGGGAGCCCTCATCCAGCAGTGGACGTCTAAACCTTGCTGATCATAATGGCGCTCCACATTCACGAGATATCCTCGACGAGAATCTCGGCAAGGATCTCAGCGACAATCACGGTGAGAGCTACACACTCGCAAGGTTCAGTATCATTACCACAAGTTTCTGACGTTATCGAATCGCTAGTGAAACGATAGTCAGTGTCAAATATTGGCCAATGACATCGGGGTGACTATAAATCTTAGTAACTTGATTGGTTAATATTTGACATAGGCTATCGTCTCGCTAGCGATTCGATAACGTCAGAAACTTGTGGTAAGGGTACTGAATACTGTTCTCACGCTCGGTGACGCTGGACGCAGAATTAACTGCTGCGACAAGCGTATTGCTATGCTTGAAAATATTCTAGGAATGTCAATTCCAGTTCGTTCCTCCAAATCAGGCTCATATTGATGCTCAGTAAAAGGTACCACGCACAACTGGTTCTAATCGGAAGTCGCTCGCTACTGAGAAACATGCGAGTGTGGAGTCAGTACAAGTTCTCGTCTGTTCTCGCGTTCTTAGCTCTTGGTCTCGCGCCAAAGACCGACAAAAATCAGAGAACAAGGCGAGAACCTGCGAAGATTATGTGAATCGGTTCAACATTCATGATTCTCGTGTTTTTCTCGCGTGAATGTGGAGCGCGCTTTAAAATAATTCTTTACCTTGAAACTATAAGAAAAAAAAATGCTTGAATACAGGTAGGTAGTTTGGATCATATTCTATTATTGGTATCACTGCACTCGACTAATTTAATAATATTTTAATTTAGGACTTATTTAGGAACTCGTAGTCTGAGATAATTATACGTGACAGTAGGTCCTACACACAGGCCTAGTCCAACAGTGGACTTCTAGGGCTGATGAAATAAGTATGAGGAGGTAGTAACGTAGTCGGTCGCCTTGTTAAAGTATAACTTGGACGAGAAGTGTGGCGTTGGACTGGAGAGAACTCTGATGAGGAAGAGCGCCGAGAACCCTGGCTTGTTGGAGTGCAATATCGATGTGTAAGTACCAACCAGAACATATATTAAGTAAGTATATATGTATACTTTTTTTATACTAAGAATGACGGAACAAGCAGATGGCCCACATGATGATAAGCGGTACCCTCTGCCTATGAACAGTGCATTATCACATAGGTCACGTCCATCTAAGACGCGCCCTATGTGGCATTGCACTGCTTCATGTTTCAAGTTTCATGTGCCAGTAATTTCACCGGCAACCATACCCAACAATCGGAACACAGTAATGCGAGCACTACTGTTTTGCGACAGAAATAGGTATGGTGGTCGTAATTCCCCGGACGAACTCCTTCACAAAAAAGCTCTACTACTACTATACCTAGATAGCAGTTAGCGTAACATTTTGAAGAAAAAAATACATTAAAATAAGCCGAATTTCCTACAGGTTGTCGCGTATTCTGGGGGACAACCTGTAGGATACGGCTGTTATTAGAGGATCTTCTATTTTCCACGATGGTGGCAGAGGCCCATTGAGGCTCTGCCTACCCTTTCGTGGAAAAAGGCGTGTGTCTATGTATGAATGATTCCCATGAATGAAACATATTATAGGTAGACCTACATAGACCACTGTTCTAAAAGCCTATTTTGTGTTTTAGAAATATCTTGGAATTATGCAAGGAAGCCAGTCATTGGGAAGGCCTCGGTATGGAAATTCCAATACACGCGTACCATGTAAGTTCTCGCTTACCTACAAGTCCCTTTTTGAACAATAAGAAACCAAAACCCGACTGTGTGAAATCAAAATGGTGTTTCATGCTACCACCTGAAGCTACCACATTACATGGAAAAACCTATGAGTTCAATTGCATTAAGACTGCGCCATGCAGAAATCTTCATACAAAAAGCAATTAATTTTGTAAAAATTAAAAAACCCTCAACGCCATTAAACGGCTGAACCGATTTTGATCAAACATAGCTAAGAAAACTCAAGACATACTTATTCACCTTTCAAACAAAAAAAAACTAAATCAGTTCATCCTTTCGGGAGCTACGATGCCACAGACAGACACACACACACACAGACACGTCAAACTTATAACACCCCATCGTTTTTGCGTCGGGGGTTAAAAAGAGAAGCGTCGTGGCCAAATTGTGAACTAACTTTTTATTTCGTTTATTTAACTATTTATTTAGCCTAGGATTCAAACTGTCGGCATTTTGAATTTAATACTAAATAAATAGTTACAGTTGTAAAATGATCAAAATGTAACAGACGCGCTATTATATTGCCCGCCAAACAAAAACGGTAAATAAGCACAGCTGCGCCCTCCCATCCCACGACGCTTCTCTTTTTGAACAGACTAGCATGTTTGGTGACATCGAGCAACACGGAACGGAGGCTGCAATGCTCTAAGTTTGGTGGTGGTAGACCTGCCACAGCAACAGGAGGCTAATTCTCGGATTGTAGAGATTATCTCTAAATTAGAGATAATGTCGAAGCATGAATGTCTACAAAACGGGTCACAAAAATGTATTTATTTATTTATTTGTGACATCACGAGAATAGCAAATTAAAATTTTATTCTAAATTCGCCATCTTTTTTCGACATATTATGTCGAATTCGACTTAATCTCTAAAGCACGAGAATTGCCCTCCTGGTCTAGGACTATAGTCTTGCATCACCAATTGAAACCGATACCAACAGAATTACACTATCGCAGCGCAGAAGTAGGCACTTTTTTTTTTTTTATATACTACTTGAATGACGGAACAAGCAGATGGCCCACCTGATGTTAAGCGGTAACCTCTGCCTATGAACAGTGCATTACCTCATAGGTCACGTCCACCTAGGACGCGCCCTATGTGGCATTGCTTTGCGTCCGACACCCTGAGACATAAAGATGAAAAGTCTCATGTGCCTGTAATTTCACCGGCACCTTCAAACCGGAATACAGCAATACGAGCACTAGTGCTTTGCGGCTGAAATAGGTATGGTGGTAGTTCTTCCCCGGACGAACTCTTTCACAAAAAAGCTCTACTACTACTAAATTTCGTTTGACCTCTGCAGGTATTCCTGAAGAGTAAGAACATCCTGTTTGTGTTCGAGAGCGTGTTAGCGGTGGTGAAGGGCTACAATAACATTTTGGATGCTCTGTCTGATGAGGAGAGGCTACTCTTCAAGCCTTTGACTTCGGTAAGTACCTTCCTAGATACCCAATGATAGATTGATTTATTATCAATATATATAAAATCGTTGCGTGACTGACTGACTGACTGACTATCAACGCACAGCCTAAACCATAAGTCTTAGAGACCTGAAATTTGGAGGGTACGTTCATTTTATGGTCTAGGGGTGCACCAAGAAAGGAATTCCAGAAATTCAACCCCTAAGGGGGTGCAGCGGGGTGTTTTAGTTTGTATGGAAAAGCACACGCGGATGAAGTCGCGGGCGTTCCACTAGTTAGGTATATTATAAAAGGTAAGTATATACTAATATCACATAATCAATGTGCAATTAACAATTAAATTTATTAATAAATATATTATAAAAGTTACTACTAAATCACATAAGTATCAATTCTCAATTGATAAATAGATTTATTATTAGATATATCATAAAAGGTACACTCTAATAGCACATAGTAAATTTTCGATTTATTATGAAAAGGTATATATTACTAATATCACAATATATTTTTTTAAATCGTTTCTCTGTGTATGTAGTAAAAGCTAAGGGATTATCAGGGGTTGGGCAGCAGCATCCACCTGAGTACTTAACATCAAACTGAGATATTAATGACAATGAGATTCATTATTAGATATATTTATAACAGACCTCATAAACAATTTTCAATGAGCAATTTAACAGTGAAGATTCTGTGCAGAATTATCTGTGGAGTCTTGTTATTAAATTATATATGTCCCAAAGACCAACCTAAAAAAAATTAGCACACATTAAGACGATTTAGGTTCACGAAATGTCTATAATGAGCTCTTGGATTTTTAAGTTTTTGACTGAAGTTCTTTAAGTTTCCAGAAAAAAAAAATTGTATTCTTAAGCTTTTTATCTAGTGAAACCATAAATTCAATACACTATTTGAATTACATCACTTAATCAAAAAAAGTTAAAGGACACCTAAAATAAATTTACATCAAATTTTGACTTAGTTCAGTAATTTTGTGGCGCGAAGTTATTATTTATCTGTGTGTTTGCGCATCATAGCTCATCAATAGTTACTGCTTCAGATAGCACAAACTGATTTTACGAAAACTCATATACATAACACACATGCTGTAATTAATATAACATAAATATCATTAGTTTCAACGAAGGTTCTAACTATTTTTAGTGATATTTTGCTTAAGAATCTTCGCAAAAACACAAACTTTTTACGTCACACAATAGACTCCACCTTAGCGATAATTTACGATAGGATGATTTATGCTAGGCCGAGCCGGCTCCGAGACGTAGTCCGCACGACGCGCGTACGGACTTATGTAAAAATTAACGAACTAGAGGTGCATATTTTCGCGAACAGTTTTTTGCTTGGCAAGTACGCCGCAATATGACTTGAAAAACAAGTAATAATTTTGTAAAAATTAAAAAAACCCTTAACGCAATGAAACGGCTGAACCGATTTTGATCAAACATAGCTAAGAACACTCCCGACAAATTCACCTTTCAAACAAAACAAAAATCTAAATCGGTTCATCCGTTCGGGAGCTACGATGCCACAGACAGACACTTCAAACTTATAACACCCCGTCGTTTTTGCATCGGGAGTTAAAAATAAAAACTTGCATCTAGAAAATAAAATCGATCGTTTCACACGTTCTTCACTGGCCACGCGGAGCTTAGAGGAAGTAAATACTAAAAAGTATTGCGAGCCCTCATAAGAATAAGAAACATAATCGCCCTGAGCAATCAAATTACTTGCAAAGTATCGAAGTACTTTTTCGCAAATGCAATTGTGCTCCTTATTTATAACACAGCATGAACCAATTTCCTACGCAAGTATTTTTCCACTTCCAAGTATTTTTGTTCCCTATTTATTGCACGGATCATTTCCTATGCAGAAAAATACTTGAAGTTATTTGGAACCCTGGTTTTTGCACTACTTACCATTTTATACCCATGTCTCGTATGTTCCACAGTGCGGACGCAGCTCCGATTCGGCTCGGCCTCGCATAAAGCATTCTCTAATTTACGCTTACAATACATTTTGTACAAAATCAACAGTAATAACAATTCCTGCAGATCAAACATAGAAACCATAAAACCCAACAATCACATACATAGTGGTACTATGTATCCCACACTAGGAACAAATATTTGCAGATCATAAAAACATTTGTCCCTCAGTGGGAATCAAACCCGCAACCTCTCGCATCTCTACTGACTCGCCGCGCCAGAGGTTAGGGTAGCCGCGCCAAATAATGTTAAAATATTGGCCAATAGCTTTATAAAACAAAACACAATAATTATAATGTACCTAACTAACCCAACTTGATCCTCAGTCTTATAACGCCAAGCACACATCCAAATGGTTGTTCATTTCCGCATTTTCCACCATATTCATACAATTGGGGCAAGGTGATTTTGTCCCCGTAGCATTATAAGTCTGTGTCTCATCAAACTCATCATCACTGTCATCGATAACTATTGTTCTGTCACCAAAACTGGTAGAAGCCCCTTCCTCCGGCGTTGCGTTGTCAAAGAACATGAGGCATTCGTCTAAGTGTTCCTGAACAGGTTTGTCTAGTTTAATCCCGCAGCACGGGCAAGTATGTGTTTCTAATATATTGGTACTACTTGTGGTAGGTTCTGCTTTAATTTGCACAAAAGCTGTGAGATCTACGCAATCTACACTCACGCTAGGTACTATTTTGACTTCCTTGTTAGATGTAGAGAGATCTTTCTCTGTGTGCCTTTTAGATGTAGATAGACCTTTCTCTGTGTTCCAGTCAGATGTAGATAGAATTTTCTCTGTATTCCTGTTAGATGGAGCAACAGCTGTGAGATCTATGCAATCTACACCCATGTTAGGATCTATTATTACTTCCCTGTTAGATGTAGGGAGATCGTCCGCTGTAAACCAGCTGGAATTATATAGATCTTTCTCTGTAAACCAGTTGGAATTAGATATAACTTTCTCTGTATTCCTGTTAGATGGAGTTATATCTTTCTCTGGTTTCCTGTTAGCGCCTGGTTTAAGATTGTCCAGAGGTTCTTGTTTGATTTCATTTGAATTTGTTTGACTTGTGCTTGGTTTTATAATTTGTATGGCATCTTTGCTGATCTGTTCAATTAGATTTTTATTCAGACACTCATCAACGTGTGTGTTTATTTGTGTGTCTCTTACTTTATCATTGCAAATAGGGCACGCAACTAAGGCTTCTTCAACGGCCACGACCTTCCACTTCTTAGTACCACTTGATTCTGTTATTTCAAAATCTTTTCCGTAAACGTCTTTGACGATAGAGGATGCTATGGTTTTAAAATAGTCATCAATTTTGTTTATTTTCTTTGGGGGTGTTATTGAATCAGAATGTACTAGATCAGATATTCTCTTTTTGGTGTTGACTTGACCTGTTGATATATTTTTATTCAGACACTCATCAACGTGTGTGTTTATTTGTGTGTCTCTTACTTTATCATTGCAAATAGGGCACGCAACTAAGGCTTCTTCAACGGCCACGACCTTCCACTTCTTAGTACCACTTGATTCTGTTATTTCAAAATCTTTTCCGTAAACGTCTTTGACGATAGAGGATGCTATGGTTTTAAAATAGTCATCAATTTTGTTTATTTTCTTTGGGGGTGTTATTGAATCAGAATGTACTAGATCAGATATTCTCTTTTTGGTGTTGACTTGACCTGTTGATATATTTTTATTCAGACACTCATCAACGTGTGTGTTTATTTGTGTGTCTCTTACTTTATCATTGCAAATAGGGCACGCAACTAAGGCTTCTTCAACGGCCACGACCTTCCACTTCTTAGTACCACTTGATTCTGTTATTTCAAAATCTTTTCCGTAAACGTCTTTGAGGATAGAGGATGCTCTGGTTTTAAAATAGTCATCAATTTTGTTTATTTTCTTTGGGGGTGTTATTGAATCAGAATGTACTAGATCAGATATTCTCTTTTTGGTGTTGACTTGACCTGTTGATATATTTTTATCATTTGCGGTTACAGCTTTGTGTATAGTTTTGTTGGCCCATATATTTCTAACAGTCTCCAGTACACCGACAGAATTAGACCTGCTTCTTCCACCTAATGGTATATTATTCTTATTTTCGGTTGCATTGTTATTATTAATGTATTTTCTGATGTCTGCGTTGGGTTTGCTTACTTTGATACGAGACTGTTTTACTGGTTTTTCTGGTTCTTTGCATTTGATGAAAGTTCCTCTGCATACTCTCATGTGAGTTTTCCACCAAGTTAGTGAAGGGCCGGGTGCCCTGTTTACTGAGCTCCTGAAAACTCCAAAGTATGGTCTCACTTTCTGGCAGGCACCGTTACATCGCCAAACATGGTTTTGATATATTTTAACCTGCAGGATAAAGGTATTGATTAGGAAGATGTTTATTTGGTTAAAAATAACCATTCATCTGAAGTTGGTATGCAGTATGGTATGGTGGCTATATCTAACTACGAGTATAAAAGGAGTTTTAAAAAAAAAAATTTGAATAATGATTACCTCATCATGGAAATCATGATAAACAGATATATTGATTCCGGCAGCCTGGTTGATTCTGAACATGTGTGACAAGAAGTTGGGTCCATGGCCATCTCTGCTCTGGTCTTTGCCAACAACAAACAGGAAAGCGTGGAT
Organism: Operophtera brumata; assembly: GCA_932527175.1. Lineage (NCBI taxonomy): Eukaryota > Metazoa > Arthropoda > Insecta > Lepidoptera > Geometridae > Operophtera > Operophtera brumata. The sequence continues at coordinate 20,199,888 of OW052239.1, forward strand.
CATCTCATGCAGGAGGGTCTCTACCAGGTCCTTGCGGGGCCTTAGCTTGAGCAGGGGCTCGCTCAGGGCGATGTCACATATTCCACCTCTTCCTTCGTAGCTGTAAAATAATAAAACCAGTCAGAATTTGTTAGGTTCGTAAGGCTAGTTATACCTACCTACTGTTCTGCCGATATATCTTGACCAACTTGAAGTTAGCCCTTCAGCTGAGCAATCTATATTTTTTGACTACCTACCTTGCATATCCTGTAAGCTAACTTGGCAAAACAAAATCCATCGGCAGAAATCGTACCTACCTGCAAACACCAGCACTAGAAAACATTCTTTTACTCCATCTCACCACCGCCTTCCCCGACAGTTTAGTCCAAAAGAATACAGTATCGAAATGTATGAAGAGCGAGTGTACATTTGGGGTGGGATCGATGTACTCTAAATCTGGATCCGCAAGATTCATCTTGAAATCACAGCATGAATAGATAATTCCAAGCAAGCCCAATTTATTTTCATTTTCATTGAAATTTCAAGAGATTTTAGCAGTTATTTTCTCAGATTTCTGGCTGATCGCTCGCTCGCTGCGCTGATCAATCAAAGAAACTCAAAATTCAAATTCACATCACAGTCAAACATCATGTCATGTGTCAATTGTCAAATTTATAGTTTGTTTAGTTTCACGTGTTTCGCGAATATTAGTTTTTTTAATCGGGTCATCCCATGGATGTATAAATAGTATGGATTGAGTGCTAAAATAGCATAGAATGTTCCTTCTTACTCATATCCTAGAAGATAGCTTGCTATCCTATGTTAGAGAGAAACAAATATATTGTCACACGACAGTCGTTTTTCCGTTCCGTACCCTGAATATTGGTACCATGAATGTACATCTTCCTAGATTAGTACCATGAATGTAGTACTAAGTTTGACATTTGGCCTGGTACAAGTTACACAAATAAGAACAGATAGATATATGCTTGTCTCATTCCAACACATGAATACATTCATATAAAAGAATGAGACTGGTATAATCGATACCGGTTCGTTTTTAGCCTTAGTTCCATGCTTTAGTCCTTCTTCTGTGGGTCATCCACAGAGGATGCTACTTCATGGGGTCATCAACAGCTTCTCGCTCTACGTCAGCAGCTCTTTCTTGGGGGATTCAATCTGCCATTTTTGACAGAAACGTCGTTTTTTTTTAATTACATGTGTTTTTTCGAGTTATTTCGTGTAATTTTGGTGGCATTTTAACCAGTGTAACTTGGATAGGTAGCACATGTGTGATTTCGTGACATCACGTGGCTTGCGTGTCTTTTCGAAATGGTGGATTTTTCCCTTTAAAAACCTGTTTTTCTGCCGCTATTTAAACTGGGTTATGACTTATGACTTAACGGAGACTCTTGACGACTTGACGAATTATATTACAAATTAATATCACTTGACATTGGCGAAATTGTTAGGAGTACCTACTCTTCAGAAGCCATTATGTGAAGAAGAAAAAGAAGAAGCTATTTCTTGAGCTGCGGGTCTGCCTCTAACTGGCGTTATTTACCCTAGTTTCTTCGCTGGAAGCTGGTCACGGGAAATTGCCCAGATGCCTTCCTAGCTTCAGGTGGTCCATCTGTGGCTCTTGTGTTGGACATCATGGTTGCACCACTCCAACTTCGCTCCTGTGGGGAGTCAGGTGCACGCAGAATTTCTTGGAGCAGGTTACGCCAGAATCTTCGGATGTCAGGCGGCAGCGCGTGTAAGGTGGATGTGGCGGTAGTTGTCGGCGCTCGGCGCAGTCATACATACGACGTGCCAACAGCACCACGAAGTCCTCAATTCTGGGGATCTGCACATTGCGAGCTATTACGTCATTCCTGACATAGCTTCCCGCTCCTGCACATATAATAGGTACCTAATCAAAGAGCGATGTTCTGCTGCGACTGCAGTCGCCTCTTGTTGGTTTTTGAGCACAGCGCATAGCAGGCTGGCGCAGCGTAGGTTAGCCGCGAGTGGATGTAAGTCTCAGACCCCCATTTTGGTCCTCAGCGGCAATCTCGAGGAGAGGACAGGGTGCAACATAGCTCAAGCGCACGCGCCTGGTCTGGACCAACGCGTGCTCCACCTGAGAATTCATTTGTAGACTTTTGGTAATTATATTTTTACGAAAATGTTTTCGTTGGCCGTTGACCTACCTCAACACAATTATTCTTCATTGCTTCACTATTGTATTGATCGCTTAAATCCATAATATAATAAATAATTTTCAACACATTTACTAGGAAGGTACCTAGTAACGTGGCTATTTGCACCGTCTTTCGGGTCATAGTCATAGTGCAGCATACTACACACCCGTGCTGTTTAATTTTACCAAATTACTGCACTAGAGCGGTAACAAAAAATATTTCTCCAGTTCTTAGTTAAGTTTAGGTAGGTACTAATTACTAAAGAATTTAGCAACAATAAAATGATGTAGGTACCTAGACTTATCACGAAGACAAAATAATAAACAGATAAAACTAAGCAGTTGAAGTTATTATAAACTGTAGGTAGGTAGGTAAGTGTTTATTATTTTATTTATCTATAGAATTTGTTATCCTTGTATGTTCGAGATGTTAGTTTTTTCTTTGGCTAGGCACAGTATATTTCCCTATGGGCATAGTGTGACGACCTCTGTAGCGTGGTGGATGAGAAGCCGACAATAAAAGAGGTTGATGCAGTTGGATTGCCACTGCCGGACAAATGCTTGCAAATACAGTGTCTGGGTGGTAGGTAGGTACACTTGAAGTGTGCAGCGCCTGGGCATCGCAGCGGCAATTGCTGGAAGCAGTGATAGGCCAGGATCTCTCGCTCTCGAGCGTGGTTAAATCCATGCTTGACAGTGATAGATCCTGGGAGGCTATGGTCTCCTTCTGCGAGGAGGTCATGTCGCTGAAGGAGGCTGTGGAGCGGGTCAGGTAGGAGGACCCTAAAGCTGACATACTCCGCCGTAAGAGGACCGGAAGAAGGCAGCGGCAATTCAACCGCCTTCTTCTGCTCGATGGTGGCCAGCCAGTTTCGGGTGCGGGGAGCCCCAATTTGGCATTGCACAGGTCTCCTACACCGGGGAATGTCCTTCGTATTCCAGGATATTCCCCTCCCCCACATGGGGGGGACCGAGGGGTTCGCTTTATGCGAACAATCACCGACAGGGCCGCGGTAGAATCCAACTGGGACCCCGTGACCCTGTCAAGTGTTAGTGCATCTCTAAACCACTCGTCAGATGATGAGTGGTTTGATGATGCACTAGCATTAAGGTGAAGGAAGGAATATCGATGGGTTTTTAGTCGGTATGCCGTTGGGTGCTAGCCAACGGAGAGCCCGACAGACCCCCTCAGCTCTCCCCGAGCTGATGGACAAGCGTAATGCATTTTCCCATCGTAAAAAAAAAGAAAGAGTAGGTACTAACTACTATGGTAGGTAAGTAGGTACCTAAAGAAGAAAGAAAGAAATAAAATTTATTTTGACCGAAACTGCACACAGAATCAATAAAAACCATAGACCATAACCATACCTACTCATAGTTCCTGTTACAATCCTAGTGTGGGTACAGAGATAAGCGACTGTTGGCTGTCATGATAGATATGTTATGTTAATGCTAAAAAGCCACGTAGGTATAGCTACCTACCTATAGATGGATGGCATTTTCAAAGTTAGTTTTAAATACCTAGGTACTTTTTCATTTCAGGCTTGTGAAAAAAAAGTTCAACCAGGAATTTTGAAATTAACATGGACCTCAACCATGTCTGATGCTTATATTGCCGACTGTGTCACACAAATTGGAGAGGTTGGTATAATTTTTTAGGGTATTAAATTTCACAACAGTCAGTAAGGTGACAGGAGGTGACTGGGTAAAAAACAACAGTGTTCCATACTTCCAACTAGTTCCGACTCGAACGGAACACACGTATTGGTAGAATTTTAGTGTTACGCCTATAAAATTAGAACTGTCTTGTACCTACCTAAAATTCTGACGAATTAAATATATTTGTATTTGTATTTGTAGTAGGTAGTAGAAGAGCTTTTTTGTAAAAGAGTTCGTCCGGAGAAGTACTACCACTATACCTATTTCTGCCGCAAAGCAGTAGGTACTGCTCGAATTGCTGTGTTCCATTTGGAAGGGTATGGTTACCGGTGAAATAACAGACACATGAGACTTTTCATCTCTAAGTCTCAGGGTGGCGGGCGCAGTGCAATGCCACATAGGGCGCGTTCTTGGTGGACGTGACCTATGTGATAATGCACTGTTCATAGGCAGAGGTTACCGCTTATCATCAGGTGGGCCAACTGCTTGTTCCGTCACTATTTATAAAAATAAAAAAGTAGGTGCCTAACAGACCGATTAGGTACCTAACTAGTGGCGAGACAGAAACATTTCACTAGGCCGAGAGTAACGTGGGCTAATTTAGTGATGATGGGGCAAGTCTGTTAAATATTTCTGTTTCGACGCAGCGCGGGCACAGAATAAATATTAGTAACTAGTGCAGAAAGTGGCGACTGACTATCTCATAGCGGGAAAGTAAATAGAATTAGGTCTGAATGGCTCATTCGCCCTTCTACCTACTATTTGAGGGCAGTCTCGCCACTGATCAATGCATGGTAGATATGTGTAGGTAGATCTGACTCATTTCTGGCACGGATAGGTAAAGGGTCCTTTACACGTTGCCCACATACCTAGCTGGGCTAGAATTGCTATACTTATACATCTTACTTACTTACATACTACGGTTTTAATTAACATTTCAGCTTCAAGATTTTCTGACGACTTACAAAAATTGTAATTTAAACTTGGTGAAGATTATGGAAAAAATTTGTGATACACCACTAGTGGAGTTCGATATTTACAATGCCTTTGAAATAAGCGTTTTAAGAGAAAATATTCGGAGAATGCAAGCTGAAGCTGCGGCAACAATATTGGAGATGTATAAAGAGATAATTACATACCTTGTCATCGTTTACGAGGGCTTTGAAGCGCACATTGGTCAGGTAAGTTACTGCAATGTTATATGTTTTTTGATGAAAAATATATTTTTTAAAACAAGATTTTATGAAATTAGTGATTGGATCGATGTGATGGTCAAAATGATCCCATACACTGCTTGTCTACTGTTATCCATCGAGAAGTGCCGTTGTCCACCTCCCGTCTCCATCATCAGATCAGCTAAAGTTTGTAAAAGGGTAAAAGTTTAAAAAACTAAAACCCGGCCACGAAAAATCTTTACTGAAAGTATGAAAACGCTTGTAAGAGCCAATGCAAGACCATTTGCTATAATAACATTTGGTCAAGTAATATATTAATATTTAGAAAGTGCTCATCATCCAGACCATTCTTTTGATACCTAACATGATATGATAAAATAACTCAACAAAAAGTAGGTACATTTTATCGTTAAAAATCTGCCATTTTTTTTTCTAATTTTGATGTATACCTACCCAGTAACTCTCGCGCAATAAAGACTAACCTTACGATGTATTGTTCACCGAAATCGGTTTAGCTGTTTGTTAGTTACGAGGGCACATAGGGACGGAAGTCGGAAATACATACATAGTACATACAGGTTTTTTTTTAGTTTTTTTTTTAACATTGATAGTCCTTTGTTTGACCACGATCTCACCTGTCAAAACACATAATCCTCGTTTTTAGGGTTCCGTAGTCAAAGACAAGGAACCCTTATGGATTCGTCATGTCTGTCTGTCTGTCTGTCCGTGTATGTCACAGCCTTTTTTTTCCGAAACTATAAGAGCTATACTGTTGAAACTTGGTAGGTAGATGTATTCTGTGAACCGCATTAAGATTTTTATACAAAAATTAAAAAAAAACAATTATTTTTGGGGTTCCCCATACTTAGAACTGAAACTCAACATTTTTTTTTTCATCAAACCTATACTTGTGGGGTTCTATGGATAGGTCAACAAAAATTATGTTGAGGTTTCTAATATTTTTTTTTTCTAAACTGAATAGTTTGCGCGAGGGACACTTTCAAAGTGGTAAAAAGTGTGCCCCCCCCCCCCCCCCCCCCCGTAACTTCTAAAATAAGAGAATGATAAAACTAAAAAAAATATATGATGTACATTACCATATAAACTTTCACTCAAAATTGGTTTGAACGAGATCAAGTAAGTAGTTTTTTATTTTTGGGGTTCCCCATATCTAGAACTGAAACTCAAAAAAAAAAAACATCAAACCTATACGTGTGGGGTATCTATGGATAGGTCTTCAAAAATGATATTGAAGTTTTAGTAGAATTTTTTTCTAAACTGAATAGTTTGCGCGAGAGTCACTTCCAAAGTGGTAAAAAGTGTGTCTCCCCCCCCATAACTTCTAAAATAAGAGAATGATAAAACTAAAAAAAAAATATAATGTACATTACCATGTAAACTTTCACTCAAATTGGTTTGAACGAGATCTAGTAAGTTTTTTTTTTTAATACGTCATAAATCGTAATCCATCCAAGAACTTTTATATTATGTTACTTGCTGCTACGGAACCCTTCATGGGCGAGTCCTGCTCGCACTTGGCCGCTTTTTTTGTCTTTGCGGCAGTCGGGTAAAAAACATGATAATATTGAAGTTGAATATCATAGTCACACAACTTACGTGTTTCAGATGGCTGAATATTGGGTCAAATATGTTAGACGGTTTGATCGATTGTTGGAAGATGCGTTGAGACTGGCTGTCAAAGCGACGTTGCAAAATTTGTACAAATGCGTGTTCGGAGACGGTAAGTAAATTTAATTAACCACTGGGGTAGGTATCTATAGAACTTCCGTGGTTCGGTGGGCGAAATGCTGGGTGAGTTGCGATAGGTGCGGGTTTTATTCCAACTGCGGGACAAATGTTTGCGTGATCTGCAAATATTTGTTCCAGGTCTGGGTGTTGTGGTACAGTACCGTGGTAACTAGTGGTTCCTAATTATCATGACATAATAATTCCTACACGGGTATTCTACATCTCTTCCAAGAGGTTCTAATGTTGGTTCTACTACTAGAACCTCGTGGAAGCTTTCTTCTAAGAGGTTCTACTGTTGGTTCTACTACTAGAACCTCGTGGAAGCTTTGTTCTCAGAGGTTCTACTGTTGGTTCTACTACTAGAACCTCTTAGAAGCTTTATTCTAAGAGGTTCTACTGTTGGTTCTACTACTAGAACCTCGTGGAAGCTTTCTTCTAAGAGGTTATACTGTTGGTTCTACTACTAGAACATCGTGGAAGCTTTCTTCTAAGAGGTTATACTGTTGGTTCTACTATTAGAACCTCGTGGAAACTTTCTTCTAAGAGGTTCTACATTAAGGAGAAGTAGAACTGTTTGCAATAAGTCGTTCGACCAACTTTCCTCAACTCGACTCAGCATCACTTGAGGAAATGTTGTATTCCATTTTCAAAATCTTCATTGAAATATAATATCAAAATTCCTAGAGGTTTGAGGAACGCTATGAATAATATGGGTGCTAAATGTGTAATATGTTGCGATTATGTCATAGCTTATGTAAAAATAGGTAGGTACTTACATAATAATATAGCATATTATTTTATAGTGTGTCTCACGTGTATTTACGTGTTGAATTAAATTACAGGAACGATGGCACCATCACCATTTATAAAAATGAATTTATACCTAGTGGGCAGAGACATCATTTATACTCCATCTAACCACGAGGTCCAAGACACCTTCTTAACCGTTCTTGATGAAATAGTGCACATAATGACTACAGTTCCGAGACTGTTTGAGAAATTTGCTTTGCCTGCAGGAGGTTTAAAACGATTTTGTGATGTGATACAAAATGATTCAGACTGTAACAAGCTTCAAGCTTTGGTTGATAATGGTCAGTATGTTAATAATGATGCTAATGGTCAGTATGTTAATAATGATGTTATTGGTCAGTATGATAATAATGGTCAGTAGGTATGTTACTATTGATGTTATTGGTCAGTATATTAATAATGATAATAATGATGTTATTGGTCAGTATGTTAATAATGATAATAATGATGTTATTGGTCAGTATGATAATAATGGTCAGTAGGTATGTTACTAATGATGTTATTGGTCAGTATATTAATAATGATAATAATGATGTTATTGGTCAGTATGTTAATAATGATAATAATGATGTTATTGGTCAGAATGTTAATAATGATAATAATGGTCAGTATATTAATAATGATATTATTGGTCAGTATGTTAATAATGATAATAATAGTCAGTATGTAAAGCAGACGAAGAAAAAAGATGGACAGATTCTTGTACGCTAAAGTGAGACACGATTAGGAAGGATTCTACCATATCGCCGCTTGCCAGTCTGCAGTGAGCTAGCCAGCATAGCTCAGATCCTGACTTGGTGAATATGGGACTACCTTGGGAGTATACCCATTCAAACATAAGAACGTTTATTCACGACTCTTTTTTTTTTCTTCGCCTTCTTTATCGAGGTTTTACTAAACAACTTCATTGTACAATTTATAAATTTATTTTTGACGACCTCTGTGGCGCGCTGGGCGAAATTTTGTCTGCGACACAGGAGGTTGCGAGTTCGATTCCCGCCTCAGAACAAACAATTGTGCGTTCTGCAGATATTTGCTCAGGGTGTTCTGGGTATTTTCAATGTATAATAAAAAATATCTACCTATTTAATGTATTGTATTAAGACGCTATGTTAAAATTTTGGAGTCGTTTCGTTTCATGCTCACTCAGTAACAGTAAAGGTTACAAACTTGATGTTAATACAGTAATTACTTGAGTATGTAATCTAAATAAATTATAGACTAGAAACTCGATTCGCGAAACTTTTCTCGATAGCTTTATTTTTTGAAATTGGCTCTTCTAAAGCCCTTTTTAGGTCCCTCCTTCGACTAGAGAAAGTATTAAGCATATTTATTTATATTATTCAGTAGGTAATCACATTACTTACATTAATTATATATAATTTATTTTTATATTTGCTACTTTAGAAGCTAAACGAAGTTTTATCATTTGTCGCTTAGTTACGTCAGTTACTTCCGAGTGGCAAAAATCTATACCTCACCTTTTCCCGGGTTCAAGTGAGCAATAGCGCTGTCACTGTCTTACAGCTATTGTTTTCTGGCTAGACTCCGCCCATTCGGTATTTTAACATATCGCCTTAAGTATATCAGTTATCTAGTACCCATAACACAAGCTCTGCTTAGCTTGGGGCTAGATAATGTTGTGTGAACTGTGTCCAGCATTATTTATTTATTATTTATTTATTTAGTTATAAATCCCCACGAGCTCTTTATTTCTAAATCATGCCATTAATTATTGTAATCACATAAATTTATTTCAGAAATTGAATACAACATAGGCCTTATTCAGGATCATATTGAAATGTGGGATCCATACACCCATATTTGGAAAGTGGACAAAGATGCTTTTATGATAAAATATCGTGAAGAAGGCCACACAGCAGCCGAGTTCGATGATTTGATAATAAGTTACAGTGATTTAGCGAACACTGTTCAAATACAGGAAACTATAACTCAGGTAAATTTAAATGTAACCCAAAAATTCCGTTCCAGCGGGACTCGAACCCTCAACCTTGCCTGTGATCGGCAATGCCTTTACCAGTTCGGCCATAGAACACTATGACGCTGAAAACGAAATTTGTGGTCACTATCAACTCGGCTATAGCGCCGATGGGAGCCATCTACAGGTGTTTCATTAGAAACATTCTGTTCAAAGTCCGAAATTAGTTAGAAACATTGACAAGAGATGACACCACTGCTATAATTATCATCATAGTATATTATTTTTCAAGTGTAAACCACACTTTATGGATAACATTAAATTTAAATGTAACCCAAATTTGCCCACAAATTTCGTCTTCAGCGTCATAGTGTTCTATGGCCGAACTGGTAAAGGCATTGCCGATCACAGGCAAGGTGCGGGTTCGAGTCCCGCTGGAACGGAATTTTTGGGCTACATTTAAATTTAATGTTATCCATAAAGTGTGGTTTACACTTGAAAAATAATATACTATAACGCAGGTGCCCAATAATTATAATAATTGGTTGGCTACCGTAAGCTGACCACTCACAGTAATGCCATTTAGCGTGACTCTAATCGACTGAAGTCAAATGGAAGGATGCCAATAATTTAAGCCTCTCAAGACTTCACTACAAAAGAGTAGTTCCTATTTCGAGCGAATTATATAATGTTGTTCATTCCCCTTGACACCACCAAGCGCGACATGGAGAATCTCTATTCCCCTGACACAAACCTTACTGAAATGCCTTGTTTTTAGGGTTCCGTAACAAAATTACGGAACCGTTATAGATTCGTCATGTCTGTCTGTCTGTTTGTCTGTTTTTCTGTCTGTCTGTCTGTCTGTCTGTCTGTCTGTCTGTCTATCTGTCTGTCCGTGTATGTCACAGCCACTTTTTTCCGAAACTATAAGAGCTATGCTGTTGAAACTTGGGTAAGTAGATATATTCTGTGAACCGCATTAAGATTTTTACACAAAAATAAAAAAAAACAATTATTTTTGGGGTAATTATAATTAGAACTGAAACTAAAAAAAAAAAAAAACATCAAACCCATACGTGTGGGGTATCTATGGATAGGTCTTCAAAAATGATATTGAGGTTACATATATATATTTTTTCTAAACTGAATAGTTTGCGCGAGAGACACTTCCTAAGTGGTAAAATGTGTCCCCCCCCCCCCCCCCCCCCCCGTAACTTCTAAAATAATAGAATGGTAAAACAAACAAAAATTATGATGTACATTATACTATGTGAACTTCCAACGAAAATTGGTTTGAACGAGATCTAGTAAGTAGTTTTTTTTAATACGCCATGAATCGTAATCCATCCAAGAACTTTTATATTATGTTACTTGCTGCTACGGAACCCTTCATGGTCGAGTCCGACTCGCACTTGACCGCTATTTTTTTACATTAATAGACCACGACCTTTCATATTTTATCATTGTTAAACGCTAGTTTCTATGTATGTATATAGCAACGTAAATAAGGCACTACGAGTCAAGCACCTTGTAAAATTATTTTTTGTGCACAGCTTTGTTGACACAATCCAACAATGTAACGAATATGATTTAGAATGCCGACAGTTTGAATCATAAACTAATTAAATAGGTAGTTATTAAACTAAATAAAACGTTAGTTCACAATTTAACCACGAAGGCTCTCTTACTGAACAGACCATATATATTTTCAGATTCACTTTGTAACTATGAATTCGAGTGAACTGAAGAAGTCAATCATAGCACATTGTTTGGTCTGGCAAACGAAGTTGGGGGAATTGCTGCATCAAATAACTGAATGTGACATAGACAATATCTACGATTACGTTGAGAAAAGCTCTGAAGATGCTATGACGGTAGGTATACAGGGTGTTTACCGACAGGGCCGCGGTAGAATCCAACCGGGACCCCGTGAGTCCCGTGACCCTGTCAAGTGTTAGTGCATCTCTATACCACTCGTCAGATGGTGAGTGGTTTGATGATGCACTAGTAATAAGGTGAAGAAGGAATATCGATGGGTTTTTAGTCGGTATGTCGTTGTGTGCTAGCCAACGGAGAGCCCGACAGACCCCCTTAGCTCTCCCCGAGCTGATGGACATGCGTAATGCATAATTTTCACTAGAAACGGGATATTTACCATAATTTTTGAGTTTTTAAAAATGTTTGAGTTTTGTATCCCGTTTCTAGTGAAAATTATGTAGATAACCATGATAGTTTCAAAAGTTATATGCGTAATGCAATTTCCCATCGTAAAAAAAGGGTATACGTGGTGTTTGGCAGATCGTTTGCTATACGGTAAGGGGGTCGGGTAGGTACATTCGAAACGTCATGGGCGTCCAATTAAACCTCTCCGTCTCGCGGCTGTTTGATATTTCATAACAATAAACACGCTTGGTATGGGCATGTTATGAGGAGGGATGAAACGCATGTAACTAAGAAAGTTATGAATATGAATGTTAGTGGATGGAAAGGAAGAGGAAGACCTAAGAAAAGATGGATGGATTGCGTAAGAGATGATATGAATGAGAAGGGAGTGAATGACAAGGTGACGGCTGACAGAGGAGAGTGGAAGAAAAAGACATACTGCGCCGACCCCAAATAATTTGGGAAAAGGGCAAGACAATGATGATGGAAACACGGGAATTTCACTACATCTTGAAAAAATCTCTTAAAATCAAGTCGAAACCTTGTCGGTGCGCACACTGATCTAACAGTACGTAAAAAAACACGTTTTTATAAAGTGAACTTTAGGAGTTCCTTGTCTTGATGACTACTGAACCCTATAAATGATCGTCAAAAATTAGCTGCTCATGGTAGTTCTGGGCTCCAATCGCCTTAATTGTTAACGGCTCATTAATAAATAGGGCGACCACGATGCCCTAATTAAAAACACCAATCTTTAAAAATTTATCTGAAGCTGATTGTGTTAAAAATCAATGTGTATTTACTACACATAAGTACCTAATTCTCAAGAATAAAACATTGGAAATTGTTAGTTAACTTTAAATGTTTTTTAATATTCTTCATGAATGCACCTAATACATGTTATAAAAATTTCACAGATGCCTGAAACATTGAAAGACCTCTCAACATCTATTGCAACATACGAGCGTTTGATGAATGAATTGAGCAGCGTTGAGAAAACTTTCCCGCCCATCACGGACCAGATGATTACTCTTGGTACCTAACCTACCTAATCATGATGATAATTTATATTACTTTATACAAATGGGCTAATGATTCTATTTTTATGTTTCTTTAGCTAAGTTTGAGGTTGAAGTGGGTTCAGATATGAAAGAGCGGCATGAAGATATTCCGGTATTATGGGCTGAATACTTGGTAGTTCTTGAAGAAGCTAAAAAAGCATTGGAGATGAACAAAGATAAATTCAAAACGGAGCTATTGGTACAAGCTGAGGTAAGCATGGCGACTAACTCTTTTAATTACTACCTGAATACCTGAATTTTAATAAACCTTATCCTTTCCTGATCCATAAAAGGAATTCAAAGAAGCAGCAAAAGAATTTTGTGAAGATTTTTACAAAGAAGCACCAACTGCTTCAGATATCAGTGGTAAAGATGCAATGTCGCAACTGAAGGCATTCAGGGAACAATTGGATGCTTTAAGAGCTCAGGAGCTGATAATCCGAGATGGACTGGCCGTGTTTAACCTAACGTAACTTAACAATTAATATGTTTTTGATGTGTAACATCTTTCCTCTCACTTTCCTGCAATCTATAATAATAATAAAATAATAAATATTGCTGGACAGTTCACACAACATTATCTAGCCCCAAGCTAAGCAGAGCCTGTTTTATGGGTACAAGTCAACTGATATAAGTACTTAGTTTTTTTTTATTATACATAGAAAATACCGAGAACACCCTGAACAAATAACTGTGGATCGCACAAATATTTGTTCAGAGGCGGGAATCGAACCCGATACCTGCTGTGTCACAGGCGAACGTCCGCCCACCGCGCCACAGAGGTGAAACTTAGGAAGTGATTTCGTGAAAAGGAACGGAAGTGTGTAAATAATTTACACACGCGTCGCGTCGGCGATCACACGTGTGTTTAGTTTAAGTACTTAATTAATAAAGTGTTTTTTATGTGTATGTTAGTTTCTGAGGTAGGCTTACTGTTTAGGTTTAGTGCATTTCTCAGTAAGCCTGAAATAAAGATTTTGAATTTGAATTTTAAATAGAAATCGTGGTGTACGATCGACCTTTTTAAAAATATAATTTTATAACAGGACTCCAGTGAATCTAGATCTTCAGAGGATGGAGAAGGAGCTGGAGAAGCTAGAGGAAGTCTGGGGCTTGGTCTTTCAATGGGAGGAGTCCTGGGATAAATACAAGACGCAGACTTTCTGGGAAATGGAGACGGACGCGATGGAAGAAAACGTCATGTTTTTATTCAGGTTCATAATACATAACATAATTATTAATAATCCTAAACTTTTTGGAAATGTTGAAAATCTAATTTACGGCACAGATAAAAATAATACTATTAAGCTTACTAGTACGGCAAACGAAAGTTATATCTTTAAAAATTACATTTCGCAAACAACGTTTAAACGCAAATTTTGATTTAATAAAAACACGTTTGGCTTTTTTATTTCTGAGTAAATAGTTCTAATGTAAAGAAATAAAATAATAGTTTGCAAAAATCCTGTCAAAATTTAAAATGTTATTTTCAAAGTACCTACCATCCTTGTGGAAATTAATAAAAAGTGCCATAAGCCAGAAACTCACACCGAGTGGAATGAAGGCCGAAGTGTGGTTACTATCGTCATTTAGTTTTTTCAGGCTGACTAATTTTAATATCACGAAAACGTTTCATCTAAGTAATTTTCAAGTTCTTGGTGAAATGTTCACGATAGGCAAATGTCCGCGAAACTACATTTTGCGTAAAAGGTAAAGACTGGAAGAAATTAAATTTTGTTGTATCAAATTATGATCAAAATCAACATTTGTGAAGCGGTGAATATTACAATTAAGTAAATAGTTTGCGTGGGCGACGTTGTCTGCGAAGTGAACATTTTGCAAAAAAAAAACGTGGAAGTAAACATTAGAGGACCCTTATTTATAAGTAAAGTAGTCGATCTTTATTTTATGTACAGAAACTTCAATCGTCTTTCACGACAGTTGAAAGAAAAAGGCTGGGATATAATTGATACGACAAGGATAAAAGTCGATGAGTTTAGAAGAACCCTACCACTGATAGGGGATCTGAAGAATCCGTGTATGAGAGAACGACATTGGGACAGGATAAAAGTATTGATGAATGTGTGAGTTAAAGTACCTACTCACCTAGGTATTTATGGTTTTAGGTTCGATAAGTTTACAAAATAAATCATGTTAAAATTATACATACCTAGGTACCCATTTATTGTGTCCGCCTGCGGTTTCGCTCTTGTTTTATCTTGGTAAAAAGTAGCATACCTATAGGTCAATCCAGGTCATTATCTGTGTACCAAATTTCATCGAAATCGGTTTACCCGTTGCGGCGTGATTGAGCATTACCTAACAAACATTCAAATATCCAAACATTGTAACTTTGAGATTTATGATATTAGAGCTTTTAATTTGACCTGAGGAATGTTTAGTTTTTTTTTACCTATACTTTCTTCAATATCTAAAAATGTATAAACTGTAACTTGCATATTATATTTGCATGCCTGATAATGACAAGAGTGTAAATGTAATCTGTATTATTTGTGTCTACATCAACAACATTAGCCTACATGCTGACAAATAAATTACTATGAAACTGCTTGCACAAATTTAGTGTTACTAGTATAGTAGGTACCTAATTAGTTGTAGTATTTAAATACATGCAATTGTGTAAGTTAAGTTTGACCCAATAAATTTAAGAAATCTTAAAATGTTATGTTTCAATGTTATTTTCGTAGTACCTACCTCCTATTACTTTATTATTTCTAAAATGCAGAGAGTTTGATCAAACTTCAGAAGACTTCAAACTGGAGATAATTATGCGTCTAAATTTCCAAGCGTATGCAGAAGATATTGCCGAGATATCGAATGCTGCGACTATGGAGTTAAATATTGAAAATGGCTTGAAAGCCATCAGAGAGGTCTGGAAAAATACAACCTTTGAAATGGAACAGCATAAAGGAGACATGTATAAAATAAAAACCATAGACGAAGTGATGCAGGTATGGATACCTTACCATTGAATTCTTCGTTTCCAAGTATACTAAGTTTCTAAGTATGTCATACTATTGCCTGTCGCATATTTCTCTTCACTTCACTATAAGGTACTTGGTAATATTTATTATACCTATTTGTATGTCCTAGTAGTTCTTCGAACAGTAGAACACAAACTTTTTTGCAACAATTGTTTTTGTTTTGTATATGTAATGTAGTATATAATTGTAGTACCTACATAATCTAGTGAGGTTTTTCGAAGTTGTTTTTTAAATACATGTGGATAACTTTTTATTAGGTAGGTACCTATGTTAAAGGCCCCTGGCCATTCTTGCAATCTTATAAATGTATCTCTATCCAATGGTTGCCTGGAAGAAATAGTTTCTTAACGATAAGGCTGCCCATTGTACTTTTAATTATTATGTTATGTTTTGTTTTTATTTTTGTTAACTTAGTGTGTTAAATAAAATATTTTCTATTATATTCTATTCTATTACGGAATGTCCGTAATAGTCTATAGGATTTTATAGTAGTTACCTTTAGTACCTTTTTAGTAGTAGTTTTTTTGTTTACTTATAAAAAAAAACCCTGTAATTTTATAACAATTTTAGTTTTTGGAAGATCATCAAGTAATGCTATCGTCGATGAAGTCTACTAAATACGTAGAGCCGTTTATCAAAGATGTTGATTACTGGGAAAAAGCTTTGGGATACGTGGCAGAATGTCTCGAGGTTGGCTATTGGTATTCTGTACAAAACATAACATATCCAACATAACATATAAATACAAAACAAAAAACAAAAAAAAACAATAACATCGCTTATTTCATCATCTAGTCATACATTTAGTTCTACGTGTAACTATTAGTCCTAATCCAACAATACGATCGCCTATGTCGTGGGGATCGGGTAATACGAGTTTGGTGCCTACCACCCAGACCCGGAACAAATAAGTATATGCAGATCATTCAATTTGTATTTGTCTCGCAACGGGAATTGAGCCCGCAACCTCTCGCATTTCACCCGGCTACTAGCTATACGCAACTCAGAGGTTCCTCTCCTTCCCAGTTCCTTGTAGTTTATTAGGGATGGTCGTTTCTTTAAATATGGTGATTTTCTTTTGTCCTAACCAGATATCACTGCAAGTACAACGTCGGTACCTATACCTTGAAAATATTTTTAGTGGAGAAGATATTAGGAAACAGTTACCAGTTGAAGTGGTGATATTTGATAAACTTACTGCTGATTGGACTGATATCACTTTCAAGTAAGAAATCACTATCTTCTTTTGACAGTTTAGGTATAGATTACTTAAATTTTAATTTTATTTACCAACCAAACGTTATTCGAACCCGTGACAGTCTTTTTGATACGGAGATGCATTTGAGCGCTCCGCCACTGGCTGCCTCCACAGGCTGACTTTATGAGATAGTGTACCTACCTACTCAGCTCAAAGCGCCGATATTTTCCCCTAAGTCTTGGGTTAGCAGTTTAGCACTTACCTACTGCACAAATAGTGACCATAGTAGTAGAGCTTTTTTGTGAAAGAGTTCGTCCGGGGAAATACTACCACCATACCTATTTCTGCCGCAGAGCAGTAGTGCTCGTATTGCTGTGTTCCGGTTTGAAAGGTAAGGGTGCCGGTGAAATTACAGGCACATGAGACTTTTTATCTTTATGCCTCAGGGTGGCGGGCGCAGTGCAATGCCACATAGGGCGCGTCCTAGGTGGACGTGACCTATGAGGTACTGCACTGTTCATATAGGCAGAGGTTACCGCTTAACATCAGGTGGACCATCTGCTAGTACCGTCATAAATGAAGAATTAAAAATAAAAAAAACTGACCATCAGAAAATCCGACCACGCGAAAATCGGACCTTTTGGAAACGAAGGACATAGGTAGGTAAAGATTGGATAATTTGTGAATAAACCGTTTTCTGTTCTTAAAATAGCATGCATGCTGGAACCAATGCTATAGAAGCGTGTATGTATAAACCAATGCCATACGTTTACAATAAGCTCAACGGGATGGTGGACAATCTGGACGAAATACTAAGAGCACTAGAAATGTATCTTGAAACAAAGCGGATGTTATTTCCGAGATTCTATTTTATATCCAATGATGATATGCTGGAAATTCTCGGAAATTCGAACAAACCTAAGCTTATTCAAGTTCACCTGAAGAAGTTATTTGATAACGTTGTCAAGATAAGGATTGATAAGGTAATAGCTAACTTAGTACCTAGGTAGGTACATAACCACACCTTTACACCTACTTCCGAATTATCGAAATTAGAATAATTTCCATAATATACGACGTAGGTACCTACCTACAAACGCCTATAGCTATGGCATTTGGATGTTAATACATTATGTAGGTACCTACTTAGCATACTCCCCCATTAAGGGAGGGGGGAGGTGGGTCCACACATCACAGCGAACAACTTTTGTTCTACGACTTTACACATTTCGAAGTTTTTCATTCATGAAATGCCTCGTACCTACACTTTATATGAGAGGCTGTTTTTTGACCTCTTTGGTGAAAATGTAAATGACTCAGTGAATGTGGCTCAGTGAGTATATTCTCTGTCGTTTTAAAAAAGATCGCAATGTAATCTAATTTGTTTGTGATGCTAAGATCTATACTATTTGTTTGATTACGAAATGCTGCAAATGATTACTGAAAAAATAAAATAAAAAAACAATCTGTTCATTTGCAAGCATAGAGCACCACGGCCCACGGGCGACTGCTCTATGTCTGCACGCTTTTTGAGCTGCGGGTAAGGGCCTCTCGCTTACCCTCTTCGGCCTACCTTCAAAAAGAAGGAAGGTAAGCAACTACAGATATCTTGCGGCTTTGTTTGGGATGGGACATGGATAAGGCTGCGTTTCCATTGACGCGGAGCTGTGCGGAGATGAGCGGAGATTAGCGTTGAAAAGTGGTAAGTGTTTCCATTGAAGCAGAGAGGAGAGGAGCGGAGAGGAGAGGAGCGGAGCGGAGTGGAGCTAACTTTGGACTTGCGCAATTTTGAGCTCAGTTTGTCTCCATCTTTCAGAAAGAGCATATGTCATGTTGTCGCTTAAAAAGAAAAAAGCAATCCTTTTATATCTTTCCTTACTTGACGACGAAGATAACGAATCACGCACCACCCCGCTGTCCTCCGCTCCGCATCACCTCGCTACGCACCGCTCCGCTGTCCTCCGCTCCGCATCACCTCGCTTATTTTATATGAATATCCGTTCAGCTCTGCCCCGCTCCGCTCGTGCTGTTTCCATTGAAGCGGAGCAGAGATTTCGAGCATAGTGATTGGTCAATTCATGCACCGCTAAGCTCCGCTCCGCCCAGCTCCGCGTCAATGGAAACGCAGCCTAACTTGTCTTGATTGGCGTCACTCCAACTTGCTCCAACTTCACCCTACACGAAGACCTTAGATTATTCAAAACATCGAGCAAGCTATAGAGGCCTGCAATGCTCTAAGGTTCTAAAAAAGGCGGGTGTGCCTAGCCCATGATTTTTTGGGGTAGGGGCCGCCAGGGTCTTGAGTGTTTGGGTACGGTTCACTGTCAAGCGTCAAAAATCAAGTGTCAAAAAATCAAAACAAAGATCGACCGGCCGTACGCGCGCGCGTGCGAAATAAATAAAAGCTAAAAGAAAGTACATGACAAATTATTATTATTGTACTAAAATATAAAAGATAAATACCTTAGAAGTGTATTATCTGCGCTCAGTGAACAATGCCTAAAAAGTTGAAAAAAGAACAGAAGGCGAGCAAAGAAATCACTGATCATGATTTAAAAAATACGTATTTCGTTCCGATGGTACGCATGGTTAGTATTTTCTTGGTTCTAAACTAAAATTATGTAAATTTAAATTATGGTTTAGTTATTCTAAAAGGGAAGCAAATATTTTAATGAAATTACAAAGAATTTTTGAAGGCAATTTAGGTAATTTAGTTAATTGCAGAAATCAACTAATATCGTGCATTAATTTATATTCATAACCTAATCTATGAATGTTTGTATTTTCAGAAAGAAGTGATTAGTTTTATAGACTCTAGAGAGCGCCAGAAGTATAACATAAGATGTGACTATAACTTGTTGAATCTTAAACATGAACGGTCAACCAGGGAGTATTATGATGCGTATCAGGAGCGGTACGCCTCGGCTCGGCACAAGTCTCTCTTCGTGAGCTCCTGCTACAAGGCTCTTTATGCACACGACTGGGACAGGCTTCTGTACATACTCAAAAGGGTTCCTAGATGGAGGTTTCAGAGTATGCATACATTTCATATGAGGGTGAGTAAGAAATACAATCCTCAGACATTGCTGTGTTTTTGTTCCCAGATTTGGTAGCGCTGCCAAGAAGACTAAATCAAGCAATATGGTATAGCTTTATGAACAATCAATCAATTCCTTTTTCTCAAACATGCTTGGATCACCATAATTTTTTTAAATGATTTTAGCAAATACAATTTTGTCTCACTTTCTCATGTTTGTCCATCTGACATCTGATAGACGGTGATGACCGGCTGGGTGTTAGTACTTATATTAGAAAATAACCATTACCTCTGACGCGGCGGGCGAAGGTTGGCCTGCGATGCAGGAGGTTGCGGGTTTGATTCCCGCCTTGGAACAAATATTTGTACAATCTGCAGATATTTGTTCAGGGTGTTCTGGGTTAATGTTAATGAACTCCCTTTTCCGCATTCGAACTCTATTGGCAGTCCATTATGCGTGGGTGTTCTGGGTATTTTTCTATGTATAATTAAAAATATCTATGTAGGTAATATATTGTATTAAGTATATCAGTTATCTAGTATCCATAACACAAGCTCTGCTTAGCTTGGGGCTAGATAATATTGCGTGAACTGTCCACCATTATTAATTTATTTATTTATTAACTACAGAATTGTGATATAGTCAATTTATTACAGGTATTAACAATACTGCTGATGTACCATCCTGACTCGCAAACAAAAGGTTATTTCAATGAGTACCTGCATATGGTGTGGGGCTGTCGTTCAGATCAGGACAAGAAAGCGATACAGAAAACATTGCTTTCGTTGTGCAAACGAATGTACCGCACAATACATCTGGACAAGTTCTGTCAAGAGGATCAGGAGATGAGGAAAGAGGCCTTTGCAGCGATGGCACAGAAAGATGATGCATAGATTTGGTGTAATTTTAAACCCAGTGGTACACATATCGGTTTTTAAATGTAACTGCCTATGCAGAGTTTCATGTCATAGTGCATCTGGCTTGGAATAGACCCCTCTATCTCCTCCCGTGGATGTCGTAACAGCCGACTAAGGAACTACGACAGTCGACTGGGATGGGCAGTACCACCATGCAGTGGATGGGACTCCCGAATGCCTAACACCATGACCATAACAGCAATAATAGGTTTCAAATTGTGGTTTGATAAGATTGAAAAACCACCACGTTTAAGATTGGGTCCTAAATGATAAGTTTAAAATAGCAATATTAGGTGTCTTGCAAAACCTACCTACTCATAGGACAGTATCTAGGTACCATTTAAGACCCAACCAGCCTTATTAAAAAAACTAAATTAGTCCTGGTTTAACCCTGAACAGAAAACTGGTTCTAATTGGTCATGCGCCAAAAATTTAATAAATTAGTTTACATTTATCACTTCTTGTGATGGTATAAAAGTTATATACAATTTTAATACAAAAGCTGATGGTTTGCTTTCCGAAGTCAAGGACTATCTCTGGTTTTTCTCCAACCAGGCGGTCCTCTTGTTCAGCAATGGTCTACAAATTTACAGTTAGTTGTTGTTGGATAGAAGTTCGTCATCTACACTAATATTATAAAGAGGAAAGATTTTTATTTTTGTGTGTGTATGTTTGTAATGAATAAACTCAAAAACTACTGTGCCGATTTCAAAAATTCTTTCATCATTGGAAAGCTACATTCACCCTGAGTGATAAAGGCTCCCATGGGGGGGGGGGGGGGGGGGGGCTGTTTTTCATCCTGAAACTACCCGTGCGAAGCCGGGACGAGTCGCTAGTATAATATAATGACGATTGTAATGTGACACTCCCAAATAAGATCTGTTGGTTTGAGATGCCTAAAATGTATATAGTAGTACTAGTATAGTATTATTTTATCTGTGGTAGTAGTGAGATAATTGATTACAGAATACAAACCATCTGCTTTTGTATTAAAGTTGTTTAAGACTTTAATACCGTGACGAACAGACTACGTAGTTTGGGTCTCAACCGGGACTAATTAGATATTTGTAGGTCTTTTACCTACATAGTTTTTTATGGATGGTTCTCAATCTCTGTTAATAAAATTTTGTATTAGTTGTGTATATTATCTAATCGAAGTTTGATGTAAAAATGGAGTAATAAAAAAAAAAAAAATTGTTATAATATACTTTCCGAAAGGGATGAAAATTTTACTCTGAAGTCAGAATTGTAATTTTTATTCAGCAGTCAGTAGTATTAGCAGGTCGTGCTTAGAATTCAAGTCAGTGTTCTTATTTTAACTAAGCAGTCAGTGCCGTTATTTTAACTGAGCAGTCAGCATTGTTATTTTAACTTAGCAGTCAGAATTGTTATTTTAACTGAGCAGTCAGCATTGTTATTTTAACTGAGCAGTCAGCATTGTTATTTTACTGAGCAGTCAGCATTGTTATTTTAACTGAGCAGTCAGCATTGTTATTTTACTGAGCAGTCAGCATTGTTATTTTAACTGAGCAGTCAGCATTGTTATTTAACTGAGCAGTCAGCATTGTTATGTTAACTGAGCAGTCAGCATTGTCATTTCAGAATGCCATGGGTCTGCCCATCGCTAAAGCGATGATGTCTGAAGATGGAGAGTGCGTGGAGTGGAAGTACAATCTGATACTTGATGGGCCTGCTGAAGTATGGCTCTTGGGGTTAGAGCATACCATGAGGGTTGTACTCCGAGAGGTGAGGCGTATACTTCTATGTAGTTAGGGTAAATTCACACTAAAACGGCAGCGAACTTAAATACTATTGCATGTCCAAAATGGATTCAATGTGTGACACCTATTCTAGTATAATTACAATAAGACCTACTATGTACCATCATTGTTGCAATAAAGATTATGAATTATGAAGCGGCACAGCGAGTTGTAGCATTTTGAGCTTTACCGCCGTTATAAATACAGTTTCTTTAGCCGTGAGCTGCGCGTGACTGCTATTTACCGGCCGATGTTGATAATATTCACACACAGCTCTTTCTACACGTGACTCTTTTACGGTGCAAGCTATTCGGCTGTGGAATTCATTACCGTTGTCGATTCGGCTTGCTCCGTCATTGCATTCTTTTAAAGATCGTGTCAAACTGTTTTATCTCCAATCGTCTTCTTCGTCCTGTTGAGTTTCACTGTTCTTGTCTATTTTTATGTTGTGTTTATATTATTATGTATATATTTTTTGTATTATAATGTAGGTTTGTATATATTTAATGATATGTTTATTTGTCAAGGTGATAACACCACTGTCCCATTCTTCCATGTAGTCCTCTCCATCCTAAGGTTGTCTGGAAGAAATCGCTATAAGCGATAAGACCGCCCATTGTACATTTCTGTTATTTCTTTTGTTATTGAGTTATGTTTTGTATTTCTGTGTGTTATTTGTGTACAATAAACAGTTAATCTATCTATCTATCTATCTATATTTGGACGAAACATTCTGTAGTAATTTCTAAACAAGAATTTTGAATATGAGGAAAATTGGTCAAGGGGTCGTCTAGACCTACAGGGTTTTTTTTGGGTCACTTAGTTGATGTCTGAAACGGAGAGAGTTAGGTATCGAAAAGTGGTTTAAGGAGTTACGGGCTCGATTTTGAAAATACGTAGTTCTGCATTCAAAAAAACTAGTATTAATTTTTAGTTTTGCTGAATAATAAAGTTTTAAAAAAAAAACATACTATTTTGGGTTCTTTGTGTGATTATTATAGAACGACATGATGCATAATATTATATAAGTCAGGCCAACAATTATCACTTTCATATATTTTGTAATTGCTTAGAATCTAGATCCCAGCCACCATAATTACCAACGCGTCATCGTAGAGCGCTAGCTGTTTTAACAGATAACATACATACATACATACATAAACTCACGCCTGTTTCCCGGAGGGGTAGGCAGAGACCACGGATTTCCACTTGCTACGATCCTGACACACCTATTTTGCTTCCTTCACTCTCATCACATTCTTCATGCATGCTCGTCGGTTAAGGCTACTCTTGACCTGGCCTTTTGGTTTTCCAGAACGTCTCCGATCTGGTCTGTATACGTTCGCCGAGGTCTTCCCCTTCCCACTGTCCAGTGGCGGATTTACACATTTGCCGCCAGTAGGCTATTCAAAATTTTGCCGTCCCTACTGTTCTGTAGACACAATTATATACACCCTAGTCGCAGCTCAAGATTTTGTGGGGGTCATCTTGGCTCTACTACAAAAGTCAAAAAACACTTTATTTACTGACATCAAAAGGATCATAGTTTATTATTTTTCAAGTGTAAACCACACTTTATGGATAACATCGGCGCTATAGCCGAGTTGATAGTGCCCACAAATTTCGTCTTCAGCGTCATAGCTCGTTCTATGGCCGAATTGGTAAAGGCATCGCCGATCACAGGCGAGGTTGCGGGATCGAGTTCCGCTGGAACGAAAGTTTTGGGTTACATTTAAATTTAATCACAAGGATCATTTTGAATCGTCTTATAAACTTGATTTACTCCTGTTCCAACGCGACCTTGATCGATCGCGAACGCAAAATACCGTTTTTTTAGCTCGAGTAGAGTGCACTAATAAGCCACCTATTACTACAACATATAACGGTGAGAGGAGCGAGCCGCGAAATATTCTGTTTTTTAGCTCAAGGTTGTACATTCGGTAAACTTTGTTAAATGTTTAGGTTTTTTTTGTTCTATATTTAAGACAAAAAAAAGCGGCCTAGTGCGAGTCGGACTCGCCCATGAAGGGTTCCGTAGCAGCAAGTAACATAATATAAAAGTTCTTGGATGGATTACGATTTATGACGTATTAAAAAAAAACTACTTACTAGATCTCGTTCAAACCAATTTTGGTTGGAAGTTTACATGGTAATGTACATCATTTTTTTTTTTAGTTTTATAATTCTCTTGTTTTAGAAGTTATGGGGGGGGGGGGGGGGGGGGCACTTTTTACCACTTTGGAAGTGTCTCTCGCGCAAACTATTCAGTTTAGAAAAAAATTATATTAGACACCTCAAATATCATTTTTGAAGACCTATCCATAGATACCTATCCACACGTATGGGTTTGATGTTTTTTTTGTTGAGTTTCAGTTCTAAGTATGGGGAACCCCAAAAATAATTGTTTTTTTTTCAATTTTTGTGTAAAAATCTTAATGCGGTTCACAGAATACACTACCTACCCAGTTTCAACAGTATAGCTCTTATAGTTTCGGGAAAAAAAAGGCTTTAACATACACGGACAGACAGACAGACATGACGAATCCATAAGGGTTCCTTGTCTTTGACTACGGCACCCTGAATTTGCCGCCCCCTAAATTCTGCCACCCTAGGCTCCAGACTACTCAGCCTGCTGGTAAATCTGCCCCTGCTCCGTCCCATTCACGCTCGTCTTATGTTAACACATCGTCTAATCTATATTTCAGCATCTCATGGCGACTAGAGCTGCATTGAGAAAGTGCCGCTATGAAAGAGAGTTGTGGATCGATGACTGGCCTGGCCAGTTGGGCATTACTGTTAGCAAGGTCAGTCGTACTTATACTACTTAGTATGACGGAACAAGCAGATGGCCCACCTGATGATAAGCGGTACCTTCTGCCTATGAACAGTGCATTATGAACAGTGTATTATTTTAGTAGTAGTAGAGCTTTTTTGTGAAAGAGTTCGTCCGGGGAAGTTAAAACTAAAAAAAGGATGGTGATACGTTTAGTTAGCTTTAGCTTTAGATAATGCAACTACGAATCGCTACCAGTATCAATAAAAACATGTGTGTTAAGTCTCCTAGTTCTTGCGAAATCAACTTTCGCTATCTGAAGAAGTATTCATGACAAAAAAAAAAAGAATTTCGCTCCTCAAGCGAGTGCATCCAACTTAATGTTAGGTGCAATTATACCTAGTATGATCAGCTCAAAGCGCAGTAGCTCCATTGCTGCCAGTGTATTCGGTTTAAAGAAATTTATTACGCAGATTTTAGACGCAGCAGGTTGCGGGTTCGATTCCTGCCTCGGAACAAATATTTGTGCGATCTGCAGATATTTGTTCAGGGTGTTCTGGTTATTTTCTATGTATTATAAAAAATATCTATCTATGTAATATAATTGTATTAAGTATATTATATCAGTTGTCTAGCACCCATAACACAAGCTCTGCTTAGCTTGGGGCTAGATAATGTTGTGTGAATTGTTCAGCATTATTTATTTATTATTTATTTATTCTCAAAAATTCATTAAGTATGTCATTTACATGAGAAAAATATTTATCTTTTATGTAAGTAGTACATTAAACATATAAGTAGGTCGTTCGAGTAAGTAAATAGGTAATATTGTACATTATTTGTAGAAAACTAGGTAGGCACTCATTCAATGCATATGCATGATAATAAGTAGGTACCTACGATCTTTAAAAGTAGGTATCTACAACGTACTGCGCAAGTTTTGTTTTAAATGCATTGAATGAGTTTAATTTTTTAATATCTGACGGTAGTTGGTTATATAGCTGTGCACCTTCAAAAGTAAACATTTTTTTACCGTAGTTCGTTCGCGTCTTGGGTAAAACCAGAAAGCTGGCGCGAAGAGTATTTTGCTTGGATATTTGTCGCGTTGTTATAATATAAATGATAGGCTAGTACCATAGACTAACTATACACAATAGACTGCTAATCTCATACAAGAAAACGTGCTTCGATGAATGATTGCCTACAATGACGCTAGATATCGCTGTTTTGAATCTGTTATAAACGATTGAAATCATTTTTACATGTATTTCGAATAGATCGATAAAATATGTATTGCGACCATAGTTTCATAATTAAAAAATAAATTAGAAATTTAAATGTTTATTTTTAAAGAGATTAGGTAATTGGTTTAAAATGCTGATTGAATGAATTTACCAGCGCCATCTAGAAATAGCCTGGAATTGACATTTGTCACGTTTTCTTGTAAGAGATTAGCAGTCTATTGTGTTTAGTTAGTCTATGCTAGTATGGAGAGAGCCTTTTTTAAATTTAAGTACCTTTTTTTTTGTATTTCATCTCTCATGCTGCTAAAGTAACAAAACTAATCATAAATCTGGAAATACTAGATCCAGTGGACTTCTGATTGCACGCGTACTCTCTGCCGGTGCGAAATGATGAAGGAGAAGAAACCTATGAAGAAGCTACGTAAAAAGCAGAACCAGATACTGAGCACTCTCCAGATGATGTCTCGGAAGGACATCTCCAAGATTTTAAGATGTAAGGTGAACGCGCTGTGTGTCATCGAAATTCATTCCAGAGATATGGTTGACAAGATGTATAAAACTGGTTAGTTTTTTTACCTACTACGCCCTAACCGGGTAAATAAATTAAAGCCGAGTAAAGCCTACAAACATGTTTGAACAGTCAAAATTATAGGAAGTTAACCGTTCTACGAAACAGTATAGAAGTACTTTTGCCGTAGGATGTAATGGAAAAAGTTATTGAGGAAAAACCGGAGGAAGGTTGAAACTTTTGCAGTTTCCCCTTCTTACTTTCTTGTTTCTTTTCGCACTGGGTCCTCGATATCTGTGGTCTAAAAATGTTAAGTTTTCTCTGAACAACGTCCTAAAATGTCATTAACTTGTGACCGTTTTCCCACTAATTCCCACCTAAGCCCCACCCTGCCTCTGTCGATGTGATGCTATTTTATTTCTAAGATACATCAAATCAATGAAAATAGTGTTCCTTAGAATAGATTTATTGAGTGAATGGTTGGTTCCGCCGAAGCAGAACATCAAAAAACTGGTATTAGACTCATTTGAGTGTTCCCCTCCACGGAAATCTTTAGTAAAAGGCGAAAGATTTGTACGTGTTGAAGGGAAACCAGAGTAACGATAGTTTAGATCTGACGAAGTCCCTATCACGAGCCGTGCGTTTTCGTCAGCGCGATTCAGCATTTGTTCACTTTTACTAGCGACATCTAGTTATGTATTCGTGCACTAGGGCGCGGTCATAATCGACCTTTCAAAAAAATACTATCTATCTATCGCCCTTACAGTTTCCACACAATAAATAATACCTAGTTCCGTTTTTAAGTTTGGCTCGTTGATATTCCATAAATTGTTGAACTTTTTCTATTTACTATTGACATAATAATTTGAGAAGCTATTTCTTATATCAAATATCAATACATTCAGGTTTGCTCAACATTTCTCTCAAGGCGTTCTACAAGGACTTATTCTGGGACCAGTATAATTTTGATCAATAATTTTATAGGTTGCATGTCAGTGACGGCGTTTGAATGGTTCTCGCAACTCAAGTTTTACTGGGACCGAGAACGCGAAGATTGTTACATCAGACAGACTAACACCAGCTCTATATACACATATGAGTATATTGGGAACTCAGGACGGCTTGTGATAACGCCGCTTACTGACAGGTACTAAAAATACTATTTTTAACCCCCGACGCAAAAACGACGGGATGTTATATATAAGTTTGACGTGTGTGTGTGTGTGTGTGTGTGTGAGTGTGTGAGTGTGTGTGTATGGTGTATGTGAATGCCAGAATGTATCTTCGTGGGTCCGTAAACTCGTTTTTTTTTAATAGAAGTAAGTTTAGCCACTACCATGTTGTTCATCCAAGAGAATTATTTTATATTTTTGTTTAAAAGTGCTCTTAGATAGTGGATTTCTCAGTGGAGGTGGCAGATTGTTCCAGCACTTAGTGGCATGATAGCGGAAACTTCCTTCAAAAGCTCGCGTTTTATGAAATGGAGTAACTAACTTAAATTAATTGACTCGTCTGGGATCATTTCTTCTGTGGTTATGGCGCCAGCTTAGTTTGTCATATAGATAATTGGGGTGCTTATACCTGACAAGGGTATGCATCAGGCCAGCTAAATGAAGGTTTCTTCGAGATGCCATGTTAAGTAGTTTTGCTCGATTAATATACGGGGTAATAAGACATCTAGGCGGGATTCTGTAGCAGTAACGAATACACGCATTCTGAACACGCTGAATAACCTTTTTGGTTTTAGATAGTAGGCACGGGCCAGTAACAATGTCTCCATAGCTGAGTTTGGATAAAATTTAAGCTACGCCACCTCTTCGCTAAGCAAATGTCGAACTTTGTACATAATTCTAAGGCGATAAAAACAACTTTTTGACACATTAAGAATATTGTTTGCAAACTGCAATTTATTGTCCATCAGTATGCCCAAATTACGAACTTCAGTGACATACTCAACAGGGTTTCCGAGAACATACATTTTAGGATTACTTGATAAAGTAGAATCTATTTGTTTCTTTGAGCACAGTAACATAAATTTAGATTTGGTCGGGTTTAACGTAAGACAGTTATTATGCGACCAGAGCGCACAATTTAGATATCCATTGCAAAAAAATACTTTACTACAAAAAATAACTGTTTGAATTCGTAGAAATCATGATTTTGATTTTCACAGATTTTTCTGATGATCCAACGAAATGGTCTGATTTTATCAGAAAAATAATGTAGGTACCTACAAATATACTTACAAATAAATAAATAATGCTGGACAGTTCACACAACATTATCCAGCTCCAAGCTAAGCAGAGATTGTGTTATGGGTACTAGATAACTAATATACTTAATACAATACATTACATAGTCATTTTTGATTATACAAAAAAATATCCAGAACACCCTGAACAAATATCTGCAGATCGTACAAATATTTGTCCGAGCCGGGAATCGAACCCGCAGCCTCCTGTGTCGCAGGCGAACCTTCGCCTGCCGCACCACAGAGAAAATACGAGCAAGGATAATTAGTAGTTCAAATATTTTGATCACTCTTCAGGTGCTACATAACCTTGACGACAGCTCTGCATCTGTTCCGCGGAGGGAGCCCGCAAGGCCCCGCGGGGACTGGCAAGACAGAGACCACGAAGGACCTAGGCAGAGCCCTAGCCCGATGGGTAGTGGTCACGAACTGTTCAGATGGACTGGATTACAAAGCCATGGCCAAGTGTTATGCTGGTAATTTGAGTCCATTTTAGTTGCTCAAACTGATCGACATAAGATGCCGTCGAAGTACAATATAAAAATCGGTCCTGACAGACCGGAAGCGATCCAATAAATCATCGTAGTGTCATAGTGAGGGTTTTTTTAAACAACTTGGAATGACGGATGGAGCAGATGGCCCATTTGATGTTAAGCCGTATCACAGAATAAATATTAGTACAAGTACAGAAGACGCACTTAGTGAAAAAAATTATATAAATAGCGACTCTTGCTGGGACGCAACAAAGTGCAATTCAGCTCGCATTAGCGCTCAATACCTATCGCGATATTCACCTAAACATTTGCTATCTCTTCTAACGCGTAACTCTGTCGCTGTCTGGCGCAGAGTGATGCGCATCAAAAGGGTTGTCGACATTTCTAATAAAAAATTAAATTAACCTTCCGTTATGTAGGTAGATAGTCAGCATTGTAGCACTGATTATGTATTAGTTACTTCGTAACGCGCAAGACAGCTAGAAGAGGCCGTAACATAGGGTCGGAGCTTTATGTCTCAGGGTGGCGGGCGCAGTGCAGTGCCACATAGGGCGCGTCCTAGGTGGACGTGACCTGTAAGGTAATGCACTATACATAGGCAGAGGTTACCGCTTAACATCAGGTGGGCCAACCGCTTGTTCCGTCATTCAAGTAGTATAACAAAAAAAGATCGAAAGCAGGTAGGTATTTTTAACCCCCGATGGAAAAACGACGAGGTGTTATAAGTTTGAGGTGTCTGTGCGCGCGTGTGTGTGTGTGTGTGTGTGTGTGTGTGTGTGTGGTTGTGTGTGTGTATGTATCGGTGTGTGTGTCTGTCTGTGACATCGTAGCTCCCGAACGGATGAATCGAATTAGTTTTTTTTTTGTTTGAAAGTTGATTTTTTCTGGAGTGTTGTTACGTTCTTAGCTATGTTTGACCAAAATCGGTTCAGCCGTTTCATTGCGTTGAGGGTTTTTTTATTTTTACAAAATTAATTGCTTCTAGGTAAATGAAATAGTTACAAAGTTATATGGATATTATAACGATGAGATATTAAGTTGGTAGGTAAGTATAGTTTTTCTCTGCTTATGAAGTTAACAAGCTACGATTTAATTTAAAAACATCAGTAGGTTTACCAAAACTATCGATGACCAAAACATATTATTATTATGAACTGAACTCACTCTAAATTACCTAACCTGCAAAAAAAAGCCCTAAAGTACCTCGCGAGTACCTATTTTAATTTTCAAATAGGTATATATTAGGTACATATTATGTACCTACGAATTACGTAAGTACCACATGTTATTATCAATATTGTTATTATGTAGAAATTAAGACTTATTCATGTTTTTTTATTTTTATAAGTACGAAGAATGACGGAACAAGCAGGTAGCCCACCTGATGATAAGCGGTAACCTCTGCCTATGAACAGTGCATTATCGCATAGGTCACGTCCACCTAGGACGCGCCCTATTTGGCATTGCACTGCACCCGCTACTCTGAGACATAAAGATGAAAAGTCTATGTGCCTGTAATTTTACCGGCAACCATGCACTTCCAACCGAAACACAGCAATGCGAGCACTACTGCTTTGCGGCAGAAATAGGTATGGTGGTATAGGTACCACCATACTTCCCCGGACGAACTCTTTCACAAAAAAGCTCTTCTACTGCTAATTTGGAGCGATTCAGAAGTAAAGTCTAATGAAGCACGTAAGTAGATCGGTAAGTACCTACATTCAAGTAATTACCTACATATACCTATATTACAACCTAGATCTCTGAAATCAATGCTGTATGCACAAGAAATCACACCTATAAAAGGCATTACTTCGATATGTACCTACAGAAAATAACTAATGTACATCAATTAAATAACTTAAATTTCTTCGTCCTTCAGCAATGCAAAAAATGATAATTATTTATTTGTTTTTTGACTATTGTATCCATATACAGTACAATATGTACGCGACGGAATATTTGCGCGGGAAACGTGTTGCGCGAGCGCTCAGGCGTGTTTCCGACAACCGACTGTCACTTGTCCCGAGTGAGGGACGCCCGGGCTGTAGGTATATATCGCACGACCTTGAGCGAGTGGTGATGCCCTGGCCGTACCCTCTGCCTATGAACAGTGTATTCTCACATGTGGCATTGCACTGCGCCCGCCACCCTGAGACATAAATATGAAAAGTCTCGTGTGCCTGGTGTCTCTGTCTCCAGTAACTTTGTCGTCTGAAGGTATGGGGTAGTATGCGTCAAATCCGGTAGTTCTGTTTTTTTTCAGACATGTTTATGATGTTGGCCTAATGAATAATCCAAGTTTTTGACCTCGAGCGACGAACGCAACCTTGTCAAAAATAGAAAAAACCGCGAAAAAAACAATGTTTTTCCAAGTTTAGCGATTATAACACTAAAGGACTAGTTTTTGAGAAATAGGAAGTTTTTAAAGTAGACTAAATTTGCTACAATATCATACTAGAACTGTATTTGTAGACCCAATAGTTTCTGAGATTAGGCCTTTCAAAGTTTATCTTTTTTTTGAAGTTTTAAGTTTAACTTTGCAATTTTTTGCATTTCTTTCGTTATGAATGAATTTTGACCCTGATTATACTATCGAAGCCCTGTACTTTTATGATGGGATGTGAGAAGTGTGAACGATGATGTTTAAGCTAAGCTACGAATAATGAAGTAAAATGACCCATACGTTTCGCGGGACGCAATGGCGCGCCGCGGCAATCCGTGGAATGAAACGGTAAGACACGTTATGCCGCGGCAATCCGTGGAATGAAACGGTAAGACACGTTATGCCGCGGCAATCCGTGGAATGAAACGGTAAGACACGTTATGCCGCAGCATCCCGCGTCATTTCGCGGCATCGTGGTATCGAAATAAAGTAACATGAATTCTGCCACCATGCCTATTTCTGCCGCAAACCAGTAGTGCTTGCATTCCTTCTGGCACTATACGTCTTATTGCCGGAATTTAAAGTCGGTATTTTAGGTCTATTTACACTCGACGTCCACTGCCCTGAAAGTCCAGTTTTCTAAATGTTTATTCTGTGTATGCCCTACTTTTCTTAACGCCCACTTCCTTGAACTACCACTTATTGCTGTGTTCCGGTTTGAAGGGTATGGGTGCCGGTGATATTACAGGCACATGAGACTTTTCATCTTTATGTCTCAGGGTGGCAGCCGCAGTGCAATGCCACATAGGGCGCGTCCTATGTGGACGTGACCTATGAGGTATTGCACAGTTCATAGGCAGAGGTTACCGCTTAACATCAGGTGGGTCATCTGCTTGTTCAGTCATTCAAGTAGTATAAAAAAAAAATTTGAAATAGCATTAAAAATCAGCATTTTTTTTAAATAATATAAGTAAATAAATCAATATATTATAAATAATGCTGGACACAGTTCACACAACATTATCTAGCCCCAAGCTAAGCAGAGCTTGTGTTATGGGTACTAGATAACTGATATACTTAATACAATATATTACGTAGATAGATATTTATTATTATACATAGAAAACACCCAGAACACACTGAACAAATATCTGCGATCCCACAAATATTTGTTCCGAGGCGGGAATTGAACCCGCAACCTCCTGCGTCGCAGGCCAAGATTCGCCCGCCGCGCCACAGAGGTTGTCGGATATTGTTTATCAATAAGTATTTATGTTTATAAATAGCATTCTCATGTCCTCACTTACTGCATCTCTCCAGGCATAGCCCAGAGTGGATGCTGGGGCTGTTTCGACGAGTTCAACCGGATCAACATCGAGGTGTTGTCGGTGGTTGCGCAACAGATCCTCGCATTGCTACTGGCTCTGTCGCAGTTCTTGAAGAAGTTCTGGTTTGAAGGCTACGAGATCAAGCTCGATGCGAACTGTGGGATCTTCATTACTATGAATCCCGGGTTAGTTGCATTTTAATTACCCCCTCATGCTCTCTGATACATTACATCACAGGCCCACCTGCTACCTGCCACCTACCACCTACCACCTACCACCTGCCACCCACCTACTAAGGTGGTAATCTATGCCTATGGATTACCACCTAGGACGCGTCCTATGCAGCATTGCACCGCGCCCGCCACCCTGAGACATAAAGACGAACATGTCTGTGCCTGTAATTTCATCGGCATCAGTCTAGGCGGCAAATATAAGCTTACCTAGTAAATACCAGAACGAACTGTTACGCCAACCGGAGATTATAGGTTTATAAAAAAAAGGCGTTATATTCACCGAACAAAATGAAAATGAACTTAAAAAACGATAAACTTAATGAAATTCGTTAAAGACAAGTGTCGCGCTCGGATGTTGGTACTGAACTGAATGCAGGTGGGCTGGTTCTCGTGGGAATCGAGGAACAGTTTATAATGCATTTTCGTAAGGTAGAAATTAAAGTGATTATTAGACAAAATTGTCAGCAGAGCTACTATCATCTAGGGGTTATAACGGAACGTTCACAAAACAAATTGTCAGCAGAGCTACTATCATCTAGGGGTTATAACGGAACGTTCACAAAACAAATTGTCAGCAGAGCTACTATCATCTAGGGGTTATAACGGAACGTTCACAAAACAAATTGTCAGCAGAGCTACTATCATCTAGGGGTTATAACGGAACGTTCACAAAACAAATTGTCAGCAGAGCTACTATCATCTAGGGGTTATAACGGAACGTTCACAAAACAAATTGTCAGCAGAGCTACTATCATCTAGGGGTTATAACGGAACGTTCACAAAACAAATTGAGGTAGGTAACTAGAAGTCGGAATACTACCGCTAGTTATTTTTCGTGAATTCGAAGATTTCCAAGGTTGTTTTTATCAGGTTTACTTAGGGATCTTTTTTATTTTTTTTAACTATGTATGTTCATAGGCAGAGTTTACCGCTTAACATCAGATGGGCCATTTGCATGTTCCATCATTCGAGTAGTATAAAAAAAAAACAAGCAGATGACCCACCTGATGTTGAGCGGTAACCTCTGCCTTTAACAGTGCATTACCTCATAGGTCACGTCCACTTAGGACGTTCATCGAATTGACATCAAAAGCACTGTTGTGCCAGCAAGATCATTTTACTAACATAAAACATCAAACACCCAATCAGCAAACAGTGACATACATAGTCCTGATCCCACACTAGAATTCCTTGTCGTGGGTATCAGAAACTACGAGTACCATGGTGCCATAACCCCCAGAACCGAACAAATATTTGCAGATTTTACTAAAAATTGTCCCGCAGCGAACCCGCAACCTTTCGCATCTCAGCGGGCTACTCGCCTGACGCGCTACAGAGGTCGTCGACTAGTCGTTGTTGTCAGAACAGTTAGTTCGTCCATCTCCTCACTGGTTTCTTCGTGGTTAATGATTAAGAGTTGTATAATTACGAAGGTATGCCGGGCGTACAGAACTGCCGGATAACTTGAAGTGCATGTTTCGTCCGATCGCGATGTGCGTGCCAGATTGCCTCATCATAGCAGAGAACACGCTTTTCTCAGATGGATTCACCGCTTACAAAATCAACGCTAAAAAGGTAAAAAGGAATCTGAATCTGCTACAAGAAGGAATTATAACTAACAAGTGGAGTGCCCGCGACTTCATCCGCGTGTACTTTTCCATATAAATTTAACCACCCCTTGGCGGTTGAATTTCTGGTATTCCTTTCTTAGTGCAAACCTAGACCACAAAAGGAACGTACCCTCTAAATTGTAGGTCTCTAGGACTTATGGTTTAGGCTGTGCGTTGATAGTAGGTAAGTCAGTCAGTCAGTGACGCAACGGTTTTATATGAATTAATAGAGTTTGCAATTTATAATTTATGGCAGAAGGGGGCTAGAGGGGACTGCTTTACGAAGCCGCGGGCTAAAGACTAGTCAATTAACATTAGTAAGTTTACGTACCTCCATCTCCGCCATGCCTTCCACGTGGCCGTTGTCTGTTTGGGATCCATTCTGTCGTGCTCTTCGCCCATAGTTCTTCTGACATAACGGCACACATGTCCAGCCCAGTCCCACTTAAGCTTAGCAGCTTTTTAAGAGACGTCAACTATCTGTGTTTGGGAGTGGAGATGGCAGGATGTGCTGGACTCCTACTCGAAGGATTGCTCCCAAATAGCGAACAATAGAGACGAATGGAAGAATAAGAATAAGAATATCTTTATTGATCAGCTGTGTACATGGTGATGTTTAATAGTAAATAGTTTCAACAGCCTGCCCATTTTTAGCGTACAACATAAATGTGCGAAGTTTAAATATACGTACTTAACAATTATTAACTAAAGTTATAATCTTAAACTCCTAAAATCTTAATCTAAAACCTATAGATTAAATAAGTTGAAAGCAACCAATTTGCGATGTACAAAATATTCATTCATAGTATAGAATGCTTTAGAAATTAGCCATGCCTTCAGTTTCTTTTTGTAAATAATACCATTTAATATTTTAAGACCTAGGGGCAGAAAGTTAATTTATAACTTATTTTTATTTATAATTTATTTATATATTTTTTAATTTATGGTCATGGCATATGCACTATTTGCATACATACTGTTGTTAAACTGTGAAGGAGGGAAGGGAGGCCTTTGCCCTGCAGTGGGGCACCACAGGCACATAATAATAGTAATAAATTACGTACAGGTATTCACACTGTACGAGCTGGCCTTGCAGCAGCTATCGAAGCAAGACCACTACGATTTCGGTTTACGTTCCATGGTCGCGTTGCTGCGCTACGCGGGTCAGAAGCGACGCGCGTACCCCCATCTTCCTGAACAAGAGGTGACTATTTCACAGGTTTCACAGGGAACTGATTTAGTCGATTTTCATTGTATTTGGTGTGTGGATTGATGGGGGGACGGGAGAAGAAAGTGGAAGAGAGGGGAAGGGGGGAAAGGAGGAGGGGTTGGGAAGAGGGGGGGGGGGGAATAGTTTGGATCCCGCCACTACCCGTGCCAAGTAGGGGCGAGTGGCTAGTTAGACAATAAAGGCCAAATTAGCTTCGGGATTATTCTTGCCGTTTTGTGTCCATTCTAAGGCCCTCCGTCCCCTTCCGTGGATGTCGTAAAAGCCGACTAAGGGTATGAGCAGCAGCTTCCGGCATCCCCTGGGAACGCCCCACAGTGCGATCACCAATTCACCAATTGCCCCATTGCTTGCTTTTATGAGAAAAGCAAGCAATTATCGTTATGTTC
Source organism: Operophtera brumata (assembly GCA_932527175.1). NCBI lineage: Eukaryota > Metazoa > Arthropoda > Insecta > Lepidoptera > Geometridae > Operophtera > Operophtera brumata. The sequence continues at coordinate 20,236,970 of OW052239.1, forward strand.
GTGTTATGCTGTTATCGTTATGCTGTCTGCGTAAACTTGGTCCAGAGCCAACAAGTGTAAAAAGACTGGCAATATGCTCTAAAGAGCGTTACCTTCACCGAAATATACTGGAATATACCTATTATAAACTGGAATGAAAATCTCTAATGGAGAGTCTCGAATGAACAATACATACATTGCAAGTTAAATAAAAGCTTGTAAAAAAATTGCAGATGGTGATCCTAGCGATGCGAGACATGAACGTGGCGCGGCTCACCGCCAAGGACGTGCCACTGTTCGACGGCATCATGCAGGACATCTTCCCGAACGTGGAGACTCCGGTCCTGGACTACGAGATGCTGGAGACGGCCATCTCCGCCGAGATGCGGAAGGCGGGCCTGCAGCCCATGCGCGCCGCGTTGCTCAAAGTTATACAGACCTTTGAGACCAAGGTGTGTATCACATTCAGCAGCCTTTAGACGGCTGTTTACCTCACCTCCAATTTCCAACCTATGCCAAATTTCAGCCCAATCGGTTGAGGATAACTGCTTTAAAATTCGGTTGTAAGATTCCACCCGGACAAATTAACCCCCGACGAAAAACGAAGGGGTGTTATAAGTTTGACTTGTCTGTGTCTGGGTGTGTGTGTGTGTGTGTGTGTGTCTGTCCCATCGTATCTCCCGAAAGGACGAACCGATTTTTATTTTATTTGAAAGTTGTATTTGTCGGGAGTGTTCTTAGCTTTGTTTGATCAAAATCGGTTCAGCCGTTCAGAGTTGGGGGTTTTTTTAATTTTTACAAAATTAATTACTTGTTCAATACAATTATATTAATACAATTGTTCGTAGAGCTCCCGTCACTCGAGTATCCTCCTCGGCGATACAAACACAGCTAAGTCAGTCTCCTGGCGAATGCTCGCCTGCACTATTACCCGCCTGCATCGCGAGAACCGGCCGGGGTTCGTGCCGGTTCATATACACGCCATGAACCCGAAGGCATTAACACTCGGAGAGCTGTATGGGGAGTACAATCTGGCAACCGGCGAGTGGAAGGATGGAGTACTGTCGTCTGTCATGAGGACTGTGTGTCAAGGTATAATAAAAAATATTTATCTATGTAATGTATTAAGTATATCAGTTATCTAGTACCCATAATACAAGCTCTGGCTTAGCTTGGGGCTAGATAATGTTGTGTGAACTTGTCCAGCATTATTTATTTATTTATATATTTAAATTCAAAAAATTCAAATTCAAAATCTTTATTTCAGGCTTACTGAGAAATGCACTAAACCTAAACAGTAAGCCCATATCAACATAAAAGGTATTTAAGGTGAACGCACCCATTTTATTTTTAACCCCAGACAAAAAACCTATAACCTAAATATTATCAGTGTTCCATCAAAATTTAAAAAACTAAACAGTTATGGAAGCTCGTCGTTGCACCCTAGTTCTAAATTCATCGTGTGCTGGTCATCATCAGACCCTGGAGTCTACGGACAGATTTTTGGGCGTTGTGCAATGCCACATAGGGCGCGTTCTAGGTGGACATGCCCTATGAGGTAGTGCACTGTTAAAGACAGAGGTTACCGCTTAACATCAGGTGGCCCATCTGGTTTTTCCGTCATTCAAGTAGTTAAAAAAAACAGAGGCCACTTCCAGGTTATGGCTATAGGAATAAAAAAGGAACCTCTTTGGACGACGCCTCCTCAATAGAAGGCTATGGCAAAGGCAAGCCTCCTCAATAGAAGGCTATGGCAAAGGCAAGCCTCCTCCATAGAAGGCAATGGCAAAGGCAAGCCTCCTCCATAGAAGGCAATGGCAAAGGCAAGCCACCTCCATAGAAGGCAATGGCAAAGGCAAGCCTCCTTCATAGAAGGCAATGGCAAAGGCAAGCCTCCTCCATAGAAAGCAATGGGAGGATTTGCCATAACCACTTCGCTTGGCAGGCGAATTGGTGATTGCAGTATTGGTTTTAATTACTCAGGTCATACTGCTGCCCATCCCTTGGTGTAACCCCTTAATCATCTTTTACTACATCCACGGGAGAAGACGGAGGGATCTATTCTTGGATACACCACAGCATGACAAGGATCTAGTGACACTGAATTCTTTCACTACCGCAGGTCCTCTTTCAAGGCCATCATACTTCAGCAGCCGGGTTATTGCGTAGTAGACTGACGTTTGATGTCGATTACCAGTTTGCTGTTCATTGCGCAGCGTGTTTTGCGTGTGCTGCGCAATGAATAGCAAACTGGACAATGAAATCAAACGTCAGTCTACTACGCAATAACCCGGCTGGTCAGCGAATTGGAGCAAGGAGTAAATTCACGTCGACGGCCCGTTAATGACTCTTGTAAATGTGCTAATTCCAGACGAGTCCCCGGACCAGAAGTGGATAATATTTGACAGTCCTGTGGACGCTATCTGGATCGAGAACCTCAACTCTGTGATGGATGACAACAAGCTCCTGACTCTAGTTAACAGCGAGAGGATTAATATGCCTGCGCAAGTAATAATCAATATATCCACCATGTATTTATTGATATTATTAATATATCCACCATGTATTTATTGATATTATCAATATATCCACCATGTATTTATTGATATTATCAATAATATATCCACCATGTATTTATTGATATTATCAATATATCCATCATGTATTTATTGATAATTATCAATATATCCACCATGTATTTATTGATATTATCAATGTATCCATCATGTATTTATTGATAATTATCAATATATCCACCATGTATTTATTGATAATTATCAATATATCCACCATGTATTTATTGATAATATCACGGGTATTTATCAACTCTGTGATGGATGACAACAAGCTCCTGACTCTAGTTAACAGCGAGAGGATTAATATGCCTTCACAAGTAATAATCAATATATCCACCATGCATTTATTGATATTATCAATATATCCACCATGTATTTATTGATAATATCACGGGTATTTATCAACTCTGTGATGGATGACAAGCTCCTGACTCTAGTTAACAGCGAGAGGATTAATATGCCTTCACAAGTAATAATCAATATATCCACCATGTATTTATTGATATTATCAATATATCCACCAAGCATTTATTGATATTATCAATATATCCACCATGTATTTATTGGTATTATCGCGGGTATTTATCGCGTGTTACGTTATGATAATATCAATAACTACAGGAATGCACGCGACTTCGTCCGCGTGTATTTTTCCATACAAACTTCAACACCCCTGCACCGCTTAGGGATTGAATTTCTGGAATTTATTTCTTAGTGCACCCCTAGACTACAAAAGGAACGTTCCCTACTAATTTCAGGTCTCTAGGACTTAAGGTTTAGGCTGTGCGTTGATAGTCAGTTAGTCAGTCATATTGATGGTAATATACCGTGATAATATCAATTTAATTTAATTTACAGCAAATCGATTTTTTGATTAGGGTTTTACACAATAAATAGAAAAATCTAATAATAACTGCACAAGTGATAAGTTATCACCAAAAGCATCGTCAACCGTGCTTCCCACCTAGTACCTAGTAAGAAGGATTATTAAATGAAGGCGAGCCATGTTTATTGGCTGATTCTTCTAGGTTTGGTCGCGTTGGAAAAGGAGTAAATTTAGTTTATGAGACGATTCAAAATGAACCTTGTAATTTTAATGAATACACTAATACTGAATTTGAATTTGACCTGTGTGGAGAGTGTTCGTATGTCACTATGGATGACCAGGGCCCTTATTTGCTATGACCACAGGAGATTACTTCCCAATAACGGGTGACGTCACAATGTATTCCACGCATATATCGTAACGAGCCCGCGTTATGTCACGTTTGGTCATAGCGAATAATGGGGCCGGGGGCTTACTACGAGAATTTGATAGTATTCGAAACTATATGAAGTTTCGTTTCCTTCAGTACAGTTACTGACAGCGTCCTTAGTTTTCTCCTCGTTTTCGCTAGGGGCGCTGCAACTAAATGTATGGAAGGAAACGGAACTTCATTGTAGTTTAGAAAACCATTAAAATTCGTACTAACCCCCCTGCATTTTGATACGGGGTGATGGGAAAACATGATCTCCTTGCTAGGTGTCTATGCTCATCGAGACCTTGGACCTGGCTGTGGCCTCGCCTGCCACGGTGTCCAGGAACGGCATGGTGTACAACGATTACAAGGACTGGGGATGGTGGCCCTATGCCAACTCCTGGCTAGAGACGGTGGATGATCTGGAGTACAGGGAGATGGTAAGTGTCAGCCTGATTCACGGTGCACACAAGACTGCATCGAATTCCTTGTTTCAATCAATTTGGTCGTGATTGTCCAAACTTTTGTAGGTATTTTGGCTACCATTGTTGCGAATATAATATTTTGCGCATATGATATTGTGCGAATATACTATTTTGTGAATCCACTGCTGCACTAGGCCTCCACCTTAGCATGCGGAGGATCTTTAGCCTCCTCCATCCGCAGACTCCCTCCCCACGATGATAAAGACGATGGTTTCCAGTCTACGGCGGCTCGGCTGTCCCTGGTGGTATCAGCCACGATAACGGCGGAGCTAAGAATCTCTGGAAGAGATCCAGCTACCAAGCACCTCGATCTTTCAATTTTGTGTGCTTTCGTCAATATATTTAACACTGAAACTTGGAACTGGGCCCTTCATTCATTCATTTCGTGTCAATGACTCTTTAATCTATATTGAGTTTGCCAAATAAGTGGCCACCTCCACGGCACCGTCTGTCGCCTTGTTGAGTTCCTCCTGCGTGCAGGAGAGTGGGCATAGCGGGCAGCACAGCAAATGCGGCATGTTCTGTTTGGGGGCTCCGCACTCACACTGAACATGAGTTGCGTCAATTATACCCCATTTGGCCAGGTTGCTTCTGCAGCGGCCAACTTGGGTGGTGAGTGACTTCCGAATCGGCCACTGCAGTTAATGTCCAGGAGGCAGGTGTTCTGCCGGGGTAATAAAGTCCAGTGGAGGGGGGTATTTGCTGTTCCACAATTCGCACCTGGCTTCTGTCGCACTCTTCTCCGATGAAGCAGTGACTCTCAGGAAGCTTTTATTCACTATGACATAGGAGATTCCTTGCCAATAACGTGTGACGTCATAACGTGTTTTAAATGAGGATGGGATGGGGGGAGGGGTACCTACTGCTTTTTACCTAGTGAAGCCGCAGACAAAAGGCTAGTTCAAATAGAAATAAGATTGAAACTGATATCAACAATGAAAATTCAAAAATCATGGTAAATATCCCGTTTCTAGTGAAAAGTATGATATCAACAGTTTAACGTAATTGCAACTCTGTCCGTTTCAGCTCCGTCGCCACTTCCTGAACATCCTGACGCCGGTGCTCGAGCTGAAGCGCTTGTTCCTGTCGGAAGGTGCCTCGGTGAAGGGGCAGGAGTTGACCGGAGTGCGCTCGCTGTGCCGGCTGATGTCCCTGCTGCCGAATCCGGCGCCGCCGCAAGGAGACGAGGAAGACAATGAGTCCTTCTCCAAGATGAGATTCCTGTTCGCGTGAGTGTAAAGCGTGATCTAAAGGCCAACAACAGTTATTGGTATTCTGCTCATAATAACAATTTAGTTTACTTTCGGTTCATGGTGACCATATATCAGCCACAAGCAGTGCAATACCACATAGGGCGCGTCCTAGGTGGACGTGACCTATGTGGTAATGCACTGTTCATAGGCAGAGGTTACCGCTTAATATCAGGTGGGCCATATGCTTGTACCATCATTCAAGCAGAATAAAAAGGAATAAAAAAAGAACAGTAGAAAAGTGATGTGGTACCTATATATAGTTACCTCTGTGGCGCGGCGGGCGAAGGTTGAACTGCGACGCAGGAGGTTGCGGGTTCGATTCCCGCCTCGGAACAAATATTTGTGGGATCGCAGATATTTGTTCAGGGTGTTGTAATATATTGTATTAAGTATATTAGTTATCTAGTACCCATAACACAAGCTCTGCTTAGCTTGGGACTAGATAATGTTGTGTGAACTGTCCAGCATTATTTATTTATTTATTATTATTTATAATTGGAAAGAGTGAAGAGAGACGTGTGTATTAAGCTATAATTCTGGCCTAATTTCTCGGAAAAACTTGAGTAGAAAAAGCATCGTTGAGTAAATAAATAAATAAGAAAATAAGAATCAGCTTTGTGTCTACGTAATTAAATAATGCTGGACAGTTAACACGTTATCTAGCCCCAAGCTAAGCAGAGCTTGTGTTATGGTTACTAGATAACTGATAGACCGGCTTAATAAAATACATTACTTAAGTACTAGATAATATTTTTATTTGTACATATAAAATACCCAGAACACCCTGAACCTGCAGTTTTTTTTAACATTGATAGACCTTTGTTTGACCACGATGTCACCTGTTGGTAAGTGACGATGTTGCCGAAGATGGAGCACAAAGGTCTAGAAGGCAAACTAATCACGCTATAGTTTTCAGGAAAGACAGACGACGGTAGTGTATTCCACTCCTTAGCAGTTCGCATTATAAAAATTCATAAAAATTCAAATTCAGATCATATAAATATTTGTTCCGAGGCGGGAATCGAACCCGCAACCTCCTGCCTCCGCCGCGCCACAGAGGTTGTCAAAACTAATTTCTTGCTTTCATGTACATTTGAAATGTTTCAGCATGATCTGGTCAGTGTGCGCGACCTTAGAAGAGGAGCCGCGACGTAAGCTCGACAACTGGGTCCGCGAACATGAGGTAAGACCACCACTAAGCGAACCATCGCCCGCCGCGCCACAGAGGTCGGCAACTAACTAACTAGGTCGAAAACTATTCAGTAAAGTAAGAAAAGACAAGCATTTTTCAACCATGGACAGAAGTGAATTTCATCTAAAACATTATTTTTAGCGAAAAAAGGCCTTCATCGAAAAATAAACAAAATGACGAGAGGAAAAGAAAGAAAGAAAGAAAATACATTTATTTGTGTCAACAACATGAGTCAACAAACAATATTCCACACAAAAAGACACACACACACAGAAACAAAGAAAAATAAAACTAATTTGTGGCTCTTAGTACCAGCCATGCATAATTGACACAAATTGGCGTCCAGCTCAGCATTTGTTGTTGAAATAAGAATAGAGATTGTCTGCAGTATTAGATTGGCTTTGTTGATGCGTGACGAGTGGCTTCCCTTGTAGGGCGTGTTCCCGCTCAAAGACACGGTGTACGATTACTTCCTGGATGAGCGACTCCGGCAGTACCGACCCTGGGAGGACCAGCTGCAAGATAACTGGAAATATAACCCCAAGTACACCAATACTTATCTATAACCTAACTATCTAATTGACTTGGTTGCGAGTCATGCACTAAAATTGCCATAAGTTTAGATTTGTGGAGCTTTTTCTGAAGGAGTGAAAAAGGTTGTCCTGGGAATTCTGCCGCAAAAATCAGTGGTTGTGTTCAGGTTTGAAGAGGGTTTGTTATGGGTGCCGGTGAAATTACAGGCACATGAGACTAGCGCAATAGCGCACTAGCAACCTGGCAGCGCGGCCACGACGCGCGGCCCGGCCGCAGGGGTTGCGATTTGCAACGCGGCCAAAACCGCGGCTACGACCATCAGTTGCACATACAGCGCGCTTCAAAATGGACGTTGAGGAAATAGCAGTGCTTTTGTATCTTATAAGTAAGAAGCGGAAAAAGAAAAGGAAAAAATATTGGGTCACAAATCACGTTGTAGTTTTTTTTTTTCACTGGTTTTTTCGTTGTTTTTAAAATAAAAATAAATAATGCTGGACAGTTCACACAACATTATCTAGCCCCAAGCTAAGCTAGAGCTTGTGTTATGGGTACTAGATAACTGATATACTTAATTTAATATAACTTAATATAACATAGATAGATATTTTTTATTATACATGTATGTATGTATAGAAAACACCCAGAACACCCTGAACAAATATCTGCAGAACGCACAAATATTTGTTCCGAGGCGGGAATCGAACCCGCAATCTCCTGCGTCGCAGGCGAACCATCGCCGGCCGCGCCACAGAGGTCGTCAAGTTCCACAATACGTGCGGCCGCCGCGGCTAGTGCGCGCACACTGGTGATTTAACTACAATGCAATTGAATCTCAGTGGCCGCAGCGGCCAGCGACTGAACACGGGCCGCAAATGCGTCGCTTCGATCTCGCTGGCCGCTGCGGCTTAGTGTGGCCGCTGGCCGCGTGCGGCCAGGTGCGCGTGCTCTATGGCGGTTTCATACTAATGTATCTATCTCGATAGCCGCCGCGACCTGGCCGCTGCGGCCTAGCCGCTAGTGCGCTATTGCTCTTAGTTGTTGATAATGATGATGATACACGTGAGTAAGGTTTGTTTGAATTCCTCGCAGCCTTGGTTTCCACACCATCCTGGTGCCGACAGCAGAGCTGATCCGCGTGCAGTGCGTGGCGCTGTCCGTGCTGCTTGCGGGGCACGGCGTGCTAGTGGGCGCACCCACCGGCGTTGGCAAGACCTTCCTCATACAGGGCACACTGGCGTATCTGGACCCCACAAAGTACATCTTCTCACTTGGATCATACGCATCTCCTCCAAATACACCGTCTCACTTGGATCATACGCATCTCCTCCAAATACACCGTCTCACTTGGATCATACGCATCTCCTCCAAATACACAAATACACCGTCTCACTTGGATCATACGCATCTCCTCCAAATAAACAAATACACCGTCTCACTTGGATCATACGCATCTCCTCCAAATATACAAATACACCGTCTCACTTGGATCATACGCATCTCCTCGAAATACACAAATACACCGTCTCACTTGGATCATACGCATCTCCTCCAAATACACAAATACACCGTCTCACTTGGATCATACGCATCTCCTCCCAATATACAAATACACCGTCTCACTTGGATCATACGCATCTCCTCGAAATACACAAATACACCGTCTCACTTGGATCATACGCATCTCCTCCAAATACACAAATACACCATCTCACTTGGATCATACGCATCTCCTCCCAATATACAAATACACCGTCTCACTTGGATCATACGCATCTCCTGGAAATACACAAATACACCGTCTCACTTGGATCATACGCATGTCCTCCCAATATACAAATACACCGTCTCACTTGGATCATACGCATCTCCTCCAAATACACAAATACACCGTCTCACTTGGATCATACTCATCTCCTCGAAATACACCCTCTCATATGGATCATACATTGTGTCTCCTCTAAGTAAGTATTTTTCGTCAATGGGAGTTGAAGCCTCGACATTAAATAATAGGCAGTTCATCACAAACGCAAATAACGTACCTTGTTGTCCTTTCTATCCCTGATCCCAGTGCCTCAAGCTCATCGACAGCTTCGTATAGATATTGTATTTTTTATTGTTTTTTTTTTAAGTCAATTATTTTTTTGTAAAATTGTGTACTTGTACCGTTTACGAAATCGGATGCGAGACAACCAGTCTATGACGTAGTTCGCACGCGATTGGTGGCATTATTTTGTCATAGATGCGGTGGATCTAGACCGCAGCTTGATATTTAAATCTATAATTTTTCTTCTTATTTATCGGAACAGGTACAGCCAACAAGTGATCAATATGTCGGCTCAGACGACGGCTGCCAATGTGCAGGATATCATAGAAGCCAGGCTCGAGAAGAGGACCAAAGGGAACTACGTACCAGCTGGAGGTAACACTATATTGGATCTAGAATGCTACAGGTCTAGCGCGTAACTGAGGCAGTCCCTCAGGTATAGGAGCGGTACGGGAAGGGTGTTTTTGTTACGTCGTTCGTATTTTCTGTCACATGTCATCTGATAATTTGAGAAACGAAAACACCCCTCCCGTACCGCTCCCATACCTCAGAGACTGCCTCAGTTAAGCGCCTAGTACTGTAATAATAATAAATAATATTAATTGCTTATTTTAGAACTCTAAAATAAATAGCTTTTGGAATTTGAATTCATATGGAATGAAATCGCTGATTATAAATACTCTGAAATTGTAGAACCCGTATCAAGTTTCGTCAAGATTAGTTGTAAAATACAACCGAGTACCAATATACATATATCCGGACAGATGAAAGCAAGTTTTGTCAGTTTAAACTACAAAGCAGCCGAATTGTTAACCTCTTCCTTCTTTTGAAATCGGTTAAAAGTGAAGTAGACATCACTATTATCATCCACAGCCTGACTTCACCCACTGCTGAGTCTTAGGCCTCTCTTTGCCTGTGCCATTCCTCACGGTCCCGTGCCAGTCTCATGCAGGTTCGGCCCGCGATCGCGACGCATGCGATATTGTCTGCCCATCTCTCTGCTGGACGACCAACGTTTCTGTACCTAACCAGTTCTTGGGCGTCATTCAGTTAGCTTCTTTGTGAAAGAGTTCGTCCAGGGAAGTACTACCACCATACCTATTTCTTCGGCAAAGCAGTAGTACTCGCATTGCTGTGTTCCGGTTTGAAGGGCAAGGGTGCCGGTGAAATTACAGGCACATGAGACTTTTCATATTTTTGTCTCAGGGTGGCGGGACGCAGTGCAATGCACATAGGGTGCGTTCTAGGTGGACGTGACCTATGAGGTAATGCACTGTTCATAGGCAAAGGGTACCACTTAACATCAGGTGGGCCATCTGCTTGTTCCGTCGTTTCAAAGTTAGCGCCTTACTCCACCTATCGACACCTCGTCTTGCCAGGTGTCCTGCAGAACTCCATTTTAGTTCCGTTATACGATTCCCAACATCTTTGAGCTCACATCACATGAGTAGACATCTCATTTTCTATATACTAATTATAAAGAAGAAAGATTTGATTGTTTGTTTGCATTAAATAATAGGCTCCGAAACTACTGAAACGATTTGAAAAATTATTTCACTAAATTTAAATGTAACCCAAAAATTCCGTTCCAGCGGGACTCGAACCCGCAACCTCCCCTGTGATCGGCGATGCCATTACCAATTCGGCCATAGAACGAGCTATGACGCTGAAGACGAAATTTGTGGGCACTATCATCTAGACCTGTAAAGACGAGGTGACCATAGGTGGAGCAAGCAAGACGGTAATTATTTCACTGTTGTGAAGCTACACTATCCACGGGTGACATGGGCTATATTATTAAAAAATTAGGGATCCTTACTAAAACTCAAATAATGTAAATAAATAAATAAATAATGCTGGACAGTTCACATAACATTATCTAGCCCCAAGCTAAGCAGAGCTTGTGTTATGGGTACTAGATAACTGATATACTTAATACAATATATTACATTGATAGATATTTTTAATAAAAAAAGAAAATACCCAGAACACCCTGAACAAATATCTGCGATCGCACAAATATTTGTTCCGAGGCGGGAATGGAACCCGCAACCTCCTGCGTCGCAGGCCAACCATCGCCCGCCGCGCCACAGAGTAAAAAAATACCTAAAATATTCTTTACATCTGGTGTGTGGATAGATGGGGGGTTGGGAAGGGGGGAGGGTTATGCGAGGGGGGATCCCGGCACTATCCGTGTGAAGCCGGGACGAGTTTCTGGTAAATATTATTATTAGTACGTATTTTAATTGTGATAGTGTATTGATAATTGATTCAATGTCATCCTACCATAACAACATAATTGTTAATATAGAACCACCCCTTCTTATCTTATCTGAATGTACTTGTCTAAATACCACCATTACCTGGTACCATTAACTTACCATTTTGAATTTGAATATTAGCTTGTGTGGGTACCTAAGCTTATTAGGTACCTAGTATCTATCTGTAACGAGTCCTCGGTAGTTGTCTTGCTGTTCCTTGTTTTTTCAATCATTGTTACATAGTTTCTCTTTTTTTTGTGAACAGCGGATAGCTACAGAGTATCATGGCTGCTGTGACGACAGCAGCATTCTAAGGCGAGGCTGACAAACAGCGTGGCTGAGCCCTCGACCTTTTCTCTAACACTAGACTAAATATGATATTTTTATACCTATATCCTTTGTTATTTTTTAGTTCAGTGTAAAGAATAAATGAATTTTTTTTAAATAATATTTTGCAGGCAAGAAGATGATAGCTTTCTTGGACGATATAAACATGCCGGTCCGTGACGAGTACGGGTCCCAGCCGCCACTCGAGCTGATGCGCCTCTGGCATGACTACGGTTATTGGTTCGACAGGGATAAGCAGTGGAGGAAAAATGTCAAGGTGACCATTTTACCATTATTAGACCATGCACTTTATTAACGGAATTGATCGCTGTCGCATATCCTAATGAAATTATGATGACTCCGCGCTAACAGTAGACCCCTTCGTCTCCTCCCGTGGATGCCGTAAAAACCAACTGAGTGATACCAGGTAATGGCCAGCAGAATCCACCTGAGCCACATCAATACTGCGGTTTCAGTTCTACCTTTATAATGCGAACTGCTAAGGAGTGGAATACACTACCGCCGTCTGTCTTTCATGAAAACTATAATCTGGGTCTCTTCAAGGCTAGAGTGAATACGTGCCATCTAGACCTTTGTGCTCCATCTTCAGCCGCATCGTCACTTACCAACAGGTGAGATCGTGGTCAAACAAAGGTCAATCAATGTAAAAAACAAAAAAAAAACGCCTTCCAAGCGTAGTGGTTATGGCAAATACCCCCATTGCATTCTATGGGGGAGGTCTTGTCCAACAGTGGACTTTAGAACGCTGCTGATGACCCTAATGAATCCCAGGTGACAAAACTGACAGATAATTTGACGACCTCTGTAGCGCGGCGGGCGAAGCTTAGCCAGCGACGCAGGAGGTTGCGGGTTCGATTCCCGCCTCGGAACAAATATTTTTGCGATCGCAGATATTTGTTCAGGGTGTTCTGGGTATTTTCTATGTAGAATAAAAAATATCTATCTATGTAATATATTGTATTAAGTATGTCCAGTTATCTAGTACCCATAACACAAGCTCTGCTTAGCTTGGGGCTATATAATGTGGTGTGAACTGTCCAGCATTATTTATTTATTTATTTATATATAATGCTGTTCATTACAGCTTGGGAATTTATATCATAACATAAACATAACACACTCAACAATCACATACATAGTCCTGACCCCCACACTAGGATTCCATGTGACGTGTGTGTCAGGAACTAAACTACGAGTACCATGCTACCACAACACCCAGACCCGGAACAAATGTTTGCAGATCTTAAAAAAAAATCCGCAGCGGAGATCGAACCCGCAACCTCTCGCATCTCAGCAGGCTACTCGTCCGCCGAGACACAGGTCAAAATTTGCCAAGTCTCCTCTCTGTAGTCACTTTTTTTTTTTAATTGATGATGATGTTAAGCGGTAACCTCTGCCTATGAACAGTGCATTACCTCATAGGTCACGTCCACCTAGGACGCGCCCTATGTGGCATTGCACTGCGCCCGCCACCCTGAGACATAAAGATGAAAAGTCTCATGTGCCTGTAATTTCACCGGCACCCTTACCCTTCAAACCGGCACACAGCAATGCAAGCACTACTGCTTTGAGGTAGAAACAGGTATGTTGGTAGTACTAGTAGTTAGTAGTTTAGTGGTAGTAGAGCTTTTTTTTGTGAAAAAGTTCGTCCGGGGAAGTACTACCACCATACCTATTTCTGCCGCAAAGCAGTAGTGCTTGCATTGCTGTGTTCCCGTTTGAAGGGTAAGGGTGCCGGTGAAATTACAGGCACTTGAGACTTTCCATCTTTATGTCTCAGGGTGGCGGGCGCAGAGCAATGCCACATAGGCCGCGTCTCAGGTGGACGTGACCTATGAGGTAATGCACTGTTAATAGGCAGAGGTTACAGCTTAACATCAGGTGGGCCATCTGCTTGTTCCGTCATTCAAGTAACATAAAAAAAATAAAAACTTCTTCGGACGAACTCTTTCACAAAAAGGTTGTACTACTAGTCGCTGATCTGAACCTGGTTCCCAGGACATGGTGATATGCGGCGCGGCTGGCCCCCCCGGCGGCGCGCGTTCCCCCCTCCCGCCGCGCATGCTGTCCTGCTTCCACGCGTTCTATCTCACCGCGCCCACTAACCAGCAACTGATCAAGATCTTTGGGACCATGCTGTCGCAGCACCTTTCCGACTTTGACGAGGAGACCAAGACTGTCGGTACGTATTTTTTTTTTATGATGGGAAAATGCATTACGCATGTCCATCAGCCAGGGGAGAGCTGAGGGGGTCTGTCGGGCTCTCCGTTGGCAGCACCCAACGGCATACCGACTAAAACCCATCGATATTCCTTCCTTCACCTTAAGGTGAATGCTCACGCTTGCGGCGCGAAATTCAATATTTTTAGTGTTTTTTGCCCACTACAGCTCATTCAACACTTCTGCAGATAGCGAAAGTTGAGTTCGCGAGAACTAGGAGACTTAACACACATGTTTTAATTGATAGTATCTCATAAATATCATCAGTTTAGCTACGATACCCATAAACAAAAAAAACATGAGCTAAACTAAACTGATGATATTTATGAGATAGCATGAATTAAAACATGTGTTTTAAGTCTCCTAGTTCTCGCGAACTCAACTTTCGTTTACTGAAGAAATGTTGATGAGCTGTAATGGGCAAAAAACAACAAAAAATAATAATTTCGCGCCGCAAGCGTGAGCATCCACTTTAATGCTAGTGCATCATCAAACTACTCACCGTCTGACGAGTGGTTTAGAGATGCACTAACACTTGACAGGGTCACGGGGTCCTGATTGGATTCCACCTCGGCCCTGTCGGTTATATATATATATTGGAATAGAGGGAGTTGGTCGGTACGTTATCTGACGTGAATGCTTTTCATTACTCTGAGGCCTCCCAGTTGAACTGTGTCATTGGAGGCATCGCTTTCATCATCATTACCCGGTAGACGCCGACTGCTATCCCTACATTGGCCTCCGCTGGGTCTCCATTTCATTTCTGATAGGGTAAGCAGAGCCTCAATGGGCCTCTTCTCTGTGGATTGAAACATCTTTGGAATATACGTGACAAGTGGTGAGCTCATCGCGTCCATTGCTTCCAACGACTGACACGGCTGACGCTTTCAGCCAGGACAAAACTTATACCTTCGAATCTTACTAACAAGTAAGGGTAATCTGTTGGTTTTGGAGGTCACAGGAAGGCGGTTGATGGAGGCGGCACAAGACCGTTAATCGTAGCATACAATGGGGGATGCCTATGTCCAGGCTTCTGTAGGCTGGTGATGATAAGGAATTCACCGGTCAACATTTAATAGGCTATTGTTAGAACAGATGCAGTTAAAAGTAATTAATTTTGTAAAAATTAAAAAAAACCCCAACGCAATGAAACGGCTGATCCGATTTTGATCAATCATAGCTAAGAACACTCCCGACAAATTCACCATTCAAACAAAAAATAATAATTGAATTCGGTTTATCCGTTCGGGAGCTACGTTGGGACAGACACACACACACACACACATAGACACGTCAAACTTATAACTCCCCTTCGTTTTTGCGTCGGGGTTTAAAAATATTCATCGTCTAGTCATCAGCGATGATCCTTGATCTCGATGTCCATGTCTGCAGGTAAAACAGTCCTATCAGCGACTATCGACATGTTTAGCAATGTTGTCAACAAACTGCTGCCCACTCCGAGCAAGATGCACTATCTCTTCAATATGAGAGACATTTCCAAGATATTTCAGGTACGTATTTACCATCATCATTAGCCTATATTATTCCACTATATAGTTTCAGTTCTACCTTTGTAATGCGAATTGCTAAGGAGTGGAATAAACTACCGTCGTCTGTCTTTCCTGAAAACTATAATCTGGGTCTCTTCAAGGCTAGAGTGAATAGGTGCCTTCTAGACCTTTGTGCTCCATCTTGGGCCACATCGTCACTTACCAACTGGTGAGATCGTGGTCAACCAAAGCTCTATCAAAGTTTTAAAAAAAAAACTGCTAGTAATAGGCCTCTCCCATTGCCTTCCATTTAGACCGATTTCCAGCTCTTCCCATCCACTTTCTACCAGCCGCCTTACGCAGATCGTCGCTCCATCTAGCCAGGGGGCGCCCCACACTACGTTTACCAAAACGTGGTTTCCACCCTAGAACACGTTTACCCCAGCGGTTGTCAGTTCTTCGGCATATATTATATGCCCAGCCCATTGCCATTTCAGCTTACTAATTATCTGCGCTATGTGGATGACCTTAGTTATCTGTCGGATAACTTCGTTGCGGATTTTATCCCTCAGTGAAACTCCGAGCATAGCTCGTTCTATAGCACGCTGAGCGACCTTGAACTGATGGACCTGGCGCACCGTGAGTGTCCATGTCTCGGCACCATAGGTCATTACGGGTAGGACGCACTGATTGAAAAGTTGCCAACCCGTCTGCACAGCGTGGCAATTATGGGCATTACCTCCACGATGCACGTATTTATAACGAACTCAAATGTTTTTTTTTGTCGAATTAGCGACTATCGACTTGTTCGCAACTACTAGTCTAGGACTTTAGTTTTTTTTAGAACATTCTCAAACCATCTATCAGGGGTTCCCAAACTTATTTAGTCTACTGCCCACTTTGAGAATAAATTATTTTTAACGCCCCCATAATTATTAATAGCGCCCCCAGTTTTTCACCTACTTAAAAACCACTATAACTTCAAATTAAATTAATTATTGTGAGCTATATTAGCGGAGATTAAACATGCACAAATCGGGTTATTTAACAAAAACTTGTTAAAACATGATTGCCCGCGGTCTATTATCTACGAAAATTACCTATCTAGGAATACTAATAACTATTAAAATGCGAAAGTGTGTCTGATTCGACGCCCCCATTTTTTTCTGGGTCTCTTACCGCCCCACTTTAGGCCTGCAGCGCCCATAAGGGGGCGTCCCAAGGCATCCCTGTCTTAAACAGTGCATTTACTCAACGACAGATGGGGCTAGCAGTTATAAATTTCCTATAGCGCGGCCACTCATCAACAGAGGGCGCTAAGAGGCTCTCAATGCGTTTACATATGACGAGGCGCTGGTTGCGAAAAGGTTGCAAAGCTTAGAACATCGTCGTAGAGTTGCGTGTTTGTGTATCTTCTACCGCATACATTTCGGTGAATGTGCTCAGGAGCTGCACGATTTAATCCCCTCGTCTCCATTCCGCCACCTGACGACCAGACGTAGAGAGGCGTTTCACCCTTTTGTTGTCAACATACCAACGTCGCGTACAAACCGTTTCTCGAGCTCTTTCATCATGCGGACAGCAAAGGCCTGGAACTCTCTTCCAGCTTCTTTGTTCCCTGTATCATACAACTTGGGCATCTTCAAGCGAAGAGATAATAGGCATCTTTTAGGCGAGCGAGCTTAAATAGGCCTCATTATCGCTTCCCATCAGGTGAGATGTAGCCAAAAACAAGCTTATTTTAGATTTAAAAAAAACACATCTGTTGGTCAGCGTAACAATATCATCAGTTTATCGACTGGGGCCTTCCTACATCTACATGTGTCGTCGGAATCTTTATTCCCCAGCGGATAACGGCACTGCGAGCTGTATGGCCTGTCCATTGCCATCTTAACTTGCTAACAGTTCATGAGCTTGGCTTGCAGGGTCTTCTGAGAAGCAACAAGGATTACACCAATACTAGAGCTAGATTCCTGAAGCTGTGGGTCTGCGAGTGTTTCCGCGTGTTTAGCGATCGCCTCATCGACGAGAAGTAAGCGTTATTTTTACGGGGTTATCACACAGGAAACACAATCATACGCACGAAAAACTTATGCGTCTCCTCAGGGTGACCCAATAAAGTGACATTGCATAGATTTCCTGAATAAAATTTCAGGAAATCTACTACTATCTATATAATGACGACGTATGTGGCGCGGCGGGCCAAGTTTCGCCTGCGACGTAGGAGGTTGGGGGTTTGATTCCCGCCTCGGAACAAATATGTGTACGATCTGCAGATATTTGTTCTGGGTATTTTCTATGCATAATCAAAAATATCTATCTATGTAATGTATTGTATTAAGTATATCAGTTATCTAGTACTATGTAGTATCTAGTAGATGATCTCATTTAATATTAATTACTTGGTGATGATAAAACAGATGTGTTTCCGCAGGGACCGCGACTGGTTCATGAACCATGTCAGTGACATTCTGGGTAAACACTTCGAGCTGACGTTCCACGCGCTGTGCCCCACTAAAGCGGCGCCTATATTTGGACACTTCCTAAACCCCTTTGAAATATATGATGATCTGAATGACCCTGTTGCTTTGAGGAAGTGAGTACAACTTGTACTATTATATATTCTGTGGTACAACCATGATACAAGAACTGTTTTTTCTTTTTAACTTTGATAGACCTTTGTTTGACCACGATCTCACCTGCTGGTAAGTGACTATGTGGCCGAAGATGGAGCACAAAGGTCTAGATGGCATGTATTCACTCTAGCCTTGAAGAGAAGCAGATTATAGTTTTCAGGAAAGACAGACGACGGTAGTGTATTCCACTGCTTAGCAGTTCGCATTATAAAGGTAGAACTGAAACATTTAGTACGAATAGAGGGTATACTAATGAGGTAAGGGTGGTACCGAGCCGTGCGTCTGCTCGTCCTATGATGAAAAGAAGATGGTGGGATGAGATCACAATACATCAAGCTGGACTTAAAGATGAGTTAAGAGCAGGCTGCACGACATACTTTCCATACAAACGCTCGTGCTCAGCTCGTACGTGATTATGAAGTTGTAACAATTTCTTCGTTAGATGTTTTGAACAAATATGTATCTTGAAGAATATATCTAGGTTATTTGCATATTTTTTACCTGAACTTTGGATGTTTATAATGTACTTATAAACTGTACAAGTAAAAAAAAAGGCTTCCGGGAGACCTCGCCCATATTATGTAGATTCTAAATAACGGACATTTTTGTCACAAACTTGTAAGGCTTTCTTAAAAACACGTACGTCCTGGAACAAGTTTTTTGAATATTTTGCGAATTTGTTGCCGTTTCGCAAGTAAGTAGCGGAATTTTACGAATTCCAACCAAGGGATCTGTCACTGGCTGTCATTTTTCACAGTGTCTCTCTTTCAAACATTGAGTTTGATGAAACAACAAGCTTTTAGACCACGCCTGCGATGTACTTCGGTGCGTCACGAAGCGCTACCTTAAGTCAGTTTTTTGACGTTTATTTGGCATCTTTATCTACAAGTAATTAATTTTATAAAAATTCAAACAACCCTCAACGCAATGAAACGGCAGAACCGATTTTGATCAAACATAGCTAAGAACACTCCCGACAAATTCAACTTTCAAACAAAAAAACTAAATAGGTTCATCCGTTCGGGAGCTACGATGCCACAGACACACACACACACACACATACATACACACGCACACACATACACGCACACACACACACATACACAGACACATCAAACTTAGAACACCCCGTCGTTTTTGAGTCGGGGGTTAAAAAATATGTACATCAGGTTGTATTTGCAGGTACATAACCAACCAACTGGAAGAGTACAACGGCTGCCCAGGTGTGGTGAAAATGGAGTTAGTACTCTTCAAAGACGCCATCGAGCACATCTGCCGCATTGTGCGCGTTATCTCTCAACCCAGGGGAAACTTACTGTGTGTCGGGATAGGTAAGTTCTCTTATCAACTTATTGTGTGTCGGGATAGGTACCTATACAAGATCTCTTATCAACTTTTTGTGTGTTGGGTTAGTTATACAGGGTCTCTTATCAACTTATTGTGTGTCGGGATAGGTAAGTTCTGTTATAAACTTATTGTGTTTAGGGATAGGTACCTAAGTATACAAGATCTCTTATCAACTTATTGTGTGTCGGGTTAGGTATACAGGATCTCTTATCAACTTATTGTGTGTCGGGATAGGTAAGTTCTCTTATAAACTTATTGTGTGTCGGGATAGGTACCTATACAAGATCTCTTATCAACTTATTGTGTGTCGGGTTAGGTATACAGGATCTCTTATCAACTTACTGTGTGTCGGGATAGATAAGTTATCTTATAAACATATTGTGTGTCGGGATAGGTACCTATACAAGATCTCTTATCAACTTATTGTGTGTCTGTAACATTATTTTTATGTCAATAAAAAAAAAAAAAAAAAAAAATTCCATCCACTGGTATAATCCCTTAGTCGGCTTTTATGACATCCACGGGAGGAGACAGGGCCGGACGCAGCACAGCCAAACTATTGCTAACTCGCTTATTCTGAAAGTCGTGATCTTTAATTTTCCTTCTATGGATAACCTCGTTTCGGATTCTATCATGTAGTAAAACACTTAGCATAGCTCTCTTCATAGCCATTCGTTCATTAGTAACGTGGTACATTTGTAGGTGGTTCCGGGAGACAGAGCTTGACGCGCGTAGCGTCGTACATCTGCGAGTGTAACTCGTTCCAGATCGTTGTCACCAAGACTTACAGCGTCAAGGACTTGAGAGAGGACCTGAAGGTATTTGTTTGAAGGTGGTTCCGGGAGACAGAGCTTGACGCGCGTAGCGTCGTACATCTGCGAATGTAACTCGTTCCAAATCGTCGTCACCAAGACTTAAAGCGTCAAGGACTTGAGAGAGGACCTGAAGGTATTTGTTTGAAGGTGGTTCCGGGAGACAGAGCTTGACGCGCGTAGCGTCGTACATCTGCGAGTGTAACTCGTTCCAAATCGTCGTCACCAAGACTTACAGCGTCAAGGACTTGAGCGAGGACCTGAAGGTATTTGTTTGTAGGTGGTTCCGGGAGACAGAGCTTGACGCGCGTAGCGTCGTACATCTGCGAGTGTAACTCGTTCCAAATAGTTGTCACCAAGACTTACAGCGTCAAGGACTTGAGAGAGGACCTGAAGGTATTTGTTTGTAGGTGGTTCCGGGAGACAGAGCTTGACGCGCGTAGCGTCGTACATCTACGAGTGTAACTCGTTCCAAATCGTCGTCACCAAGACTTACAGCGTCAAGGACTTGAGAGAGGACCTGAAGGTTATCATCATCATCATCATCAGCAGCCTTTAGCCGTCCACTGCTGGACGAGGCTTTTGCTAGTTTTTTTTTATATTGATAGACCTTTGTTTGTCCACGATCTCATCTGTTGGTAAGTGACGATGTGGCCGAAGATGGAGCACTAAGGTATTCGCCGGTCTACCATTGAACGCGGTCGCGGGCGGTGCTCATGATGAAGAGGCTTCTGAATTCAGTCTCGAAACGTCAGCAAAATGACTAAATTAGTGGTAATTAGCCGTTTATCTTTTGATGTGATGATTGTTGCGTAATATCAAAGTTAAAGTCAAAGTCAAAGTATATTTATTGCTAAAAAACATGTCAAAAAGATATTTTAGATAAAATGTTGGATTCAATGTAAATCTACCCTTTAAGGGCGTAATTATCGTAACTGTATTACGTGACCAAATTGCGACGATGGATAAATAGATCAAGCAGTAACTTTACTAGATGGTAGGTATATTGTTGCTTGTTCCAGTTCATATACACAACCACCGGAGTAGACACAAAGAAGACAACGTTTATATTCAGCGACACTCAGATTGTGGAGGAAACCTTTACGGAGATAATTAATAACTTGCTCAGCAGCGGTGAAGTCACCAACCTGTTCAAACCGGACGAGTTTGAAGACGTAAGTGCTCACAAGCATCTGGACAACTTACATTGCTGTACTGTTTCATCCAACAATTTTGACGACCTCTGTGGCGCGGCGGGCTAAGCTATACCTGCGACGCAGGAGGTTGCGGGTTCGATTCCCGCCTAAGAACAAATATTTGTGCGGTCGCAGATATTTTTTCAGGGTGTTCTGGGTATTTTCTATGTATAATAAAAAATCTCTATGTAATATATTGTATTAAGTATATCAGGTATCTAGTACCCATAACACAAGCTCTGCTTAGCTTGGGGCTAGATAATGTTGTGTGAACTGTCCATCATTATTTATTTATTTATTTAATTGACTTCAAGCAACCAGTATGCCATAATCGGTCCATTTTTTTTTTGTATACTACTTGAATGATGGAACAAGCAGATGGCCCACCTGAGGGGCTAGTGTGGTGTACACTACACGGATTTTAGTATGGAGAATCCGAATAGCGCCCCTAGCCACCTTGAGAACCTCAAATTCCGTACAAATATCCGTGTAGTGTACACCACACGGCTGTGTAAGTTGCTTGTCTGCAGACTAGCCCCTCTGTAAAATAAAATAAATAAATCTATCTATACCTATATAAGAGCTTAACCTGACTGAATGACTGACTGACTGACTGATTGACTTATTGATTCATCATCACCGAGCTGAAGCTGCTGGACCTAGAAAGCTGGAACTTGGAGTGTAGGTTCCTTTAATTTTTGAATTTTTGTAAAGTCATGTTTACCTACGAAATAACTGCACACGAAATAACGATTGCTGATTGTTTAAAGTATCGTGACAGATTAAATCGGCGCTGGAAAAGGCGATGAAAGCTGCCAACATCATGCAGACCGCGGAGCAGGTGTATCTGTTCCTGGTGGACCGCGTGAGGGCCAACCTGCACATCGTGCTGTGCTTCAGCCCCATCGGGGAAGAGTTCAGGTGCGAGTACTACCCAAGTAGCACAAAAGGCGATGAAAGCTGCCAATATCATGCAGACCGCGGAGCAGGTGTATCTGTTCCTGGTGGACCGCGTGAGGGCCAACCTGCACATCGTGCTGTGCTTCAGCCCCATCGGGGAAGAGTTCAGGTGCGAGTACTACCCAAGTAGCACAAAAGGCGATGAAAGCTGCCAATATCATGCAGACCGCGGAGCAGGTGTATCTGTTCCTGATGGACCGCGTGAGGGCCAACCTGCACATCGTGCTGTGCTTCAGCCCCATCGGGGAAGAGTTCAGGTGCGAGTACTACCCAAGTAGCACAAAAGGCGATGAAAGCTGCCAACATCATGCAGACCGCGGAGCAGGTGTATCTGTTCCTGGTGGACCGCGTGTTGGCCAACCTGCACATCGTGCTGTGCTTCAGCCCCATCGGGGAAGAGTTCAGGTGCGAGTACTACCCAAGTAGCACAAAAGGCGATGAAAGCTGCCAACATCATGCAGACCGCGGAGCAGGTATATCTGTTCCTGCTGGACCGCGTGAGGGCCAACCTGCACATCGTGCTGTGCTTCAGCCCCATCGGGCAAGAGTTCAGGTGCGAGTACTACCCAAGTAGCACAAAAGGCGAAGAAAGCTGCCAACATCATGCAGACCGCATGATGTTGGCAGTGAGTGAGTCCGACTCGCACTTGGCTGGTTTTATTTTTTTTAACGAATCATGTGTCTAAGCAGGATTTTTTTAGACAACCCACTCGAGATATATTATCTAATACTTCGACCAAAGTAAAATAAATGGACTGGCCTTACCCATACAAAACGTCCGTGAAAAATAAGACAATTCGGATTTAGGGTACTGTCAACAAATAAACTATCTATCTATCTATCTATCCAGCCACTGCTGAGTAAAGGCCTCT
The DNA here is from genome assembly GCA_932527175.1 of Operophtera brumata. Lineage (NCBI taxonomy): Eukaryota > Metazoa > Arthropoda > Insecta > Lepidoptera > Geometridae > Operophtera > Operophtera brumata. The sequence goes on from OW052239.1 coordinate 20,260,413, forward strand.
TCTCTATAGCGCCACTCCTGGCGGTCTTTTAAATAAACTAGGTGAAATTATATTATTGAACTTCTTAAAAACTGTATTTTTTTAATACTTAATACTTTAACAGATGCAATGTTTATAGCATAGCATATAGGTTTATAGTACAAAAAATCGCCGAAAAAAATGCAATTATTAAATGAAACTTTTACAAAAATACATGGTTCCCTTCTGTTTTATGTAGTTACGTATCTATTTTTCAGCTCTCAAACATACACAATATAAATCAATAGAAAAGCAAGTCCACCTAAGGTCTTCAGCTCAATCAATTTGTAAAAAATATATTTTTCATCACTCAATAAACTAAGAAAATATCATAAAAATCGTACGGAAACATAAATGTATAAAAATTCCAGTATTTAAGAAACTGCAGATTGCAGTTTTAAGAATTTTGCACAATGAGTTTCTTGGAATGACAGATCAAGAAGATGGCCCACCTGATGTTAAGTGGTACCCTCTGCCTATGAACAGTGCATTACCTCAGGTCACGTCCACCTAGGACGCGCCCTATGTGGCATTCCACTGCGCCCGCCACCCTGAAACATAAAGATGAAAAGTCCCATGTGGCCGTAATTTCATCGGCACCCTTACCCTTCAAACCGGAACACAGCAATGCGAGCACTACTGCTTTGCGGCAGAAACAGGTATGGTGGTAGTACTTCCCCGGACGAACTCTTTCACAAAAAAGCTCTACTACTACTAACCGTTTTTTGGCGTATAGAATTCATTGTGTAGAAAATGATCAGAGCAAATACGGGAAAATGTATTCCACTTCCAAAAGTCGTCCGTTCTTGCTCGTCTTATGACTTCTATCCATTTTTGTTTACCTTAGATTTTTTTTGGAAAGCTATAAGGTTAATTAACATGCCATTACATATTATATGCAATTACCTAAAACGACGTGCTTAGCAATGTTTTGACGTAAATAATGCAAATTACAATTCTAAATCAATACGATACCCCTTAGGCATCAGATTTTTTTGCAGTCTGTACCGGACCATCCGTCATGCGTGAAGTCTTGTCAAATATTTCGTCGCTGTAGTTGAAAAACTAAATAAGTAATAACAACAACAAAACCAACATCGCGAGAAAAACGCGATTTACTGTTTTATTGCGTCAAAAATGGCAATAACTTTTTTATCGTAACTAATTTTTCAGTCCGTGTTTTGATATGTTATAGATTGGTACTGTATCTATTTTCGAATTTAATGATAATACATTTTAGTTCTTTTGATTAAGAGAAAAAAATAAAAAAACGACTATGTATTTTTCCCTCGCCAAAGATTTGAATAATTGAAATGATCTATTATTTACTTATTTGAATATGACAATCCTATCCATGGGTATAGATTTATATAATATTAAAATACATTTTAAAATAAAACCAACTTATAATCATTTCTTTTTATCAAGACTGAATATTAGAAAACTACTGAAACACCTACATTATTTTAGCAGACTTATAAATTCAAAGTAAGTGACATAACAAACTTATCATACGACTAATGCTTATAAAATCAACAAAATGAAAAATAATTGTGGAACACAATAATTCTAAGTATCAAAAAGAAAAAGGTATGTCGACTAAAATTAAAACTATCTACGAGTATAAACTTGTGTCTGTTAACTTTCATTCAGAGTGGGGAACATTGAGATAATGTCCTGGGGCGTAGTCCTCCTTGTCGCTCGTCCTCTAGAGCAAGACGTGTCCATCGACATGTATGGGCCATCATAACCATGCAATAAAGTCGATTTCGCAAAATGTGTTAGTTATGTAGTTTTCCTACCACACGACGATTTATAAGTTTTTTATCAATTGATGAAAATTATATAACAAAACCTTTACTTACAAATTAAATGCGATGCCTGAAGCTTTATTTGTATTTCTTGTGTTGTTTGCACTTGCAGAAAAGCACAGGAAGGCATTGTATTACCAAGGTATCTAATTTTGGTATTTTTCAGCATAGCTGTCACTCGTTGCCGTGACAAAGACTGACTGAAGCGAAGTATACTAGCTAGGTCTGTTTAGAAGCTTCAAAACTATCGTTCCCTAAGGCCCGTCCATTCATTTTATTTACGTCGATGATCTAATATATAACATTTGATATAAAATACTTGTCATCCATTAAACAGATGGGTGAAGGTCGTTTCTAGTGCGGATCCTAAAGAAAGAAAGAAAGAAAGAAAGATTTATTTGTAGCACACACACTTAAGACAAATAAAATAAAAAATTGCATGTAAACAAAAAAAACAAAAATCTTACATAGAAAAAATAATAAAACACAAAAAAAACCCATAGGGTTTTAAACATAAACATAAAAATAGACCCTTCGTAATGGAATGGGTAAAATTGGTCTTTCCCTACGTGTGCGGTGAATACCGACTGTTGGGTTTTCAAGGCTGCTTGAAAGGCAAACTCAATCCCGCCAAAAACGGAACGTCAAAACTGACGTGTAGTTCCTCATGCCTGCCGCCAACGGACGGAGGCAGCACTGTCTTCTAACTTGAGAGCTACTGCGCGTACGTGCTTATCAAAAATAAATCAAAAAACCCTTAAAAACTGTACAAAAGTCAAAATATCGAACTGTGTTTGTGTCCTATTGCAATAGTGTGGTGTGAGACTGTTTTCCATCAAAATATCATGGATTCCTACAGCGGCCTGTGGCGGTGAGTTTTTTATGCTTTCGTGAAACAGCCGAAAATTTAGTATTTAGAGCTATCGATCACACACCGACCGAGGACGATATCGACGCTGGTTTATCCTATTAGTTGTGTTCCTCTTTGACATGCTCTACGGCAATAATTTGAAACGAGGAAATCCGTAAAAGTACTAAAATTACCAACAATGCTCACAGAATTACCAAGTTGCAGTGGCGATAGTCAGTCCATGTAGCTTGCAGAATTGACAACAGTTGCCCAATTAATAAAAGTTCTCGAGTGGCGACCACAAACCAGACGACACGTAGTGTGGGCTGGGCTATTATTCTCTATGACCACAGGAAAGTCCTTGCCAATAACGTGTGACGTCATAATGTATTCTATACGATGATTGCACGCAGATATCGTAACGAGCCCGGGCTATGTCCCGTTTGGTCATAGCGAATAAGGGGGCAGGCCCCACCCTCGATGGACCGACGACATTGTAAATAGGTCCCAGGAAGGCTCAAAACATTCTGAGGGAAAGCCTGAGTCGAGCAGTGGACTTCTACAGGCTGTTGATGATGATGATTAAGTAGCGAGGAACGAATATTTAGATCTCTGATCATTGACGACCTCTGTGGCGCGGCTGGCGATGGTTCGCCTGCGACGCAGGAGGTTGCGGGTTCGATTTCCGCCTCGGAACAAATATTTGTGCGATTTGTTCAGGGTATGCTGGGTGTTTTCTATGTAAATAATGCAAATAATAAATAATAAATATTGCTGGACAGTTCACACAACATTATCTGCCCCAAGCTAAGCTGAGCTTGTGTTATGGGTACTAGATAACTGATATACTTAATACAATATATTACATAAATATATATTTTTGATTATACATTGAAAAATACCCAGACCACCCTGAATAAATATTTGCGATCGCACAAATATTTGTTCCTTGGCGGGAATCGAACCCGCAACCTCCTGCGTTGCAGGCCAACCTTCGCCCGCCGCGCCACAGAGGACTTCAATAATCAAAATATCTATCTATGTAATGTATTGTATTAAGTATATCAGTTAACTAGTACCCATAACACAAGCTCTGGCTTAGCTTGGGGCTAGATAATGTTGTGTGAGCTTGTCCAACATTATTTATTTTATGATTGTCTGCCTAGGAACCGTATCCGGCAGTACCCAGCCCTCATCAACTCCACCACCACAAACTGGTTCCTGGAGTGGCCGCGGGATGCCTTGCTAGAGGTTGCATATAAGTTTTTGGAAGGGGTCGAATTGTTGGTTTCTATTACTGGCCCCAGGGTAAGTCATCAGTCATCACCTTATAAACTACAAGTCAGATATTCATACAATTGTTGGTTTCTATTACTGGCCCCAGGGTAAGTCATCAGTCATCACCTTATAAACTACAAGTCAGATATTCATACAATTGTTGGTTTCTATTACTGGCCCCAGGGTAAGTCATCAGTCATCACCTTATAAACTACAAGTCAGATATTCATACAATTGTTGGTTTCTATTACTGGCCCCAGGGTAAGTCATCAGTCATCACCTTATAAACTACAAGTCAGATATTCATACAATTGTTGGTTTCTATTACTGGCCCCAGGGTAAGTCATCAGTCATCACCTTATAAACTACAAGTCAGATATTCATACAATTGTTGGTTTCTATTACTGGCCCCAGGGTAAGTCATCAGTCATCACCTTATAAACTACAAGTCAGATATTCATACAATTGTTGGTTTCTATTACTGGCCCCAGGGTAAGTCATCAGTCATCACCTTATAAACTACAAGTCAGATATTCATACAATTGTTGGTTTCTATTACTGGCCCCAGGGTAAGTCATCAGTCATCACCTTATAAACTACAAGTCAGATATTCATACAATTGTTGGTTTCTATTACTGGCCCCAGGGTAAGTCATCAGTCATCACCTTATAAACTACAAGTCAGATATTCATACAATTGTTGGTTTCTATTACTGGCCCCAGGGTAAGTCATCAGTCATCACCTTATAAACTACAAGTCAGATATTCATACAATTGTTGAGATTTAATTGATTAAGTATTATTTCGTATAATGTCTTTTAAGCTAAAAACAAAATGACAAATAATAAAAAATAAAAAATACTATTGAAGAGTGTGTTTGGAAGATTCTACCTAGAAAATGTATAGACTTAAATCGGTCTTGTTTGCCTGTAAAATGTTAAAAGTGGTTTCTTTGATAAAAAAAATTGTCTGCTATTAAAGTTAACGAATCGTGTCATGCCACTTCAACAAAAAAGTCTGTTATACGAAGAATCAGGTCACCAAATATCGCTTTCAAATGTTTCGTAATTGCTGAAAAAAATCTAGATCCCTGCCACCAACATTTCCAATGCGTCGGATAAGCCTTTACATAAACCCGCAGTGTTCTTGATTTTTGAATCAAAGAACCAGGAAAAATATATAGAATTGAAGCGAAATTCAGTCGAAAAGTTTGACGAGGTGAACTTGATTGAAGCGAATTACAGTAGAAGTACTCTTAAGGGGGTGATCCATTGGCGAGTAAAACCGCTGGTACCAGCGAGCCTGCGAGCCAGAATACCTCAATGCCTACAAAACCGCGGTTTTAAAGTACCGCGGTTTGACTCGTTGGCTCTTCGTGCATGCTTGAAATCCTGAGACTGCGGTACATATAATAACCGGTATAATAAACTGTTTGGGTTGCCAATGAACCCACGAACGCGAGTCGACAACCCAACGAGCCAACAGTTTATACCGTTAACTCGCCGGCTCGCCAATTAGTAGAAGTAGAGCTTTTTTGTGAAAGAGTTCGTCCGGGGAAGTACAACCACCATATCTATTTTTGCCGCAAAGCAATAGTGCTCGCATTGCTGTGTTTCGGCTTGAAGGATAAGGGTGCCGGTGAAATGACAGGCACTTGAGACTTTCATCTTCACGTCTCAGGATAGCGGGCGCAGTGCAATGCCACATAAGGTGCGTCCTAGACCTATGAGGTAATGCACTGTTCGTAGGTCGCGTCCTAGGTGGACGTGACCTGTGAGGTAATGCACTGTTCATAGGTCGCGTCCTAGGTGGATTTGCTTATAAGAGGGAGTTTTTTTTTAAAAAGGGAGTGTGAACAGTGCATTACCTCATAGGTCGCGTCCTAGGTGGACGTGACCTATGAGGTAATGCACTGTTCATACGCAGAGGTTACCGCTTAACATCAGGTGGGCCATCTGTTTGTCATGTTCTGTAACTCAAGTAGTATACAAAAAAAAAAAAAAAAACTCCCTCTTATAAGCATGATTCCTCAGGTCCGTCGCAAGGAGTCCTTGATCGAGAGCCGCGAGGATGGGCTCCGGGCTTCCGTGGCGTCCATCATGTCCCTCATCCACTCCTCTGTAGGGAAGTACTCCGCCAAGATGTGGATAGAAATGAGGAGGACCAACTATGTCACTCCCACTAACTATCTGGAGCTGGTGTCCGGGTACAAAGAGTGAGTGTCGACGTCGACAGAGGCCCTAGTCGGAGTTTTGCAAACACTATCGTAACGATGAACGTAACGACGATCGTACGTGTATAACATAATAACTAGCTATTCATCTGTGCCAAAAACGTCGCAGATTAATGGCTAGTCACTACATATGCAATGTAATGCAATGTATTGCAATGCAATGCAATGTAATGCCATGTAATGCCTTGTAATGCAATGCAATGCAATGCAATGTATTGCAATGTAATGCCTTGTAATGCAATGTAATGCAATGTAATGCAATGTAATGCAATGTAATGCAATGTAATGCAATGTAATGCAATGTAATGCAATGTAATGCAATGTAATGCAATGTAATGCAATGTAATGCAATGTAATGCAATGTAATGCAATGTAATGCAATGTAATGCAATGTAATGCAATGTAATGCAATGTAATGCAATGTAATGCAATGTAATGCAATGTAATGCAATGCAATGCAATGTAATGCAATGCAATGTAATGCAATGCAATGCAATGTAATGCAATGTAATGCAATGCAATGCAATGCAATGCATGCATTGCATGACTGGCATACACGTACGCTCGTCATTACGATCATCGTTACGATGGTGTGTGTAAACTCAGACTTGCCCCTCAGATAACATAAAGGGCCGTCCGTTAATCACGTGAGGCTCAAAAGGGGAGGGAGGGGGTTGGCAAAAATCACGAAATATCACAAGGGGGAGGGGGTGTAGTAAGATATCACGAGTATTTATTCTTTCGTCAAACTGAAAAATAATGTATTTTTGCTTAATTTTCTAGAATAAAATTAGATTTTACTTTAATTAAAAATAATATTTTAAAAAAACAAGATTCTATGTAGGTAGATTTCCACGTATCACCAAGGGAGAGAGAGGGTTTACAAATTCTAAAAAAAACACGTGACAATGGACTGCCCCTAACTCCCAACAGTTACACACCTACCTACATAGTCCAGACTATTGTTAATGCTGATTACAAAACAGAACCACAACCAAAACCGACATCTTGCACATTTCATATCGCGCTAATCATTTGAACGTAAACGTTTTTGCTTTGTTTTATCCGTGGTGGTGTTTATACGTTGCTGTACGAGTGGAATCGTTCGAACTTTACCCTCCTGAGGGGCTAGTCTGCAAAGACAAGCAACTTACACGGCCGTGTGGTGTACACTGCACGGTTTTTATTAAGGAGAAATCGAAGAGCGCCTCTAGCGGGCACCTTGAGGACCTCAAATCCCGTTAAAAAATTCGTGTTGTGTACACCTCACGCCCGTGTAAGTTGCTTGTCAAATTTGCAGACTAGCCCCTCTGGTCATTCGGTCCACTTTTCTGATTACCTACGTTTGGATTGAGGGATTCTTGCTTGAATTGTTCTGAGAATTTCCAACTCAAAATTAAAATTAAAAGTACAGTTTTTGAGATATCGCAATAATTCTATCTACTAATTTTTATTTCTTTTTACTAATATTTATTTAAATGAATAATTTTAAGTTTTACAGATTATGAAATAAATGACTACACTCATCTTCCTTGATCTGAAAATAACAGCTCAATTCAAGCAAGGATCCCTCAATCTAGACGTACGAAATAAAGTGAACGGTTCTGGATTTATTATAACGTTTAAAATTAGCGCGATTGGGGCCCATGGATGGGTCCCTTGAGTTGGGTTATTTACATTCTGCTTCTTTATGTATATAACTTACTAACCCTTGTCGGACAGGTTGCTAAAAGCGAAACGATTCGAGGTGGCATTGCAAGCCAACAAACTGCGAAACGGTCTCGGCAAGGTGGAGGAGACCACCAAACTGGTGGGGCAAATGTCTGAAGAACTAGCTATATCACAGGTTCATTCTAATTCATTTATTGCGATATATGGTGTTTTGGTCGAGACTCTGTGTTCGTGGGGTACTGAGGCCCATCGCATTTTGAAAATTATTTCAGGTCGTCTGGTAAAAGTAACGCTTGACCCGAGAGCTAGCTCTCATCTGGCTCAACGCATTAGTATTCCCATTCAGCGTGGCAATACAGCCAGCATCTTAGAGACGCTTCCGTCTGGTAGTGATTTGCATCAGTTGAGCTACCTGTAGATCGTTGGTCGTTTGGGTTTGGGCGCAACAGTATTCAGAAAGCTCAAATGTCCAATTTGTATTTTTGTACAGTCAGTACACGTCCACTGCTGGGCTAGGCTTGTGTTAGACACGCAACACGCTAACAAAACTGGCTTCAGTTCGTTAGAGGGCGTTCGTCTTAACTTTCTTTATTTGCTTTGGTAGCATCAGCATTCTTTAGACGCCCACTGCTGGACGTGGTCACCCCCATATAATGCAATGGGGAGATCTGCCATAATTGGCAGTAGTGGTGCTGATTACTCAAGTGATTGCTTCTGCCCATACCCTAGTGTTTTTTGTTATTTCTTTACGCAACTGAACAAGCCAGATGGCCCACCTGATGTTAAGCGGTACCCTCTGCCTATGAATAGTGCATTACCACATAGGTCACGTCCACTTAGGACGCGCTCTATCCGGCATTGCACCGCGCCCGCCACCCTGAGACATAATGATGAAAAGTCTGATGTGCCTGAAATTTCACCGGCAACCATACCCTTCAAACCGGAACACAGCAATGCGAGCACTACTGCTTTGCGGGAGAAATAGGTATGGTGGTAGTACTTCCCCGGCGGACTAACTCTTTCACAAAAAAGCTCTACTACTACTAAAAAATTGGTGTTGATTACTCAGGTGATTGCTGCTGCCGATACCCCGGTGTAATCCCTTAGTCGGTTTTTACGACATCCACGCGGATACGAATGGGTCTATTCTTAGGTTGGTCACACCAAGGGCACGCCCCGCTTATCACCGAAGTTGTTCCGTTGACCTATTATTAACCCCCGACGAAAAACGAAGGGGTGTTATAAGTTTGACGTGTCTGTGTGTGTGTCTGTCTGTCCCTTTTGTGGTCCCAAACGGATGAACCGATTTGTTTGTTGTTTTTTGTTTAAGGTGAATTTGTAGGGAGTGTTCTTAGCTTTGTTTGATCAAAATCGGTTCAGCCGTTTCATTGCGTTGGGGGTTTTTTTATTTTTACAAAATTAAATACATTTTGTTTATAATAGGTGCAAGTGGCAGACTACACAGAGCAATGTATTGAATACATGGGCGTGATCAACGTGCAACAACGCAACGCCGACGAGCAACAACGCAGCGTGGCTGCTAGGAGTAAGATTATACGCACACAGCTTCGTGTACTCCGATCACATCCATGCGACCTGAAGCCCAATTCTCTTATTTATTTTATAACCACACTGCAAGTTGAAACGAAACGAAACGAAACGAAACGAGATTATATTGTAAATTGACTGAGGAATTGGTATTCTGCTCCCTCATAACAACAATATAATCTACTTTCGGTTCTTGCGACCATATATTAGAGCAGGATAGTGCTATATAATAATTGTAAAGAGTGAAAGAGAGAATTCTCAGAGCTTTGAAATGTTCAAGTTACAGTCACATTTCGATATAATCACATTCCGCGTTGTATTGTCAGGTGAGCAGAATACAATTTTTGACGTTTGTGACATCGACACTAGATCGTAACATGATACAAACTTTAATTTGACTATATTTTTTATTACGAGAATTGGGCTTCAGAGTGTGACCGATCAGAGTACCGACCAGCATGGCAATTTTCGTGCTTGAGAGATTAAGTCGAATTCGACATATGTCGAAAAAAATGCGAATGTCGAATAAAATCTTAATTTGCTATTCTCGTGATAAATAGATATAAGTCGACCAAAATCATTCAAATCGAATACGATTTGATGGTTATTGTGACATTTTCGTGACATTGTATGTAGACATTCATGCTTCGACATTATCTCTAATTTAGAGATAATCTCTACAATCCCAGAATTGCCCTCCAGAGTCTAACTGATTCCTTTCAATATCGATATCTGAGGGTCCACCCTCAGATAACTAACTTCCAAAGTTACGTCTATTTTTTGTCTATATTCAATTGTTTATTAAAATGGTGCTTAGTATTGGGTAAAATATTAGATAAATAAAATAAATACAACAAAGGCGAGGGTTTACCCTAGGGATTTTGTAAAATTATCTATATTTTACGAGATATTCAATAAAAAACGCTTTTTCGAGCGACGCGCGTCGTGTTTTTTGTATGAAAATTTCTGCCTGGTGTTGGCGCAGTCTTAAACTTAAATGAATTATGTTCTACATGACGATGAATGGTCAGTTTTATCGCTGAGTAGCATAGATATGTTGGTAGCTTTAAACACCCTCCAATACAGTACCCAAGTAATATGGCTTACTGCGCAGAAGATGATTTTATAAAGCGCGGGAAATGCTATGTACCGCTATTGGTCGGCAGCTGTTAGTCAGCCGCCATACTTCTGATTGAGGGGCGTGACTTGCGAGTGAGACGGAACTAACAGCTGCAGTGTATTATGAACCTTATAATACTGATCTAAGGTTGATTGTAAGTTTTGAGCATTCTTTCGTTAATCTTCGGAGCCATACTTTCTTTTCTGCGTGAACGAAGATTCACGACGCGCCATATCTGTTGGGTACTACAGTACATGGTATGACTCGCAGGCAAGAAGACCATGGAAGAAGAAGGTCAATGCAAGAAGCTTGCCGAGGCGGCCATGCGGGACCTCGCCAGCGCCATGCCGGCTCTCGACGAGGCCGTCAAAGTAAGTACTAACAAAGGGTGACCAAGAAAGAACCAGTCACGCGAAAAACTAATACAATACACATATTGAATGTAGAAAACCCATGCATGTAGTTTAAATTATGTGCTTTTAGTTAAGGGGAATGCTAACGCTTGCGGCGCGAGATTCAATTTTTTTAGTGTTTTTTGCCCTTTACAGCTCATCAAAACTTCTTCAGATAGCGAAAGTTGAGTTTGCGAGAACTAGTAGAAACTAGTGTTAGTATATCAGTTATCTAGTACCCATAACACAAGCTCTGCTTAGGTTGGGGCTAGATAATGTTGTTTGAACTGTCCAGCATTATTTATTTATTTTATTTTGTATTTATTTACAATCTTTTTTGTCCCAGGCCCTAGATGCTTTAAACAAGAAGGATATCACAGAAGTAAAGTCGTACGCGAAACCACCGCAGAAGGTGGAGATGGTACTCGAAGCTGTGCTTATATTGCTACAGGTAAGAGTAAGAACTTTCACCACACTGGTATATGGCACTTGTCCCATCGCCGTCGAGAAAGCAACTGTAAATATAAACATATCATACAAACATTTGCCCGCAGCGGGAATCGAATCCGCAACCTCTCGAATCTCAGCCGGCTACTCGACGCCGCGCCATAGAGGTCGGCATGCTGTTATGTGTCATGTTATATCCTTCGTTGTATGGTTAATTATGTGTTACGTTATATGTTAAAATGAAAAAAATGAAATGAAATATATTTATTTGACAATCACACAAAAAACACAGAACAGACAGAATATAAAATGATTAGCGTAGATACAACAAAAACATATGAAAGCATAAAAAAAAAGTAATAGTGTTTTTTTATGTTTATGTTAGTTTCTAAGTTATTTATGTTGATATGGGCTTACTGTTTAGGTTTAGTGCATTTCTCAGTAAGCCTGAAATAAAGATTTTGAACTTGAATTTGAATTTGAATAACAAAAGAAAACAAAACATTTATAATATCTACAGACTTAATTAAAAAATTATAAACAATCAATAAATAGTCCGCTCTATGCGATAAGGTTAATAATAATAAGGATAATGTTACGTCATAAGCAATGTAATTCTTAAATTACAAGTATGGTACGTTATATGTTACGTCATAAGTAATGTAATTCTTAAATTACAAGTATGGTACGTTATATGTTACGTCATAAGTAATGTAATTCTTAAATTACAAGTATGGTACGTTATATGTTACGTCATAAGTAATGTAATTCTTAAAATACAAGTATGGTATATACGTTAATGTAACGTCATAAGTAATGCAATTCTTATATTAAAAGTATGGTACGTTAATGTTACGTCATAAGTAATGCAATTCTTATATTAAAAGTATGGTACGTTAATGTTACGTCATAAGTCATGTAATTCTTAAATTACAAGTATGGTACGTTATATGTTACGTCATAAGTAATGTAATTCTTAAAATACAAGTATGGTATATACGTTAATGTAACGTCATAAGTAATGCAATTCTTATATTAAAAGTATGGTACGTTAATGTTACGTCATAAGTAATGTAATTCTTAAATTACAAGTATGGTACGTTATATGTTACGTCATAAGTAATGTAATTCTTAAAATACAAGTATGGTATATACGTTAATGTAACGTCATAAGTAATGCAATTCTTATATTAAAAGTATGGTACGTTAATGTTACGTCATAAGTAATGGTAATTCTTATATAACAAGTATGGTACGTTAATGTTAGTAATGTAATTCTTATATTACAAGTATGGTACGTTATATGTTACGTTATGTGTTTGATGGTATACAATTTGTCCTGGCTGCTAGCTTACTTAGGAATGTGTTATTACTGGAAGAAAGCGGTAGCAGGGTCAGTCGTGGGAAGCAATGGCGGTGATGAGCTCACCACTTGTCACGTCTATATCCCACGATGGTGCAACCCACGGTGAAGAGGTTCATTTGAGGCTCTGCCTACCATTTTGGGGAAAAGGCCGTGTGTCTATGTATGTATGTTATATGTTACGTTCTATGTTACTTTATACGCTACAAGCAGCGCCCCGCGGTTTCACCCGCGTAAGTCTCAATCCCGTGGGAATATCGGGATAAAAATGTGCCTATGTGTTATTCCGGGAATCCAGTTATCTCCATTCCTAATTTCATCCAAATCCATCCAGTAGTTTTTGCGTGAAAGATTAACAAACATCCATCCATCCATCCATCCATCCATCCATCCATCCATCCATCCATCCATCCATCCATCCATCCATCCATACTTGCAAACATTCGCGTTTATAATATTAGTAGGATGTTATGTTATGTATAGTATTATTTTATCTGTGGTTATGTTATATTCTATAGAAAGAGCCTACTTGGGCCGAAGCGAAGCGGCAACTCGGTGACCAGTACTTCCTGGATCGCCTACGAGAATTCGACAAAGACAACATTGCAGACAAAACACTGAAAAAAATCGGCACTTACACATCGAAACAAGACTTTGACCCGGAAATAGTGGGATGTGTGTCAGCGGCGGCGAAGTCGCTCTGTCTGTGGGTGCGAGCTATCGAGAAATATGGAAAGATTTACAAGTAAGTATAACTGGTTTTAAGGGTTTAACCTACACCTATATGATAGATAGAAAATTATTCTTCTACTCATGACCCCTGCCCATAGGACCTCTTTTTACTCATACTCTTTTACGGTCACTTCGATCCGCTTGTGGAACTCTCTTCCAGTAGAAGTTAGGAAAGCCGCTTCCATGGGAGTCTAAAAGTCCAAACTGTACCAATACTTTTTGTCATTGCAAAATGTCCAACAAAATTGAGCTTATGCTATTTATTGAATTATTTATATATATTATGTTATATATATTATTATGTTATACAGGGTGTAACATAATATCCCTATAAGCCCAGGGAGGGGGTATTCTACACATCACGACGAATAACTTTAGTTCTACGACTTTTTAAATTTCGCTGTTTTTAATTCATGAAATGTCACGTAAACATCCTGAAATTCCTCAAGAAATGTCCCTAACACAGCATGACGATGTTACGGTACATTATGGTACCTTACGTAGGGCTGCCTCACGTTGTGTTATGTACATTTCTGGAGGAGTTTCAGGAATTTATCGCGGGATTTCAGGATTTTTACAAGGCATTTCATGAATAAAAAATTTCGAATTTTAAAAATTCCTAGAACTAAAGTTATTCGCCATGATGTGTAGAATACACCCTCCCCGGGCTTATAGGGATATTATGTTACACCCTGTATATGTTATATATATATATATATTAACATATATATTATATTATGTTAGGTTATATAGCTAGTTATTTAGAGTAGGTATTTAATTATGTTAATCATTTAATCTCGACCTATAATAATTCACAATAGCACTACCACCACTCCACCACCATCCACCACCCACTCTAATTAAACTAAATACATATACTATATCATATGTTGTTAGAGCTTTTTTGTGAAAGAGTGCTACTACCAAGTAGTGCTCGCATTGCTCTGATCCAGTTTGAATGGTTATGACTGCCGTTGGAATTACAGCTATGAGATTATCTAAAGTTCAGCAAAAGGACGCTGTTAATTAGAAAGTACCGGCGAACGAGCTGCAATTATTTTGTTTTGTAGTCGACGAGACCCGTATACTACAGACGATCCAGGAGTGCGCAGCGAATCCTGAAAAAATCGGTGTAGCTAGGAAAAAGTGACAGTGGACTACGGCGAGCGGAGCAAGTCGCGAAAAATTAGAGCAATAGCGCACTAGCGGCTAGGCCGCAGGGGTTGCGATTTGCAACGTGGCCAAAACCGCGGCTACGATCGTCAGTTGCACATACAGCGCGCTTCAAAATGGACGTTGATGAAATAGCAGTGCTTTTGTATCTTACGGCCGCCGCGGCTAGTGCACGCACACTGGTGATTTAACTACAATGCAATTGATCTCAGTGGCCGCAGCGGCCAGCGACTGAACATGGGCCGCAAATGCGTCGCTTCGATCTCGCTGGCCGCTGCGGCTTGGTGTGGCCCCGCTGGCCGCGTGCGCCCAGGTGCGCCTGCTCTATGGCGTTTTCATACTAATGTATCTATCTCGATGGCCGCCGCGACCTGGCTGCTGGTGCGTAGCCGCTAGTGCGCTTTTGCTCTATACCCGAAGAAAGTGCAACGAAGTCTGTAAGTCTGTAATATAAATGTGAGCGGAGCGAGCCGCAAAGAAACAATTGTTTAGAGCTCAAAGAGAGCACAAAACACAGCGACATAGAAACACCTTTTTTGTATTTTAAGCTCGAAGAGACCCCTAGAACACACAGATGAAGCAGGAGTGCTAAGCGAGTCCCGAAATCATATACTTATATTTTCAGAGGGCGATAGGTACAGCGGAATGCGAAAATTTTTATGTTCGTAGCTCTATCGAGGAGAGGGGAAGGGGGGCTACTAGCAGCTTTGATAGATAGATAGATAGATAGAAACATCTTTTTAACGAAGTACAAAGGCGAACTTAATTCTAAGAAAGCATTCTCTTCCAGATAACCTTGGTGTATTACGGAAAAAATATGTATCGGTAGTGCACAAGAAGGGAAATATTGAATAAGTCTAAGAAAATTAACAAAAAATAATAATAATAAATAAGTAGGTACTTAAATGATGATGATGATGATGATACCTGTCCAACCGAAATACAGCGAACGTCGTATTCTCAGAACGAATTCATTCACGAGCTATACGACAATTATTTTACCTATCGCACAGGGAATTCCTACCACCAGCATTCCACCCCTCTCCTCCCAGGGTAGTAATCATTATTATCAGCCACGAGACGCCTAATACTGAAAATAGGACTCCAAAATGCTACGACGAAAGGTTTTGAGCTGCCTCCAACTTCACTGCTTCACGGCTTCACTGCATCATTTTGTTTGTGGACTCCAATCGAGAATGTTTATTCCCCTGTTGGCGGGATGGAACAAGCAATTGGTCCACCTGATGTTAGGCGGTAACCTCTGCGTTTTAACAATACATTGCCTAATAGGTCACGTCCACCGAGGATGCATCCCATGTGACATTGCACTGCGCCCGGCACCCTGAGATATAAAGATGAAAAGTCTCATGTGCCTGTAATTCCACCATCTCCTTTTCATCATAAGACGAGCAGGCGTACAGCTCAGTACCATTCTTACCTCATTAGTATACCTTCTATTCGCACAAAACGTTTCAGTTCTACCTTTATAATGCGAACTGCTAAGGAGTCGAATACACTAAAGTCGTCTGTCTTTCCTGAAAACTATAATCTGGGTCTCTACAAGGCTAGAGTGAATAGGTGCCTTCTAGACATTTGTGCTTCATTTTCGGCCACATCATCACTTACCAATAGGTTAGATCGTGATCAAACAAAGGTCTACCAATGTTAAAAAAAAAACACCGGCACCCATTCCCTTCAACCCGGAATACAGCAATGCGAGCACTACTGCTTTGCAGCAGAAATAGATATGGAAGTAGTACTTCCCTGGACGATCTCTTTCACAAAAAAGCTCTACTACTTCTACAGTGTCCAAATGAGAAAATGACAACTACAAAATTGGTAGGTACTGTCATCATGCTTGTTGTGACTGCTACGTTGATGACCGACGTTGGTTCTTCGCAGGATAGTAAAACCCAAGAAAGAACGCCTAGAAGAGGCCCTGGAATCCCTTCGTATGAAGCAGCAGATACTGGCTGAGGCGCGCGCCAAGCTACGAGAACTGTCCGAGATGATTGCTCGCCTACAGAAAGAGTATGAGGAGAAAGTAGCACAGAAGGATGAACTCGAAAGGAAGTCCAGACAGCTGCAGATGAAACTGGAGAGAGCAGAGGCCTTGATCTCTGGATTGTCAGGTAAATGTACAGCTCGTTCACCGTTAGACCTTCACCTTGTATGGCGTGCCAGCCAAGGCAGGGGGACGTCTACACTGACTCATGTGTACTCATGGACTCGTCACTGACGTCAGCTCAGAGGCTTGAGGCCAGCTTGAGGTATGGTGTCATTAGGTAATGGAATGCTGATGGCACAGGTTTGAATGCAAATACTACGCTAAACGCCTTCATAGACAGACAGATTCATAAAAAGTTTAAATAGGCAGCACTCCAATAGCAGATGGAGTTTGAGTAACATATCCCTATAGTTTGAAGTCCGTTATTTTATTAAACACCATATTATTATATTATACCATAATATTATAAATGCGAAAGTTTGTGAGTGTGTTTTTTACTTCTTCACGCTGAAACGACTTGACGGATTTGGATGAAATTTAGTTATTTTCATTCTGTTATTCGTAGGAATTTGATTTGTTTTTCTTACATCAGATATACTTTACACCGGAAGGCCGTAGTTATTTAAAATAATGCTGAAAGTTGACTGAATCGAGGCTGAATTCCTTTGACATAAGAGCATTCTCCCGTAGGGGGATCATCTCTTACACCTTTCGTCATCATCTCGTACAAGGGGGTACAGCGGGCTGATGTTTGTATGGAAAAAACTCCACACGGACGAAGCCGTGTGGATAGTAGTCTGCTAGTCTGATATATTTAGAATTTTACCCAAAATATAAGTCGTTTACCTGCGCCGCAGACCAATTCGATTTCGCTGCAAAATCGCGACTGCTCGACTTATAGATGTGAGCGGGACAGAGCTGTACAGCGGGTCAGAGCTATACTATACGTTCGGCTACTGTCGGATACCAGTCTGCGCTATTCTGCGCAAACGAAAACAGTCGATCGGACTTATATTTTAGGTAAAATTGTACCGTGAGTTTGCTCTGACTAGAAATCTTACCACAGGTGAGCGTGAACGTTGGGAGCTGACAGTGGAACGTCTGGACAAGGAGTTTGACAACCTGCCTGGGGACTGTCTCATTGCAACCGGCTTCGTGGCATATTTGGGACCCTTTATGTCTGATTATCGCGACAACCTCATGGATGATTGGTTCAGAGAGGTACGTGTCTTCTCTTTCTTCTCTCTTTATAATCTTGCAACGGTGACCTGGGCTCCACTCGCGCTAATTTACCAAAACAGAACTAAGACCGTTACGTTGTGCAGATTTTGTATCGCGTTTACGTTTGTTGGAAGATACATTTTGGTGTAACGTTCGACCGAACTTTACACTATATAGAAAACTACAGGTCTAGTGCTTAACTGACTCAGTCCCTGAGGTATGGGAGCGGTACGGAATTGGTGTTTTCGTCTCTCAAATATGATGTCATGAAGCTACGCTTCATTTTGAAGTAAAAGAAACAAAGAAAGAAAGAAAAAACATTTATTTGTGTCACAGATAAAATAATACTATACTGGTATTTGTGTCAATAACATGAGTCAAGAAACAATATTCCACACTAAAAGACACATACACACACACACACACACACACACACAGAAACAAAGAAAAATAAAACTATGTTGTGCCTCTTAGTACCTGTCACGTATCACTGACACAAATATGCGTCCAGCTCAGTATTTGTTGTGTTGTAGCAACACAATGCTGATCTTCCGCTGTAACCATCTAAGTGAAAAACACTGATGTCTGCTTCACAATAAATGGTAACGAAAACACCCCTCCCGTACCGCTCCCATACCTCAAGGACTGACTCAGTTAAGACCTGTAGCAACCCGCACTGGCGTCGCATGGGTAGTGTTGGGATCCCCCTACCCCCCACCCTTCCCAACTCCCTACTCCCCACCCCCTCCCAACCCCCCATCTATCCACATAACAAATACCATCAAAATCTGCTAAACCAACTCCCCCCTATGATGTTACTCGCTTATAATCTAGCTTTCAAGAAGTTTATATATTGATTATGGCTCAGTCGCAAAACGAACACTTCTCATAATGTACAACGCACTTTTTCTCAATATGGCCACTTCGCAAAATGTCCACTTCGCAAAATGTACACTCGATTTTTTCGCATAACGTACACTGTACCTACGTTTTCTCATAATGACAACTTCGCAAAATGTACACTGGATTTTGATACAGGTTTTCAACGAACAAGTGCCGGTGACGATGGGTTTGAGCATGAAGATATTCCTTCTCGATGACGCCACTCTACGAGACTGGAACACCATGGGATTGCCTGGTAACTTTTGAGCCGATATTATTTTGGGACGAGCGGTACAGATGGGAAGAACTCATTAAAACTCTCTACACAACTGAGCAATAAAGATGTTGTAATTCCTATTCAGCCATAATTTCATTAAAAAAGAGCATTGACTAAATATTTTTCAATAAGAAATAAAAAAATAAAAATGGGGTTACTCTGACAATATACAATGTGAAAGTGGAGCGACGCGTCAGACAATGCCTCATTTACTTTCATGCTCGCGATGCACAAACACATGCACAATTAAAGATCTGGGGGGCTAGTCTGCAAATTTGACAAGCAACTTACACGGCCGTGTGGTGTACACTTCATGGATTTTAGTATGGAGAATCCGAATAGCGCCCCTAGCGGGCACCTTGAGAACCTCAAATTCCGTACAAAAATCCATGAAGTGTACACCACACGGCCGTGTAAGTTGCTTGTCAAATTTGCAGACTAGCCCCTCTGTGCGATGCCGATGACAAAGCTATAGACGTGGCACGGTTTATTTTTAATTTATTTTTTTATACCACTTGTATGACGGAACAAGCAGATGACCCACCTGATGTTAAGTGGTAACCACTGCCTATGAACAGTGCATTACCTCATAGGTCACGTCCACCTAGGACGCGCCCTATGTAGCATTGCACTGCGCCCGCCACCCTGAGACATAAAGATGAAAAGTCTCATGTGCCTGTAATTTCACCTTCAAACCGGAACACAGCAATGCGAGCACTACTGCTTTGCGGCAGAAATAGGTATGGTGGTAGTACTTCCCCGGATGAACTCTTTCACAAAAAAGCTCTTCTACTACTAACTTGTTGCCTTCAAATCAAAATCGTTATTTTGGTTGCAGATGATAACTTCAGTGCTGAAAACGGCATCATAGTGGTGCGCGCTACAAGGTGGCCGCTAGCCGTTGACCCTCAGGGCCAGGCTCTTATCTGGATAGCGAAACTGGAGGAGCCAAATGACATCCAGGTGAGACCTTCGCATCAGCTAGAAGACGGCCACTGCTGTGCTTGGTTTTGTTTATCAGATCAACAGCTTTTAGTTATTAACCCCCGACGCAAAAACGACAGGCCTCAGTGCATCGCCTCTGGCATGTTTGCGGAAAGCAGAGTTGATGGCTTCCATAGCATCAAGCGCAAGAGGTGTGCGTCAATGAGGGGAAGGGTCCGTGGAAGCCCGAACAGCATCGTGAACGTGTTGTCGGACAGGTGGGACTGTCCTATAGCAAACCACTGAGTGCGCCTGCATGTTGACTTTGCTAAAAATGTTTTTTTTTTGTTGTAAATGTGCCTCCCTACTAACATTATTATAAGCGTAACCAACAAAATATGGACAATGTCTGAAATAAATAATTTGAATTGAATTTGTTACAAGTTTGACGTGTCTATGTGTGTGTCTCTGTCTGCGTGTGTGTCTGTGTCTGTCTGTGGCATCGTAGCTCCCGAACGGATGAACCGTTTTTTTTTGTTTGTAAGGTGATTTATCTGGGAGTTTTCTTAGCTATGTTTGATCAAAATCGGTTCAGCCGTTTTATTGCGTTGAGTTTTTTTATTTATTTTAACAAAATTAATTACTTGTTTTATTTAGGCAAACAAAAATTTCATGTACATAACCCAAATTATAGATTACACCAATTTTTTTAAGTAAGTAATGTTGTTATTGTTGAGGTAAGGAATAATTTTATAAAAACCAGATTTATTAAAAAAATAAAAATGGAATGCCGATGAATGGCTATTTGAAACAATTATAGACTGATAACTTTTTGAGAAGCTTGCCAGTGTTATAAAATACAGGGTAGCGCAAGTATGGCGGCCCGTAGGTGTAAGTGTTGCCATAAGCAATAATGGTTGTGTCAAAAATGTGTATAATAGGCACAAATGGTTTATAACTTTACTTAGGGACATGATATCGGTATGGCAAAATTTATACAATATAACATGAGTACGCATACTTATACGCATTTTTTGACACATACAAATGATTGCGCAGGGCAACACCGACAGCTAAAGGGCCGCCATACTTCCATCAACCCATCAAAAGTTTAAGCGTTTGGTAATCATACGTGTTTTTTATGCTGATCCCCGGTGTATCTGGAAAAGAAAATGACAATACAATATTATAGTGACAGCGAGCTGATCTGATAATGAGACGGAAGGTGGACAACGGCACTCCTCGATGGAGTGATTTAATTTTATAAGAGCTTGTATTGAACAACTAATTTATTTTGTAAAAAATAAATGAACCCTCTACGCAATGAAACGGCTGAACCGATTTTGATCAAACATAGCTAAGAACACTCCCAAAGAATTCAACTTTTAAACAAAAAAAAGAAATCAAAATTGGTTCATCCGTTCGGGAGCTATAATGCCACAGACAGACACACGCACATCAAACTTGTGTCGATTTTGTGTCGGAGGTTAAAAACATATTTTCCACAAAATACTTAATTATATTTCGTTTATTGCCCGTGGTACTACCAGTATTACTACCAGTATTACCAAGGGTTTAAGAAAAAAAAAATTAGAACTACCAAGCAGGTCAGTAGTACCACGGGAAGTTTTTTTTTACCCGTGTTACAACTGTTAGTTGACATTGCTTCACTTGTAATTGTAACTAACAACTAACATACAATGTAATAAAATATTGAAAGACCTTTTTAACCTACTCATAAAATTGTCAAAGCAGATACATATAAACTTAAAAAGTAAAACTAAATAAGATTTTGTATTAAAATCTAAATACAAAATTTGAACCAAACAAATAAAACTCAAGAATCAGTAATATCACGTTTCTAGTAAAAAGTCATGTAAGTACATACTTTTCACTAGAAACGGGATATTTACCATGATTCTTGAGTTTTGACTGTGCCGAAATATCGGCAACATACAAAACTCAAAAATCATGGTAAATATCCCGTTTCTAGTGAAAAGTATGACCACGATAGTTTCAAAAGTTATATATTGAACAAAAATGTTTTAGAGATCTTAAAAAATTAAACAAATAATGCTCCGTCGACTTTGTAATCTATTCTGCACGAAATCACGTACATCGCAAATAAATTCTACAGATTTATCTGAAATACGTTCACAAGCGATTGAGTACTTCCTTTTTTTAAATTGTTTTTTAATAGTATTTGTTTGTACTTTAAGTGCCACAACTAATAGTAATAGTATTAATTGTACTTCAGGTGGTAGACACCGGCCAACCCGGCTTTCTCAAGGTTATGGAGAACAGCCTCACAAAAGGCACGCCCATCCTCGTGCACAACGTGGGGGAAGTCCTCGACCCCTCCATAGCGCCGATCCTAGACAAGGCCATCGTGAAGATCGGCAACGCCCTGGTCATCAAGTTCAACGAGAAGATGGTCTCGTATGATCCCAAATTTAGGATGTATCTGACTACTAAATTGGGTTAGCTTACCTTCCTATCATCATGCCAGTAAATATAACCTAGTAATAGTTAGTGGTAGTAGTTAGTAGTAGCAGAGCTTTTTTATGAAAGATTTCGTCCGGGGAAGTACTACCACCATACCTATTTCTGACGCAAAACAGTAGTGCTCGCATTGCTGTGTTCCGGTATGAAGGGTAAGTGTGCCGGTGAAATTACAGGCACATGAGACTTTTCATCTTTATGTCTCAGGGTGGCAGCGGGCGCAGGGCAATGCAACATACGATTCGTCCTAGGTGGACGTGACCTATGAGGTAATGCATTGTTAAAGGCAGAGGTTACCGCATAACATGCGCATGCGCGGGAGCTCCAACAGCCTTCTGACCGTTGTTGCTGAAGACATGTATTCATGTTTCATGAGACACTGGATGGAGGTGCTTGGGCCGATCTCTAAATTAGTGTCTGTTTAATATGAAGCCTACGGAGGTGTTGACGTAAACACGGTATAATGCACACTGGTTTATTCGACAGCAGTCTCTTATAGATATACACTTTTCCCCCCTTTTAAAACAAGGTAACCAAACTGAGAAAATGGAAAACAATTTAAAAGTATTTCTTATAATCTATAATTGGCCTATTCCTACGACCGCGGGCCGGCATAGGCGTGTGGGAGTCATCATCAGCAGCTGGCTGTGGCGTGCTGAACTCATGGCTGTCACTAGCTGCAGAGGAGTTCAAAGGCGTTCCGGGCGTCCCTGTCTCTGAGGATGCTATCTCTGTTAGACGTGACTCTGCGTGTGAATTTTCCATTGCCGTGGTGTCAGAACAGGTATCGTCATGTTCTAAAGTGACATTGGCAGGAGAGCCTGTGGACGGAGGTGGCGAGTTTTTTGGTGCCGGTAACGTAATGCTGCCGTTCTCTGGATTCACCTCTTCTTGAGGTAAAGTTACATCCCACATATCAACTATGCCGTCGGTAATTACATCGTTACCTTTGTAAGAATGGAGCTGGTTTCTATGTCTCATAATATTCTTACTACTTGAAGGTAATTTAATTTTATACATAACTTTGCCGTATTTTCCTATAATAGTTCCTTTTGCCCAGGTAAATTTACTTTTGTTCACAAATTGTTTGTACCACACAATATCACCTATAGTGAAATCTTTATTTGCTTTACCGACGTAATTTTTAATCTGTGAGCACTGTTTTAGTTTAATTAATGCAGGTAACTCCGATGACAAAGAAGGGCCAACAACCTGTTTTGAAATTAAATCCAAACGCGAGCGCAGTTTCCGCCCAAAAACTAACTGAGCTGGAGAAGTCTCGGTAGTGCTGTTGACTGAGTTGCGATAATCAAACAGGTACTTGGATAAACGATTTTGAAGGTCATCCTTACAACCAGAAATCACAATGGAATTTATACCTTTTTTTATTATTTTCACAAATGATTCTGCCTGTCCATTACTCATAGCGTGATAGACAGGTGAAAACAAATGAGATATATCATTCAACTTACAAAAATTTGCAAATTCCTGCGACGCAAACGAAGTTCCGTTATAAGTCACAATTATCTTCGGCATGCCGAACCTTGACATGAAATCACTAAGTTTCGTTATAACTGCCTTAGTTGTAATGTTATTGTTCATCACATAGCACTCAACCCACTTCGAGTACGCATCTACAATTACCAAAAACATTTTGTTACTCATGGGACCTAAAAAATCCATGTGTATCCTATGGAATGTATGCGGCGGGTGAGGCCATGGTGCGAGCAAAACGCGTGGCGGAGAAGGCCGTAACTGTGCACAAACTTCACAAGCCCGAACTAGTTTTTCCAAGGCTCCATCTATGCCTGGAAACCAAAATCGAGCCCTAGCCTCAGCTTTCATTTTAACTATTCCAAAATGAGAACTATGCAGTTCGTTTAATATTTTCTTTTGCAATTTTTCAAGAATAATAACTTTATGACCTCGCAATAAAATTCCATTTTCAAACGATATTTGTAATCGACACAAAAAATATGGTTTGATCAAATCATCTGTTACTTTACTAGGCCAACCACTCCGAACAAATTTACAAACAATCTGTAAAACTGAATCCTTTTCAGTCTCTATTTCTAATTCCCGCGCAGTAACAGGCAAACACCCATCTATGGCAAAATTAACATACGCAGCTACCTCCCTCGAACCTAGTGCGGAAACGTCCTGCCGCTGCTGCTCCGATGCTCTGCCGCAGCCATTGTTCGGAAACGCACGAGATAAAAAGTCAGCTGTGTTCGCCGCGCTGGTAATGAACTCGATTTCATAATTATATGCACTCAAAAATATTGCATACCGCTGTAACCGATTAGCCGATACTTCAGGAATACCACGGTTTTTTCCAAATATTATGGTCAAAGGCTTATGATCCGTACGTAAGGTAAAAGGTTCCGACCTACCATACAAATATTGATGGTATTTTCTTACACCGAAAATTATAGCTGTAGCTTCCTTTTGTATTTGCGAATATTTATTTTCAGCCACTGTTAGTGAGCGGGACGCGTATGAAACCGGTTTTTCCACGCCATTACTACCTAATTGCGATAATATTGCACCTAAACCGACTGGGGAAGCGTCAACGGTTAATATTATTTTAGCATTGTTGTTAAAATGTGTGAGGACCTTATCAGAGGCTAAAATATTTTTGATGCTGCTAATAGCATTGCTTTGCTCATCACCCCAGTGCCATTTGATGCCTTTTTTTAACAACTCTGGCAATGGACTTAATATTGAAGACGCATTTGGAGTAAAATTCCTATAATAATTTATCAGACCCAAAAATGATTGTAATTCATTTATGTTTTTGGGTACAGCTGCTTTCACAATAGCATCAACCTTTACTGGGTTTTTTCTAATACCATTTTTGTCAATAATATATCCCAGATAGGATATCTCACTTTGAAAGAAAACACATTTATCCTTTCTCAAAGTTAAACCGGCGCCTTGTAAGCGCCTTAACACTTCTTTTAGCCGATTCATGTGCTCTAATCTATTGAGACCAGTAACGCATACGTCGTCTTGGAAAACTAGGACCCCCCTCCATATTACCTACTATAGATTCAATAACTCTTTGAAATATTGAAGGCGCCGAAGCTAAACCGAATATTAAACGACTATGATTTAATAAGCCCCGCGGAGTATTTATGCAAGTGATGTTTTGTGAGCTTTCATGAATTTTCAGTTGGTTGTAAGCCATTGATAAGTCTAATTTACTAAATTCTTTCCCACCATGCAGTTTGGTAAACAGTTCTTGGGCAGTTGGAAGTGGGTATTTTTCCACAAGAAGCTGTTTATTAATTGTTACCGAGTAATCAGCGCAAATGCGAATACTACCATCTCGCTTTAGGACGGGCACAATCGGTGACGCATACTCAGAATAAGTAACCGGTTTTAATATACCTAACGCTACCAATCTGTCCAATTCTTTGTTAACCTTATCTCTTAGGGCAAATGGCACGGGACGAGGCTTAAAAAAAATTGGTTTTGCATCTGATTTCAGGGGTAGTTTAATTTCGAATTTAGTAAAACAACCTAGGGTAGGAATTTACTTTACCGACCGTCGATTTTGGGGGGGGGGAGGGGTAAAACACCCCCTTTGAAGGAAAAGTTGCGGAACCCCCCACTTTTCGTGAAAAAAAATAAGGAACATTTTGAGGTTAAGTATGGAATTTATACAAAAAAGATCTTGTTATGTAGGAATTTACCTTACTTGCCATCGATTCAGGGGGGGGGGGGGGGGGGGGGGGGGACTGGTAAAACACCACCTGTGAGTGGGGAGTTGCGAAAACCTCACAAAATACTGTAAAATACTTAAATACTGTAGATATAAATACATAGTTAAAATACTGTAGGCCGTTCAAGTTAAGGTAGATAGGATATTACTAAGGCTATTGGGTATTGGCGTGCAGGTGTCAGTTCTGGTTCGCTGCGGGCCCTACCGGGCCACGCTCGCCTTCGGCTCGCTCGCAGCTCACGTGCTGATAATGTTCCATTTCAGACCCACGGTACCCCTGGCCATACCCCTGGCGGTACCGTAGGTCTTTTAAAGTTAAACGGTACCACCGAGTAAGTGACCCTAGTGATGTGTTAACCTAGCCCCGCGGTTACGTTTGCACCATTCAATTTGATACAACATACAAACCTTGCTTTTCTCGCCATAAAAATTTGTTTATTTAGCGTTTGTTTTTGACATGGTTTTTTGGATAGAATGTTCACCAAAAAACAAGTTCCTTTAGGAACATTCGGTTGACTTTGCAAAATTTTGAAAATCCAAATTGCATAATTTCCCGCAATGTTGTTTCTTTTTAGTGTTGTATTATTTTAAAGTTGTGTTCCTATAATGTTGATTTTTTTGGGATCACATAGTTCTATCAATCTATAAGGCGCTCAGAACACGACAAAATTTTGAACTCTCAGTTGCGGCAACCGGCAAATCGCAACTATAGCCGTTTTTTTGGATGACAGCTGTCAAAATTGATTCAGTCATATTTCGGAAACTACTCGTGCTAGAGTTTCGTTGTAAGGCTTAAATGAAAGCTGATGACAAAATCTACATTTTGGATGACAGCTGTCAAAATTGAAACAGTCATATTTCGGAAACTACTCGTGCTAGAGTTTCGTTGTATGGCTCAAATGAAAGCTGATGACAAAATCTACTTTTTGGATGACAGCTGTCAAAATTGAAACAGTCATATTTCGGAAACTACTCGTGCTAGAGTTTCGTTGTATGGCTCAAATGAAAGCTGATGACAAAATCTACATTTTGGATGACAGCTGTCAAAATTTAAACAGTCATATTTCAGAAACTACTCGTGCTAGAGTTTCGTTTTGAGGCTCAAATGAAAGCTGATGACTAAATCTACATTTTGGATGACAGCTGTCAGAATTGAAACAGTCATATTTCGGAAACTACTCTTGCTAGAGTTTCGTTGTATGGCTTAAATGAAAGCTGATGACAAAATCTACATTTTGGATGACGGCTGTCAAAATGTTTTTTTTGTTTTATTTATTATTTCTGTCACCAGGCTGTATCTCATGAACCCTGATAGTAAGACAGTTGAAATTTTCACAAATTATGTATTTCTGTTGCCTATAAAACAACAAATACTAAAAAACAATAAAATAAATATTTAAGGGATATTACCCATATAATACAAGTGTATTTTTTGCCATTTTTATAGATAATGGTACGGAACCCGTACCATTCATGCGCGAGTCTGACTTGCACTTGGCCGGTTTTTTAATACGGTCTGTTTGTCTGTTTTTTCTTTTCCGTATTAATCAATGGTGCAAACATAACTAACTAGTTACGTCTGCACCATTGATGGTGCAAACGTAACTAACCAGTTACGTCTGCACCATTAATGGGGCAAATCAATGGTGCAAACGTAACCGCGGGGACCTAGCTATCTCTCGTATGATAAATGGGTAATTAGATAGACAGATAGTTTTTTTTTTTGAGCGAGTGGTTTCAAAAATTTACTATTTTCCGTTTTGGTTCATTTTATTTACCGCCAAGTTGTGCTTTGATTTCATAGACAAAATGTATTTTTAGTCATTTAGAATAATAAAAAATATAGTAGGAGTTGGTACCTAAGGTGGAGAACTTAGGTGAAGCACGGGTCCGGACTCATTACATCACTATTAATCGGTGGTACCGTTTAACTTTAAAAGACCTACGGTACCGCCAGGGGTATGGCCAGGGGTACCGTGGGTCTGAAATGATAATGTTCTAACCTAACATAAAAACTATATTTTTTCGCTAAAACTATGAGTTTCTACATTTCCCCACCTATAGGGCAGAGGTCTCCCACTGCCTCCCCCAACTCCTTCGGCTCGCTCGCAGCTCACGTGCTGATCATGTTCTAACCTAACCTAAAAACTTTCTTTATTTTTTTTCTCTAAAACTATGAGTTTCTACATTTCCCCACCTATAGGGGAGAGGTCTCCCTCTGCCTCACACTCCTCCCCCAACTCCTTCGGCTCGCTCGCAGCTCACGTTGTGATCCCTTTTTATAAATTCCATACTTAACCTCAAAAAGTTCTTTATTTTTTTTCTCGAAAAGTGGGGGGTTCCGCAACTTTTCCTTCAAAGGGGGTGGTTTACAGCTCCCCCCCAACCCTCCCCTACCACTCCCACCCCAAAAATCGACGGTCGGTAAAGTAAAACTTAGCCCAACCTAGTTCATCTGCAAACACTTTGGGATAGGCGTTAGTTAGGTCTTGCAAAACATTATCTGTATCAGTCATATTATTACAGTAACCGAGAGAGGATACAAGCCGTAATTCAAATGCACGCATAAAATCACGTCCGAGGAGGGGGGGGGGCGCCATTACGAATAACATGTATGGGTAGTTTTATCGTACGGCCTAAGTATGTGATGTTCAAAATCATGCACCCTGTTACTAACATTTTAGTACTAGTATAAGTCAATAAATTCTTAGTAGGTGCTGACAACGGAACTTCAGAAAAAGTACTTTTGTATAGACTTTCAGAAATAACAGAAACTGGAGAACCACTGTCTATTTCACACTTTATACTTCGACCCTCCAAACTCACAGTTTCATTTATAGGCACTTCATTAACGCAGTTAATAATATTTAGAAGTAACTCACCATCGTCGCCCTCGTCATCGGGGTTACCTTGCTCAACATAATTCACTTTATTACTCGAACACATTTTACGCAGATGCCCTTTACGATTGCACAATTTGCACGTATAGTTAGAGAAACGACACTCGGATGTTTTGTGATTCTTGAAACCACAAACCGAACACTTTTCGCTATTTATTTGCGATCCTTTAGTGTTTTTACGTTGGCCGATCTTGAACACGTTGCCAGCGCCGCCGCCGGCGTCCTGATTAGCGTCGGCGGTCCCCGATGGCGCCACCGCGGCGCCTGCGCGCGCACAGCGGACGCACTCAGCTAGGGCCACAGCTTTACTCAGCGTCAAGTCGTTGATGTTTTTAGCGAAAAGCTTATCTCGTTCATGCCCCGGTAACATTCCCATTACGAACTTGTCGAGCAGATAATCTTCCAGATTGTTGAACGCACAGTAGGTAGCGAGGCCACGTAACCTTGCGGCCCACTGCGAGTGCGTCTCGCCGGGTTGCTGCACTGCCGAATAAAACTTGTGCCTTTCCGCAAACCCGCAACGCTTTGGTAGAAAATGGTCGTCCAAGATTTTGACGATCTCCGCATAGTTCTTTGTATCCAAATCGTGAGGCAAAACGAGATTACACGCTAGTTGGAACGTGTTCTCGGTGAGTGCGCTCAACAGTACCGCTTTTCTTTTCACTCCAGCTTTGTCTTCTGCCTCCCCGATGCTGTTGGCAATGAACTATTGCTGAAGCCGTCCCTTGTAAAGCTTCCATTCTTGGTTGAGGTGATCAAAACTTGCAATAGTTCCCAAATTAGAATTTGAGCCGAACATTTTTATCTTTTTTTACTTGTGGGTAATCGTCGTCACTGTTTAATATGAAGCCTACGGAGGTGTTGACGTAAACACGGTATAATGCACACTGGTTTATTTGACAGCAGTCTCTTATAGATATACATACATAACAGTGTCCAAGTAGGTTTTAAGGTGCAATAGGTTCACAGCATGTCTATAATGAGCTCTAGAAATTTTCAAGTTTTTTGATACGAGTTCTTACAGTTTGAAGAAGAAAAAAAAGCTTTTTTCAATTAAATTTGTTTTTAGTGATTTATTTATAGGTTATTTATTGTACTAACATAATTTAAGTTATTTTTGTGTTACTAACCCAATATGGATCTCTGGTCTGAAATAAACGTTTATATATTATATTATTATTATTATTAACATCAGGTGGGACTGGGCCATTTGCTTGTTCCGTCATTTAAGTAGCAAAAAAAAAATGGTCCACAGCCGGTGGAATCAACACCTATACCCTCGAGCTGAAATTCCTCCATTCTTATTGCAGGGAATCCCGTGTACACTCCCGAGACCCTGACGAGAACGACGATGGTAAATTTCGCGGTGAAGGAGCAAGGTCTGACGTCACAGCTGCTCGGCATCGTGGTGCGCAAGGAGCGGCCGCAGCTTGAGCTGATGAAGGACAACCTCGTCATGACCATCGCCAACAACAAGAAAACTCTGGTAAGTAGTACGAGACCTCGTAATTACGCACTTCTGGACTTCACACGTGGTTAAAAATAAGTATTATCAATTTTCCTCCTCGCGTCGCATTCCTCTATGCTGGGGGTCGTGACCCCCTCCATGGATCACTTTTCAGCGGACGATATTACGAGGTCATACATGGATACATAAGCAGCAAAGCAAAAGCAAAAGCAGGTAAGAAATGATCTCACGATCTTATTGAAGTCGATATCCTAGACCTGAGTCCTGAGTAGAATGATGAGAGGATTCAGTGCTAGGTATAACTAAAAAGGGCTCAGACTATGGTCCTGGGATATACCCTAAAAATGGTGGAGTTGTTCTGTTTTTTTTTTAACAATGGTAGGTATACCTTTGTTTGACCACGATCTCACCTGTTAGTAACTGACGATGTGGCCGAAGATGGAGCACAAAGGTCTAGAAGGCACCTATTCGCTCTAGCCTTGAAGATACCCAGATTATAGTTTTCAGGAAATAATAAGACCCTAATAAGAACATGCCCTAATAAGACAGACGACGGTAGTGTATTCCACGCCTTAGCAGTTCCCATTATAAAGGTAGTACTCAAACGAACCATCGAATTCTACCGGCCCATTACTCAGGATGTTTTCAAGTTTTGGTCGCCTGGAGGTTAGGCTGGTAGGAAGCCCTCTGCTTCTCGCCAACACGTTAAGCTACTTTGGTTGCCTGACTTTGGTCTTGAACCGTATTTTACGGCTCGCTTCTCACCTTAAATAACTGTTCTCACGAAAATAATTTGACCGACTCGCCCCGCGTGGTCTGCGAAATAGCGACTACTACCAATTGGCGTAGATATAATCATTCCAAGATATTACAACGAGTACAACGTTGTGCTACGAAATTGGTGCCTAATCTTAAAGCACTTACATATGAGGAACGACTTAACGAACTTGGATTTATTACCCTTCAGCAACGTAGAGAGCGTGGAGACCTAATAGATACCTACAAGATCCTAAACAACCACTACAGTATACCAGATTTATCATAGACACTATATACCATGAACAATAATATAGGACTCAGAGGACACTCGCTGAAGCTGCAACGCGGGCCAAGTACCAGCAATCCGAGGATGCACATATTGCCTAATCGCGTCGTGCGCACTTGGAGCCGACTACCAGACTCAGTGATCCCTCAGTGAATTCTTTCAAAAATAGACTTGACAAACATTTAAAGTGCACTGATAAGAAAGAAAGAAAGAAAGAAAAATTCTTTATTTGTAACGGCACACATGGATAGGACAAAAAACACTCGACAAATAAAATAAAAAATAACAGGTAATACATACAAAAGGCAAAAACTAAGTACTTCTACAATTAATAGAGTGTCTCTCAGTGCCATCCACGCAGCAACGTCACAAATTGGAGTCCGACTCAGCATGATGTTGTGTACACTAGTTACACAACGCTGGTCTTCCGCCGGAATAAGATATACACGCATCAGCTCCAAGAGCTGCCTGTTATAAATAAATACTGCCCTGATAAGCATACTCGTATATGCTAAGCTTCATCCGTGTGTTCCAGTTGGACTTGGAGAACGACCTGCTCCGCATTATGTACGAGTCCCAGGTGCCCCTGCTGGACAACGAGGAGTTGTTCGTGACGCTGCAGACGTCGCAGCGCACCTCCCTGGAAGTGAAGGAGGCCCTCATCACGTCGCAAGTCACCGAGAAGGAGATTGATTCTGCGAGACAGGTGGGTACAGGTATACCCAACTGATATGGCGCGTCGTTAATCTTCGTTCTGTTATACCCTTGCAATGTTCACGAATATGCTTACATCTAGCTGATTAGACATATTTAGGTACAGTAATAGAGTTGCTCTACCGAGCACCTCCAGTCTGGTTTGATCAATCGACGTGACCGGTTGTCCGCGGGTCATTTAATTAATTATTTTCGTGAATCTATTTTGTCATATCCAAATAAATAGATTTCGAACTTTAAATCTTTTTTTAAAAAGGTTTCAGGACCTTGTCCTATAGGCAGCGGTGGGATGAGACAATACCCAGTGTCGAAAAAACGTATTTTGTGTCCATTAGACGTTTTTCCAAAATTTTGGTCTCCAGACTCGACCTTTTCCGTCAATTTTATCCTACGGTACCTTGAACACTAAAGTGATAGTGCATACTTACTTCCCATAAACTCAGTGTATCCGCGAACCTGTGAACCTGTGCAGACTTACCTGTCATCCTGGCCTGCACGGTCTCCAGAATCCTGGACTGAAGCAACTTACCTAGGCTGGTGGTACTTTGATCTGCTGCTGCATCGGGTGCCGCTGAAGATACCTACTCCGTGATCTTCATCCACATCATCATCCGCATCATTCTGCGACGTGACATCGGCATCGAGCATCCTGTGACGAGACGTGATCCTGCATCGAGTTCCCGGTTAAATAATCCTAATTATTTAACCTATTCATCGAGCAAAGAATCATCGTGAAACGTTCATCGCATCATCTCGCCGAGTTACGCCGTCTGAGCGCTCCGGAATGCAGTTCGTGGAATCAGTTATCGTCGCCGCCGCCTACGCATTACTCATACTGTAAGTCTTTGGTCATTGCTTATAAATTAGGGTTCAGTGAGCAGAAAATTAAAATCCTTTTTCTGTATAAGTGTACTATAACTTTTACAATTATTTTCGGTATCTTATTATGCAAAAAGACAATAAGGTTGAAGATAGTAAACCAAGTAAATTAGCTATAGATATCCGAGAGTTTGCACAAGAATTATCCGATTTAAAATCTAAATCACCTCAGCCTTCTCCGCGAATCACGAGGTCAACGAGTTCTAAGATGTCCGAATTAGGACTCAACACCCTTTTCAAATTCATAAAATCCTACGACGGCAGTCGTGAAACAGTTAATTCTTTTATTATTAACTGCAACAATGCATATGATCTAGCTGCTGAAGAGCAGAAACCTATTTTGTTCAAGTATATCCTTAGCCAACTATCCGGCAAGGCGGAACTTGCTTGCTCTATTAAGGACTTTACATCCTGGGAACAACTCAAAGAGTTTCTTAAAACTCAATTCAGTGAGCGTAAACATTACGCTCACCTCGTGACCGATTTACAGGAGAGCAAGCAAGGCCCGCAGGACAATGTCAGTCAATTTTCACTACGCGTGGAATTCTGCCTCTCACAATTGTTGACGGAAATAACCCTATCCAATACTAAGGTAAAAGAGCTACCAGGCCGTTTTGCGGCTATGGAAGATCTAGCTCTCCACCATTTTCTTATGGGTCTTCAACCCAGGATATCAAACATTGTGAGATGTAGGTCGCCAAAAACCTTAAATGAAGCCATAAACATGGCGATTTCAGAAGAGCGCATACAACAAAACCTTTACAAGCGTCCGCCAACGGACAATAAATTCGTTGCGAAACCCAAACCTCAGTCGGGTCCCTTTAAGATTTTGTCGCTATTGCAAAACTACCGGTCATGACATCAAGGACTGCAGAAAGCGAGAATTTTATAACAGTAAATATCCAAGTAAACAAAATTCTCAGCAAACGTCCAACAACGGTCCTCGTAGAGTTAATCATATCCAGGAAACACCCAACGAAGAGGCCTTTGACTCGATTGATGATGACAACGATTTAAACGCAATAACGTCTCGCGACGGTGCCGCCCGAGACGATCAGTAGGAAATGGCGCCACATCCAATATCCAGGCTAACCGACAGGGTATCCAGCCCCAAACTGACAGCCGAATATCCAACATCCAGGCTAACCGACAGGGTATCCAGCCCCAAACTGACAGCCGAATATCCAATATCCAGGCTAACCGACAGGGTATCCCGCCCCAAACTGACAGCCGAATTTCCAACATCCAGGCTAACCGACAGGGTATCCAGCCCCAAACTGACAGTCTATATCCACCTAATATCCGGACTAACCAGCAGGGTAACCAGCCCCAAACCGACAGTCCAAAAGAGGCTTTAACTAAGGTCTACGAAGTGAACCTGGATACATCCAAAAGGATGTTACCACATGCTTTACTTGAATCCCAAATATCCGACATCCCTCTAACACTATTAGTAGACTCTGGTTCTGCTATATGTCTTGTTAAACAATCCTGTATTCTGACTAATCAGAAACTGGTTAGAGACCCAATTAAACTCAAAGGCATCGACCCTGGTGATGAGCCTACTCTAACCGAAGGATTTTTCCAACTTAAGCTTAAACTAGCTAAGAATAAAGTAGCGTCCCATAAATTCCATGTCATTAAGAACATAAATTTACCTTATGATGGTATAATCGGATCAGATTTCCTTACTGCTTTTAGCTGTAAAATCGACTACACAACTGACGTCCTAAAAATTGGTAAACTTAACATTAAGTTACACTTTTTCAATCCGTTCTACGAAATTCCACCTCGCACTGAAGCCGTTGTTGAATGCTCAGTAGTAAATCCTCATATTAACGAAGGTGTCATCACTAACCAACATATATCCGACAGCCTTTTGGTATCCAATTGCATAGTGAAGGTGAAAAACAATAAGCGGGTAAATCTAACAATTGTTAACACGTCCGAAAACCCTGTCAATTTCAACTCCAATTTAAACCTTAAACTAGAACCGTTAAATTTGCGTGCTATCCAACTTAACACTGATTTACGCAACACATCTGACCGTACTATCGAGGTCATAAAATCCTTAAGAACTGATCATCTTAATCAAGAAGAGTCAGATGTCTTACTAGAACTCTCTACTCAATACTCAGATATATTCTACTTACCCAGTGATCAATTATCCTACACTGATGTCCTTAACCATGAAATTAAAACGAACAGCGATATCCCCATACATACAAAGTCCTATCGATTCCCAGAATTTCATAAAAAGGAAGTCGAAAAACAAATCAACAAAATGATTGATGATAACATCATCACACCATCGTCCTCTCCTTGGAGTAGTCCCATATGGATAGTCCCCAAAAAACCTGATTCTCAAGGTAATCGAAAATGGTGGATAGTCATCGACTATCGGAAACTGAATGACATCACTATCGGAGAAACGTATCCTATTCCCCAGATATCAGAAATCCTAGATCAGTTAGGCAAAAGTAAGTACTTTACCACACTAGATCTTGCTTCTGGCTTCCATCAAATCCTTGTATCACCTCAGGATGCCCCTAAGACCGCCTTTTCAGTTCCTCAAGGTCATTTCCAGTTCAGAAGGATGCCGTTTGGGCTTAAGAACGCTCTTTCTACTTTCCAGAGGCTGATGAATTCATGTCTTACAGGTCTCCAGGGCACCAGGTGTTTCGTATATCTAGACGATATAGTCATTTACTCGTTTGACCTATCCTCACACATGTCCAACTTGACAGCTGTCTTTGACAGACTGCGAAGATTCCATCTCAAGTTACAACCTGAAAAGTGTGAATTTCTCAGAAGAGAAGTTGCCTATTTAGGGCACATCATTAGCGAAAATGGTGTAAAAACTAACCCTGATAAGACAAAAGCTGTGACCGAATATCCTGTTCCAAAATCCCCAAAAGACATAAAATCCTTTTTGGGTCTAGTATCCTATTACAGGCGTTTTATACCTGATTTCGCAAAATTTGCTAAACCATTAACATCCCTTCTAAAGAAAGATGTCCCTTTTGTCTGGCAAAATGAACAGCAACTCGCATTCGAGATCTTAAAAGAAAAACTTGTATCCGCACCTGTTCTTGCCTATCCAGATTTTTCCCAACAGTTCAATCTTACGTGTGACGCATCGAACTACGCTATATCCGCCATTTTATCCCAAGGCCCAGTAGGTCAAGATCGTCCCATTGCTTACGCGTCCCGCACACTAAATAAAGCCGAGTGCAATTATAGTGTGACGGAAAAAGAATGTCTCGCCATTGTCTTCGGAACTAAACATAACCTCAAGACTTACTAGTCAAAGGGACTCCATGTATTTACAACCTTGCATACCTAATGATGTTCTAAGTATAATAGCGTCCTTAAACAACACAAACAGTGTTGGCTATGATGATATATCCACGAAGACTCTAAAATCCGTAGCTGGAAGTATATGTACGCCAATCAGCTATATTATTAACTTAAGCATAAGCTCAGGTGTATTTCCTAACGCATTAAAGATATCAATTGTTAAACCCGTACATAAAAAACTAAACAAAGAAGACATGGGTAATTATAGACCTATATCTCTGATACCTGTCATCTCTAAGATATTTGAAAAGTATATTTACCGATCACTATACAATTACTTAGAATGTAATAAAATTTTATGTAAGGAACAAAATGGATTCAGAGCAAACAAAACAATTAACATGGCTATTTACAATTTTCTGCAACTTGTTACAAGGAACGTCGATAATAAAAACCCCGTCTGTTCAATCTTTTGTGACATGACACAAGCGTTTGATTATGTTAAGCATGACATTTTACTTAGGAAATTAGAAGTATACGGTGTAAGGGGAAACACTCTACAGTTGATCAAGTCGTATCTAGAAAATAGGAAACAGTTCACTAAAATCACTAAAATTAATCATAAAACCAAAATTGAAGAAAGTCACCTTTCACGAGAAAGTATTGTGAAATATGGCGTCCCCCAAGGTAGTGTGCTAGGCCCCCTCTTATTCATAATATACATAAATGACCTACCAAAAGCAACTAGCCACGTTATGTCCTTATTCGCAGATGATAGCACGGTTACTATAGCTTGTAAGAACATGGACACTTATAAAACTGACATTAACTTAGCATTGACATCTATTATAGAATGGTTAAATAATAATAATCTGAAAATCAATATAAATAAAACAAAAATCATAAATTTCCGACAACGCGATAATGCAGCATCAAAAAGAAATTACATTTTTTACAACAATAACGAAATCGAAGAGGTGGATAGTACAAAATTTCTGGGACTAAATATTGACAAAAAACTGAATTGGAAATCCCATATAGAAGCACTTTGTAAGAAAATCAATAGTTTAGCATATGTCCTTTACAAAATAGCACCAACAGTCGACGTAGATACACTTCTTATTGCCTATCATGGTATAATTGCCTGCAATATAAGGTATGGAATATTGTTTTGGGGTAACTCCACAGATATCCTAAAAGTATTTAAGTACCAAAAACGCTGCATAAGAACTATGTTCCATCTTAAAACAACAGACTCCTGTAAACCTTTTTTCTTAAAGTATAAAATTTTGACTCTACCATCACTGTATATTTTGGAGACAGCTATGTTTGTCAAATCTAATCCAGATTCCTTTCGTACTCATTCAGATATCGTTGTCCGCAACAGGCGTGACAACCATAAAATCTGTCTTCCAGAAAGAAAAACCACAATGATGAGCAAGAGCATATTTGGTATGGCTCCATCTATTTATAATAAACTACCACGGAGCATAAGACTACTGCCAAATTTGGAGTTCCAAAGAAAGATAAAAACGATACTTACAGTCAAATGTTATTATGATATAAATGAATTCATTAATGACAAAGATCTTACAGCTTGACATTCGTATTTCTTTTTTATTATTTATTATTAAATTTTAATACAAGTTTCAATATTATTACTCATATTTTACAAAATGTTTAATGATAATATTTATTCCAATGTTAGCTTACTTTCTTTATTTAAATCATCATGAAATCAGACATTGCACACGTAACAGTAGAAATACATTGAATCATGCTTATACCTAAACCACCTTTGTACACATGTATTTCACGCAATAAATAATACTTTACTTTACTTTACTTAACTAAAGTCTTTAGACCATACCTTTACGGGCACAAGATCATCATCCTATCCGATCACAGGCCACTGCAATGGCTCTTCAATTGCAAAGATCCTGGATCAAGACTTGTAAGATGGCGCTTGAAACTAGAAGAATTTGAATATAACATCCTACACAAGAAGGGCAAAATTAACACAAATGCCGACGCTCTATCCCGGTTCCCGGTTAATCCCGTCCAACCTGAGGAATCAGCGATATCCAATCCTATCCCTGAAGCGGAGCCCAATCGAGTATTAGACGGAGATCTCATGGACCTCCTTATCTCTCCAACTTCATTTGATCCTGATGAAAATATCTTTCAAAATCCAGATGAATTAGATCCTTATGAAGATATACTTCCTTTACCTGATATCAACTCACCGGATAACGTCCCGGATGTCCTTAGGGATCAAATTGAGCATGAGGTCAATCAACCTGAACATGTTCAGGAACAACCATCCTTACCTGATCCTCAGCCTCACCTTGATCCAATGCCATCCACGAGTGCTGCCAGCCCAAACGCACCTGTTGACGACTATCCCACGTTCCTGAAAACAATGTCCGAAAAAGTTAAAATATTTAACACAGAAATTGTTGAGCATAACGAAAGTTTAATGAAATGTCCTGCCAAGGTAATTTTAGTACCTACCTCAATCGACTTAGACGACTCCAATCCATACATCCCAGAAATCCTTAGTGATCCAGAAGTACATGCTCAGCTATGTGACTCTGAAAAGGAACTATTTTTATTCGAGAAACTTAATCTAAATAAAAAAGATTATTACCTGTTGTACTTCAAGGTACACCATTTTGATCATGCGGCCTATCCCGAAATTTTCGAGTCCCTGAAAAATGTAAGAAATGAGTTAGTAGAAACAGGAGGTATAAACGAAATCGGCTTACCTGACCTGAAAAATCCTTTCGAAAAACACTCGTTCATAAAAATCTATAATATACTAACTTACCTTTTCCATGACACTCGAATAAAGGTCAATGTTTATCACAACACATAACATATCCTGTCCCATCCGAAATTAAAAAATTATTGCTGGTCATCTAGGATCCGTCCGCATGTACAATCGTCTCAAACAAAGGTATTACTGGAAAGGAATGCGAGGCGATATAGAA
The DNA here is from genome assembly GCA_932527175.1 of Operophtera brumata. Lineage (NCBI taxonomy): Eukaryota > Metazoa > Arthropoda > Insecta > Lepidoptera > Geometridae > Operophtera > Operophtera brumata. The sequence continues at coordinate 20,299,888 of OW052239.1, forward strand.
TCCTATGTAAAACAATGTAAATCCTGTCAAGAAAATAAGGCACTTAGAAAAATTAATAGAGCACCCATGCAAATTACCAGTACGTCATCCGAACTGGGTCAGCGCATTTCTATTGATGTAGTTGGTCCGCTTCCCGAGTCTGGTACTGCAAAGTTGAAGTACATCTTGACATTTCAAGATGATTTAACTAAATTTTCCACGGCCTATCCGATCCGTAGCACCACTGCGGAAGAAACTAGTGAATGTTTACTTCATTACATGTCCATCTTCGGAATTCCTAAAATGATCCTTACGGATCAAGGATCCAATTTCACGTCTGATTTATTTAAGAAAACGTGTGCTTTCCTTAAAATCAAAAATCTGTGGTCTTCTCCATACCATCCACAAACCCAGGGAGCCCTGGAGAGAAGCCACTCCACTCTTAAAGAGTATCTTAAAACCTATATCAACGAAGAATGTATATAATTTGACGCAAAAATCTCAAAACAATCATTTTATTAATAGTGCGAAAAGTAAGGCAAAGGCAACATGGAAAATTATAAATAAAAACAAAAATAACTTACCTGCAGAAAATGTTACTAAACTGAATAAAGACGGTAACATAATATCAGACCCAATTGAAATTGCAAATTCATTTAATAACTATTTTATAAATGTGGTTCAATCTGATAGCCCAATTGACAAAAACTATAAAATAAGATATGACAAAGCTAATTCTCTTTACCTGACACCAGCACTACCATTTGACATTTATATGATAATTAAATCACTAAATAATACTAATAGTGTGGGCTGGGATGGCATATCAACAAAGATACTGAAAGAAGTAGCGCACATAATAGCCCCTATACTTAGCCACTTGATGAATAAATGCATTGAACAAGGTGAATTTCCAGACAACTTAAAAAAAACCATTATTGTGCCACTTTATAAAAAGGGTAGTAGGGAAATATTAAGTAATTATCGTCCAGTGGCCCTAATACCGATATTATCAAAGGTGTTTGAAAAGGTAATCTACAATAAATTTTATGACTTCCTCGATGTAAATGGTATTCTCTCACCATTTCAATATGGCTTCAGAAAAAATATGAACATTAATATGGCAATTTATGACTTCTTATCAAAAGTAATGCCGAATGTCGATAGACGTAAGGTTGCTATCGGTATGTTCATGGACATGACCAAAGCCTTCGACCATGTTGATCATGAAACCCTTCTTTACAAATTAGAAACCTATGGAGTAAGAGGTAATGCTAATAGTTTGTTAAGATCCTACCTAACGAACCGAAAGCAAATTACGCACATTAAAAGAATAAGCTCAAGGTCACACATTGAAGAAACATATAAATCGAGTTCTAGAGATGTCTGTTATGGAGTACCACAAGGCAGCGTGCTAGGTCCACTTTTATTTCTGATCTATATAAATGATTTTCCAGCTGTAACTGGGCATTCAATGACGCTATTCGCCGATGACAGCACAATTTTATTTGATATTGAAAATGTTGACAATCTTAATAATGACATTAACACCACTCTGACATCTTTAATTCAATGGCTAAAATCCAATAATTTAAAATAAATTTGGATAAAACTAATATTATGACATTTGAACAACGAGATAGAAATCTAGTGCCATCAGGACATCAATTATTTAGGTATTCATATTAATGAAATTGACTCAACGCGATTTTTAGGTTTAACGATTGACAAAAAGTTGACATGGAAAGAACATATTAGCGAAATTTGTAAGAGACTTCATCAATTCTCCTATGCACTTTATAAATTGAGTAGCATAGTAAGCCAGTCGGCTTTAATGACCGCCTACCATGGGCATGTGGCATCGGTGCTACGTTACGGTGTAATATTTTGGGGTAATTCCACGGATAAAATGAAAGCTTTCATTGCTCAAAAGCGCTGTATAAGTGCGATGAAACACTTAAGACAAACAGATTCTTGCAGGGAATTTTTTACGAGTCTAAAGATACTTACACTACCCTCGCTGTATATAAGCGAGGTTGCCATGTTTGTGAGGAGTAATTTAAATCTTTTTGTCATGTACCCCACGGGCAGCCGGCGTGAAGGTTGCTTGCATCTGCGCTCTTGTAAAACTCGCCTTATGCGTATTAGTGTATTTTGTATGGCACCAATTATTTATAATAAAATACCGTTGTTAATACGTACCAAGGAAAGCCATACGGAGTTCAAGTATGCTCTCAACAACTTGCTGATTGAAAAGGCATACTACTCTGTTGACGAATTTTTGAAGGATAATTGCATGACATTATAATTTAATTTTAACTGATAAGTAGATTATTATGTTTTTGTCCTTATTTGTTTTAAATTTTAACTTCTATTTTTAACTATTTTTCAATGATTTTAACTTCTATTTTTAATTTTGATTTGTACACCTTATGGTAGGAACTAGAGGACTTTTAGCATGACATTTGAACACTATTTTATACCTAGTTTCACAATCAATAAATATTTCATTTCATTTCATTTCATTTCATTTCAAGAACAAACCAACTGGCCTCGCTATGTATATACAGCCATGTTAGCATATAATACATCTATCCATTCGACCACACACTTCGCGCCGTATGAATTAATGTTTGGTAACAAACCATTCATACCGAACTCCATCTACGAAGAATCCCTCGGAACGACCTATCCTGATTATGTCCAAATGCTACAAAACCGAATGAAATATTCGCGGGAAAAAGCAATCGAATTTATAAGAAAATCTAAAGAATCCTCGAAAAACCATTATGACATGCACACTCGTCGAGTTACGTATAAGGTTGGCGATTATGTATATCTTAAAAATCATTTAAGATTACGCAAGGCTCTCTCTCCCATTTGGAAGGGACCCTACAAGGTCGTCAAAATAAATGGAAATAACTCACTTACCTTACTGATTAACCGACGACACGTGACTCACCATTATGATCAGATAAAACCTGCCGAAGTCGGGAACCTGTAACATAAAACAAAATTTATTAGAATAATTAGTTGTAGGTATATATTAATATTTTTATTTTTACATTTTTCTCTACACTTTATTCGTATACATTTTAAAATTAGGGTAAGGTAGGAAAATAGGTACTCACATTGTTTTTACACACTTACTAAACGAAGAATCCTTAGGCTCGGATCTCTTCTGTATCCTTGACTCTTAAGAGACTCGTGATTTCAGAGAGAATCGAATTTTACCTAAACTTAATTATTTGGTTTTATTTCTAAATTTTATTTCCAGGGCTTCGGTACGTGGCCAAACATATCAGGAATACCTTCAACCGATAACTTCCAGCACAGGCATTTATTTTGATTATTTAGGTAGTGTTAAAATCAACAAAGGTTATCTTAAGATCTTGATACCACTAAATATTTTACATTTTTGTAAACGCGTTTTAATGATCTTGTGTAATTTTTTTTTATTTATTTAAATTGTTCCTAATTTCCGACACGATTTTTAATTGTTTGTGAATAAATGAAATGAAATGAAATTTCGGACCGCACATACAAAATATAGGAACTACATTAGACACCACTAAGTACTTGTGCAATCAAACACGAATTATAGAAATTGATTCAATATGTCAAAATAGGTTTCAACCACTATCAGTTCGCTACCAAGATTTAACAACCGAATTCAATTCGATTTCACATTTAATTGAAAACCGTTTCAAGCGTGCCTGGATCGGGGGTGTAGGATCTGTCCTTAAACAGATCTTCGGTACATTAGATGAAAAAGATGCCTTAAAATACAACGATGCGATTGAGTATGTACAAGAAAACGAAAAACACCTCGTTTCTCTGATGAAGGAAAATATCTTGGTTACATCTTCAACAATAACGTCTTACAACCAAACTCTGAGTAAAATTAAGGATAATGAAATTAATCTAAGTGAAGCTATTGACAACCTCTCGTTAAACTTAAAAAATATTTCAGAACAAACAAATGGTTTACATATCCTCTTCAAGGTAAATCAGATTTTTAATAATTTAGAAACATCAATTCTTACATTATCATTTCAATTAGAGGACGTAACTAACGCTATCTTGTTCAGTAGTCAAAACATCCTGCATCCTGCGATAATGACATCATCGCAACTGTACCGAGAGCTTGCCAATAACCACAGACATCTTTCTAGAGACCTACAATTACCCATAGCTTTAGATATGAATAATATTCATTACTTAGTAAGTATATCTGAGCTAGTTTGTTATTATATTAATTTTAAGCTTATGTTTGTTTTGCAAGTCCCATTGGTTGGTATTAAAGAGTATACATTGTTTCATAATATAGCTCTGCCCACACCATATGATTGTAACGAACCCTATAAATTTACTTTGATTATACCTGGTAATAAATACATTGCAATGACCAAAGACAAATTACAACACTGTACTTTTGACGACATGAAGGAGTGCAAGGTCGTTAGTCCCGGGAACTTTATCTGTGACGTCACAAATGTTTATACGACTGACGCTATGCCAAGCTGTGAGAGTGAACTGTTATCTAAAGTGATTAGGGAAGTGCCCAAACAATGTGACGTTAAATTTGTTTATGGTAAATTAGACATTTGGAAACCTTAAGCGAACAATAAGTGGATTTTTGTACAATCCGAACCAAACAAGGTCTCAATTGATTGTTTAAATTCTAAATTGTATGAAACTAATATTTTAGCCACGGGAATACTTACTTTGCCCAATAATTGTATTGGTCGCTGTAAAAGCACTACTTTAATACCTAAGTACATCCTAAATGTAACTTCTCCTGTAAACAACATACCTAACTTTAATTTGATAAATGATTCTTGCTGTAACATTGTAAGATTTAATAGTCTTATTGATAATGTGTCTCCTGTTAATTTACAGAATATTGATTTGGACGAATTTAAATCGAATAAAATTGCACTAAATTCATTATTGGATAATTTAGATAAAATTAATACAAGCCCACACATTGTGAGATACGGAGCACATTATTCGGGATTGATTATTTCTATTTTAATTTTAATCTTTTTGTATTTCTTTTATTTAGCTTTTAAATGTTTTTGTAAACCTGGTGACAACCGAGTTTTTAAAGTACCTCTACTTAGATCTCACAGTAGTGTGAAAAAGACAGATACACAAGAGCCAGACATAGAGTTGTGTCAGGTTGCTTCAGTAAGAACTCAGATCTAGTAACTTGGAACTTTGGTAAGAATCAACCCCAAAGTATCCTCTTAAGGGGGAGATGTTATACCCTTGCAATGTTCACGAATATGCTTACATCTAGCTGATTAGACATATTTAGGTACAGTAATAGAGTTGCTCTACCGAGCACCTCCAGTCTGGTTTGATCAATCGACGTGACCGGTTGTCCGCGGGTCATTTAATTAATTATTTTCGTGAATCTATTTTGTCATATCCAAATAAATAGATTTCGAACTTTAAATCTTTTTTTAAAAAGGTTTCAGGACCTTGTCCTATAACAGTTCGCGCAGAAAAGAAAGTATGGCTCCGAAGATTAACGAAAGAATGCTCAAAACTTACAATCAACCTTAGGTCAGTATTATAAGGTTCATAATACACTGCAGCTGTTGGTTCCGTCTCACTCGCAAGTCACGCCACTCAATCAGAAGTATGGCGGCTGACTAACAGCTGCCGACCAATAGCGGACATAGATTTCCCGCACTTTAAAAAATTATCTTCTGCGCAGTTACATCGGTAAGCCATATTACTTGGGTAGTACTATAATGTATTGGTACATTTTACTCTAGGAAATTAGGTGAAAACTAGCATTAGGTTAGTGGCAGCCTGATCACCAGGAACCGTATGATCAAACAATTCTTACTGTTATGAACACGCACATAAACACCCACCCTCAGCCTAAGGCCAGGTTCCCACTATGCCGGACCGGCATGGATTTGCGTTTTCACACTCGCTTAATATTTAACCTACCTATCCAACAACACTCCACGCAATGGGATAGACCAGAAAAAGCACATCTCCACCAAACATAAGCAAAAATATATTTTTTTAGGTTTTATTTTGTTTCTTTTTCTGCGTGAATCCCATTCCAAATTGCCCCTTTCTAGTACTAAGTTTTCTGATTTAAGCCGCGGACAGATATACAGACAGACTGATGACATGGCGAAACTGTAAGGGCTCCTTGTTGACTACGGGACTCCAAAAAGGCAAAAAAGAGCGGACTTTGTGAGATAGAACAACTGTAGGGAACAAGTGCGGACAGATAGACAGACGGACGGCGGACATGGCGAAACTATAAGGGTTCCTTGTTTACTCCGGGGCCCTAAAAAGGCAAAAAAGAGCGGACTTTGTAACAACTGTAGGTAACCAAGTTTGAGCTTTGTCGTTAGTACTTTACGTCGCGTCTGTCCAGGGCTACGTGCCGGTGGCGGTGCGCGCGTCGGTGCTCTTCTTCGCGCTGAACGACCTCTCGCGGATCGACCCCATGTACCAGTTCTCATTGGACGCATACATCGACCTGTTTTAATACGTGCCGTCCCGTCTGTCCCAGGGCTACGTGCCGGTGGCGGTGCGCGCGTCGGTGCTGTTCTTCGCGCTGAACGACCTCTCGCGAATCGACCCCATGTACCAGTTCTCATTGGACGCGTACATTGACCTGTTCACCTACTCCATCGACCGGAGCCCCAAGAGCACCGAGTTAGAAGACCGCATCAATAACTTGAACGAGTTCCACACATATGCTGTTTACAAGTTAGTATATGAACCCTATAGATAGAAGATAGACCCCTCCGTCTCCTCACGTGGATGTCATATCCCAGTTCTCATTGGACGCCTACATTGACCTGTTCACCTACTCCATCGACCGCAGCCCCAAGAGCACCGAGTTAGAAGACCGTATCAATAACTTCAACGAGTTCCACACATATGCTGTTTACAAGTTAGTATATGAACCCTATAGATAGAAGATAGACCCCTCCGTCTCCTCACGTGGATGTCGTATCCCAGTTCTCATTGGACGCGTACATCGACCTTTTCACCTACTCTATAGACCGCAGCCCCAAGAGCACCGAGTTAGAGGACCGTATCAATAACTTGAACGAGTTCCACAGATATGCTGTTTACAAGTTAGTATGTGCACTAAGAAGATAGACGCCTCCGTCTCCTCACGTGGATGTCGTATCCCAGTTCTCATTGGACGCATACATCGACCTGTTCACCTACTCCATCGACCGCAGCCCCAAGAGCACCGAGTTAGAAGACCGCATCAATAACTTGAACGAGTTCCACACATATGCTGTTTACAAGTTAGCATATGCACTAAGAAGGTAGACCCCTCCGTCTCCTCACGTGGATGTCGTATCCCAGTTCTCATTGGACGCGTACATCGACCTGTTCACCTACTCCATCGACCGCAGCCCCAAGAGCACCGAGTTAGAGGACCGTATAAATAACTTGATCGAGTTCCACACATATGCTGTTTACAAGTTAGTATATGCACTAAGAATATAGACCCTCCGACTCCTCCCGTGGATGTCGTATCAAGCCCTTTAATTAGATATGTCGCATGATGCACTAGAAAAAAGTTTATTTTTTCTTTTTTCTTGTTTGCCCCCTAAATTAACCACAAAAAAAAGCTTAGTTATTTACGCTATACTTCTGTGATTAGGACACCAAACTCTGTATTTGTATCAAATTACAACTTGACTAGATTCGGAAAAAATACAGACAGACGGACATACAGACACGAGAGTGATCCTATAATGGTTCCGTCGGTACTTTTGATGCATGAAATCCTAAATAATATGCGTCACTGGTGGGGCAGAGTGGTGCAAGTAAGCGTCCACTTTGCCCCGACAGTGGGGCGCTATGGAGCGGCAAAGTGGAAGTACCCGGTTAGGACGATCTCTGTGGCCCGGCAGGCGAGTAGCCGGCTGAGATGCGAGTGGTTGCGGGTTCTATTCCTGATGCTGGATATATTGTATGATCTGAAAACATTTGGTGCGCGTCTGTGTGTAGTGATACCGTGGTACTCGTAGTGTCTGATACCCACGAAACGGGATCCTAGTTTCGGATCTGGGTGCTAATTGTCTAACAAACTGGTAATCGCTTTTGATTAAGATTTACAATACATTGCGCAGTATGTTTTAAATATCTCTTCAAAAGACGTTATAATATGCTGCGAAGTGTTTTGCGAAATAAATAAATAAATAATGCTGGACAGTTCACACAACATTATCTAGCCCCAAGCTAAGCAGAGCTTGTGTTATGGGTACTAGATAACTGATATACTTAATACAATATAATTATTACATAAATAGATATTTTTTTATTAAACATAGAAAATACCCAGAACACCCTTAACAAATATCTGCGATTGCACAAATATTTGTTCCGAAACGGGAATCGAACCAGCAACCTCCTCCGTCGCAGGCGAACCTTCGCCCGCCGCGCCACAGAGGTCGAAATCATGATCGAAAGTGGTCAGTTCAGGGGATTGATTTTTGAAAGTAAGCGAGTGACTAGAAGTCAGCAAAATGACTATTAGTCACCGATTTCCAAAAGTTCGTATTTTTGGAAATCACCGCTCACTAAAATTGACATACTATGATATCAATACGAGTGCCTCTACCCACTCGATTTGAAATCACTCCGTGACTGTTTTGGCACTGACATTTATGAATAGTATTTACTCAATTTTACTCTTTATCTTGTGGCTTTCCTATTCCACCCACACATAATTATTATCTATGGTCCGAACGTAGTACACTGTTTTGTCTGTGGTGAGTGGAACCATGGACTTAGTATAGTGGAACAGACAAACTAATAATGGACAGATACGTAGTATGTCAAAGACAACGAGTGTGAAATATTTGCAAGTCGGTGGACAGGGTATGACTTTCAAAAATACGACATTTGGTAAAAAGTGATTTCAAAGACATCGATGACGTTTTGTCATTCGTGACTTCTAGTCACTTAGTGACTTTCAAAAATCGATCCCCAGGACTGGACTATGTATGTGACTATTGGGTGTTAGTATGTAAATGTACTGCACTATTGTAACTGTGTACTATTTCCCAGGAACACATGTCGTGCTCTCTTTGAGCGCCATAAGCTGCTGCTATCATTCCACATGGTGTCTCGGATCCTGTTCCAAGCGGGGAAAATGAGCTCCCTCGAGTACTTCTTCTTACTGAAGGGAGGAGTAGTGTTGGACCGATCTGAGCAGCCTGACAACCCTACGAGTCAGTATCTTCAATCTCTCAATAACATATTATCAAACTTAAGAGGAAACACCAAGGGCTAGAGAATAAAAAAATAGGTATTTGTAAAATCTATTGCTGTCGCGCAGTCCTCAAACCTCCCCCCGCAGTGCGTGAGAGACAACTGCAGCTCGGATCGACAATACCTATTAAAAGTACATAAAATCAACGATTCGTAGTCTTCTGATTCCTTCTCCAAAACTTAACCAATTTAACTAATTTTTTTAATTAAACATAAAAGAAAGTTTTAGCCGTGTTCCTTAGATTTCATTTTTTTATATAATCTAGTCAAATTTGTTTTCAGGACGTTCAAACACAGCGGAAAATCTGACGATTTTTTAAGGTTTTTGAATGTTTATATCTCTTTTAATAATTAATTTATAAAAAAAATAAAACAAAGGGACATGCCATGCCTATGGAGGCCAAAGATTTTTTGGAAAAAATAAATTTCTCTACTGGCATTATCCAGGGAGAAAACAGGGGAAGAACGTTTGTATCGGAAAACAGCTCTTGTAAACACGAGAAATAAAATAAAAAAAGAATATTCCCAAATTTAAGAATGTCAGTGCGTCTTTTATTAATGGTCTTTTGTGAAGAATTCTGTTCGGTTCTATAAAAACTTTAAGAAAGTGCATCTAAACTTCCGAGTAGTACCGTAAAACCGGTGCTTAGGAAGCACTAGGAGTAGTCAATTTTAGACCAACTGGTTTGACAACGAGGACTGGTCTTTCCTCGTGGTCTTTCCTCGTGAAATTTATCATCAGCCCACACTAGTCCACTGCTGGACATAGGCCTCTCCCTATACGCGCCGGTGTTCGGCTCTTCTCATCCACTTTCTGCCCGCCGCCTTTCGTAGGTCATCGCTCCACCTAGCCTCCACAACGCAATGGGGAGACACACTGCTTATTTATCACGCTAGTTGGCGCATAATCGCTGGTGTTGTTTCGTAGCTAAACAAAGGTCTAAAAATGTTTTAATAAAAAACTGTCATAAGTGTCAATGGATAATTTTAGTACAGATCCACCAACTTATCTGTAGAATGTAACATAATTATGTAGGTAGTTTAAAACTCCATACATTTCATTCTACAGATAAGTTGGTGGATTGGTAAATAAACAGCACCAGCGATGGTGGCTCCATCGGAGATTAGTTTTGCCTGTGGCTCCCCATTGCAATTGACATATGGTTGATCTATTACTGTATATACATAAACTGCATGCATATAGCGTGCTGGAAAGGTGCAATATCAATAAGGTTTGAGCACGAGGAAAGACCATTCCTCGTGGTGAAACCGGTTGGCCTAAATAGTTTGACTACGAGCAAGCACCTCGTAAAAAGGGGGATTTTGCTCCTGCCAGGTATACTTTGCTCAAAATCGGAACAATTCAACGAGTTATGTACGATGATTGAATAAATATGCCCTAAAATATATGAAATTTGGACTGTCAAGTTCCGATGACAATACTGTTATGAAGACAGCGAGCTGTTCTGGCGATGGGGACGGATGGTGGAAAACGGCACTCCTCCATGGATAATTGTAGACCGGTAGTGTTTGGGCTCATGTTGATCAACATATCGTTCCGATCATTAATTTAATAAAAGTTTATTTTGAAAAAGATATTTTTTTACAAAAAACTTGTTTGTTTATACAAAATTTTAAAAGTAAGTAATAATTAAGCATTGAAAAAAAAACCGGTTAAAAAGTCCGTTGCAAACGATTTTAAATTCAAATACGTAGTGCTATACCATAGAGTCGCTTTTTCAGACTGGATGCCGGACGAATGCTGGGACAACGTGACAGAGTTGGACAAACTGCCTGGTTTCCACGGCGTGATTGACGCCTTCGAAATTTTCAGCAAGGACTGGAGGGACTGGTACTTGAACCCGGAACCTGAACTGCAGCCGCTTGTTGGTAAGTCCTTTGTCCGTTTCAGGACCAGTGGCGCGATCACGTAACTCGATTGCTATCGGTTTTCAATCAATTTCAATGCTGTTTCTATTTGAAATGACTATCTTGCTATTACCTAATTTATGCAGTCTAGTTGCAATCAAGCTTTGTAGGTAAAGTGCGTAAATTGGGTAATCGCAAAAGCGTCCTCTCGGATAAAAACAGGATTAAAATTGATTGAAACTCAAAGCATACACTTACGTAATCTGCTAGCAGGAGCCTATTTCTCATACTATACAACTTTGGTAACGATTGGATTACGATTTGGAGATATTATTAATGAATTGGGAGAAAAGAAGTGGAGATAAAATTCCTCCCTGTGATACACTTGTTCTGATCTCTCGCCATTCGGAGACTTCACCATCTCAAATTCCGTGACGACGGCCACTCAGATAAGAAGTAGATAGTAAACAAACAAACGGTAGAACGAACCTAAGTTGAGCTAGTAGGGGGTCATCGTTGACGGCGTCAAAGGCATTACTAAAATCAAATAGAACTAGAATTTTACGGCCACTAACTTTCTCTAGGTTTCATTCCTTTAACATCTTTCAGCTACACATATCTGTGGTTATACCACTGATTCTGAACCAGGGGGCCAATTCCATTAAAACAATTGTATTTAAATTGTTAATGAATTGTTAATACTTGTCACTTTTGTCACTTTTGGTGTTCTACTAACTTCAATGGTTTTTCAATTGCATTGCAATTGTGACCATTTTGAAACAATCGTAAAAAAAAACAAATTTCGTAAAATCATCAATTTAGTAGACTACCATTTTATTGTAATTGCATAAAAAAATAATGAGTTTTCTTTAAAAAATAGTTGAATTGGGCCCCGGACCTTCTTCCCACAGTCATTGTAGACCAAACGTCTCACTCATTGTTATCTTCCCAGGTGATTGGAATGATATGTGCAACGAGTTCCAGAAGATTCTATTCGTGCGTTCACTGCGTGCGGACAGAATCTCTGCATGCGTGACTACATTCATCGTCGCTGCGCTCGGACCGCGATACGTGGAACCACCTGTCTTAGACATCAGGGTATAACTATTTTGACTTTAACTGTTCACTTAGAAGGGTTTATACTGAGACTGATAAACCCACCTGTCAACAGTCCTGATTTATTTCTCACGTTATTTCTTATGTCTGGTTCGAGGAATCCTTGCTTGAATTGAGCTGATTAAGGAAATTACGGCTCAATTCAGGCAATGATCCCTCAATCCCGCCGTACGAAATAACGTGAACAATTCTGGTTTTGTAGCGCGATTTAGGCCTTGGCTACATTTTCCTCGTCCGTACCTTCTGTCAGTCGTGTAGCCGAGTCAGCCGTGGGAAGCGGCGATGAGTTCACCCCTTGTCACGTCTATATTCCCAAGATGGTGCAACCCACAGTGAAAAGAGGCCCATTGAGGCGTCCTTATTACGTTTTTTGTGCACCACCTACATAAATTTATCCACGATACACAAAGGTTAGCTGGTAGAGAATGCTTCTTAGCATTAAGTTTGCCTATTTACATTGTTTGTTTTGTGCAATAAAGAATATTCTATTCTGTTGAGGCTCTGCCTACCCTTTCGGGGAAAAAGGTATTTGTATGTATGTATGTATGTATGTATGTATGTATGTACCTTCTGTTCCAGAAAGGTATGAACAACGTTCTGTTATTTGTGTTGTCGCCTTATAGATGGCATGGGAAGAGTCAGTATTTAAGACATCCCTCCTCTTCGTGCTGTCTCCGGGGGTGGACCCGACGGCCGCGCTGATCCAGCTGGCGATCGACGTCAAGATGTTTGACAAGTTCCAGTCGCTGTCGCTGGGCCAAGGGCAGGCTCCGGCTGCTGAGAGGTAACACACACTCAGGTCTTTACCCACAGCGCCTGATCCGTCCCGCCAATACGATCCTAGAACGCGTCTTCGGAACGGATCGTTGAATCGGATCGCAAGGCTCTTTGCACGGGCTGCTATCTGTTCGGCGATACATTAAGAGGAAACACCAAGGGCTAGAGAAGTAAAAAACAGGTATTTGTAAAATCTATTGCTGTCGCGCAGACCTCAAACCTCCCCCCGCAGATAAAATCAACGATTCGTAGTCCCCTGATTCCTTCTCCAAAACTTAACCAATTTAACTATTTTTTAATAAAAAAAAATTAATTAAGTTTTTGCCGTGTTCCTATGTTTTTTTTTATATAATCTAGTCAAATTTATTTCAGGATGTTTGAACACAGCGGAAAATCTGACCATTTTTTTAGGTTTTTGAATGTTCATATCTCTTTTAATAATTAATTTATAAAAAAAGGAAAACTAGGGACATGCCGAACGAACTGAATACAAAATGTGGATTCAAATTGGTTTCAGAATAGCATATAGTGTATAGCTTATAACTAACTATAAGATAACTGCGAATCCTAGATTAATAAAATAAAATAAAATACCATGGTGGCCATACATTTTTTGTAAAAAAAAATTTGCTCTATTGGTATTATCCAGGGAGAAAACAGGGGACTACGTTTGTATGGGAAAACGGCCCTTGTGTTTCCTTTTAGGGCAATATGTTAAAATATCGAATGGGTGGAGTCTATCAAGAAAACAATAGTTGCAAGACAGTTACAGCGCTATGACTCGCATGAACCCGGGAAGAGATGTTTAACATATTAGTGTGATAATAATTCTGTTGTGTTCTCCAGGATGCTGGTGTCTGGTATGCGTGACGGCGGCTGGGTGTTCCTGGCTAACTGCCACCTGGCGTGCAAGTGGCTGGGCGCGCTGCGCGGCCTGGACAGCCCCAAGATCCACCCGCGGTTCCGTCTGTGGCTGTCCTCGATGCCCGACGACAAGTTCCCGCTCAACGTGCTGCAGAGGAGCATTAAGATGACCACAGAACCCCCTCAGGTGTTCATTATGTTCAACTTCTAGTGTCTGCCCGCGGCTACGCTCGCGTTTTACAAGGGTAAAAAGTAGCCTATATCTCAATCCTGTTCGTAAGCTATCTGTACCATAATTCTTCGAAATCGAAACCCAAACATCAGAACATCCACCTAGGTAATCCTAGGAAGTGACATGTTTTTTTGTATACTTGTTATTTTGATTTTTGTACGATGTGTAGGTGTGTACCTTTTTGTATCATTTTGTGATAAAATGACGTGTACCTTTTGTTTGAATAAATGACTATCTGACCGACTGTCCAAACATCGTAAGTTGGATTAATTGGGGCGAGTAGCCGGCTGAGATGCGAGATGTTGCGAGTTCGATTCGCACTGCGGGACAAATGTTTGACTGATCTGCAAATATTTTCTCCAGGTCTGGGTGTTGTACCATGGTACTCGTAGTTCCTGATACCCACGACACAGTGGATCCTACTGTGGGATCTGCCTAGCCAAACGGCATTCGCTTCGAAGCGATTCCATTTTTACAGTCCTAATACAATACAATACAAGCGACCTCGGGGTCGGCCGAGAAAGCGTTGGCGGGACGATCTTGTAAATTTTGAGAAGGAGTGGTGGGAGACTGCCAAAGACAGGGACAAGTGGAGGAATTTGGGGAAGACCTTTGCCCAGCAGTGAGACAAAATAGGTTAGGGGAAAAAAACAATACATTTGACCACGTGATCGATAGCTTTCGTCAATCTCATATTATATTGATGGCTTTTCTACTAGCGTCATCGCGATTAGAATGTTACTTTCTCTACGGCCTCAGGACTATTTTGACTGTTGGGTGTCATTGATTCCCAGGGTCTAAAGGGCAACCTAGTCCGCATATTCGCGAACATAAACGAGGACCGGTTCGACGAGGCCACGCCCAAGTACCGCCGGCTGCTTTACTGCGTGTCTTTCTTCCACTGCTCGCTGATCGCCAGGAAGCGCTTCCGCCAGCTCGGCTACAATGTGGTCTACAGCTTCAATGACGCTGATTTTGAAGTGAGTCATCATCATCACGCCTAAGTACCGCCGGCTGCTGTACTGCGTGTCCTTCTTCCACTGCTCGCTGATCGCCAGGAAGCGCTTCTGCCAGCTCGGCTACAATGTGGTCTACAGCTTCAATGACGCTGATTTTGAAGTAAGTCATCATCATAGGATTGATCGTATTGTTCAAATGGATTTAAATGCAGTTGACCTCCTGAGGCCATGACTGCGTTACCGGGCTTTTGGTGAGCGCAGATGGCGCTCAACCTGCAATGTTAGGATGGGGCAACTAGCACTAGGGCACCACTTAGGTACGGACCTCGGTTTGGGCTGTTGCCGGTTGGGGAGGAACGGTCAAAACGCCCCGGAACATGCTTGTACCGGTTTAGGCGTAGGGTATAGAAGGTACTTACAAGGTTTGTCGACCTCGCCGGCAAGGTCGGTGCAAATGTAGAGTGTTGTCTCTGTCTTGACTGGATGACGTCACTACCGCATTAGCGTTAGTGATAGGAAAAGAAGAAAGAAAGAATATATATTTATTTGTATACAAGAGCTACACAGAAACACAGAACACACTAAGAAGAAACAGATATGAAGATACTAGGTGTAACTCAAGTAACAAAATGGTTCTGCCTCAGCATGAGTTGGTTGACAGCAAGCTAGCAACCAACGCTGGTCTTCCGGCAGAACCACTTGTTGGCGTTACGGCTAACCACTCGCAACGACTATACACACAACTAACATAAAGAAAACTAATAATAAGAATAAGGTAAAGAAAAGTAAGGTATGCTCAAATTTCAAAAAACCACTGACATACTTTTAGAAAAGGTTAGAAAGTTTTTTTTACAATAATCATACCAATGAAAAAAAATTAACTTTCCGAAAAGGAAACTTTTACAGAGCACTTGTGTCGTGTCTTAGACTTTCCTGATCCTTTTGATGGTCAAACAAAAATTTCTTTAATTTAATTAAAGAATTAATTAATTCTTTAATTTTTTAGGGTCATCGGGATCACCAAGAACATGTCTACGGAGGGACTTCATAGAATTGAAATTACCGTGGCTTGGTTTAATTTTGGAAAAATTACGACTATACACCACGTACTTTAATATTCTCCTGCTGACTTTTCGATGACCATTTAGAGGTCCTTCTTCATGAGCACCGACCGCGACCACGCTCGAAGGCCGTGAGACGGGAACTAGCTTGGCTCCGGCGTTCCGCACGCTCTGCCCGTCTTGACACTGGGGCAGGCGGGGGCGGGAGGGAGAGGAAGTAGCAGTTTTTTTTTCTAAAATAAGTCATCATCAGCCTGTAGCAGTCCAGTCCTGTTAGTAGTAGAGCTTTTTTGTGAAAGAGTTCGTCCGGGGAAGTACTACCACCATACCTATTTCTGCCGCTAAGCAGTAGTGCGAGCACTGCTGTGTTCCGGTTTGAAGGGTACGGGTACCGGTGAAATTACAGGCACATGAGACTTTTCATCTTTATGTCTCAGGGTGGCGGGTTTAGTGCAATTCCACATAGGGTGCGTCCTAGGTGGACGTGACCTATGTAGTAATGAACTGTTCATAGGCAGAGGGTACCGCTTAACATCAGGTGGGCCATCTGATTGATCCGTCATACCAAGTTGTATAAAAAAAGTCCAGTGCTGGACATAGGCCTTCCCCATATAATGCCACGACAAACGGTCTTGAGCCGCCTCCATCCACCGACTTCCTACGACCTCTATAATGTCTATGGTCTATCGAAAGGGGGGCATTCCACTTTTGCATCGTCCGAATTGTGGTCGCCACTCGAGAACCTTACTTCCCCAACGGAACGGGGTAATGAAAAATATTGATAGTTGGGAGGTTCTAAATAAATAAATAAATAATGCTGGACAGTTCACACAACATTATCTAGCCCCAAGCTAAGCAGCGCTTGTGTTATGAGTAATAGATAACTCATATACTTAATACAATATATTACATAGATAGATATTTTTATTATGCATAGAAAATACCCAGAACACTCTGAACAAATATCTGCGATCGCACAAATATTTGTTCCGAGGCGGGAATCGAATCTGTAACCTCCTGCGTCGCAGGCCAAGCTTCGCCCGCCGCGCCACAGAGGTCGTCGTCAGAGATAGAACAACTGTATGAAATCATCCTTTATGATGTCCTTTGATCTATCGTATCTAAAAGTGCGAACCTCGCAGGTGTCGGACAATCTCCTCGCAAACTATCTCGAGGAGTACGAGGAAGTTCCGTGGGACGCGTTGCGGTATCTATTCGCCATCATCAACTACGGAGGCCACATCACCGACGATTGGGACAAGCGCGTGCTGATCGCTTATGTCAACCAGTTCTTCTGCGAGGAAGCCCACGATGTACCTTTCTACAGGTAAAATAAGATAAGATAGCTTTACATCAAGTAGTTGATTGTGTTATTCGATATGCAACTTTAGCTGCGTCTGACATTGTATGAATTATATATCAACTAATATAAATAAAATAATTAATAACATTTAATTATGATTAAAAAAAAAAAAAAAAAATTATCCCGTTCATCTGTTCGTGAGCTACGATGCCACAGACAGACACACACTGACACACACACACACACAGGCACGTCAAACTAACACCCCGTCGTTTTTGCGGCGGGGTTTAAAAAGACATGTAAATTTAGGAAAAGTGAGTAGGCCACCATACCTATTTCTGCCGCAAAGCAGTAGTGCTCGCATTGCTGTGTTCCGGTTTGATGCGAAGGTGAAATTACAGGCACATGAGACTTTTCATCTCGATCTCTCAGGGTGGCGGGCGCAGTGCAATGCCACATAGGGTGGGCGTGACCTGTGCCATCTGCTTGACCCGTCATACCAAGATGTACAGAAAAAAGAAAAAATATATTATGGTTCGTTGTAGTCAGGCAATTGTTTTTTAAACTGACAATTATTAAAAAAAAACCTTGTGTTCTTTAATGAGTTTTTTTGATGACAGGTACCCACTATTCTAGTCAAAGTGACATTTTAAATCGGGTTTTTTTGTAACCTTTCTGATCAAAGTAAAATGTTATATATAGAGTGTTTATAGGATGTTTAGGATGTTCTAATTTTATTTAGGATGATTAGAAAGGCTACAAAATTGTTCTGGTTAAAGTAAAATTTTATGTCAGTAGTTTTTTTGTAATATACTGTTTCAAATGAAATTGGTTATTTTGATGACCAATAAATAAGTTTGTCAAATGTATATTTGTAATTATCATAAAAAAGCGAAACTCATTTTATGAAGTGAAAAAAAAGGCTGTGTCGCTATCGGATAACGATTGCCATGTAACAAGTCTTACCGCTAACCAGTCTCAAGTATCCAGCAAAGTAGAGTTTTTTTATGGAATTGTTAATTTATCCAGCAGGTTTTTATTTTACTGTCTTTTTTGTATACCATTTGATTAACGTTATTATATAACCAAATACCCTGTATATGTCGGAAAGAAGTCATTTGATGACTCTGGAGAAAAGATCAACTGAGATTAAGGCTTATAAACACCACGTGTACGGCTGCGAACAATCGTATTCTGTCGTGTCGCGCCATCCAAACGAATGCGCCCGAGACTTGTTTACGCAAAGACGCAAAGCGATCGACGCTCGGATATAAAAGGAGCGTGCGGAAGCAACAGAATTCATGCTCATTCCAAACATGTACAAAAGCTTCAAGTTGTCCAAAACCGATTCTGGCAAAAGGCCACTGGTTCGCCTTGGTACGTACGCAACGTAGACCTCCACCGTGATCTTGATCTCGAGTCGATTGCCCTTTTCATAAAGCACGCTTCCCAGCGGCATTATGACCTGGCTGCAAACCATACGATCCCTCTGATATCCTCCATCCCCGACTACCCCACAGAGCCTCCCTCTGACCAGTCCTTCCGTAGACCAAGACACGTTCTTGGTGATCCCGATGACCCTATCACTGCCGCTAATGCGGTAGTGACGTCATCCAGTTAAGACAGAGAAAACACTACACCCTTACACCGACCTCGCCAGCGAGGTCGACGAACCTTCTAAGTACCTTCTGTACCTTACGCCTAAAACGGTACAAGCATGTTCCGGGGCGTTTTGCCCGTTCCTCCCTAACCGGCAACAGCCCAAGCCGAGGTCCGTACCTAAGTGGTGCCCTTGTGCTAGTTGCCCCAACCTAACTTTGCAGGTTGAGCGCCATCTGCGCTCACCAAAAGCCCGGTAACGCAGTCATGGCCTCAGGCGGCCAACTGCATTAAAATCCATTCGAAAAAAAAAAACAGAATTCGTTCTTACATCGTTAGCCGAGTGCACACGTTTTAATGAACAAAATACAAAATCAAGTTCAAAGTCAGTTTGTGGTCAAGTAATAAAATCTTAGTAAAACCTCTTTTTTGTTTTCCTCATTTGAACGAGACCCACTGGAAAGCCCCTAAGTTGCCTTATGCCGTTCTGAGAGATAGTGATCATCCGACATCCGACTTATACCTTCTGATTGCAGGTTGTCGTCTATCCCTGCGTATCATGTCCCGAGAGACGGCAGCCTAGAGTCGTACCGCGACTTCCTAGACCTGCTGCCGAGCTACGAGCGCGCAGAGTCAGTTGGCCAGCACGCGTCCGCTGACGTCGCCACGCTGGCGCAGGTGAGCACACACCACATGTCCCGAGAGACGGCAGCCTAGAGTCGTACCGCGACTTCTTAGACCTGCTGCCGAGCTACGAGCGCGCCGAGTCCGTCGGCCAGCACGCGTCCGCTGACGTCGCCACGCTGGCGCAGGTGAGCACACACCACATGATCATATCTAGATATTATAGTTTTCATCTGTGTCTAGTTCATAATCCAGTTTAATCTTTTCCTTATTAGGGTGAATGCTCACGCTTGAGGCGCGAGATTCAAATTTTTGAGTGTTTTTTGCCCATTACAGCTCATCAACACTTCTTCAGATAGCTAAAGTTGAGTTCGCGAGAACTAGGAGATTTAACACACATGTTTTAATTGATAGTACTTCATAAATATCATTAGTTTAGCTACGATACCCATAAAAAAAAAACACTGTAAAAATGTGTTTAGGGGGTATCATAGTTAAACTGATGATATTTATGAGATACTATCAATTAAAACATGTGTGTTAAGTCTCTTAGTTCTCGCGAACTCAACTTTCGCTATCTGAAGAAGTGTTGATGAGCTGTAATGGACAAAAAACACCAAAAAATTGGAATTTCGTGCCTCAAGTGTTAGCTTCCACCTTAAGACTTACACCGGTATTCTAAGTCGTTCCTCCAACTTTCTTCGATTCTACTCAGCCTCTCTCGAGGAAATTTTGTATTCAAATTCTATAAAATCCCCAATTTTAAAAACCCTAGTGATCCAGGTAAAACTACCAAATGACTGGACTACTAGAAATTTCAATACTATCTATGTTTAATTTCATAAGAGAACGACTTAAAATGGCTTATATGCGAGATCAGTTCTTTGCTACGGTCTACGCAATACCTACTTATCTGCAGAAGAGATAAGAGCGTCTTGTGTGAGGCCGTAGTTATCTGTTTGCAGTTACGAAATAATTGGTTTAATTTGTAGGATGCGCTGATCATGTGCTCCACGCTGTTCGCGCTGGCGTCCACGGGCGGCGGGGGAGGGAGCGAGGGGGCAGATCAGAAGGTACCTTAATTTTTATTCATCATTGAGTCCCAAATTTAGCAGGTAAAGATGCATCGATCGCAAGGTCGTTCATTTAAAGACCTATGCAGTTCAAACTTCAGACAAAACACAGCGCCTGATTTCTGTTTTATTTACTTTTTACAAGCTCAAATATAAGGTATTACAAGGTCAAATAACTAACAAACTAACAGAAGTCAATACTTCTCCTGTCAGTTTGTTAGTATATTTGAAACAAAACTTCTGTTATAGTAGAGGATCCGCACGAGAGACAACCTTCACCCATCTGTATAATTGATGAATAGTATATTATGCAATTAGTGAATAAAGGAGTTATTTGCACAAGAAGTTTGTATGTCGAGTTTGCTTTGCACATGGATTTTGTATCGAGTATTTTTTCGCAAGGAGGTTTTATAGGAGTTGTTATTGGAGGGTGTAGCATTGTGATGGAGGCTCGAGTATTGGTGTGTTCTAAAATCAAACACCAAAATAGTGAATAGTGCTTTTTATTCACTGTTTTCAGTGCATAAAATAAGCTTTTTAGAGGGGGAATGGTATAAAAGTATTTTGTATGTTATTTAACCCTTCGTGCGTGAGTCCGACTAGCGATTGGCTGGTTTTTAAACTTTTAACGAATCATAGTCTGGACAGGAATTTTTCAGACAACCCACTTGAGATATATTTTCTAATATATTAAATTACATATAAAATACATTTCATCCATTAAACAGATGGGTGAAGGTCCTCTCTAGAGCGGATCTCACACTATTAGTTTGTTTGTATATTTAGACAAATCTTGCAACAAAATTTTAAACAATTTCCTCCCAACCGATTTTGCTAAAATTTCGCATGAGGTGTGTATACGTGTAGCGTAAACACACTGGTGTCATCATCAATCGTTGACGTCATCAAGTTGATGATGGAGACCTGTACTTATTTGACGCATCTTTCCCGTGGCAGGTTGACGACCTAGCGGCAGAGATGATCTTAAAACTACCCAACAAGATAGACGTGGAGACCACGGAGCGGATGATGGGCCCCGAGATCGTGATGCCGATGTGCGTGTCGCTACTACAGGAGCTCAGCTACTACAACGTGCTCATATCCTCCATCACAGCGGGCCTCAAGGTAGCACACTAGATAGACGTGGAGACCACGGAGCGGATGATGGGCCCCGAGATCGTGATGCCGATGTGCGTCTCGCTACTACAGGAGCTCAGCTACGACAACGTGCTCATATCCTCCATCACCGCGGGCCTCAAGGTAGCACACTAGATAGACGTGGAGACCACGGAGCGGATGATGGGCCCCGATATCGTGATGCCGATGTGCGTCTCGCTACTACAGGAGCTCAGCTACTACAACGTGCTCATATCCTCCATCACCGCGGGCCTCAAGGTAGCACACTAGATAGACGTGGAGACCACGGAGCGGATGATGGGCCCCGATATCGTGATGCCGAAAAATTCCCCTTTGAAAGAAAAGTTGCGGAACCCCCCAGACTTTTCGAGAAAAAAAATAAAGAAAATTTTGAGGTTAAGTATGGAATTTATAAAAAAAGGTCTTGTTGATGTAGGAATTTACTTTATTTGCCATCGATTTAATGGGGGAGTGGTAAAACACCACCTGTGAGTGGGGAGTTGCGGAAACCTCACAAAATACTGTAAAATACTTAAATACCTACTGTAGGTAGGTATTAATACATAAGTCGTTAAAATACTGTAGGCCGTTCAAGTTAAGGTAGATAGGATATTATAAAGGCTATTGGGTATTGGCGTGCAAGTGTTGGTTCTGGTTCGCTGCGGGCCCCACCGGGCCACGCTCGCCTTCGGCTCGCTCGCAGCTCACGTGCTGATCATGTTCTCTAGTGTTTTAAGTTCATGTCGGATCGTCACTCACTTTGAAGTACGAGACACCGTTATTACATAGTCTATTGTATATTGGCGTGCAACAATGTTAAAATAAATGACAAATAATAAAAAATGTAGCTCCAGTGCAGGTTTCCATACCTAAGGTGGATGCACACGCTTGTGGAGCGAAATTATTTTTTTTGATCGTAGCTAAATTTATGATATTTATGAGATACTGTCAATTAAAACATGTGTATTAAGTCTCCTAGTTATCGCGAACTCAACTTTCGCTATCTGAAGAAGTGTTGATGAGCTGTAATGGGCAAAAAACACTAAATTTTGAATTTTGCGCCGCAAGCGTGAGCTTTCACCTTAAATCGGACAAGCGGTTCTTGAGATATTAACCAAACTTTATACCCGGTTTTTGCATCTTTCCCCTACCCTCTCACCGCCGTCCACCACTTTAGAATGCGACAACCGGTCTATTCTTGTTCAGGAGATCATGTTGAACCATGGACTTAGTATACAAAGCCTTGTATACTAAGTCCTTGTGTTGAACACAGTAATTCTGGTTGTCGGCGCGGGACTCGTCTGTCCAAAGAGGACAGAGAGGAGGAGGAGGAGGTTGGTTGGTCTGCCATTCGACCATTTGAGTAGTGGCCTCTGCTAAGTAGGTATACAAACTGTTTAGTATAATTAATTAGTCAAACAAACTTACCCTGTAAGTGATGTTCGACTGGAATTATGCCGTGTTGTACATTTGTTTAAGGCTTTAAACAAATGTATACGCGAAGAGTAGAACGGACCGTTACTACAAAGTTTTCTCTTCATCATCTTCGGACGAGACTACATAGGCATAATTTGCTTGTCCTTGTTTTTGACACTTTAGTTGTTAAGCAAAAAAACATTACCAATTATTTAATGACATTTGAATTGTCTTTTTTTCTTAACATATTTTTTTTTGTAATGTAAAACAGAATGGATAACATGATTATCGAGCTCCAGTTCACACGTGCTAACAATCCAATCATCATAATATTATCGAGCTCCAGTTCACACGTGCTAACAATCCAATCATCATAATATTATCGAGCTCCAGTTCACACGTGCTAACAATCCAATCATCATAATATTATCGAGCTCCAGTTCACACGTGCTAACAATCCAATCATCATAATATTACTACTAATGATAGGAATATCACAGGCATATTTGGTATACGGGCGGATTTTCCCGAGATAAGATGTTTTGTAAGTAGTATTATTAGAGCTTTTTTGTGAAAGAGTTCGTCCGGGGAAGTACTACCACCATACCTATTTCTGCCGCAAAACAGTAGTGCTCGCATTGCTGTGTTCCGGTTTGAAGGGTAAGGGTGCCGGTGAAATTACAGGCACATGAGACTTTTCATCTTTATGTCTCAGGGTGGCGGGCGCAGTGCAATGCGACATAGGGCACGTCCTAGGTGGACGTGACGTGTAATAATGCACTGTTCATAGGCAGAGCGTACCGCTTATCATCAGGTGGGCTATCTGCTCGTTCCGTCATTCTAAGTAGTATAAAAAAGCCCTATTTTTTTTTATGAAATAAATAGGCAAACTAGCATAGTGGTCACCGTCGCTTATAGACAACAGCGGCAACACCCGGGGTATTGTCGATTTGCTGCTTTTGACTTATTTCTTTCAAATAACTTGTTTATTTTACGTTCACTTGAAATCGTAGACGGGTAAAGACCAACATTTTGACGCATTAGCCCTGTGTAAAATTTCCCAACCATTTTTCTTAAAAACTATGTGAGATAGAATTTTACGGTTTTCTATACTAAATTAAATGGTTATTTGTCCACTATCAATCCTCTTACGGGGCTCTTTCCGCCATTTTTAGGGTTCCATAAAAAAAAATACGGAACCCTTATGGATTCGTCATGTCTGTCTGTCTGTCCGAGTATGTCACAGCCACTTTTTTCCGAAACTATAAGAGCTATGCTGTTGAAACTTGGTAAGTAGATGTACTATGTGAACCGCAAAAAGATTTTCAAACAAAAATAGAAAAAAAAACAATAAATTGTTGGGGTTCCCCATACTTAGAACTGAAACTCAAAAAACTTTTTTTCATCATACCCATACGTGTGGGGTATCTATGGATAGGTCTTCAAAAATGATATTGAGGTTTTTAATATAATTTTTTTTCTAAACTGAATAGTTTGCGCGAGGGACACTTCCAAAGTGGTAAAAAGTGTGTCCCCCCCCGTAACTTCTAAAATAAGAGAATAATAAAACTAAAAAAAATATATGATGTACATTACCATGTAAACTTTCACTCAAAATTGGTTTGAACGAGATCTAGTAAGTAGTTTTTTTTAATACGTCATAAATCGTAATCCATCCAAGAACTTTTATATTGTTACTTGCTGCTACGGAACCCTTCATGGGCGAGTCCTGCTCGCACTTGGCCGCTTTTTGTAAAGAGATGTCGTCCACTTTTATTTTGTTTGTTTTCCTGATGTTTTTTTGAGTTATTAAATGACGTTCGCGGAATGTGACTTTCGGGCAATAGGACGTTCGGAGAAATACTGAGTTGACATTCCGGTAATAGGACGTATAGTGCCAGAAGGAAAAAAACAAACGAAAATTGCGCGGTTGGGCCCTGGACTATGTAGTACAGGCAAATTAGGCGATTTTTAGCAAAAGTGTGGAAGTAATTAGATGTAGTCACAAAACCTTTTCTAATTGTTTTGTTTGGCTTGAAAATCACCTCTAATATAACTTTCAGCAAATTCACCTCCCCGGAACAGGGTGAAATAGGTTGAAAACCTTATAATACCCGTAACTTAATGGGGAAAATAGATGTAGTCGGTGCAATTTGGCATACACTTAAGACCGTTATGATCTACATTTGCACCAAGTATTTTTTTAATCCGACTTACGGAACATACGAAAAAAAAAACATTTCTAAAAAAATCTTTTTTTCTGTATTGCGGTTCGGGGGAAATTGAAGTAGTCGGTGCAAATTGACAGAATTACCAGAAAAATGGGCCAAATAAATTACCAGGTTTGCACCTGGGTACCTCACACGGAAGTCACTTTTTCCATATTTTATTGTCGCTCTACTTCGGGGAAATTTCAGGCAATTCTGGAATTTCACTTAAACTTATTCATTTGATTAGTACAACATTCGCCAGCCATTGAATACTGGAATTTATATACGGAACATGCATTTTTTAAGTATTATATATGTAAGTTCAGTGCGGTGCTAAGAAACTAATATATATACTGTGGCGCTACACTGCTAACACTGTCCCCCGACCGCGGGGTGCATCCGTATTGATCCCAGAAAATCATCCCACGAGCTGAAAGTAATAATAATTATTCCGGATTCATACAATTATAAAACTTCTAAAACGAGTGAAAGTAACGTCAGCAAAAAAATATGTTATTATGGAACATCTATTTATTTCTATTAAAACTTCCGTGAGTAATATTCATAATTGAAAAAACCGGTAATAACTCACGTAGGTACTTGTTCCGAGTTAAGGAACAAGGAGTCCTTGAGGAAGGGGGTATTAAGTCCCAGAAACTCGAGTCGGGTGTTTAACTCGGAACAAGTACCTACGTGAGTTATTACCGGTTTTTTCAATTATCTATTTATTTCATTAAATTGTTGGTATAAAATAATCAACAAAGTAATAATATATACAGTGTGTCCCAAAAAGTAGTGTCAAGCCGAAGTCCAAAGAAAGGTTACCCCCAGAGATACCCGAATCACCCCCATTTCGCGATTTTTAGTAGTTTTCGAGTTATGTGTGTATGTAAGACAATCGGAGCTCTTACACTTTTTTGGCCATTGTGGCTCGATTCGTTGAGGTAGAGGCCTGTTTTTTTTTTTGTTATAAATAAGCTAAATACTAGGGCTACCTTGTCTGATAGCATTTACATCAATAGCACCTACTATTGCATTAAAATAAAAATAATAATATGAAGATATATATTTTTTTTGCCTAAACTCCTACTTTCAATGAACGTTTAAAAAAAAACACAATCTTTTTCATCCAAACCTATCTTAAAAACATGGCTGATGTGACAGCTATTAGTCATGTAACCTTGTTCCAGATTCTTGCACAGGATCATAAAAACACTCAATTTAATAAAAGTTAGTTCGAAAAAGAGTTTTTGAAAATGTTGTGCAAGTCGGAATTAAAAAAAAATGTGATTAAAAAAAAATAAAAAAAAGGTCGAACCATACGGTTGGTGGCCTCACAGCCACCAACCGGACTCACCAGCTACCTGCTGTCTACCAGCTGTCTCCAGCCCTACCTGCTGCTACCAGCCTGCCACGATCTACCTCGCAGACAAGGGGCGCGCTCTTCATCATGACGTCTAGACCACGTGCTTCCGATCTACAGCTCACAGGACAGTACCGTGGAGAGTCCACACCTGTTCTTGGGTTCCGTACTACGCGTGTCCAAGTGTTCTTTTCTACAAGCGTGCCCTTTTGAGACATAACCTACTGCTGAGATTGAGACCCTTGATCAAACCCCGGCCCATAGCCGTCTGGCCTTCTGCCTGCTACTCTGGCCCTCTGCCTGCACTTCTGCCTGCACTTCTGCCTTCAGCATACTACTAAAGACTCTAAGTATAACGAACTATTCAGTGACCTTATTGTTAGCATTTTAAGTTTAATATATGTATAAAAATATCCTATTCGTTTATCTACCTACTCCTAGCTCTTCTATCAGGTAGGATAGGAACCTAAAACCTAGACTACCTACCTGTCCACGGCTGCACCGTGACAATAGGAATTGAAAACCTTCCGATATTACATGCCCTAAACGTGACAAACAAGCAGACGGCCCGCCTGATGTAAAGCAGTCACCGCCGCCTATGGACAACACCCACGGTATTGCAAACGCGCTGCCTACCATTAAGATCCCTATTGATGTTTCTCTTGAATTTACCCTTATTGTATAATTTATAAATATTTGTACTATCTGCAGATGCATTTGTACTATGTTCAGGATGTTTTTAATGTTATGTTATATGTTTTCGTTGGGTATTTTCTATGTATAATAAAAAAAAATGTAATGTATTGTATTAAAGTATATCAGTTATCTAGAACCTATAACACAAGCTCTGCTTAGCTTGGGGCTAGATAATGTTGTGTGAACTGTCCAGCATTATTTATTTATTAAATATTTATTTATGATGGTGACAGCGAGCTGATCTGATGATGGAGCGGAACTCCTCGATGGATGATAGTAGATTACTGGAAAAACTGTAGAGGTTATTTATTTTTACTTCTTTGCTTATATCCCAAAAGTTGCACAGTCTAAAATTAAATTAAAACTAGTTTTGAAACGTCTATGATTGTTTCACTTTTTTACCCTTTCTTTGGCCCCAATATCTTCTACAACCCCCGAACCAATTTAGCTCATAACCTTACACAAATTGGACTAATACTATATACCCATCTACCAAATTGTATAAAGAATACTAGTTTTATAAAGAATATATCAACAGTTCGCAAGTTATCTTCAGACAAACATACAAACATACGAACGCCAATTGTTAATAATTTGCATCCAACATAAATATATGAAAATGTTATTAAGGCATTTTTCTGTCTGACCGTACTAATATCCATTGTTAAAGGCCGTGGCGTGGTATGAATCCGGGCTACATTTTGCGATTAATATGGACAAATATACAATTTTATTATTGGTGGGATGAACGACAGACAGGCCTACATTTTGGAATGAATCTGCACCCCACCCACGCCGTTGATTTCTTATTAAGATCTGTTATTAAGAAGTACTTCCGGTACGAAATTTGTGGTTTTTTTTACGTGCGAATGTGGTAAACTGATAGTATATACCATAATAAAATTTGCACGACTACATAAGTTTCCCCCGAAGTACAATTTACAAAAAAAGAAAAAAAACTATGTTCCGTAATTCGCTGAGGTGTGCAAAACTAATATAATGTTTATAATACTTATAGAAACCTTATGTAAGTTTGCACCGACTACATAAATTTCCCCCGAGCTGCAAACTAAAAAAAACAAATTCACAGTGTTTCCCACTATGCACGTAGTTGTAATTAAAATCCATAACGCACTAAGACTGTCTCTATAAGTAATTGAACTTGCACTTAACACTTTTTTGTTTTTTCAAAAGTTATAATTTTTCAAAGTTTGTACCTAATATTTAAAAGCCTTCCGTATGCGCCAGAAACGGTGCAAACCAGGGATAAGCTTCTATTCGTGTCATCTATCGATTCCATAAGAATCCACGACTACTCGACTTAGGGCAACACTTTTTGCTAATTTGCCTGTACTATATGTACGTACAGTAAATGTTCAGTGCTAGTTGTTTTGACAGGAGCTACGTCGCGCTATCGAAGGCTTGGTCGTGATGTCAGACAAGCTGGAATCCATGTACTCCTGCATCTTTGAGGGCAAAGTGCCGACCTTCTGGCAGAAAGGTTGGGTTACATGCTTTATTAGCGTACTTATTAGTTTGTACTTAGCGTATAAATTGTTTTTTTTTTTTTTTTTTTCTCTTTCTTTATATAAATATAATAATTGTGTACCTCTGTACCTTATTGATAGTATTTGACTTGTAAAATAACATTTTACCAATAAAGTATCTGTATCTGTATCTGTATCTGTATCTGTATTACGGTTATATTACATTATTTATCACGCTTAGATTATAATATGTATTACTCGTAGATTATATTATTTTTTACACGTAGATTATATTATTTATTATGATTAAATTATATTATTTATTACGGTTAGATTACGTTATTTGTTACGATTAGATTACATGATTTATTACGGTTAGATAACATTATTTATTACGGTTTGATTTCATTATTTATTACGGTTAGATTACGTTATTTATAACGGTTAGGTTACATTCGTTATAACGCTTAGATTATATTATTTAATACGGTTAAATTAAATTGTTTATTACGGTAAGATTACATTCGTTACTAAGCTTAGATTATATTATTTAATATGGTTAAATTATATTATTTATTACGGTTAGATTACATTCGTTACTAAGCTTAGATTATATTATTTAATATGGTTAAATTATATTATTTATTACGGTTAGATTACATTCGTTACTAAGCTTAGATTATATTATTTAATATGGTTAAATTATATTATTTATTACGGTTAGATTACATTCGTTACTAAGCTTAGATTATATTATTGAATATGGTTAAATTATATTATTTATTACGGTTAGATTACATTATTTATTACACTTAGATTATATTATTTAATTTGGTTAGATTATATTATTTAATACGGTTAAATTATATTATTTATTACGCTTAGATTATATTATTTAGTACGGTTAAATTATATTATTTATTACGGTTAGATTATATTATTTAATACGGTTAAATTATATTATTTATTACGCTTAGATTATATTATTTAGTACGGTTAAATTATATTATTTATTACGGTTAGATTACATTGTTTATTACGCTTAGATTATATTATTTAATACGGTTAGATTATATTATTTATTACGATTAGATTACATTATTTATTACATTTAAGTGACATTCTTTCTTACGGATAGGCATGGTATAATAATATACTTCACCAGATATGCTTCTTCAAGATCCGATGGTCACGTGGTAAAACCAGCCTACGTCATCACCAATGACAATGGGGAGACACACTGCTTATTTATCTCGCTAGGTTGCGCATTATCGCTGGTATTGTTTCATAGCCAAACATGGTCCATCAATGTTAAAAAAAAAAACTATTAAAAGTGTCAAATATCACTGGATAATTTTAGTAAATAAACATTAAATAATAGTCTGGTATAAAACATGCCTCGGTCTAGTGCATTTCAGTGTAAAAATAAAGTACACACCGTTTCCCTTCTTATAAGAAAAAGACAAGACCACTAAATGACAAGCACCAGCGATGGTGGCGCCATCTGAGATTAGTTTTTCCTGTGGCTCCCCATTGAGACATCCAGTCTCTGTGCTACCAGTAGAGTGTAATCTAACTCGCCGACCCCCTTATATTACCTGTCCGATCAGATATAACTACGAGAATAGGACGCAGCAGTTAGGCTACGAGGAAATTAATTTCTCGCTGTGAAATCAGTCAGGCAACCTAGTTTAGGTCGCGAGGAAACGCCCCAGATTTTGTTTTTGGTCAGATAATAGTTTTAAGTTCCCCTTCGTAGGTCGGTTACGTGACACGTCGGCGACAACCCGCTTATGTCTAGCGACGTACCTATATACGTTTAGACAACGGTATGTTTGCGCCACTTTGGCCGCTAAATACATGGTTAGAGTAACATAATGTTATATACTCGTACTTTACCTAATTCTGCCGCAAAGTAGTAGTGCTCGCATTGCTTTGTTCCGGTTTGAAGGGTAAGGGTGCCGGTGACATTACAGGCACATGAGAATTTTCATCTTTATGTCTCAGAGTGGCGGGCGCAGTGCAATGCCACATAGGGCGCGTCCTAAGTGGACGTGACCTATGAGGTAATGCACTGTTCGTAGGCAGAGGTTACCGCTTAACATCAGGTGGGCCATCAGCTTGTTCCGCCATTCAAGAAGTATATAAAAAAAAATGGATAGAGTAAAGAGAGACGCGACTATTAGGGTAAAATAATAGCCAAATTGTTTTCTAAAAATGTCTTGTCAGGCCGTCCATCAATGAAAGCGCTGGGCTCGTGGTGCCGAGAGCTGTTCCTGCGAGGCGCGCACCTCCTCGCGTGGGCCAACGCCCCACGCTCGCCCCCTACGCTCTGTTGGCTGCCGGCCTTGGTCGCGCCCACTGGCTTCCTGACAGCTGTTATGCAGGTAGCCACTTCAAATAAATAAAGAATAATGTCGACCTCTGTGGCGCGGCTGGAGAAGGTACACCTGGCACGCAGAAGGTTGCGGGTTCGATTCCCGCCTCAGAACTAATATTTGTATGATCTATAGTTCAGGGTAATTTATTTGTATCATAAAAAATATCTATCTATGTAATGTATTGTATTAAATATATCAGTTATCTAGTACCCATAACACAAGCTCTGCTTAGCTTGGGGCTAAAATAAATAAATAAATAATGCTGGACAGTTCACACAACATGATCTATGATGATCATGATTATTTATTTTATTTAATGATAACTAAATATAAATGCAAGATACGTGTAAAAACGACACATCGATTTTCTTTTCAGTAATTTAATGAAAGTGACAGCGTATCTATACATTTTCTAAAAACTAAATTATTTATTTAATAAAGTTGTTTATTCATTTATTTATATGTCAGTTCATTCAGATACCAGTAAAGTAGTTACTGAAAGTTTTGTTACCAAGCTTCTAAATTATAATCATAGAGAGCTAACTATTGCGAGTGGGCAAGTGCCAACCATAGTGGTTGGACTTTCCACATACCTACTACCACTTTACCACACGTAAAGTGTGGGGGGCACGCTTGGCCGGTTGCTTGCTGTTCCTGAACACGAACATTGAATTGTTCAACAGAATGTTTGTTATATTACAGACAACTGCTCGAGCTGAGTGCTGGCCCATCGACACCCTCGGCTGGGAGTTCACAGTGATGCCTCTCGAGGAGCAGTCATTCGTGCGCCCGCCGAGGGACGGAGGCGTCTATGTCAGGTACGTACAGGACTTGTCTGCACACTGCCGTGTGTCTAGTTCACAGTGATGCCTCTCGAGGAGCAGTCATTCGTGCGCCCGCCGAGGGACGGAGGCGTCTATGTCAGGTACGTACAGGACTTGTCTGCACACTGCCGTGTGTCTAGTTCTCAGTGATGCCTCACGAGGAGCAGTCATTCGTGCGCCCGCCGAGGGACGGAGGCGTCTATGTCAGGTACGTACAGGACTTGTCTGCACACTGCCGTGTGTCTAGTTCTCAGTGATGCCTCGCGAGGAGCAGTCATTCGTGCGCCCGCCGAGGGACGGAGGCATCTATGTCAGGTACGTACAGGACTTGTCTGCACACTGCCGTGTGTCTTGTTCTCAGTGATGCCTCGCGAGGAGCAGTCATTCGTGCGCCCGCCGAAGGACGGAGGCGTCTATGTCAGGTACGTACAGGACTTGTCTGCACACTGCCGTGTGTCTAGTTCACAGTGATGCCTCGCGAGGAGCAGTCATTCGTGCGCCCGCCGAGGGACGGAGGCGTCTATGTCAGGTACGTACAGGACTTGTCTGCACACTGCCGTGTATCTAGTTCACAGTGATGACTCTCGAGGAGCAGTCATTCGTGCGTCCGCCGAGGGACGGAGGCGTCTATGTCAGGTACGTACAGGACTTGTCTGCACACTGCCGTGTGTCTAGTTCACAGTGATGCCTCGCGAGGAGCAGTCATTCGTGCGTCTGCCGAGGGAAGGAGGCGTCCATGTCTGGTACGTACAGGACTTGTCTGCACACTGCCGTGTGTCTAGTTCAGTGATGCCTCGCGACGAGCAGTCATTCGTGCGTCCGCCGAGGGACACAGAGGGTTTTAAAACAGTTAAAACCTATCACGAAGGTTAGCACGGTTTTGTTGTAAATATATGTTCGGAGTTAAACTTCAGAGTAGGTACTGATATTTCAATATTTTATGAAAAGAGCGAATTGGCTCTTTTCTGTGGGAACGAAAGAACACTCCACCAATCGCCCATACACATACTCATAGTTTTGCCTCGATCCACTGACTTCCTGCGTCCTCAATGCGTAATGCCTTTGGTCCGGTTTGTGGTCACTCGACAACCTTTATTCCTCATCGGTTATCACTTCTGCGAGCTCTATGGCCTATCCATTATCACTTCTACTAGCTGATAGGCTGATGATGATAATGATGACATGCTGGAATAAAGCGGCTTGCTTTATTCGCAGGTCAAGATTAATGCAATTTTCGTAAGAGGATGTTCCGTCAAATAAAAGAATGTCCCGTAGCCGAAATAAATTTTTAACCCCCGACTAAAAAAGAAGGGGTGTTATAAGTTTAACGTGTGTGTGTGTGTGTGTGTGTGTGTGTGTGTGTGTGTGTGTCTGTCTGTCCCATCGTAGCTCCCGAACGGATGAACCGATTTCGTTTTTTTGTTGTTTGAAAGGTATATTTGACGGGAGTGCTCTTAGCTTTGTTTGATCAAAATCGGTTCAGCTGCTCAGCGTTGGGAGTTTTTTTAATTATTACAAAATTAATTACTTGTATTTTTTATTTATTTTATTTTATTCTTTTTGGAAAACTTACAGCTAGGTACACAAATAAACAAGTAAAATAAATATAAAATGGAGAGCCAATTAAAAGTTTCCACACATATTGTACAATTTAACAAGAAATAAAAAATAATAAGCAGACACACGAATTACTAAAGCATATAAAACAACAGTCTATAATTTAGGTATCAAAGTAAAGTAAATATTAAAATCACACGCTTTAATGTTGTTTTTTTTAATTAATATAATATAAACTACTTGGATGATGGAACGAGCAAGAGGCCCACCTGATGTTAAGCGGTAACCTCTGCCTATGAACAGTGCATTACCTCATAGGTCACGTCCACCTACGACGCACCCTACGTGGCATTGCACTGCGCCCGCCACCCTGAGACATAGATGAAAAGTCTCATGTGCCTGTAATTTCACCGGCACCCTCTTACCCTTCAAACCGGAACACAGCAATGCGAGCACTACTGCTTTGCGGTAGAAATAGGTATGGTGGTAGTTCTTCCCCGGACGAACTCTTTCACAAAAAAGCTCTACTACTACTAAGCTTGTGGAGGAGGTATTGATCAATGCAGTACTCGTTGTGTCAGTGTGTGCCGTACACTGGTTCCAGGGGCCAGTACCTGGAGGGCGCCAGCTGGTTCAAGAAGGAGAGCTACCTACAGGAGCCGCTGCCCATGCAGCTGGTGTTCCCGATGTCCCCCATACACTTCAAGCCCATCCGCGCCACTGGACGACGCGTCAGAAGTAAGCACTAACACTTACATACATACATAGATACACGCCTTTATTCCCCAGAGGGGGGCAGGCAGGACCTCAATGGGCCTCTTTTCACAGTGGGTTCCACCATAGTGGCAAGTGGTGAGCTCATCGCCGCCATTGCTTCCCACGACTGACTCGGCTAACGCTTTTTTTCCAGTAATAACACATTCCATAATAAGCTAGCAGCCAGGACAAATCTTATACCAACTAATCTTGTCTTAGCCCGTGTAATCCCTTAGTCGGCTCTTACGACATCCACGGGAAGAGATTGAGGGGTCTATTCTTGGGATATTAATAGGATAGTTAGGCATTTGGTGAAGTAGTCATTTTTTATGCGCAAGCGCGCCACGTCCCTGGTGCGCAGGTTGCGGGCCAGCTCCAACACCGTGCTGGCAATGATTGCTGCTAGGGTGGATTATGCTTATACTAGGCACTGCTGTGAGCGACACCTGCCCAGCAATCCTATTTGTTTTTAAGGTTTTTATTGTGTATGTGTGTACGTATCTATCTTTTCACTATAGGACAAGCAGGCGCACGGCTCGGTACCACCCTTACCTCATTAGTATACCCTCTATTCGTACTTAACGTTTCAGTTCTACCTTTATAATGAGAACTGCTAAGGATTGGAATACACTACCGTCGTCTGTGTTTCCTGAAAACTATAATCTGGGTCTCTTCAAGGCTAGAGTGAATAGGTGCCTTCTAGACGTTTGTGCTCCATCTTCGGCCGCATCGTCACTTACCAACAGGTAAGATCGTGGTCAAACAAAGGCCTATTGTAAAAAAAAAAACTATTTTCCTTTATGAGTTTTGCTCGAAATAAATGTATTTGATTAGATTAGATTTTGGTAAAGTAAACATTATGTACCTAATCTTATTCTTTTCTGAGGGCTATTATTATTCTAATACACATAATACAATTTTACTCGTTATTTTTCTTGCTTTACACACTGATTCTTTGGGGCGGTGCACTTAGCCCCTCATCGTCACCAGCCAGTGACACGTCCACTGATGGATGAGGCCTCCCTCATAGCATGCAATGAGAGATTTGCCATAGTCACCATGCTTGGCAGGCTGAATGTGATCGCAGTTATGGTGTTGAGTGCTCAGGTGAATATCACTGGTGTAATACCTTAGTTGACTTTTAAGACATCTACGGAAGGAGACGGGAGGGGTCAATCCTTAGGCGCAAGCCAGATGAAGAGACGTATAAGGCGAGAACGCGTCGCGGACAGGCCGGAGACGAGACACGGACGCGACTTTTGAAATTATATAGAAGAGACGGGGCGCAGACGCGACGGTACACGTTGACTGTGCGAGCGAGCGAGACCCGCCCGGCAGGCATGCCACTCCGCGCCCCGTCCTCGCCCTCGCCGCGTCCGTGCCCCGTCTCTCCTGTGTGTTTTGAACAAAAGGCGCGGACGTAAAAGCGTTGCGCCCGCGCCCCGTCTATTCTGTGTTTTGCGTCGCGATGCTTCTGTACATTTTGTATGAAAGGGACGCGGAAGAGACAAATGTCCGCGCCCCGTCTGCGTCTTGCGTATGTCTGGCCCGCACCTAAGGCATGACACAACAATGACTGACGCCACAATCACTTCAGTACGAGCGCTTATGTGGCAAGTAAGACAGTTGTCCCTTTTTTAACATTGATAGACCTTCGTTTGACCGCGATCTCACCTGTTGGTAAGAGACGATGCGGCCGACGATGAAGCGCAAAGGCACCTATTCGCTCTATTTATAGAACGAATAATACAATTAATACAAATAACTAGGTATGTAGGTACAACATTTAACAAGTAATTAATTTTGTTAAAATTAAAAAAAAAACCCTACGCTGAACGGCTTAACCGATTTTGATCAAACATAACTATGCCACTTCCGACAAATTCACCTTTATAACAAATAAAAAAGAAATCTGTTCATCCGTTCGGGAGCTACGTTGGGACAGACAAACACACACAGACACGTCAAACTTATAACACCCTTTCGTTTTTCGTCGGGGGTAAAAATAAGAATGGAACAGTTGAGCTACCTAAAGACCGATGCAAGCAATGTAAAGGTAGCTCAACTGATCCAAATCACTACCAGACGGAATCATCCCTTGCCAGTTGCCACGCTGAATAGCAATACGCCATATAAGAGCCAGCTCTCGGGTCACGCGTCGCATAAAGGTACTCTTGCCTTGAAAAGACTCAGATTATAGTTTTGGGGAAAGACGGACGGTGGCAGTGTTTTTTTTTTAACTATGATATACCCTCTATTGACCGCGATCTCACTTGTTGGTAGGTGACGATGCGGCCGACGTTGGAGCACGAAGATCTAGAAGGCATCTATTCACTCTTTTTTTTTTATGAAACTAATAGGCTAGCTTACGGCCCACCTGATGTAAAGTGGTCACCGTCGCTTATAGACACCGGCAACACCGGGGGTATTGTCGATGCGCTGCCTACCCTGAAGGAAAAAAAAAGATAAAAAAATAAAAAAAGATACCTAAAGAGAATGGAATATTATAGTTTTCAGGAAAGACAGACGACGGCATCTTGTTCCATTCCTTAGCTGTTTGCATTGCAAAGGTTGAACCGAAACGCTTAGTGCGAATTTTGGGTATACTGATGATAGAGGAATTGTGGGTAATTCCACTCCTTACTATAGGCCGACAGCTTAAGGTGAATGCTCACGCTTGTGGCGCGAGATTCAAATTTTTAGTGTTTTTTGCCTATTATACTGCTCATCAACACTTCTTCAGGTATCAAAAGTTGAGTTCGCGAGAACCAGGAGACTTAACACACATGTTTTAATTGATAGTATCTCATAAACATCATCAGTTTAGCTATGATACCCTTTAAACACATTTTTACAGTGTTTTTTTTTTGTTTAGGGGTATCATAGCTAAACTGATGATATTTATGAGATACTATCAATTAAAACATGTGTGTTAAGTCTCCTAGTTCTCGCGAACTCAACTTTTGCTATCAGAAGAAGTGTTGAAGAGCTGTAATGGGCAAAAAACACCAAAAAAAATGAATTTCGCGCCGCAAGCGTGAGCATCCACCTTAACTCGCAATCTCCTGAGCGGGAAGAAGGGAGCGGGGGGAGATGTTTCCTGGGGGATGAGAGGGGTGCGCGGAGCTGAGTGCTCACGTCAAGCGCGGCAGTGCGCTGGCGGTTACGGATGCTTAGATATAAACGCATAAGGTAAACGACTTGCCAAGATGAATCCCAAGATGAATCGCTCTTCCTGTTTTGTGAAAAGAAATAACAAGCAAGCTAAACAAATACCATACAATGTATATTACAATGTATGTAAGTATAACTTACTAAACTGCCAGATATTATAAAATCTTAAAAATACCATTTCAGACCCACGGTACCCCTGGCCATACCCCTGGCGGTACCGTAGGTCTTTTAAAGTTAAACGGTACCACCGAGTAAGTGACCCTAGTGATGTGTTGACCTAGCCCCGCGGTTACGTTTGCACCATTGATTTGCCCCATTAATGGTGCAGACGTAACTGGTTAGTTACGTTTGCACCATTCAATTTGATACAACATACTAACCTTGCTTTTCTCGCAATATTTTTTTTTATTTAGCGTTTGTTTTTGACATGGTTTTTTGGATATAATGTTCACCAAAAAACAAGTTCCTTTAGGAACATTCGGTTGACTTTGCAAAATTTTGAAATTCCAAAATGTATAATTTCCCGCAATGTTGTTTCTTTTTAGTGTTGTATTATTTTAAAGTTGTGTTCCTAAAATGTTGACTTTTTTGGGATCACATAGTTTTATTAATCTATAAGGCGCTCAGAACACGACAAAATTATGAACTCTCAGTTGCGGCAACCAGCAAATCGCAACTATAGCCGTTTTTTTGGTTGACAGCTGTCAAAATTGATTCAGACATATTTCGGAAACTACTCGTGCTAGAGTTTCGTTTTATGGCTCAAATGAAAGCTGATGACAAAATCTACATTTTGGATGACAGCTGTCAAAATTGAAACAGTAATATTTCGGAAACTACTCTTGCTAGAGTTTCGTTGTATGGCTTAAATGAAAGCTGATGACAAAATCTACATTTTGGATGACAGCTGTCAAAATTGAAACAGTCATATTTCGGAAACTACTCGTGGTAGAGTTTCGTTGTATGGCTCAAATGAAAGCTGATGACAAAATCTACATTTTGGATGACAGCTGTCAAAATTGAAACAGTCATATTTTGGAAACTACTCTTGCTAGAGTTTCGTTGTATGGCTTAAATGAAAGCTGATGACAAAATCTACATTTTGGATGACAGCTGTCAAAATTGAAACAGTCATATTTCGGAAACTACTCTTGCTAGAGTTTCGTTGTATGGCTTAAATGAAAGCTGATGACAAAATCTACATTTTGGATGACAGCTGTCAAAATGTTATTTTTGTTTTATTTATTATTTCTGTCACCAGGCTGTATCTCATGAACCCTGATAGTAAGACAGTTGAAATTTTCACAAATGATGTATTTCTGTTGCCTATAAAACAACAAATACTAAAAAACAATAAAATAAATAAATATTTAAATTTTAACCCATATAAAACAAATGTATTTTTTGCCATTTTTATAGATAATGGTACGGAACCCGTACCATTCATGCGCGAGTCCGACTTGCACTTGGCCGGTTTTTTAATACGGTCTGTTTGTCTGTTTTTTCTTTTCCCTATTAATCAATGGTGCAAACATAACTAACTAGTTACGTCTGCACCATTACTGGTGCAAACGTAACTAACCAGTTACGTCTGCACCATTAATGGGGCAAATCAATGGTGCAAACGTAACCGCGGGGACCTAGCTATCTCTCGTATGATAAATGGGTAATTAGATAGATAGATAGTTTTTTTTTTGAGCGAGTGGTTTCAAAAATTTACTATTTTCCGTTTTGGTTCATTTTATTTACCGCCAAGTTGTGCTTTGATTTCATAGACAAAATGTATTTTTAGTCATTTAGAATAATAAAAAATATAGTATTAGTTGGTACCTAAGGTGGAGAACTTAGGTGAAGCACGGGTCCGGACTCATTACATCACTATTAATCGGTGGTACCGTTTAACTTTAAAAGACCTACGGTACCGCCAGGGGTATGGCCAGGGGTACCGTGGGTCTGAAATGAAAAATACATATACTACAATTATATTTTATACTTTGACACCAATGCCTGTCCGCGAGATAAGTCTTTGGATTATTGACTCCGTGTGTAGCGCTACCCTCCCCCGTTCCCTTCTTACCGCGCAGGAGTAGTAGAGCTTATTTGTGAAAGAGTTCGTCCGGGGAAGTACTACCACCATACCTATTTCTGCCGCAAAGCAGTAGTGCTCGCATTGCTGTGTTCCGGTTTGAAGGGTAAGGGTGCCGGTGAAATTACAGGCACATTAGACTTTTCATCTTTATGTCTCAGGGTGGCGGGCGCAGTGCAATGCTACTATAGGGCGTGTCCTAGGTGGACGTGACCTATGAGGTAATGCACTGATCATAG
Organism: Operophtera brumata; assembly: GCA_932527175.1. Taxonomy (NCBI): domain Eukaryota; kingdom Metazoa; phylum Arthropoda; class Insecta; order Lepidoptera; family Geometridae; genus Operophtera; species Operophtera brumata. The sequence continues at coordinate 20,339,952 of OW052239.1, forward strand.
GCAGAGGTTACCGCTTAACCTCAGGTGGGCCATCTGCTTGTTCCGTCAATCAAGTAGTATACAAAAAAAGAGGAGATGCGTGAGTTAAGCGGTCAGCCTATATAGTAGTCTAACACACTGATGTATATTTGCAGATCGCTACACGTGCCCGTGCTATTACTACCCAGCTCGCAAAGGAGCATTCGTCGTGGCTGTGGACTTGCATTCAGGGAAACAAACTGCCGAGTTCTGGGTAAAGCGAGGCACTGCGCTGCTCTGCACTCTCGCCTCTTAGCGTGATTATACCGAGTTATTATTAGCTTGCGATCCGTTGTGACCCTTCACTTTCCAAACCCTGTCGCGTAGTCTTATTATTTTTACCATTTATTGCTATTTTAAGTACTTAGTTTTGAATAAAATATTGTTGAACTCAAAAATCTTCTCATTTTTACTGATACGAGCATCATATTCAAGGATTGGTGATCGCAGTATTGGTATCGAGTACTGAGGTGAATAGCCCATCCCCTGGTGTAATCCCTTACTCGGATTTTACGCAACCATGAGAGGCGACAGAGTGGTTTATTCGGTCGGACACACCACGACACTTGAAGACCTATTTGGTACTAACACTATGACTATCTGTTTCTTTGTTTGTATATTTTGCGATCTTTCGAAAGTATTTGACTGCGTTCATCATGCTACGCTTTTAATGAACCTTGAATATTACGGTATAAAGGCGGAAGCTCTTAAGTCTGATAGCGTCATACCTTGCTGACAGAGGTCAACGAGTTGCTGTATCTGGCGTCAAGTCTTCGGGTTATCTTATTAAACTTGGGGTTCCTCAGGGCTCCATACTGGGTCCTTTCTTATTTCTCATATATATTAATGACTTGCCTTACGTGATTCAAAGGCAAACAACTGATGAAATCGTCCTTTTTGCCGATGGCACATCGTTACTATTTAAAACTAAAAGAGGATCCTCTGATCTAAGTGCAGTAAATTATGCTTTAGACTTAATTTCTGAATGGTTTGCGGTCAATAACTTAGTGTTTAACCCTTCCAAAACAAAATGCAATAAGTTTACATTGCCCAATGTTAACCAGGCACAAACACATGCAACAATGGGCACTAAAATTGACACCAATGATTCTACAAAGTTTCTGGGGATATAATTAGACAGAAAACTGCAATGATGTCCTCATATTTAATGCACTTGGAAATAGGTTGAGTTCGGCAGTCTATGCAATCCGAGAGGCACGGAAACTCACAGACGTAACTACTGCTAGACTTGTCTACTTTGCTTATTTCCATAGCCTCATGAGCTATGCAATTTTGTTATGGGGTGCTGGTGCTGACATCAGTGTAATTATTATCCTTCAGAAGCGGGCAATTCGGGCTATTTATAACCTCAAAAGTAGAGACTCCTTTAGAATATTTTTAAGGAAAATTATTTTTTGACTGAACCTTCATTGTTAATTTACGAAAACATTAATTATGTATATTCGGAAAATTTATGCAATTTTCAAAAGCGAAGTAACGTACATAGTACCAATAAGCGCAATAAAAAAAATGCTGGATAGTTCACACAACATTATCTAGCCCCAAGCTAAGCAGAACTTGTATTATGACTGATATACTTAATACAATATATTACATAGATAGATATTTTTTATTATACATAGAAAATATCCAGAACAACCTGAACAAATATCTGCGATCGCACAAATATTTGTTTCGAGGCGGGAATCGAACCACAACCTCCTGCGTCGCAGGCCAAGCTTCGCCCGCCGCGCCACAGAGGTCGAGGAAGAGGAGGAGGAATAAATATAAATTGTTGAACTCTGTGTATAGGTTGCCAAAAACTAATAAAAGTTTTGTAGGAAATTCGGTGCGCTTCTACGCACACAGATCTAACAGAAAAGGGATTTAAGAGATGTATTAAAGAAAATCGGATAAAAAAGGCATTTTTCTTTGTTTTTTTTTTTATTAACTTTTTACAATGTCATTACAGTAAATAAACACACAGTACTATTACACAACTAGTGACTACTTAGCTGACACAGAAGCTTGGGATGACGAGGAATAAGGTAGCTTAAGTTTTGCCAAGCCCCTGTGCAGCTGCTTACCTTTGTTTTAATTTAATTAATTTTATTGTCAAGGCCTTTATACAACCGCTTAAAATGTAACATTGTTCTATTATTTTATTTTATTTTCGTTGTGATAATATGATAATATGACAATATGATAATATGAGTAAATATGAATATATACAGCTACATCTATTATCAACATGTTTATTTTTCTTCTATACTTTGCTATAATGTTCATTGATGTGTAAATGAATTGACGTAACTAAGTGTTCCCTGAGATCCTACAGCTTGAATAAACATAATTATGAATATGAATTTGTTATTGTCTCGTAAATTCAAGAATAGATTACTGTTTTTTACCTTATTATACAAGGGCATCATGTAACTGTTAAAGTTTAGGCTCGGAGTCCGTCTCAACGAACTCAGGTCTGCTGTTTCTATCACACGCACAAAAACACTTCCCGCACTTATTGCCGTCCTTTACTGTCAGGGTCTTGAAATTCCGGTCCGTTTGGAGAGCGTCGTTGTGAATTGCTGAAACAACAATAATTTTGATAACCCTGTAAATAATTAAAAGACTAGTGATCAAACGCAGATTGCGTCTGCCATGTTAGATTTTGCGTGACGTCACAAATTAATTCAATATTGCGGTGGACGGCTGGTTCCATTTAGTCATGAATATAGTAGTACACATTTAGTAAAACGTTCTATAGTGTTTAAATAAGCTTAGGTTAGCTTAGCTTCTTCAGGTTTGGTGTCGCCATAAAAAAACAATATGTTTTTTTTTTGGGTTCCTTAGTAAACAAGACAAGGAACCCTTTTAGTTTCACCATGTCCGTCTATCTGTCTATCACCGGCTTAGCTCAGAGACTCTTAGTACTAGAAAGCTGTAACTGGCATGGGTACAAATCACGCCAACAAAACGGTAAAATAAAATCATGAAAAAAAGCTTTTTTAGAGTACCTCCCCTACACCTAAAGAGGGGATATTTTTTTTATCGTCTATCGCATGATGTGGGGATTCGATGGATAAGTCGTTCAAAAACTTTGCCGGTCAGTGCTATTTTTCGGTTCAGGGATCCGTTTTCGAAATATTAAGCTGTACCTAGTCTTCCCTCTCAAAATATACTTTGGGTTGGGAGTGATTCTAGCTATAGAAACTTCATCATTAACCAGGGCCTTGGGTGATGTTCTAAACTTTGTTCAGTCTCTTCTTTGTCACTGGTCTCTACATCATCACCACTTTCTATCTGGTACATCTCTGTTTGCTCAGAATCATCATCGTTAGTGATTGATCTGCCATTATCACTGCCACTGCCAGTTATCCTTACTGACTGTGCTGTGTTTTCATCAGTTTGTTCAGTCTCTTCGTTGTCACTTGTATCTACATTATTACCACTTTCTGTCTGTGTCTTCTCAGTCTTCTCAGCATCATCATCGTCAGTGATTGATCTGTGCGCATTGGTACTACAAGCTTTTGCCACTGTGAGCTGATTAGTATTTTCATTACCAGTTATCCTTACTGACTGTGTTGTGTCTTTATCAGTTTCTTCATTATCTTCTTGGTCACTTGTAACTACATTATTACCACTTTCTGTCTGTGTCTTCTCAGTTTGCTGAGCATCATCATCGTCAGTGATTGATCTGTGCGCATTGGTACTACTAGCTTGTGTCACTGTGAGCTGATTAGTATTTTCACTATCAGTTATCCTTACACACTGTATTGTGTCTTCATCAGTTTCTTCAGTCTCTTCTTTGTCACTTGTATCTACATTGTCACCACTTTCTGTCTGTATATTCTCAGTTTGCTCAGCATCATCATCGTCAGTGATTGATCTGCCATTATCACTGCCACTGCCAGTTATCCTTACTGACTGTGTTGTGTTTTCATCAGTTTCTTCAGTCTCTTCTTTGTCACTTGTATCTACATTATCACCTCTTTCTGTCTGTATCTTCTCAGTGTGCTCAGCATCATCATCGTCAGAAATTGATCTGCAATTATCACTGCCACTGCCAGTTATCCTTACTGACTGTGTTGTGTCTTCATCAGTTTCTTCAGTCTCTTCTTTGTCACTTCTATCTACATGATCACCATTTTCTGTCTGTATCTTCTCAGTTTGCTCAGCATCATCATCGTCAGTGATTGATCCGGTTTCAGTAATATGTTTTAAATCAAAATTTTCTTCTGATTGGAAATTATTTACTATACCTGGAACCGATACTACTTCAGCAAACTCATCATGGCGTTCTGTTTGACCATCAATATTCGTTAGTCCAAACATACCTTCTTGTTCTTGAAGTTGGTCAAAGTTATTATGACGTACGTTGACGACAGAGTTGTTGTTCATAATTCTTCGATCTTTGTAAGTCAATGTTTTGCTCACGATATTTGCTGATGATAGGGCGTCATTCGCCTAAGGAAGCGAGAAGGATTCAATAGTGACGCATAGATAATATGACACCTATTCTCTACTTGCTTAGTAGTCCAGTGAAGATGTACATCCGTGCTTGCAAAAGTTCGGGTCACCTTAACCCGTATTAAAAAACCAGATTTGCAATTTTCCAAGTGCTGTGCGTTGGGCGGTGTGCCCAAAAAACATGAAATTATCAGTGTTTTTTCGGTTTTTGCTCAATATCTTAGTGAAGGAAGGGTCTGATCGTGATAGTTACTGCAAATACTTTTTAAGAAGACTAAATTTGCAAAAATTTTACACTAGCGCGTGCTCTATACAGCCATTGGTTCCGAAGATACAGTTCTTCGAAAATAGGCAATTTTTTCCCAAAAGTGTTATTTTTGACCCGCGACCCGTGCACCCACTGGCTTCACCCACCGGTGGGTGTAGGGGTAATTCCTGTTTACCCGTGTACCCACTGCGATATGGTTGGAATTAATTATCGATGAAAAAAAAAAAAATAATAAATGAAGAGAAATGAATGAAAATGACAGAGAATGACGGATAATGACAGAGAATGACAGAGCATGACAGCGAATGACAGAGCATGACAGATAATGACATCTTCGCATTAACTGCTGCGCCCGCGTTGTTTCCCGCATAGGTCTAAATCCCGTGGGAATATAATCGTTTATCAAATTACTCCTGCATTCTGCTGCTCCCCTGGTACATTCGATAAAAAATCTTTGCATTGCTGCTGCGCCTCGCGGTGTTATCCACATAAGTCTCAATTAATCCTGCATTTTTCTGCTAGCCTGGTACATTGGATAAACTTTCGCCCCCATTTCACCGGTATTCTAGATATTCGGTTACCTAATTACTCCTGCATTCTGCTGCTCGCCTGGTACATTTGATGAAAAGTCTTCGCATTGCTGCTGCGCCTTGCGGTGTTATCCACATAAGTCTCGATTACTCCTGCATTTTTCTGCTGCTTTTTTTTTTTTTTTGCTTTTTTTTTTGTTTAAAACTTTTTGTATTATTTTTCTCTTTAACATCGAACTTATCGTATTATTATTTTATTTTTTTCATCGATAATTAATTCCAACCATATCGCAGTGGGTACACGGGTAAACAGGAATTACCCCTACACCCACCGGTGGGTGAAGCCAGTGGGTGCACGGGTCGCGGGTCTTATTATTTCGTAAAGTTCACTTATTTTGTGAAATATCTTCTAAAAATGCATGCCACGTCGAATATTTCGAGAGAGAAATATTTAATTAGAGACCTAATTGGTACCTTTAAGCACAGCGCTTCTCTCAAAAACAGATCTTCTATCTTAGATAGCCCAGGCTTGGGCTCGCACGAAGATGGTGTTTCGATGGCCGTGATGGACGCTGGGAGAGGAGCCCAGTCTGTAGTCTGGTCAACTTCATCGTCCGAGCATTTCAGCTCCACATCCAGGATATTAATTCACAATTTACCACCGCATGATTGGCAGAGGACTGCATTTACATGTTTTTTTTGCAGAAGGGCAGGAGGTGCGGGATCCATGGTTGTGGGGATGGGGGTGAGTCCCTGAGAGAAGACAGCTTCTACCCCCAATCAGTTGTATTTAAGTTGACTCCCCGCCACATCTGCACTTGGAGGTAGCACCTTGCTGCATGGTGGCCTGCGGCATCTTCCGTCGGTGGCAAACGGGCGAGGTTTGCCATTAAATCTGGTTTTTTAATGTTGGTTAAGGTCCTAACAACACATAAAAAAATCAGCGTGACCCGAACTTTTGCAAGCACGGATGTACATCTTGACTGACTATCTGAGCGCGCTGTTTTGGTGGTGGGTAGGCATCTGCGCGGTGAGAGTGTCATCGAGGTCATAGCTAGTAGGTACATAATATGTTTTATCTCCAAACAAATCGAAAAATTCGAATTACGAATTCAAAGACGGTTCTATACAGACGCACTTTATAGACGCATATACATAAAATTAAGAATAAAACTCATTATAGTACCGCCAACTGTATCATAAAACTCATTATAGTACCGCTATCTTTTTTTTATTCATTCATTAAACTAGTCTATGGTTATAGCCTGAATATGAAAAAAAGGCGCACGCATGCGCAGTTCGAACTGTGAAAAAATGGCGCACACATGCGTAGTTTGAACTTAATTTCCCGCGCTTCCCATATTACTATACCAAATAAATTACTTCCTTGTAACCTACCTACTTTGTTTAATTTCAATTTTTCCTATTAGTAAATATAAAGTAGTGTATGAAACTGCATATAACTTAGGTATTAAAACACTCGAGTCAACCTATTATCGCATTCGGCTTCGCCTCATGCGATAAACAGACTCTCGTCTTTTAATACCCCTTCTTATATGACAGTTGCATAAACTACTATTTCAACACACTTGCTCATAAAGTGGCTTTAATTTCACCGCAATTAGGCACATAATGACACCTGTAACCAAACTGTCACTTTTTCATTGCTATTATTCACTAGTGAGTTACAGTTGAAAATTTTCACAGAGTTCGTATTTCTGTTTTACCTACACCTGTGAGCAAACTGTGATTTTTTCATTGCTATTATTCACTAGTGAGTTATAGAGACAGTTACACATTTACACAGAGTGTGTATTTCTGTTTCATTATTATTTTCTTCACTAGTGTGTTAAATAACGTCGTATGATACACGTGCGTATTGATGATACAGTCCTCGGCTCTTTATTACACACTAGTACCATAAAGTACTATTATCTTTGATTATACCTTACAGCATACTAGATTATGTAAGGATTAGGTTATGTGTTGATATGTTTTTTTGTTTTTTTTATAAGTTAATTTTAAATGATTGGTACCTAAGTAAAACATATTTGTGCGATCGCAGATATTTGTTCAGGGTGTTCTTGGTATTTACTATGTATAATAAAAATATCTATCTATGTAATATATTGTATTAAGTATATCAGTTATCTAGTACCCATAACACAAGCTATGCTTAGCTTGGGGCTAGATAATGTTGTGTGAACTGTGTCCAGCATTATTTTTTTAAGTTTTTATTATTGTAAGATACTACTAATATTAGTCCTAATATTTTTATAAGTACCTATTCAATATTTGGTAGGTATGTATATATTTTAATGTTTTTATACAATTTTATACCCTTAAGGCGCATACAACAGCCAAATTACGTCACTTTCAAAGTTTTACGTGAACTTTGAAAGTTAGAAAGTGACAGAATAGCGGAACGAAAAGTAAGTGAAAATCATAATCAAACAATTATTTGCCGCGGTGTGAAAAGCCGCATCACAGAATCACCGCCTCGGGCGGCTTGACAAACTCTGACACCAGAGGCCAGCACTTACCTCATACGAAAAGAAGAAGAATCATACGTTCAACTTGAAGATAAAGCCTTCGCATCACAGAATCATACGTTCAACTTGAAGATACAGCCTTCGCATCACAGAATCATACGTTCAACTTGAAGATAAAGCCTTCCCTAGTAGCATTTTGAGTGGGCGTTTTGTTGGGCCTCTGACTACTGCTCGGTTGGTCAACGGTGAGACTTGTCACCCCTGTTTGCCGTATTGCCATCAATGTTAGCCTACAATAGTCCTACGGTTGGGCCAAAGAAGTTTTCCATACGATAGCCTACAATGGTCCAATGGTTGTTATGCAAATTTTCCATAGGTTGACCAACGATGGTCCTACGGTTGGTATGTTCAGTTTTTGCGCATGCTTGCCTACGATGGTCCTACGGTTGGTATGTCCAGTTTTTGCGCATGCTTGCCTACGATGGTCCTACGGTTGGTATGTTCCGTTTTTGCGCATGCTTGCCTACGATGGTCCTACGGTTGGTATGTTCAGTTTTTGCTCATACTCGCCTACGATGGTCCGACGGTTGGTATGCTGATATTTTACGTTTGTCAGCCAACGACGGTCAAACGGTTGGTCTATTGGCTTTTAATTTATGTAAGCCAACGATGGTCCAGCGAGAATTTTCCTACGTAGGCCTAATGTACACGTAAGCCTCACATTTTAGACCGGGTTGTTAGGTACTGCTAGGCAACCATACATCACATTGAGTACCAGCATGCACGAGACAGTATGGAGTGTTAGAGGACACGTTAAATACATGGAGCGAATAAGGGCATCATGCTGGTAATCGATGTGATGTAGGTTTGCCTAGCAGTACCTAACAACCCGGTCTAAAATGTGAGGCTTACGTGTACATTAGGCCTACGTAGGAAAATTCTCGCTGGACCATCTTTAGTTACATAAATAAAAAGCCAATAACTGTGAGACCATCTTTTGCCTACATACCTATGAATGAAAGGAACTAAATTTACAAACAACTATATGAATACATACTATAAGGACTACAATAGTAAAACACAGATAAAAAATAGGATAATAAAAGCATTTATTAAAATAAAACATTAATGTTATGTCACAGGAAGATTATGATAATCTTTTTAAAAACTAGCCATAATAAGTCTGATTAAACATCTTTGTTAAGTTTAGAACAGGTAATAAAAATATGCTTAAGGTGAATGTCAAACGTTCATTTTTAAACAAGTTTTATTTCGTTAATATGATTTAAATACTGAAAAAAAATGTGCTTAGCAGTTTAGGATAATTACCTAACGCTAAAAGATGATTCGTATTATTTAGCTTGATCTAAAATAATCTAAAACATGGGTCGTTTGGTCCTGTGCCGATTTTATCTAACATTAATCTACAAATGCGATATGAAAAAATACACAAATTATTGTCATTGTCTCATACCAGCGAATCAAGGTCCTAAATTTAAATTGATGTTACTGGGAAGCAAATTCGAACTATATTGTCCTTCAAATATCGTCGTTTGGATCAATGTTTCTTTTAAAATGCAATGACCTCATATTTTGGGTATCCATTCGCCTTAATAACTATGTTAAATATTTAACGAATGTTTTACATTAGTAGTGTACTATAGCAGCTGCCCGTGACGTCGATCACGCGGCGCCTGGATAAAAAGGAGCTTATGTTCCTTTGGGTTCAAGCTATATCCATACCGAATTGCCTCATCCGTTTAAGCCGTGAAAAGATAAAAACCAGACAGACAGAAGGACTGAGTTATTACTTTCACATTAACAATATTAGTGTGATATGGTGATAATACCTAGGTTAGTGGGAAGTTAGGTGGACTAGTTCCTGGTAAGGTTTATAAATTTAGGTCAAAATCTCATTTTAGGCTAATATTATTTAAGCGAAAGTAACTCTGTCTGTCCGTTTCTTGCCATTTCTGTTCCAATTTAGTTTAAATTTTGTATAAAGATAGTTTGAACCCTGAGAACATAGGCAACTTTTTATCCAGGTATCGCGCGAGCGAAGCCCGAGGTTCACAATATTAAAGTACGTAGAAGCTAGTCTATCTATATACTATAAAGCTTAATCTATATATAAGGTTGACAATATTAAAATACCTACTACGTTCTATTTTATTCCAGTACTATTATTATTATTTTAGAAAAAAATATTATAATTTGGAATTTTAGATGGACGAGGGTTGGTTGGTACAGCGTTGCCAGTTGTACGATTTAAATCGTATTCATACGATTTTTTGCCCGCTTTACTAATGTACGATCGAATCACCGAAATCGTACATAATTTGTACGATTTTTTAAAGATTTTGAATGACCGATTCTTTGCCTATACAAAATGGTTTTCAAACGGTGGTCCTAGAAAAGTCAGTTGTCAATGTTTTGTAATTGTTATTGTCTGTAAATGTCATATACGTCACGTCAGTCATACATGATGTCAAATCAATCAATCAAACCTTAGAGGAACTTTAACAAACCAAAAAGCCGCCCAGCAAATGTAATTTGACCATCACTACCCTTTTATTATCCAGGAAGTTCATTCAAAAGTTCAATTATTATCCAACCGATTTCTGAATCCTATGCTAAGTTGAAGACAGGGATATTTAACGGTATTTTCAATTTAGAAAGTTTGCTTGTTTGTACACCTATGTACTTTTAATAACTATTCACGCTCAATTTGATTAATATGTAATATAAAAAAAAACATAATTAGTATGTAATTATGTATTGTTGGTTTTTCCTATGTTGGTGATTCTATTAAATAAATATAATAGTAAGATATGTATAAGACGTAACTAATTTTATGAATAAACTTTTACCTAATTAATGTACGACTTTTTTATACACTGCTTCCTAGGAAATACGATTTTTTTCCATACCACCGAACGATCGCTCTTCAAAAACATCTGGCAACACTGGGTTGGTACCTTATTGCTAAAGAACATACAATCAATGGTGCAATGTCATGCTTACAAAAGGGATACAAATAAATTGGTCCTTATCATCAAAGCTGGGCAACAACAAACATTTTTTAATCAAATTGGATGGAGTTACAGTTACACTTTTTGTGCAGCTGCCGACCTTGTAAATTCCCAACTTGCTACTTTGAATGGGTTTTACAAAGATATCAGTTTTATTTAAAAAACATTCACAATTCAAATTATAAGAATTGTTATTAGGAGTTTGATCAATACATTTAACGACTACAATATCTCCATCTAATGTAACAAAGCAAGAATCTCTCAATGAAGTACTTACAACATACCCATCGAAAATGATTTTTTTTATTTGCCCATTTCCTTGTTTTACAATCATTTGTTTCTTCGAAACATCATTTTGACTACTTACACTTGATTTTTCACCTAGTCTCTTAGCTACTTGCTCTAACGGCATATTATGCGCACGAACTAATCTTTTTATTGTAGACATAAAATTTTCAAATGGAAAAGCTGAAAATGAGTTTAAATCACCGAAGTTATATGCATCATCTGCTAAATGCAACAGATTATGTACGTTATATACATTAAATTCTCTTCCATAAAAATTTGCGGTGTTTTGAACAAAACAATGTAGTAAATCATTGGCATACTTTCGCCACTTGTCATCTCGACAAATGTCACTGGACAATATGTATATCGCGCAGTGAAAAATTAAAAAATGATTGTACAAACTGTTAGATAATATTTTATGTAGCACTATAGGGCCCAGGTACAAAACAAAAGCCCGTAATTCAGTAGCTTTCCAGTATTTGAAAACATTCACAGGCCTAGGTCGTCTGGAAAATTCAGTAGGATAATGCTCACGAATATTTTTTAGTCGTTCTGATATTTCACCTATTTTTTGGGCATTTAATTTACATGTTTTCGGCCCTTTTTCTATCCAGCATCTAAGCAGTTTTTTCATGACGCCTAAACATACGAGGTGCATATAATCTAAAGGAACTTGTGTTACTAAACCTAAATTAAGCTCTGTGAGCACACTCTTCGATAGCTGGTGATCATCGTATTCTAAATTTAAAAATCCAGTATCAGTCCTAAGACGCAGTTCTGACGTATAATTCCAAACAGTCCTCCCTAAATATGTTCCTTCTTGTTCGCATTTTTCGCACGCATGAAGAGAATTGTGTGACTTAATGCATTTTAAAAAAGATCGCGCGGGTGCATCAGCTATAATGCAACTCAAGCGGAAGGCAAACTTTTCTCCATTTATAGTAACACCATTCTTTTCTAAATGCAGACATTCATCGACAAAACTACGGAGGTACTTGTTGCAATCATTTGGTTTAGAGGTACCATAATACAGCCCCACGATAAATGGTCGTTTGTTGATTGATTGGTCTAAAATACACAGGATAGGCCAAAAAGAATTACTGCTGCTAGAATGCACAGGCAAGCCATCAACGTTGAGTGTTACAGTTATACAAGCATTTCTCGATTGTGATAGTTTTCGTTCCATTAAAGGATAGTTATATGAAATGAAGCCTGCTGAACCTCGTTCTACTAACTGAGCCTCAAGTCCAAAATATACAAAAGAACCTCCAGCACATTGAACAACACTAATACTCTTTGGAGTGTGTAACAAAGTGCGAGCATCTCTAGGCAAACATGGATATTGTGATCGTAATTCAGGCAACAAATCATTGAGAGCCGAGTGTGTGATGTTGTGCTTTTTAGACCAAGATATAAGAAAGGAACTTAGATTTTTTTCTTTAAATTTAACTGTTGGACCATTTTCCGCAGGTTCTATAGGAGGATTGTTTGGCATACCATCATTTTCAATAGATAATGATTCAAAAACCTGACAAGAGGTATTGCTTGCTTTTATTATTTCGTCAGTTCCAGAAGTTTTTACCGAATTACACAACTCATTCCTAATGTTTTTGATTCTTGCGGCTATATTTCGTTTTTTGGTTCTTTTAGATGAACTACAATGTTTTTCTGACTCACATTTAGTGGGCTGCGACTGCTGCAGTTCTTCGTTTTTCCCTTCCTCCATCACGATCCTTAGTAAACCTAAACCAATTACTAATAACTGTGTTTATTTCAACATCAGTTGCTAGCTCAGCAATCCTGTGACGACGCACGGCATCTGTAATAAAATAATAACAATATTATTCAATTGAAGCTAACATGACAAGAATAATATAAAAGTGGTGTCGATTCTATTGTTGCATTACCAAAGCAAAAGCGGGCTACTCGCACACCTGCCGCAGGGGCAATCTAGGGATCAAGGATGGTCTCACGCCCCTGCCCTGCCACAGGGCCAATCTAGGGCATTGCCCCTGCTTGCCTATACATATCACAATTAAAGTGGCAACTAGGGGCCACTTTTACACCCTTAGATGCCCCTGCGGCAGGCGTGTGAGTAGCTGGCTTAACTTAATTTGATAGTCCTAAAATGACAACCGGCCTTATAGTTTTAGCTGATATGAAAGGGACTTATTCCCGGCTGACTGACAGGTATGTGGTTCGAGCGTATCTTTGTATGTATGTATGTGGGCAAAAAATATTTATTGTCGCGTAGCACCCAAACGGCTGGATGGATTTTGATGTATCTATTGATCTATATGAGCTATCATTAAAATTGTCTTGACCCGGACACTGTATAGGACATACAAAAAATAAATTGTAAAAAAAAATATACAGTTGTGGTCATATAATTAAGAACGATTTGAAGTTCTCGAAGTTTTTTATTTAAATCGTATCATACACAGAGATGTGTACCTTCTGAGAAGCAACTTGTTATGTTATATAATAGTCACATTAATAGAGCAACCTGACTTAAGAATAAAGTATGAAATCGCTAACTATTTTTTGCACATTTTATTGATTTTATCAAAGTAACACATTCAAATAGTACTGAAACTGGACAAATAATTAAGAACGATTTATTTAACTGCTCGGGAATTGTTTTGTATTACACTTAGATTTAAAAAATCACAATATTATGTAGCACAGGAAACATAAAAAGAAATTTAATAAATATTTAACTAAAATTAATAGTTAATAGCATATCCACGGCTTTTAATTACAGCTTTACACCGGCGAGGCATTGACTCTATTAATTTTTGACATTTCGCAAGAGAAATAGAGTTCCATTCTTCTAAAAAAACGTCATACAGCTCTCTTAAATTTCCACACTTTGTATTTGAAACCTTTTTCTTTACTTCAAACCACAGATTCTCTATTGGGTTTAGATCAGGACTGTTAGCAGGCCAGTCTAAGACGGAAACTAATTGCGCTGTAAGAAATTCCTTTACGGTGCGTGCAGTGTGCTTTGGATCATTGTCATGCTGGAATGTCCAAATGACCGGTAGAACGTCTTCAGCGTATGGTAACATTGTTTCTTCCAGTATATTTTTGTATTGGAACTGATCCATGTTACCTTCTATCAACTTTACAGGTCCTACACCATGTCCAGAAAAGCAACCCCAAATTTTCACATTTCCACCACCGTGCTTTAATGTAACTTTCGTGTACTTTGGGTCGAATGCTGTATTCGGGGGACGTCGTACATATCGTTTTCCATTAGAACATACTCTGTTTATTTTCGTCTCGTCAGAAAAAAGTACATTTTTCCACTGTTGCACAGTCCAGTTTTCATACTTTTTCGCAAATGCAAGCCGGGCTTGCCTGTGGCAAAGTTTTAACATGGGTACCTTTCTTGCTATCCTACCGTGCAATTTTTCTTCTACCAAACGTCTTCGAATAGTGCGTGCTGAGATTGCTGAAGGGGTGTTTTAACCAAAATATTATTTTCTAAGCTCATTGGACCCTTTAAAAGGATTTTGTTTTGCCATACGAAGGATGTTTCGGTCATCTCAAGGAGTTGTTTTTCTCTGTTTAGGTACACGTGGAACATTCGAAGTAGTTTGATACGTAGCAAAATGCTTTAAAGCGTGGAAAACCATCGTTTTTGAACATTGCAGATGGTCGGCTATCTTTTTATAAGGCCAATTCTTCCGTCGAAGTTTTATTATTACTTCCCTTGTAGATTTATCACAACTTTTATTTTTTCCCATTGTTTTTTCTAAAGAAGCAATCACCTTTAATCTTTTACAGCACGTAATGGCGCCAAAATTATACAAACAGTAACAAATCGACTGAGTGTTCTCTATTTAAATTTGAATAAAGGTATAAACTACTTAGCGTTCTTAATTACGTGACCAGCCAGTAATAAGGAATACTTTGTTTAAAAGTAGTGTAAAAAGTTTGCCTATTGATTTTTAGCCAATCATGTGTATCAATGAATACAGTGGTAATATGGAAATATTTTACGATACCGAGAGAAATAAAAACAAATGCATACAATTAGTTTTGCATCTTAGTTGGAAAAAATCTTCCCTTTATATCAGCGTTCTTAATTATATGGCCACCACTGTATATGACATCAAAATGGTTTTACTAAAAAAATGATTGGAATAAATTTTGTTACAAATAAGTGTACATCTTAGGTTAAAGTAAAAGTACTAATGGTTACATCTAAATCGGTCAAGCACTTTTAGAGACCAAAACACAATCAAAATTGGTTGATCCATTTTGAAGGTACAGACGAATACATACACAATTTTTTTATTATAGTTAGTAGTTTTTTAAATTAATTACTTGTAATGTTAGTTTTAGAGTCTTATCCTATCTCGTCTTACCTTAGAACATTGGCTGAATAAATAAATAGATTATTGCTATTTTTAGAACTGACAATTTAGGTTATTAGAACTATTAGAACTTTACTGTCCGTCCGCCTGACACATCTGTCTATTGACCCGCTTTGTTTGTTTGAATGATGCTAAATCAACGTTATATTCCAGCAAATTACATAGTTACTAAGAATGAATAATGCATGAATACAATCTAATTTAATAATAATAATAATTTAATCTTATCCAATAAAAAATGCAGCGCCCTAACGGGGTTTATGTCCTACTTAACTAACCTAGTACAAATAAGACCAATGTACCTATTAATATAAATAGAACATACGAGCATAAGATACTTAGAACATAAGAGCAATAAATTAATATGAATATTTTAGGATAGAGAATGCATTGACACCAGTTTGGTTGATTCACGCTTACCTTTTATCACCTTTATCGCTTTGAGCTCTTTCAAGGAGGTCTTATTATTTTTTCCAGTCCAATTACAATTTACTGCCAGTTGGTTTGTAAAGACTTTCTCCAGTATTTTTCTTACGATGGCAGATGTTTTAGTGCCACCAGCAAAGCTTAAATAATTTTCCTGAAAAATACGTAAGTACTTAATCGATTTGCAAAAATAAAGGAAATACAAAGTATACAGAACATAGGTACTAATTCAGAACACATTAGTACATTGTGGATTGTGTATATACAAAGGTCGTAAATAGGTTATTAAAGTCAAATCATAGTCAAAAATATTTTATTAATGGAAATCACAAGCATCATTTTGCATCGTCAAAATTGGCGAAGAGTGTATTGAACGTTACGCCATTATGATTTTTTTAAATAAATAACATTTTAGTTTACGGTATAAAGTTGATATCATTTTATTCTCATATTTTATAAAAGTCTATCCTAGTAAACTTTTTGTTGGACTGAAATAAAGAATAAATTGTAAAGACATCGCACGAGTGCGGTAAAATGAACTTTCAAGCTGTTTACTGGTCTTGTCAGTACACTGCACGAGCACCTGTATTAAAAAATATCTTACCAACAGTTTGTCGTTGTTTTCAATGAGGAGCCACTTTTCTAAATGTTGTAAATCTGATTGATTATTACAAGGAGCTGTGATTCCATCTGGCAGTGATGTCGCTGGTGGTGCTGTGGATGCTGATGACCTTAACCTTCCTAAGATCTCATTTTGACTGAACTGCAAATCTTTAATGTTTTCCTCGATTCTTGCCAGGTGTCGAATGATCACATCTGAAATAACAAAACAAATTAAATGTAAGAATCTTACCTAATCTGGCTACTACATAACTACCGCACATAGCTCTGGAGGGGCGAGGGGGGGTTGAAGATAAAAATGGTATGTAGAAACGTTGATTCCCTTCACCCCTTTTATCTAATGCCGTGATAAAAACTAATTAAACCTGCAATTAATATTCATTTCAATAATGATATTATATTCTTACCTAGAGACCCAGAGTGGAGTGCAGTATTATCATTTATAAATGGTGTCACCGTTAAATCCAATAAATCTAAAATGAAGATATGAATAATACAATTAAGAAAGCACATAAAGTAAACCTAAAATATTAATTAAATTATTAACTTTAACTTGATTGAAGTCGAAATGGGCAGCTTAGTGGTCTGCTTAGGGGTAACGTATAGCTTGCAGAACTAATAACCATTGGGAAATAAAGGTTCTTGAGTGGAAAACACAAACCGGATGATGCAAAAGAGGCAGTCCCAAAGACATTATAAAAGTTACAGGAAAACGGTGGATGGAGGCGGCCCAAGACCATTTGTCGTGGCATTCTGTGGGAGAGGCCTATGTCCAGCAGTGGACTTCTGAGGGCTGTTGATAATGATTGTTAATTTTAACATTATTCTACTAAAAACTCTGATAGAAATATAGCATATTTAAAAAAGAAAAATACTGCCAATCACAATTGAAGATACCAATTTGTACCTATATAATTACATAGAGACCAAATTATAAGCATGCTAAATTCCCTAACATTATGTTACAAAATACATAGGTACAACATAGGCACATTGGGGTAGGTACTCACCAATATTGGATAAATTTAAATCATCGGCCTTCGCTGTTACTGGTTCACCTGAAAATGTTTATTGTTGTTTAGGCTTTTGGATGCATCTGGGCCTACAGCCTATGTCATAGGTGTTAGAAAAGTCTATTGTAATAAAATCAGCAACATGCTTTGGAAAGTTTGTTTAAATTTGAATTAATGGCAGAACAAGCAGATGGCCCTCCTGATGTTAAGCGGTAACCTCTGCCTATAATAATGCATTACCTCACAGGTCACGTCCACCTAGGACGCGCCCTATGCGGCATTGCACTGCGCCCGCCACCCTAAGACATACAGATGTCGAGTCTCATGTATCTGTAATTTCACCAGCATACCCTTCAAACCAGAACATAGCAATGCGAGCACTACTGTTTTGCAACAGAAATAGATACAGTGGTAATACTTCCCCGGATGATACTTCCTTTTTCAGAAAAAAGCTTTCCTACTAATAAGTGTATTTCATAGTAAGGTTAGGGTTAGGTTAACTAGGCCTATAATTATTAATCATTCAGTGCTATGGCTTTAAGTACAGGTAGGTTAGTTAGTGAAGTTGTAAGCAAAAGCTAGTTTTATAGTAGTTCCATAATACAGCCCACTCCCATGCTTTGGTTAGAGATTTAAAATTAGTGAATGCTCACTCATCACACTGAGCTTACCAAAATGTGGTCACAGCTTTCAATATTGGAAGGGGTTAAATCAAGACTAACTGGTGGGTGTCTGAGCTTAACCCCTAGAAACACAACCGCTAGTGTCTACTGCCTGTTTACATAAAACATAATTTTAAATTCTCAAATTGTTAATTATCTTGACTGTACTTTGGCTTGTAAACCAAAGCATCTTTGAAATATTTAAATATTGTTTCTTACCATCACTCGACATGTGTGTTTTTGATGATAAGCTTCCAGATGAAGATATTCCGTACAATGGCAGTGATTTCTCAATTGCATGGTCGGATACATCTGTAATTATAGTTATTGTTGAAGAGCTGTTTGCCAGTAACAATCTACAGCATGTAGGCACAATAAGGGCCCAATATCAATACCATGTTGGTCTGACAATCCTCTTGTTCCAATATTAGTGCTTGAGCACTGCATACAAACTAATTTTGCTCCTATTTTGGACATTATCTCATCAAACTAAAACACATATATGATCCATACACCAATATCTAGATTCGAGGTTTGTCAGTTTCTTATAAAATTATATGGTTTCCAAATAACAGTGACTTAAAAATATGTATTAAAATCTTATAACCAATGATATAAGATCATACAATTTGATTCTATACAATTTTATGGTAAACTGACAAACTATAGGTCAAGATATGAATCTCTAGAGTGTATCTACAAAATTTAATTGACTTGAATTAATTAACATCCGAATTAGGAGCAACTTCATTTTATATGGGGCGGGCTAGCGATACACTCCCCTTAACTGTTATAGCTTGGAGTGCTATTATAATGCATAGTTTATCATATTTATTATTTGGTTTATTCATTATTAACTACCTATTTAATAACTATCCCACTGTAGGGTGCGAGGAAACTTAAATTTTGGTAAAAATAATGGAATATCAATAGTTATTATATATATAGATTAATCTATCTACCTATAATAATGATGATCATCATCACCATGTACAACCTTAAGACGTACACTGCTGAATAAGGCCTCCCCCATAGAATGCAATCATGGACATTTCTATGATCACCATGCTTAACAGGCAATTTCATGAGTGTGGTATTGGTGTTGAGTACTAAGATGGATGCTGCTGCATATCCCCTGGTGTAATCTCTTAGTCGGCTTTTACAACCACAACAGGAAGAGACAGTGGGGTCTATTTTTAGGCCGAACATGCCAGAGAATACCAATAGTACAATAATTTAATTAACAGCACTTCATTTAATAAACCAGCGTTCTTCATATTGCAAGCAGTTGAGTGCCACTGAATAAAATATGTTATATGTACCAATATGAGTACTTACTTGAATGCGAAGATGATGAAGTTTGTGTCGGGTGTTTGGGATAAGTAATTATTTCACTATCACTGCCTACATCACTCTCTGAACTTTCATATTTTCGAGACTTCCTCCTCCTAATTGGTGTGTCATTAGTATCGGTGCCCACTTCACTATCAATTTCTGCTTTTTTCGATTTCTCTCTGGCTTTGAGAAGATCATCTAAAACATAACACATGAATAATAGTGACTGCTACTTTTACAACGCTGATGCCTACAAATTTTAGGAACATCTGAAAAAGCACTTAGGCCTAACACACAATATCTCAGGCAGCTCGGTACCTGATCAGCATCACTTCAAATCGCTCATGCTGCGTAGTACCTATTCTTTGTATGCTCCATAATGTAATGCACTGCACATAACTCAACTCGTCTCCGAGGTCCGTCCGAGTAGCCGCAGCGTAGCCGTGCTGACGAAACCTCGGTCGGAGGTGGAAAAACGCTCCGGTTACGTGCGTTGCCCGCGTTCTGATAAGGTGGCGAGGCGATGGGGCGAGCGCTGCCGATCCGGCGCAGAGCTGATTGTGTTGGCGATAAACCTAAAACAGCGGTCACCGACGCGCTAACAGCACCAGCGACGACGGTGACGCTGAGAGGCAAAACCAATCAAACACTCCCAGAAGCTCCTTACCCGTTTCATAAAATATTCTGGCTATGCCCACGATGCCCCAAGATTCGTCAAAGCGGCCGTCAATAAGATGTTTATTATATTTATTTTGTACTCTAGTTGGCGGCCAAAAGCAATGCTTCTTGCGCGGCGTCAGCCATTCGGCGCGAATCACTCCTACGCCGTTTTCATCGGCGAACTCAACGACTTTAAACATTTATATTCTTAGGTCGACTTCCGTCCGTCCGTCCGTAAAAGTACACCAAATGTAATTTTCAAACAAAAGAAAGAAATAATGCAAAAATCCACACACAAATTAGGATTAGGAGATGATAATGAGCCTCAAGCAGTGTTGCCGTTTTATCAATCGGGTATTTAGCTAAATTCATGAAAAAAGTTGCCAGTTTGGGGCAAAATTCAATGTCGCAATTCGGCCAGAAGTGGCTAAACTTTTTCGGTACCAAAATTCCTGATTTATATAGAACGGTTATATGTAATTAATTTGTGATGAAAATAAAGCAATAACTAAACATTTTATATCAACATTTATTTTTGTACAGGTGACATTACCACATACTTCAAAGTTTTGTAATAAAATAAGTTTAAATACAAACAAACTGTTGAGGATCAATGTCCGCCAATCTAGATAAACCTTTAAAACTTACTTTTGTACGTAACACTTTTTCTTCAAAGGTACGTCCATAATTAAAAGCAATCGCAAAACTTAAAATAATAATTCTGTAGCACTGCTCGAACAGAAAGAACACTGAATGAAATGAGTGAATAGGAGTGACTGAATAGTCCTTTGTTTGTGTGAGAGGAATAAAATCCAAACTAAATTGTATGACTGTAGGAATAAAGCACATTTTGATAAAATCATTATACCATTTAAACATTACAGGGATTCATACTTTATTGTTAAGGATTTAAATACAGAGTCAACGCGAAACATAAGTTGTCATGCTGCGCATACAAAAGTAGTTAGAAGTGGCTAGATTAATTTTGGTGGCTAAAATAGTTTTATTTGTTGCTAAGACTATAGAAAATCCGCTAGATCTAGCCACAAAGTGGCTAAAACGGCAACACTGGCCTCAAGGCTCAGTCAGATAAAAAAGCTACGGTATGGCAAAATGGCGGGCGGACGATCAGTGCCAACAATAAAAATTAAAAGTACTCTGTAGTCAGTGCTGCCACCTTGATTTTGAAAAACGGGCGAGCTAAATTATTTTGTACAAGCTAGAAAGGGCTTGATACATGGCCTTGATGTTGCCGTTTTCTATTTCGAGAAAATGCTGAAACTTGGTTCAGATAATGCTAAATAACTTTTGAGAATGCTAAATAAAATGCCAAAACCCAAATTTTACTCTCAAACTAGCTGCCGCCCTCAGTTTCAACAGCATGGTCACAATCTTCCAGGATTACAGTAGCCTATGTTTGTATGTATCTTATTTACGCACCAAATTTCATCAAAATACGTTCAGCCGTTTCAGCGTAGCATACATAAATATACACAATCTGTCACTTTATAATGTTAGTAGGACAGTCAGTTATTTTTTTTAATTTATTTAATCCTCAGGATCAAACATTTTTGTATATGTATAATAACATCGTCATGCTCGTCTGGTTTTGGTTGGGCTTGTGATGTTGAAGGGCCACCTTCAGTTTCCATACTCAACGGCATCACAAGTTTCTCTTTAACTCCTATAATCTGTTTAACACACAAGCGACATCGCGTGACTCCAGCGTTTAAGTACTTCATGGCTAGGTACGTTATACGAATGGCAAGATTTGCCTGATCTTTTAGGGCTTTTTTTTTAAATATCTGACGTGTAGAATGGAGTTTAGAGTACGTAGTGCCATACAATTCCTCAATTTCAGGAACTCCCTTTATTTTAGAGAGAGTTGACATACTAATCATAAATAAAATCTACATTTAGAGCAAAAAATATTGTCTCTGGACCTTCAGAACTTCTTTTTTGAAGAAAACATAAATGCAATACATGCAAAAACATGCAATATGCTAAATGCAATTTTTCCATGCTAAATGATCAAGAAATATGCTAGATTTAGCACTAAAAATGCCAAAACGGCAACACTGGGCCTGGGTCGTTTCAGCTTTTTCGTAAAACGAAACGACACGGTTTTATTACCTAAAAAAACAGTTCTAAAAAAAAAGTTTTTTTCTACATTCCAGACAATTAAAATTAACCACACTTTATATAAACTTCTTCCAGACTTACCAGTTTCAAAATAAAAAAGCACCGCGCGCGATGCATTTTAAACGGCGCGCATGCGTTCTTAGAAGCCTAAAAATTAACAGTTTCTATAAGTTTCTTCATTCGACAGCCAAATAAGAATTAAATTATTATACAAATAGGATTCATTTTAGCCTATTCGTGACGTCAAAGCAAAAGTAGTTACTTATTTATAAGTAACTGCTATTCTTTATTCATACGATAATAGTCCTTAATCCTATAGACTAGAGTATATTTTATTTGTATCTGTCGCACGTTTGTTCGTCGGAAGTCGAAAAAACACTTTTTACGAATTTGTTACTTGACGTATGAATTAAATGACGCTACAATTAAGAATCATTTTAGCCTTTTCGTTACGTCAAAGCAAATGTAGTTATTTGTAGCTGGTTTCTTCTTCATACGATAATAGACTTAATTGCAATCACATAGAGTATATTTTTTTTATATCTGTCAGAACACTCTCACGACTGACAGTTTTTAGCAAAACTTAACGAACATCATGTGAACGTGTTCTGATAGATCTACCTAAAATATACTCTACCTTTATTGAAATATGGACTAATAACGCCTGCGGCATGAACAACAAACAAGCTCTGAGAAACTACTTTTGCTTTGAAGTAGCGAATAAGGTGTAATGAATCTTATTTGTATCAGCAGTCGATAAGCCATGTCAGAGGCCCTCGGGCGGCCTGACAAACTCTGACACCAGAGGCCAGCACTACCTCATACGACAAGCAAGCAAGCAAGCATTCAATTCATACTTAGCTGTTGATTTCGAAAAAGAATGAAAGAACAAAAACTGTGTTGCTTTTACGTTCGTTCTAAAAAGAACTTATGTTGGATAGTACAGAAGCAGTTCGTCCGTTCTTCACAGACAAACTGTTTTTTAAAACTGTTTTTGAAAAACACTCAGCTCTCATAGAGCTACGCGGCTACCGGCAAACCCGGCTAAATAAAGCGAATTTTGCCGTCAAAAGAGGTGCTAAAAATTAATACTTTTTACTACAATACTAACTGAACTATCAATTACAAGTTTTTTTTATTTCAGCAATATATTTCTTAAAACAATGCCAAGGGGGCCTTTCGTTTACTTTTCAAATTATTTTTCTTATGATTTTTAACGTTTTTTTTTTGTGATTTTTGCTCATATTCCTTTCGCAAGCGCTATTCCGTCACCTTCTAACTTACCTGAACTTTAATGTGTTAGATAGTGACAAAAGGTCAAGGTCAATGGAATATATCGCGCTCTTAAGTTGGGCTTATATTAGCCACTTGTATGAATCTTATAATTGGCGTTCCAACCAAATAACGGATTTGGGCCATTGTTGGAAGTGTCTTAGTTCGTAGAACTAGAAGTAGAACTAGTTCGTAGAATCGCAGTTCTGTTAGTTTAATGTACGAATTCTTTTGCTGGGATGTCAACCAAAAACTTAGTTTTACCACCATTTTTTATACGTAGTTTGTATTCAACGTTGGAAATTATAACCACAAACCGTAGTAGGGCCTTTGTTGGCAGTCAGTATGATGTTACGTTGGAATCTTAGCCAAAACTCTATGGTGGGCTTATATTGGCCACTTGTATGAATCTTATATTGACGTTCCAACCAAACACACCGGAGTAGGGCCATTGTTGGAAATGTGTATGAGTTTTCTGTAGGGAACGCAGTCTTAGATCGCAGTAGGCCCTCTGTTGGTTGATTGTACGAATTCTCTTGTTGGAATTTCATCTAAAAACGTAGAACGGGCCATTTTTGGTAAGTCGTTTGTATTCAACCTTGGAAATTACAACCACAAACCGTAGTAGAGCCTTTGTTGGCAATCAGTATATGGTTGTTGGAATCTTAGCCAAAACTCTATGGTGGGCTTACACGTCACCGTCTTCACGTGTAATCATTAAATAAGTTTGTAAGATATTAAATATGTATGTTAGTCTTTAAGGTATATATTTCTATGGGCTTGATGTTTAGGTATAATTTATTGTACATTTCCCATTTTAGCCTGAAATAAAATGTATTATTATTATTATTATTTTATTGGCCACTTGTATGAATCTTATAAGTGGCGTTCCAACCAAATAACGGAGTAGGGCCATTGTTGGAAGTTTGTATCAGTTTTCTGTAGGGAACGCAGTCTTAGATCGCAGTAGGCCCTCTGTTGGTTGATTGTACGAATTCTCTTGTTGGGATTTCATCCAAAAACGTAGAAAGGGCCATTTTTGGTAAGTCGTTTGTATTCAATCTTGGAAATTACAACCACAAACCGAAGTAGGGCCTTCGTTGGAAATTTGTATGAATTTTCTGTTGGGAACGCAGCCTTAGATCACGGCAGGCCCTCTGTTGGTTGACTGTAAGTATTCTATTGTTGGGATTTGAAGCAAAAACGTAGATAGGGCCATTGTTGATAAGTCGTTTGTATGAAACGTTAGAAATTACAACCAAATATCGCAGTAGGGCCATTGTTGATAAGTCGTTTGTATGAAACGTTAGAAATTACAACCAAATATCGCAGTAGGGCCATTGTTGATAAGTCGTTTGTATGAAACGTTAGAAATTACAACCAAATATCGCAGTAGGGCCATTGTTGGGTATTGGTATAAAAATTATCGCAGTAATTATTACGTTGGTTATTTGTTGGCTTATTGTAGAATATGACACTAACGATCTCCCAACCTGTTCCCAACTGTTGGTCACCGTTGGCCTACACAAAATGCTACTAGGGTTCGCATCACAGAATCATACGTTCAACTTGAAGATACAGCCTTCGCATCACAGAATCATACGTTCAACTTGAAGATAAAGCCTTCGCATTACAGAATCATACGTTCAACTTGAAGATAAAGTCTTTGCCGACATTTAGGTGAAAGAAAAAGATCAAATTCTAAGTCCTTTAGAATTTGAATCAAATTTTCAGTCGATAACAGCAGTTATTTTTTTCACATGGTTAATGAACAGGTAGATAGATCATTTTTGTTCGTTCACTTTACAGATAAAAGGTCAATGACTGACATATAATTTTTTCAGTACATAACCTTGACTTGTCTATGAGGAGTAAGATGGCCCCCTCTTTGTCCTTCCTTGTTCCTTCTTACTATGCTAACCTATGCTGCTCTAAGCCTAATACACTAGTAGGTACTAGCCTGTTAGCCTAAGCCTATAGGTTTGTCTCCCGTTCCGTTGTTAGTCGCGCGTTTATGCGCAGTGTGGTCTTGAATGCTGTTCGCTCCGTTTTTAGTTGCGCTGTTATACGCGGTGTGGTCTTGAATGCTGTTCGCTCCGTTTTTAGTTGCGCTGCTATACGCGGTGTGGTCTTGAATGCTGTTCGCTCCGTTGTTAGTCGCGCTGCTATACGCGGTGTGGTCTTGAATGCTGTTCGCTCCGTTGTTAGTTGCGCTGCTATACGCGGTGTGGTCTTGAATGCTGTTCGCTCCGTTGTTAGTCGCGCTGCTATACGCGGTGTGGTCTTGAATGCTGTTCGCTCCGTTGTTAGTCGCGCTGCTATACGCGGTGTGGTCTTGAATGCTGTTTGCTCCGTTCTTAGTCGCGCTGCTATACGCGGTGTGGTCTTGAATGCTGTTCGCTCCGTTGTTAGTCGCGCTGCTATACGCGGTGTGGTCTTGAATGCTGTTTGCTCCGTTCTTAGTCGCGCTGCTATACGCGGTGTGGTCTTGAATGCTGTTCGCTCCGTTGTTAGTCGCGCTGCTATACGCGGTGTGGTCTTGAATGCTGTTTGCTCCGTTCTTAGTCGCGCTGCTATACGCGGTGTGGTCTTGAATGCTGTTCGCTCCGTTTTTAGTTGCGCTGCTATACGCGGTGTGGTCTTGAATGCTGTTCGCTACGTTGTTAGTCGCGCTGTTATGCGCAGTGCGGTCTTGAATGCTGTTCGCTCCGTTGCTATTAGGAGATGAGAGATGATGACTCTTTCTATGCTGCGTGACGTTTAGATGAGGTGATATGCGTTATATCGCACACCCGACAATACAGGTCGTCTGTCTGTCTTTCAAGTCTAAGATGCACGACAAGTATAATTGTAATCCGGTCTCTCCTGCACGTTCTGACTCTAAAACATACTTCAGTATGTACTGTAACAACCCCCCCCCCCCCCCCCCCCACAAAAACAGTATTTCCCTAGGGAGATTATGTGATATGAACTAAGTGCATTGGCCGGCGTGATCGTCTTTATGGGAAGGACTCTACGTTGTGAAATCTTAGCAGTAACTCAGTTCTTCATGGAAAATCTTCGAAATGGAACATAATAATTTGGTTTTGCAGTAAAGAGGGCGCACCTCCTACGCGCTTCTCAGTGATCCTCAGCACATATACTTGGACAGATCTCCTCTGCTTTATAAGGGAATTTACATTAATAAAAAGTTCTATAGTATGTCTGTACGTTAAATCTCTTTCTTCAAAGAGAGATAAAAGCTTTTCTAAGTTCTCCTCAAGGATCTCAGAATACCCTCTGAATGTCCTAATACTGTAAAATACGTGAACTTTGATCTCATTGGAGAGAAGTAGTAAAGAATAAATGTTTTTAAAGAAATTTAAGGTTAATTCGAAGATCAGGAGGTCCTGCAAAACTCTGCTCGTAAGCGTCGCACTGAATCCTCAAAGAATAATTAAAGCGGGGAATCTCCCAAACAAAGTCAAGAAGCCATTCCCATAAGGCCCTAGGACTTTCGTCCTTTAGGTTCAAGGTCCCAAGTTTTCAGGAAGTCCTGCATATCTCAACCGGAGGGTTTCACAGCACTGCTCAGCATGGCTGGTATGGGTTTGAACCTACAATAGCCGAACTTGAACCAGCCTCTCGGCTCTAACTTGGAGACTCAAATTGAATTCTTTTGGTTTTATTCAAAGCAGTTTCGCGCCCGGTAATGTAGCCTAGGTAATTTTCCTAGCTAGAAGTGTTTTTATTTGCCAAGCTTACATTTGCTTGTTTTTTAGTTATTTGTGCTTGTTTTGTGTGAATGTCAGAGTACTAGCTTATTCCCTAGGGTTATAAGATAAGCCAAGCAGTATCCTGGTCGAAGAAACGCACTAATACTGATGAAGACCTATAGTGTACCTTTATATACCTATCTATTCTGGGTGTGTAAGTGGCAAATCTAGAGCACGCGAGCTCACATTTATGTGAAAGGAAAATGTGTTTGTCTCTCAGCGAAGTGCAATGCTGAGATACCAATTCTAGAGAAACTAGGGGGGACATGGCCATAGGCCATGGCCAGGGATGTCAGGCCTGGACGGAGAGCCTATGACATGTACCCAAGAACCACCGGGAACGATATCGTTTTCACTAGAGGCAGATACTTAAGAGTGTCACAATGACTCGATGGGCTTGCTGAATTACATCCTCTCCTCCGCCACTAGCAAAAGCAAAATCGTGGGCTACTGCAGGCCTTTAAAACGGAAGCCATATTACAGCCTAGGATGCCCAATCTGAACTAGGTACGCGATTCTATCTTCTGAGGTCCGCCATGTCACCATTCCCATGACTTCGTCAGCGACGCAAAGCAGTTAATTTTGCGATTTCCATTTGAAACAGCTCTCTCGTCCTGATAGAGAAGTGCTCAAGGCGCAATCAAACGTTTCACTATCTCCTGGTTTAATCACTTTTTCAGGCTTGTCCGGCAGCGCTTTCGCGAGAAACTTTACCCCTCGGGCTTACAAATCTGACTGCCAAACTGACCTTTTGTTTTCCTAGCGTTCCTTCAATATTCAAATTCAAAATAAAGTCTCTATTCTAAAATAATACTTGTGTTTTAATTCCTGAAACAACCGAAGAGGTTCTTGTAAGTCAGACTAATAAGGCTGAATCATTACAGTACCTAATTAAAATCTGCTTGTGAGGTTTAAGACTATGTAGTACTTGGATAAAGATTATTCACAAGGCTTATTTTGACTGCACGATGCCTTTGTTAAGGCAATCCTTACAGTTTAATTATGCACAATTTATCAACTGTCATCAAAGATTTAAATGACTTGTCATATTTGAATCCAAGCTTTTTAAATTATGTTCGTTATTCAGTGGTTAATCTTTAAAACGCGACCATTCTGTTTGATGGTTCAAATCCGAGTTCTCTACAGTTTAGGATTTTATTATGAACTTCGATATAATATTATTGCTTATTATATAATAGCTCTTAATATCTAGGCAGCAAGATTCTGTCTTCCTGTATGCACGCGATCTATGCTTGCGCCGAAATGCAATCTCGTTTTCAAAGGGATGGCGGGCTGCCTTCTGTGAGTGCGAGCGAGATGGCTCCCATTGTAGTACTGCCTTGTCAGACAGAGACGACATCACGCCTGGGTATTGCAATTCTGAAACTGAGAAATTGACCAAGTAGTTTCCATTTTGAACCTTACATGCTTAGCATAAGAGTCTGCCGACCAGCATCGCTTTAATTGTGATATTAGGTAAATATTCCAAAACTTTCCATCGTAACAATTCCTAAGACTAGGTTTTTTTTGAACATCAAAAGTTCAAGTTATGGCCCTTTTAAATAACGTCACGGCCGCACGTTAGAACCAGATTTTGATGAAAATGGGACCAATATAGGAAGTATATCGTGTCAAATAAAAAAATAATGTTCCTAATCAGAAATTAAATGACGGAGATACCAAACTTAAAAAAAACACGAATTGAGCACCTCCTCCTCTTTTTTGAGGTTGGTTAACAAAAAAGTTCAAAACTCGATCGACGTTCTCACTTCATAATCATTTATTCATAGATCATGAGGAATTTAGCATTTAAAAACTGGCAATACAGACAAAAGAGCCAAGCTTGAGTTGAAAAATCGGGGCTAATAAGTTCATTGTTTTTATGAAATACTTTCGAAAATACTATGAATTCTGGATACGTACTGATGGTAGGTGACTTTACCAGTCGTTTTTAGACGTCCTTTGTAGTTTCTGCACACTTTTGTGGCACACCTCGTCATTGCAGACACAAATTAGAATCAACGATGCGACCGTTCACCTTGACGAGACAATTGACACTGAGAGGCGGCGAGCGACTTACCGGCCAACAGTTGGCCGTTATATTTTTCGACGCATTTGTGACGTGAAGCACAATCAAGTCTATAAACAATCAAAGATCATAACTACTCTGTCATATCTGAGCTGCTAGATTCAGTATCAGAATCAGATTCATCATTTTCCTTTTTTCCTTTTTTCCTTGAATCAGCTTCAACTTGTTCTCGAGGCACCACACAGGCGCTCTCCACCTAGTAGTAAGAAGGATCATCAAAAGAAAAACAGACCGTGTTTGTTGCCTGATTCTTCTAGGTCTGGTTGCGTTGGAACAGGAGTAACTGTAAATTTATTTTTTAAGACGATTCAAAATGATCCTTGTGATTTCAATGAATAAAATTATAAAACAAAAAAAAACAAAAAAACAAACAAAATTGATGTTAATAATAAATCTATCAGAAACCAATCTAATCTATCTATCTATCTATCTTGCCACTGATGGACCTGACGATGAAGGCCCGGGTGCCATCTCCGCACGTGCGGGTGAAGCCTCCATTTTGTACAACACGCCACCAAATGTGAACTAAAAGGCAAAACCAAGATAATTTGGTTTTATTTAACATACAACTTCAGTGACAACTTCTGGTTTGAAGTAGGATGACAAGTATTTTTTCTTTTCCACATATCAATCATAGATGTTATAGAAAGGAGGTAAGTAAACTACAAAATGTTCGAGTTTTACTAAATAAAACTTAACAAAAACAACAAGAAAATAACGAAATAGCAAATAAGGAGAAACGAATGAAATTACAAAATGGGGACCAGCTTGTTATGTTGGGGCTACACATGTCCCACCACTATATAGCTTGCAGAGTGCGCGCTACAATGTGGAATGCAGTAATATGATGAAAACAAGTTGGTAGGTAGGAAAAAACGTAAATATAAATAAAAGCTAAGCTTGAGCTTGTATTTCGTTTTTATTCGAACAATGACAGTTGTCACACGCTCAAAAAACAGAAAAATTAATTTACACCGAACAAAAAAGATCAATATCAAAAGCATATACTTTTTTTATTCTAACACGGCTTTCAAAACAAATCCAATTGTTTAGAATCTCTGCAGTGTTCCAAGTGACATGAAATATTTTATACTAAAAAATATATATTTGCTTGATAACTTTGTTAATAACCAAAATAACTCAAAAATATATACGACAAAATATTGATTACATTATAGTTTATCAGATCTGAGTTAGAATAACACACCAAGCCTGTTTATTGGCCTAATTTAATAAACTAACTTATTAGTACCTATTTTTTTGCAATGGTATCCCCTTTGTTTACAAAAAATAACTCGAATTCTGAACCAGGGTATAGTTTCAAAATATCTAGTACCCTATCTGTTGATAGAGTCTTCGCTCCACAAATGTCTACCTACCTTTGTTAAACATCTTGGAGTTGCAATCGCTGACCGCTGGAGTGTAGTGTTGGGTTGGTTAAGGTCATGAATCATCATCTCAATAATCCGTGGCACTAGCATGTGTATTCGTGGCACTAGCATGTGTATTCGTGGCACAAGGCATACATTTAAGCCAATAGCCAAGTTATTCGGGTTCGATGATGGTGCAGCCCTACCTCACAATGAGCACTAGATGGACAACACAAGATGGATGGAATGGATACTTCGTGATAATAGAGGAATACTTAGTGATCCTTATCCAGTCTTTAATACTTACCCTAATTTTTGAATAACTTGTAATTATTATTGTGTCAAAATAAATATCATTACCTACTTTAACTACGAAAATTCATAAACCAAAAAATATCCAATAAAGTAATTGAAGAACCTTCCTAGAACTAATGGTATTTACGTATGTGATATTAATTACAATAGTTGCAATTCGTTCAATACGTTGTTTCCACGACAAAGAAACCTCATGCGTAGGTTCGTAATTGTGTGCTAATCAAATAATAATATTTATCCATTCATTGTTGCCTTGTCCATTTACTAACACTTGTGCTAACTAAATTCTGTTGAAATTTCTAAAGATTGAATGAAGTCTTCAGACGTCGGTTTTTATTTACCTACGCTATGGAAACATGTGTCATGATTTATAGATTTTTTTATAACAATTTTGAGCAAATTCGAGAATCTTTGCTCAAGTGTCATCAACTTAGCTCAATATTTTTTCTTGTCCAGGCACAATTCTACTAAACCAATTGTATTAAAATTATTGTTAATTAATTGTCTCATACTTGTCACGTTTGACGCTTTTGGTATTCTACTAACATCAATGGTTTTTCAATTGCATTATAATTGTGACCATTTAGAAACAATCGTAAAATCTTTCTACGTAAAAATTAGTAAAATCATAAATTTTGCAGACTACCATTTTTAATGACAATTGTAATTGAATTGTAATTGCATAGTAAAATAATGGTTTTTCTTAAAAAAAAAAATAGAATTGGGCCCCATGTCACTCTGGTATTTCGGGCACTGAAAATGCTGACTCCCGTGCTAATCATGCCTCGCAAGTATTCTTCAAGTTTGAAGTATATTTTAACATATTCTCTCATGATCTTGATCAATGTTCAAAACATCAACTTTAGAGATAAATAAATAATGCTGGACATTCCACACAACATTATCTAGGGCTAAGCAGAGCTTGTGTTATGGGTAGGTACTAGATAACTGATATACTTAATACAATACATTAAATAGATAGATATTTTTTATTATACATAGAAAATACCCTGAACACCCAGAACAAATATCTGCAGATCGCACAAATATTTGTTCTGAGGCGGGAATCGAACCCGCAACCTCCTGCGTCTCAGGCGAACCTTGGCCCGCCGCGCCACAGAGGTCGTCAATAGATAGATCGTGGTCTGAAGAATGGGAAACTTCTTCCAGGAGAATAGTAAAGTACCTACGTGGTGTACAGTCGTAATTTTTCTAAAATAGTACCAAGCCACGGTAATTTCATGTCTATGGGAAACTTCTAGACAGTTAAAAGGTAAACATTATGGAGTGGCATATACCTATACCTACTATAATATAATTATTTTCGAAAATAAACCGACTTCGCAGCTAGGATTTTTTCCCCAATACAAGATTTTGTAATATTAGTGATCGTAACCGTGCACAATGAGCCTAAACACGGCCGGTCTACTATTATCGGACTATTACTAGTGCGGAGCAGTTCCAACGGCATCCTGCAGCTCATTCCCGATCGCTATGACCTGCCAGTAATGAAGGCTTTTATCCGGGTCCTGATCAGGTAGGTAGTCTCACGGGGGTCTGTTTGGTCGGGATTCGGATGAGAGTTTTCACCTCAAATTATAGCTAAGTATAACTAATGTATTTCTAACATAGTTTTTAAGAATAATACTAACAAATAATGGACCTAATAATGTCTGATTTAAAAGATGAATTATAATTAATTATATTATTATCCATCGAGCATTTCCATTGTTCACCTTCCGTCTCTATCATCATATCAGCTCGCTGTCACCATCATATTGCATTGTCATATTGTCTTCAGAACTTGACAGGTATGCCAAATTTCAGCTCAATCTGATATCGAAAAGTCACCCTTATCGCCACCCGTGAAATACTTATCATTGAGTAGTTCCATGGCCATCTCTGGTCTTCTTCATCAGTTCCACTTCATCAGTTCCACTTCATCAAATGGAACTTTCTGAATGCTCATGCTTGACTTGAAAATACCGAAGTCTCCAGAACATCCGATTCCAAAAAATATTTCACTTAGAGGTAGCTGCATTATCGCCGAGTGCTCTCTGCTACGTTTCCACGTGCTAAAGCTTCCGCACGCGGCTCTGCTCGCGTTATGAGTCGTTCCACTCAACTCCGTAATGGTTTAGCGGATTGTTATAGTATTTGGAGTGGGTTTGCTTACAAGCTATGAAATAAAATAAAAAATTAATATTTACTTTATTTACAAAATAAAAATAATTTACATTTTATTGCTTTTACAGTAAGTACCTACTAGGAGGCATTATCAGCTCACTCTTTTAATTATTATGCCTATCATCTTCAACTTAAAGTCTACTGGCTTAATTAAACAATTATCGTGGTAGTATAGTCTTCTCTTCCTGACTAACCCCCCTGGATGCCCTCTTGGTTAGGTGCGATTACATAGTAATAATATTTTTTCAGCTTTCCACTACCTACATTAATAGTAGATTAGTAGCCAAGGGCTGTAAGGCATCAATTGCAGCCCGAGATATTTAGGCGCACGAGCGCAGCAAGAGCGCCTATAGTTCGAGGGTGCCATTGATGCTTACACCCGAGCTAACTACTCTGCTTTACATCTCGATTGTGAGGTAAGTAGAAAAAAACCGGCATTACAAGAATAAAACATTTAATTGCTGCTTCAGCTTCCATTTTCATTGAATCGGGAGTGCAGCTTATATCTTCATCACTTGCAGAACTCATGTTTTTTTCCTAATTAGCACGTAATTATAAAAAAATCCCAAAAAAAAACAATATTTAAAGTAAAAGTTTTCTATTCCCGCGTTTTTTCATCTTTTTTTAAATTATTTTTTTCAAAAACGAAATTGAGCTTCGCCGTTCGATATTTAAAATTGATGACTATTATACTCATACGAAGACAAGGCTGAATAGCGAAGCGACCTCTTTTGTCATTGGGCTGAATGCATGATGTCTATTGCCCAGTATGATGGTTAGATGTACGCGAACTTTTTTAAAGAGTGAAGTTTTTTTTTTAATTACTTACCGCCCTAGGGCTTTTCTAGCTACATTATTACCCTAGTGCGCTAATTGGTCACCTACAAGCCCCATTTGGGGGTAATAAGGACCTACTTACCGAATATGAGAGATGTAAAAGATTGTAACGTTACCTATCGAAACTCAGTGCTGAAATACGTTCAATAAGGAAATATTCCGGCCTTCTAATCTTACAACTTAGTTGGTTAATCAAGGTGTTACTAGAATATTACAACTTTTATAGTTTTTTTTTTATTGCACAAGACTGTTCAGATTGGTGGACTAGGAGACCTTTGCCCAACAACGGGACTGTATGGGCTACAGTTAAAGTTTTTTTTATTTAATGGTACCTTGGCTAACAAATTTAAAAAAAAATTATATCTCTTAATTCGCTCGGTCTCTTCATATTAAAATACCTAAGTCTACCACAATTGGTAAAAAAAATTGTACTGGCTCCACATTTAAACATTATCTAAGTAAATAATAAGTACTTATTTTACATAAATATCTTGACTTTTTTACAGTAGAAAAATAATTAATTATTAATATTAATTCCTCTATGGCACAAACAAATCAAAATTGTTAAAGCTTTTATTAACATTTATTATTTAAAATAATTAGTGTTAAAATAAGACAATAAACCAAAACTAAACTAAAAACCTACCTACCAGATCAGCAAGCCGTCACCCGACGGCAGCGTGCCCAGAATGCTGGTTCCATTGCCACGCTGAATGGCAATGCTTATTCGTTGTCCAAAATAAAAGCAAGCATTCCAGTCACACGTGTTAATATATTATACCCTATAAAACACAATGGAAAATAAATCTAATAAGACTTCGATTAGTTCCCCAGCACGCAAGCCGTATGTGAGTATAAGTACTGAGTAATATTTTTTTACGAAATCCTAGGGTCTTCTGTTTTTTAAAAACTATGACTTTATTTTGTCCGCGATCTCACCTGTTGGTAAGTGAAGATGCGGCCAACGACGGAGCACAAAGGTCCTAGAAGGCACCTATTTAGGTACTCTTGTCTTAAAGATACCCAGATTATAGTTTTGAGAAAAGAGCGAGCGAGTTCCACTTCTTAGCATCGCAGTCTACAGGTGAAACCTAAACGCTTAGTACGAATAGAGGGTATACTAATGAGGTAAGGATGGTACCGAGCCGTGCGCCTGATTGTCCTACAATGAAAAGGAGATGGTGGGATCAGATCATGTAGTTCCTGGGCACATTCCCCGATATGTAGCCTATAATAGAAGATCGAAAGGCGTGCAGCTTGTCGGAGATGCTGGAGACTCTGGATCTTAGTCTCCGCCATACATTCCTCACCTATAAGTCTGAAAGCTCTGACTTCAGTCGAGTCTAAGGCAGCAAGCTGGTTTGGCCGAACCATCCCAAACATTGCATCAGCAGTACGAACTCCATACCAGACCGGGCTTGGCCTTTTTTTATTCATTTATTTTATTTAAATTCAATTGCTTTCTGCACTTACAGTTTTTACTTTGAAAACTAAGAAGCTATCCTGGTGTGAAGTATCGCTTTACCTTATTCAGGATGCCTAGCTTCATGGCAGCTGTTTTTGCCTTAGACTCGATGTAGGAGCTGAGGATGAGAGCTTGAAACACAATCTATAGTTACAGGTGCCTACATCCCGGAATATGGGAACTTGGGGAAATCCACTTTTCTTCGCCGAGAAGAGACATACCTGCGTTTTAGTGCGTTTGGTTCCCGCCTGTCGGACACAGCCTTAAGAATCAAATTCATACGCTGCAGAATCTCGTTTTAGTGCGTTTGGTTCCCGCCTGTCGGACACAGCCTTAAGAATCAAATTCATACGCTGCAGAATCTCGTTTTAGTGCGTTTGGTTCCCGCCTGTCGGACAACACCTTAAGAATCAAATTCATACGCTGCAGAATCTCGTTTTAGTGCGTTTGGTTCCCGCCTGTCGGACACAGCCTTAAGAATCAAATTCATACGCTGCAGAATCTCGTTTTAGTGCGTTTGGTTCCCGCCTGTCGGACACAGCCTTAAGAATCAAATTCATACGCTGCAGAATCTCGTTTTAGTGCGTTTGGTTCCCGCCTGTCGGACACAGCCTTAAGAATCAAATTCATACGCTGCAGAATCTCGTTTTAGTGCGTTTGGTTCCCGCCTGTCGGACACAGCCTTAAGAATCAAATTCATACGCTGCAGAATCTCGTTTCTCAGCACATGAATTTCATCACGTCTAGCACAACTGTGTTGTTGTCTAAATACCCAATGAATGAAATCAATTTCATCACGTCTAGCACAACTGTGTTGTTGTCTAAATACCCAATGAATGAAATCAATTTTGAACAAATGTCTTCTTTATTTTGGTCTGTACCTAGATCGAGGTATTCTAGAACATCAATCTATACAGGAACGTACCTAAAACGAAATCGCGCTTATTTTGAACGTTATTGCTAAAACAAAACCAGAACTATTATTCACGTCATTTCGTACGTCTGGATTGAGGGATCCTTGCTTGAATTGAGCTGTAATTTCCTTAATCCGTTAAGTTTAAGGTGGGATATAACGCAAAATTACAAATCTTAGATTAGATTTTTACTGGCTAAATCAAGTACAATATTCAAATTAAAAATATGCATGGATACTACATTATAATACCGAGGGATCACCCAGACAAAAACACAATAGGACAAAAAATAATAGATAAAAAAAACACAAAGTTACCTCTAACTTTTGGCTAGATTCGATTGTTTGTCAATATGGTACAGATTATTGGGTCAAAAATTGGATAAATAAGATCAATATAATAAAACGGAGGGTTAACCCACGGGGTTTTTTAAAACTATCTATATTTCACGAGATACTCAATAAAAACCACTTTTTCGAGCGGCTCGTATGGCGTTTTTTTTGTATGAAGATTTCTGCCTGGCGGTAGCGCAGTCTTCAGGCCATCGAGCACGGATCCATCCAAACAGACGTACGAAATAACGTGAAAGGTTCTGGTTTTGTTTTCAACCGACTTCGGACAAGGAGGAGGTTCTATGTTCGTTTGTGTTTTATAATGTATGTTCTCTGATAGATATCAATTTGAAAAAACTTTTGTTGTTTGAATGGGTATATTCCCGAGGTGATCCCATATTCACCAAGTCAGGATCTGGAGATGGAATCTCAGAGAAATTGAAGGAATAATCAAACAATAATGGCACGTAGGTACAGTGTGTTTAATTTTTCATAACTTATTCAGGTGTTTGCATCTGGGAGTCATCATCTCGCGAGCTGATGATGAAAGCCACAGCACTCCTTGTCGATTAGGAGGTAGGTGATAATACTGAGTTTCAGGCTTCAATTAAGTATCAGACAAAAATGCACGTAAGGCGCGAGCCAGATAGAAGAGACCTAGGGCTAGGACGCGTCGCGGACATTTGTCCGCGTCCCTTTCATACAAAATGTATACTCGTAGAAGCGTCGCGACGCAAAACATACAGAATAGACGGGGCGCGGAAACGACGCTTTACGTCCGCGCCTTTTGTTCAAAACATACATTAGAGACGGGGCGCGTGTGGCATGCCTGCCGGGCGGGTCTCGCTCGCTCGCACAGTCAACGTGTACCGTCGCGTCCGCACCCCGTCTCTTCTATATAATTTCAAAAGTCGCGTCCGTGTCTCATCTCCGGCCTGTCCGCGACGCGTCCTCGCCTTACGTCTCTTCTATCTGGCTCGCGCCTAAAGATTTTTTACAGAAAGCTTTGAAGTCGATTCAAAGATTTTTTTTGATTGTTTTTTTTTTAAATATAAGTACGCTACTTGTTAGGTAATACGTTCAAAATTAGTGCGATGAAATTAGCCCGGAACGGGACACAAAATAGTGCTGTTCT
Organism: Operophtera brumata; assembly: GCA_932527175.1. Lineage (NCBI taxonomy): Eukaryota > Metazoa > Arthropoda > Insecta > Lepidoptera > Geometridae > Operophtera > Operophtera brumata. Next base: position 20,377,962 of record OW052239.1, read on the forward strand.
GGAGCTCCAACTGGCCTTTTTCAAGATCGAAGTCATTTATCTCAGTTCAGACTATATTCTTCTCCTGCTGGTGTCTCTTCACATGGTACCTTATTCTCCTAACTCTGAATGGACACTTGCCCACCTCCCGTTCATACGCTCCGAAGTCGCAGACGGGCGGGGCACACTTCCCGGCGGCTATGCACACGCGGTCGCGGAGCCCTAGGTGTTCCCTGCCCCGCGAGAAGAGCTGGCACTCGCGGCGGTGTGACGCGTCGCGCCAGTCACACGCGCATGTGCAGGACCCGCTGTCTGTTATGTTAGCCAGGAAGAAGGCTGGGCAGGTGCATCTGGAAATTATGGAAATAAATTCAGTTAATAGCTAATACAGGCAAAAGTAACTATCCGATTTAAAAAAACTTTTTGTTGATAGAGTCCACAAATTTCGCCTCCAGCGTCATAGCTCGTTCTATTGCCGAATTGGTAAAGGCATCGCCGATCACAGGCGAGGTTACGGGTTCGAGTCCCGCTGGAACGAAATTTTAAGGTTATATTAAAATTTTATAATTAAAGATATTCTTACATATGAAAATAAGAGAACATTGCCTTCCGTAATAGTTAAAAAACTGTTTTACGGCAAGGTAATGCCATATATGAGTAGAATGGTCCATACTGGACCTTTACTAAAATTATACCTAAACATAAGCCCATATAAATATATACCTTAGCTAATATACATATTTTAATGATGTAGCAGATCATGTTAAGCAATGTAAAGCCAGAGTTGTGTTTGAGGGCCATGAAGTTGGACTCTATCGTCATAATGTGAGCTTTAGCTCATTTATGGTGAGGGTCCCTATGAAAAATTTGAAGAATAACTTGAGCCCTGACTTCTGGCCGAAAGGGGTGAAGTTCCGGCGGTTCAAGGGCCGCCTGTCACGTGACCCCACGGGCCGCGACGTGTCGGCGATCACACGTGTGTTAGATTAAGCTATAAATAAAGTGTTTTTATGTGTATGTTAGTTTCTAAGGTATTTATGTTGATATGGGCTTACTGTTTAGGTTTTGTGCATTTTCAGTAAGCCTGAAATATGCAGTTTTTTTTTTGTATTGAGGGTTAGGTGGTCGTTAAAGTACCTTCTTAACTGCGGCGGTGCTGTAACATCCTCTTCTTCAGGTGACTCAGCAGGCGGAGCCTGGGTAGGAGACGGAGACCGCCAGTCGTTCTGCCGTTCCTCCCAGCCGGCCGCGGAGTGCCTCATGACCGAAGGCTTCACGGTCACCGTGGCTTGTAGAGTCTTACGGTCAACGCATCCGCAACGCGTGTGATTGTAGAACATCATGCGAGCTACCAATACTTTTTCGGCTTTGAGAAGCTGGAACGAGAGGTGAAGCAGTTAAGGAGGGGTATAACGCAAAATTACCATTCTTAGATTAGATTTTTAACTGAATAAATGTAGTACAATATTCAAATTAAAAATATGCATGGATACTACATTATAATATCGAGGGATCACCCAGACAGAAACACGATAGGACAAAAAGTAATCGATAAAAAAAAACACAAAGTTACCTCTATCTTTTGGCTAGATTCGATTGTTTGTCAATATGGTACAGATTATTGTGTCAAAAGTTGGATAAATAAAATCAATACAATAAAACGGAGGGTTCACTGACGGGGTTTTTTAAAATTATCTATATTTGACGAGATATTCAATAAAAACCGCTTTTTCGAGCGGCGCGTGGCGTTTTTTTTGTATGAAGATTTCTGCCTTGTTAACATTTTGGAGTCATTGCGTTACATGCTCTCTCACTAACAATAAAGGTTACAAACTTAATTTTAATACAGTAATTACTTGAGGATGTAATCTAAATAAATTATAGAAGAGAAAGACGATTGGTGAAACTTTTCTCGACATTTTTTTGAAGTTGGTCCTCCTAAAACCCTTTTTAGGTCCCTCCTTCGACTAGAGAAAATATTAAGCGTAAATTTGTATACTATTCAGTAGGTAGTGTATTCAGTGGTTAAGAATCATGCATGAAATATTGTATACGTACAAGCGACTTGCCCCGGCTTCGCACGGGTAGTTTCAGGATGAAAAACATGTAGCTATGAGCAATTTGCTTATACTCTGGCTCATACCAGGGCTCTTTACAAATTCCCCATACTTCAGATGTTTATCTTACGTGGTAGTTAGCTGATTTGAACAGACACTTTGATTCCGTAATATAATCTATACCTCGTCGAGGTTTTATTACCTTTTCTTAACTTTTCGAGGTCAAAATATCTCTATTCACTTAAATTCACTTGTGGTTTGCGGTTCGTCTTAGAATATCCCTCTATATATATAAAACAAAGTAGTGTTAGTTACACCACCCACTTATCACTCAAGAACGGGTGAACCGATTTGGCTGAAAATTAGCTTAGAACCAGGAGATTGACATAGGGGGGAAGGGCAGGGGGGGGGGGGGGGGGTTACCGGGGGCTGGGCTCGTCGCTAGTATAATATAATATCAACATCCACATCTGATAGGTAGTAGGTGTGTTATCAGCAGCTGATGACGTCAGGCTACTCACGTTAAAGGGAATCTTGACGTATTGTCCGTCAATGGGCGCACACACCATGTCCTCGTTCATGTTCTCGTTGACGCAGCAGCCGGAGTCAGGTGCGCAGCGGTGCAGCTGATGTGCTACTCACGTTAAAGGGAATCTTGACGTATTGTCCGTCAATGGGCGCACACACCATATCCTCGTTCATGTTTTCGTTGACGCAGCAGCCGGAGTCAGGTGCGCAGCGGTGCAGCTGATGTGCTACTCACGTTAAAGGGAATCTTGACGTATTGTCCGTCAATGGGCGCACACACCATATCCTCGTTCATGTTCTCGTTGACGCAGCAGCCGGAGTCAGGTGTGCAGCGGTGCAGCTGATGTGCTACTCACGTTAAAGGGAATCTTGACGTATTGTCCGTCAATGGGCGCACACACCATATCCTCGTTCATGTTCTCGTTGACGCAGCAGCCGGAGTCAGGTGCGCAGCGATGCAGCTGCACGAAAGGAGGCATAAACCTGTAACCGCATCATATCACACGCGTGATGTCATCATATCATAATCACACGGAAATATGCGTACCTAATGTAGGAGAGTTCCATAGGAGACACATTATATTAGGTACTAGTTTAAAGACTGGGCGGATGGCGTGATAAACGACTGCCAGTTTTTGGAGTCAAAATCGTATTGAAGACACCGTGTTCCGGTTTGAAGGGTAAGGGTGCCGGTGAAATTACAGGCATATATGACTTTTCATCTATATGTCTCAGGGTGGCGGGCGCAGTGCAATGCCACATAGTAATGCACTGTTCATAGGCAGAGGTTACCGCTTAACATCAGGGCCAAGCTTGTTCCGTCATTCAAGTAGTATAAAAAAAAAGTCCATCGTAGAGTTATTCAAAAGTCTTTGATATTATGTTAGTAAGTGTTGTGAATACAACAACTTTGGTAGGTACTACCTCTGTGATTATTTAATTTAGGTATAGTGTGAATGGTAGTCTTAAAGCTGTTGGACTCGTTTTATATGTGTTCCAAATTCGAGTGACTTTCCAACAGGAGTGTTTTATGCATATCTTAAATTTTATGACGTAATTATCACTTAACAACATAAAAGCAGGCATGCAGTTAAGTTAGGTACCTGCATAATTGTAAAATCCTGCATCAAACATGTAATTAAATTTTAAAAACCGGCTGACTGAACTCAAAATTTGTGTTTATAGTCTGTACCTCCAAATACTCACAAACAATTTTCGTTGTGTTTATTGGTCTTTTATCTCTAAAAATGCGTAACCGTTTTAGGTGGAGTTTTTGGAAACATTAACATTAGCACAACCTCAAAAAAGCAGCCAAGTGCGAGTCGGACTCGCCCATGAAGGGTTCCGTAGCAGCAAGTAACATAATATAAAAGTTCTTGGACGGTTTACGATTTATGACGTATTAAAAAAAACTACTTCGTTCAAACCGTTACTAACCGTTAACCGTTTGTTCGTATTTTTTAAATTGTTCCTAATAACCAACACAATTTTTGAATTGTTTGTGAATAAATAAATGAAATGAATGAAATGAAACCAATTTTAGGTGGAAGTTTACATGGTAATGTACATCATATATTATTTTTAGTTTTATCATTCTCTTATTTTAGAAGTTACGGGGGGATTATTTTACACACATTTTACCACTTTGGAAGTGCCTCTTGCGCAAACTATTCAGTTTAGAAAAAATATATAATAGAAACCTCAATATCATTTTTGAAGACCTATACATAAATACCCCACACGTATGGGTTTGGTGAAAAAAAAAATGAGTTTCAATTTTAAGTATGGGGAACCCCAAAAATTTATTGTTTTTTTTTCTATTTTTCACCCTAGACCTCTAGAACTAATTTCTCGAAGTCCATTGATGGCAACCTGGTGGTTCAATGAAGGTGTTCATGGTCCTAAGAAGGCAACAGCCAAAGATTTATAGTTTTCTTCGTTTATGTCATAAAGTGTAAGCTCGATTTTTTTGTGCGTTCGATTGTTATAAACATAGTTCCTACGGGATAAAAATAATTAACTGGTTTCATTTCATCATTTTGATAAATGAGGTCTTAAAGTTAAGTGGTCCATTTACAGCAACCTTCCCCTATCTACCTATATTATGGGCCGATGGTACCGAGTTAAGTTTGCTGAAATTGTCTTAGCCCAGGTACTCCTGCTAGAACCATTCTGTCCAAAACTCCCACTGTTGCCACCTGCAACTTTTAGCCAGTAGCTACGCAAGTAACTAAGTTACTTAGTAGGTAGGTAGATCGGCCGATTTTTTGACCGAAAATGTTGCCCTACTACGAGCTCTCGATATGCATGAGAAAAGTTGCTAGAAAAGCTACTAAAAATATTTAGCTACCTACAAGTTTCATCAAGATGTAAAAAAAATAGCTAAGATCTAGCTACAAAGTTGCTAAGTTGGCATCAATAACCTATCTTGCAGAGTCCGGTTGAAGGTTCTTAGTATAGCAACAGATTAATTAACTAACAGACTAACTAATTAACAGATGAGTTCACTAGCCTGAAATTAATCTAATTACCTAGGTAATCCTAGATGTGACATGTTTTTTGTTTATTGCATATTTGTTATTTTGATTTTTAATTTTGTTTTAAGTACGACGTGTACTTGTTGACTCATTTTGTGAAAATTATTTATTTGACGTGTACCTTTTGTATGATTAAATGACTATCTGACTATCTATCTGACTATCTCTCTCAGTGGGAACAACTATACAAGAGGAAGTTTCAAAGTTGCCCCAACAAGTAATAAAATATCAGAGTCAAGGCTGAGATGGTACGGGCATGTTGTGAGTAGACCAGAAGACCACGTATTTAAAAAGTGCCTTTCCATTGCCACTAAAGAGAGGGGAATAGGAAGACCACAAACCACATGGTTGACAAATATCCAGAATGAAATGAAAATACTTGGCCTAACCAAAGATGACCCGGACCTGCGAAATACATGGCGCCACATGATTAGGAAAGCTGACCCCGAGTAACGGGAATGAGCGAGGACAAAGAAGAAGATAGCTCTCTCAGCGCGAACTTCGTTGGGCCGGCAGTAAATCAAATCAAATTCATTGATTTCACGCTCATTATTACACACACACACACACACACATAATAAAGACACATTAATAAATTTTAAAAACACACAAATTACAAATTAATATTTATGTCAAATTACAACAAGGAGGCACTACAAAACAACACAACAAATAAATACATACGCAGACACAAGGGACCCTCAGATACCGGGGCACCGCCCCTTAAAAAGTGTTGGATGCAGGCTTATCCAGTGCCCCATAATCGGAGAGTCCCACCTATCTGCCAAGGTGTTTAGAATGTTGTTGGTGCTGCCACGCAGGCGTTCCAGCACTTTCTAATGACGGCGTGAAAGCCATCAGTGTGCGCCTCACTGAACATACCTGACGCACTGCAGGAACGTGGCAACCCCATCAGCACTCTTATAACCCATTATTTTACTGAACGCGCAGCACGTTGTACGCCCTCTGCGTATAGGCAACCCACAGGCTGCTGGTGTAAAGTGTTTGACAGTATGCTTTAAAAAGCGTCACTTTCACCTCTCTAGAACTGCGGGCAAACCTGCGAGCCACCATGTTACATAGGACTGCCAATGCCCTGCGCTCTCTCTCTATGTCCTCATTGTCCTGTAGATCCTCAGTGACCCAGTGGCCCAGATACTAAAGCTAGTAAAGCTACTCACATGGTGCTCGCTGATGGGACAAGCTGGCGGACGGGTAGCCACCTGGGCTGCGGCAGCCGGCATTGCCCCTCATGGAGCACCAGGCGCATGTTCTGCTTGGCTGCTTCACGGAGCATATTCCGGCCCAGCGGTGTCAAAGGCACTGAAAAAAAAAGCATAGACTATGGGGGCACGTATAGGTAGGTATGTGATGATTATGATGAGTCGAACATAGGTATCATATGATTAGCGGGTACAAAGATGTGACCAATCCAAGATCTTGACCAATGGTTCGATGGTATTAGGCAGATGGTAAGATGCAAACGTAACTTTTGGCAGCAGAAGAAGGGAAGGTGGTGATAGGTAGGTTACTGCGTCGGATGTAGGTACTGGACAATGAGCTGAGATGTTCTTATGTAAGAGCATTTATGCAACAAAAATTTTTTTAATCCCTGACTATATTTATTATCTTTGGAGTAAAAAAGCGCCCAAGTGCGTGTAGGGCTACGCGTATTGTAAGTAAAGACTTATCACGCGCATGTTGTGAATTGTGATCCTATGACGTCACCATCACCTTGGGTAGAGCACTAGAAGCTGAAAGACTTACTATCATATAAAATCCTGGGTCTCTCGTTTGTAGCCGCGATGTGGTCTACAGCAGAGATGATGGTTTTATAGGCCTCGATTTTCGTGAAGGCCAATGGTGTGACGTTCGGGCGCTGGGGAGCTGAGGAGCTGGTCTCTATGTCCTCCTCAGAGAAACTGGTGTAATGCTTGGAATCTTCCACAACCCTCGGCTCTTCATTGGAAGCCGTGCTTGGGTCCGCAGACATGTCACCGCGGTTCACGTCGGAGAACTTATCCATGTCCTCATCGTCTTCGTCTTCTTTACCGTCGTTGTGGTATTCCACATCTACGTATTCCTGAAATTAGAAAAATAAGTTCCTACTAAAGTAGTATAGTTTTATTTATCTGTGCTAAAGTTTATGATACATATAAGTATGTGTATTGATTAAAGCCGACTAAGGGATTACCCGGACTTGTTGATAAGATTCGTTGGTATAAGATTAGTCCTGGCTGCTAGCTTATTATGGAATGTGTTATTACTGGAAGAAAGCGTTAGCCGAGTCAGTCGTGGAAAGCAATGGCGGCGAAGAGCTCATCACTCGTCACGTCTATATTCCACGATGGTGCAACCCACTGTGAAAAGAGGCCCATTGAAGCTCTGCCTATCCCTTCGGGGAAAAAGGCGTGTGTCTATGTATGTATGTATCTTCGAATTCGAATACTTTGTATACTATTTTCATTTGATATTGACTCTTGTATGTCCAGAGATATTGTAGCTCAAATACCTACCTAGCATCTAACCGGCTTAATATCAACCAAGAGAATGTCGGCACTGTACGTACTAAGGGCGTTTGGCCGAGCCCTTCACTCCAGCTCACGTTATAAAATTTATAAGATAATTAAACTGTAGGTCATTACCATATAATACATAAACACTATAGAAATGACACCGAGGCAGTGTCGTAGTTAAAGCTGCGCTAAATACTCACTCGCGTCGCTTTAGAGGCTGTAAAGAGTTAAATAGGCATAATCTTAAACATATTTTTCAAAACTCTACTCAGTTTATGACACCAAAATAAACATATGTTAATCTTCATCATATTTTCAAGGGCATTATGGAGCCCAAAACACGATTTCGAAAAAAAAAACTCAATAAACAATCGTAAACTAACCTTTGCAATGCACATAACGTAAATATTAATACTTATTACCTATCAATTGTTAAAAATATTTTCGATTTACTTTTAATTGCGCGATCGCTATTCTGTCACTTTCTAACTTACGTGAAGTTTGTGTTAGAAAGTGACGGATTCTGGCTGCTGTCTGCCTCTTATTTCGTGGTTTGGCAGCACGGAGTAGATGCACGCGTTTTCCCGCGCGCTGGCTACCTTGTCCTCTAATTACTGCTCGATTTACGGAAAACATCGTAGCTTCTCTCTCATCAGGGTAGCATCAGAGTAGGTATTACAACATGATGGACCACAGCCCTGTCGGTCGCTGCTGGCGAGCGCTGAGTATCGGGGAGATTGTGCGGAAGTAGGTATGTATCTCGGCGGTGTCGCGACACGCACATAGAGAGTAGTAAGTAGGACTTCTATTTAGTTATTAGTTATTCATATGTCTATACCCTACCTACAAATTTAGTTTGGGTTGGGCCATAGGGGCTAAGTACCAAGTTTCCTATTAAAAAAGTAAGTAGGTTCCTAACCCGGTCTATAAACATACCGAGTACACAAGTGCAGCTCCATAACTTGTAATCAAACTAAACATTGCAGTCACGGCGCAAGAATGTCTCGCTAAGAATAGATTATTATTTAAAGCTCGCCTGCGTCTGTTTCTTTTCAATATCCATTTTACGACTGATCTATCAGAATTAAAGCGAATATAAAATATGATCTCTTTCATCTTGAGAAGGTTAAACTGTTAAAAGCACTTGAAAGTTCATTACTTTTTAGTCGTTTCGTTTAGTTTGTGCGTAGTTAGGTAGTATTACTGTAGGTAAGTACCTACTTTGTAATATTATGCCGTGGTGTTTCCGGCAAAAGAATAGACCTCGTCCGTCTCCTCCCGTGGATGTCGTAAGAGCCGACTAAGGGATTACCCGGACTTGTTTGTAAGATTCGTTGGTATAAGATTTGTTCTGGCTGCTAGCTTATGGGACAAATGTTCGTGTTATCTGCAAATATTTGTTCAGTGTAGTAATGTGTTATTACTGGAAGAAAGCGTTAGCAGAGTCAGTCGTGGGAAGCAATGGCGGCGTTGAGCTCACCACTTGTCACTTCTATTTTCCACGATGGTACAACCCACGTGGAAAGAGGCCTATTTGAGGCTGTGCCTAACCCTTTCGGGGAAAAAGGTGTGTGTCTATGTATGTATAAATATAGGTAGGTATATTATATGATTACTAGCAGGCTCTTGATTTTATTGGTTTTGTTAAGCGAATTATTCCCCCCCAAATAAATACACATTAACAGAGGAATGTGTAATTTTCGTGAAAAAAGGCACGGGTAATTTTTTATGTAAAAAAATACACTTTAGATATTTCGACTTAGTTAGTTTCCCAGTGTAATTATTAAGATTAAAATATTTTCAGGAGCTCAAGGTTAAAATGGGACCCCAAAATTAAAGTGTGGCGTGGTGTCGTTTCAAAGGTTGGTTCATGGTGTGGATTTTGAAATAACAATATTTTCAGGAGCTCAAGGTTAAATGTTACAATGCCTCTGCATTTACACACGCTCGACAATTGAAACCTGAACAACAGACAAACCTAAAAATAAATAAATAAATAGATAATAATGCAGGACAACATTATCTAGCCCCAAGCTAAGCAGAGCTTGTGTTATGGGTACTAGACAACTGATATACTTAATACAATACATTACATAGATAGATATTTTGTATTATAAGTACATAGAAAATACCCAGAACACCCTGAACAAATATCTGTGATCGCACAAATATTTGTTCCGAGGCGGGAATCGAACCCGCAACCTCCTGCGTTGCAGGCCAACCTTCGCCCGTCGCGTCACAGAGGTCGTCAAATAACACACAGTAGAAGTGAAAAGAAAGACATTAACTCCAAACATTGTAGTTATACATTTATTTTGTAAACACGTGTGGTCCAGTCATTGTAAACACGTGTGGTCCAGTCATTGTCCGCGAAATGTATAATAAAACGAATAAGAATCCAGCTTGTGTTTCTACTCCCGCATATCGAGCTGCCAATCACGACTCGAACTTGTACAACTCGTACAAAGGAATTCAAAGGAAGCACCACGAATTGTAGATTGGTTGGTACATGTAACTGTATTCGAGCCATTTCTCGATATTTTTATAGAAACTTTTTATGCTGTTTTACGTGATTTTAGTTCATTTCTCGTTGTGCGAGCGCTATTTTCTATCACTTTCTCACTTACCTGAACTTTAATGAGTTAGATAGTGAAGGCATTTGTCTGTCTCGTAAACGGCTATCATAACCAATCGATGTAAAGAGGACTATTTCCGCTCAGAAGAAGGACTAAAGTCTCTCCGCCATTTTTGAAAAGAGACGTCTGCCCGTTTGCTCTAAACTTAAGGTTTGGCTTGTCCTAGTTAAGATACATCTAAGCCTAAGAACAGCCTAGCCTAAGGGGACTAAGGAATGGCTTAGGGTTAGTGCAAGCAAATTTATCGTTAGGAGTAGTCTAAACAAGTTAGGAAAGAACTTAGGCGATTCTTATGTTTAGTGCAAACACGGGGTCGTCTACTTTTATTTTATCTTTTCCTAGTGTTTTTTGTGTTATTTAGGTGGCATTTTAATTGAAAATGGCAAATGCTCAAGTCGTGCGACGCCAAATATTAAAAAGGAAACTTTCATCCCAACCGGGCAATCATATAAATTAAAAAGTGATAACAGCTTTGCGAGCTAATGACCTGCCCATTGCCACTTCAACTTGCTAATTCTAAAAGCTGAAGTGATTATTTAGTACCAAACAAGTAAATAAGTAAATTACTTTATTCAAGTTACTATTTTACGGCAACGAAGTAAATTATTGCTTGGCACTATTCAAGTAAGTAAAATACTTTTACTTACCTACCTACTTGAATAGTACAAGCTACCTGGTCAGGGTAGCTGGTTGGGTGGGGCCCTAGGCTGGCTAGGCCCCTAGGCTGAGACCTTGCTGGCCCAGGCAGAAATCCATGCCTGGGTTTCACACCTCACTTCTTAGTTCTATGTACATAACTAAAAACCTATAAACTTCAGTAAGTTTGCACAATTTAGTGAGTGCAAAATAGGTGCCAGCATGTTGCCACATACCAATAAGTCTTCAAGGATTTTCTATCTTTGTTTATTATTTGCTAGTATTCACTTGCGAATTTTCCCGCACCTTTACCGAGTTAAAACGTAGTCTGTCTGTCAGTGCAGAACATAGTCTGTACACTTACCAAATTACATCTAAATCAGTTCAGCCGAATCGACGCGATTGAGTATCTCACGAAAAAAACATTCGCTGTTTTATTTATTTTTGAGACCTTCCCATTTACATAATTACATAGTCCTAATCCCATACTGGGGTTCCCTTTGGTATCAGGAACTATTAGTACCATGGTACCACAACACCCAGATCAGTATCAAATATTTGTAAATCATACAAACATTAGTTCGGTAGGGGGAATCGAACCCGCAACCTCTCGCATCTCAGCAGGCTACTCACCCGCTGCGCCACAAAGGTCGTCGTTTATTATTAGTAGATAGTACCATAATTTAGGGTAGTAAATACGTGAGAAAGATTTGACGGGATTGGCAAACATTGGTTTACCACCCGTCATAAACGCCCATAATATCACCATCTTTCTGCACGTCCACGATGACTGGCAGATAATGCTGTTAGCATTAAGTCCTCCTTGCACTATTGGTTTGTGTAAAAGTTTTAAATAAGTAATAATAAATAAATAATATCGGGAAAAATCTCTCCCTCGGATAAGATGAAGACGACGCCGATCTCATCAGCTGACCGTCAATAAGATGAAGACGACGCCGATCTCATCAGCTGACCGTCAATAAGATGAAGACGACGCCGATCTCATCAGCTGACCGTCAATAAGATGAAGACGACGCCGATCTCATCAGCTGACCGTCAATAAGATGAAGACGACGCCGATCTCATCAGCTGACCGTCAATAAGATGAAGACGACGCCGATCTCATCAGCTGACCGTCAATAAGATGAAGACGACGCCGATCTCATCAGCTGACCGTCAATAAGATGAAGACGACGCCGATCTCATCAGCTGACCGTCAATAAGATGAAGACGACGCCGATCTCATCAGCTGACCGTCAATAAGATGAAGACGACGCCGATCTCATCAGCTGACCGTCAATAAGATGAAGACGACGCCGATCTCATCAGCTGACCGTCAATAAGATGAAGACGACGCCGATCTCATCAGCTGACCGTCAATAAGATGAAGACGACGCCGATCTCATCAGCTGACCGTCAATAAGATGAAGACGACGCCGATCTCATCAGCTGACCGTCAATAAGATGAAGACGACGCCGATCTCATCAGCTGACCGTCAATAAGATGAAGACGACGCCGATCTCATCAGCTGACCGTCAATAAGATGAAGACGACGCCGATCTCATCAGCTGACCGTCAATAAGATGAAGACGACGCCGATCTCATCAGCTGACCGTCAATAAGATGAAGACGACGCCGATCTCATCAGCTGACCGTCAATAAGATGAAGACGACGCCGATCTCATCAGCTGACCGTCAATAAGATGAAGACGACGCCGATCTCATCAGCTGACCGTCAATAAGATGAAGACGACGCCGATCTCATCAGCTGACCGTCAATAAGATGAAGACGACGCCGATCTCATCAGCTGACCGTCAATAAGATGAAGACGACGCCGATCTCATCAGCTGACCGTCAATAAGATGAAGACGACGCCGATCTCATCAGCTGACCGTCAATAAGATGAAGACGACGCCGATCTCATCAGCTGACCGTCAATAAGATGAAGACGACGCCGATCTCATCAGCTGACCGTCAATAAGATGAAGACGACGCCGATCTCATCAGCTGACCGTCAATTTGTTTACATCCACCAACTCTTTTTTTTTTATACTACTGAATGACGGTACAAGCAGATGGCCCACCTGATGTTAAGCGGTAACCTCTGCCTATGAACAGTGCATTACCTCATAGGTCACGTCCACCTAGGACGCGCCCTATGTGGCATTGCCCTGCGCCCGCCACCCTGAGACATAAAGATGAAAAGTCTCATGTGCCTGTAATTTCACCGGCACCTTTACTTTTCAAACCAGAACACAGCAACGCGAGCACTACTGTTTTGCGGCAGAAATAGGTATGGTGGTAGTACTTCCCCGGACGAACTCTTTCACAAAAAAGCTCTGCTTTTACTAAAACTACTCACTACACTTACTACTACTTTTCTTCTACTTATCTGTAGAATGAAATGAATGTCCCCCCCCCCCCCCCCCCCGTAAATTCTAAAATAAGAGAATGATAAAACTAAAAAAAAAATATGATGTACATTACCATGTAAACTTTCACTCAAAATTGGTTTGAACGAGATCTAGTAAGTAGTTTTTTTTTTTACGTCATAAATCGTAATCCATCCAAGAACTTTTATATTATGTTACTTGCTGCTACGGAACCCTTCATGGGCGAGTCCTACTCGCACTTGGCCGCTTTTTTTTTAACTTATTGTTTTCCACGAGTTTCCACACGAATTTGACGTTCCAAATTCAAATCACTATTCCCTAGGGAGTTTCATACAACTTTATATCCCTTGAGAGATAATGCTTTACTTTTCGTTGAGGTTGCATGATATGTAATTGGACATTGTCGAGCAGGTGATGTGAAAAACTAGAAACATTTCATTTATTTTATTTTATATATTAATCAAAATTCTACAGATAAGTTGGTGGATCTGAACTTACTGACCCTACTAACTAATCTGTCTGTATTACTTCGGTAGGTTTATCTGTGAACAAGTAAAGTACCGCTTTAATTATTGACATGTTTCATCTTGTCGCATTCGAAGAGTTCACGAGGTTATAAGATAAGTACGAGGTCTTATCGGCATAAACACAAAGATAAGACTCGGACGTCCCACCTAGATTTATGGTTTGCAAGATTTAGAAGAAGTTCTCTGTACTTCCAGATTGTTTGCCGTTGGGATAGGTCACAGTTGGGTTTTTTTGATAACTCGCAGAACCGATAGGTGGTTTAGTTATATATACCTAATCGAAAAATACCTATTTGAACTCTCGTCTCATGTTGATTTAGTTTAGTCAAAAGTCAGAGGGTGCAGGAATAAACTCGACAAAGTCGGTAGGTAGGGTAAGGTTATTTCATAGTTTACCTTAGTAATATAAACAAATAAAAAATAAATAATGCTGGACAGTTCACACAACATTATCTAGTCCCAAGCTAAGCAGAGCTTGTGTTATGGATACTAGATAACTGATATACCTACTTAATACAGTACATCATTATATAGATATTTTTTACTATACATAGAAAATAGCCAGAACACCCTGAACATATGCAAGAACATCTGCAGATCGTACAAATATTTGTTCCGAGGCGGGAATCGAACCCGCAACCTCTTGCGTCGCAGGAGAACCTTCGCCCGCCGCGCCACAGAAGGTTGTCATAATCAATTTAATTCATTCATTTATTTCAGGCAACAGTACAAAAATTACATTGTACCTAGACAAAGGCCCATAGTAATATATACCTTACAACTAACATACATATAAAGATAAAGATATACTTAAAACTATCACTTAACGTCAATGGAGGGATTTGGTTTAGAAAACGCTTCCCTATAGCGTCGGTAAACAATGCCAGCTGGCCAGAACTCCGGATCAAGGAGCACATCCTTATACTTCGCCTGGACCTGGAGAGCATATGACTTGAAGTCAGTGGCCTGAACCCTGCCCTGGCACCTCTCCGTCACGAACCGGAGTACATCAGCCCCTGATGTTCTCTGGCTTATTCGGTAGAGGTAGATCTTGATAGTCGGCTCAACTGCAAGCAATGATGTCGACTCAGCCAGTATCTGACCGGTGCCGCGTTGATTGCGAGGCATTGGTCGTCGTCTCTTCTCCACGATGGTGAAGCCGTCCACGTTGACTCTCTGCGTTTTAGAACGTATTTCTCTTGGGCCACATTCCTCAGTCG
Source organism: Operophtera brumata (assembly GCA_932527175.1). Taxonomy (NCBI): domain Eukaryota; kingdom Metazoa; phylum Arthropoda; class Insecta; order Lepidoptera; family Geometridae; genus Operophtera; species Operophtera brumata. The sequence goes on from OW052239.1 coordinate 20,392,993, forward strand.
AGGCTCGGCGCAAGGTGCCGGGTTCAGCGGCTGAGACTGACTTTAATCATCAGCCCACACTAGTCCACATCTGACATAGCTATGTCCAGCTGTGGACTAGTGTGGGCTGATAGGTATATCTATAGCATAGTGCATAGGCCTAGGACTTCGTATGTCTTACCGAGAATAATCATAAATTTTCAAAATCAAAATTAATTACAGGCACAATGGCCTGTAATTTCACCGGCACCCATACCTTTCAAACCGGATCACATCAATGTATTATCGTATTATGTATTATTATTTAATAGTATCGTTATAACACGTTTTTAGAACTAGTGCAGCTTTTTTATGAAAAAGTTCGTCCGGGGAAGTAGGACGGGAAGTAGGTAGACCACACCTAATATTGCCACAAAGCAGTAGTGCTCGCATTGCTGTGTTCCGGTTTGAAGGGTATGGGTACCGCTGAAATAACAGGCACATGAGACTTTCATCTTTATGTCTCAGGATGGCGGATGCAGTGCAATGCTACTTAGGGCGCGTCCTAGGTGAACGTGACCTATGAGATAATGCATTGTTCAAGGCAGAGGTTAACGTGGGTCATCTGATTGTACCATCATACAAGCAGTTAAAAAAACCTGTAGCTACTAACTAGATGAGTCCAGTGGTTGTCCGAACTTTAGCGCGCGCTAAAGATAGTCTGTCAGTATGTCACGTTTCTGGGAAAGCGCCGGCGGATCGCTAGACGCGATGCTGTCACTGGACCGTCTGATATACAAACTCAACACAATATAAACCTACACAATATAAACCAAAGATGACGAAATTAAACAAAGTAACAAATATCTACATAACACAGATGAATACAAGTACTTGGCCACAGTCAACAGCATTTTCAGTGGCTTCGCATCGCACAGGTAATTTAGTGAGCAGGTGTTGGTGCACAGTGGAAACGACAGGAAGTGAGGCATCGTCTGAGGAGTGAATCCACAGTCACATTGTGCCTCGTGGGAATACCCCCATGTAACTATTTGACTAAGTTAAGCTAAGGCGAAACCAACGCGTTCAGACCGCGTCCTCAGTGGCGTGCACGGTGGCGATCAATGGTAAGACAATGGATCGCCTCCGTGCACGCCACCGCGGACGCGGACTGAACGCGTTGGTTTGGTCTTAGCTTTATACCTGCAGCAGCCCACCTGACTCTGGAGTTGGTTCAGAGATTTCCAGGTGGACCATGGCAGTTCATGCCCCGAGGCAGTTTCTCTGCAGGTACCCTTGCTCCTCCCTTGGTCCTCTTGCTGGATCCGACATCCAAATAGTATAAAAAAAAAAAAAAATGTACAAGACTTTACAAGAGGGCGGTAAAGGTTAAAGAAAAAAATACTAAGTTACAGGTTCTGAATGTGTTCAATTCAGGTCTGACCCATGAATTCATTCCACAAGATAAAGTATCATTTTTTTTTTCGGAACAAGCTGATGGCCCACCTGATGTTAAGCGGTAACCTCTGCCTATGAACAGTGCATTATCACATAGGTCACGTCCACCTAGGACGCTCCCTATGTGGCATTGCACTGCGCCCGCCACCCTGAAACATAAAGATGAAAAGTCTTATGTGCCTGTAATTTCACCGGCACTCTTACCCTTCAAACCGGAACACAGCAATGCGAGCACTACTGCTTTGCGGCAGAAATAGGTATAGTGGCAGTACTTCCACGGATGGTTACCTATAACATGTTTCTAACATATCACCCAACAGTCAAACGCAGAGTCCATCCCCTGTGTGGTGCGTGGGTATCAGCAATGAACCACAACTCCTAAGACCCCGGAACGAAGAAGAAACGTTTGTCCCGCAACGGGAAAAGAACGCACTCCCCACGCCCTGGAGTTCCAAAATACAGATACTGATACAAAACGGCTTAGTCGTTTTAAACCGCTTAGCCAGCGCAGAGCCATTGGATCGCTTTGCGTGTTCTACCGCCTGTACAACGGCGAATGTTCTGACGAGATTTCGATCTCATCCCCGCATCGAGATTTTACCATCGCTCTTCCCGGTACCGTGACAAAGCTCATCCACACATCATAGATCCCTGGGTTTCTCGTACGACTCGTTTCTCGAGATAATTTCTTCCCCATACCTATAAACTATGGAATGAGCTTCCATCTGAGGTTTTCCCGCTTGGTTACGAGCGACATGTGTCGCTTCAAGAAAAATTTTCTTAAATTCCTTCAGGCTATGCAGCGCATCGACAATACCCCCGGTGTAGCCGGTGTCTATAAGCGACGGTGACCACTTTACATCAGGTTGGCCGAAAGCTAGTTTGCCTATTAGATTCATTAAAAAAAAAATGCTATTCAGCAATTTTGTTGTCAAGAAATCTTTTCAGATAGGTTTTATACTACACCGTCTTATTTTTTACTTTAACTTGAATATACACTTAGAATAAAGTGTTTTCTATGCATCTTCTATCTCAGTCATCAATTTTATGCAACTAAATAAATAAAACATGATCCTAGGCCGCGCTAATAGCGCTATAATAGTCTGAGATAAGATCCTAATTGGCTATACAAGCCCTCAGTCGAGATTACTGCAAATTGCGTATTCCAATCTTATATATAACTTTGCGGGTTAAATGTTACGAAGATAAAAAGTTGCATATTCATATTCATATTCATATGTTTATTCAAGCTGTAGGATCCCAGGGAACACTTAGTTACGTCAATTCATTTACACATCAATGAACATTATAGCAAAATATAGAAAAAAAAAATAAGTTGATAATAGATGCAGGGGCTAGGGGCTTTGTCATAATATTATCACAGAAATGCAGATACTGTTACTTAATCTTAAGAGTTATCTATATATATATATATAAAACAAAGTCGTGTTATAACTCAAGAACGGGTGAACAGATTTGGCTGAAAATTGGTCGGGAGGTAGCTTAAAACCAGGAGATTGACATAGGGGGGAGGGTAGGAGGAGAGGGTTCACCGGGGGCTACCCGTACGAAGCCGGGGCGAGTCGCTAGTAACTTATATACTTCGTTGTGAAACCACTATTAAACCACAAAGCACTTTCGCAAACAGATCCTTTCGAAAAATGGCTTTCGCACACCCACAACATTTTTAAACGACCTATCCAATGAAACCCCTAACCATGGAATAGACGAACAAGAAAAAAAAATTATGTACCGGGTGCTCTAAAAAAAAACTCGAAACTTCAGCATAACGACGAAAAACAGTGACAATAAGCCGTTTATTAATTTTTAAATAATTTCCAACCACAATAGTTTCAATTCAAGATCGATTTCTTAAACGATTTTAGCGCAAGAAATAGATTCCGACCAGAAAAATAAACAATATCCAATACAAGTAATTAATTCTGTAAAAAATAAATTAACCCCCAATTCAATGAATAGGCTGAACCGATTTTGATCAAACAAAGCTAAGAACACTCCCAAAAAATTCAACTTTAAAAAAAAAAATAAAAAAAATGGTTCACCTGTTGGGGAGGTACGATGGGACAGACACACACACACACACACACACACACACAGACACGTCAAACTTATAACATCCCTAAAAATTTAACCCCATTTTTTGTTTTTTTTTTGTTTTTACGTCGGGGGTTAAAAACGGATAATATTAATTATAATGCAGTCAATTTCCATTGCAATGCCAACTACATTGCTATGGCGATGCTTCTCTTAACAATCAGCCGTGAAAGGTCTCACGTAGGGCTCATATTACTAATCAGCCATGAAAGGTCTCTCGTAGGGCTCATATTTCATTAATGACTTCGCTTTCTATCAAGTTAAACGACAATCAACAGTTTTATTGACCAATAAAATGTATAATACGGGCCTCGTTCGTTTGATGAGCTTTTATTGCATCTATTACTGCGCTCACTAAACTATATCTGCATTTTCTATCGCTGGCTGAATTTAAAAGATTATCAATATATATAAAATCGTTGCGTGACTGACTAACTGACTGACTGACTATCAACGCACAGCCTAAACCGTAAGCCTAACCTACTTGTTTTTCTGATTGTTTTTTGTTGCGTGCCAAATAAATGTTTTTCATTTCATTTTTAAATTTCATTTCATTTCATTTCAAGTCCTAGATACCTTTAATTTGAAGGGTACGTTCCTTTTGTGGTCTAGAGGTGCACTAAGAAAGTAATTCCAGAAATTCCACCCCTATGGGGTGCAGCGGGGTGTTTAAGTTTGTATGGAAAAGTAAACGCGAACGAAGTCGCAGGCATTCCACTAGTTTCAAAATAAACCTATTTCATGACCTATCTAAAATAGATACAATTTAAAAGAACTTTGCGGTGAGTGTTGGGGTAAGCGAGTTCTTGAGTTTAGACCGCGTCTTGGCAAACGTAGCGTGGGGCGCCCTCTAGCTAGGTGGAGCGATGATACAAAGGCGGCGGGCAGAAAGTGGATGAGAAGAGCTGAACACCGGGCTCAGTGGCGCGTATTGGGAGAGGCCTATGTCCAGCAGTGGACTAGTGTGGGCTGATGATGATGATGCAGTGACAAGAATCATGCTTTGTAAGGGACGACATCCAGATGTGATGTCCTGCGGCGTTGCCGGTGGTTTCCCAGCAAAACACTTTTAGAATGGAAACAATACTCATGCATGCTTATAGATGTAATCTAACCCTTGCTCTACCAAGGATTTATTAGCTAGACTAGACTTAATACTGCAAATAATTATCTAGTTGAGTTTTTGTCTGAAAAAAACTGGGATTCTAAGATAATTCTGAACGCCACCGGACAAAAGATGCATAAGAACTTCCAAAATCATGACTCTTACTAATTTGTGAGGGCTCAGATAATATAATATATAAATAATGATACTACTAACAGGGTAGGTGACTCTACTAATTTTAGAGATCAGATTTTAATCTGCCTTCATAGCTGTAGAAAAAATCACCCATACCGGAAGATACCGGTTGGGTTTCAGTGATACCGGAAGTGACACATTTTAAAACTGTAACGGTAACATATGGAGGCAACGAAAGGGCGTACACATGTGCAGAGAATAAGTAGCGAGTCCAAGGTAGGTAGATCTTCACCAGCTTGACGGCAGTTTCAAAACAAAAAAGCAAATTAATTTGAATAGGCCTTTGAGTTTAGGTACACAAACCAAATATTTTTTTTTACTTTATGCTATGTTAAGTATGTATTAAACTAGCTTAATTAGGTTAACTAAACTAGGTTATTATATAGGTACTAGTGCATACCCATTCTGCCTTCTTACCAACATAATTAGTATCTGGGTGTTTTTTCCAAAAGCTCCGGCGCGCAAGACCGGTACCTACAATCGTTGTAACTAGCTCTACCTACTTATTATTTATCTGTATTTTATTCTTGAAGAACCTATAACTTGATTACCTAAACTTATTAAGGTGGATGCCCTTGCTTGAGGTGCGAAATTAATTTTTTTTGGTGTTTTTTTGCCCATTACAGCTCATCAACACTTCTTGAATAAGGAGACTTAACACACATGTTTTAATTGATAGTATCTCTTAAATATCATCAGTTTATGGTATATTATTTTTCAAGAGAAAACCACACTTTATGGATAACATTAAATTAAAATGTAACCCAAAAATTCCGTTCCAGCGGGACTCGAACCCGCAACCTTGCCTGTGATCGGCAATGCCTTTACCAGTTCGGCCATAGAACACTATGACGCTATAGACGAAATTTGTGGGCACTATCAACTCGGCTATATCGCCGATGGGAGCCATCTACAGGTGTTTCATTAGAAACCTTCTCTTCAAAGTCCGAAATTAGTTCGAAACATTGACAAGAGATGACACCACTGCTATATCATCATAGTATATTATTTTTCAAATGTAAACATACTTTATGGATAACATTAAATTTAAATGTAACCCAAAAATTCCGTTCCAGCGGGACTCGAACGGAATTTTTGGGTAACATTTAAATTTATCATCAGTTTAGCTACGATGCCCCTAAACAAAAAAAAACACTGTAAAAATGTGTGTAGGGAGATTGTAGCTAAACTGATAATATTTATGAGATACTATCAATGAAAACATGTGTTAAGTCTCCTTAGTTCTCGCGAAATCAACTTTCGCTATCTGAAGAAGTGTTGATGAGCTGTCATGGGCAAAAAAACAACAAAAAAAATGAATTTCGCGCCGCATGCATCCACGTTAATAATATGATGATAGCCTCAATGTTAATAAAATCAATAAAATAAATGTTTTATCTCCCGAGACATTCACGATTATACCTACTTACCTAATGTTGCCCGCGTCGTGTGATCTCGCACATAAAACGATGAACTGCTATAAATTATACGAAGTTACGGTTAAAATATAGATGTACTTAGTAGTCAAATATAGATAAAGTTGGCCAACAGATGTTTGGAATAGATATTTTATTATCTCTGAGAGGTCTTCAGCTTGCGCGGCCGGATCGTATAAGAGTGGGGTGAAAGAGTTTTATAAAATTCGTTCTCTAATCCTAAAAGAAGTAGCATTAATTGACCATGCGAATAAAAAAACTAATCTAATCTAAATGACAATGACCACATTTATATAAATCTTGCGAAATAAAGAATTAAGGAGCGTAAAGTAAATTCAAATAATATACCTATAGCTTGGTTAAAAAAGATACAACCACGTTTCGCAGTTACCAAGTTACCTTTTATAAGTTACAAGTTACCTTTTGCAAGTAACATTTCAAATGGAAATATATAAGAAAACGTACTAACAAAATTATTTATTAGCAAAAAATAGGCGCCATGTCTAGTAATAGTGGATTTTGTAGTGATTTAGATCAGTTGAGCTATCATTAGATCGTTTGCAATGGACTTCAGATAGCTCAACAATTTTTAGGTACATAAATGTGTGTATTAGCTGTTTTATTATTTTTGTAATTTTAAATGTTTCTGATGATTATAAATAAATACACGAGCTAAGGACCAGACCAGACAGAATGAAAAAAACCGGTAAATTTGAGTCAGACTCACGTGGCGAGGGTTCTGTACAAGTAGGCTACCATTAGTAATTACTGGACCTAATTAATAACAACGCATTAAATCAAGGAATTTATAGGCATTTTCTTTCACAAATATTTTCCGTATCCAGTAGAAAATTTTGAAACATGGCTTTTTGTTTTAGGTTATTCTTTAAACTGTGAGAGAGGTAATATAGTGAGTTTTTTTTTTCTAATTTGTTGGCTATTTACTTTGGAGATAAGGGATGGGAGGGTAGTCGATTTTCGTATATTTCCTTTACATGTGTACTATAATGATTTACATAACAAAAAAAATATTATAGTATCACATGATGCTCATGCTAATTTTTTTAATAGTTTTCTCTCCATAATTAACCTCCATCATCAGAATTGGCTTATATTGGTTATGGTACTGCATTGCTGTGTTCTGGTTTAAAGGGTAAGGGTGCCGGTGAAATTACTTGACTTGGTGACTTTTCATCTTTATGTCTCAGGGTGGCGGGCGCAGTGCAATGCCACATAGGGTGCGTCCTAGGTGGACGTGACCTAAATATTAAAAAAAAAAGTACGTGAAATGGTTAACCTAACTCTTGATAAATTTTAATTATTACAAACAGTTTTATCTTTATTTGTTTGTGAAACTATTTTGTTTTTTGTTTGTGTATTTTTATTTATTAGTATATTATATTTATCATTTGAGTTTAATATTTATTAATATATATACTTGTACTATTATTTATTCTGTGGTTTAAAGCTTCTTGTTTGTGAGGCACGCCACACCATCTTTCTGCACGTGCAGGATGACTGGCAAATAATGCTTTTAGCACAAAAAAAAGTAGTGCTAGGAGTCCTCCTAGCACTACTTTTTTTGTGCGAATTTTATAATAAATAAATAAATAAACCTACTGTTTATCGGTTTCCTTGTTTTTTCGGGGAAAATAAGCTGTGACAGCCAGACAGACAGACAGCTAGACACGCGAGTGATCAAATAATGGGTTCGAAATAAAATCTTTTAGGGACGGGCGGAACCCTAAAATCGTAGTTTCTCATTCATTTATAAACTACAAGTCAGATTTTCATAAAACTTAAACCAAAAAACGAAAACTTCATAAAACTTCATAACACTTTGCGAACTTGTTTGTTTTACCAAAGAAGAGGCATTCAATTTTTTTTTAAATTTCCTGAAAATGTTTAGGCGTAATTCAGCCAATGTTTAGGCGTAGTTCGATGAGGAGTGGGAGGGGGGTTTGGGGGTTCATATGTTCAATGTTAGCTATAATAATTCACTAACCTCTTCATTGTCATCCGCCATCATATCTGCATATTCCAGGTCTGACAACCTTTCTGTCCTGTCGTCTTCAACATCTTCCCTCATCAGCATGTCCTTAGCGACTTCATTCAACTGGTCCGGGGTCAAATTACCCCAAGTCTGCATAGCGGATAACAACTCTTCATCCTCGTCACTAAGGGGGTTCGGGGTAGGTGAGATAAGATTAGGCTCTACGGTCAGTCTTTCAAGTTTTTTGTATAGTTCGTCGAGCCTGTCCACCAAGGAGGGTGGGCTCGTCACGTGCGCGGTTCGGAGGGGGTGCGTCACTTGCGCGAGCAGCAAGACGGCCAACGGGAGGCACATCATCGTGCGAGCGCGTGCGGAGAGCGACTGACCTGACACTCACTCGGCATTGGGTAGCGCGTCTGTGCGTGCGCGCAGTATATAACATGCGCGAGATTCTTCTCACTTTTATGGTTCCATATCCAGAGGGTAAAACGGGACTCTATTACTAAGACTCTGCTGTCTGTCTGTCTGTCTGCCCGTCTGTCACCAGGCTGTATCTCATGAACCGTGGTAGTTTGACAGTTGAAATTTTCACAGATGATGTGTTTATTTTTTGCCGCTATAACAACAAATACTAAAAAACAAGATATCGATGAAAAAACAGAATAAAATAAATATATAAGGTGGTTCCCATACAACAAACGTGTTTTTTTACAGTTTTTAGGGTTCCGTACCCAAAGGGCAAAACAGGACCCTATTACTAAGGCTCGGCTGTCCATCTGTCTGTCTGTCCGTCTGTCACCAGGCTATATATCTCATGAACCGTGATAGTTAGAAAGTTGAAATTTTCACAGATGATGTGTTTATTTTTTGCTGCAATAACAACAAATAATAAAAAACAGAATAAAATTAATATTTAAGGTGGCTCCCATAGAACAAACTATTTTTTTGCCGTTTTTATAGATAACTAGATGATCTGCTCGCGACTTCGTCCGCGCGTACGTTCAGACAACAACTTTAACATACTTACTTTTACTTTAAACACGTTGTGAAATTACTTTGTATTTTAGGCTGTGAACGTGTGGTCCGACAGCTTATTCCGCTTGATCGGACGACGTGAACTTTTTTTTCCGGTTGGGCCTATACCTAACATAAGCGGACCACGAGCACTCTAACGTGATCCAGGCACTTAGTCTCCTCGGTCGGTATTTTTATACAAAGAAAACGTTCCCGTGCCTTTTTTCAGGAAAAAAACAGATATTAATGAAACGCAAACCGTAATTATTTAACGGTACGTGAAAGTTTCCCGTTTTTATAAAATAATTAATGAAACATGTATTTATTCATTTTATTTGAGGAAACTACCTGTGAAATTTCAAGTATCTACTGCCAACGCTTTCCTAAATATGGAGCATTTTAGTTTTACATTAAAAGCCCTTTTTGGACCCCATAGACGCAGAATTTTCCAAATTAATTTCTTTGTAAACCTTTACACCCTAAAAGGAATACACCCTCCAAATTTCAAGTCACTATAACCTATACGGTTTAGGCTGTGCGTTGTTAAAACGTAAAGTGTATTTTTTTTTACAAAGAAAACAGTCTCGTGCCCTTTTTCAGGAAAATTTCAGATACAGTTAAAACATGTGTGTGTTAATTTTATTTGAGGAATCTCTATGTAAAATTTCGAGGTTGCTACCAAAGGTTTCCGAAATACAGAGCATTTTTGTTTTTACCCATATTTTGAACCCCTTAGGATGCGAATTTTCAAAAATTCTGTTCTAATTACAACCTTCCGTATCAAGACAACGTAACCCTCTAAATTTAAAGTCTCTTCGACTAGCGGTTTAGGCTGTGCGTTGTCACTCGGTCAGTCAGTCAATCAGGACATTGCCTTTTATATATGAGAAGATGGTACAGAACCCTTCGTGCGCGAGTCCGACTCGCACTAGGCCGGTTTTTATTCTTCGCGAGATTCTTTTTTGATGTGAATTCGATTAACGTCTTTATTTTTGGCGTTCCAGAAAAAATTGTAAACCCAAAAACATGTACCGACGTTTCAAAGCTTCGTTCTCCTAAAGTTTAAAAGTTACAAAAACTATAGTTATATCGTTGTGAAGATCCATCTAACGGCTATAAAAAAGTATGCAAATGACGTCATACCCTCCGGAACCCCAAAAAGTGTCGAGGCGCAGTCGCCGCTCACATTGATACGAGCTAGAGACCTAGAGACCAAACTACTTGTCCGTTAAACTGTATTTCACCAAAGAAAATTGGCAAAATATTGGTTTTATTAATTTGCTATTGAAAGAAGTACGTAGCTAAGATTTTAAAAAAAAATTGCTAAGGCCGTAAATAAGGAAGAACAAAATACATAGGCCTATTCCCGATAGGTCCATGCCCGGTGACAGCCGTTTATTACAATCATAGCGACTTATTTTATCATATATTGTTTCTATGGGTGTGGTGGTCTCGGCCTAAGAATAGGCCAAGCCTCCTCTAACTCCTCCCTTGGATCTCGTAAAAGCCGACTAAGGGATTATACCAGGGGATGGTCAGCAGCTTGCCAATACGCTTGGCAGACGGATTGGTGATCGTCAGATAGATGCTGCCACCCAGACGGACCCTGCAATAGGGGAACCTGTTGTAATCAATTAGTCAGCTTTTACAGCATCCATGGGAGGAGACGGAGGGGTATATTCCTAAGCCGGATACGCCACGACATGTTATGTTAAATGTCGTGTTAAGTTAGAACCATATTTGATGGAAGTTATGTTAAAAGCAACCATTAAGAATAAATAAGATTACAAAACACCCGAAAAAATCCTATTATTAAAAAAATATGCCAAAAATTCGATATCGCGAAAAATTTGCTTGAAAAAGTAATGTGTCTAATTTTGAAAAAAAAAAACTACCAATTTTTTTTAAATTAAATTTTTTATAATGGTTGTTACCACCTCGGGCCCTAATGACTTCTTGGAGCCGGTTTGACAATCCATCCATGATGTCTTGAATATCCGACTGAAGGATATTGTGCCACTTCTCTACCGCAACCGTCTTAAGCTCTACTAGGGTCGCAGGGCCCGGGAATCTTGCTCGGATACGTCTCTTTAGGTTGTCCCAAATGTGCTCAATCGGGTTCAGATCGGGACTGCGTGCCGGCCATGGCAAAACTTGATAGCATTGCAGATCTTGCGGTATCATCAATAAATGGTGTGAAAGGTATGACGTGGTCTTGTAAGACTTCCTCACGTATCTTAGAGCATTCACACTGCCTCTATCAAACACCACAAGATCGGTACGAGCCTCGTAAGACATGCATCCCTAAACCATTATTGAGCCTCCCTGATAAACCACGATTTCAGTTATTGCGCATGGAGCAACCGTTCATTTTGGCGCCTGTATACACGTTAACGTCCATCTAGACCTCTTACCGCTATTCTTCTCTCATCTGAGAACAGTACGTTCTTCCATTCCTCCATAGTAAAGTCAGCATATTGTCGCGCAAAGGCAAGTCTAGCTCTACGGTGCTGTGGGAGCAGTTGTGGAGCGCGAGCTGGACGAAAAGCCCTCTGATTACTTTCAGCCAGTCTTCTTCTAATGGTACGTTCACTCACACTGACATTTCTCACCTCTAAAAGACGTGTACGCGCTTCAGTAGCAGTGCTAAAGCGATTTCTTAGCACGTTACTTACAAAAAAGCGGTAATCCCGAGCTGAAATGCACCAATGTCGACCTTGACCTGGCTTCTTTGTGTATGAACCAGTCTCCCGAAAGCGTCCGATGGCATCCCGTACCGTAGTTTGAGGTACATCTAGTGTATGAGTGATGCGACGTTGGCTGTACCCACCGTCAGCAAAAGCCACTGCCCTAGCAGCACCTGAGCCTAACAGCATTGAGAGGCATTTTATTCGGCCACAAAGAATAATGATATACTAAAAACTCAAATTAAACAATATTCGCACACGATGGCAGAAAAGAACAAGAAATAAAAACACGGAAACGTAACTGCAACAATTTCAAACAACGACTAAATTCCAAAAAGGCTTTGTTGACACAAAATTATTCATCGAAATATAAGTGGTTTTTTATTGCTAAATTACCCAATTAACAAAAAAATAAACATTAGATAAGCCCCAGTTAACATAAGCAATCAGGGTAACGAAAAATATAGATGGGCGGTTAATTGTGCCTGTGAGTGTATATGAAGTTTCGTTTCCTTCAATACATTTACTGAAAGCGTCCTTAGTTTCCTCCTCGTTTTCGCTAGGGGCGCTGCAAGTAAATGTATGGAAGGAACGAACATACAGTTTCGAATAATATCAAATTCTCGTACTAAGCCCCCAGGTCACACGAGGGTGACCCCTTGTAACCTTTATCTCGCGTGATGGACTAGTGTAGTGATAGTACTTGATTATTTATTCTGTGGTGATAGTGCAAGAACGTAGAGTCATCTCTGCTCGACGGTGACGTCACATGTGAGAGTGCAGGTAATCTTGTAAGCTAATGTTAAGTGACCTGGATGTGGTTCTGAGATTAGGTTATCGAAATTAGATAAGATTATAAGCAATTAAGCGTGTGCAATAACTAAATAGTTAGACATGAGCACACGAGACTTTTCATCTTTACGTAAACAAATCCAATTATCGTAACTTTGTCATTTATGCTGTTGGCATCTTTAAGAAAAAAACAGACATTGTTGGGAAAGTAGTAATTTTGGTAAAGTAAATTGTACTGGTACTATACATGTGTATGTATTTACTATAGTAATTGGAATTTTCTACAATTTGTAAAACGTTAGTAGATAATTATAACTTTTGCAACTATCATGGTTATGTACATTATTTTCACTAGAAACGGGATATTTACCATGATTTTACGCTACGCGTCCGGATACCGTTAGTGTTGAGTGTCGAGTTGTGTGTCGTTTCAGGGGGCACAGTGCAATGCCACATAGGGTGCGTCCTGGACGTGACCTATGTGATAATGGAGTGTTCATAGGCAGAGGTTACCGCTTTTCATCAGGTGCAGGCCATCTGCTTGTTCCGTCATACTTAGTATAAAAAATAAAAACCTAATTCCATACATACTATGAATTGAAACAAACGGTTTCATCGTCTGTTCGCGGGAGTCAGGAATAACTTAACTCACAGGAATTAATTCCAGTTCGCAAGAACTAATAACATTAAACAAAGAGTGCCTGTTTCGGAACACTTTCTCGGGAATGGTTGGGAATACAATAAATAATATGGTGTTTTGTTCGCTGTTATTTCAGCATTGTGCACGGATGACTTTCCTTGAACTTCCATAATCATCAGCAGCAAGGCATCTTGTCTGCTGGAGATAAGCCTTACATTAAACCTATTCTGAAGTCAGTTTAAAAGTAAGTTTTGTCACAGGTTTTGTTAGTACCTAGAAGAGCTTTTTTGTGTAAGAATTCGTCCGGGGAAGCACTACCACCATACGGCTCAGTCGCAAAACCTCCACTTCTCATAATGTACACCGCACTTTTTCTCAAAATGACCACTTCGCAAAACGTCCACTTCGCAAAATAAACACTCAATTTTTTCGCAGAACATAAACTGTGCGTTTTCTCAAAATGACCACTTCGCAAAATGTACACTGGATTTTTACTCAAAATGTACACTAAATTTAGTAGCAAAATGTACACTGGACTTTTCATAAAATGACTTTCTTTTTACTTTTTTTACTATTTTACTTTTTTTACTTTTTTTCTAACCTATTTCTGCCGTAAAGCAGTAGTGCTCGCATTTCTGTGTTCCGGTCTGAAGGGTATGGGTGCCGGTAAAATTACAGGCACATGAGACTTTTCATCTTTATGTCTCAGGGTGGCGGGCGCAGTGCAATGCCACATAGGGCGCATCCTAGGTGGACGTGAGCTGTGAGGTAATGCACTGTTCATAGGCAGAGGTTACCGCTTAACATCAGGTGGGCCATCTGCTTGTTCCGTCATTCAAGTAGTATAAAAAAAAATTGTTTAATTGTTTGTGAACCTACTAACATGACTGCTCCTACCTACATTTCTTAATTACTTTAATAATATTGCTTATTTTCACTTAAGGTTGTTGCTTTCGCTCGAGGCGCGAAATTCAAATTTTTTCGTGTTTTTTGCTCATTACAGCTCATCAACACTTCTTCAGATAGCTAAAACTATGTTGCCGCAAATTATGTGACCTAACACACAAGTTTTAATTTATAGTATCACATAAATATAATTAGTTTATATACGATTGTGCTTCTACGATATTTACAGTGTTTTTTTGTTTCAAGCACATTCATAGCCAAACTAATGATATTTATGTGATACTTTAAATTAAAACTTGTGTGTTAAGTTACATAATTTGCGGCAACATAGTTTTAGCTATCTGAAGAAGTGTTGATGAGCTGTGATGAGCAAAAAACACGAAAAAATTTGAATTTCGCGCCACGAGCGAAAGCAACCACCTTAAGAGTCTTCTATGCTTGTACGCATAATATGATATATGAGATACTAGTGTCCGTCCACGGTTTTGCTCGCGTTTTACCAGGATATAAAGTAGCCTATACATTAATCCAGATCATATTCTATCTGTGCGCCAAATTTTATCGAAATCGGTTCAGCCGTTTCAGCGTGATTGAGTTAAATAACATACAAACATCCAATTATCGTAACTTTGTCATTTATGCTGTTGGGATGTGATCTTTAAGAAAAAAACAGACATTGTTGGGAAAGTAGTAATTTTGGTAAAGTAAACTGTACTGGTACTATACATGTGTATGTATGTACTATAGTAATTGGAATTTTCCACAATTTGTAAAACGTTAGTAGATAATTATAACTTTTGAAACTATCATGGTTATGTACATTATTTTCACTAGAAACGGGATATTTACCATGATTTTACGCTACGCGTCCGGATACCGTTAGTGTTGTGTGTCGAGTTGGAGTGAAGTGTGACAATGAAACCGATAGTAGTGGTTTTATTACGAACGATCGTAATAAAAGAGTGAGAAAGAGGGTAGATCGATATATCTGCCAATAACATCTACTCGCAAAGACTTTAGTTAGTTCTCCCGTGATCATGGCGCATGCAACTGTGCCGAAATATCGGGAACATTTTAAACTCAAAAATTATGGTAAATATCCCGTTTCTAGTGAAAGTTAGTAGATAAATCTAAGTTTTATGGGATAGGTAATTGTGTTACTAATTTACTATAAAGTTTCAATGATATTTAATTGTAAGTAGGTAATGGCCTATGCATGGCATTTAAATTCATAGTTTTATGCCTACAATATGTAAATCACGATGACCTAAGACCCTCTATAGATCATACCAACGCACTGTCATACAGGCAAAACTAACTTTCAATTAATATATACCTACCTACATACAGGCTGCTGTTATTAGTAGGTGTATTAAAAAACTGATCTAAACACAGTTACATGATCGTTGTATAACAAGTAATTAATGTTGTAAAATCAAAAAACCCTCAACGCAATGAAACGGCTGAACCGATTGTGATCAAACATAGCTTAACACTCCCGACAAATACACCTTTCAAACAAAAAAAAAACAAATCTAAATAGGTTCATCCGTTCGGGAGCTACGATGGGACAGACAGACATACACTCACACACTCACACACACACAGACACGCCAAACTTATAACACCCCTTCGTTTTTACGTCGGGGGTTAAAAATATGACAACTTCTTTATACTCTCTTCATTAATATATAAAGCAAGTAAAGAGCGTTGAATATGAGCCCTATAAGTGAGACCGTGTTGACCAAATTGGGTTCCTCAAAGCTTTGCATATGCGTGGTGTTGGGATAAAACAGTCCCCCTCCACTTGTACTACCCAAGCTTCCATCCACACTCCGAATACTATCAAAATCCGCTAAAACTTTAACTACAAATAACGCGAGCGTAGCCGCTGGCGAAAGCTAATAAACTATACCCTATGTTACTCGCTGATAATGTTGCTTATTATATGTAGTCTCATTTACACTAATATTATAAAGAGGAAAGATTTGTATTTTTGTGCGTGTGTATGTTTGTAATGAATAAAATCAAAAAATAATGTACCGATTTCAAAAATTATTTCACCATTGGAAAGCTACGTTCACCCTGAGTGACATAAGCTAGCAAGGGGCGGGGGGGGGGGGGGGGGGGGATAGGAGGGAGGGGGGCTGTTTTTCATCCTGAAACTACCCGTGCGAAGCCGGGACGAGTCACTAGTTAATTATAAATTACGAAAACTGATCTAAAGTCAAGTGAGTGCTATGACGATGAAGGAAAAATCGGAAGAATTAATAGAGAGAAAGATACTCTATATCTGATAATAAGAATCAAAATTATTAATTAGATTTAGATACATACATACTTTAGGATGTATTAACAATATTATTAATACAGGCTTATTATTATTAAGCCTAATTATTAGGCTTATTGTATTAACAATATTATATTGATATTTGTATAGAACTATAAACAAGTATAATATGTTTGTTAATTTCCGATTGTTTCTTCACACGTTGCATTTAGACCTGTGCCTAGACTTCCCTACGTACTTTTGTAAATGAAATAATTTAACACACGTTGCATTTAGACCTGTGCCTAGACTTCCCTACGTACTTTTGTAAATGAAATAATTTAAAAGTTACATGCTTCCTTCATAAATGAAGGAGAGGTAACCAATTCGTGCTGCTAAGCCATCTCGCTGGGACGACGGATGACACCCCGTTTGAGGTGGCTTCAGTCACTCACTGAAAGAACTTATGCCGGCCACTCACGGTCAAGTTCACCGACAAGTTTGCAGTGGACTTGATGCGGCGTCCAGTAAACTTGACGGTGTATGGCAAATCAAGTAGACTTGTCATGCACACCCATAGCCATACACCGTCAAGTTTACAGGAAGCCGCTTCAAGTCCGCTGTAAACTTGACGGTGAACTTAAGTATGAGTGGCCGGCATAATATAATTTAATTGCTTTAGAAACACCCTGTATAACATTTCATATCACAACAACTAAGCCGCGTGCATTTACTCAGAACAAGGAACGCGTCGATGATACATTGTGACCTGTGCCTTTGCGAATAACTTCTAAGTAATTGTTATTTCAATGCAGTGTTGATGTGTTATTTTGTAACAGAAATACTTGAAAGAGCGTTGTTTTAAGAACTATTCAAGACCTATCATTTAAAACAGCAGCAAGGTCATTGAGTTCCTTGGAAATCGTTTTTTTTTATGCAACTTGGAATGACTGATCAAGGAGATTGCCCACCTGATGTTAAGCGGTATACACTCTGCCTGTGAACAGTGCATTATCACATAGGTCAAGTCCACTTAGGACACACCCTATGTGGCATTGCACTGCGCCCGCTACCCTGAGACACGGACGGACGGACAGACAGACCGACTGCCAATTTTGTAAGGTGGCTTCAAATTAGATAGATAGATGGATAAGTCTTTATTCACTGACCTAGTAACTAACTAATAATAATGGATGAATATAAACTAAAAATATATAATAAGTACCTAGTATTTATTATTCTTCAGCAACCAGTTTGCTTGTCAGGTTGTCCTTCGACATAGGCCTCCCTTAGTTCTTTCCACACTTTTCTATCACTAGCTGATCTACTCCATCCCTTTGCTAAATCATCTTCCCATCTCATTATTTGCTTCAAATTTGTTACATTACATTTCAGCTGGTTTATTACCGGCGCCAGCACATAAATATTATAACCAACAACCAACCAGTTAGCGCCATATTGTATTTAGTTTATTTGTATTTGTAGTTTTAGTAGTAGAAGTTTTTTGTGAAAGAATTCGTCCGGGGAAGTACTACCGCCATATCTATTTCTGCCGCATATCAGTAGTGCACGCATTGCTGTGTTCCGGTTTGAAGAGTATGTGTGCCGGTGAAATTACAGACACGAGACTTTTCATTTTTGTGTCTCAGGATAGCGTAGTGTAATGCCACATAGGGCGCGTCCTAGGTGGGCGTAACCTGTGAGGTAATGCATTGTTAAAGGCAGAGGTTACCGCTTAGGTAATTTCAGGTTGGGCATCTGCTTGTACCGTCATACAATCAGAAAACAAGTAATTCATATTGTAAAAATTAAAAAACCCCCAACGTAATGAAACGGCTGAACCGATTTTGATCAAACATAGCTAAGAACACTCCCGACAAATTCATCTTTCAAACAAAACAAAAAAACTAAATCAGTTCATGCGTTCGGGAGCTACGATGGGACAGACAGACAGACAGACACACACGCACACACACACACACACACACACACAGACACGTCAAACTTTTAACACACCTTCGTTTTTTCGTCGGGTGTTAAAAAAATAGTCTTCTATATCGTACCATTTCTGTTTATTATTTAGCTTTAGTCACTGCTGGACTAAAACCTCCCCCCATCCCCCATTCCTTCCAGACAACACGGTCCTGTCAGTCCGCACAGTCCTTGGGCATAAAAATACAAACCTATATATATCTATATATATAAAACAAAGTCGTGTTAGTTACACCACTTATAACTCAAGAACGGGTGAACCGATTTGGCTGAAAATTGGTGGGGAGTTAGCTTAGAACTAGGAGATTGACATATAGAGGGGAGGGGTGGGAGGGGGTTCACCGGGGGCTACCCGTGCGAAGCCGCGCTGGGCCGAGACGCTAGTTTATTAATAAAATAAAAAAAATTAGAAGTCCCTATTTTAAACATTATCGCATATTATTTAATTAATATATTCCCATAAGCTCTACTATGTAGTACCAGTAGTACTGATGATATAGGTCAGCGCTAAGGAATAATTCTGAGCGTGATTGAGGCCACATCCATGATGGATTATTCTGGCAACGCCATTGTTTACCCAACTGCCAGTCCTAAAGCATTTTAGTTCGACCTGATTTATTTACTGTCTCTATTTGATCTGTGACGTATTGGTAGGTGCGCTTCTTTATTAAGATCCCAAGTAAAAACATTATTTAACATAAACTTTCAAGTTAATATTAATAAAGCTTGGACTGAATTTGCCCAACACTGAACATTGTGGGAAGTTATACAATTAGGGATTTCAACATTTTGCAAAGTCAACCGATTGGTCTTAAAGGGTTCAAACAAATGTAAACATAATATTAAAATTGCAATCTAGGTACCTATTTTATTTTTATGGTTTTTAAAAATCCTATTGAATAAATAATTATTGATTTGATTTGATTAGTCTCCACAAACCGTACCTACCGAGGGCCTTATATGAAAATTGATTCCTAAGGAGTAAACTCCAAAAAGGCTTCCAGCTAAAATGTTCAGGCCCTGTTATTTTAGCTTATAAAACTATAAGATCAGGAAACATAGCACAGGACCACGAATCTACTTTCCATACAATACACACAATAATAAAAGCGACGCCCTTTCATTGAGACTCGCATACTAATTTAACAGAAACAGCGACTCTTCATCATTTAAATTCCCATTGTGGGTCCTACATGCCTCACTGTCTACCATAGATCACCACCAACCTCCAAAGTACTCGATCCTAGACCTTACTCCCTTTTATTACGGGTGGAGAGCCCTGCAAATAGATGGCATAGAAAGGGGTGTCGACCTCACCATATGGCGAGCTTATGACGGTATCAACGTGTCATTCATGGATCGACGCCGGGAGATTCTTGAATGAGGTTACGAGTTTTTTTTACCTAATTAGCAGACTCTGGAATGCTTTTTATGTGTCCCAAATGAGATAATATTTGGAGTGCCTGTAACTAACATAGTTATTGAATAACCTTTGAATATGCAATAGACTTAGGTAAGTATATTAAAGAAGATAACAATTTTTATTTATCTATATTTAATGACTGATCAAGTCGATGGCCCACCTCATGTTAAGCCTCATGTTTTAGTAGTAGTAGAGCTGTTTTGTGAAAGAGTTCGTCCGGGGAAGTACTACCACCATACCTATTTCTGCCGCAAAGCAGTGCTGTGTTCCGGTTTGAAGGGTAAGGGTGCCGGTGATATTACAGGCACATGCGACTTTTCATCTTTATGTCTCAGGGTGGCGGGCGCAGTGCAATGGACGTGACCTTTGAGGTAATGCACTGTTCATAGGCAGAGGTTACCGCTTAACATCAAGTGGGCCATCTGCTTGTTCTGTCATTCAAGTAGTATAATAAAAATAAAAAAATAAAAACTGTAACCTCAGCCTAACCATGACTTTTACTGCAGTCGTGTAAAAGTCATTTGAAAATAATAACAACAATAGATTCTAATTAAAAATTAAAGTAGGTAGGTCAGTAGTACATAAACATTAATAGGTAAGTCGAATAATATGTCGAACTTAATGTATTATGCTCGTCGCAGTCACAGAATGACTGCTCTGTAAGCCATTTCTTGAGCCTCGATTTCTTGAGTACCTATGTGATATCAGCTGGCAGACGGGAGTACCTACGTACACCGTAGGCCCCATCTCTCGGGTCAGCTTTGCCGTCTTCGTGAGCCGCCGCGGCAGCGCTCTCAACCTGTATGCTGATTCGAGGTTGGCTGTTTGCCATCGATTAAATAACACAGGTCTATTTATCCTGGGAAAGCAGACTCAGCGGCGCCTGCGTTGTTTTCGTAGTCTAAATAGATTTCTAGAAGATCATGCTGGTAAAGGGTAAACGCAGACTATCCAATTTCAATTTGGAGCCATCCATAAGTTAATACATTTTTGAGTCTTGTGACCCGCGGCCCCCGATCCCCTCGCCTCCCACTCTGGTTTAACATGTCCGCCCGCGGCTTCGCTCGCGTTTTACCAGGATAAAAATTAGTATATAGCATATTACCAGTGTCTACCAATTTCTACGAAAGACTACTGACCGGTCTCATTATCTATGTTCGAGTGGCTCATGCTCTTTTTGAATCCTTTATTCTTTACAAGTGTCTGCCCGCGGCTTTGCTCACTTTTACCTGGGATAATAAGTAGCCTATAGCTCAACCCATCTATCTGTTTACCAAATTTTACGAAAATTGGTTCAGCCGTTTTGGCGTGATTGAGTAACAAACATTCAAATATCCAAACTTTGACCTTTATGATATTAGTGAGATAGGATTTCTTAGAATGCTTGGAAGAATAAGGTAGGTATTTAAGAAAAACAGCAATTGAAAAATGCTTTTATTATAATTTACGATCACAAAAATTATTTAACTTGTTGCGGGTCCTGGCAGGTTCAGCTCTTGTGCCACGGCGCTGGGCACGTCCAGATATATCTGGGAAGTTAAAAATATAAGTCCATAAAACAAAGATCATTGATTGAGCTTGGTCGTTGGTTATAGGAATGCGAGTAGGTACGTGATTCATTGGAGCAAGTCTGTGTGTTGTGGTACCTTGGTACCTACTCTTAGTTCCTTATACCCACGATACAGGGAATCTTAGTGTGGGACTATGCATGTGACTGTTAGGTGTTATGTTGGATCCGCGTTAGGTATCTACTTACCTATAAGCTTCTAAATATTCGATTCTAGAAAAGTTTTTGTGTTAATTCAGGATCGATCTCATCATCATCATCAGCCCACACTAATCCAATGCTGGACATATTCTTCTCCCCATCACTGAGCCCATTGTTCAGCTCTTCTCATCCACTTCCAGCCCGCTGCCTTTTGGAAGTCATCGCTCCACCTAGCCAGACGCTACGTTTGCTAAGACGCGGTCTCCACTCGAGAACTCATAGATCAAAGAAACTAGAACGATACAGCATTTGACCAAGCAAGCGCTTTTTAGAAGGCGAGTAAAGCTTGAAGCGATAACGGGGCAAAATCGGCGCCAGTAGTAATAACTTCGTTTCCTGGAGTCGCTGGGTTAAGGACGCAGCTCGCAACTATGTAATGGAACTATCGCTGATGGAGAGTCGGAGTCAAGCAGAAGGAACATAAAATTCTGATTGAAAATGACGATCTACCTTCTCAAGGCCGACAGTGCGGATGAGCGCGCGCAGACGCTCCGGCTTCACCGGGTCACCCTGACTGGACCACACTGTCAGCGAGCAGTTGAACCGGGCCGTCTCCCGCATCAGGTCGAGCAGAACTGGCTGGCTGTTGGAAGCGAGGCCCGCGCGTACCTGGAACGAGACGTGAAGCACCTAATTATACTTTTTAACGTTTATTATTGATCCTATCCTACAGATAGGAAGGAAACTGATATTTGATGAAACACTTAAACAAACTAGGTTACGGGCCCATCTTACGTAAAGTGGTCACTGACGCATAGAGTCACCAGCCAAATCGGAGGCATTGTTGATGCGTTGCCTACCCTGAATATTTTATTTATAATTTTTCTTGAAGCGGCCGTTGGAACTTAGCTTTAAAACTTCAGATGGTAGCTCATTGCACAGCTTGTAAGTTTGGGGAAGAAGAATCTCGATAAACAAGTTGTTCGAGAAACCCAGGGTTTTAAGATGTGTGGATGAGCTTTGTCACGGTGCCGGGAATAGCGATGGTTAAATCTTGCTCGGGATGAGATCGAAAAGCTCGTCGGTGCGTTCCCTATTGTAGAAGTAACATTTGACTGATTTGACACGGTGTCCTGTTGATGGTGTCTGAATTCAACTAAAGAAAGAGATGCATGCTGATCAAAATGAACTACTGAAGCAACCTTTGGCGATCCCGATTCAATGTCTAGTCGTACAACTGGGAACACGAGGAAAGACGGTCCAGGGAATACAATGCTATATCAGTGAAGCTTTGGCCAAGCGTTCGTCACCTAACAATCATGCAACCAAGTGCAGTGATTTAATCAGACTGATTTTAACTAAGCGTGCGCAGCAAAGAATAACAACGGAATTTAATTTTCTGAACATAAGCCTGCATCTACTGCTAGGCTGCATAGGCTTTGAACATAAGCCTGCATCTACTGCTAGGCTGCATAGGCTTTGAACATAAGCCTGCATCTACTGCTAGGCTGCATAGGCTTTGAACTTTAGACTGCCACGAGCGGTCTTATTACGCTTCCTAATATTACAAGTAATTAATTTTGTAAAAATTAAAACCCTAACCTAATTAACCCTCAACGCAATGAAACGGCTGAACCGATTTTGATCAAACATAGCTAAGAACACTCCCGAAAAATTCACCTTTCAAACAAACAAAAAAAAACGGTTCATCCGTTCGGGAGCTACGATGCCACAGACAGACACACACGCAGATACACACACACACACACACACACACAGGCACGTCAAACTTATAACTCTCCGTCGTTTTTGCGTCGGGGTTAAAAATCTCGTCAGTCCACCGAGAGGGGAGCCTTCTTATATTGCGTGGCGAGGTTCGTGGTCGCCACTCGTGAATTTTTATTCCGCGACGGTTGGTTGTCGATTCTGCGACCTAAATGGCCTGCCCACTTCCACTTCAACTTGCTAATTCTGAATACCATGTCGGTGCTCTTGGTTTCGGCTCGGAGTTTCATTAGTAGTTTAATCAGTTCATATATCTAGTCAAAAAAACAACATAAAGCTTACAGCAAAAGTGACAGTCTGGTTGACATGGTTCCTGTCGACGGCCTTTATCATAGCCCCGATCTGTGTCCTGCTGTACTCTCCTTCCGTGACGTCACCTCCAAACCTTGGAAACCGAAAAAAAAACACATTAACAGGTTCCCTGTCCAATGAATCATAATTGATTCAAGGACAAATTTTTGTCCCATGGTCCGTAATTGAGCAAACTCAGGTATAAATTCGTATGCTTTTTTCTTTTGACGTGGCTGAACGGAACAATTTGGGATGTGGGGGATAACATTTTTTTTTTAAAACATCGTAACATCGTTCTTGTTCAACAATTGTATGTATGGGGACAGGTCAATGCAGAACAAGTGGAAACGTTCACAAGTAGAGACCTGGTGGTCCAGCCCAGAGATAGGACTGCGCGAGAGTGCTTTGTGGCGAGCTGGAGGAACTTATCGGCATCCACGGGCTCAGTTGTAGCGTCGACTGGTCCGGAGATGATGTCTGCGTTCAGCCACACTGGGAAGGTGATCTACGAACAAGTAATTAAATTTGTAAAAATTACAAAAACACTCAACGCAATGAAACGGCTGAACCGATTTTGATCAAGCATAGCTAAGAAAACTCCAGACGAATTCACCTTTCAAACAAAAAAAATCTAAATCGGTTCATCCGTTCGGAAGCTACGATACCACAGACAGACACACACACAGACGCGTCAAACTTATAACACCCCGTCGATTTCGCGTCGGGGATGGGGGTTAAAAGGGAGTTTGAAATCAAAGGCGTCCTATGCACATGCACAGAAAATACGTATTACTTAATAAGTCAAAGAGGAATTCCCTTTCTCGATGAACCAACGACATTTTTAAGGGCATAGGCGGTGGCTAAAGTCGACTCAATTGGTATTCTATTATAGTCCAGCTGTGGACTTCTATAATTAAATATGAGACTGATTATGATGAAGATGTTATTTCCTCGCATCCATTTTTAGGTACCTAGGTCCAGATAGTCATCATCAACAGCCTTTGAACGTCCATTGCTGGACGAGGCCTTCCCATAGAATGCAATTGGGGGTATGTAGGTAGTATACCCATATCACCACGCTTAGCAGGTGGATTAGAGATCGCAGTATTGGTAGAATCAGATGGATGCAAATACCCAACTCCTGGGGTAATCACTTCGACGGCTTTTACATCATCCACGAGCGGAGACGAACGGGTTTATTCTTAGGCCGGAGATGGAACTACTGTAGATAAACTAGTACTTATTATAAGGAAACTGTAAATCATAGAAAATAAATGACGGAACAAGCAGATGGCCCACCTGATGTTAAGCGGTAACCTCTGCCTTTAACAATGCATTACCTCATAGGTCACGTCCACCTAGGACGCGCCCTATGTGGCATTGCACTGCGCCCGCCACTCTGAGACATAAAGATGAAAATTCTCATGTGCCTGTAATTTCACCGAAACCCTTACCCTTCCAAACGGAACACAGCAATGCGAGCACGACTGCTTTGCGGCAGAAATAGGTATGGTGGTAGTACTTCCCCGGACGAACTCTTTCACAAAAAAGCTCTTATACTACTACTACTAGTATTTAATACCTGCCACCATCCACTACCTACACGCAGGAACTAGAATGTGAATAAGGAACTTCAGTGAAAATATTAGAAAGCGGTGGTTGAAAAATTAATAAATGTTATTTTCCTCATTTTATAAATTATGGTAGTAGCAATAACAATTGAGTCGTGCGCAGTCGCAGACAGAGCGCCGCATCAAGATACGCGGAAGGCACGCAGATGTGCGCCCGCGGCGCGGTGGGTCCCGGGGTAAGGGCCCGCCGACACGGGGATCTATAGCGTGCCCTTATTTATGTCTACGGAAACCAACAGCGGATGTAAATTACAAGTAAATTAATAAAAGCAAAAACGTATCAACGTACAACAAAGCCAGCATAAAACGTATCAACGTACAACAAAGCCAGCATAAAACGTATCAACGTACAACAAAGCCAGCATAAAACGTATCAACGTACAACAAAGCCAGCATAAAACGTATCAACGTACAACAAAGCCAGCATAAAACGTGGAAAATAACTACTTTAAAACCTCCAATAATAATTATTACTTGCGTGCTCACATTGAAGAATAAGCAAATCTTGACAAAAGGAATTAAAAACACTTACTTAAAGTAATTGTAACCACTTAAAAGTACTATTACGAAAGTTATAGGCCTCGGCAATCATCGTGTTTTCGAAACAGAAGTACAATTTCAAGTGATTGAGAAAGTGACATAACTGTCGCTTTCTCAATGACAACCTAACCTAACGGCAGGAAAAACGATTGCCGAGGCACATTATTTTCCTAGTAGCACCGTTTTCAATAAATAATTCTCTGCTCAATATCTGTCTGGCTGTGTTGACACAGACTTCATAAACTATAGGCGTGTGCCTACTTCTTGGCCTCTTCATTTGAAATAAATCTGCCCTTCTAACGTCCCGGCAATTTTTGTAAGCTATCCACGGATTTGCGCAGAGAGATTTGAGTTAGCTGATTAGGCCGCGAGAGATCAACTGTCTAAGGGACATTCCCGTCCGAATCCTTTTTTTTAGCTGCTTGAATTACGAAACAAGCATATGGCCCACCTGTTAAGCGGTAAGCTCTGCCTTTAACAACGCATTATCGCATTGGTCATTTGCACCTAAGACGCACCCTATGTGGCATTGCACTACGCCCGCCACTCTGAGACATAAAGATGAAAAAGTGTTTTGTGCCTGTAATTTCACCGGCACCCATACCCCTCGGTGTGAAGTAGCCTTTATAAAGTACTTGGAAGGGACGCGATCTGGCCATGAATTAGCTCTTTTCTTTTGATTGCCTCAATTGGGATTAATGACGTGGAAAGAATGTTATGCGCACATGGTGATTTGAAAGAATGTTATGCGCACATGGTGATTTGAAAGAATGTTATGCGCACATGGTGATTTGAAAGATGATGTCACCCATTGCCTTTGCGATATTTTAGACTGTTTTAAAAATAACTGGCTCAAATACTTTATGAATGGGTATAATCAAAGATTAGCCATCTTACTACGAAAAAATAAACATTTGTTGAGAGTGTCTTTCAGTTCAGTTCTTGAACAATTGGCCTTTACGGAGTAGACCACAATTTCGCCAAGTTCAGCTTTTGCACGGAGGATATTCCGGTGTTTGAAAAAATTGTTGCAACAGAGAGTTCCTTTTCAAATTCCGTTTTTTTTTTTTTTTTTTATTATTATTCTGGAACAGGCCACTTACAATAAAAAAAAATTAAGTGGCCTGTTCCAGAATCGTTCAGTATGCCCCACGTATATACCTACCTACAGACAAAATTCCTTCTTGTGGCGAGCGAGTACCTAACAATTTTAACAATAAGTAAGCAATTTGACCTTGATTTATTCTGCACGAGTGTCAGCCGTCGGCTCAGCTAGGCGGCTGCTCAGCGGTGAGTTTTTTGGCGCTGATGGTGGAATGTTGATGACAAATTTTTAGTTTAAAATATTGTAACCTTAAATATTTAAATAACTATATAACATTTTATAGATAATGTATGTTGATTAGTTGAGATGTTGAGTTGATTATTTAAATTGGTGGGGAGGTAGCTTAGAACCAGGAGAATTACATACGGAGAAGGGGTAGGAGAGGGGGGGGGGGGGGCTACCCGTGCGAAGCCGGGGCGAGTCGCTAGTATATATATGTATAAAGCTTTGGATTCGCACGTCGATGAAAACGAGGATAAAAGTCTTACCCCAGGCTTGCTGTACGGCGCAATCAACTCCTGACTCTTCTCGAAAGCCTCTATACCCTTGAAGTCAAGCTTCACGCCCTTCTGCTTAGGATTCACGTTGTTGTACTGCGCGACTGTTGAGAGGAAGTCTGACAGGGCGAGGTCGGAGGTGGTGGCTGGTGGGTGAGCCATGATGGGGATAGGAGGGCCGCTCTCCTTGCCTATCACATGGCCGAGAACGATGTCCGCTTCCAGCATAGAGACATTGCCTGAAACAGTTCAACATGAAATATTACGATATACCTACATCCATACCAAATTTTGAATGCGTATCCTTTTACTTGACACTGATGCTCTATATTATAAATAAATAAATAATTAAATAATTCTTTCAATATGGTCATTTAAGTCCTAAATTTTTATTGCTTCATAAGTAACTTGGTCCATAGTACATTAACAATATATAATTAATTTTGTAAAAATTAAAAAAACCCTCATCTCTATGAAACGGCTGAACCGATTTTGATCAAACAGCTAAGAACAATCCCGACAAATTCACCTATTAACAAAAAAAAAAACGAAATCAGGAGCTACGATGCCACAAACAGACACACACACACACACACACACACACACAGACACGTAAAACTTATAACAAACCGTCGTTTTTGCTTCGGGGGTTAACAAAAAACAAAAAACTAAAACACAGGTCAAAACAATAAAATAAAATTATAAAATTGACGAAGCTCGGAAGGTACTGGCAATTTCCACCCAGCGTCGGTACACACTCGTCTGCATCAGTCTATCCGCCACACTCTGGATGATAGCAATAAAACACGAGTCAACTCTGGACATAAAGGGGGCTATCCTCAAGACTTTGTTTGTTTTAATTACACTATGACTGGTTTATTGACTTCTGTTTTTACACAATGTTGGTCCACGTGTTACGTGTCACGAGATACAGACTCGGGGATGATTCCCAGAAAAACTCGAGCACAAGATGACGATGTCACATGAAAACCATAATTTCGTATGGGCGTTGTACTTGTACAGATATAATAACGTCATCTTGTATGTTAGATATATATTGTAGTTTTTGGATGAGCTTTATCTCTGGGCGCTAGCTAATTTAAGCCAGGCTATCAAAACCAAAATGATCTATTTTGTTTTTAACCCCCAACGCAAAAACGACGGGGTGTTATAAGTTTGACGTGTCTGTGTGTGTGGTGTGTGTGTGTCTGTGGCATCGTAGGTCCCGAACGGATGAACCGATTTAGTTTTTTTTTGTTTGATAGGTGAATTTGTTGGAGTGTTCTTAGCTATGTTTGATCAAAATCGGTTCAGCCGTTTCATTGCGTTGAGGGTTTTTATTAATTTTGACAATATTAATTACTTATTGACAATATATATTACTCTTTATTCAATACCTACTTTACAAAATGCAACTTTTATCAGGCTAATTTTATAACAAGCGCCCGATGATGACGTTGATTCTAGTCTGCTCTTTTGTGAATTTGTGTGTCTAGTTTTCCTTATAAACAATTTCGTGTGCAGATAATGAAGTAGATATTCCCGGATTATGATTCATGTCTTTGCATATTTCTATTTTAGCTTCCCTCACAATGGGTGGGATGTTTGGGATGTTTACAACAAAAGGACGGGCAGACTCCAAATAGCGTGCTGCAGGGACGCTGGGAATCTAGGATCGCAGTACAGAACATTTTATGATTTAGGGAGATCTTTAATTAGATCTGTCTGTCTTGAGAAAAAAAACTGCCCAAGTGCGAGTCAGACTAGCGCACCGAGGGTTTCGTACAAACCTGTAGGTATATAAGTAAAAGTTATGGTATTATTATTGCTAAATGAAATCACCATGAGGAAAGGGGTAGTAAGTTTAAAATTATCAAAAATATTTTGATTATAGTTATGATGTAACTAGTTGATGTTTTAATCTTGTTGATGTTTTAGTAGTAGTAGAGCTTTTTTGTGAAAGAGTTCGCCCGGAGAAGTACCACCACCATACCACCATACCTATTTCTGCAGCAAAGCAGTAGTGCTCGCATTGCTGTGTTCCGGTTTTAAGGGTAAGGGTGCCGGTGAAATTACAGGCACATGAGACTTTTCATCTTTATGTCTCAGGGTGGCGGGCGCAGGGCAATGCCACATATTGTGCGTCCTAGGTGGACGTGACCTATGAGATAATGCACTGTTCATAGGCAGAGGTTACCGCTTAACATCAGGTGGGCCATCTGCTAGTTCCGTCATTAAGTAGTATAAAAAAAAACTTAATGTTTTTCGCAATTTTTCCTTTATCTGTGCGATAAGACGTTATGCTTCGTACCAAATTTCAAGATTCTGAGTTCCCTGTAGGTTTTGATTCCCTTGCGAGTGTCGAAAATTTGCAGCATAAACGGCGGTAGGTATCTTTTGATTGCGCTGGCTTAGAAGTTTTTTTTTTTCACAGCTCTAAGGGATAGTAGACCTGAGTATTTGATATGAATTTCAGCTTGATTTCTCCACGCGTTCTTGAGAAAAAGGGTCTTGACAGACAGACGGACAACAAAGTGATCCTATAATGGTTCCGTTTTACCTTTTGAGGTACGGAACCCTAAAAACATGCTAGGAATGGAGCTTCCAACTTACATTAATTGATTTGCTCAGACAAATAAAGTTCAGACAGAACCATTGAGTAGGTAGGTTCATATAGCTCAATGGACAGAACACGGTATTTGTATGTATATGTACAATCCCACTAATATTATAAATGCGAAAGTTTGTGTGTGTGTTAGTGTGTGAGTGTGTTTGTTACTTCATCACGCTGAAACAGCTGGACGGATTTGCATAAAATTTGGAATGGAGATAACTGGACTCTCGGAATAACACAAAGGCACATTTTTATCCCGATATTCCCACGGGATCGAGACCTATGCGGGTGAAACCACGAGGCGCTGCTTTTAAATAATAAAGATTCTAACAAACAAATGGGTTGTAGGTACTTCAGTTCTTAACAATAAGTAGGTATCTAACAATTAGGAAGTCAACTCGTTTAATGTGTGAAGCCTGAATCTGTCATGCAAAGTAATTGTGATTAATTGCAATTCTAGGGACGGCTGGATGGTGGACTAGTGGTTACACTGTGCCGCATTGACTGCTAGGTATTCTGTGCGGTGGGGACGGGCGCTGCTATTTCTGTTCAAATTGGCGCAAGGCACAGACGGGAAGTTGGAATTACTGGAGACCTAGGTATCGTATTGTAGGACACACGTATAGGTACGTTCTAGTCTAGTTAGCGTAGGTAAATAAATATGAGATGACCTAAATTGAGACTCTACCAAAAATATTACCGAAGAAATTATGCCAAGTTTAACGTAGGTACCTAGCTAATTTCCATCAAAGCATAATTAGTAAAATGATGCCAAGCTTCTGGAATTTAAGATAACTACTACAAAGAAAGTCTAGTTTAATCGAATTTAAAAACACCTACATAGTAAAGTTTACCTATTATTTTTCAAGTGTAAACCACACTTTATGGATAACAATAAATTTAATATGACCCATAAATTCCGTTCCAGTGGTATTCGAACCCGCATCTTCGCCTGTAATCGGCGATGCCTTCACCAGTTCGGCCATAGAACGAGCTATGACGCTGGAGAAGAAATTTGTGGTCACTATCAACTCGGCTATAGCGCCGATGGGAGCCATCTACAGGTGTTTTATTTGGAAACCTTCTGCATAGTAAGTAAATACATACCTTAGTTAAACTTAAGTAAACAGCGCGAGTTAATAAATCTTTCGATAACTTGGAACACGAATACAACACCAGAGTTTTTTTTTTTTATGGTCAGTAAACCAATCAAAGTTAAATCATTAGTTTGGCTACGATTGTGCTTCAATGGTATTAACAGTGTATTTTTTTTGTTTCAAGCACATTCATAGCCAAACTTATGATATTTATGCGATACTATCAATTAAAACTTGTGTGTTAGGTCATATAATTACCGGCAACATAGTTTTCACTCTCTGAAGAAGCGTTGATGAGCTGTGATGAGCAAAAAATACGTTTTTTTTTTAATTTCGCGCCTCATCGAAATCAACCACCTTAAAAACCGACTTCAACGAAAGGAGAAGAATTCTCAATTCTACTATATTTTTTGTGTGTATATTAGTTGATATCTCCGCCAATTTTAAACCAATTTGTATGATTTTTTAGCTGGTGAATGAAGAATGAATGAATGAGAATGATCCCGAAGTGGCTCTACATAAATTTTAGTGAAGGCGGTATTTCTCCTTGGGAAACAATTGTTTACTTAATCTTATTAATGTTGAGTGTATCCTAAATACTTTACGATTTTTTTAATATGCTTTATGTCTGTGTATTTGTTTGTAATATCAACTATTATTTATTCTGTGGTAATATTGAAATGGAGTTTATCAACATCAGTGTGACATCAGTTAGGTTTGAGCACTGCACCTTGCTAAATCCCTGACGGGAAGTGCAAATTGCAAAGACGCAGTAACCTGGGGAGAACTGCGCTTGAATGAAGATGAATGAAATTATTTATAGTCTATTCAGAGACAATTGTAGACTAACGTCTGTGGCGCGGCTGGCGAACGTTCGCCTGCGACGCAGGAGGTTGCGGGTTCGATTCCCGCCTCGGAACAAATATTTGTGCGTTCTGCAGATATTTGTTCAGGGTGTTCTGGGTGTTTTCTATGTATAATAAAAAATATCTATCTCTGTAATGTATTATATTAAGTATATCAGTTATCTAGTACCCATAACACAAGCTCAGGCTAAGCTTGGGGCTAGATAATGTTTGTCAAGCATTATTTGTCCCGCATTATTTATTTATTTAACCTCACTTTCAAAGTGGTGGCGAAACGATCCAATTTTTTTCCCATTTCTTATAGCGCAGGCCATTCCCCAAACAATCCCGTAGGACTACCACATAATAACACCGTATGATCCTTTCTTGAACGGCTGTTGCTGGCCTTGTCTGTCCCATGATTTAGAGCGGGACAAGCTACCAGTAACAGGCGATTGATTACTACCAGCTGCGCGCGCGCGGTTTGCACGGTAGTTAGGACCAGTGATGTGATGTTCAATAAGTTTGATGTACGGATACGGAAACGACCAGATTTCTGTAATTTCTCCCGAATATAGGACTTTTTTTTTTCAAATATTTTCTAGAAACCTATTAGCTTCTTCTTTATCTTCGCTCTATCCCGTTATACGCGGTTGGCTATCACAATAATTCGGCAACACTTTTGCCGATCTTTGGTTTTCGCTTCAGCGGCATCTAGAACTTTCATATCCTTTTGGACGATCGATAGCCAGATTGCGATAGGTCTTCGTCTTCCCCTCTTGGCATTTGCAATAGAATGGCACTTTCTCACGACATGGTCTTCACATCATCGCATTGCGAATCCGTATCATCGTAATCTTGCTTCTGACACCTTTATCTTAGGTCTAATTTTGAACTGCCCCTTACATACTCGTTTTGGAACAGATTTTTCAATGTAACTCCACCGGACTATCTCAGCATACTTATTTTAGCGGTTAGGTACGTATAGCTATTGCTCATGTCATTTGAGAAATGTCTAAAGGGGCTAGTCTGCAAATGTAACAAGCAACTTACACGGGCATGTGGTGTACACTTTACGGATTTTTGTATGGAAATTGAGGTTCTCAAGGTGCCCGCTAGGGGCGCTCTTCGTTTTCTCCATACTAAAATCCATGTAGTGTACACCACATGCCCGTTTAGTTGCTTGTCAAATTTGCAGACTCAAGGCTCAGGTCTCTATGCCGTACAATATAGCTGGTCTTACTTTTATACATTCCCAATGTCCTGATGAGCATTTTGATATCACACAGTACTCTAGGAGTGTTCGCCACTAACACCACGCATTTCAGAACATTTAGAATATATTCAAAAAATTGCAAATATCTTTGTCCGATAAAGTTATTAGGATCTACTTTATTTAAAGGACATTATTTTTCCGATGATATCTTCAAGGCACGGATACGGTAGGATATTTAGCTCATCACTAGTGAGTATGTGATCCATGGTTCCACGGTCTGAACGCAGCCTTATTTGTGAGAAATTTGCTCTTGCATCCATTCCGAGCTTTTACAATGAAGTCATAAATACTGCACGAGTTATTAGCAGAAACAGACTGACATCGTGTGTAGCAGACACACTGGGAGGGAGAGATAGTGGGCAATGTGTGAAATGCCTGGAAAAAGTAGGTAGCTACTTATACCTAAGTAGGTATAGTGCACGATGTATCATGGCCGTGGTGAACTTAGTCATTTTGCGGTCTAAGATATTTTAGGACCTTATTGTACACACATGAAAGTGCCATGCCGTCATAGATTTTACCATACCAACGAGTACCTACAGTGGTAAGTTTCTGCTGTGTCCACAGAATAGTTATTTTGTAGGCAGTTTTATGTTGTATGTTTTGTGTAGTATTGTTGAGTTGAACATATTAATTATGTTATAGTCTGAATTGTGTTATTATGTAGGTACCTATTATTGACAGGTCAGTGTTATGCAATGCAGCAACATGTTTATATAAAGGAATATCTGAATATTGGAAATCGACTTCGTTTTTTAACCCCCGACGAAAAACGATGGAGTGTTATAAGTTTGACGTGTCTGTGTGTGTGTGTGTGTGTGTGTGTGTGTGTGTGTGTTTGTCTGTCTGTCCCATCGTATCTCCCGATCGGATGAACAGATTTCTTTTTTTGTTGTTGTTTGAAAGTTGTATTTGTCGGGAGTTTTCTTAGCTTTGTTTGATCAAAATTGGTTCAGCCGTTTTATTGCGTTGGGGGGTATTTTAATTTTCACAAAATTAACTTGTTCCATAAGTTTCCCGCACTAGGATCCCTGTGTCGTGGGTATCGAGAATTAAGAATACCATGGTACCACAACACCCAGACCTGGACAAATATTTGCAGATCAGACAAACACATTTGTCGCGCAGTGGGAATCGAACCCGCAACCTCTCGTATCTCAGCCAGCTACTCACCCGCCATGCCACAGGTGGTTCGCAAACTGTACCGAAAAAGCCAATTATTTTGAGTATTATTATAATCTAGATAGAACTGATTAAATCTAGTTGAGCCTAGCTGTAGTTTCATAGCAAAGTATAACCACTGCAGCTTACAAACACTTCAAGTGGTACAAGCTTAGCAAATGAGTTCTAACCATAGATGTACGTAAGTTAAATTACTTACATCTATGGTTCCAACTACCGAATGTTAGTTAATCAACTGGTCCAATTTTGGTATGACTGTCACGTCAAGTCGCGTCATATCAATCAGTAGCAAGGTGATGTGAAATGAATTGCAAATAACTCAGTGGCTGTTCGAATTTATAGGCATTATCATCTATGTAAGAGCGCCAGCACTGACACTGACAGCTCTTCAAGCAATTTGTGTGATTTAATTGTATAAATACATAAAATCATGGATTGAACGTAAAATGTTCTTAATTTAATTATACCTACTATAAACTTCGTTAATGACGAATCAATCAGATGATGACCTGTGGAGGTACCTAACCTCTGCCTCATATAGGTCACGTCCAGCTAGGACGCACCCTATGTGACATTGCACTGCGCTGCGCCCGCCACCCTAAGACAAAGATGAAAGTCTCATGTGCCTGTAATTTTACCGGCACCCAAACCCTTCAAACGTTACTACTAGTATGTAATTTTTTATAAAATAGATAATTTTGGGACATTGTAAAAATTTGTACTTACCTACCTACTTATTTACCTTTACCACAAATAAAATAATACTATACTAGGCCTTTACTATATTTGTAAATCACCTATTCACAAGACACAAATGATTGAAAATTATTAATTGAAACCGGAACACAGCAAAGCTAGCACTACTGCTTTGCAGCACAAATATAGGCATGGTGAATAGGTAATATTGCTGATACCATAATAAGTTTATAACAATCTTACCTAGTCTTCCAATAACTACGTATAATTTTTTTGTAGCCTGGATACTCTGAACCACTTCAAGAAAAGGTTGGAGAGCGGTGTCGCATTGGAGGTTAGACCTTTCTACTGCTACTATTATTTATTATGTGGCTTGACACAGCGAGAACACTGCCATGTCCCCGGATTCCGAACTTGGCTAATGCACTAACGCGTGTTAGCATTTCTCCAACACAGGATGTCGGTAATATACCTATAACTAGATACCAACTACTGAAAAGTTAAATGAGACGTTCAGACCATGATTATCGATTGATTTCCAGTGAAAGAAATGGAAATAAACAATATGAAGAGTTTTTTAAATTAGTGATCGGAACCGTGTGCTGATCGAAATGAACCTAAACACGGCCAGTCTACTATTATCTATAGAGGAGTTCCATTATCCACCTTCCATCTCCATCATCAGATCAGCTCGCTGTCACCATAATATTGTTACGGCTCGTTCACCGTAAGATGGCATCTTTAAATACGCCATGGCAGGTGCTTACTTACGGTAAACGGTCTGTATACAATATTCTGTACCTATTGACTGACACAGATCGAGCAAATAGTCACCTACTATACTAGGTTTTTTATGTTGGAAATCTCGTTTTCCTTTATTTATGACCTATCTAGATCGATTTTTCGTCTCCAAAACCAGCATTAGGTATAGCAAACATAGAATTCGATAAAGCCGCTTTCGAACTCTCCAAAAAAAATTGCTCGTTTAAATCAACTTACTTGCTAAAGAGGCTTCAAGATACTTTTTGTCGTTGACAGCATGTGCCCACGTTACTAAAGTTAGATTCTTCATTGGTTCTTCTTCTTTTGCACAAATCGCCACTGTTGCTGAAAGAAAAAAACAACACGATTATAAATCTACCAATTAAGTAGTATTTAGTTATTCCTAGCAACATTGATGATATAATGTATATTATTGCACCATGGCAACATTATTCTGTCATATAGACAAACAAACTCACTCAATGTCATGGGCACTAAAAATAACAATGTCATGTTCATTCACGAAGAAGCAAATGAAGGTCTTTGTTTGATTGGTAAAACAATTTTGCTTGTTTCCTTATGGGTAGGTAAATAAAGGAGTTATAATGAATTATTTAAATTCATTCTTCTTCATTACCTCTTTGTTTAATTTTAGTTGACCAAACACAATCGTCGCGTTTTTCACAGCTTAGGCACACAAAACAACAAAATTAGGCAAGCATCACTAGCACAGTTAAATACTAAGAACATCAGTGGTCATAGGTATAGGTACCTACATGTAGTTGTATGATTATATCTAATAATAGAATTAGGTACGTTGCTTGCTGTTAACTTTCTTGCACTGAATAAAACCAAACCAATGCGCAAACCCTAAATAATGATAAATAATAAGCATAACAGATGGCGCTGTTATCAACTAGTACTTTTAGGTAGATGATGCGTGTTATATTAACTTGCTGATATGATTTAATCTTAACTAGGTACATCCATTCATTACCCTATACAATCGTATCACGTACGTAAGCTTATCTAATGAATTATTATTATATTGGCTAGATTCTGCTTCATAGGGAAGTTATGTTTCATATGTATGTAGGTAGATATACCTAACTACCTAACTATTTAATTTCGACCTATTCACAATAACGCTACCACCCAATCTACATTACACAAAGTAGCATTTTCTTCCAGCTCATCTGTAGGTATATATGTATATAATCTGGATATATTTAAGGCAAGAGTGAATAGGTGCCTTCTAGACCTTCTTGCTCCTCGTCGGCCGCATCTTCACACCCACGGGTGAGATATACGTACATAGGTACGTCCAAATTTATCTCAAACGCTGGAGAGAGGTGAATCATGATTCTGTATTGGTTCAAAAAAATCGTATTATAGATCCGTGGCTATGTCTCTATCAGTACTCAATTACCTACTGATTTAGTACCGGTAGCTACAATGTCTCGTTATTATAGCTCGACTAGAAGATCTTGATAAGTTACCTAAGTTAGAAAGGTTGCCTGGGAGAAATCACTCTCATCGATAAGGCCGCCCATTGTACTGTACAAATTGTTTATGTTTATTTTGTTATATTTTCGTTGTGTACAATAAAGTGATCATCTATCTATTTATCTACACTATCTATCTTATGAAATATAATAAAATTAAAATGTTAGGTACATGCTGAGTTGATTTGAATATTTGTGCGTTCTGCAGATATTTGTTCAGGGTGTTCTGGGTGTTTTCTATGTATAATAAAAATATCTATCTATGTAATGTATTATATTAAGTATATCAGTTATCTAGTACCCATAACACAAGCTCTGGCTTAGCTTGGGGCTAGATAATGTTGTGTGAACTTGTCCAGCATTATTTATTTATTTATTTATTTATCAATGAAAAATCTAATCCATCAGTGTTAGTTCTGTTTTTCGCCACGCCTTTTCTTTACGTACTTACCTTAAGAAAAGGCGTGGCGAAAAACAGATTACTGATGGATTAGATTTTTAATTGATAAATCAACTCAGCATTAGCTAACATTTTAATTTTATTATATTAAACATAATTTCGTCTCGGTGCTCTACCATAGAGCCATGGCGAGAGACGAAGATATTCGATAAGAAATAGAGGAACGTTTTCCAGGATAGATCACGACAATTTGTTTGAAGGGAACTCAGGAATTTTTGCAGCTAGAATCTTCAGTTTGACCTCAAAATTACAATAATTGACGTCATCAGTCTCCAAGGTCTGATAGTGACCAGTAGGTAAAGCATGAACAGGATCTAGAGTACTGCTGAAGCTTAATCTTCGAATTAGAACTCAAACTCAGCACGGCTTGGTACCTCCCTTACTTCATTGGTATACCTAAGGTAGAACTGAAACGTTTAGTACGAATAGACGTACTAAACGTTTTAGTTCTACCTTCATAATGCGAACTGCTAAGGAGTGGAATAAACTACCGTCGTCTGTCTTTCCTGAAAACTATAATCTGGGTCTCTTCAAGGCTAGAGTGAATAGGTGCCTTCTAGACCTTTGTGCTTATTATATAGTTAAGTTTGTTTCTTTTTGTTTGTATTTTTAGCTATTAAGGTGTACAATAAAGTATTTTCTATCTTCTATCTATCTATCTATCTCCATCTTCGGCCACATCGTCACTTACCAACAGGTGAGATCGTGGTCAAACAAAGGTATATCAAAGTTAAAAATTAAAAAAACTGCATAGTAATTGACATGATATGTATTCCTACCGCAGACTCCTGCCGGTCTGATGATGACCAGTCCGCTTATTCGCTATGACCAAACGTAACGCGGGCTCGTTACGATATCTGCGTGGAATCATAGTTCAGAATACATTCTTACGTCACACGTTATTGTCAAGTAAACTCCTATGGTCATAGCAAATAACAGCCCAGCACACGATGAACAGTATATAGGTTGCTCCAATTTCAATGCGATTTTATTTGTATGTAAATCTGTGTTGGAACATTTAAAATAGTCGGGGGGGTTTTATACAATTAAACTTTTCTAAACTACCACTGACCGACTGATTGACCAGAGTTCTTCTCTCAGATCCGGTCGTGGTTGGGAATATTCCAGTGAGTACCAGAAAAGTACGCAACCCCGCATAAATTGCCACATAGGCCTAGGTGGACGTGACCTATGAAGTAATGCACTGTTCATAGGCAGAGGTTACCGCTTAACATCAGGTGGGCCACTTGCTAGTTCCGTAATTCAAGTAGTATAATAAAAAAAAAAAAAAAAAAACCCTAACCCTCGTATTTCCAAAACTAAGTTGAAGAGGGTTGGTGCCCAAACTAATTATGTTTAGGGGACGCTAGTAAAAAATCCAGGAAAATAGAAGGCAACTATTTAAAAAAAACGCCTTATAGATCTCTTGCTATTTATACTGTCTACGTATTATTGATATGATACTAAACAGCAAACCAGACAGATGACAGGTAATTTTATAGTAAAGTATAGATCCACCAACTTATTTGTAGAACCATTAACCTATCAGATGATAGAAAAATGTAGATAAATGTATGTGATGTAAGTACATATACATTTCATTCTACAGATAAGTTTGTGGATCTCTAAATGGACTTCGGGTTACCACTCATAAAGTGTCCGAACCAAAAGAGAAACAATGCACAATAAGAAAGAAATCTGTCAAGTTTTATCCGTCCATTGCTGCTTGATTATTGAACACATTTGAAGGACTAGATGTGAACCGGCAATGTATCGAACTCGTTTTTTTGTCATAGTTCGAATTTTCAAAGGTGCCATATTTTGATGTTCATAATGTAGGTGTCTAGGCAAACGTAGTGTAGGGCACCCTCTGGCTAGGGAGCTACGACTTGCGCGGGGTGCCTGGCAGAAACTGGATGAGGAGAGCCGAAAACCGGGCCCAGTGGCGTGCCATGGGAGAGACCTATGTCCAGCAGTGGACTGCAGTAGGTTGATGATGATTATGAGTGTATGGAATGCTAAGACCATCGTAGATCCCTGGGTTTCTCGTACGACTCGTTTCACGAGATCATTTCTTCCCCATACCTATAAACTTTGGAATGAGCTTCCATCTGAGGTTTTCCCGCTTGGTTACGACATGTGTCGCTTCAAGAAAAATGTTCATAAATTCCTTCAGGGTAGGCAACGCATCTGCAATACCCCCGGTGTTGCCGGTGTCTATAAGCGACGGTGACCACTTTACATCAGGTGGGCCGTAGTTTGCCTATTAGTTTCATAAAAAAAAAAAAGAGTTTTTATAAAATCATTGTAGCAACTAAATTTTACATTCGTATTTATGGCTCTATAAGCAGAACTCTGCGGATTTAATATCATCAGCATCACACCTAACAGAAGTCCACTGCTGGACTTAGTGTTGTTAAAATATAGATACGAAAACAACGAAAGGTTGTCTGGAAGTGAACGAATTCAATGCTGCATTAACATGCTAATTGAGTTTGATTTTAAAAGTTTGGCAAACAATAGACAATAAACCTTTTTTGTCGGTTGCAAATAGGCTTTGTTAATGGCTATGCACAAATATATCGAAAATCTATGAATATTCGATTCGGTTTTCAGTAATACGTTTACTAATAAACTTATGATTTGCATGAAAGGCAAGATACCTACCTTATGCACATCCTTACCTAAATAATAAATGAACTGGCCAAATGTGTTTGGGGAACGTATAATGTACTACTACTAACTGTAACTGTGTACTATGTGTCGCTACTAAGCGATAAGACCGCTCATTGTACAACATAGTTAGTTTTAGTTTTATTATTTGTAAATTGTTTTGTATTATGGTGTGCAATAAAGTATTTTCTATGTTCTATCTATCTATCTAATGTAGGGTTGCATTTAAGTCACAGTTTATTGATAATAAATAATGTATATTTTTTTACTGCATGAATGACGTAACTATTAGATAGCCCATCTAATGTTAAGCGGTAATGACTGCCTATAACAATGCATTACCTTATAGGTCACGTCCACCTAGGACGCGCCCTATGTGGCATTGCACTGCGTCCGCCACCCTGAGACAAAGATGTAAAGTACCACTACTGTTTTAATCGTGCCGCAAAGCAGTAGTGCTCGCATTGCTGTGTTCCGGTTTGAAGGGTAAGGGTGCCGGTGAAATTACAGGCACATGGTACTTTACATCTTTATGTCTCAGGGTGGCGGGCTCAGTGCAATGCCACATAGGGCGCGTCCTAGGTGGATGTGACCTATGAGGTAATACACTGTTCATAGGCAGAGGTTACCGCTTAAAATCAGGTGGGCTATCAGCTTGTTCCGTCATTCAAGTAGTATAAAAAACAAAACAAAAAGTCATCACTGGCATACCGCACTGATTATAGATTCTTTTTGAGGCTCTGTGGTATCGTGACGAGATGATATGGCGTAGTATCCCGAGCGCACGCCTTGACCGTGACCTAGATCGGGCAAATTCGTGTAACTTTTTTGTAACGTCTCCATTAATGTAACTGTTACCAAACAGGTTACGTCAGGTTAATGTCCATAGGAACTGGATTATTCTGCAGTTCGTATGTATCAAGCGGTCAAACACGATTTGATCTAGAATTGACACAACCATTAGGGAGTTCCTACCTATACCGCTAGGGCGCTCGAGATTTTGGATATTATCTCATCTAGTCGTTTGTCAGTTTCTTATAAAATTAAGCCGGGAATACACGTGCCTTTAGCTGACACACTCCTTGCACGTGCCAGCTATTGTCATGTGTATACACTAACTGGCATGCCTGTATCCCTATGCCTTCTACATGCCAGTAACTAGCATGCAAGCTACTGATCCATTTTACAGGTATGTGTATTCCCGCCATAAGGTTTCCAAATCACAGTGATTTAAATATTTGTAGGAAATGCTTGTTTGTGTATATAATTTAATGGGAAACGGACAAACCACAGGTCAAGATTATCATCATCATCAGAACTTTAGACGTCCACTGCTGAACGAGGCTTCCCCATAGAAAGCACAGTTCCTGGCCCTAATCACCACGCTTGGCAGGTGGATTGGTGACCGCAGTATTGTGTGGATGCAGCCCATCCCCTGGTGTAATCCCTCAGACGGCTTTTATGACATCCAAGGGAGGAGAAGGAGGAGTGTATTCTGTGGACACACTACAGCACAGGTCTAGCAGCAGGTCTATTATATTGTGTCTACAAAACTTTATTGTATGGAATGAGGATCTAACAGATTTGTATGAACCTAGATAAACAGAATGCCCCAACCCAAATGGTCCTCAAGCATTTCTGAATCATAGATAGATAGAAACTTCTTAAAAGTACGTTATGCGATTTAATCATGTTGTAACAAAACTACTAAAGTATTTATGGAATCATACTGGCCTCTCTCTGATAACGATTATCTGGGATCAGCAGGTGGTCTGTTTATGTTTCTGGCCATCAAAGGTCCTCGCTATTGATTTCTTTCGGGCACTCCTTGTTTATTCTTAGATTTGTACATAACGAACCAGTGACTTTAGCAAAACTTCCTGTCATATCTAATTTCATAAGAAAGGGTCTTGTAAGGCTGTCGTAGTAAGTATTGTGGTGTTGGCACTCAGAGCAATGCGGCCTCCGTGTTGCTCTATATGTTTTGGCAGTCGCATCTAGCGGGCGCTGGATGACTGCCGAGGCCCATCACTTTCGTAGTAGTACTGTACCTACTGTCTACTTAGTTCGTGTAAACCAGCCCAGAATGACTCCTTTCCCTTGTCTTCTAAAGGTCAAGTACGCAGCTCTATATTGTGTATTGAACGTATTCAAACTAGAGGGTATAAGTACTTCAAAAAGTACCTACGTTGTGCAAGCAGGTCTACATGAGATCATCCGGAAACCGACACGAACTGGGTTATCTTGGAAAAATATTAACTTTAGGTGCGAAGTTATTTATGACGCGTGGGTAGCCGAATTCGTAGCACAGACTCAAATAACCTACCTAGTTTATTGAGCTAGCTTTGCAGGCGAATTTAATTACCTCAAGGTGTTTGACCGACCTTGCTGCATGAAGTTACCTATTATGTAGTTAGTTACTTACTTGACGTCATCATCATCATTTTTATCAGTCTACAGTTGTACACAGCAGGACATGATTCCCCGTAGAATGCCACGACGAACAGTGTCAAGCTGCCTGCATCCACTTCAGCAATATTTAAAATGTTTCAGTCTATCGAGACAGGGCCTTCTTACACTGCGTCATCCAGTTTGTGGTTGCTACTCGAGAACCTTTGTTCCCAACGGGTATCAGTTGCGAGCTAATGGCCTGCCCATTGACAATACAAGTCGCTAATTCTGAGAGCTATGTCGATGATCTTAGTTCTACATCATCATCATCATCAACCTACTGCAGTCCACTGCTGGACATAGGTCTCTCCCATGGAACGCCACTGAGCCCCGTTTTCGGCGCTCCTCATCCAGTTTCTGCCAGCCACCCCGCGCAAGTCGTCGCTCCTCCTAGCCAGAGGGTGTCCTACACTACATTTGCCAAGACGCGGTCTCCACTCAAGAACTCGTTTACTCCACCGGTTATCGGTTCTTCTGCAGACATGACCGGCCCACTGCCACTTCAGCTTGCTAATCCTCTGGGCTATGTCTAGAA
The DNA here is from genome assembly GCA_932527175.1 of Operophtera brumata. Taxonomy (NCBI): domain Eukaryota; kingdom Metazoa; phylum Arthropoda; class Insecta; order Lepidoptera; family Geometridae; genus Operophtera; species Operophtera brumata. The sequence goes on from OW052239.1 coordinate 20,436,629, forward strand.
CTTTGGTTCTCTGTCAGATAACCTCATTTCGGATCTTATCCCTCAGAGAGACTCCAAGCATAGCCCTTTTCATAGCTCGCTGAGTGACTTTAAGTTTATGAACCCGTCCTACATAACAGGGAGTGTCCACGTTTCAGCTCCGTTAGTCATAACTGGTAGGACGCACTGGTTAAAGACTTTTGTCTTTAGGCATTGTGGGGTGGGCGACGAGAAAACTTGGAAGTTGTCCAAATGTTGCCCTGCCAAGCCGAATTCTCCTACTTAATTCTTTTTCGAAGTTATGTTTACCTAGCTGTATGATCTGCCCGAGGTAAACATACTCCTGCACAGCTTCGAGAGGTGTACCAGCGACCGTGATCGGCTCCGGGGTTACATGCTCATTGACCATGATTTTGGTCTTGTTAGTTCTACGGATCTGCTCATTTTGGATTATATCACGTAAACTCTGCTCATTTTGGATTATATCACGTAAGCTCGTCCCAAAGCCCGCTTACGGACTTTGAGCTTAGGATATGAAGCCAAATTGTTAGTGACCATGTCTGAGTGCCGTAAGCAACCACTGGTTATAGACTTTCTTCATATGGCTATGCGGTATCTGTGACGAGAAGATATAGCGTAGTTCCTGAGCGCTGCTTCATGAAACCAGGGCCTCAGAGTCCCTTAGGATTCAGCCAGCGCAATAGCAGGTGGTGCTGACTGAATCCTTTAGGATGGACACCCTTTATGATTCCGATTGAACAACTCACTCAACCAGTATCTTAACACTGCTGTTATAAGAGTGGTTGGCTTAATTAATATCCTTGATAGTTTAATACATTTTCTCTCACCTTGACTGATTACGGCCGCCCGTTATTTGTTCGTAACATGGACCGCTACTTTAATATCTGTTTTTTTAACCGACTTCAGAAAAGATGGAGGTTCTATGTTCGTCTGTATGTATTTCATATGTATGTTCACCGATATCTCGATCAATTATGAACCAACTTTAAAGAATTGAATTATTACTTTTTGAATTATTTTTGTTTGAATTTGTACGCTCCCGAGGTAATCCCATATTCACCAAGTCTGATGCCATATTCATCAGGTCTGATGATGGAATCACAGAGTAATCGTGGGAAATCCTCATAAATGAATGGCTCGTACAGTGTTTGTTAATTTTTCATAGCTTATCCAGGTATTTGCGTCTGGGAGTCATCATCTCATGCTCGTGAGCTGATGATGAAAGCCACAGCACTCCTTGTCGATTAGGAGTAAGGAGATAATACTCAATTTCAGACTTAATTAAACGGACGACAATTCGCTTTAGACTTATTCGGAAGCTTTGAAGATGGTTGTTTTTTTTGTCAAAATGTTAATGTTATTTTTTTTTGTCTAATTTACAGGAAGAACTAATACTAATATAAGGTATGTACAAAATACATATGAAACAGTTGTGCTACCTGAAGACCGTTGCTAGCGGTCTAAAGGTAGCTTAACTGATCCAAATCACTACCAGACGGAAGCGTCCCTAAGATGCTGGCTGCATTGCCACGCTGAATGGCAATACTAATGCGTTGAGCCAGATAAGAGCCAGCTCTCAGGTCACGAGCCACTTCGACCAGATGCCCTGAAAGAATTTTGAAAACGCGAAGGGCCCCGGTACCGCACGAACCCAGAGTCTCGACCCCGAAAGGCTCAAATAAGTAAGCTCTGTCGAGACTTGCATATTTGCGTCTTTTGAGATCCTCAGCGGAATCTGCCGCCGCACCGGCCGTAACTGATGTTTCGGACAGATGAGATGGCGCAAGGGTATCAACGCATATAGCGTCCCACACCAAAGGCCAGATGTCCCGGACAGATGAGATGGCGCAAGGGTACCAACGCATGTAGCGTCCCACACCAAAGGCATTTAGAAATAACTAATTATCAAGTCAATATTTTCCAAAATCTTACCTGCGACCACTATGGCGAGCATAGCGCGGATTCCGATTTTCCCCATGTCTGCTGTAACTGCGTCCGCGCCGACACCACAAATGGCTATGATTCGTCCATCCTCGCAGGCTGATTGCTTAAGTGGCCAATTCACCTGATTGATTGTTAAAGTGGCCTACAGATGGCCGCAAGGACTCTACGTGCAGACGTACTGGCGGCTACAAAAGTGCAGAAAAAAAGTCGAAAAAAAACACCTAGGTATTTAATTATGTCTGATAAGCTAGAAACGGGATATTTACCATGAGATTTGAGTTTTGATTGTTCCCGATATTAATGTAACTTAAAGTTTGTAGTTTTCCCATCGGTTTATATATAAGCCATTTATTTCCTTAATAATAAACAATATTGTACATCTTAATATTAGATTCTGTTAACTATAGTTTTTTGATGTAGATAAGTTTTGTTTTTACATTTATTTATAGTTTTTTTTCACTCTAATTATTAAGGACCTCTTTAAGAGTATAGGCCTCCTCCATTTTTCCTTGTCTTCGGTTGTTCTCAGCGTGTTCTGCGTATCTCGGGGAGTCCAATAATATCATAGTGTATTTTCCAGATAGCGTCTTTGAACTCTAGAAGCCTTTCGTCAGACAGTAGGGATCGTGCGTTGTATGTACATATGTAAAGTGGGTTGAGTGGAGGGTTGTGGTCGCTAGCCCATCGGTTTATACGATGTAGTAAATACAGTTCTGTCGTCGATTGTACTACGTATCGTCACGTGACTTTGTAGATGATCTTGCTAAAACTTGATCTTTTGAATATCCAAGATACAATACAGTTATCATACCTACCTACAGATAGCGTTGAACAAGAGAATGGTTAGATAAAGACTGCTCTGTACAAAAACATACAATGTACAATTCGACGTCTTAAATCATTGAGTTAAACACTATACACTATACTATGTTTAAAAAAACGGCCAAGTGCGAGTAAGACCCGCACACGAAGGGTTCCTTACCATCGTACAAGATTTAAGACTATGGACTTTTTAAGGTAGAGCAAAAAACGTTTATGATGTTGTTTTTTTTTATAGCGGTAATATAAATAATACTATTAAAACTTCCGTGAGTAATATTCATAATTGAAAAAACCGAGGGGGGTGTTTTACTCGGAACAAGTACCTACGTGAGTTATTATCGGTTTTATCAATTGGTAATATAAATGTTGGTTATCTACCTATTAACGGTTCATGAGATACATACAGCCCGCTGACAGACAGAAGGACGTACAGTGGAGGCTTAGTAATAGAGTCCCGTACCCAAAGGGAACCCTAAAAACCATCTAAGGAAGATTTGCAAAGCGAACTTTTCCACATAGGTATTAATATACCTATATATTGATAGTTGATACCTGTATAATGATAGTTGTTAATATAAATTAATAAATAAATATTGTACATGCTTTTGCACGCGGCTCCTTTTTCTAGAGATTAACACATCCTTCACAAATATCGCGCTAACTCCCAAACTAAAACCTTCGATGTATTTGTCTAAGTATATAATATACCTGCCTAGATAAATACCTTATCTATAGAGAAGAGATGTAGATAATATCCAATTGATACCAATGATTTCAACAAACATTTTACTTCAGTCAGAACATACATATGCACATAGATACACGCCTTTTTGCCCGAAAGGGTAGGCAGAGCCTCAATTAGCCTCCGTCGTTTTTTTATACAACTTTTCAGATGGCCCACCTGATGTTAAACGATACCCTCTGCTTCGGTTTATGAACAGTGCAATAACATTATGGTCCTGTCCACCTAGGACGCATCCTATGTGGCATTGCACCGGGCCTGCCACCCTGAGACATAATGATTAAAAGTCTCACGTGCCTGTAATTTCACCGGCAACTATATACCCTTGGTTTTCTTGCAATACCGCCATCATGATACACGTGCTAGATTATTTTGAGATGATAACTGCGACTTCATAAAAGGAGGTTATCAATTAATTCGTTAGCTACTTATTGAACAGATAAATAAAGAAGTTTCGTTATGTTATCTATCATCCAAGTGGCTGCACACTCCATTTTAGAGTTTCCAGGGTTAAAGGGACAAAATTACGTTACTTGATGTCCCACTAGTTCCTTTCAATAATCAAAACAAAAAAAAACCCATTAGTTCCTAAAGGAACTGCCAAATGGGACTAGTGGGAATATATCATACTAATAGGTAGGTATGTAGTATTTTCGCCCCGTTGCTTAGACGTTGTTCTGTCGATAATGTTTACGAAATTATCTCGAGGTGGTCCCGTGAAAATATTACGTCAGTAAATGTTTTTAGATGTCGGTATAAAGGGACATGAAGAGGTAAACTAACATCGCGCATTTTGGCGAGGTCTCAGTTCGGGGCGAACCACTAGTTAAATAAGATCAAGGCAAGGATACAAGTTACAGAAAAGGTTGTAAAAAAACTATTGAAAAAAATATAAAACGTTTTACTTAATTCAGGTACCTACCTATTAACTTTTACTTAAAAATGACTTTATCTGAAAACTCTTAAAAGATTATACGAGAGCACTAATGGTCCAGTGGGAGGAAACCCGACTTCCGATCCTAGGGACGTGGGTTAAATTCCCAGTCGTGCACATGTGCGCATTATTACGTTCTCTCAAAAGCTGAAGGAAAACATCGTGAGGAAATCGATATGTCCTAGATCCAACAATTCGAAGACACACTTCGGCATGAAAGAGTCTCTGTGTGGCGTACCGAACATTAGTCGATAAGCCATGTCAGAGGCCCTCGGGCGGCTTGACAAACTCCAACACCAGAGGCCAGCACTAAACGAAACGAAATTCTTGTTCTTGTTTTTTTTTTAATGATTGTACTGTTAATAAAAATATTGCATGCCTTAGGTAGGAATACATTGATACTTATAATAATATTTGACATCTTTTATAACATGTATTTCAAGTAATAAAAATACTTTGACTTGACTTGAAACGAAACGAACCGAACATTTACACCACACTAATTCATTCACGGTCCATTGGTCACGAGGCCCTTTCCACAGCCACCATACCGCAAGCTGACCATGAACAAAAACTGGTGACACGAAGTACTACGTAGTTCATAAAAATATAGATTTAGAAAAATTACAATGCTAAAAAATTTAATAAATTTAAATTTATTATTTTCATTTTTCTAAATCTATATTTTATGTACTAGGTAGTACTTCGTGTCACCAGTTTTTGGTCATGGTCCTGACCAAAAACACGTCACGTCCTTTTTAGTTTACATGAGTAGCATTCTACAACCCTGTATACTGTATAAATGGCGGCCTCTGTCATGCTATCCTGCTCAGATTATATACAAAATGGCGGCCAATCTCATGAGGTCCTGCTCAGATTATATACAAAATGGCGGCCAATCTCATGAGGTCCCGCTCAGATTATATACAATCCCACATTTACAATCCCATTCTTTAACTACGCGAGTTATAAAAAAATATCTATTTACAATACTCAAGTATATTACTTGATTATATTCGCCCAAAAACAACATAGCCTTTATGCTGTAATCCACTACGCACGCTCAATGCGGACTGGTCCATTGAGCGGTATCTTATTCCAAGAAATTCCAGTTTCCTAAAGTTTTCTTCCAACGCAAGCTGGCTACCACACCGACTTTGGAGAGAAGATCTTTGGGAAAAAAGGTGGGCTCAGCACAGATCCTCTACTGATTGGTCCGTTCAGTCTTGCAGCTTGCAGGTCAGTCCATCCGGTGCTGATGCTGATGTACTTTGGCTTCCTGCTGCTGCAGGCGATGGCAATGGCCGCGCATGTGAGCCCTATCATCACGAACACCAGGCCACCCCAGCTAGCCACGGCGTTGACCACCCTGTATAGAACAAAGTAGGTATATAAGTATTATTGCTTATTAAGGAATGTATTATTACTGAAAGAAAGCGTTAGTTGAGTCAGTCGTGGGAAGCAATGGCGGTGATGAGCTCACCACTTGTCACGTCTATGTTCCACGATAGTGCAACCCACTGTGAAAAGCGACCCATTGAGGCTCTGCCTACCCCTTCGGGGAAAAAGGCGTGTGTCTATATATGTATGTATGTATTGCTTATTGTGGTGTGTCTGGCCTATGAACAGATCCCTCTTTCTCACATGGATGTCGTAAAATTCGACTAACGAAATTACCTACACCAGGGTATGGGCAGCAGCGTCCACCTGAATACTCAACACTAATACTGCGATTAACAAGCTTGGTGCATAAGAACCAGGAACTTCACAATCGGTTCCCTCCATCTCTTTTTAATCATAGGACGAGCAGGCACACGGCTCGGTACCATCCTTACCTCATTAGTATACCTTCTATTCGTACTAAACGTTTCAGTTCTACCTTTTATAATGCGAACTGCTAAGGAGTGGAATACCCTACCGTTGTCTGTCTTTCCTGAAAACTATAATCGAGGTATATTTAAGGCTAGAGTGAATAGGGGCCTTCTGGACTTTTGTGCTTCAACTTCGGCCACATCGTCACTTACCAACAGGTGTGATCGTGGTCAAACAAGGGTCTATCAATGTTAAAGGACGCTGATGATGATGATGATGATAATCATGATTACGAATAAGAGTTTTTTTTACTGCGTGAATGACGGAACAAGCAGATGACCCACCTGATTTAAGCAGTAACCTCTGCCTTTAAAAATGCATTACCTCACAGGTCACGTCCACCTAGTACGCACCCTATTTGGCATTGCACTGCGCCCGCCATAAACAGTTTTTTTTTTAACATTGATATACCTTTGTTTGACCACGATCTCACCTGTTGGTAAGTGACGATGTGGCCGAATATGGTGCACAAAGGTCTAGAAGGCACCTATTCACTCTAGCCTTAAAGAGACCCAGATTATAGTTTTCAGGAAAGACAGACGACGGTAGTTTGTTCCACACCTTAGCAGTTCGCATTATAAAGGTAGAACTGAAACGTTTAGTACGAATAGAGGGTATACTAATGAGGTAAGGATGGTAGCGAGCCATGCGTCTGCTCGTCCTATGATGAAAAGGAGATGGTGGGATCAGATCACGAAGTTCCTGGGAGAATTCTCCGAAATGTAACCTATAGAATATCGAAATGCCCGCGACCTTACGGCGGTGCTCGAGACTCTGGATCTTAGTCTCCGCCATATGAGCCTGAAAGCTCCGCGTTCGATCGAGTCCAAGGCAGCAAGCTGGTGTTTAAAGATAAAGATTAAAAGCCCCATGTGCCTGTAATTTCACCGGCACCCATACCCTTTAAACACAGCAATGCGAGCACTACTGATTTGCGGCAGAAATAGGTATTATGGGTGGTACTACATGCAGTTAAGCAGTACTTTTTGAACGTACCTGAGTTCTGCGAACACGTCGTCTGTCACTTTCACGTGTTGCTGCACCCAGAACACGGGGAACAGCATGTTTGGCACATTGGAGAAGAGGCTGAAAAATATTCACACGTCTCATAATTCTTAGGGTTCCGTACCATAATCATAATTAATCAATCATTATTTATTCAACAGGATTTAAAAAAAAATCTCTTTGACACGTCACTTTTTATAAAATAATTATAGTTTGCAATCTTTTTATTAGATATACATTTGTTTTGGCTGTGTTGGAGCATGTTCAGTCCCAAGCTTTATTATCATCTAAATAATCTGAGATTTATAGTACGCTTTTTTGGAAAGTTTATTTTTAATTAAGTTTTTATTTTTGTTTATCGACAACTTTAGCACGTCGCTTGGGATCTTGTTATAGAAGCGTACACATTGTCCTGTAAACGATTTACTAACTTTATGAACCAAAGGGTAAAACAGGATCCTATTACTAAGGCTCCGCTGTCCGTCTGTCTGTCTGTCCGTCTGTCACCAGGCTGTATCTCATGAACCGTGATAGTTAGACAGTTGAAATTTTCACAGATAATGTATTTCTGTTGCCGCTATAACAAAAACTACTAAAAACAGAATAAAATCAATATTTACGGGGGCTCCCATACTGTGTTTTTTTGCCGTTTTTATAGATGATGGTACGGAACCCTTCGTGTGCGAGTCTAACTCGCACTTGGCCGGTTTTTATTCATTATCTTCTAACTCCTCCATCACCTCTTCGGCCCCTCCGCCGCCGACGACATCTGTGGCACGACGGCTGAGTGGCCAGCTGACTTGCGAGAGGAAGTTTTACTCACTATGGCGCAAGGCTATCGTGTTATCTTGAAGACAGCCGAGAACGAACGTGACATAACGCGGGATCTTTACATTTGCGTGGAATCATCGTTCAGAATACATTGTGACGTCACACGTTATTGTCAAGTAATCTCCTATGGTCATAGCGAATAACAGCCCTAATTTGAGGTTTACTAATATTTCACTTTGCCTGTTAAATTTAAAGTAACCTATGTAAATTGCGCAAACTTTAACAGGCAAAGTGACACGCAAAGTAGAGGTGCACTTGCAGTGTCTATTTTGTTATTTGGTCTATCTCTGTGGCGGGCGAAGGTTTGCCTGCGACGCAGGAGGTTGCAGGTTCGATTCCCGCTTCAGAACAAATATTTGTACGATCAGCAGATGATCAGTTCAGGGTGTTCTGAGTATATTCTATATATAATTTAAAAAAAATAACTAACTAATGTATTGTATAAAGTATATCAAACCTAGTACCCATAAGCAAGCTCTTATGGGTACTAGGTTGGGGCAAGCTTGGGGCTAGATAATGTTGCGTGAACTGTCTAGCATTATTATTTATATATATTTATTTATTTATGTTGATCTATGTCCCCAGCTTAAAGTCATTGATAAGCCTTTGCGCTTCTGCATACTCAGGTTTTCTAATATACGTATAGTTCCACCAAAAGTGAATTGAGTACTGTGGGGCTCACCTACGGAGGCCTGCAATGCCCTAAGGACTCACCTAACAGCCCATGCTGCCTCCAAATACACGTTGAACTGGAACCTTCCCGCCACGTCAATTGGAACACCTAACCTCTGAAAAAGGAAATAATATCATCATCATATAATATGATTATTATATGATGTCCAGCAGTGGCGGATTAGCCTATAGAAGTCCACTGCTGGACACAGGCCTCCCTCATAGAATGCCATAACGTTTGCCACACACCGCGTCAAGCAGGGAGATTGGGGTCGCAGTATTGGAGTATTTCGGTGGATGCTTCGGTGCTACCAGCTTGGACCTTTTGACTCGGTTCAAAGAACTGCAATGAGAATTGTCGACAATCCCAAGCTCAAGAACGGTCTGAAGAGAGACTTTGCCTCTCTCTGCGTGTTCTACCGTTTGTATAATGGGTTTTGTTCCGAGGAATTGTTTGACATGATGCCTACAGCAACCTTTTTTCACCGCACCGCTCGCCATCGGCAGAGGATTTACCCGCACACCTTAGAGTCTCCCCCCGTGTTTAAGGTGGTCCCGGACTGTGCGTTTTCCGAGGAACTTCCTCCCGCGCGCGCTCAGGTTGTGGAATGATCTCCCTCCTGAGGTTATCCCAAGCGACTACAGTATGGGGTTCTTCAAGAGGGGTGTTTGGAAATTTTTCAAGGGTCAGCAACGCACGTGTGATGCCTCTAATATTGCAGGCGTCCATAGTCTACGGTAACCGCTACCAACAGGTGGGCCGGTACCTACGCTTGTTTGCTACCTTAGTAGTATAAAAAAAAAAGTTGCTGCGCATTCCTTTACGCATTCATTCGTTATAATCCCCTAATTGGATTTTACAACATCCACAGGATAGAGAGGAGTTTATTATATATATTATTTATAGGCCAGACACATTATAGAAAAGTGGTATTTCATAAAGATGCAAGTTAATTAAGCGTATAGTTAAAACAGGAATGTTTTTTTGTTGAAAAACTATTTTCCCCAGAGTTGACACCCAGCTAGATTGATTTTTCGCCTCCAAACATGCCAAATAGCAAATTTCATAAGTGATCAAGTGAGCCACCTTCAAACGCCATTAAAATTTAAATTTAGCTTGTTTTTTTATTGTAGGTAAATGCGCTACTTACAGGTTCTACTGAGAAATAGAAGGAGTGTTTCTCAGGGTCTGGTGCCAAGCCCTCCACCCCCTCTCTCAGCGCGGGGTCGGCGTAGAGGAAGTGTGGCAGCGAGAGGAAGGCGGGCGCGTCAAACCGACAGGCAGACACGTTCATTACGCCACTCCATTTGCACTCGCCGTTGCAGAAACAGTTATTTTCATCCGATACAGAAGCTGGAACAGACAACTTGGTTATATTCTTTTATTTTATCTTCGTTACAAGCTTTTGTTTAACTTCTTCTGAAAGCTTTTAACCCCCGACGCAAAAACGACGAGGTATTATAAGTTTGACGTGTGTGTGTGTGTGTGTGTGTGTGTGCAAAAGCAAAAGTCTGTTCCGTGAATAAATAATTATCTTAATTAATAGCTGTTTATATTTAGCTGCTTCACGGGAACTGACTAATCACTTTTGTAGTTTATGTTCTTTATTTCTTGTCCTTTTTGTTGGGGATTAGCTTTAATTTTAGTAGTGTTATTTTTAATTTTATTTTATATTTTGCGGTTCTCTTTATGTTAATAATTTTGTTTTGATATTTAGGTATGCTTATTATTTTACACATAATGCTTATGCTAATTTAATGTTGTTGTGTACAGGTTGTATGAATAGGCACATATTGCCTTATCTTAAAATCTTATCTTAACTCATTTTACTGAGTTTTATTTTAGGGTGAATAGGTACAATAAAGAGTTATCTATCAATCGATATACGTGAATCAATTTGGTGATTCATACTAGTGCAGGTGACGCAATTCTACAAACATATCACCAAGAAAAAAAAAAGAAAAAAAAAAAATTGGTACTAGAAAGGGTATAATTTAGACGGTCACCAAAAATATTTTAAGACTAAGCCTCGGCACCAAATTAAATTAAACACCACCCAAAAAAGTACTAAACGGTTACCAACATTGATAAATGGTCACCAAATTATGATGGACTAACGATCAGCAAATTCTGTTAGGTTAGGTTAAGTTTCCCGGAGCCCCTTGAGATGCATCGAGGCTAGCCACCGGGGTGTTTTTAGTGAGTCCACGAGTCCGTGAACCTCACATAGCCCTACTACACCTTCAAAAGGGTATCTGGTAGCTGATTATCACCTCGTCACAAAAAAAAAGGTAAGGTTAGGTTAAATATATAATATTTAGTCTAAACTGTATTTTAAAGGCGTCCATATATGTTTATGGCAGGCAATACGAAAAAAATAAATTTATTTTATAATATTTTTGAATCGTAATTTGGTGACCATTTATCCATTTTGGTAACCGTTTATTTTATTTTTATTTTGTTTTATTTTATTGAGGTAAACCAACAGCGTTACAATATATATAGTCCAAATAACAAAATACACAACAATAAGACCAAAAAAGGGTTACACAAATATTAAAAAAAATTATTGATACTAACAAAAATGCTTATGCTAATTAAAAAAAAAAGGAAAAATATGACTAATTGAAAGTAAATAATAAAAATAAGAGAATATAAATTTCGCTTGCGTGGCTTTGATGAGGGCATCAAAAAGTACTTTTTTGAGCGGTGTCTAAACACAAGCCTACTAGAAACTGCCATAAACCATTTTTTGTAATATGGTTACTTTGGTGGCCGTGAAGTCTAACATATTCAGTCATACATTATGACAAAAATAATTTAGTATGCTTGTGTATGTAGTACCTACATACATACATAAACTACCAAGGGATCTGTTACCATTATCCACAGACGCGCGGCGTGAGTTTACTCCAGTCCAGTTCAATACGAGTATAAGATACGCGAATATGTTGCGCAGAGGGAAAACATAACAAACTTCACTTTTTGATAACGCTCGATTTTACGATTTTACTTCCTATCTATTTGCGTACCTAGGGCCTTTTATATAAAATTAAATTATCGAGGAGTAAACTGAAATAACAATTTGTATCAGTTTTAAGGAAATGTATTAATTGTATTCTTGTTTTCCTGAGGCCGTAGACAAAGTAACATTCTTACAGCGATCTCGCTACCTAGTAGAAAAGTAACATTCTTACAGCGATGTCGCTCCCTAGTAGAAAAGTAACATTCTTACAGCGATGTCGCTCCCTAGTAGAAAAGTAACATTCTTACAGCGATGTCGCTCCCTAGTAGAAAAGTGACATTCTTACAGCGATGTCGCTACCTAGTAGAAAAGTAACATTCTTACAGCGATGTCGCTCCCTAGTAGAAAAGTAACATTCTTACAGCGATGTCGCTCCCTAGTAGAAAAGTAACATTCTTACAGCGATGTCGCTCCCTAGTAGAAAAGTAACATTCTTACAGCGATGTCGCTACCTAGTACAAAAGTAACATTCTTACAGCGATGTCGCTCCCTAGTAGAAAAGTAACATTCTTACAGCGATGTCGCTACCTAGTAGAAAAGTAACATTCTTACAGCGATGTCGCTCCCTAGTAGAAAAGTAACATTCTTACAGCGATGTCGCTACCTAGTAGAAAAGTAACATTCTTACAGCGATGTCGCTCCCTAGTAGAAAAGTAACATTCTTACAGCGATGTCGCTCCCTAGTAGAAAAGTAACATTCTTACAGCGATGTCGCTACCTAGTAGAAAAGTAACATTCTTACAGCGATGTCGCTACCTAGTAGAAAAGTAACATTCTTACAGCGATGTCGCTACCTAGTAGAAAAGTAACATTCTTACAGCGATGTCGCTACCTAGTAGAAAAGTAACATTCTTACAGCGATGTCGCTACCTAGTAGAAAAGTCAACAATGTATGAGATTGACGTAAGCTATCGAAATGTCACGTGGTCAATTGTATTGTATCACGACTGTAGAAATGGATTCGCTTCTAAGCGAATGCCCTTGGCTAGGCCGCGGCTTGTCTCGTCAGCACACAGATGGATCTATTGCGAATCTTCCATAGAACTCACATTTGTCGAAGCACCGCTCCTTCATTTCGAACTTGTGGTAGTCAAGTCCGTCCATGACGCCACTGTCCACATGCTCCAGGTGAACTGTCCGGCACAGGTCCGGCACGAACATGGTCAGCGTCGAGTTCTCGGACAGATCTCTGGTGATGAACTCTCCAGCGCTTCCGACTAGCTGGAATGGATGTAAACTTTGTATGAATGTTATTGTTATTCAAAGGTGTGCCCAGCCTAATAGACTCCTCCGTCTCCTCCCGAGGATGTCGCAAGAGGCGACTGAGGGATTAAACCAGGCGATGGGCAACAGCATCCACCTGAGAAATCAACACCAATATTGCTATTATCAATACACCTGCCAAGCGTGGTGATTATGGCAAATCCCTCACACACTAGGATTCCCTGTGTCTTGGGTATCAGAAACTACGAGTACCATGGTACCATAACACTAAACCTGAACAAATATTTGCAGATCATACAAACATTTGTCCCGCAGTGGGAATCGTACCCGCAACCTTTCGCATCTCAGCCGACTACTCGCCCGATGCGCTACAGAGGTCGTCAATTACATTATAATGGGGAAGCCTCGTTTAGTGTACACGTCTAGAGGAATTGAAGACTTGGTCTTTGACGAAGCGTCAGAAGACTTTCCTTGAGATATGCCAGCGAGCCATGGAGTGCAGTATATAATATGAATTAAACTATCACACAGTGTGAAGATCAGTATACTGCGCTCCAAACCACAAATCGCTGACGTTGGTCAAAAAGCAGCCAGCCTAAAGTGGAATTGGGTTGGGCACATTTGGACACGCATGGCAATCAACTTGTGAGCAAAAAGAACCACAGAATGGATCCCACCCAACTTAAGGCGGCGACGCGGAAGGCCTAGAATAAGATGGTGGGACAAGCTTGAATCATATTTAAGCTATACCTGTCACTGCGTTAAATCGCGAAGAGTGGAAGAAGGGAAGGGAGGCCTTTGCCCTGCAGTGGGACACTAATGGCTAAATAACAATAACAAATAGATTAATGATCTCTTTTTTGGTCTTCCTTTCCTCCTAAATTCCCATGGGATCCACGTCTTTTTTTTAAAACTATGTTAGACCTTTGTTTGATCACGATCTCACCTGTTGGTATGTGACGATGGTCTCTTTGTCTATCTAGCATTTTCTAATCTACTGGGCTGGCCCAGTTCCCCTTCAAAACTCGTATTCGTTTGTTTACATCTACTATTTTCGTTCTTTTTCTAATGCATTAGTCGTGCTAACGATAATTTTGTTACCTAAATCTGTTAGGGAATTTTAAACCTGAGATGCTTCTCTGCATTTTCCTCTGACAGACAGCATTTCATCTTCTTTTTTCAAAAACCACAGAGATTAGGAATAAATTACTTACCTTTGAACAGTTTCCTTTATAGTAAGGTAATGAGTCCTGGAACTCCCACTTCAGGATCTGGCCGATGGGCCTTTCACCAGCCCCTGACGTTATCTCCACGTAACCATCGGTGTCGATAGAGTTGTTTCTCTGAAAACCAAAATAAAACTTACCTAAAAATGTGCAGTTTTATAAAACCGAGTTTAGGTCATCAACCGCCGGCAGGGTGCCCAAAAAGATGGCGCCGTTACACCTCGTTGGATGGCACTAGGTACTTATCTTCTGACCGAGGTAAGCACGAGATATAGATAAAGATAAAGATATATTTGTTTGCTTGAACATAATGTCATATGAAAGGTCTTAAAAATAAGTAGGTAAGTTCCAATTATGTTCTACCAGCCTTTTGTTCATTGCTTTCATCTATCAGCCTCTCGGATCACTTGAGGTGGAGCCATGTATCAGGTCCCCATGAAACAACGGGCCTTCACGAAACACAGCGTTTTGATTTTAGCATTGAGAGGTAGTTCCAAATTTGATCGAAATAGATAATACACGGTTTTATATTTTTATTTTTTTTTATTGATAGATTTTTGTTTGACCACGATCTCACCTGTTGGTAAGTGACGATGTGGCCGAAGATGGAGCACAAATGTCTTGAAGGCACCTATTCACTCTAGCCTTGAAGATACCCAGATTATAGTTTTCAGGAAAGACAGACGACGGTAGTGTATTCCACTCCTTAGCAGTTCGCATTATGAAGGTAGAACTGAAACGTTTTGTGCGAATAGAAGGTATACTAATGAGGTAAGGGTGTTTTATACTTGATTGTTCCTATTCAAAGGATGATTCGCATTTATTATTATCATGGATAAGGCGAACTTAAAAAGGGGTGGCTCATTCTCAGATCTCCAAAACAAAAACAAAACTAATTTAAAAACTAATTAACTAACTAAACTAACTTTATAACAAAAAAAATTTCCCATTTTTTTTTTTTTTTAATTTGAACTAATTTCAAATTGCAATAGGCTCTATATTAGCACGAATGTTCACTTCGGCTTCTAGGTGCTTACTAAGAAATTATTTTACGAGATTCAACCCCTTTTATAAATATTTATAAAATAGTTTTACAAGGGGCTGTTCAGTTTATATATAGAGACCGCGCCACGACTGAAGTCCGGTGACTGGAGCGCTAGTTTCTATGCGCAAAAGTGCAATAGCGAAAATCTACCTCTGTTATCCGTTAGTTCCTCAAAAGGCCGTCAGCCTTCAGTCGTAGCGGGGACTCTACCTACTACTTGAATTATAACGACAACGCGCGATATGGATTTCAAAACGTAAAAAATAAACATAATAAGAAACTGACAAACCACGGTTAATATTTACGGTATATTAGTGTGTTGGTCATATGTACAAAGTTTAAAGGAGTTTGATGAGATAATGTACAAAATAGACGCAAACTTCGTTTGCTAACAAAAAGGCTCAAGCGCCCTAGTGGTACAATCATCTTCGGATAAGAAAAACAAATGAAAATCAAAATTGAAATGTAAAAAGCCATCAATATTATTCGCAGGCGAAGTCACGGGCTGCGACAAAGTGATCCAACTAGCTCCGTTGGTACCATTAATGGTCAATAACCTTTGTCCTATCGAGTTGAAATCTGGTTTTTAATACTTTATTCTCAGTTAAGTGTAGGTACATTAAAACTAAACAAAAAAGTAAAAAATATTGTGAGTAGGTATAACAAGTCCGTTTGTACAATTTCCTTGTGTTTTTTGTGCAATAAAGAATAAAAATAAAAATAGGTATAGGTAGGTGAATTTTAATTCCAAATAGAAAAAAAAAACCGTAAAAAGATCATAAATATTGCGGGTAACTTTAAGCCTATTTTTTTTACATTAAAAAAAATTGTATAAAATGCCTTGTATAAAATCTAGTTTCCAACTCAATGTAAATTATATCTACTAGCCTATCAAATTGTATGTTAATTCCATTGAGACTTGCTGATTCTATTAATTTGAGGGACATAAAAAACTCATCCTCTCCCTGCGGGTCAGCACATCATGTTCTTTTCTTACATTTCCCCTGTCTCCCGTCATATCAGTACTCACACCAGTCATAGATTCCTGGGACCTGTTGCAATTTCATCCCTCCCACATTCATTCTGTTTATAATGTCCCGGTCTATTTCGCTGTTATTTTGGATTGCTGAGCCGAGGTACCGGAAATCGGAGCAGACTGGTAGGGATACACAATTTAAGGCGATAGGAGACTTACTTGAAGGACTACCGAAGTCACAGAATAGGTATTCTGTTTTTGTCCTACGGATCTTTAAACCGAAAATTTTCAGTCTCTCCCACCATTTTTCCAGTCTACTCTGGACCTCAAGAGCATCTTCTCCGACAAGTACAATGTCGTCAGCGAACAGCATGCACCAGGGTGCTTCCTCGTGTATGTCTGAGGTCAGTACATCCATTACCAGGAGGAACAGAATATGGGCTTAAAGCCGATCACTGGTGCAAGCCTACAACCACATAGAATTTGTTGATAAACTTAAAAAACTTATGAATAATACACGTACCGTATAAAACCATCCAAATCGGTCCAAGCTCGGCACCCCCTCAGGTTTAGGTAAATACTTCGACATGAGTAGCATAGCATCCTCATAACCATCAAATAGCATTTCTCCCATAGTCTTGGTGACAAACAAGCTGGTAGAGAGTAAGGTGAACGTTGTTGATAGTCCTATCTGCCTGAAGGTACCCGAGTGTCGATTTTGAAACATGGCGGACTGAAAAATAAATAGGGGTTAAATCCGGCCTATAAATACCAAATAAAAAAAAATACCCAAGAGACACTTCATCATCATCATATTATCATCAGCCTACAGAAGTCCACACATAGGATGGGGGAGGTCCCATAGAATGCCACCACGAACGGTCTTGAGCCACCTCCATCCACCGCCTTCCTGTGACCTATATAAAGTTGTTGGGCCATCGAGAGATTTTTATTTTTATGAATCGTCCACGTCGCCAATGCAGCCATCAGCGCCCTTCAAAATTTTCTTATTAGAATGCTATTTGACTATGATTTTCATAAAAGCTCTAGAGAGAGCCGAAAACACTGTTGGTGGGTTGAAAGTAAGTACTTTTGGTCTGGGTCGTGGTTTCGAATCCCCGAGGTAAACCCACTACGTGCTCCGAAGGCGAGGCATTGGACTTGGTCAATTTTGTATAAGGTCGTGTAAGCTAAAAACGGTTACTTTAATTAAAGTTATAAAAGACAATATTTTTTTTAAAATCCTGTGCAATATTGATGTGTGTTTAACATTCCTATAGAACAAATTGGAGTTACCGGTTTGGAAGAACCTACCTAGAAAATTTAGAGGCTTAAATCGGTCCTGTTTGTCTGTAAAATGTAAATCCCAGATTAAAAAGAGGTTTCTTTGATTATTATTTGCCGGTTATCGTGTAATCCAACTACAAAAAGAAAGTCACTCTTTATAAAATATACTTTTAAAAAAATCATGTTTTGTGTGTAGGTAAAGTTGTCTAAAGTTCCTACTACCGTACCTACGCATGCATATTAAAAATTATATTATATTATATTATATTAAACATCGATGATATTGTGAATAATGTAATATAATGTGTTTGAAAGAAGACCTCTGTAGCGCAAATCATCCTTGGTCTTTTAACATCGGCCACAAGGGCCTTGATAGGGTCCCACTCATCATACCGCGAAGTGGTCGCTAACAAAGCCCCAGCTATCTACCAAGTTATCTATCAAGTTGAGGTAAATTTCAGCAGTAATTCCTAAATTCCTACAGAAAATTACCTCAAGTTGATAGGCACTTAGATTAGATCACAGCAAATGATAAGCCAATAAGAATAACCAGCTGCTTTTATATTCTACAAAGTTTGTGTAATATTATTATACCTACTCACTTCGTGTTATGAGCAAATGTTTTTAAATGTAGGTACAACTTTAAACTTCGTGAATAATAAAAAGCACTAAGTTATATAATGGATAGTAAATATGAATATTAACTACATTTGTGTATTGTTTAAGGATCAGACAGATGTGCAAATAAATGGCTTGTGACAAAACAAATTAAAAAGCCATTGTGTAAAATGTTATAAGCTGTATAAAATGGATAGGTATCCTTGATTTGGATCGATCTAGCAAAACAAATAGAATAAAAACCGGCCAAGTGCGAGTCGGACCCGCGCACGAATTGTTCCGTGCCATTATCTCTAAAAACGGCAAAAAAACACGGTTGTTGTATGGGAGCCCCCTTAAATATTTATTTTATAATATTTTTTAGTATTTGCAGTAGTACATCATCTGTGAAAATTTCAACTGTCTAACTATCACGGTTCATGAGATACAGCCTGGTGACAGGCGGACAGACAGGCAGACAGACAGACAGACAGACGGACAACCGAGCCTTAGTAATAGGGTCCCGTTTTACCCTTTGGGTACGGAACCCTAAAAACAACTAGAACAGGAATGGACCTGTGACAAAGCGGAATAAATAACCGTCATCATTAAGACATCCACGAGGGCTTAGAATGTAATGAGGGAATTTTCCATAATCATCACGCTTGACTGGAGGATTCGTGATCGCAGTTGAGGATATTTGAGTACTCAGGTGAATGAGGAGAGGTCATGAGGTCGGAGTTTCACTCCGTGATTATCCGAAATGAGGAGATCCATTAAAAACTAAGATCACCGACATAGCTCTCAAAATTAGCAAGTTGCTCACAGTACTGATAACCGATGAATATAGTTTCTCGAGGAGCGAAGTCATCTGCCGGATATATGTCACCCCGCATAGAATGCCACAACGGACGATCTTGGGCCACCTCCATCCACCTGTAATCCATAAGTTGGATTTTTCGACATCCATTGGGGGTATAATTAGGCCACTCACGCACACGCCCCTGATAGAAACATTACTCACAGCAGCTATCATGTTAATGCTAGTGACGGTGTCCTTAAGGCTTCCATTGCTGGAGGCGCTGTCGAAGAACCAGCTCCGCTGCGTGCGGTATGCCACCGAGGAGTTGTGAGCGTGGACGGTCACGTTCACATGCTTCCGGACCTCACGGAACCGGTATGGACCTGAAGTTATAAAAAAACCCTAAAATCGCAGTAAATCACCTTTTTTGTTTTTGACGACATCTGTGGCGTGACGGGCGAAAGTTCGCCTGCGACGTAGGAGGTTGCGGGTACGATTCCCGCCTAGGAACAAATAGTTGTACGATCTGCAGATATTTGTTCAGGGTGTTCTGGGTATTTTCTAAGTATAACAAAAAATATCTATCTACGTAAAATATTGTATTAAGTATATCAGTTGTCTAGTACCCACAGCACAAGCTCTGCTTAGCTTGGGGCTAGATAATGTTGTGTCAACTGTCCAGCATTATTTATTTTATTTTATTTTATTCTACCAGGACACCAACGAATCTTACTAACAAGTCCGGGTAATCCTTTAGTCGGCTTTAACGCCATCTACGGGAGGAGATGGAAGGGTCTGTTCTTGGCCCGGACACACAACGGCATTCATTTTAATGTTATCCCAAAAATTACCAACCATACGAGATTTGAACCCGCGAAGTCTCCTTCATACGGAGATGCGTTTGACCACTCTGCTATACTGAGCCGAGCATACTATCCCATAAATTCACCCAGTCGTAGAGGCAGCCAGCAGCGATTTTTGGGATAATATTAAAACCTTGGTATTTTCCCATAAGGCTGCGTTTCCACAAAAGATGTGCGAGGTAGATGAGCAGTGCGAGGATGCGTAGCGAGGCTGTGGAACGATGTGAGTGTTGCCACCAGAGACGTGCTAGGCAGCTGAGCAGTACGAAGATGCGTAGCGACGCTGTGAAACTGTACGCAGATGAGCGGTGCGAGGATGTGTAGCGGTCTCGTTTCAGATGTGAGCGAAAACTCCAAACGCGAAAGCTCGCGTCCTTTGCACACATCCCTCGCGCACATCTCTCGCACACATCCCTTGCGCACATCTCTCACACACATTCCTCGCACACATCTCTCGCACACATTCCTCGCACACATCCCTCGCGCACATCTCTCGCACTACGCACATCCATCGCACACATCCCTCGCTTGTTTTGGGCGTATATAAAAACCTCGCTCTGCTAAGCCGTTGCCATCACAGCTGCGCTGAGCGAGGCTAGGAAAATGAAGTGATTCTATTGGTTCTTAACAAACACATCCCTCGCTACGCATCCTCGCTTATCTCTGGTGGAAACGCAGCCTAACTGAAACAAAAAAACTTAAAAATGAATAACTATAAACAAGTTGTTCACCTAGTTGTTCCAAGCGCGGCTTTTCCCCGGGGAACCGGTCAGCGTTGGTCCAGTTGAACATGAACACCTCAAAGAACAGCGGCTGGTCCGGCGCCACCCACCGGTGGTACGTGGTTGAGGTGGGGGACAACACCAACAGCTGGAAGTAATCATCATTCATCAACACAAGTTTGATTGTTTTTTGTGTTGTTTTATTTTATTTTGTGTAATTTGAGTTTTGTTTTTTGTTTGACTTGCTTGACTAAGTGTTCCGTGTGGTATGAATATATGAAGGAAAAAAAACACGTAGTTATCATCATCATCATCATCATCAGCCCGTATCAGTCCGCTGCTGGACATAGGCCTCTCCCAATGCTCGCCATTTAGACCGATTTCCAGCTCTTCCCATCCACTTTCTACCAGCCGCCTTACGCAGATCGTCGCTCCAACTGCCACCTGCTGTCCAGGAGCGACGATCACTACCTCGCTACGTTTACCAAGACGTGGTCTCCACTCTAAAACACGTTTACCCCAGCGGTTGTCAGTTCTTCGGCATATATGCCCAGCCCATTGCCATTTCAGCTTGCTAATTCTCTGAGCACGAACACATAGTTATAATTGGTTGGTTTGCCTAAAACTAAAATTGCTGTAATCATTTAACAATAAATTGACGCAGGAAGGTTAAAAAACTTGATCAAATATTGTAAAATTTGAATTACATATTCATGGTAAAAATACCCGGCTATAACGTGTTTTTTTTAGGCAAATTAGAATGACGGAACAAACCGATGGCCTGATGTAAGATTATAGTCGCTTAGTTTTCGCAAAATTAGTTTTAGCTTTTTGAAGAAGTTCTTTTGAGCTGTGATGATCAGACACGAAAAAAACACGCCTTAAAATGGACCATCCACCACCTCTTAAAATGATGAGCCTGTGGTAATGATGAGACCGTGACGAAGATGGTGACCCAGCAAAGATAGTGGTGTTATGAGATGCACGCGGTCAGCTTGTGGAATTACAAAGTACGGCTATTTATAATTTTCCATAAACATACATACATACATACATACATACATAGACACACGCCTTTTCCCCCAAGGTTTAGGCAGAGCCTCATTGGGCCTCTTCACTGTGGGATGCGCCTTATATAAGAACAAAAGTAGGATGCGTATGGGAGGAAAGATCCTGAAGCGCTTCCTACGCTTCCTGTATTGGTAAGAAAAGCTATGGGAATACCTAGCAGTTCTTCCGGGTAAATACTATCTCCATCCTATTTCTGCCACAAAACAGTAGTGCTCGCATTGCTGTGTTCCTGTTTAAAGGGTGCCGGTGAAATAACCATCCATTACCAGGCAAATGAGACTTTCATCATTATTTCATAAGGTGGTGGGCGCAGTGCAATGCCGCACAGAGCGCGTCCTAGGTGGATGCATGAGTTGTTAAAGGTGGAGGTTACCGCATAACATCAAGTAGGCCATCTGCATGTTCCAAAATTAAAATCTAATTTTAACAAAAACCTCTCAGGCAAATGAGATTGCTAGACGTATCCAGCTGGGGTGGGCTGCCTTCAGAAAGCTGGAAGGCGTATTTCAGTCAAAAATTCCGCAAAGCCTGAAGACCATGGTTTATAACCAATGTGTCCTGCCCATACTAACATACGCAACCGAAACGTGGCGTCACAAAGGAGTACATGCACAAGATAAGAGTAGCACAAAGGGCAATTGTACGCGCCATGCTCGGTATATCCCTTCTTGATCACATACCCAGCGTCGAGATACGGTGACGTACGAAAGTCGTAGACGTAGGTATGCGGATCACAAGTCTTAGTGGCGATGGGCGGGACACTTGGCTAGAAGGAATGATGGAAGATGGACCACGGCTATAACGGAATGGTGGCCAAGAGATGCTCGACGACCAAGAGGCAGACCACCCGCTCGATGGTCGGATGACATCGTCAAAGAAGTTGGACGACAATGGATAAGAGCAGCACAGGACCGGCGAGTGGCGTATTAGAGAGGAGGCCTATATACCCAGCAGTGGGTGGACACGGTCTAAACAGATAGTTAGATAGAAGGATAGCATCTAAACAAAGGAGTAGCTCTGATGAATAAGTGGTAGGTACTCACACTAGCGATCAACGCGTTGAATATGGGGTTCCATGTGAGCGCAATTGCCACAGCTGCCACGCCGATGACTACGCTGCCCCCCATCCACAGCCACCACGAGAGCGAGCTGTGAGCACTCCCGCACATGCTGCGCTGGGCTCATACACCTAACGATATACAAACAAACAAACTATAATCCGGGTCTCTTCAAGGCGAGAGTGAATAGGTACTTCTAGACCGTTGTGCTCCAGATCGTTGGTTAGTACCAACAGGTGTGATCGCGGTCAAATGAAGGTATTATCAATGTATAAAAAAACATTTTGTACTTTGAAGGCTATGGTGGTAAAAGTGTCCAATTGGGGCTGCAGCTCAAAATGCATGTGTTTTTAGGGTTCCGTAACCAAACTACGGAACCCTTATAGATTCGTCATGTCTGTCTGTCTGCCTGTCTGTCTGTCCGTGTATGTCACAGCCACTTTTTTCCGAAACTATAAGAGCTATGCCGTTGAAACTTGGTCAGAAGATGTATTCTGTGAACCGCATTAAGATTTTCACACAAAAATAGAAAAAATCAAGAACTTTTTGGGGTTCCCCATACTTGGAACTGAAACTCATTTTTTTTTCATCAAACCCATACGTGTGGGATTGACGACCTCTGTGACGCGGCGGGCGAACGTTCGCCTGCGACGCAGGAGGTTGCGGGTTCGATTCCCGCCTCGGAACAAATATTTGTGCGATCTGCAGATATTTGTTCCGGGTGTTCTGGGTATTTTCTATATATAATAAAAAATATCTATCTATGTAATATATTGTATTCGTTTCGTTCGTTTCGTATGAGGTAGTGCTGGCCTCTGGTGTCGGAGTTTGTCAAGCCGCCCGAGGGCCTCTGACATGTATAATATACATATATTGTATTAAGTATATCAGTTGTCTAGTACCCATAACACAAGCTCTGCTTAGCTTGGGGCTAGACAATGTTGTGTGAACTGTCCAGCATTATTTATTTATTTTATCTATGGATAGGTCTTCAAAAATGATATTGAGGTTTCTAATATAATTTTTTTCTAAACTGTATAGTTTGCGCGACAGACACTTCCAAATTGGTAAAAAGTGTCCCTTTCTTATTTTAGAAGTTATGGGGGGGGGCCCCCCATAACTTCTAAAATAAGAAAATCATAAAACTAAAAAAAAAATATGATGTACATTACCATGTAAACTTCCAACGAAAATTGGTTTGAATGAGATCTAGTAAGTAGTTTTTTTTAATACGTCATAAATCGTAATCCATCCAAGAACTTTTATATTATGTTACTTGCTGCTACGGAACCCTTCATAGGCGAGTCCGACTCGCACTTGGCCGCTTTATTTAAGCTTGATATTATTAAATATCTTGTAATACTATGGTAGGGGAAAATTTCTAACACCATAAAACATATAAAACAGGAAATAATAATATTATCAGATAATAGCAGACCTATCGAGTCGATGGTACACTGTAGTGCATGAGACTCCGATATTACACAGGCTGTAGGGTATTAGCGTGCAGTTCTGGCTCGCTGCGAGCCCTGCCGAGCCACGCTACCCTTCGGCTCGCTCGCAGCTCACGTGCTCTAGTCATATAATGTATTCATATCGGACTACAACTCATTTTGAACCCTTTTGATTTAGGATTTCTCTGACGATAAAACTCAGACACCGATTTAATTCTCAAAGAAATGAGTTTTTTGTGTAAAATATATTTTTCATCGCAAGATTTTATAAAATTAGTGATTGTAACCGCGTCCTGATCAAAATGAGCCTAAACACGGCCAGTCGACTATTATCCATCGAGGAGTTCCGTTGTTGTCTCCATCATTAGATCAGCTCGCTGTCCCCATCTATTGTATTGTCATCGAAACTTGACAGGCTTGCCAAATTTCAGCTCAATCGGTTGAGGATAACTGCTTTAAAATTCAGTTGCAAGATTCCACCCGGAAAACGAAATTTCTTGAGATAATAAATTCTATCACCAGCTACGATTTTTAAATTACAATTTTGTCTAATTATAAAGTGATGTGACCACTCCTTGGTTGGTGTCCATTCAACACCAGCTAAGCCCAATATCCTACAATGCCTCTATTTAGTTTTTATAAGTTGTTAGAAGTCTTCGTCCACCATAACTACACATGGGTTTTTTTTCGTAAAAAATACTGTAGCCGTGATTCGACACTACCATAAACCACCCATAAACCTTTATCAGGTTCAAATATTTAGTATCAGAAAGTAATTACTTTAATAGTGCACACGTAATACAAAAACAAGACCCGGAACATATTCGCAGACTACCGGAATCACGCACCCTCGAACTTCGACTTATTTTTCAGAACTTTTGTAACAATTTTTCATCGCAATCAAAATAGATGGATTTTAGTACCTAATGATTGTTTAATATTCGTGTATTATAGTTTATCGATTGTTTTTAATAGTTATTTTAATGAAAGCGTCTGATGAAAGTTTCAATTTGCCAGCGTCTTGATTAAATTAGGTCAAGTTGTCGTTGTAATATAAAAATACACGTATAGAAAGTCACTTTTTGCATGGCCCAAAATAATGCATTCAAAACTAGTGGTACCTAAAGGTAAGCAGCTTTGTAAAAGTCCTTGAAATTTCGCAAGTTTTTTTATTACTGACTTCACAATAATGATGTACTAGACTTCACATTATGGAGATTTCTATTTGGCTGTATTTAGTTTGTTGCTAAAATTAATCAATTAAAAAAGTTAATTAAATTAGATTAAATTAAATTAGTTAATTGTTATCATGCAGATAGCCGATAGCCGTTTTTTCGTTGTATTTAGGAATCTAATTTGTACATTCGAGTCCACAGTGTACTATCTCTTATTCTCTTAGCCACTCTTGCAGATTTTTTTAACCAATTCAGTTGAGATGCGTAAATTATTAAACAGAAATAACTGGCGCAAAGATCCTTATTTTGGGCATTAATTAGCACTAATTGAGTACTAATTATGGCGTCATTTGGAATCGATATCGCATGAGGGCCGACTGAGGTCACGAACACATACGAAGTAGCGTTACCTAATCTGTGATACTGTTCTCTGTCACTCTGTACCGCTTTTGCAAAATGCAAATAATGCGATTAATGTTAATTTAAACTTACTAGAGCTTGCTCCTGCCTTTACTATTTTTCTGGTCGAAAGATCTAAGAATGATTTGAAACAAATAAACTATTGTATTTTAGAGCCTACATTCAATATCTACAAGGTTTTTTGTTTGTAATAGGTAAACCTACGGGTTAGCAAAGCTGTGCAATTTCAGGTAAAATCAGTGTGATGCAGTGTTAAAATTTATTTATCTATTAACTTAGTTATGTATGATTTATAAATATATATATATATACAAATTTATTTTAGCTTATTTTTGCCTATTTATCTATATTATATTCTTAATCCTAAGTTCTTTAAGTAATTTTGAGAGTTATGTTCAGATAAAGAGCCCATAATCAAAGAGGGGACTCGTCTAATACATGTTATTGTAACTTAACAGAGGAGATTCCAACCCGTGTAACCCATAGTCTAGTAAGCATTTTTTTTTTTTTATTCTCCCTTACAACTATACGAGACAATAAAACTACAAAGAAGTACTAGATAGCTTCACTATGGTATACTTATGTTTAGTAGTGTCGGCTTGCGGCTGCGCTCGCGTTTTACCGGGATAAATAGTGCATCTAAGTCATATTTTATCTGTGTGCCAAATTTCATCGAAATCAGTTCAGCCGTTTCGTCGTGATTGAGTAACAAACATCCAAACATCGTAACTTAGTCATTTATAAGTGTAATTAGTGTGATTATGATATTAGTGTGTTGATTTGTTATCTGTGTAGCAACGCGTGTTAATAATTTAGGAACCAACAAGAAATTAAATCAACAAGTAATTAATTTTGTAAAAATTAAAAAACTCAACGCAATGAAACAGCTGAACTGATTTTGATCAAACATAGCTAAGAACACTACCGACAAATTCACCTTTCAAAAAAAAAATAAAAAAAAAACGGTTCATCCGTTCGGGAGCTACGAGGCGACAGACAGACACACAGTAGTAGTTTTAGTAGTAGTAGAGCTTTTTTGTGAAAGAGTTCGTCCGGGGAAGTACTACCACCATATTCTGCTATTTCTGCCGCAAAGCAGTAGTGCTCGCATGGCTATGTTCCGGTTTGAAGGGTAAGGGTGCTGGTGAAATTACAGGCACATGAGACTTTTCACTTTTGTCTCAGGGTGGCGGGCGTAGTGCAATGCCACATAGGGCGCGTCCTAAGTGGACGTAACCTATGAGGTAATGCACTGTTCATAGGCAGAGGTTACCGCTTAACATCAGGCATTTCAGACCCACGGTACCCCTGGCCATACCCCTGGCGGTACCGCAGGTGGGTCATCTGCTTGATCCGTCATTCAAGTAGTATAAAAACACACACAGACATGTCAAACTTATAACATACATACATACATATATAGACACACGCCTTTTTCCCCGAAGGGGTAGGCAGAGCCACAATAGGCCTCTTTTCACAGTGGGTTGCACCATCGTGGAATATAGACGTGACAAGTGGTGAGCTCATCGCCGCCATTGCTTCCCACGACTGACTCAGCTAACGCTTTCTTCCAGTAATAACACTATCCATAATAAGCTACCAGCCAGGACAAATCTTATACCAACGAATCTTATCAACAAGTCCGGGTATAACACCCCGTCGTTTTTGCGTCTGGAGTTAAAAATCGTACTAAAGATAAAAATAAAGTTTTCTCTGCTTTAAACAATAAATAAGGCTCATTAAGGCTCTGCCTATTTTTGGAAAAAAGGAGTGTGTCTATGTATTTATGTATGTATGTAAACAATCAATAAAACAAATTTTAAACCGACTTAAAAAAAAGGGAGGAGGTTCTCAATTCGAACGTGTGTATTTTTTAATCCCCGACTCAAAAACGACGGGGTGTTATAAGTTTGACGTGTCTGTGTGTGTGTGTGTCTGTCTGTCGCATCGTAGCTCCCGAACGGATGAACCAATTTAGTTTTTATGCTGTTGTTTGAATGGTGAATTTGTCGGGAGTGGTCTTAGCTATGTTTGATCAAAATCGGTTCAGCCGTTTCATTGCGTAGAGGTTTTTTTTTATTTTTACAAAAATATTTTTTTGTTGTTTATGTTTATCTCTGTCTCTGGCAGTGTCCCACCACTCCTTCTCAAAACCAACAAGATCGTCCCGTCAACGTTTTCTCAAAAGTGGAGGAATTTGGGGGAGACCTTTGTCCAGCAGTAGGACAAAATAGGATAAGAAAAAAAAAATAAGTTTATCTCATATCTCCATCATTTATGACACTATTTGGAAAGTCTGTTCTGATGATGGGATCCATGAGGGATTGAGGGAACTCCTCAAATATTAGCGATTTTGGTATTTTCAGCAACAAGTTAACCATGTGCATTCAGAAAGTATCATTTGGTGAAGTGAAACTGATGAAAAAGACCGCAGATGGCCACCGGAACTCCTCAATGATAAGTATTTCACGGGTGGCGATAAGATAACTCTCCGATACCTGATTGAGCTGAAATTTGGTATAACAGTCAAGTTCCGATGACAATACAGTACTATGGTGACAGCCAGCTGATCTGATGATGGAGACAACGGAACTCCTCGATGGATAATGGTAGACTGGCAGTGTTTGGGCACATTTTCAACAGCACACGATTCTGATTACAAATTTTATTAAATCTTGTGTTGAAAAATATATATAAAAATGAAACTTAATATGTGTGGCCTTGATTACAAGACAGGTGTCGTCGCCTCGTCATTGTGAGTGGTATGTGATAGGTATATTCACCGGCTGTGAACCGATTTTAATAATTATTATTTTTACTGAGTTGGTATTTTATATCTCGAGATTGGTCAAATTTAAATTTGAAGAAGTCTTTTTTCGTAAAGAATTGTTAAACTCATTGTAACGACCTTAGCTCAAACATTGCTTCTGATTTCGATAACTCGCTTCTAGACAAATTAAAACTAAATTAATATAAGTACCTATGTGGTTCATAGTTTTAATGCGATAACACGAGAGTTCACGGGCTGAGATAAATAATTATTGTATTAGCAGGAAATATAAATATTAGTACATATAAATGTCTGCTTTGAGTACCTATTCTGTCGATTATGGAGCAAAAATATTAATACTTTTCACTAGAAACGGGATATTTACCATGATTTTTGAGTTTTAATTGTTTCCGATATTTCGGCACAGTTGTATACGCCATACGGGGGAACTAAGTAAAGTATTTGCGAGTAGATGTTATTGGCAGATATATCGATCTACCCTCTTTCTCACTCTTTTATTACGAACGATACCACTACCATCGGTACCATTGTAACACACCAACTCGACACACAACACAACACTATCGGTGTCCGGACGCGTAGCAGGTACCACACTTTTTGATTCTAACACATTCTCACCACTTCCATACTCCAGGTGATTGAAAACCATTTTTTCTATTGAAATTTCTGTGCTTAGTAATCCCAATTGCCTCTTGTACCATTTTTTGTAAAAAAGTGTACTACCTACATGATAGTTTTAAAAGTTATATCAAAAATAGAAACATCATAATCATCACCCTATAGAAGTCCACTGTTGAACATAGGCCTTGCCCATGTAATGCCACGACGAACATCTTGAGCCGCCTCCATCCAACGACTTCCTACTACTGATTGACTGCGGTCTTTACTAAGACTATGGGCACCATTTGAGAACCCTTATTCCCCAAAGGCAGTCAGTTTCACGAGCAGGCAGCTCGTGGCAGGCTATAATAATATATAGCCTGCCCATCCTCACTTCAACTTGCTAATTCTAAGAGCTATGTCGGTGACTTTGGTTCTGGATGTCCTCAGTTTGGATACAAAAATATAACAACATAGTTGTGAACTCAAGACCTTGATACCCAAAGGTTGTCAGTTCTACGACCTACGAGGGCGACAACGAAAGTTTTTAGAACTGGCCACATAAACGACACAATAAAAAAAAAAACATTTGCCAAAATTATTGTTTATGTAGGTATTTCATTAATTTGTCATTTGTTTTACGATTTGGCGGCAAATTTAAAATTGTCTTTGTCACGACGTCACGTCTCGTGCAATGAATTTTACTTTCGATGTGTTTCGATGTTTTTACACTTTTTTAAGTAAACAAGAAAGTAATGATAGACTTCGATTGGCCTTTCACGATGAAGCCCCATCTCGTGCCAGTGTTTACAACTGGTTTAATGAGTTCAAACGTGGTCTCACTAATCTCACCGATGATCTGCGTGAGACGACCTTCTACGGCGACTGAAGATAACAGCCGTGTTGTGCGGCGTATGATAGAGACTGACAAAAGAGTGACCTATCAGCAGATTTGGACAAGCTTAGGTATCGGTATGAGTCAAGTGCACAAAATTCTCCATGAATTTAGCGGTCAGGAAGCTTTGTGCCTGGTGGATACCTCTTAATTAGATAGAGGCCCAAAAACTCAGTGCTTTCCTCAGTGGTTCCTTTGGATGCAGCGATGTATTGATGTGAATGGACTCTATTTTGAAAAGATATAATAAAACTAATAACTTGAACAGTTAATTACTATAACTCATTCAGTTTTTTATTTTCTAAAAACTTTCAGTGTCGTCTGTATAGCCTGCCCATTGCCACTTCAACTTGCTAATTCTGAGAGCTATGTCGATGGCCTTGGTTCTTCTACGGATTTCCTCATTTTTGATACAAAAATATATTAACATACCTAGTTGTGGACTCGAAAACCTTGCTCCAAAGGTTGTCAGTTCTACGACCCTGCCCATTCTCACTTCAACGTGCTAAATCTGGGAGCTATGTCGGTGACCTTAGTTTCATCGGATTTCCTCAGTTCTGATACAAAAATATAATAACACGCCCACGGCTTCGCTCACTCCTTATCGGTATCAAAAGTAGCATATAGCTCAATCCGGGTCATCATCTATCTGTATACCAAGTTTCATAAAAATCAGTTCAGCTGTTTCGGCGTGATTGAGTAACAAACATACAAACATCTAAACATTGTAACTTTGACGTCATTTGATAGTCAGTTTAGTGGTTTGGTAGTAACATTATTGTTTTGTATAAATTCGGTCAAGATAGTTTGTAACTGTTGACAAAGACTATATATGACAAACAGACTACATTAAGTTAGGTACCTTTGTCACACGATGAAATGGGATAGCTTCTATGGAATGTGTGAATGGCCGGACGGGCCACGATTAAAAGAAACAAACGTATCTGAGTAAAGGAATTGAGTTTGTCTACGAATAGGGCCAAAGGACTTCAATATTGAGTGCCAAATCTTTAAGGTGATTGGTCAAATCATGCAACTGAATTTTAAACCAGTGGTTCAAGAGCGAAAATTTTGTGGCGATAGCAAATGTTAATGACTTTTGTCTCGGTAGCGTCTCGCTAACGTTAATTAGTAGTGCTTATCCCACAGTTCTACCCGTGGATGTATTTCTTCCGAGGTTCTACCCAACCGATTGAACTGCCATTTTGGATACCTACTTGTCAAATTCCGGTGACAACAGATAACAACAATGTTATGCTAACAGGCAATAGAAAATATAGACTTTTATCTAATGCTAACAGCGAGCTGTAATGGTGGCTAACGGAACTCTTCGATGATTAATAGTATAGCCTCAGTGCTTGCTGGGCTCATCTTGATAAGCTGTTCTAATCACTCGTCAATAAAGCATGTTATGAAAAGGATATGTTTTAACAAAAAACATATCATCTGCTAGAAACAATAATTTAGTGCACTGTTTCGTTAAAATACATACATACATACATACACACGCCTTTTTCCCCGAAAGGCTAGGCAGAGCCTCAAATGGGCCTTTTTTCACTGTGTGACATCGTGGGAAATAGACGAGACAAGTGGTGAGCACATCACCGCCATTGCTTCCTACTACTGACTCTGCGATTTAAGTAATGTGCGAAATTTTCCACAAGTAAGTTACAAATTTAAAAAATCATGTAGGCATGTTATATCGTAAACAAAAACCGGTTAGTATTTCGACTAAAGTATGATTTTATCGATATTCCTGCTATAGATAATCTTTATCTCTCATGATCACTATGACTGAGTATGTACATTATTAATTCTACTATCGCAAGCAACGACTCTTTTGCACGAGATTGTAAAATGCAAACAGCACCAGCACATGTTTGTAAAACTAATATATTCTTTGTTAATTTTATAAAAACGGGAATTTTCCCGTACCGATCGGTGTCAATAATGTATCGTTTAATGCTTCGACCAAAGTAAAATTACTTTGGTCGAAGGGTTAATGAAAGTTTTTATATTCTTTGTTGCTCGTTCTGGATGACTTTGACGTCTCCGAAATATAAAAAGAGTGAACATCTAGATGTGACATACCACCGGATCCTTATCTTTGTATCCTTTTACTTAACTATTTAAAGTACCTACTTACCTCAGTTTGATAATTACTCTAATCACTACACTAGTTGGCCTACCTTGAAGATAGGTAGGTTATAAAACACTTCACACAATTTCGTACCGGTTCTCAATCATTTTATAATGAAACTGGTCGTCATAAGTGAGATTAATTTTAGTTAGACTCGCAACCATAAACACGTCTTACATTATCGGTGTCTATGCAAACACTGACGCCCTATCAGTTGAATAATATGTTTAAGGAAATGGCGCGGTGACTATTTATTATAAGTACGTATCTTACACGAGTACTAAACTTTGTATTATACAATCAATCAATAAACACATATGTATTCATTCCCATATGCTATACTTATCACTATTTCTTTTTTATGGTACCTACCTAACTATAAGCTCGTAACTAGCCATGTCGTGCATTATGAACTCACGTACCTTTAGTATTGAGTTCAGGTAAATAATCGATATCTTAAATTAAACCTTATTATCTTATATTATATTATTTGACGACCTTTGTGGCGCGGCGAGCGAAGGTTCGCCTGCGACGCACGAGGTTGCGGGTTCGATCCCCACCTCGGAACAAATATTTGCACGATCTGCAGATATTTGTGTAGGGTGTTCTGGGTATTTTATATGTATAATAAGAAATATCTATCTATGTAATGTATTGAATTAAGTATATCAGTTATCTAGTACCCATAACGCAAGCTCTGCTTAGCTTGGGGCTAGATAATGTTGTGTGAACCATCCAGCATCACTGGTTTGTTATTTTTTAAAAGAAAGAAAACATTCAGATCAAAACAAATCAATAATGATTTATTCAATAGGATTTATAAAAACCAGTTTGAGACGTCAATTTAAATAAGGAATTTTAATATTAAAAATGAAATATAGTTTGCAATTTTATTATAAGGTGTTTGTAGTTATTTTTTATTCGATATTTTTTGTTAGGGTATTAAACCAAATTCATAAATTCATTAACTTTTTTATCAACATGTGTTCAGTCAATTAACCCAAAAACCAATGGCGTAACTCATATCGGGTAAATAATACTTTTACTGTGGTATTTTAGAAATCAAACACATATTATTGAAACAAATGATTTGTATTAGAATTGTATTTTAAATAAAAGGAACAAAATTAAATTCAAAATTGTTACAAAAAGAAAACACTAGCTACGATTGTATTCTCGAACCAATTATTAATTGGTCCGAGATTGGATATAACTAGCCAGCAGGAGACAAATGTAAAATAAAAAAAAACGATACGGACGCCGTCAAGCTCTTAGTTAAATAACAATAAAGAACATATTTTTCTGTAAATAGATTGTAATGGATTAACAACAAAAAAAAACATGTGTCGGTGAGCATCTTAAATGTGTCGTTAATAGCTAGTCGTGATAGCTAGACTATCGGCACAAGTCACCGCAAAATTAGCTGACAAGTGGGATTCAATCCCTATCACAAGTTACATATTAATAAATCTTTCAGCTGCAGGTTTAAGGTCATAGCACACTATCAGCTCGGAAAGGGGCCGTCACCGTATCAACTAGAGCCGTTCAGTAGTCTTTGTATGAAACTCCCTACTGCAACGCACGACGATACGTTACGATTCGGATTAGTGTACGTTGTATCAGGGAGTTTCATATACCAATCGGGAAGGGGGTGTTCATACTCCCCTCCCTAAGGAGACTAACGCTGTCAGACAGCGGAAGATTGCGAAAGCGTACCCGTTGTCCCATCAAAAGGCGACCGGATAAACACAGTGATGATTTTAGTCGGTTCAAGTCCGGCATAACCCTCCTGTATGAAACAACCCGCCTGCCATGGGGGTACCATGGCAGGCGGGTACCCATGACAGATTTCCCAACTTAAAAAAAGGGAGTTTCATACAAAGAATACTGAACGGCTCGATTTGATACGGTGACGATCCCTTTCCGAGTTGATATGTGTGCTATGACCTTGAGGCGAAATCTGCAGATTTTCATAAATCTATCATTAATAACCCGTCTAACAACTCTATAAAATTATATTTTTGCTTAACAAATATGTTAATTCTGAGCTTAAGTTATTCTAATTAAATCTTATGTAATAACTTATATAGAACTTAAAGTGAAACTTCCATACAATCAAAAATTACTAGAAAATATATTAGTATTTTCGATACTGTGGTATTTACACACAATTTATAATCACAATCAATTTTCGCAATCCTAGACATTTTAAACTTATAAATTATGCATTACCTACCAATGTTATTTGCAATCGAGGTCATTTTAACTATAAGTTTGACCTTGAACACTGGTCCACGTAAACAGCTCTAGTTACGAAATAGCAAGATCTCACATACAAATAAAAAGTCATTTATATCTTCGTAGTTTTTTCCATAACAATTAAAGAAGGTCCTAATGACTAATGAATTAATGATTTTGAGAAACCTAGTACATTGTGTTAAATCTTGTACAATGGTACAAGGAACCCTTCGTATGTGCGAGTCCAACTCACACTTGGTCGGTTTTTTGTTTTAAACCCCCGACGCAAAAACGACGGGGTGTTATAAGTTTGACGCGTCTGTGTGTGTGTGTGAGTGTGCGTCTGTGTCATCATAGCTCCCGAACGGATGAACCGATTACGTTTTTTTTTGTTTAAAAGTTGAATTTGTCGGGAGTGTTCTTAGCTATGTTTGATAAAAATCGGTTCAGCCGTTTCATTGCGTTGAGGGTTTTTTTATTTTTTTACAAAATTAATTACTTGTAGACATGATTAAATGAATTTCGCTTTTTATGATAAACATTTGACAAACTTATTATATGGTTATCAGAATATACTCTTTCATTTTCGTCGGAATATTCCGAAAAACCCTGAATACAGGAGGTAGCAAGATAATGGGACTCTCAGGGCAAATACCTTTTAGGTTATAGTTAGAGAGGTTTGTTCACGAAATACTAGGCGAATTTTGAAGACAACAAAAAGTGATTTTTGAAAAATTATACATTCAGCCTTTAAGAAATTCAATTCAATTAAATTCAATTAATTTGTTTCCTTTGGAACACATAGGTACACTTGGATTAGTCGAATTACATTGTTGAGTAGCGGCTGTACTTGTGCCTTGTCATAGAAATAAGTGTAAATAATAATCGCGAAACCACTATCATTAATTTCCCTACGTTTCTCAAAAAAAAACAATTTGGCTTAATCGACTCCATTTCCCATAACGAATAATATAAAAAAAAAACTTTATATTATGTAAAACTAATAAAAAAACTTTTCCGTACATTTTCTATAAAGTTCTGAGGCGCAACAAAATATATGCTTCGCTATGTCTCACTAAAGTAGTCGGGCATTAACAGCTTCGGTCATCGCCGGTGATGCCACACTGAAACAAGTCCAAACTACCAAATCGCTTGGACTCCATCTTTATAGCTCCCTCGTATGGCCTACAGGAATTACGCGTGAAACTCCAGCGAGCATTACGAAGGCTAATGAGCACCGCGTGGTCCGTGCGACCATTTTGCGTCGTCTATTTTGCGACCACCCTCATCTATGGTTTGAAACTGTGGGCGCAAGCCACCGAAACCCTGCGGGCTTTCGTAATCCAAGGCGAGCCGTGCGCGCTATGGTGAGTGTTACAAATGACGTCATTGTGGAACTTATTCAAAGACCTAAAAATCCTGCCACTACCATGTGAACTAATTTATCTAATGACCCTTTTCACTTGCATTAACTTGGACTTGCTTCCACGCCGTAGCATTCGCCTTACGGAAGTAGCAATAGGTACCACTAAAGCCAAGTCATACCACCCATAAGCTGAAAAAAAACTGTAAACTCTGTGTTTAGCATGCGCCCCTCTATACAATAGAATACCAGAGGAGATACAGAGATGCGTCTTCCAAAGCCATATTTAAAAATAGGTTGGAGAAGAGATTCTGCAGCGTAGATGAAGTCTACGAAACATCCCGAATTGTAGAAAGTCTTCAACGCAGTACCATTGTATTTAAATAAAAAAATAATGTTGAACCATTACCATTATAAGGTAATTTAAATGTGGTTTTTACCATTAAATATTTGTATCAGTACATAAATATATTGTAGTGCCTTTTTTGGCACAATTACGGCATTATTTATGCCATACAAAATGTATGTTTAGTGTAGGTACACTTGGTTTTGCACTTTCTATCTCGCGGTGGCGCCTAGCAGAAAAGTTACGCATTGTCTCCCCGAAAAGTATATCCAGCCTATCAACCATACGACGCAACACCAATCGGAGATATTTCGTTATAATAACAATACAATCCAAATAACAAAGTAGCTTTTTCCGTATTCTCAAAACAATTTAAAGATCATAAATGTTGGTATAACATCCAGTCAAATATACAATACACGTAATTTTTGAATACAAAATTGACATACAGAGTGGAAAGTCGAGTTTAAAGAAAAACGTCCTGACTTAAACATAACTTTTCACCGTGTATATAAAACTATAATATATGTGTATATAATATCTTCGCAAAACGTCTTTTTCCTTCCTAGTAAACTAAGTTGGTATTATTATAGTAAAAATATTTTTGAAAAGACTGGTCAACTATTTTCATACCTGCCTACAAAATCAAATGTCTTTGGCCTTAAACTAATAATACGAAAATAAACTTTCTAATAAGTAACGCTATATGGCAACAATCTCCGTACGAGAAATATCAGAGAAAAATATATTTTCACACCACCTGCTCGATAATGTCCAATTACATATCATGCAACCTCAACGTAAAGTAAAGCATTATCTCTTTAGGGATGTAAAGTTGTATGAAACTCCCTAGGAAATAAAGTGATTTGAATTTGGAACGTCAAATTCGTGTGGAAACTCGTGGAAAACTCTAAGTAAAAAAATGCCCATATGGCATTGTGAAGAGGTTTGTTCGAAAATCGAACTGGCCACCATAAGCTGAACTCTAAAAAAAGTACGTTTACAAAGAACACAGATCAAGAGTGTACCTACTACAAAAAATGTGAAACAAAAGACGGTGTTTGGTGCTGTGATTGTGAGTTTTTATTGTCTCGCAGAAGGTGTGAAAAGTAGAGTATGCTCCTCTGGAATAAAACCTGTCTTCGTCTTGGGCAGCTTAAACCCCTCGCTTCACTCAGGAATCTATATAACTCTCTCGCTACGCTCAGGGTTCAATATGCCGCCCGCGATGCAAGACACTGCTTTATTCCCATAGTGCATAATCTACTATTTCAATTATTATTATGCTCGATATCCGGTGCAGCCACATCCGCTTAGCGGCGTGTGGCGTAGCACTGGCGTAGCGAAAACATGGCCCGCCCCTACACCACCTAATAAAATTAGTCCTTTGTTGTACATTATAATTATTTTCAATACCACAAAGTACGAAGGCAGCGCGTCTATTTGTGTCAATACTGTGTTACAGTTTCGTTTCGTTTCGTATGAGGCAGTGCTGGTGTCGGAGTTTGTCAAGCCGCCCGAGGGCCTCTGACATGGCTTATCGACTGCTATTAATCAATAACAGCCGGGACCGACAGCTTAACGTGCCCTCCGAAGCACAAAGCGATGGATATCCGCACATAACTTAGAAAAGTCATTGGTGCGGAGCCTAGGATCGAACCCGGTATCATTGGATTCTGTGTAATAGTATAATAGAAACTCGACTTTCGTGTCTTTGATATACTAATGATATAAATCGGCGGGTCATGTTAACGTTGATCTCAACGCCGTAGCATACTCGTAAAACGTTCGCGCTCTACGATGGTTCTACGAGAATGCTTCGTCGTTATAATGGTTTCTGTGTGATCCACTAGTGATACCACAGCTGGGACTCCGAGAATGGCCAATAGCTAACCACGCGGACCTACTATAGATTACTCTCGAATATAATTATTTGTTTTAGTATAAATGTCGGTTTCTTCACGATTTTTTCACTTGATTAATCTGGCCGTATTCCAGCTGGTCTAGACAAATGGTATTCGTTTCGAAGCGATTCTATTTAGTTGTAGTGCAATACAATATATACCACGTTAACATCACTTATCTTAACGTCAATTTAATAATGTTGTTGGACTTTTCTACTAGCATCATCATCGCTACAGACATAGAACTATCAGCCGTTTTCCCATACAAACGTAGTCCCCTATTTCCTCCCTGGATAATGCCAGTAGAGCAATACTTTTTTTTCAAAAAAAAATATGGCCACCATGGCATGTTCCTATGTTTTGCTTTTTTTTATAAATTAATTATTAAAAGAGATATGAACATTCAAAAACCTAAAAAAATGGTCAGATTTTCCGCTGTGTTCAAACACCCTGAAAACAAAATTGAATAGATTATACAAAAAAAAAAAAACATAGGAACATGGCTCAAACTTTCTTTTATTTTTAATAAAAAAAATAGTTAAATTGGTTAAGTTTTGGAGAAGGAATCAGGGGACTACGAATTGTTGATTTTATGTACTTTTAATAGGTATTGTCGATCTAAGCTGCAGTTGTCTCTATCACGCTTTGCGGGGGGAGGTTTGAGGTCTGCGCGACAGCAATAGATTTTACAAATACCTATTTTTTAATTCTCTAGGCCTTGGTGTTTCCTCTTAAGTGTGAATCGAGACAGTGTCAGTTTTTCATTAAAATCCATAGATTTAATAAACATCAAGATGTGGTCGATCTACAAAATTGCAGTTTGTCATAGCACCAAACACCGCCCATCGCGTGCGAATTAAGTCAACTGATTATCGTGGGTATCTCGCATCTTCGCAATTTCGACACTGAAAAACTGTCACTGTCATTCTATCACGTCATCCTAAAATCTATCAAAAAATCTATGGTTGAGTCTAGATTTAGTTTCAGTTTAGTTTCGGAATACGGACCTCGGTCAATAAAAATTCGTACACGGCTGACCCTTGAATCTACAGGTTGCCGTTTCCCTCAGACTATCACTACCAGAAAAGGCTCTATAAAAATATAAACCTTATCTACAATGACAAAATTGCCATTCTGTCATGTTTATCCTCAGTTCATCACAATATAACTTTCTGACACATCGTCAGTTCCACTAAAATCATTTTGGATTGAGTTTCAATTCTGCTTCATCCTTCGGCCTATCGCTCTTGATCAGGTCCTCAGGCTTGGAGTACTTCGGCCTCGTGCAACAGCAACTGGCAATAGCCGTTAAAGTCGCGAAGGTAAGGGCTAGAATCGCGCAGACTACCCCGCCCCAATCAGCTAGGGCTCTGACCATGCGGATCTCGGATATGACGTCATCACCGACGGTCACCACTTGCTGCATCCAGAATATGGGGAAGAGCATTGTGGGCACATTCTCGTATAGCCTGGAAAGGAAGGAGTTGACAATATATAAATAATAAATAAATAATTCTGGACACAGTTCACACAACATAAGCCCCAAGCTAAGCAGAGCTTGTTATGGGTACTAGATAACGATATACTTAATACAATACATTATACATATATAGATAGATATTTTTTTATTATACATAGAAAATACCCAGAAAACCCTGAACAAATATCTGCCAATCTTACTAATATTTGTTACGAGGCGGGAATCGAACCCGCAACCTACTGCATGGCAGGCGAACCTTCGTCCGCCGAACCACAGAGGTCGTCATATATGTTTTGATGTCATTCATTTTACATAAAAAGTTTAATAATGAGCCGGCTAATTTTTAAGATTATTGTTCATTGTTGTATTTGCCTGTAATAAATGTTGTGTTCGATTCCGGCTGCGGGACAAATGTTTGTATGACCTGCAAATATTTGTTCCAGGTCCGGGTGTTGGGTGCCATGGTACTCGTAGTTCCTGATACCCACGACACAGGGGTGCCTAGTATGGGATCACGACTATGTAATTATGTGACTGTTATATTGTATTTTATGAGAATGTGTTCTTATTTATGGTGTTGGTGTTTAATTTTCAGATAAATAAATAATAAATACGAATACCTTTATTCTAATATCCTCATAGTCACCCAAAGCATAACTCATGCACAAAGCTACTTTTGAAAAATTATAATATTATAACCATTTTTAGGGTTCCGTAGTCAAAGACAAGGAACCCTTATGGATTCGTCATGTCTGTCTGTCTGTCTGTCTGTCCGTGTATGTCACAGCCTTTTTTTTCCGAAACTATAAGAGCTATACTGTTGAAACTTGGTAGGTAGATGTATTCTGTAAACCGCATTAAGATTTTTACACAAAAATTTAAAAAAAAACTATTATTTTTGGGGTTCCCTACACTTAGAACTGAAACTAAAAAAAAAAAACAGGTTATACGTGTGGGGTACGTATGGATAGGTCTTCAAAAATGATGTTGAGGTTTCTAAAGTCATTTTTTTCTAAACTGAATAGTTTGCGCGAGAGACACTTCCAAAGTGGTAAAAAGTGTGTCCGTCCCCCCCCCCCGTAACTTCTAAAATAAGAGAATGATATAATGAGAATGAAAACTAAAAAAAATATATGATGTACATTACCATGTAAACTTTCACTCAGAATTGGTTTGAACGAGATCTAGCTAGTAGTTTTTTATTTTTGGGGTTCCCCATACTTAGAAATGAAACTCAAAAAAAAAACATCAAACCTATACGTTTGGGGTATCTATGGATAGGTCTTCAAAAATGATATTGAGGTTTGTAATATAATATTTTCTGAATAGTTTGCGCGAGAGAGACTTCCAAAGTGGTAAAAAGTGTGTAACTTCTAAAATAAGAGAATGATAAAACTAAAAAAAAAAATGTACATTACCATGTAAACTTTCACTCAAAATTGGTTTGAACGTGATCTAGTTAGTAGTTTTTTTTTAATACGTCATTAATCGTAATCTATCCAAGAACTTTTATATTATGTTACTTGCTGCTACGGAACCCTTCATGGGCGAGTCCGACACGCACTTGGCCGGTTTTTAATTGCCAATATTGTAATATCATCCCAAGAATTACCAATCAGATGGGACGCTAGATAGATTGAGTAGGTACTTTTGGCTCATTTTGATACGCAATTAATATTGTATTTCTTTATATAATAGGACAAACAACAAGGTACATTAGGTATTTAAAAAATATATACAAGGTTCATCTTAGTGTTCCCCTAATTATAGGGCATCACAGCCTGCGCACAAAATACAACATTGACAGCTATGGAGTAGCGATACAAAGTAAACTAGATGGTAGGAAATCAAATAATTACTTAATATATAACACCAATATAATATAATATAATACCAACTAAGAATAGCAATTTCAAGAAATGGTAATTAGTTTATGCTATTTGGCACTCTAAATGTTGGTTATTTGTTAAATATGACCAGCCCATTGCCATTTCCTCCGGCTCACTCCTCTGGCTAGGTGGAGCGATGACCTACGAAAGGCAGAAAGTGGATGAGAAGAGCCGAACACCGGTCTCAGTGGCGCGTATTGGGAGAGGCCTATGTCCAGCAGTGGACTAGTGTGGGCTGATGATGATGATGATGTTGATATTTCTGATTGAATTATAAAAAACCAAACGATTTTTTATTATTACTTACATGCTCAATTAAAAATTGCACAAAGTACTCAAGACATGATTTCTTTAAAATGTTTCTTGAGTTTTTGGTAATGGGTCAGATATTTTCATTCTTTTTTGGTTTGATATTTATTTATTTGTGTTTTTATGGTAAGCAATATAAGTAGATACTCACGCGACATATTCACTTGGCTCAATGAACACGTTGAACTGGAACCTCGCAGCCACGTCCAGTGGAACTCCTAGCTTCTGAAAATAAGACAGAAAGGGTCGAAATAATAAGAATTTTCCAAGTTAAGACCGGTTTTGTGTATCATTGGAAATTTGCGTGCAAAAGTGCTTTTTATCCGCTAGCGTGGAAAAGTTTTAATATAAGTACTCGCGCCAAAAAACAAGTTTGCAGCCTTGCATAAAAAATAACTATTTCAACTATTTATTTGTGGCAGCAGCCCACAGCAGTATTTGCGGCAGCCCCAAACAAAGGAGTGTATTATTTTCAGGGTCCTATGTTTTATTTATCTTCATTGCACCATATCTTCTAAACACCACAACCGATTAAGATGATTGAGTATCACTAGAATCTACACGTTATCAAAATACGTGAAATAGAAAAAACTAGGGTGACCAT
Source organism: Operophtera brumata (assembly GCA_932527175.1). Taxonomy (NCBI): domain Eukaryota; kingdom Metazoa; phylum Arthropoda; class Insecta; order Lepidoptera; family Geometridae; genus Operophtera; species Operophtera brumata. The sequence continues at coordinate 20,478,956 of OW052239.1, forward strand.
GATGTCCAAATTAAGAAGACCAAACTTTAAAAATATATCGATCGTGTTTGTAATCAATGTGTAGAACTTGGGGAGTAGGCTCTAAGACGTATAACGCTCAGGTATTTACTGCACGTAGTTCTCAAGAAAAAATGTATTTGTGGTTTTTTCAATGTTAGTTAAGTTTAAAATCATGACAGTCGTGTTTTTTAATATTTTTAATAAATATATTAGTTTCATCCTGGTAGGATTTTTGATTCTATTTTCTTTATACACAGGGTATTTCAGTAAGGAAAAGCCCTAAACAGTCAGATATATCAAAAAATACTGAAAGAACCGTCACCGATTTTGATTAAAATAAAAACTTCATTCATAGTTAGGAAAAACATACATGAGTCGGGAATCGAAGTCGCTCATTTCGAGAAAATAAGTTACTTGTTTTTTTAAGGGCATCGTTAGTTTAGTTAGGCTATACAAGTTTTCTAGTAGTAGTTTCTTTATTCCTATGGCAAGTATTCTTTATATATATTTTTTATATTCTTTATTTACTATTCATAAGTACATAATTAAGGTTTATGTCCTGCCAATTTTTTATTCGAAAATGTGCGGGTTCGTTTCCCGAGACATGTTCGAGTAAGAATAATATTTTTCATAGATCATTGAATTCAGTTTTTATTTTCATCAAAATCGGAATACAGCGTGGATCCCTTCAGCATATTTCGACGACTTCTGTGGCGCGGCGGGCGAAGCTTGGCCTGCGACGCAGGAGGCTGCGGATTCGATTTCCGCCTCGGAACAAATATTTGTGCGATCGCAGATATTTGTTCAGGGTGTTCTGGGTATTTTCTATATATAATAAAAAATATCTATCTGTGTAATATATTATACATTTATTTACAGAAAGAATAATACAAGATATGTATTAAAAAATACATATGAAACAGTTGTGCTACCTGAAGACCAGTGCTAGCGATCTAAAGGTAGCTCAACTGATCCAAATCACTACCAGACGGAAGCGTCCCTGGCTGCATTGCCGCGCTGAATGGCAATACTAATGCGTTGAGCCAGATAAGAGCCAGCTCTCGGGTCACGCGTCACTTCGACCTTGTAATAAATTGTATTAAGTATATCAGTTATCTAGTACCCATAACACAAGCTCTGCTTAGCTTGGGGCTAGATAATGTTGTGTGAACTGTCTAGCATTATTTATGTTATCTCTTACCGTTTAGGATTCACCCTCACTGACTAACCTCAATGAAATGCCCTGTACGTACTTATATGGAGTACTATAATTTAGATTAAAAAAAAGACATTAACTTAAGGTCTATAATTAACTACTTACTAGTAATACAATTTAATAGTGTTCATTCAAGCATGTGCTCTCATTACAATATAGCTGATAAGGCCCTATCAGTGGAAACCCCTAATTAACTCTCTGCAGCTACGAGTATTATATTATTAAGGAAATTAATTTTAGTTGTTTTTTTCCTTATATATAAATAAACAGGACGCACGCATGCACGCATGCGACGCTGGAGGTTGCGGGTTCGATTCCCACCTCAGAACAAATATTTGTACGATTTTTTCAGGGTGTTCAGGGTATTTTCTATGTATAATAAAAAATATCTATGTAATGTATTGTTCACGTTTTAAGTATATCAGTTATCTAGTACCCATAACACAAGCTCGGGGCTAGATAATCTTGTGTGAACTATCCAGCATTTTTTTTTGAGCGTCAGCTGAGTCAGTCTTGGGAATCAATATTTTTATTTATTTTTTTATACTACTTGTTTGACGGAACAAGCAAGAGGCCCTTTGAGGCTCTACCTACCCTTTCGGGGAAAAAGGTGTCTGTCTGTAGGTATGTTATTTTTTTTTTATTTAATTAAGAAACGTTCAATGTTTTCCTGCACCATTTTAGTCACTTACAGGTTCAACAGCGAAATAAAAAGAGTGCTTCTCAGGATCCGGCGCCATGCCCTCCACGCCCGCCCTGAGCGACGCGTCAGCGTACAGGAAGTGAGGCAGAGACAGGAAGGCGGGCGAGCCGAACCGACACGCTGACACGTTCATGACGCCCCCCCACATGCACCGGCCATGGCAGAAGCAGGTATTGTCTTCAGATACGGAGGCTGGAAAGATTAATTTACGTAGCGCTATTTTTATTATATTCCGTTCTAGATGTGTTTGGTTATTCTTCTTTTTTTTTTGATTTACCTAGTTTCATATTTTTTTATTTATTTGTTGGTAGGTATGTGTGTACTGGTTGCTTTCGCTTGTGGCGCGAAATTCAATTTTTTTCGTGTTTTTTGGTCATCACAACTCATCAACACTTCATCACAGAGTGAAAACTATGTTGCCGGTAATTATATGACCTAACCTACAAGTTATAATTTCTAGTATCACATAAATATCATTAGTTTGGTTTTATGAATGTGCTTGAAACAAAAAAACTCTGTTAATACCATTGAAGCACAATCGTAGCCAAACTAATGATATTTATGTGATACTATAAATTAAAAACTTGTGTGTTAGGTTATATTATTACCAGCAACATAGTTTTTGCTATCTAAAGAAGTGTTGATGAGCTGTGATGAGTAAAAAACATGAAAAATTTGAATTTCGCGCCTTTGCGAATGCAACCACCTTATTTAAGTTTTTCGTTCATTAAGTTCGTGCGTCACCCTGAGCTTTGTGCTGAAAATCAGCGTTGTGAATTCGTTCACAGTACATGCTGAGCTCAGGGCTTTTTGTACGACTCTGTGTATGGCAGCGTTCCGCATGCGCATACGTTTGTTTTTCTTAATATATTTTCTGTGTATGTTTGTAACTAGTCTATGTGTTTTTATGTTGCTGTGTACAGGTTGTATGAATAAATGTAATTGTTGTTGTTGTAACCTATCAGAGATGTTGTTTGCAGGGTAGCCTCAAATTCTGCATCAATAGAGCTTTATTGTGGAAGAGTTCGTCTAAGGAACCACTATTTCTGCCGCAAAGCAGTAATGCTCACATTGCCATTTTCTGGTTTGAAGGTGCCGGTGAAATTACAGGCACATGAGCCTTTTCATATTTATGTCTCAGGGTAGCGGCGCAGTGCATTGACGCATATGGCATGTCCTAGGTGGGCGTGACCTATGAGATAATGCACTGTTCGTAGGTAGAGGGTACCACTTAACATCAGGTGGGCCATCTGCTTGTTACGTCAATTAAAGCTGTATACAAAAAAACTTTTAGTGTTGTTTTTTTATTATTCTTCATCTACATACTCGTACATACCGACGGAACTGAGTGTGTTTGAGTAATCTGTAATTAATCTGTTTTAGGATATCATCATCATAATCATACTAATCACCATCATCAGCCTGTGGAAGTCCACTACTTCACATAGGCGTCCCTCATAGAATTGACGTACATTATATACATTTGACGACCTCTGTGGCGCGGCGGGCGAAGATTCGCCTGCGACGCAAGCGGTTGCGGGTTCGATTCCCGCCTCGGAACAAATATTTATGCGGTCGCAGATAATATCTATCTATTTAAGTGTATGTATGTATGTGTATATTTATTATGTATATCAGTTAACTAGTACCCATAACACAAGCTCTGCTTAGCTTGGGGCTAGATGACGTTGTGTAAACTGTCCAGCATTATTTATTTATTATTTATTTATAGAATGCCACGACGAACGGTGTTGAACGACTTACCGACTTTATAATGTGTTTGGTCCATCGATAGGAGGGCCATCACTCCGTCGTCTTCCCCTTCCTCCTATGCCTGCCTCTTATGCGTCATCCGGTTTGTATTCGTCACTCCAGATCCTTTATATCCCATCTGTTTCGGCGATAAGCTCCCCACATGTCACGTCTATGTTCCCACAATGGTGCAACTCATGGTGAAAAGAGGTATATTGAAGCTCTTCCTACTTATCAGTTTGCGAGCTATAGGCCCTGCCTATATGTGCTAAGTTGCTAATTCTGAGAGGTATATGTCGGTGATCCGGGTTCTTCTACGGATCTCTTTTATCACTTAGAGACCAGTTGTTACTCAGGAGATTTCTCAGATTTAAGATTTTTAGGAGAATAAACAAATTTATATTGGTATCATATCACCATCTGCCATGACCTTGCAGCTATTTAGGAGATAGGTCTCATGTTCTTACGGGGATAAGATACAAACAAAATTAAAAATCTACTGTTACCTACAATTTCTGAAAACTCTCAAATTACTACACACATTTTGCAGGCTCGTGCTGCAAGCTCTCATTGATAAGAGCACAAAGAAAACCCCGTTTATGACACTCAAGAACCAGCTGCTATGATACGGAAGAGCGAGACCTCCTAGCAATTCTAGTCCATATGTACAAGTAATTTCGATGTTATTTTCGCTATTAGTCCACTGTTTTCTTCAACCAAATATGATTTGCCGCAAAAAATGACCAATATAAAAGCCAACAACGGTCATTTCAGTGTAAAATTATACTCTGTTCGACCATATTTGTGCAAATACGATTGTATGAAAAAGCAACCACCTTAAAAGGTGGTATCAACTACGGATAATAGTATGTTATATTAAGATAAAAAAATAAACATTATCTTATCTTATCTTAGCTGCTCAAACTACCAGCTATTGTCCATATAATATGGTTATAACCTCACAGTTGTCAAAGCTGCGCTCTTGCATGGCGTACTTGTGGTACTCGAGGCTAGCCCGCACGCCGCTGTCCACGTACTCCATGGAGACGGTCTAGTCTAGATAAATACGGTTAGAACCTCACAGTTGTCGTAGCTGCTCTCTGGCATGGCGTAGTTGTGGTAGTCGAGGCCAGCCCGCACGCCGCTGTCCACGTACTCCATGGAGACGGTCTATTCTAGATAAATATGGTTAGAACCTCACAGTTGTCGAAGCTGCGCTCTTGCATAGCGTACTTGTGGTAGTCGAGGCCAGCCCGCGCGCCGCTGTCCACGTACTCCATGGAGACGGTCTATTCTAGATAAATATGGTTAGAACCTCACAGTTGTCGAAGCTGCGCTCTTGCATGGCGTACTTGTGGTAGTCGAGGCCAGCCCGCACGCCGCTGTCCACGTACTCTATGGAGACGGTCTAGTCTAGATAACTATGGTTAGAACCTCACAGTTGTCGAAGCTGTGCTCTTGCATGGCGTACTTGTGGTAGTCGAGTCCAGCGCACGCGTCGCTGTCCACGTACTCCATGGAGACGGTCTAGTCTACATAACTATGGTGAGAACCTCACAGTTGTCGAAGCTGCACTCTTGCATAGCGTACTTGTGGTAGTCGAGGCCAGCCCGCACGCCGCTGTCCACGTACTCCATGGAGACAGTCTAGTCTAGATAAATATGGTTAGAACCTCACAGTTGTCGAAGCTGCGCTCTTGCATGGCGTACTTGTGGTAGTCGAGGCCAACCCGCACGCCGCTGCCCACGTACTCTATGGAGACGGTCTAGTCTAGCTAACTATGGTTAGAACCTCACAGTTGTCGAAGCTGCGCTCTTGCATGGCGTACTTGTGGTAGTCGAGGCCAGCCCGCACGCCGCTGTCCACGTACTCTATGGAGACGGTCTAGTCTAGATAACTATGGTTATAACCTCACAGTTGTCGAAGCTGCGCTCTTGCATGGCGTACTTGTAGTAGTCGAGGCCAGCCCGCACGCCGCTGTCCACGTACTCTATGGAGACGGTCTAGTCTAGATAACTATGGTTATAACCTCACAGTTGTCGAAGCTGCGCTCATGCATGGCGTACTTGTGGTAGTCGAGGCCAGCCCGCACGCCGCTGTCCACGTACTCTATGGAGACGGTCTAGTCTAGATAACTATGGTTAGAACCTCACAGTTGTCGAAGCTGCGCTCTTGCATGGCGTACTTGTGGTAGTCGAGGCCAGCCCGCACGCCGCTGTCCACGTACTCCATGGAGACGGTCTAGTCTAGATAAATATGGTTAGAACCTCACAGTTGTCGAAGCTGCGCTCTTGCATGGCGTACTTGTGGTAGTCGAGGCCAGCCCGCACGCCGCTGTCCACGTACTCTATGGAGACGGTCTAGTCTAGATAACTATGGTTAGAACCTCACAGTTGTCGAAGCTGCGCTCTTGCATGGCGTACTTGTGGTAGTCGAGGCCAGCCCGCACGCCGCTGTCCACGTACTCTATGGAGATGGTCTAGTCTAGATAACTATGGTTATAACCTCACAGTTGTCGAAGCTGCGCTCTTGCATGGCGTACTTGTGGTAGTCGAGGCCAGCCCGCACGCCGTTGTCCACGTACTCTATGGAGACGGTCTAGTCTAGATAACTATGGTTATAACCTCACAGTTGTCGAAGCTGCGCTCTTGCATGGCGTACTTGTGGTAGTCGAGGCCAGCCCGCACGCCGCTGTCCACGTACTCTATGGAGACGGTCTAGTCTAGATAACTATGGTTAGAACCTCACAGTTGTCGAAGCTGCGCTCTTGCATGGCGTACTTGTGGTAGTCGAGGCCAGCCCGCACGCCGTTGTCCACGTACTCTATGGAGACGGTCTAGTCTAGATAACTATGGTTAGAACCTCACAGTTGTCGAAGCTGCGCTCTTGCATGGCGTACTTGTGGTAGTCGAGGCCAGCCCGCACGCCGCTGTCCACGTACTCTATGGAGACGGTCTAGTCTAGATAACTATGGTTAGAACCTCACAGTTGTCGAAGCTGCGCTCTTGCATGGCGTACTTGTGGTAGTCGAGGCCAGCCCGCACGCCGCTGTCCACGTACTCTATGGAGATGGTCTAGTCTAGATAACTATGGTTATAACCTCACAGTTGTCGAAGCTGCGCTCTTGCATGGCGTACTTGTGGTAGTCGAGGCCAGCCCGCACGCCGTTGTCCACGTACTCTATGGAGACGGTCTAGTCTAGATAACTATGGTTATAACCTCACAGTTGTCGAAGCTGCGCTCTTGCATGGCGTACTTGTGGTAGTCGAGGCCAGCCCGCACGCCGCTGTCCACGTACTCTATGGAGACGGTCTAGTCTAGATAACTATGGTTAGAACCTCACAGTTGTCGAAGCTGCGCTCTTGCATGGCGTACTTGTGGTAGTCGAGGCCAGCCCGCACGCCGTAGTCCACGTACTCTATGGAGACGGTCTAGTCTAGATAACTATGGTTAGAACCTCACAGTTGTCGAAGCTGCGCTCTTGCATGGCGTACTTGTGGTAGTCGAGGCCAGCCCGCACGCCGCTGTCCACGTACTCTATGGAGACGGTCTAGTCTAGATAACTATGGTTAGAACCTCACAGTTGTCGAAGCTGCGCTCTTGCATGGCGTACTTGTGGTAGTCGAGGCCAGCCCGCGCGCCGCTATCCACATAGTCCATGGAAACGGTCCTGCAGAGGTCGGGCACGAACATGGACACCGTTGAGCTCTTGTCCAGGTCTCGCGGTAAGAACTCTCCTGCACTGCCCTCCAGCTGAAAATTTGAGAAAATCAATTATCAAGCAATTAATTTTGTACAAATTAAAATACCCTCAACGCAATGAAACGCCTGAACCGATTTTCAATCAATCAATCAATCAATCAATCAAATTGTTTATTTGCTACAAATAGTGTTACAAACATCGAGCAACACGGAATGGAGACGCCATCAAAGGCATTCCCCGCTGTAGTTCCCCTCTAAATTTAATGCCCTCGAGGGCATACAGCTTATAAAAAACTAGCTGTCGCCGATTGCTCTGTCAGACTGAATAGACTCACGTGGGAGATAGTGCTCCAAGAAAAATGCCGAGTTGTTCAGTTTTATGCTGTAAAAAAATTATTGGATCATCAAATTTACAAGAAGATGGTGTTTCCTTTCACATGTACCTGAATTTCAATTAAATTATTATAATTTATTGCATAAAAATGGACCAAGTCAAATTAAGACGCATAAAAACAAAAGTGGCCATCTTAGATTTGTAATTTTTGAGTTAGTGTTCGGGGTAAAATAATAAAACTGAACGGTTTAACAATAAAAAACCGTGAATATTTTATTCAATAACACTGATTCAGTCTTCACTACGACTGCACTTCAGTACACTGGTCATTCATTACTCTAAAATCACTCCCAAGTTACTTGATTTATTCGTACTGAAAGCCAATTCCCTTACGACTACCCTGCCCACTCTTAAACCGAGCTCCACTTAAGCGTGTGATAGAGGGGCGACATAAAAGTGACCAAAAGAATAGATATAAATGTGTATAATACATCAATGTGCATGTCAGGATATATTCTGCTGACGTAAACATGTATATAACGTGTAATGTCAGTAAGCCAAGAGGTGGATGATTACTTAATATCCTTGATTACTAAATACCATTAATAAAACACGTTCGCCATCATGTGACATTTGGCATAACGAGTATCGTATTTGACGCCACTAACTAACTGGTAACTACTAACTACTACTACTTCGTGTCACGGGCTCTTTCTTGGTTCAGTGACCAACTTGAGATATAGTGTCCCTGAAAGTGGCCTAGTGACCAATGGTGAAAGAACCAGTGTGGTAAAAGGATTAAATGTACATCGCAGAGGTGCATTATATGATATGTCAACGTAAGTGTCATGTCAAACTATATTTAAAGAAATAAAATTAAATCACACTACTATTAACAACAAGTTTAACATCAAAAAGTATGTACATTTGAAAACTTTGATTACAAGAGATGGCAAGCATGAAGATGATATTTAAATGAGTGTAAATTCTGGAAACCAAGTGAACTTAACACCTTATTATCAGCCGGAACGTATCCAAAAAGGCACGACTGGATGTGCATAGAGGGGTGTTAGTGCCAACACTAATTTATCTGGTGGTAGCGAAAGTTGCTAAGGCAGAATAAACATGAAAGTAGAATAAATGCAGTGAAGATGAGAGGTTTGAGAAGTATGTATGGTGGACTTTGAGAGAGAATAAGAAACTGTGTGTTAAGAGAGCATCGTAAAATGAAAGAGCACGTACAGGTATAGTAACAAGGATTGAGAAAGGTATGCTTGGATGGTTTGGGTATATATAAAGGATGAATGATAGTAGATTGACGAAACTAGTTCATAAGATGAGCATGAATGGGACAGTTGGAAGGGGGAGACCTCGGTGAAGGTATTCAGACTAGATCAGGGTCGATCTGGAGAATGGCCAGGCTAAGAGTGCCCTTAACCAATGAGCATAATATATGAAGAATGTGATGTGAGTGAATGAAGCAAAACAGGTATGCCAGGATCGTAGCAAGTGGAAATTCATGGTCTCTGCCTACTGCTCTGGGAAACAGGCGTGAGTTTACGTATGTGTGTATGTTTGTAATATTATAAATGCTAAATTTTCTAAGGCTTGGATGAAATTTAGAACGGCGATAGCTGGACCACCGGAATAGTTTTAAATTTTATTTAGATGTTCCCACAGGATCAAGACTTATGCGAGTGAAATCGCGGGTTGCTTCTAGTTTATAATAAGAATAAAACAACGTGGTTAATATTATCAAAATCGGCTATATTGATCATACTTAAATAACTTTACTCTTTTCAGTTAAAAGTAAATAAAGATGCATTCAAAAAATCGTTGATCGCCAATTGTTAGGTTACTGTACAATCTTTGCACGCATATAATGAGGGGTTTTCACGGCCATACCAAATCATCCATAAACCCTTGAAAATAGATGTCGCTGCTGTGTACTTAACTGTACAAATAAAGTGAAAAGTAAAAGTCAACAAGGTAGTGATATATTTTCGTGGTATTTTGTTACTATCACACAAAATAACAGACGATGCATTTGTTAATTTTGACAACCACAGTTGAGTCAGGGCCATCAACTACAAATCACACTACATTTTTTTTTATTCGAAAATGGAAAGCCCTCATTGGTTTCTCCTGTAGCTAAAGATTGGTATATAGTTTGTAGCACTTCATATATACATGTCGGATCCTCAAGATCCCTCCGAGCGGCAAAAGGCAACTTAGGGGCTTTCCAGTGGGTCTCGTGCAAATGAGGAAAACACAAAAGAGGTTTCACTAAGATTTTATTCAAACTGAATTTGAACTTGATTTTGTATTTTGTTGATTAAATCGTGTGCACTCGGCCAACGCCGATGTAATAATGAGCTCTGTCACTTTTGTACGCTCCTTTTATATACGAGCGTCGATCGCTTTGCGCCTTTGCGTAAACAAGACTCGGGCGCATTCGTTTGGGTGGCGCGACACGACAGAATACGATTGTTCGCAGCCGTACACGTGGTGTTTATAAGCCTTCAATCTCGGTAGATCTATTCTCCAGATTCATCAAATTACTTCTCTCTCCGACATAGATGTGCAGATTGTTGGTAAACCAATTAAACAAATAATTAAATAAGCAACTGCCAGCAATAACAGCCTCAATGCACACTGAAATAGCTTTGTGCTCATTTAACAGTTTTTTTTATTTCTCAAATATTCCTGGAAGTGAGTTGCCCGTATTTTCTTTTCTACTACTAAATTAGTGATGTGCCTCAATAATAAAGTAGATTTTTTATCGATAAAATAAATGCTCGTTGAATATGTTTTACAAACTATTGAAATTTTATTTATATTATTCGGGAGCCATAGCCTAGCCTAACCTAACTTTCTAACCGTTAATCCAATCACCATGAAGGTATTGGTATGTAACAAGGTAGGTAACTGTTATGATTTTAATTTGAAATCATTCATTTTATGCCATAAATTGACGACCTCTGTGGCGCGGTGGACGAAGGTTCGCCTGTGACGCAGGAGGTTTCCTTCCCGTTTGATTGCCGCCTCAGAACAAATATTTATACGATCTGCAGATATTTGTTCAGGGTGTCCTGGGTATTTTCTATGTTAATACAAAATAAATATCTATGTAATATACTGTATAAGGGATAACAGTAATCTAGTCCATTACACAAGCTGTGCTTGGCTTGGGGCTGGATAATCTTGTGTGAACTGTGTCCAGCATCAAAAAATAAATAAAAATAAAAATATAAAAATATATAATGAAATTCACTTAGGTACAATGTGAAAGAAAACACCATCTTTTCGTAAATTTGATGTTCCAGACCTTGATTTACAGCAGAAAATGTAACGATTCGGCATTTCAGTATTTGTAGCACTATCACACTGTTTTACCCTATGCGTCAAACGATCGGTTCAGTCTGACAGAGCAATCGGCCCATCATGATACAATTTTATTACTAGCAAAAGCAAAACATGCTTGGTGAGGGCTAGCAAGCTTTTTTTTTTTTTTTCGTTAAGTGTACTACAAAATTGCATGGGATAGTAGAGGACTCGCTTCGCTCGCCCTGATGATTGGGCGAAAACAGTTTTACTAACGCATATGCCCAAATGAAATTGTGCATAGCCAGAGGGGAACGCCTTTACTTGATGTCGCCCCCCGCCGCGACCTCCTCGTGTGTCTCTCGTGTGACCTCCGGCGGCGGCCGTGTTGCTCCAAGATATTACTAGCTAGGCTTGCAAGGGCTTCTAAGTTATTTTTACTAGATTTTTTGGTGTGAACTTATTTTGACATGAATTTAAATTACTATGTGATATTACAAATCTAGAGGTGTGCTAGTTTTTCGTAAAAAGTTGCATGCCTACCTAGGTTGTGGGATACGTGATCACGATAAATTAACAAAAGCATTTCTCAGTTTGAACTCGTTTACTCATTTTCAAGAAAAGTCGTGTCATGAGTGTCCGTACTGTGTCGTGGGATTTTCCAATTCAAATCCTATTATTTTATTGACCAAAGAATGAAAAAAAAATATAGCTAGGTATAATTTTTTCAACGCGATATTCTGTTTTTTCACTATATAAAGCGATAAGTATTACTTTACCTACCATTGTTTAACATTAACATAACTTAACACACCCAACACATACCTACATAGTTCTGATCCCACACTAGGATCCCATGTGTCGTGGGATAATTATGCCTGATTTTTTTTAAAAAAAAACTATTTTTTACATTTTAATAACTAATGTAGTTTTTTGGCACTTAGGATCATGATTTTTGGTTTTTGACAAAAATAGTGACTGACAGATATAATACATTGTATATTTCGAGGCCAGAACCGACATGGATTATGTAGGTTAGAAGGAAGACGGGAGCTAAGTAAAGCGTTTTTTCCTTTCCTTTCCTTTCGTCTCTTTTGACTTGCCAACCCATAGTTTTATGAAATTATTGTATGCTTTGAACAAAATTCTAATTAAATTTTCCCAAGAACTAATCATCTCATGAGCTAGTGGTTGTAGGTACTCAAAATTTTCTTGATTTTTTGTCTATACTCTAAGTTTCCGCGTTTACCCCCTCTCTCTCAAGCCTACTACTACCTTTAAGTAATCTAAAATTTCATAGTTATCCACAAAATTACCTCTATGTTATCCTCGATAAGTGGGGCGGTTCCGCAACTCCTCCTTCACAGAGAGCTTTCAACCCTTCCCCCCATCCCTAGCCGCCCTTAAATCCCTTAAATGACCCTTGATAGTAGGCAAAGTAAGTTCCTACCAAAAAGTTATCGATACTATTAATTTATCGACTTGAGTGCTGGAAGTCCCTAGAACGGATGTTACTGTCAATTTTGTGACATAACATGATGTTTGTACACAGAAAGCATCTATGTGTGTATAAAGATTTTTGATGTGTTGCTGTTTATAGATGTGTGCGTTTATAGCGATAGAACGACTGGTTACAAAAGTGTGCATTAAAGTGTAAGTGAGTGCGTGTAGCCCCCCCCCCAAAAATTTCTGAATAAATTTGTATCGGTTGACAGCTCTATGGCGTCTCCCCTCCGGTACGGAGGCCTGCGTTGCTCGATGGTTACAAAGATGTTATAAATTTTTAAAAAAGTACCAACTATTTCTACCACTATAGGCATGCAAAAATTACATTTAAACCCTTACTCAAATAAAAGTCATATATGTACCACTTAGTTTGAGAACAAAAAAATACATTTTCTTGTGGTTGGCAACACTTTAATTACAAAGTAATAGTATTTTAGGATATTTTTGCTATCTATAAACTGGCAACATTTTACTTTTCACTTTCACCTGTCAGTGAAAGTCAATGACAAAAACATATTTGCGCCAGTTTCTGTTGGCAGGTTGCAGTTTTGAATTTCACTTTCAAACTTTTGTGATTTTTGTGTGGCGAAAATTATGGCAAGTGCTCTAGGAGAACAAAAAACAAAAAGCAAAAAGTAAACTTTATTGTGTTTTAGTGGTCTTACACATTGAAAGAAAGAAAGAAAGAAAGAAAGAACATATTTTGATCAAACATAGCTAAGAACACTCCCGACAAATTCACGTTTCAAACAAAAATAATAATAATTGAAATCGATTTATCCGTTCGGGCGCTACGATGAGACAGACAGACACACACACACACACACACACACCTAAACACACACACACACACATAAACACACACACACACAGAGACACGTCAAACTTATAACATCCCTTCGATTTTGCGTCGGGGGTTAAAAAGAGGTCAAAATTCCTATGGTGCGTGTGGTCCTTTTTTTGTCTTCAGAGTGGAAATTCTTTTACGAAAACACCGGTGCGGGGGGACCAGGATTATGTGGGACTCGCCTCCCTGAAAAGGGTAGAATGCCCACTAAAACCCCTCCGGTATTCCTCCCTCGCCATGTTTGCCAGTCCACGGGAACGAAATCCTTCCGCGATTCGACTGGCTGTATTAATCCCTCTCATACCGGGCGGCTTTTAACTTCATCATCTTCCCCTCTCCCTGGAAGGGCTACAGGCTGCACAGGCACGGCGTGGTGACCGCGGCTGTGTAGTGCAAATTGTTGTCGATTCTCTGTGAATAGTATTCTGGCTATACCATAGTTGATTATGAAAATAACTTGAAAAGTTCTAAACCTGCACATTTACCAAGCATGTTCTGAGCTATCTAGCTCGTGGAACCAACAACTGCAGTTGGGGTTCAACGGTTCTCAAATGCCAGCCACGGACGAGACACAGTACAGGATGGCCTCAACACCAATGAAAAAAAAACAGGTACATGAAGTAGTAAAAGGTCGTGGGAAGTTGTTGGATGTAGGCGACTCAGGACTGCTTGCTATGGCATTTTATGAGTACGTTAGTCCTACTAACTATACTGAGCTATGAGGGATATTTATTTATGTTATCTGATCCTCATTAACAGAGTTATAATATTACCCATATCAAATAACTAAGGGTCAAATAACTATCCAGATATACTGACATATCTGGGTATCACGTAGTTCACCACGATACATACCTTAGAGCATTTTCCTTCATAGAAAGGCAAGTATTCCTGCTGATTCCACCTCAGAATCTGGCCCGGTATGGTTCCGCTGTCAGCTCCTGAAGTTACCTCCACATACCCATCAGTGTCTATAGAGTTATTCCTCTGGAAGTTAGAAATTAAAACAAGTTACAAGCTTTAAGTATAAACCTTAGAGCATTGCAGGTCTCCAGTATAAACAATGCTCCTTTTTCTCCGAAGGGTTAGACATAGATGTTTAATAGTCCTGTTTTCACCGTAGGTAGCATAATCACAGGAATATAGACGTAACCAGGGGTGAGTTCATCGCCACCATTGCTTTCCTATGACCAACTCAGCTAACGCTTTCTTTCAGTAATAACACATTGCCAGTATGCATGCTATAGAGTTAGATTGTAGAAATGGGAGTTCTTTAACATTAACTTTAATCTAAGCCAGGAGCCAGAACATATCTTATACACTGTAAACATACTGTAACAACTGTCATATCTTGTAAACTGTATTTATGTAAAAAAACTCTGTATGGTGTATCAAAATAAACTTTTTACTTACTTACCTACTTACTTATACATAATTGCCTATTTAAAGATATATTTTATTGATAAATAAGATTATAAAAATAAAAATAAATAAATAAAAGGCCATTTATTCTTTACACTATACTAAAAAATAATATATTATATAACAAAGGATATAGGTATAAAAATAACATATCTAGTCTGATGTAAGAGAAAAAGTCGAGGGACGAAGAAGAAGAAGTTCAGCCACGCTGTTTTTCAGCCTCACCTTAGAATGACTTATATTTGACTTCATAGAATGTTGACGCAAGCAACAGTCATGGCTTCACCAGACCGCTTCAACCAAGAGCATCAAGCCACTTGGCTTCTTGTCCTCTTATGACACACTCACTCTACCTTGCAAACCTCCAAAAGCTAAGAACGACCCGGGTACTAACCCCATAAAACCAGCCAAATTTGTCAACAGGCGGTGCTCCACCTGTGGTGCTGGCTGGGAGACTCTTTGCCAGATCCAGTAGTGGGTCTTCGTAGCCTTCGAACAGCATCTGCCCAGCGGTCTTGGTGACAGACACGCCCTGCCCAAACATGGCCAGGCCCATAGACAGGCCCTTCTGCTGCAGGTAGCCCCAGTGTCTGGAGCGGAAGATGGCTGACTGGAAAAATATACAAAAGGATGAGTTAGATCCTATCATAGACCATGTTTTTTTTATTGGTGAATGAAAGCATCAGCCAAAAACCATTTCTAGCTCCAAATTTGGTGGAGCGAGCTCAATGGCCTTGAGTTCCCAGGTTCTATGGGAACGTTTAGGGGATGAAGCATGGGATGAATTACCGTGGGATAATGAGAACTGATGAATTACACATCCAACAGTCACATACATAGTTCTGACCCACTAGGGTTACTTTTGTCGTGGGTGTCAGAAACTACAAGTATCAACTAGGTACCACAACACTTCAGACCTGGAAGAAATATTTGCAAAACACACAAACATTTGTTCCGCAGTGGGAATCGAATACGCAACCTCTCGCAACTCAACCCACTACTCGCCCGCCGCGCCACAGAGGTCGTCACTAACCAACGAAGGTTCTCACCGCAGCGATCACATTCAAGGTGGTGATAGTGTCCTCCAGCATCCCGTTGCTGCTCTCGTCGAAGAACCAGGTCCTGTGCGTACGGTATCCCACCGAGGAGTTGTGTGGATGGAAAGTCACGTTCACGTGCTTGCGGACCTCCCGGAAGCGGTATGGACCTGGAATTATTCATTTAAATCAATAACTGTGCCGGGGCGTATCCCCTAAGAATACATCCAACCTTCTCCTCCCCTGGATGTCGTAAAAGCCGATAAGAGTTTACGGGGCCTCATCTAGCAGTGAACGTCTACAGCTGATTATGATGAAAACAATAACTGGCAGACCCATATACCTATACAGAAAGAAAAGAAAGAAAGAAAGACTTTTTTTAGCACACACACTCACTTATTAGAAATAAAAAATAAAAGATTGTAAACAAAAATAAATAAATAAATATAAAACACACAAAATACCCATAGGGTTTTAAACATAAACATAAAACTAGACCCTACGTGATGGGAATGGGTAAAATTGGTCTTTCCCTACGTGTGCGGCTAAACAGGTCCAGCCTCAGCTTAATGACGATACAGACCGAGGACGATATCGACGCTGGTTTTCAGCCTGAACCTAGACTGATCAAGATAGACACCGTAAACACATAAATTTGTATGAAACCAAGCATGCCGTTTTATTTTGTGCCTACTTTGCTATCTATAAATATCTCCATTCGCACATCTAGCTAGAAATTTGTACAGTTCACTATGGCGCAATTAGGCAACGTGCAACAACAACAAAAGACAGCCGAGAGCAAACTGATTTGAGATTTGCTAATATACATTGTGCAAGCTTTCGGACAGGCAAAGTGACACGCAAAGTAGCAGCGGCGTCTATCTTGATATAGGTCTGTGGGCCTTCGATGAAGAATACTTGATCGAAGCTGTGGGCAAACTAATAGGTAACTTAAACAATCTGTTTACGTCACCCTTTCTTGTGACCTTTATTTGTGTAGTGAAGAAAACTTTTAGGAAAAAACACAGAGTCGAAGGGTTTAACTATGATAACAGGATTCGTCTAAAGTTAGGATCATTTTCTGATCTAGTGTCGATGTCATAAATGTCACAATGGTACAACTAATATACAAGTAATAATGCTTGGAAACCTTGAAGCGTTAAAATTTCTGTCGCGTTTCGATATACTTACCTTACCGTAATCACATTTCCGTATTGGTTCTGGGTACAAGCAACACGGAAATGTTCAAAGTTTCCAAGAGTTTTGGCTAGAACTTTAGCACTTAGAACTTTTTTATTTTTTGAATAATACACGCGTCCTTCTTCACTCTTTTCAAACACTATCCTACTCTAATTTATAGTCGTGAATTAAAACTACACAAAATTGTGATTAAGTGTGAGCATCAATTTTCGGTCAATTAGTCTCGATTCAGTTAACTTTTAGTGTGACAATGAAACCTATGGTAGTGGTTTCATTCGTGGTTCATAATGGTTCGTAATAAAAGAGTGAGAAAGAGGGTAGATCGATATATCTGCCAATAAAATCTACTCGCAAAGACTTTTAGTTAGTTCTCCCGTGATCATGGCGCATGCAACTGTGCCGAAATATCGGGAACATTGCAAACTCAAAAATCATGGTAAATATCCCGTTTCTAGTAAAAAGTATGTACATAACCATGATAGTTTCAAAAGTTATAACTTTGAGTGTGGTTTTCAAATAGCTACAAGAATTGCCTTCCAATTTGTTACAACTTGAATGTGTAGGTACTCGGTAAGTATCATTGATAAGATAGATAGAGTATACACGATAGTCGCGTGTGTGTGGGATAGAAGTGCACTGTAAACTATGTTCAAAATGTATAGAATTCTATTTGTTTACCACTTAGGTCATGAATATAAATTAATGATTATTGAATAGTGTTCGTAATTAGAGTCGTCAGTGATCACCGACACGTGTACATTTGTAGATATATGTGTATTGGAGTAAAATGCATTCATTGTCGCTCAGAATAACAATTAGGTTGACCAAGCACAGTGCATTCATTATTACGCACTTCTAATTAATTATTTTACTTAATACTAGTACCTATAATAGCTAGTACGGAACAAGCAGATGGCCCACCTGATGTTAAGTGGTAACCTCTGCCTATGAACAGTGCATTACCTCATAGGTCACGTCCACCTAGGACGCTCCCTATGTGGCATTGCACTGCGCCCGCCACCCTGAGACATAAAGATGAAAAGTCTCATGTGCCTGTAATTTCACCGGCACCCTTACCCTTCAAACCGGAACACAGCAATGCGAGCACTACTGCTTTGCGGCAGAAATAGGTATGGTGGTAGTACTTAGTACACTCACCTAGCTCCTCAAACTTGGGCTTTTCCTCCGGGAACTGGTCAGCATTCGTCCAATTGAACATGAACATCTCCAGGAATATGGGCACGGTGGGTGTCACCCATTTGCGGTACGCCAGCGAATTGGGGGAGAGCGCCATTTGCTATAGTAATAAAATATACAAGTTTTATAACAATGCAAAATTATACGAAAGCTAAAATGTAAGATTTTATGATACGAGTATGTCAATTATTGTAAACATAGGTGGACGCTCTCGCATGAGGCGCACTTTTCTTTTTTTTTTTGTCGTCGCATCAACTCTTCTTCAGATAGCGAAAGTTGATTTCGTGAGAACAAGGAGACTTAACACCCATGTTTTAATTCATCAAATCAAATCAAAATAGCCTTTATGCATGTTTTAATTCATAGTAACTCGTAAATATCATCAGTTTAGCAGAATATGAAACCGTATGGTTTATTCAACAATAATCTCACACCGACTGTACAAAACCTGAGAAAATGTAGGTAGTGACGAGTTTACCCTCGAAGTATGGAAGTCAAAAGTAGCTCAAAAAATGGTGTAGTGACGAAAGAACCCTAACCCGCTACAATCCCCCTCAACACATTTTTACAGTGTTTTTTTTTGTTTTGTAGATAAACTGATGATATTTATGAGATACTATCAATTCAAACATGTGTTTTAAGTATCCTAGTTCTAGCGAAATCAACTTTCGCTATCTGAAGAAGTGTTTATGAGCAAAAAACACCAAAAAAAAAATTGCATCTCAAGCGTGAGCAACCACCATAATGGCTTGTGTGGATATTCCCAACAATTGAAAAGCACATCTGTCACTCCTTTGTTGTTGTTTCGTATGAGGTAGTGCTGGCCTCTGGTGTCAGAGTTTGTCAAGCCGCCCGAGGGCCTCTGACATGACTTATCGACTGCTATTAATCAATAACAGCCGGGACCGACAGCTTAACGTGCCCTCCGAAGCACAGAGCGATGGAAATCCACACATAACTTAGAAAAGTCATTGGTGCGGAGCCTAGGATCGAACCCGGTCACTCCTTGAAAATTGGCAATCCCATCGATGAGAGGTACAAAGAGATTATTACATGGATTGAGCTATAGGCTACTTTATATCCTGGTAAAACACGAGCGATGCTGCGGGAGACACTTGTACTTTTATAAAGTGACAAGGTTTTATCATTTTCAGGTAGCTATAAACTTGTGAAGCTAATAAAACCAGCGAATTTGTAAAAAATTTGGTAGACGAATTATAATTAATTCGTCTGAATAAATTTAGAACCTCATTATCATCAGCAGGACCAAAGCTAGAAAGGTGCGTGCACTTTAAATAATGTGAAATACGGTGATAAATATAAATTCAAGGTGTAATTTATTATATCATAAAATGGGTAACAAACTCTACAAATATTTAACATTAAAACAAAATGCTAATGAATATATATTATAAAAGAAAGTTGGTACGTCGGTATGTTCTGATAAAACTCAAAAACGAACCAATGCAGCCCAAAAAAGGTTTAACCGTAGGGTAGCCCCAAAACTCCCATCCATGAAGACGGTTTGGGTTTTGGGCTGCGCGGTTAAGGTTTAGGGAAAAACAGTTAAGAATGAGGTCAACTTGACCTGAAACTCAACCAAAACTTCAAGAAGGTTCGAGGAAGTACGAAAACTTCGGGGAGGTTCTGGAAAGTTCAAGGCAATTCAAGAAGGTTCGAGAACCTCGAGAAAGGTTTGAAAAAGTTCGAGAACTTTCGATAAATTTCTAAAAGTTCTAGAACCTTCCAGAAATTTTTGAAAGTTCAAAAACCTCTAGAAAAGTTTGAAAAAGTTCTAGAACTTTCATCAAAATTACAAAAGGTCAAGAACCTCCAGAAAAGCTTGAAAAAGATCGAGAACTTTCCGAAAGTTCTAGAACCTTCGAGAAATTTCCGAAAGTTCTAAAACCTTCGAAGTGAACCTTCGAAAATTTTCTAAAATGTTCGAATACCGGTGATATTTAAGTTCAAAAATCAATATCACATCACGCTAGTGTGTTTCTTACCTCTTCACGCTGAAACAGCTGGACGGATTTGGAAAGGAGATAACTGAACTCCCGGAATAACACATAGGCACATTTTTATCCCGATATTCCCACGGGATCGAGACGCGGGGTGCTGCAGCAATGCGAAGACTTTTTATCCAATGTACCAGGTGAGCAACAGAATGCAGGAGTAATTTGGTAACCGAATATCTGGAATACGGGGACTAATAAAATTACATTATAATTTATTTCAGAAAGAATAATACAAGGTATGTACAAAATACATATGAAACAGTTGTGCCACCTGAAGACCGCTGCAAGCGATCTAAAGGTAGCTCAACTGATCCAAATCACTACCAGACGGAAGCGTCCCTAAGATGCTGGCTGCATTGCCACGCTGAATGGCAATACTAATTTATTTCAGAAATTAATTATAGGGATAAGAAAAGTTAAGATGTTGTTTATATAGTCTATTTAGTTTCGATACAAACTGTGTTATAGAAGTCAGTGCCCTCTCCGTAACTGATGACCTCTGTGGCACGGCGGGCGAGTAGCCAGCTGAGACGCAAGTGGTTGTGGGTTCGATTCCCGCTGCAGAATAAATGTTTGCATGATCTGCAAATATTAGTTCAGGGTCTGGGTGTTGTGCTACCAGTGGTCACACAAGTCTTAGAAATTTGCGCAAATGTGTATGGGTACAATAATTTATATAAAATATTTAAGTTATGTAAATTCATTCGGTGTCGCCATTAATTCTAAAACGTAAAAACCTAATTAGCGCATGAATCACATATTAGTGACTAAAAATACTTTTAATGTTCTATAAACTTTTAAACTATCTATAGTTATATTTATAGAAACAATAATACAACTGTACAAGCAGGTTTATTATAAAATTTAATAAATACAAATGAAATTTTTAATCTATCTAAAGACCGTTTCAATCGCTGTAAAGATAGCTTCTTAACACACGCAAAAACAGAACAACGCGCTACGCGTGCAGTCGGCCGCGGCCTGGCTCACCACGGTCCGACTGGACAGGCTCGGACAGTCTGGTGGGGCTAGGGCTACCGTCAGACCGGATAAATCTGGATAATCATGTCAATAAATAATAGGATTTTTTCACTTATGACTTCACAGTGGACGAAGCAGAGGTACAGATTGTATGTTGATTCAATAAGAGCAATACTACTCGCACTACTCACATGTGAAGAATTTTACAATGAAATTTCACAAAAAAAATATTTGAAACCTGTTGCTAGTGAACAGAAATATAAGTACTAAATGTAAAAATAATATTACAATAAATGATAATAAAACGTAGGTATAATCTACGGAGTTTTATTTTCGGCCAATGACCGGATTTTTTTATTTATCACTTGCAACCGGATTAGCCCTAGGTGGGCTGCCCCGGTTCCGTAGCTCATCGGGGATGTTTGTCGAGGCACGTGTGGACTGCTTCTAAACCACCTTGCGTAAGCGGTGCAAGTCCCTCGTGTGCAGGGTCCGGGCCAGCTCCAACAGCATGCTGAGGGTTTTCTCAGAGAGGTTTAACAGTGTATGCCACAGCCACAGAGTATGATCCATTTGAATAATAAACTAAATTGCTTGGCACAAGTAAACTATAATGATTACAATAACAAAACAAAATATTTTCGAACGAACAATATAGGTTTATTGGGGGAATACAAAATTATTATCAATATCATATTGTATATTTAAGTAAACATAGTCTTCCTCTATAGGAAGACAGGATTTGCGTTGAATTAAAGCAATTTGCTTTAATTTGGCAATACCTTTTTTTCCGTGTATCTTATCGATAGTATCCTCAATACTGGTAGACGCGGGTGAAACCGCGGGCGACAGCTAGTATACAATAAATTTAGTTCATACGGCGGTGCCAAGAGCACTGGCTGCATTCCCACGTTGAATGGCCAAATAAATTATTTGTGCGAGGCAAGAGCCAGCCCTCTTGTCACCAGTGGCGTCGATTGGGTGTTATTTTTATGAAAAAGGGTCCCCATGGCCCTAAAGCAGGGGTTCCCAAAGTGGGCGATAACGCCCCCTTGTGGGCGCTGCAGGCCTAAAGGGAGGCCGTAAGAGACACAGAAAAAAAATGGGGGCGCCAAATCAGACACACTTTCTAATTTTAATAGTTATTATTATTCCTAGATAGGTCATTTTCGTAGATAATAGACCGCGGGCAATCATGTTTAAACAAGTTTTTGTTAAATAACCCAATTAGTGCATGTTTAATCTCCAATGTAATTCCAATAATAATAATAATATAATAATAATAAAATAATAATATAATAATAATATAATATATAATATTTTGTAATTTGTAATCTCCATTGTATAGCTCACAATAATTAATTTACTTTGAAGTTATACTCCTAGAGGTTTTTAAGTAGGTGAAAAAATGGGGCCGCTAAAAATAATTATGGGGGCGCAAAAAAATAATTAATTCACAAAGTGGGCAGTAGACAAAATAAGTTTGGGAACCCCTGCCCTAAAGTCTCATTTCGCCGAAGTAGCCATCGGAGAGGAGTTCATATTTACGCTGATTAGCGTATCCTGCTGCCTTTGTTCCAAAAGCCTTATTCGTGGCCTTGATGTTTGTCCCACTGAGGTGAGAGGAGGCCAAAACGCAAGTGGCGTCCCACACAAGGGCCCTCCTCCGCTCCCAAGGGGGGCCAACGTCGGGTCTTTTGCCATCATCACGGGCTAGCCCCAGGTTGATAGTGTCAAGGACTCGTCAAAACTGCCAGCACTCTTTTGACAGGAGAAGCCATGGGTCCCATACATAACGACGTCGCTGCCACATGAACAATGATGGGGCTCACATATAGGGGCACAGAGTCTTAGCCCCAACGCTACCAGATCCTATTATCGAGCAGTGTTCCGATGGATTTCGATGGACTGGCATTGAGCCAGATATTAATTAGCATGCTGAATAAATTAACTTCAATCCATACTAAATGTGTTTCGAATCGAGCAAGAATTTTATGGTCTCTTAAAATAGATATTATTTACATAGGTGTTATTTTTTGTATAAATTACCTTTATGTTGAAAGGGTAATCAAACTGAAACAAGTAGGTATGTACATATACCAACAAAATTATAAAATATAAAAAGACCGTTGCAAACGATCTTTTAGCTCATCTAATTGGATCAATTAATATGTAATTTAATTTACAATCAACATTGAATCATAATTATTGTATGAGATGGTTTCTTATCCTAGGTTAGCCACTCGAAACATTGAAGAAATAATCAAGTAATAACTTGTAGTATTATTTATTCTGTGGTAATGATATGCCCATTCTTACAATACACAGTCACTGACTATGTAGTTAAACGCAAATATAAATTGAATTAAATAAAGTATGTCACCAATTAGGATAGGTCAATATTATAAATGTCATTTCGGTTAGGATAAATAATTTAGTTTATTATTCAAATGGATCATACTCTGTGGCTGTGGCATACACTGTTAAACCTCTCTGAGAAAACCCTCAGCATGCTGTTGGAGCTGGCCCGGACCCTGCACACGAGGGACTTGCACCGCTTACGCAAGGTGGTTTAGAAGCAGTCCACACGTGCCTCGGCAAACATCCCCGATGAGCTACGGAACCGGGGCAGCCCACCTAGGGCTAATCCGGTTGCAAGTGATAAATAAAAAAATCCGGTCATTGGCCGAAAATAAAACTCCGTAGATTATACCTACGTTTTATTATCATTTATTGTAATATTATTTTTACATTTAGTACTTATATTTCTGTTCACTAGCAACAGGTTTCAAATTTTTTTTTTGTGAAATTTCATTGTAAAATTCTTCACATGTGAGTAGTGTGAGTAGTATTGCTCTTATTGAATCAACTTACAATCTGTACCTCTGCTTCGTCCACTGTGAAGTCATAAGTGAAAAAATCCTATTATTTATTGACATGATTATCCAGATTTATCCGGTCTGACGGTAGCCCTAGCCCCACCAGACTGTCCGAGCCTGTCCAGTCGGACCGTGGTGAGCCAGGCCGCGGCCGACTGCACGCGTAGCGCGTTGTTCTGTTTTTGCGTGTGTTAAGAAGCTATCTTTACAGCGATTGAAACGGTCTTTAGATAGATTAAAAATTTCATTTGTATTTATTAAATTTTATAATAAACCTGCTTGTACAGTTGTATTATTGTTTATATAAATATAACTATAGATAGTTTAAAAGTTTATAGAACATTAAAAGTATTTTTAGTCACTAATATGTGATTCATGCGCTAATTAGGTTTTTACGTTTTAGAATTAATGGCGACACCGAATGAATTTACATAACTTAAATATTTTATATAAATTATTGTACCCATACACATTTGCGCAAATTTCTAAGACTTGTGTGACCACTGGTAGCACAACACCCAGACCCTGAACTAATATTTGCAGATCATGCAAACATTTATTCTGCAGCGGGAATCGAACCCACAACCACTTGCGTCTCAGCTGGCTACTCGCCCGCCGTGCCACAGAGGTCATCAGTTACGGAGAGGGCACTGACTTCTATAACACAGTTTGTATCGAAACTAAATAGA
This sequence comes from Operophtera brumata, assembly GCA_932527175.1. Taxonomy (NCBI): domain Eukaryota; kingdom Metazoa; phylum Arthropoda; class Insecta; order Lepidoptera; family Geometridae; genus Operophtera; species Operophtera brumata. The sequence goes on from OW052239.1 coordinate 20,503,763, forward strand.
CTATATAAACAACATCTTAACTTTTCTTATCCCTATAATTAATTTCTGAAATAAATTAGTATTGCCATTCAGCGTGGCAATGCAGCCAGCATCTTAGGGACGCTTCCGTCTGGTAGTGATTTGGATCAGTTGAGCTACCTTTAGATCGCTTGCAGCGGTCTTCAGGTGGCACAACTGTTTCATATGTATTTTGTATATACCTTGTATTATTCTTTCTGAAATAAATTATAATGTAATTTTATTAGTTTTTATGTAAACCACAGAAACGGACAAAAAGAAAAAGAGGATAGATGCTCTCGAGATGTGGTGTTGGAGAAGAATGCTTGGGGTTTCGTGGACTGCGTTTCCTACCAATCAGTCCATACTTCAAGAACTCGACATCAAGCAGCGACTATCAGCTACTGTGCAATCTCGCATCCTCACTTTCTTCGGACACGTGTCGCGACGCGGAGAGTTGTCCATTGAACGCCTTGTTGTACAGGGTAGAATTGAGGGCACATGAGCACTGGGCGATTGCCCATGAGACGGACTGACGAGTGCGAAGGATTGTAAAGCAAGCCACATACGCCTGAAGCCCACCACACCACCCAGAGACATAAAGATGAAATGTCTCATGTGCCTGCTATTTCACCGGCACCCATACCCTTCAAACAGGAACACGCAACGTCAGCACTAGTGATTTGCGGTAGAAATAGGTATGGAGGTAGTACTTCCTCGGAAAAACTCTTCTATTCTCTCTGCAGAGCAAACTCAAATAAATAAATAATGCTGGACAGTTCACACAACGTTATGTAGTCCCAAGCTAAGCAGAGCTTGTGTTATGGGTACTAGATAACTGATATACATAATACAATACATTACATAGTTTATTTTATTTTATTATACATAGAAAATACTCAGAACAAATATCTGCGATCATACAAATATTTGTTCTGAGGCGGGAATCGAACCCGCAACCTCCTGCGTTGCAGGCCAACCTTCGCCCGCCGTACCACTGAGGTCGTCATATGTGCCAAATAATTATGTGATCATATTTTATATATTTATATTTTATATTATTTTCATATATATTTTTTGTAAGTATACCAAATGCCGATGCTGTCAAATAGCCGATATGTGCATGCCAAACAAACAAATTACATACCTACTTGACCCCAGGTCCAAATAAATTGCCATTGATTAGAAGCTTATCCCAAAGAGGCTGAACGTTCGATTAGTAGTCAAGGCACAACACAAGATTCAATTGCCACAATTGCTCTATTTATTTGTTTGGATTATTGATTATTAACCTATCGTTATTGAAGTCAGACAGTAGTAAATTAATTCGGCGTGATGTTATCTTGCGCGGTGTTTACATACTTTAGAAATATATCATTTTTCACTAAAAGCGGGATATTTCGGGATAGTTCTACACAATTGCATGCGCCATGAACACGGGAGAACTTAAGTTTTTGCGAGTGGATGTTATGAACAGCCATATCTACCATCCTCTTTCTGACTCTTTTACTAGGAACGATACATCACATCGGTTTCACAGTCACACTTTAACCCCATCTCAATACACCATACTAACGGTATCCAGACGCGTAGCCGGTACCACACTTCTTCGAGTCCTACACATTCTCACCAAAGGATTCCGGACTACAGATAAACAAGACTTTTTTTTTCTTAACTTATATTGTCCCATTGCTGGGCAAAGGTGTACCCAAAATTCTTCTACTTGTCCTTGTCTTCGGCAGTCACCCACCAACTCCTTTTCAAAATTTACAAGATCGTCCCGCCATCGCTTTCTCGGCCGACCCCGAGGTCGCCGTCCTTCAGGTATCCAGGGTGTGCTGATGTTCGCCCACCTGTTGGGAAGCATTCGACTGACGTGCCCCGCCCAATCCCATTTGAGCCTGGCAGTTTTGTCACCTATGTCAGCAATACCAGTAGGGAATGCAGCGTGGTATTCCTAATATGGTCGGTTCTCTTATAACCCAAACTGCTACGTTCCATTTGCCCTCTAACAAATCTTGAGTCCGAAATTTAATGAAAACTATCTTATTGAAATTTCTGTGTTTGGTAATCTCACTTCCCTCTTGCACCAGCGGTGCAAGTACGTAGGACTCGATAGGCCTCGATTAGATAAATTTGACAGTTATTCTCGAAAAAAATTGTTTTTTACCGAATCGAATCGATGTCGAAAGTACTTTACCGTCGGTAAATAAACTCTAAAATTTTACCGAATTGGAAAATGCATGGACCAAACGTCATATTGGCAGTTGAAATCGATAGCGAATTCGATGGGATTGTCGGCCCAATCGAGTCAATAGGGCGCTTATTCGCTATGTACAGAACGCGGTCACGTTACGATATCGGCGTGGAATCATCGTTTAATCGTATTCTGTACGCCAATGTCAGATTTCATAAACGCGACGAGGCGCGTTACAAGCGTGTTACGAACTGCCGAAATAACATTCTCAATCTTCCACGTTTTGTAAAACATGGACGAAACGCGGTTTAGTTTTTTCATAAAAAAAGGTAAGTAATAACAATAAGCACCAAATTTGTGTTGTAATATCATATTTAATACTGTATCTCTACAATAAATATAGTACCTATGGACTATGACCATTAGTTTGGGTTGGGGTTAATTTGCTGTCATTGCTTAATGACAAAAAAAAACTCATTTTTTAGCGCAAATATCTCTAATTTGCTGCAAATCCCCTGGACAGACCGTAGAACGAACGTGTCAATACTCAAGGAACTCATAAATCATAAATCATTTCTTGCTTATGAATCTAGGTAAAATACAATTGCATTAGATGTTAGGTTGTTAGGTATAGGTATCACTAGATTCTAGTACTATTTTTTTTTTGCTTTCTACTCGAGATAACTACTAGGCTTTCCTCCATCTGCCTCCTGCGAATCCATGAGTATTTTGCTCATATAGTACGGAAAGGCAGTGACAACTTAGGGAAGCTCATTATCACTGGCAAAATCTAGGGAAAGAGGCGACAAGGCCGTAGCCCTTTACGTTGGTCGATTCAAAACTCCACGAAGCCGTGCAGCTCGCTAGCGACAGATCTCATTGGCGCAACATCGATCCAGAAAAAAAAGCAGAAAAAGATCCATGGAGGGGGTCACGACCCTCAGCATTGAGGAATATGACGCGAGGAGGATCTCTAATTTAATTCCTAATAATAAGCCGAACAGTTAATTCAGGGCATTCACAATATTCACAACTTCCTCTATGCAGCGACTATAGAAGAAAATACTACGTATGCAGCGATATCGAGTCTGCTGGCTGAGCGCACAGAGTACGTTATATATTGGCTGAGTGCAGAGTACATTATATGTTGGCGCTAAGCAATCCTAATTTGATGATGTACTAAGATTAGTTCAGAAACTATTCGTGTGTGATTTGATTTTTCTCACTTATATATCTTTTTCCTCTAATTTTTTATATAAAATTATATTTGTATTAGATATCAATCAATCAATCAATCAATACTTTTATTTCAGGCTTAATAGAAAATGTACTAAGCCCATAGCAATAAATACCTTAAAACTAACATACATATATAAAATACTTTATTTTAGTGCACACGATTAGACGGCGACGTATGACTCAACTCCGCAGTGTCTCGTTTCAAGCGTCCGAAGAACCTCCTGAACTGATATGGTTGAGCAATTCTATAATTCAAAATATACATACTTATGTTGAAGATTAGACACAAAAAATTTAAGTTGATTAAACCAATAATTTTCCGAAAGGAACGGATGTATGATTTCGAAACACGTGAAATTAAGTAAAGTCAAAGTATTTTGCTGGTGTAAATGTTAAAAAGATAACGCCCTAAGATAACCCTATAGAATACAGATCGAGAAAACGAAACATGTGGCATAGACAACCTATCTTATATCATACGGCATACAATTTTTCAATTTCTTAACGTGCTGTATTTACAAACCACGTTTGCGTTTAGAACATTTTATGACGTCACACGTTATTGGCAAGGAATCTCTTAGGTCATAGCGAATAACCACCCTATCGCTTGTCAAATGACAACTCTGACGTCAATAGACAAAAACATTTAAGGCGCTATAGGTTCACTAAGTTTCAATGAACATTTTTGTATGAGGCGAAGAAGGCGAGCTCACGCTCTGATACCGTGTTTTTGTGTATAAAATAAAACTGGCCAAGTGCGAGTCGGACTCGCGCATCGAGGGTACCGCACAAACCTGTAAATATACAGGGTGGCACATTTAGATCGGTCAGTATGGGAAAGTCTGAAACTATACGACATACGAAGATCTCTTCTTAGGAACCATGTCATCGATTTTAGTAACAAGAAAAACTGCATTCATACATTTAAAAAAACTTGTACTCAGCAAGGGAATCGAACACGGACGTTTTGAAAAATAAAACTAACACTATTTATTAGATATCGATTGTGTATGTCCTCAGTAAATGTTAATATGAAACATGATGTCTATAACGAATAAAATGCATTGTTTTCGTATCCTTTAATTTAATTTAGTAAGTTTTCGAAATTACCACCATTTTTTTAATCCCCCAACGCAAAAACGACTGTGTGTTATAAGTTTGACGTGTCTGTGCGTGTGTGTGTGTGCGTGGGTGTGTTTGTGTGTATGTGTCTGTCTGTGGCATCGTAGCTCTCGAACGGATGCACCGATTTCTTTTTTTGTTTGTTTGAAAGGTGATTTTGTCGGGAGTGTTCTTTGCTATGTTTTATCAAAATCGGTTCAGCAGTTTCATTGCGTTGAGGGTTTTTTTAATTTCTACAAAATTAATAACTTGTTAAATACAATATTCAACACGTGTAGGTAGCGATCTTACTATTGTGTTTTGTATCTTCAGGTGGTGAATTTGCGTCAAAATTGACTCTGGCTGCTTTTAGGACTTCAATGGTGTCGTAGCTTATTTTGTACACTTAACGTAACGTGATATCGGGGTACTCAGCGAGCAGCTGCTCGAAACGTTAGTTCCCACAGGTAATTACCACGATATGGCTAGTGAATGGTGTCCTCCGTATATCTACCTCTATCCCTTCTATTAAAATTACAGCCACTACTCGAGTCACCCGAAAGAGACGAATAAAATCTTCTTCTGGAAGTTCCAGAGGACAGTTTGTGTCTCTGAGACGCCGCTTCCGAATACGCATCACATTGTGATGCTGTTGCCGTTCTTCCTCAACACCCAGCAATAAAATTATAAGTCCTAAATCCATTTTTGGTACTGATCGATAGCTTATCGGGCTTATTAGAGGTGTCGGTAAATAGATGAGCTCGACAGCGAAAATTAGCGATCTCAACTGTCAAATTTCCGTGACGTGCTTGCATTTTTTTTAATTTTTTGGCGTCGGTCATTATATTCATTCTTCCAACGGTTAAGGTGAAGTCACGTACTTGCGACATCGACTCAAAATTATCCTTGTGGTTTCAATGAATATAATATGAATATATGAATTCAATTAAATACTTTTGACTTTATTCAATTCGATATAAACTGATTTCATCGAGAATAACTCGATAATTCTTAATAGAGTTCTTTGGCTTGGTAGCGAAACTCATTGGTTACCAGCCGTTTTGATAAAATAAAAAGGTGAACTGTCAGTCTGTAAAATACGTATCAAAGACTATACTATCTATTAACAGGAAAATATATTCCATGGTTATTGTTTTTCAGAGGATGTAAGAAAAAAATGTAAGAAGAAAATTAGAAGAGGATATTTTTAATAGTATAATCCGTTTGAGAAGTAGACTACCAGAGGCATACAGAAATTAGTAGATATTAATATACTTTTTTTTATTAAATATTAATTTATAAAATTTATTTAGAGAAAGAATAATAGTTGTGTTATTCTTTCTGTAAATAAAATATAACTAGGTTTTTTTTAACATTTATAGTCTTTTGTTTGACCACGATCTCACACGGTAAGTGACGATGTGGCCGAAGATGGAGCACAAAGGTCTAGAAGGCACCTATTCACTCATATATTCTCTTGGATAGACCCAGATTATAGTTTTCAGGAAATACAGACGACGTTAGTGTATTCCACTCCTTAGCAGTTCGCATAAAAGTAGAACTTAAACGTTTTGTGCGAATAGAAGGTATAAAAAAAAACAAACAACACAAATAACAAACAAAGAACAAATACACAACAAATAAAGAATTTTTCTTTCTTTTCTTTCTTTCTTTCTTTCTTTTTATATATACTAATGAGGTAAGGATGGTACTGAGCCGTACGCCTGCTCGTCCTATGATGAAAAGGAGATGGTGGGATCAGATTGTGCAGTTCCGGGGAGCATTCCCCGAAATGTAACCTCGAAGATGAACCTGAACTTGAACTTGAAAGCTCTACGTTCCATCGAGTCCAAGGTAGCAAGCTGGTGTGTACAAAATTAAAAATTGTGCTATCTGAATACCGCTGTTAACGATCTAAAGGTAGCTCAACTGATCCAAATCATAACTCAGAAGGACTACGTATATTTTTAAAATTTCAAAAAAGGACAACAATTTTTTTTTCAATGGTTAGTACAACGCTTTAGAAAGATGGCATATATGGCAATATTGGTAAATACTGAAAGTTTATCCGAAATAAACCCTAAAACATTGTTTACAATGCTAAAAATCGATGAAACAAAGGATATTTCTAAATACCCCACTACAACTTCCCACTAAGCAGATCCACGTGTCCCGCGTCTACTACGACGTGAAGGCCGCAGAGGTGGTGCGTACATCAGGAAGAAAGCCGGAGTGGGATTGAGGGTCATGAAGTTGGACTTTCTTGTGAGCTTTAGCTCATTTATGGTGAGGGTCCCTACGGAAAATGTGAAGACTTACTTGAGCACTGACTTCTGGCAGAAAGGGGTGAAGTTCCGGCGATTCAAGGGCCGCCTGTCACGTGATCCCCCGGGCCGCGACGCGTCGGCGATCACACGTGTGTTAGATTAAGTTATAAAGTGTTTTTATGTGTATATTAGTTTCTAATGTATTTATGTTGATATGGGCTTACTGTTTAGGTTTAGTGCATTTCTCAGTAAGCCTAAAATAAAGCTATGTTTTTAATTTTGAATTTGAATTAAAACCTATATCGGGCATTAGTCGTGCCACAGAAATCCCACCTTAAATCCTTATCGAAGCAACTTACGTACTTCCAAATTCGTTAACAAGATCGATAACAATCGAAACCTTCGCGATCTCGATGTCGTATCGATACAAAGTTCATACTTGCAGTGCAGTTTTGGAATGGTATGTCGCTATATAAAAATATTAATATAAAAATACAAAAAGCCTTTATTTATACTAAAATAATATACATTGAAAAAAACTACATAAAAATTAAAATTAAATATGTACTTGCTATATTTCATTTCTGTCTTTCTGTTATCGTTATTTTTTTTCCATGTTTCCTATAAGTTGCTATACTTTAGGTAAACTTTTACTGTACATTTCTCATGTAACCTGAAATAAATATATTATATAATATTATATTGATATTACATAACTATCAAAAACTTCTTTATTTTACTAAGCTTTTGACTATTAAATACAGTAAAATATAGTTTTTTATTTTGTGAACGTTTTAGGTAAATATATAAATGAAATGTGATATTCTTTAAACTGTTACCTACTATTTGCAGAGCCAAGTGACCACTCGAAAATGTGACCTTTTGGAAACGAAGTATTATTATACAATGTATGGACCAACTGAATAATAAATTAATTAATTACGAATATGACATAACGACTACACAGACGAGCTTTTCATTAAAAAAAACTATTCGGACAAGTTAAAGACAGTCTAAGGCACAGAGGGTTTCGCCATAGGAAATTAACAGAATGCTGATTTTATGAAAAATATTGATCTAAATTGGGCCGGACGAAGGAGTATAATTTGCAATTATTCAGCCTTCAATTTTAAGGCGCTATCAATTCACGAAATGCCTGTAATGAGCTCTAGAATGTTTTAGTTTATGCTATAAGTTTACTATTTTCCAAGTAGAAAAAATATATATGGTATTCTTAAGCTTTTTATCTAGTGAAATAATAAGTTTTATCTACGCTCAAATCGAAAAATTTGAATTACGAATTCAAAGACGGTTCTACACAGACGCACTTTATAGACGCATATACATAAAATTAAGAACAAAACTCATTATAGTACCGCCAACTGTATCATAAAACTCATTATAATACCGCTATCTTTTTTTTTATTATTTATTAAACTAGTCTATGGTTATAGCCTGAATATGAAAAAAAGGTGCACGCATGCGCAGTTCGAACTGTGAAAAAATGGCGCACGCATGCGTAGTTTGAACTTAATTTCCCGCGCTTCCCATACATTTTTTTGATGTAACCTACCTACTTTGTTTAATTTCAGTTTTTCCTATGAGTGAAGATAAAGTAGTGTATGAAACTGCATATAACTTAGGTATTAAAACACTCGAGTCAACCTATTATCGCATGAGGCGAATAATAAACAAACTCTCGTATATGACAGTTGCATAAACTACTATTAATTACTTCACTCTGGGTGTAAGTTATAAGTTTAACGTGGGTATAAGTTTGACGTGGCTGTGTGTGTGTGTGTGTGTCTGTCTGTAGCATCGTAGCTCCCGAACGGATGAATCAATTTCGTTTTTTTTTTGTTTGAAAGTGAATTTGTCGGGAGTGTTCTTAGCTATGTTTGATCAAAATCGGTTCAGCCGTTTCATTGCCTGGTTTTTTTTTTAATTTTACAAAATTAATTGCTTGTTACCTAATTATTTACAGAGCGCCAAATTTAAAGTCGATATCCAATGGGGGATGCTAACCAGATACGCACGGATACTGGAAGTCGCCAATCTCACTTGGTAATAGATAACAGATAATTATCTCTTATCAGTTTATTTTTTACTATTCATGTAACGGAACTCTAACAATCAACAGAAAGCTCATTTACATCCAAACATTTTAAACACTTAAATTACAGTTTATTATAATAAGATCTCCAATAGTCTTTCGTTTGCTTTGTAAATTAAATATAATAAGTAGCAGTCTTTATATATTTGCATAGTCAAATTATTTGAAAAGACACTGCACCGCGCTATAATAAATTTTGATTTGTGAATCATTAATGCTACAGAATTATGTGCTCTAGGTAAATATAATACATATATATAGGCATTATACATACCTATATTTTATGTTTAAAGTAATACTAATACATTTTTTTTAATGCCAAGACTCTCCACAACCGCGAGGTGTGCAATCTCAGGGAGTACTTCCTCTTTGCCGAGTACGGGATGCATCACGAATAATCACGATGTCGTTGCAGTTGATAGGAACTTTACCCCGCTCTCCTTAGCAAAAGAGAACTGGCGTAAACCATCAGCCCTGAGCACTCAGGAACGCAAGACCGTATGGGAGAGCAAGGAACTGCACGGGCGGTTTTACAAGGCCCTCACAGGGCCCGATGTAGATCTGCTCGCTTCAGTAAACTGGTTACGTTTCGGTGACCTCTTTGGGGAAACCGAGGGTTTTGTCTGTGCGATTATGGATGAGGTCATCAAGACGAACAACTATCGAAAGTACATCATGAAGGATGGGACGGTTGATATCTGTAGAGCATGTCACCGTCCCGGAGAATCCCTCAGGCATGTGCTTTCGGGTTGTTCGCATCTTGCTAACTCTGAGTATCTGCACAGACACAACCAAGTAGCCAGGATCATTCACCAGCAACTTGCCCTCCGATACGACCTTGTGGGACCTGAGGTGCCGTACTATAAGTACGTGCCTCAGCCGGTTCTTGAAAATGGCCGTGCCACGCTCTACTGGGACCGGTCTATCATCACGGGTAGGACTATTGTTGCCAATAAGCCTGATATCGTGCTGGTAGACCGGTCGGAACGCCGGGCGATACTTGTTGATGTCACTATCCCGCATGATGCTAATCTCGTGTAGGCCGAGAAAGACAAGTTAAGCAAGTACCTTGACTTGGCTCACGAGATTACCGCCATGTGGGATGTGGATTCAACGATTATCGTCCCGATAGTCGTTTCAGTGAATGGACTGATTGCGAAGAGCTTCGACCAGTACCTTAAGAAGCTCTCGCTAAATAGTTGGATCAAGGGTCAGATTCAGAAGGCGGTACTCCTGGACTCGGCACGTATAGTCAGGAGGTTCCTCTCTCTGCAGCCCTAGCCCCCGACCGTTTGGGCCTCGCTCCGCGGTCGGTGGTTCCCCGTTTTGATTTATATTTTTTACTACAATGTTTTTTACTATTTATTTTTTGTAGATAGTATTCCTTTATAGTGAAAAATATATTTTTTACGAGATTTTTAATAAATGAGTGGTATAATAATAATAATAAATATTGCTGGACAGTTCACACAACATTATCTAGCCCCAAGCTAAGCAGAGCTTGTGTTATGGGTACTAGATAACTGATAAACTTAACACAATATATTATACTAGATGACCCGCGCGCGACTTCGTCCGCACGTAGTTTGAAAACATCCCCGAAGCGGCGTGCAGACAACAACTTAAACATCAACAACCACCTCGTGAAACGACTTTTGAAACAACACCACACTCAAGTTTTTTAATTTAGGGGCACATTTTACCCTTTATTTCCTGAAAATATTTTAATCTTAACAACGACACTGTGAAACGACCTTTGAAACGACACCGAAAAAAGTTTTTAAATTTAGGGGTCCCATTTAACCTTGAGGTCCTGAAAATATTTGAATCTCAACAACGACACCGTGAAACGACCTTTGAAACGACAACATACTCAAGTTATTAAATTTAGGAGTCCCATTTTACCCTTGAGCTTCTGAAAATATTTTAATCTTAAAAACGACACCGTGAAATGACCTTTGAAATAACACCATACTCAAGTTTTTCAATTTAGCGGTCCCATTTTAACCCTGAGGTCCTTAAAATATTTTGATCACAACAATGAAACCGTGAAACGACCTTTGAAACGACACCATACTCAAGTTTTTTTTATTTGGGGGTCTCATTTTAAGCCTGAGGTCCTGAAAATATTTTGATTTCAACATCGACACCGTTAAACGACTTTTGAAACGACACTATGCTCAAGTTTTTCAATTTATGGGTCCCATTTAAACCTTGAGGTCCTGAATATATTTTGATCTCAATGACTACACTGTGAAACTAACTCAAAATACGCTGAAAGCTGGCTAAAACGTAAAGTGTTTTTATTTACAAAGAAAACGTTCCCGTGCCTTAGATTAGCAAAATTACAGGTACTGCTGAAACATATTTTTGCTATTTTTATATAAGGAATCTACCTGAAATTTTTCAAGTATCTACTACCAACGGTTTCCAAAATATGAAGCATTTTAGTCTTACATTAAAAGCCGTTTTGGACGCCTTACAGGGTGAATTTTCCAAAATCCTTCCTTAGTACACCCCTACACCCAAAAAGCAATACATCCTCCAAATTTCATGTATCTAGGTCCAAGCTGTTTAAGCTGTGCGCTGCAAAACGCAAAGTGTATACATTAAAAGCCCTTTTTGGACCCCTGAGGGAGCTAATTTTCCAAATTCCTTTTTTAGTACACCTTTACACCCTAAAAGGACAGCACCCTCCAAATTTCAAGTCTACGACCAGGGGACGTAAAAACGCTGTGCTGTGCTGTGCGTTGTAAAAACTAAAGTTTTTTTTATTTTTTTTCAATCAAAACGTTCCCTGCCGTTTTTCAGGATAATTTAAGGCATCGCTGAACACGTGTTTGTTAATTGTATTTGAGGAATCTCCTTGTAAAATTTCATGGTTCTACTACTAACGGTTTCCGAAATACAGAGCATTTTTGTTTTACGTTAGAACCCCATTTTGAACCCCTTACCATGCGAATTTTCAAAATTCCTTTCTTAGTACAACCCTACGCATCGAGACGAACACACTCTCCAAATTTCAAGTCTCTACAACCAGCGGTTTAGGCTGTGCGTTGGACCTCGGTCAGTCAGTCAGTCAGTCAGTCAGTCAGGACATTGCCTTTTATATATTAGATAGATAGATATTTTTTATTATGCATATAAAATACCCAGAACACCCTACAGCAAAACCCTCGGTTGTTGTATTGATTTTATTTATCAAATTTGTTACCCAATAATATTCTCCATTTTAAGAAACAATCGAATCTAGCCAAAAGTTTGACGTAACTTTGTTTTTTTTTTCTATCAAGAAGATATTGTCTTATCGTGTTTCTGGTAGGTACAGTGATCCCTCGCAGTTATAATTTAGTATCCATGCATATTTATAATTTGAATATGGTACTTGTATAGTCAGTCAGAAAACAAATCTAAGATGGTAACTTTGCGTTATACCGCACCGTAAAAGCCTCTAGACAACCTGTATAATAATAATTACTCGTATAAGAGTTTCCAAGCAATTTCGTATTACTTTCGCGGCTTCGGGTCGCGGAGTTAGAAGGCACGTGGTGGAATATTTTCCAGCACACATTCAAACACGTGATGCCCGATATTTCAATCGATAGGTAGGACTAGGTAGGTAGGTTAGGTTATATAAGTAGCTTCTTTTGTACGTATTAGCACAGTTTTACAATTTAAAACTGTGGTATTAGGTACTCGTATTTTCTTCGTAGGTATCGTATTGGTCCGAGAAAAAACAGAATCAGAGACACCTCGACTCGACAACGCAAGGGAGCTCATCCACACATCATCGACACGTGGGTATCACGTACCGCTCGCTTTACGAGATCTTTTCTCCCCCATTACGTGCAAGTTGTAGAATGGGCTCCCTTCTGAGGTGTTTCCGCAAAACAATAACATGAGCTGCTTAAAAAAAAAGGTCCTTCAGGGCAGGCAACCCATAGGTGTTGTCCCCTGGTGTTGCAGATGTCAATAGGTGACGGTAACCGCTTATCAAGCCATTACATAAAATAAAAAATAAAATAAAAAAAGACCTGATTCAATCCGTCGCTCAAAAAAACCTATGAAATATGCTCGCGTCGACTACATTTATTTCGGGCCATCCAATCCCGATTTTTACCCGGAAACACCCGGGTCAAGCTCCGGTTTCTCCGGCGACCCGGTCTGTTATTTTTCGGTACAAGTGAGTGGGCCTGTCAATATCGTATGTAGTTGTATGAAGCTGACCACATTTCTGTGAACTCTTCCGGAATGCGTTTAAGAAAATTTCCAGACCTGCAGAAAAATTGTACGCAGTGACATAGCGATTAATTTTTTAGCGATTTTTTCACCATTATCCCCTTATGGATTTAATTTTTTTTTCAAAAAATTGCGAAGTTCGAAAAAAATTATAAACTTTGAAAGGCTTAAATCTCAGAAACTATTGGGTCTACAGATACAATTCTAGTATCATATTGTAGAAAATTTAGTCTTCTTTAAAAACGTCCTTAGAAAGTTTTCTCAAACACTAGTCCTTTAGGGTTATAATCGCCAAAACCAGTTTTTTTTTTTTTCGATTTTTGACAAGGTTGCGTTCGGCGCTCGAGGTCAAAAACTTGGATTATTCATCAGGCCAACATCATAAACAAGTCTGCAAAAAATCAGAACTACCGGATTTGACGCATACTACCCCATACTTTCAGTCGACAAAGTTACTGGACTAATATCGTTTTCGTATAAAAAGCACGTACAAAGTACCTAGTGATTAGTTAGCGCAAGTGTATGTGCGGCCGACTGAGTAAATTTTTCTCCGGATTCAACCGGAGCGCGTGTAGTCGATTGCATGCCAAAACCGGTTTTTTCTCAGGCCTGGTAGATTCCGGATTCAGGAAGGGTCCGAGCCTGAATCAATACAGTATTTTGAAACCCTTTCAACAGAAACCCCTACCCCTACCCCGACTAAAATAAGGGGTGTTATAAGTTAAGTCATAGTGAGGCCATAAAGTGTCTGTATGTATGTACATAGTGTAGGTACTCACTGTGGCCAGCATTGCGTTGAATATCGCGCTCCAGGCGAGTGCGCACGCCAGCGAACTCGTGGCGAGCAGAGCTCCGCTGCCGGTCCACAGCCACCGCCAGCGCGGCGCGTGACCTCGCATTGTGAAGCCACACCTCGTCTCTGACAACACAACCTGCGAGAACACATTCCATTAATCTACTAGCTGAATACCTGGGCTTCGCTATGGTGAAACCCAAATGATGGGGTAGTTCGTCCAGAGATGGGTCAGTAAAAGGAAATCCTAAACGGTAAGAGAACTGGAATGGCTCGGTAGAGCCCGATAGCACTCCACCTATGTTCCTCAAAAACGCTAAAAAGCTTTTGTGTGGTCCACTCTGTCTTATCTTGAACCTAGCATTGGAGACAGGAGTATACCTTTCACAATGGAAACTTTCTAGGGTTACTCCGTTATCTAAAGGCACTAATATAATAAGTGAAATTACAGGCACATGAGACTTTTCATCTTTATGTCTCAGCGTGGCGGGCGCGGTGCAATGCCACATAGGGCGCGTCCTTGGTTGACGTGACCTATGTGATAATGCACTGTTCATAGGCAGAGGTTACAGCGTAACATCAGGTGGTCAGCTTAACTCTGCTAGTTCAGTCTATAAGTAGTTAAAATACAAAAACCTCGGTTGAGGAATATCACCCCATTGCAATTTTGTCATCGGCAGCAAAAATATTCGAAAGCATACAATACAATACAAACGAATATAATGTACCTAATTTTATACTCTTACACAGGTACAAACTTATCTGTAGAATGAAATGTATGTAGTTTTCTATCATCTACATATATTTCATTCTACAGTTATGTAAGTTTTTTTTTTATATTTCTTCAATGAGTGAACAAGCAGACGACCCATCTGATGTTAAGCGGTAACCTCTACCTATGAATAGTGCATTACCTTATAGGACGCGCCCTATGTGGCATTGCAATGCGCACCACCCTGAGACATAAAGATGAAAAGTCTCATGTGCCTGTAATTTCACCGCCACCCTTACCCGTCAAACCGGAACACAGCAATGCGAGCACTACTGCTTTGCGGCAGAAATAGGTATGGTGGTAGTACTTCCCCGGACGAACTATTTCATAAAAAAGCTCTACTACTACTAAAAAAGTTATAAAAAGTTGGTGGATCTGTACTCAGTGTACGCTGCGACATCGCAAACGCTGCTGCAGCGCTGGTTTTACACGACGTGACGCCAGTGTATGAAGCAGCTGCACTGCGACACGCGACGTTGGCACTTTTTTCTCCCAACGTCCCCCAGTGGGGCCAGAGAGGTGGGGGACGCTGGGAATATACGGTTTTACACAGGTATGTACAAATGGGTAAAAAAGATGGGTCAGATCTTCATGCTACAAATCCATTTCTATTTCAAACCTTACAAGAATAGCCTTTATAGACCATTTCTGTTTCGAACCTTACAAGAATAGCCCTTATAGACCATTTCTGTTCCGAACCTTACAAGAATAGCCATTTCTGTTTCGAACCTTACAAGAATAGCCCTGATAGACCATTTCTGTTTCAAACATTACTTCTTTTACCTATTCATTTACTGCCTAGCAACAGGTATTGTAGACGGTAGAAAGATTTTGCATCCTTATTGCAATAATTATGTAACTGGTTATCAAATCAGGTTTTTAAAATTATGTACCTACCTACTCTACGTGAAGTCAGAACTGGTTGAGTCAGATAACCTAAAATATGGCCCCAAGGCTGACTAGAGCTAGTTTCTAAATACCTAGACTAATATTGTGTTAGAGTTGTGCAATATACAAAAAGAACGTATGTTTTTATATAAGGAAATGAACTTGTCCTTTTTTATGACTGCCTAAACGTGGGTTTAGGCAGTCATAAAAAAGTCTCATCACTCAAACAAAGTTCTGTAGTGGTACAGAACTTCGTTTGAGTGATGAGGGTTCCTATCGTTTTTTGTTGCCATTTGTTTTTGTTTAGGGTATTCGTAGATGATATTTACAATTAAAACATGTGTGTTAAGTCTCCTAGTTTTCGCGAATTCAACTTTTTCTAACTGAAGAAGTGTTGATGAACTGTAACGCGCAAAAACCACAAATAAATATGAATTTCGCGCCACAAGCGAGGGCATCCACCACTTTAGTTTCGAAATCAAAGACTCGCAGACCTACAGTTTGAATTATACTCTAATAGATATCATGTAACTAATATACAATACAGTGGCCTATCATGACACCAATTCAAGCCAATCTAGAATTATAACTATGACAGATAAAGGATATAATAATACTACGAGTTTGGAATATATAAAAAATAAAAAATAAACTCAGGAGGACCAAGACGTGTCTCAGAATTCTTTTTAACCTTTTTTGTTGACATAATAATGTATACCGTGAGATCTGTAATCTGTTCACTTGCCACTTTTTTGAAGTATAGAAAGATTAAACAGAATTTTTAAAAAAAATGTATGCCAGTACTATGTTTATGGTATTTACAAATCTAGCATATATAAATGATAAAATAATAAAGTAAAATTAATTTTAAAAGCCCAAACTATATTTTATTTTATAAAATGATGCTGAGTTTATAAAATAATTTAAAAAAAAAACAAGATAAATTGGTTATTTTTAAGTATAGCAAACGTAAATTGTGCTGTTTTATTTACTTTTGCTAATTTTCTTAATATCTTACTTCTGATTACCTGATTAATTAAATGAAATGTCAGCTCGTTGAAAAATGTACTTCATAATAGTGTCTTTTTACCGACTTGCAATCGAAGCCAGTTTAATAAAAGCATGTAAAAACTGAACTTTACCCCATTTTAATAATGGGGTTATTTAAAAATAACATCCACTTTATTACATTTCGTGTGACGTCACATAGTTGTGAATTCTTTGGTGCCAACCCTAACCCCAACCAAAACATGGCAAACTAGACATCACAATTATTTTTGGGGTCGGTGAGTTTGCCATATCGATTTAGAGCTTGTATTACAATAAAACAGCATTTTTTTACTAAAAGAACATTAGGTTAACGAACTATGAACGATTTACTTACGTGGACAATGTTTTTCCCGGTTAGATTTATAAAAGTTCCGGAACACTCACTTGTTCCTGATAGATTGGTCAGATCAATAAACATAACCCTCCTTTGGAAGTCGGGCAAAATTATATCGAACTCGTATCAACAACCCACAGCTACTGCTATTCTCGACTAGCTAGTACAGTTTTACCCAAAATATAAGTCCGATCGACTGTTTTCGTTTGCGCAGAAAAGCGCAAACTGGTATCTGACAGTAGCCGAACGTATAGCTGTATGTATAGCTCTGTCCCGCTGTATAGCTCTGTCCCGCTCACATCTAAAAGTCGACCGTCCGTGATTTTGCCGAGAAATCGGTTAACCAATAGCATCGCAAGATTTTAGCGCGCGATTGCTATTGGTAGAAAGAAGGTTCCCGCGCTATAGAAATTGGTCTACGGCGCAGGTACATCGGGGCGACTTATTTTGGATAAAACTTTACTTCATTCCTCTTGAACACTAAGTAATCAAAATAAATAGAGCTTACCTATTATTAATAACAATCAATAATATCGAGTGTTGTTTTTGTTTTGCGATAATATAAGCTGATACGGGTTATCAGTCAAACTGCTAATTGTCCATCTAATCGTCTTCATATAATACCTAGATTCTAGCACACACTCCATAGAGGACGTCGAGTCGAGTCGAGATAATGAAGCGCTACTTTTGACGACCTCTGTGGCGCAGCGGGCGAAGCTTGGCCTGCGACGCAGGAGGTTGCGGTTTCGATTCCCGCTTTTGAACAAATATTTGTGCGATCGCAGATATTTGTTCAGGGTGTTCTGGGTATTTTCTATGTATAATAAAAAATATCTATCTATGTAATATATTGTATTAAGTATATCAGTTGTCTAGTACCCATACGGTAATGCACGGTACACTTAATACGGTACGGTATGCTTAATACACAGCTGGATCAGTACGTCACTTTGCACGATAACCAGTTTGGGTTTCGACCTAAGCTGTCTACTGAGAGTGCGATTCTGTGTCTTAAGCATACCGTTCGATACTACACGGATCGTGGGACTCCGGTATACGCCTGCTTTCTTGACTTGTCTAAGGCTTTTGATCTGGTAGTATAATATTGGTACGAGCACTAGATCAACAGTGTGCGGTGGGGGGATGCAATGTCGGAACCTTATCAGCTGGAGTGTGGGGTGAGACAGGGGGGATTGACCTCACCCACCGTTTTTAACCTCTATCTGAATGCGCTGATCGAGGCGCTCAGCAGTCGCCATACCGGATGTCATATTGATGATGTTTGTGTTAACAATTTCAGTTATGCTGATGATATAGTGCTGCTGAATGCTTCGGTCTGCGGGTTGAGGGAGCTCGTGAAAACGTATGAGGAATACGCCTACGGTCACGGGCTGGTGTATAACCCCAAAAAAAGTCAGTACATGGTCTTTGAGGTAGGTACAAAACGATTGGAAAACATTCCTCCTGTTCGTCTGAATGGTGTGGACTTGGAGAGGGTGTACTCATTTCGGTACTTGGGTCACATAGTCACTACCAACCTCAAAGACAATGACGACATCGAGCGGGAGCGGAGGGCGTTGTCGGTGCGGGCGAATATGGTTGCCCGGAGGTTTGCACGTAGCTCAGAGGGGGTGAAGCTAAAATTGTTTCGAGCATACTGTACCTCTCTGTATACGTGCAGCTTGTGGGCGAAGTATACGCTCGCGACGTACAGCGCCATCCGCGTCCAGTACAACAATGCATTCAGAGCGGTGTTGGGGCTGCCCCGCTACTGCAGCGCATCGGGGATGTTTGCGGCGGCGCGGGTCGACTGTTTCCACGCCACTATGCGCAAGCGCGCCACGTCTCTGGTGCGCAGGTTGCGGGCCAGCTCCAACACCGCGCTGGCAATGATTGCTGCTAGGGTGGATTGTGCTTATACTAGGCACTGCTGCGAGCGACACCTGCCCAGCAATCCAATTAGTTTTTAAGGTTTTTATTGTTTATTGTTTTATTTATAATGTACCTTCCTTTATTAGTTTTGCTCGAAATAAATTTATTTATTATTTATTATTATAACACAAGCTCTGCTTAGCTTGGGGCTAGATAATATTTAGTGAACTGTCCAGCATTATTTATTTTATTTATTTATTTTACTTACAAAAGATACCTACACTTTTTAGAGTTCAGTACCTAAAGGAGTCAAACGGAACCCTACTGCTCTCGCTCATCCGTCTCCGTCCGTCTGTCTGTCCCACTTTTACTGGGGTCGAGCGGCTAACTCTTTGAGGCAATCTTCACCTTTACATTATATGTAGTATCTTACCGACTTAATGACCAAAAATTATTATGAAATTTTTGAGAGACCGACGATGTTTTTTTTATATTGAAGATATTTTTATTATTTACCTAAAAACCTGCCGTAGTTTTTCCACACAAGTAAAGCGTGACATGTAAATACCTTTTAGCTCCTTATTTCCAAGAGCGAAGTAAGTCTGACCGCGGTTGAGCGATCAATATCCAATATCATATTACTTTAGTACTAGTACAAAAGGCCTATGTCCGCTGAAGCTTAGCTTTCATTTGTTTCTAGCGCAGACTAGTCTAGAACCTATTCTAACATGACGACAAATGCGTTAAAGGTTTAGCGTTTATCTGAGTCAGTCCCTGAGGTATGGGAGCGGTACGGTAAGGGTGTTTTCGATACGTCAAAATGAAGCATGGCTTCAAGTCATCTGATAATTTGAGAGACGAAAACACCCCTCCCGTACCGCTCCCATACCTCAGGAACTGACTCATTTAAGCGTAGTAGTTGAGCTTTTTTGTGAAAGTCGAGTTCGTCCGAGGAAGTAGGAACAACTATTTCGCAAAGCAAGTGCTCACATTGCTGTATTCCGGTTTGAAGGGTATGGATGCCGGTGAAATTGCAGGAACATGAAACTTTTCAGCTTTATGTCTCAGGGTGGCGGGCTCAGTGCAATGCCACATAGGGCGCGTCCTAGTTAGACGTGACCTAATATGGGGTAATACATTGTTAAAGGCAGAGGTCACCGTTTAACATCAGGTGGACTTGTTCCGTTCCGTTGTTGCTTGTTCCATCATTCATTGATATAAAAAAACTCTTCGCTGCAGGCTGACAGGCTGGGTGCAGAAAAAAGAAGATACATACATACACAGACACACACCTTCTTCCCTGAAAGGGTAGGCAGAGCCTCAAATGGACCCCTTTTAACCGTGAGTTCCACCATCGTGCGAAACAGGCGTGACAAGTGGCGACCTCATCGCCGCCATTTCATCCCACGAATGACTCTGCTAACGCTTTAAATAGAAGTATACAAAAAGATAAGGATAATAAATAAAAAACCTCATAAAAATCGGTTATCATATCATCAGTTTAGCTACGATACGAAACAAAACAAAAAACACTGTAAAAATGTGTTTAGGGGGTATCATAATAAACTAAAGATTAAAGAGTCATTGACATTAAATTAATGAATTAATAAAAATAACGGGCAGTGTGTCCGATCCGTAGATATTTCGCATCCCTTGCATCCGTTGCATCAAAATGGCCACCACATAGAATTTATACATATATATTATGTAATTTCAACAGCCTTTAAATGTCCATGCTGAACGAGGCATTTCCCATAAACTCCGATGGGGGTTGTGCTACAATCACCACGCTTGGCAGCTGGATTGGTGATCGCAGTATTGGTGTTGAGTATACATACCTACTCAGGTGGATGCTGTTGCATAATTATCCTCCTCAAACTTAAACTTAAGTTCTTGAATGCTTCTTAGGTTATAGAATTGAAATACTTAACTTCTTAGGTTGCTTGACAGCTACCTAACGCTTTTGTGAAGTCATGCTTCAGTGGGCATGTGGCCTAACACGGGTAATACGAATAGAAACCTGACGAAGGTCAGGATATATTAGGTCATCTTGTAATCCTCAGGGAGGGTTGATCGGATTAAAATGACTCAAAATGTATTGTATGAACTGTATGTTTATTTTTAGCCTTAATAATTATGAATAAGTACGGTTTTGTAAGAAAAAGGTTTTGTGTAAATATTTTATGAAATGTACTTTCAGCTGATGAGTTAGGCATTGCGGCCTCCTCCGTACCGCACTCGAAGGCTGATGACGATGATAAAAGGTAACATCAGAACCACGTCCATGAAAATAAACAAAACACGAGTCAATGAGTTCCGCTGTCCACTTTCATCGTCCATCACCAGGTCAGCTCGATAAGCGGTCACTATCCTCATGTCATCGAAATGTCTCATGTCTCCTTTCATAAGTCAACGCTCCACCTGGCCGGGGGACTCCCCACACTCTATTTCTGCCGCAAAGCAGTAGTGCTCGCATTGCTGTGTTTCGGTTTGAAGGGTAAGGGTGCCGGTGAAATTACAGGCACATGAGACTTTTCATCTATGTCTCAGGGTGGCGGGCGCAGTGCAATGCCACATAGGGTGCGTCCTAGGTGGACGTGACCAACGAAGTAATGCACTGTTCATAGGCAGAGTTTACCGCTTAACATCAGGTGGGCCTCTTGCTTGTTCCGACACTCAAGTAGTATAAAAAAAAAAAAAAAAACACTACATTTGCCAAGATGCGGTCCCCACTCTTCTTCTTCTTCTTTTTTTTGGCGTGTTCAGCGGACCGGAAGTGGTGCCACAAGAGTTTGCCAATGACAGGTGATTAACTTGACATAAAACCAAAAAAGTGCTGGGAGTTTGAGGAAAGATAAGCGGTCCCCACACAAGAACACGACTAAATGGTTGTCAAACTCTTCTGACAGCCCAATGCCATTTCTGCAGCTTGTTGATCCGGTGCGCTATAACTCTACCAGAAACACGATATGACAATATTTTCTCGATAGAAAAAAAACCAAGTTACGTCTTTTTTTGGGCTAGATTCGATTGTTTATTAAAATAGTGCATATTATTGGGTAAAAAATAGATAAATAAATTTAATAGAACAAAGCCGAGGGTTTACTGTAGGGGTTTTGTAAAAATATCGATGTTTCTGATTTTTAGAGATCAGAATGGAAGTATAGTGAAAGAAGAAGAATGCGTATTAAGTAGATGGAAAGAGTATTTTGAAAGTTTGTTTGAAAGAGAGGATAGACAGGCACCTACCTCATAACTGAGGTAGGTGCCTGTCTATCCTCTCTTGTATGTAATGTAAGCGATAACCATAATGAAAGTAGTATAAGCATGGATGAAATCGTGAAAGCATTGCGAAGTATGAAATCAGGGAAGTCTCCAGGGTATGATAGGATAACAGTTGAGATGCTGAAGGCTGGACATGGTATCGTAGCGAGTCAGCTGTACCGCCTTTTCAATTTGTGCTTAAACACCGGTCAAGTACCAAGGGATTGGAGCAAAGCTGTCATCGTACCTCTTTACAAGGGAAAAGGTTCACAGCAAGACTGTAAGAACTACAGAGGTATTAGCCTACTCAGCACGTCGCGCTTTCGTAGATTTGGAAAAGGCCTATGATAAAGTGATGAGGAATGAACTATGGTCGGTACTGTCGATGTATGGAGTAGACAGGAACCTCATTCGAGCTCTGAAATCTCTCTACAAGGATTCCAGTGCTTGCGTAAGAATACACGGGTCATACACTGAATGGTTTACCATCGAAAAGGGTGTTAGACAGGGATGTGTAGCGTCACCGTGGCTGTTTAACCTATTCATGGACAGTTGTTTGCGAGATTTGAAAGATAGTGAATGTGGGTTAAGAATGAATGAGTTACTCGTCAAATGTCTTCTCTACGCCGACGACCAAGTAATACTTGCGCCGTCCGCGGATGAGTTACAAGAGATGGTAACAATTGCGCATGAATGTTTTGAGAGGAAAGGAATGAAAGTAAACGTAAGTAAGACGAAAGTAATGGTTTTTGAAAGAGATGAACTAACGACGAAATGTGATGGATTGGTAGAAAAAGAGTGGAACAAGTAAAAAAGTTTGTATATTTGGGAACTTCGTTCTCAAGAGACGGCAAGCATGAAGATGATATTAAAAGGATAGTAAATGCTGGAAACCAAGTGAATGGGGCAATTCACGCCTTTATGAGCAGTCGGAATGTGTCCAAAAAGGCACGACTGACCATGCATAGAGGGGTGTTAGTACCGACACTAATGTATGGTAGCGAAAGTTGGGTATGGCAGAAGAAACATGAAAGTAGAATAAATGCAGTGGAGATGGGAGCTTTGAGAAGTAAGTGTGGTGTGATTTTGAGAGATAGAATAAGGAATAGTGTGATAAGAGAGCGTTGTGAACTTAAAGAAGACGTAGTGACTAGGATTGAGAAAGGTATGCTTAGATGGTTTGGGCATTTAGAAAGGATGGACGATAGTAGATTGACGAAACGGGTTCATAAGACGAGCGTGAATGGGACCAGTGGGAAGGGGAAGACCTCGGCGAACGTATTCAGACCAAATTGGAGACGTTCTGGAAAAAGGCCAGATCAAGAGTACCCTTAACCGACGAGCATGTATGAAGAATGTGATGAGAGTGAATGAAGCAAAAGAGGTGTGTCAGGATCGTAGCAACTGGAAATTTGTGGTCTCTGCCTACCCCTCCGGGAAACAGGCGTGAGTTTATGTATGTGTATGTATGTATCGATGTTTAACGAGATATTCAATAAAAACAGCTTTACCAGACGGCGCGAGGCGTTTTTTTAAACCCCCGACGTAAAAACGAAGGGGTGTTATAAGTTTGACGTGTCTGTGTGTGTGTGTGTCTGTCTGTCCCATCGTAGCTCCCGAACGGATGAACCAATTTCAATTGTTTTCTTTTTGTTTAAAAGGTTAATTTGTCGGGAGTGTTTTAGCTATCTTTAATCAAAATCGGTTCAGCCGTTTCATTGCGCTGGGGGTTTTTTTAATTTTTATAAAATTAATTACTTGTGTATGAAGATTTCTGCCTGGGTCTTTTTCCTCATTTTATGTTTTCCATAACAACCGAAATATTGGAGTTATATGTAGGATCAAAGGCCACACAACAAAGTTATACCCCAACGGTTATAATTAGCTTTTTTCTTCAATTGATTTCACCCCTAACTGGTGGCAATAGAAAGTTGAAGAATCCTAAAAGTTTGTTTGAAGCCCTATCGAGTTCAGAGATTATTACGTCAAACTTCAAGTATTATGAAGAAATTTAAGAAAATTGGTTTTTTAGTTACTATAAGCTTTTGCCCGTGAAGTCCCTCTCCCCCTACTTCTTCCCCCTCCCCCTACTTCTGCCCCCTCCCCCCATCATCCATCCACACACTAAATATCATCAAATTCCGCTCAACCATTGACCCGACAGGCATTGTGTTGTCCAATGGTCTTGAGTTCATACAAAAATCATAAGAGACAAGTACATTCAGTTTTCGTGAATTTTCTAATTTTCTCGAGAACTTTTCCATTTTTTTTTTCTAATAACCTTGAACGAACACTTTAAAAAATAAATAGACAAATCGGTCCAGCCGTTCTCAAGTTAGTGATGCGATTGCCAACAGCATTTCAATAGATTAGGCTATTGAGCCTAATCTGTTGACTATTGATGACTAATGCATAGTCATAGTATCACTAATAGTAATTTTCTAATAACAAAATCGGTTAAAATAAATAACAAAATAACATCACAGTACCTACATTATAACAATTTTATCTTATGTCATACAATTATTAATAATCGTATAAATATGATAATTAGGGTAAAAAATTACAATCGTAATGTCGAATAATTAATAAATGTCAGACAAATAATAGAATATTAATTTACATTACATACATACATAGACACACGCCTTTTTCCCCGAAGGGGTAGGCAGAGCCACAATAGGCCTCTTTTCACAGTGGGTTGCACCATCGTGGAATATAGACGTGACAAGTGGTGAGCTCATCGCCGCCATTGCTTGCCACGACTGACTCGGCTAACGCTTTCTTCCAGTAATAACACATTCCATAATAAGCTACCAGCCAGGACAAATCTTATACCAACGAATCTTATCTTAATTTACATTAATTTTAAATAATGATAAATAAAAAAATGATATTGATAGATAACTAAACTTTTCAAAACATTGTTACCGAATAATAACCATGTATTATTTATTAGGCGAAGTCATTGCTTTCAGTAATAGAGTAGGCGCTGCAACCTAACCCGTTATTTACGTCACATTTAGTAGGTATGCCCATCGACGTAAATAAAATGAAGGTATGCCTACGAATTGAACTACCTACTTATTAGTAAGTTACTATAGGAGCCAGCTACGAATAGAGTACCCACAGGCTGGCAGAAACTGGACGAGGAGAGCAGCAGGTTGTATACACTAGGTTGATGATGAAGATGATGATGATGATGAGACTATTATATTATTAGTTAATCAGTTATTTGTTTTCAATCGCTATATTACACTGACGCTGCAGTGCTGTTTGTAGAACAATAATAAGGTAACGTAATCATCTTTCCTGAATCTGAGCCTTGGGTCCGCGCGCTGAGATGTGAGAGGTGCCGGTTCGATAATCGCTGCGGGAGGAATATGCTAATTAACCCCCGACGCAAAAACAACGGGGTGTTATAAGTTTGACGTGTCTGTGTGTGTGTGTCTGTCTGTGGCATCGTAGCTCCCAAACGGATAAACCGATTTCGATTTTTGTTTTTTGTTTGAAACGTGAATTTGTCGAGAGTGTTCTTAGCTATGTTTGATCAAAATCGGTTCAGCCGTTTCATTGCGGTGAGGGTTTTTTAATTTTTACAAAATTAATTACTTGTTTTAGTTCCGGGTCTGGGTGTTGCGGTATCAGTGGTATCATAGTACTCGTAGTTCCAGATACCCCTCGTAGTTTGAGTGCCACCCACGGTTTCGATCGCGTTATATCAGTATAAAAGTAGTCCATAGCTATTGGCTGCCATTGTCCCGTATATATGCGGGATAAGTCCCGTAGTCAACATGCTGTTTCGTATGGGCTCGCGTCCCGTATTTGTCCCTATATATAAATACTTGCTGCACCAATCATCATCATCATTTGACGACCTCTGTGGCGCGGCTGGCGATGGTTCGCCTGCGACGCAGGAGGTTGCGGGTTCGATTCCCGCCTCGGAACAAATACTTTGTGCGTTCTGCAGATATTTGTTCAGAGTGTTCTGGGTGTTTTCTATGCATAATAAAAATATCTATCTATGTAATGTATTATATTAAGTATATCAGTTATCTAGTACCCATAACACAAGCCCTGGCTTAGCTTGGGGCTAGATAATGTTGTGTGAACTGTCCAGCATTATTTTTTATTTATTTTTATTTTTTATCATCATCATCATCATCATCAGCCCACACTAGTCCACTGCTGGACATAGGCCTCTTCCAATACGCGCCACTGAGCCCGGTGCTCGGCTCTTCTCATCCATTTTCTGCCCGCCGCCTTTCGTAGGTCATCGCTCCGCCTAGCCAGAGGCTGCACCAATAATGAAAGGTTATTTTCAAAAAATATTGAACAATATGTAAACCACTGTCTTTTAATTTTAATATAAGTACATATTTTTTATTTTTTGTTTACTTTCTTCATTTTCATCCCTCGAATTAAATCCTAATTAATCCCTATTCAATAAAAAGATCTATTAAAATCGGTTTACTCCTGTTGTACACGTTGAGCTTGTCCACGTTAACGTGCAAAACGAATAAAATAAAATAATTAAAAAATATTCACGGCTCACAATCGGTGTACAAAATACAAAAAATACGATCGAATTGAGAACATCCTCCTTTTTTGAAGTCGGTAAAAAATGCGCGCTATTGTTTTGGTATTACGACTTATCGTAAACAAATAAAAACCGGTAGCCGTAGTGCGACTTTTTGCTACAAGTTTACGCGCTCTACCAAGACCGCGTTTTACGCGCAGTTTGTATGAAGAAATGTACAGAGCCCCTAGCGGCGAGTTAATGAATCATTTTGTGTGTAGGCCTACACACAAAACTAGGCCACTAGGACACACACTGTAGGCCTAGTGTCGGCATACGCGTTTACGCGTTTACGCGACCACCGCGTTGGTTGAGTAAACGGCAAAATTAAGGGATACAACAAGTATACTTTACAACAATACGTGACGTGAACTGCCAAAAATGTCACTTATACTCACTCAAAATTATTCATTAACTCGCCGCTGGGGGCTCTGTACATTTCTTCACACAAACTGCGCGTAAAACGCGGTCTTGGTAGAGCGCGTAAACTTGTACCAAAAAGTCGCACGACGGCTACGGTGTCTCTATGATTTGATTTAACGCGCGCAGCGCGTTATTTACCCGCTACAATTTATGATATAGGTATTTATTTCCACTCGCTTTCTTGCGATCTGTAGGAATGATTTCGTGAAAAGAGACGGAAGCGTGTATAACAGAATTCGCGCATTTTTCCGACAGGTCGGTACTATCAGCCATGTTACTTATTACCAAGGAGGTGAGATGTCAGATGATAATTATATGCGACTACTGTAAGGCTCGCTCGTTTTGTTTCTAAGCGTGTCTTTTTGTGTACTACCTATGTGTCTCCATTCTTGCCCCAAAACCAGGCTTTGAGGCGTATTTGGGTCTTCAATCTCTTCCTGATTTCTAGCAAACTGCCAACAGCCAATACTGGCCAAAACGTTGGCGCAAGCAACGTTGTACGATCGCCATGTGTGATAAAATGCGTCGCGCGGTGACCTTGCATCGTTTCAATGAATCATTTCATTGTCAATATACAAAGTGATCGACTAATTGGATGTATAGATAACTGTTTGTGACTTTAAAATTATATTCATGTTCTTACACTTTCGTGTGGAACAAAATAAATAAATAAATATAAATAATGCTGAACAGTTACACAACATTATCTAGCCCCAAGCTAAGCAGAGCTTGTGTTATGGGTACTATATAACTGATATACTTAATACAATACATTGCATAGATAGATATTTTTTATTATACATAGAAAATACCCAGAACAAATATCGTGTCGTTTGTCGTGTCGTGTCCTAAACAGGATAGCGCAGTGTATATTTTTTATAGTACAAAATTAAAATGTAATAAGTTGTATCAAGATTTAGTTTCTAATAAACTTTTCTAAGCAGCAAACCGAGCCATGTGAGAGAGCGTCTGGTAAATCAATGGGTGGTAGTACTTCCCCGGATAAATACTTTCACAAAAAAGCGGCCAAGTGCGTGTCGGACTCGCCCATGAAGGGTTCCGTAGCAGCAAGTAACATAATATAAAAGTTCTTGGATGGATTACGATTAATGACGTTTTAAAAAAAACTACTTACTAGATCTCGTTCAAACCAATTTTGAGTGAAAGTTTACATGGTAATGTACATTACATTTTTTTTTTAGTTATATCATTCTCTTATTTTAGAAGTTATGGGGTACACACTTTTTACCACTTTGGAAGTGCCTCTCGCGCAAACTATTCAGTTTAGAAAAAAATTATATTAGAAACCTCAATATCATTTTTGAAGACCTATCCATAGATATCCCACAAATATAGGTTTGATGAAAAAAAAAATTGAGTTTCAGTTCTAAGTATGGGGAACCCCAAAAATAATTGTTTTTTTTTATTTTTGTGTAAAAATCTTAATGCCGTTTACAGAATACATCTACCTACCAAGTTTCAACAGTATAGCTCTTATAGTTTCGGAAAAAAAAGGCTGTGACATACACGGACAGACAGACAGACAGATAGACAGACAGACAGACATGACGAATCCATAAGGGAATCCTAAAAAGCGGTACTACAACATATCTTTCTACATATTAAGAGGCAGACAACAGTCAAATTCCGTCACTATCTAACTTAGTAAAGTTCAGGTAAGTTAGAAAGTAACGAATAGCGCTCGCGCTACGAAAAGTGAATGAAAATCACGAACATCACGAAAAACAAATATTTGCAGCGAAATCAAAAATATAAATCTACTATGCTCTCTAAAATAATATCAGTTATTTTGACTCTTGACAGCCTCTTAAGATCCTACCCCTCCAGGGTGGCGATTCTCGGATTGTAGACATTGATGTCGAATAGAGATATGTCGAAACAAGATGGCGAATGTAGAGCTTTTATTCAACAATCGCCATCTTGTTTCGACATATCTCTATTCCTCTATTTCCGAGAATTGTCCCCCAGGTACTTATAAGCGGTATTTAGTTGCTTAGGCGGCATTGCTCCAATTTAATCCTGTCATTGTTTGACATTGTGAAGGATATAAATATATTTAAAACATTGCATAACTTTTTAAAGATGTTAATAAGTAAGCCCATTAGAGTTTAAAATAGATTTCACAACACATTGAAATCAAAAATTAGTCAAATTGACAGCGACTGTGACTAATATCTTCTCGAATTTACTCATTGGTTTGATGAGACTTTGTCTAAAAATCTATTTACTTTACATACTCACGCCTGTATCCCGGAGGGGTAGGCAGAGACCACGGATTTCCACTTGCTATGATCATGATATACACTCATCACATTCTTCATACATGCTCGTCGGTTAAAGGTACTTGTGACTGGTATTTTACTTTAATAAGAAATAACCAAATTTAATTAAACACTAAGTAGTCTAAAGCAATATTTACCGCGTTATTTAAAACAGCTTTATGGCCATAAAATAATAACTAAGAATAGTTTTGTACAAGAACCACATGGTCAGTAGCTCAAAATTCTCAAGTGCTTTCCCCGAAAACCTGAGTTTATGTCTGAACATACTTAAAAGATTTGCTGGGTGTAATCTCATCACCGGTGGTCAAATGAGGCTAAACTTTTCCCACTTCATCACCGGTGGTGAACTATTAAACACTCCCAATTTACCACTAGTACCTAGTAAAATAGATAGGTAGTGTTTTGTTACAATTCGTTTCGTTTCGTATAAGGTAGTGCTGGCCTCTGGTGTCGGAGTTTGTCAAGCCGCCCGAGGGCCTCTGACATGACTTATCGACTGCTATTAATCAATAACAGCCGGGACCGACAGCTTAACGTGCCCTCCGAAGCACAGAGCGATGGAAATCCACACATAACTTAGAAAAGTCATTGGTGCGGAGCCTAGGATCGAACCCGGTACCGTTAGATTCTGAGTTGCACTATTGAACCGTTAGGCTACCATCGCTTTGTTCCAATTAAAAACCGTGGTGAGATTTTGTAGTCAGATAGCCCAGAGGGTAATTTTCAGCTATTTTAAAATCATAATAATCTAGGTAAAAATACAATTGCATTAGATGATAGGTTGTTAGGTATAGGTGTCACTAGATTCTGCTTTTCAGCGTACAAAAATTAGACAGGTAAGTCAAATTGGCCAATTTATAAAACAGATCGGCAAGTTTATAATTAAGAAGAGCATGCTCGAATTTCAAAATTTTAACAAGTTACTCTGTGTCCTACTTATTTAAGATACTTCAAACATGTCAACAATTAAAATAACTATTTCAAAATAAAAATAAATACATATTACATACATATTAATATAAATTATTGAGGTGTTTAACAACGCAACGTCTCATGCTTCGACCAAAGTAAAATAACTTTCGTCGAAGGTCTCATGCACGTCTGATAACCTGCCGGCCTCGAAAAGACACTAGCAAAAACTAACATTCAGACGTATAGACAGAGCTGGTACAGCGTTCCTTTGATGTAGTACCGCGTGCCCGAGACATAAAGATTGCTAAAAACAAATATACACGCACATTTACTTGGTAATTTTACGTCTTTATCACTAAGGTGGTTGATTTCGCTTGTAGCGCGAAATTAATTTTTTCATGTTTTTTTGCTCATCAGGGCTCATCAACACTACTTCAGATACCACCTTAAGTAAATCCAGATCGAGACGCACTTGTCATTCATATTCTGTGGCCATTTGCTACGAGACCCCAATTGAAAACGAAAATTGTGGTCTCAACTCTCACAGAAAGCCTTACTGCAATTATACTGTAGAGTGCGGGTATTACCTAGCTTAGTAAACTAGTATCGGGATAAAAAGAAGCATTATATGTCATCCCATTCGCCTATTAAAATACGGCTATTGTTTATCTTGTTTTCAAGCAGATGGCCCACCTGATGTTAAGCGGTACCCTCTGCCTATGAACAGTGCATTATCACATAGGTCACGTCCACCTAGCTAGGACACGCTCTATGTGACATTGCACTGTGCTCGTCACCCTGAGACATAGGTAAAGATTAAAAGTCTCAAGTGCCTGTTATTACACCGGCACAGATAAAAATATTTATTCAACGAAAAACTTATTTCCTCTTGAAATGACAGACTAATTTTAGATGAACCACGTGATGTTAAGCGGTATGAACCTATCTGTTTATGAACTTATCTACAAAGCGATTTGTTTCTTCAAGTTCGGATCAATGATTCAAAAGTTATCATAATTATGTATTATCTTACATACAAAATTCGTTCAAGTTAACTCAGTGATCTTTTGGTAGGGAGAGCGGGGTTAAAAGTGCCGGGGGTAAGTAGGGCCGGAGGCCATAACTCGAAGACGAAGAGAGATAGCTGCAATTCAATTTTAGATCTCAGATTCACAATTTATATCTCATTGTCATATTTAGTTATTTTTATGAGAAATAAAGTTCTTTAAACCTATCTCAGAACGTTTAACTCTCGCGCATCGCCGGCAGCCATTTAAGTTTTTTAGACTGCGACGCGGACCTAGCTGCTGTATATATTTGGTCGGTCCGTCGACACGTCAGTACATTTTTTGTTTCAAACTTTTTGGTAAATTTTCTTGCTTTTTTAACGCAACTAATGCCAGAGTTTCACTAGGATGGTGGTTATTTATTCATACATCGCGTGTTGATTTGTTTTGTGGTTTCTGATCAACAGAACTTTTTTTTTTAATAGAAATTGTATGTCTTCTTAACGGGGTTGAAAGTGCCTTTCATTGGGGGCTATGCCGCGGCACAATCGGACCCAAGTGATCCATTGTTATAGTCTACTTTTTTGTTTGATAGGATAAGGAGATATACAAACTAGTGTAAAATTTGGGCTCACTTGTATATGAATATGAAAAATATGTCACATATATCTGTCCAAACTGCTTATCCAATTAATCATTTTCATATTAAACCCAATACAACTAAAACCTGATTTAAGAACTCTCGTCCTGACTGATTTAAGACCGATAAGACTAAGTCTCACAATAATTACCCATCACACTGAAGTGTGCCAACCATTGTGTAAGAAAAGCTAATACCTTTTTTTTTAATTATTAATTTAAGATAATTTTTACTAAATGTATTAATTATTATAAGTCTTGAAAAGTACAATTGATTTCTATAAAACTGCAAATTAAAAAGTTATGTTGTGTTTGTTTAGTTACGAAAGACGAAAAATATTGATTTTTTATGTTTTTATCTGTCTAACGTAGGTTAATAAGAGCTTGATGAATGTTGGGAGCAATTACTTTATTACTAAAGAGCATCAAAATAACAATTCTCGTCTTTTTTTTATTCAAACATTTCTGATATAAAATATCCACTTTTTTAACGGCACACACAACCAACCTCAGCATCGGCGAAACACGCCCCACGGCGGGGTCAAATGTACTTCAAAGTCTCGTTTCAATAAATCGAGTGCCGGAAATTAACTACTGTAAAATAGCCAATTATTAAGTCTAATTCAAATACTACAATATTTTTATCATTAGTGATAAAAAAGCGGCCAAGTGCGTGTCGGACTCGCCCATGAAGGGTTCCGTAGCAGCAAGTAACATAATATAAAAGTTCTTGGATGGATTACGATTAATGACGTATTAAAAAAAAACTACTTACTAGATCTCGTTCAAACCAATTTTGAGTGAAAGTTTACATAGTAATGTACATTATATTTTTTTTTTAGTTTTATCATTCTCTTATTTTAGAAGTTATGGGGGGAGGGGACACACTTTTTACCACTTTGGAAGTGTCTCTCGCGCAAACTATTCAGTTTACAAAAAAATAATATTAGAAACCTCAACATCATTTTTGAAGACCTATTCATAGATACCCCACACGTATAGGTTTGATGAAAAAATATAATTGAGTTTCAGTTCTACGTATGGGGAACCCCAGTTTTTTTTTTTTGTTTTTTTTAATTTTTGTGTAAGAATCCTAATGCTGTTCACAGAATACATCTAACTACCAAGTTTCAACAGTATAGCTCTTATAGTTTCGGAAAAAAAAGGCTGTGACATACACGGATAGACAGACAGACAGACAGACATGACGAATCCATAAGGGTTCCTTGTCTTTGACTACGGAACCCTAAAAAATGGAGAACATTCGATTTCATTTCTATAGCTATTTAAAGTGATTTGTCAAAATCGTCACTTTCAGTACCCCCCCCCCCCCCCCCACCCCCTAATTTTTATTGACCGATGTTTCTACTTAATTGAGTCGACATTTTAATTTATTGAAGGTTAGCATATAATTCGTCAAAATCAAGGAAATACGTGATGTTACTGTAATTATTCTTTTGACGCAAATAAACATTATTTTCATCGTAATTGTTTTTTTCCCTCAGATAATTTATTACTGTTTTAATTATCAATGTTATGTTCATTATACGAACGAGCGACATAACTTATAACTGTTTTAATTACCTATCAATGATCTAATTATTTTCTTTAAATTAACAGAACAACAAACAGAACGGGGGACATTTCGGATAAAAGTAACTATAAACCTTTTTCTCTTGCTTCGATTATTGCCAATGTATTTGACCGGCTTCTTGATAAACACCTAGGTAAGTACCTACGGCTTCATGATGGACAGTTCGGATTTAGGCCTGGTCTCTCCACTGAAAGCGCTATACTAAGCCTGAAACACACAGTAAGGTACTACGTGGATAGGTGGATAGTAGTAGTAGAGCTTTTTTGTGAAAGAGTTCGTCCGGGGAAGTACTACCACCATATTATATTTCTGCCGCAAAGCAGTAGTGCGAGCGCATTGCTGTGTTCCGGTTTGAAGGGTAAGGGTGCCGGTGAAATTACAGGCACATGAGACTTTTCATATTTATGTCTCAGGGTGGCGGGCGCAGTGCAATGCCACATAGGGTGCGTCCTAGGTGCGTCCTAGGTGGACGTGACCTGTGAGGTAATGCACTGTTCATAGGCAGAGGTTACCGCTTAACATCAGGTGGGCCATCTCATTATTCCGTCAGTGACGTAGTATAAAAAAATAAATAAAAAAAAAAGACGCCGGTCCTTGCTTGCTTTCTTGATCTGTCGAGGGCTTTCGACACTGTGTGTTACGATGTACTGTGGCGAAAGCTCCGTGATACGAAGCTGCCTATAGAAATCTGTTCTGTTTTTGAGTACTGGTATAATAACCAGATTAACCATGTAAAATGGGCTGGGACGCTGTCTGACGCATATGGGTTGGGTTGTGGGGTGAGACAGGGGGGGTATCTTCTCCACAACTTTTCAGCCTATACGTCAATGAGTTGATAGATGGACTCAGTAGACTACCAGTTGGATGCTATATTGATGGTGTAGCTGTGAATAATAAAAGCTATGCTGATGATATGGTTCTGCTGGCTCCATCTATCAGTGCACTCAGAAAGTTAGTTGAATTTTGTGAGGCATATGCTGCAAGTCATGGCCTGCAGTATAATGTAAAGAAGAGCGAGTGCATGGTGTTTGCGCCAAAAGGCAAGGGGCCTGCGAATGTTCCACCCATTAAGTTAAATGGGACTGCTCTAAATAGAGTGACTCAATTTAAGTACTTGGGACATATTGTCACCGAGTACTTAAATGATGAGGCAGATATGGAAAGGGAGCGAAGGGCGTTGACGGTTAGAGCTAATAATAATACGTTGGTCCGGAGGTTTTCTCGCTGTTCAAATGAGGTCAAAATAACGCTGTTTAAATCCTACTGTCAGTCTTTTTACACGAGTAGCCTGTGGACCACGTATACTCAAAAAGCCCTCAACACCCTTCGCGTCCAATACAATAATGCATTCAGGATGTTGTTGGGGCTCCCGCGGTTCTGCAGCGCCTCAGGCATGTTCGCGGAGGCACGCGCTGATGGATTCGCCGCCTGCATGCGCAAGAAAGTCGCCTCCATGATGAGCAGAGTTCACGGGACCTCCAACACCATCCTGAATACAGTGGCTGATAAATGGGATAGTCCCTTTTTCATGCACTGTGTTCGAGTGATGACGAAATAATTGGATATTGTTTCGTCATCTTTCGAACCCATTGTATGTTTGTATTTTTGTGTTTTTTTTTTATTTGATGCATTGATGTCTAACATAGCTCTAAGTCTAACTAACACTATATGGATCCTAGTTATCTGAAATAAAATATTAATAATAATAATAATAATTAAATAATTACAATGGGATTAGGCGGAGCACGTCATTCGAATGCTTCCCAACAGGTGGGCGAACATCAGCACACCCTGGATATATGAAGAACGGCGACCTCGGGGTCGGCCGAGACAGCGTTTGCGGGACGATCTTGTAAATTTTGAGAAGGAGTGGTGGGAGACTGCCAAAGACGGGACAAGTGGAAGAATTTGGGGGGAGACCTTTGCCCAGCAGTGGGACAATATAGGTTAAGGAAAAAAAACTGATAACTTATTCTGTGGATTTGTAATAACCGTTAGAAGATATCATGAAAATTCCCGAGTCCTAACTGAGGCTATTTTGTAATAATTGACGGAGCTCCTTGAATTGGGAGCTTCCGTTCTTGCGTAGGCGCCTATACTTTCTTTGATGGGGCTTAGTTCTGCTCTAATTTTCATAATTTCCAGAAGATATGGAGCAAATCATATAACCTAGTGTTAGGAACAAGACCATGCTTTCACGAAACGTGGAAGAATACACCGGCCAAATGCGTATGGGGTACATACAAAACACGCAGGGTAGGGTCAGCGTGGTGATTATAGCAAATCTCCCCTATTCTATGGAAGAAGTCTCGTCTAGCTGTGGAGGTCTACTGGATGGTAAAGAAAAAGAAGAAGAAATTCCGATTTCAAGACAGTCAACGTAGGTAACTCCAATATTTCATCACAGGATCTTTAAACATAAACAAAACATAAAGATAAACACCCAACAGTTGCATACATAGTTCTGATACCACGCTAGGATCCCGTGTCGTGGGTATCAGGAACTACGGGGACCATGCTACTACAACACACAGACCCTTGACAAATATTTGCAGATCATTCAAACATTTGTGCTGCAGCGGTAATCGAGAGTAGTTTCTGATAGATCCCTTGGCTATGATCCCGCACCCACTCGGATCTCAGCCGGCTCAAGGACAGCCATAGAAGTCGTCAATTTGCGTTACTTATTATTTGCTCAGGGTTCAGGAACATATCAACTGGCTACCTCCTGCGGCCCTGTGGCAGGTAGACAGACTGACGGACGGACTGTGTTGACTTATGGCACTGAGACGATCATTAACTAATTACCTCAGACAAGCTCAGTTGTGCAGTGGGCTATGGGGAGAGTCATGCTCGGGGTTTCATAGCGACTCCAAAATTTAAATCCAAAACGGACTTTTTAACCGTCGTCTGTCTTTCCTGAAAACTGATCTGGGTCTCTTCAAGGCTAGAGTGAATAGGTGCCTTCTAGACCTTTGTGTTCCATCTTCGGCCATATCGTCACTTATGAACAGGTGAGATCGTGGACAAACAAAGGTCTATCAATGTAAAAAAAAAGCTTTTGAAAGAAACTTGATAGAAAGATTTTCATCAGTCCTTTACAAGCACCCTATAAGCTATGCATACCATTAAATAAATTAGTAGTATTGTTACCTACGGTGTTTTTTTTTATATATACTTGTATGGCGGAACAAGCTAATGGCCCACCTGATGTTAAGCGGTAACCTCTGCCTATGAACAGTGCATTACCTCATAGGTCACGTCCACCTAGAACGCACCCTATGTGGCATTGCACTGCGCCCGCTACCCTGAGACATAAAGATGAAAAGTCTCATGTGCCTATAATTTCTTAAAGTTGGCTTAAATTCTGGGTGCTTTGATGAGGTCGCTTGTACATGTTTGAACCACTGTTCAGTAAATCAGTACATGGCGAGGTCAGGCGCACCGGAACAGCATTCATCATGAATTCGTGCGAGCGACAAGTACGTAATGACCGCATCCTCTCTAGACTGTGGACTTGAGATGGGCCTGGAACGTTTCAAGATCACTGTCGAGGTGCAAAGTTTACGCCCCCCCCCCTCCCCCCCCCCTCTCCCCCCCCCCCATACACCTTTGTTTAGTCTCCCTTTAGTAGACATCACATCAACATTGTCTAGGGATATTTCATTTCGAAATTATTGTAGTCTCGCCATTGTGTGAACTTTGGTTCCTTTATAGTGAGAGTGCCGACTGATCGTCTATTAACCTATAAGAATGGGGAGCTCTTGCCGAAAGGTTCAGGAGGTTCATCGGACACCTGATACGAGACACCGCGCACGTGTTACTTAAACATAAATTCCTATATCTACTTTAAAAGCGTTTAAAGTATAAGGTTTATAGGACAAAAACCAGGCTGAGTGGAAAATTATGGGAAGACCTTTGCCCACGGGACACAATAGGCTAAAAAAAAAAAGTACTATTGGCCTTTGTTTAGGTAAAACTTTAATTTTTCATTATTGCCTTGTACTTACTATTATATGGTCTGTGTAATTGGCAGAAATAAATAAATAATTATTATTATATCTTATATAAATTTATTTTACTGCAATCTGAAGTGGAAATTACGTTATATGTCCTAATAGTCTGATTGCCACTTCAGATAGTAGTCATTTCTTAAGATAAAAGATAATTTATTTGTTTTGAATATGTCTAGTTTACATTGGTGGTCTTCCGGGAGACAGTAATGTACAGCACGATCTTAGAGCAAGCTTCTGTATGACCACGATATTGTATGTCCGGATATTGTACAGCCTGATATTGTACTCCCGACCGTTAGAAGCCAGTGGAACAAATTATCAGGTTGTGCAATACTTGTCTTTGCAAAATCGGCCGTACAAAATCGTCACATGGTGATAATGCACAACTTGACAATGTTTTTCGTGACCACCTTGTGATAAGCCAAATTTTTATTTAATCCCTAGCTCCCATTGACCGACACGAGTAGGTTATGTTCAAAATTAGTGGCAGATCTGGCACAGAGCACCCCGACTCTACCTGATCTTATACATCACAACCCTAGAGTGTATATATAAAGCGCGGAGCAAGAAGCTCGCGGGGAAAGTCCAGTGGAGCGAAGGGGGGAGGCGGCAAGCAAAACGAGCCTTCCGGTTGCCTTCAGAAGGCTACTTTTGTAGCGTAGCGAAGGTCGCTTGGGTGAAGCGACACTCAGAGGAGAGCCCATCACGAATAAAACAGCACTAACCCCTTCTCGGAGGCATTCGCACATGAAAACAAGGCATCGTTTACGCAGCTACCTGTTGGCTTCGAATAATCAGGGCGTACAATATCACACAATGCACAGCCAATTATGTAGGACACACTTTGATTATATACAGACTTATCCAAGACGACACATTATGTACCTACGTTTTCTCACAGCATGATATTATCTGAAACCATATTTTGGAAAAATTAGGCTATATAGCCTAACATTTACGCAAAAAATGAATATATATATATATATATTCATTTCATTTATTCACACATCACAAGGTCCTTTTGTTAGTAAGACTTAAGAATTAGGTTATTGTTTACACAGTTAAACAGCTATGCATTTTGTTTTTTTAATAACTTTTTACTATACTAATACAGTAAATAAATACCAAATCGACAAAAAAAAATAGAACTTAAAGATAAACCTACTTGCTAAGATATTTAACAGTTTCTATTGTGAATTTCGACAATGAAATAGTAAATAAATCAACATCGTCCTCCTTACATAATTCGTTGAGTATCCGAAGAGCCTTTGTGAATGGTGCATGTCCGAGGAGATAAGTTCTTGCAGTAGGCACTGAAAGGAGCCTACGTCGTTACGGCCGAGCGCTCATCATCATCATTCTGTTCTTGCAGTAGGCACTGAAAGGAGCCTACGTCGGTACGGCCGAGCGCTCATCATCATCATTCTGTTCTTGCAGTAGGCACTGAAAGGAGCCTACGTCGGTACGGCCGAGCGCTCATCATCATCATTCTGTTCTTGCAGTAGGCACTGAAAGGAGCCTACGTCGGTACGGCCGAGCGCTCATCATCATCATTCTGTTCTTGCAGTAGGCACTGAAAGGAGCCTACGTCGGTACGGCCGAGCGCTCATCATCATCATTCCGTAGATCAGTGGTTCCCAAAATTATATTGTCACTTTGAGAATAAATTATTTTTTAGCGCCTCCATTTTTTCACCTACTTAAAAACCACTATAACATCAAATTAAATTAATAAAAAAGTAATCTATTACTACTAACTACTATTAATCGGGTTATTTAACAAAAACTTGTTAAAACAGGATTGCGTTCTACGAAAATGACCTATCTAGGAATACTAATAACTATTAAAATGTGAAAGTGTGTCTGAATTGACGCCCCCATTTTTTTTCTGGGTCTCTTACCGGCCCCCCTTTATGCCTGCAGCGCCCACAAGGGGTGTTATCGCCCACTTTGGGAACCCCTGCTGTACATGATCATGGCCTACAATATATTGACTCTTACGGTTTAGATAGTTTAATTTGTTTTAATAGGTATATTTTGCCCCTATACTTCACCCTGATCTGACCCTGGTCCCGTTGATTGCAGCAGATTGCTGCTTCATATTGTCGCGTAGCCCCTCTACTTACAATTGTTTTATTAGTGCTCAAGTCCTTCCCTACCATATCTAATGCTATCATAACAACCAATTACAGGCAGTCAGTTCAGAGGATAAGTATCTAGACGAGTAGGTACATGGGGTGACTCGATCCTATCCTACTCCTACTCTTCGACCAAAGTAAAATAAATGGACTGGCCTTACCCATACAAAACGTCCGTGAAAAATAAGACAATTCGGATTTAGGGTACGGTCAACAAATAAACTATCTATCTATCTATCTATCCAGCCACTTCTGAGTAAAGGCCTCTTCTCTATAGCGCCACTCCTGGCGGTCTTGTAAATAAACTAGGTGAAATTAAATTATTGAACTTCTTAAAAACTGTATTTTTTTAATACTTAATACTTTAACAGATGCAATGTGTTTTCTAAAGTTATTTCAGTAGGTTTATAGTACAAAAAATCGCCGAAAAAATGCAATTCTTGAATGAAACTTTTACAAAAATACATGGTTCCCTTCTGTTTTATGTAGGTACGTATTTATTTTTCAGCTCTCAAACATACACAATATAAATCAATAGAAAAGCAAGTCCACCTTAAGGTCATCAGCTCAATCAATTTGTGAAAAATATATTTTTCATCACTCAATAAACTAAGAAAATATCATAAAAATCGTACAGAAACATAATAGTATAAAAATTCCAGTATTTAAGAAACTGCAGAGTGCAGTTTTAAGAATTTTGCACAGTGAGTTTTTTTATACTACTTGGAATGACAGATCAAGAAGATGGCCCACCTGATGTTAAGTGGTACCCTCTGCCTATGAACAGTGCATTACCTCAGGTCACGTCCACCTAGGACGCGCCCTATGTGGCATTCCACTGCGCCCGCCACCCTGAAACATAAAGATGAAAAGTCCCATGTGGCCGTAATTTCATCGGCACCCTTACCCTTCAAACCGGAACACAGCAATGCGAGCACTACTGCTTTGCGGCAGAAACAGGTATGGTGGTAGTACTTCCCCGGACGAACTCTTTCACAAAAAAGCTCTACTACTACTAACCGTATTTTGGCGTATAGAATTCATTGTGTAGAAAATGATCAGAGCTAATACGGGAAAATGTATTCCACTTCCAAAAGTCGTCTGTTCTTGCTCGTCTTATGACTTCTATCCATTTTTGTTTACCTTAGATTTTTTTTGGAAAGCTATAAGGTTAATTAACATGCCATTACATATTATATGCAATTACCTAAAGCGACGTGCTTAGCAATGTTTTGACGTAAATAATGCAAATTACAATTCTAAATAAATACGATACCCCTTAGGCATCAGATTTTTTTGCAGTCTGTACCGGACCATCCGTCATGCGTGAAGTCTTGTCAAATATTTCGTCGCTGTAGTTGGAAAACTAAATAAGTAATAACAACAACAAAACCAACATCGCGAGAAAAACGCGATTTACTGTTTTATTGCGTCAAAAATGGCAATAACTTTTTTATCGTAACTAATTTTTCAGTCCGTGTTTTGATATGTTATAGATTGGTACTGTATCTATTTTCGAATTTAATGATAATACATTAGAGTTCTTTTGATTAAGAGAAAAAAATAAAAAAACGACTATGTATTTTTCCCTCGCCAAAGTTTTGAATAATTGAAATGATCTATTATTTACTTTAAAACCTTTCGTGAATCATATCAATTATATGTCGGTGCTTACATCGATTTAACGGTACGTGAAAATTTCCCGTTTTTATAATATAATTATTATTTACTTATTTGAATATGACAATCCTATCCATGGGTATAGATTTATATAATATTAAAATACATTTTAAAATAAAACCAACTTATAATCATTTCTTTTTATCAAGACTGAATATTAGAAAACTACTGAAACACCTACTTTATTTTAGCAGACTTATAAATTCAAAGTAAGTGACATAACAAACTTATCATACGACTAATGCTTATAAAATCAACAAAATGAAAAAAAATTGTGGAACACAATAATTCTAAGTATCAAAAAGAAAAAGGTATGTCGACTAAAATTAAAACTATCTACGAGTATAAACTTGTGTCTGTTAACTTTCATTCAGAGCGGGGAACATTGAGATAATGTCCTTGGGCGTAGTCCTCCTTGTCGCTCGTCCTCTAGAGCAAGACGTGTCCATCGACATGTATGGACATCATAACCATGCAATAAAGTCGATTTCGCAAAATGTGTTACTTATGTAGTTTTCCTACCACACGACGATTTATAAGTTTTTTATCAATTGATGAAAATTATACTACAAAACCTTTACTTACGAATTAAATGCTATGCCTGAAGCTTTATTTGTATTTCTTGTGTTGTTTGCACTTGCAGAAAAGCACAGTAAGGCATTGTATTACCAAGGTATCTAATTTTGGTATTTTTCAGCATAGCTGTCACTCGTTGCCGTGACAAAGACTGACTGAAGCGAAGTATACTAGCTAGGTCTATTTAGAAGCTTCAAAACTATCGTTCCCTAAGGCCCGTCCATTCATTTTATTTACGTCGATGCTCCTACTAATATTATAGACGCGAAAGTTTGTAAGTATGAATGGATGGATGGATGTTTGTTACTCTTTCACGTAAAAACTACTGGATGTATTTGGATGAAATTAAGAATGGAGATAACTGGCCTCCCGGAATAACACATAGGCATATTTTTATCCTGATATTCCCACGGGATCGAGACTTATGGGTGAAACCGCGGTGCGCTGCTTGTAATAAATAAATAAAATAAATACTAAATAATGCTGGACAGTTCACACAACATTATCTAGGCCCAAGCTAAGCAGAGCTTGTGTTATGGGTACTAGAAAACTGATATACTTAATACAATATATTACATAGATAGATATTTTTTATTATACATAGAAAACACCCAGAACACCTGGAACAAATATCTGCAGATCGCACAAATATTTGTTCCGTGGCGGGAATCGAACCCGCAACCTCCTTGTCGCAGACTTACCATGGCCAGCCGCGACACAGAGGTCGTCAAAGATAATCAAAAGGTAAGTAAGGTTAGGTTCCCAGACGAAGCAAGTAATTTTTAGAGTTTGAATGTAGTATTACTATGCTTTAAAAATATAATAAAGTTTATTTTCAGCATAATATCCTATCCACAATGTTTAAAATAATTTGCCTTATGCCGCATAGACGCCCTGAGGGGCAAGTCCGAGTTTACACACACCATCGTAACGATGATCGTAGCGACGAGTGTACGTGTATTGCGTAGTAACTAGCTATTAATCTGTGACGTTTTTGGCGCAGATTAATAGCTACTTATTATGTTATACACGTACGATCGTCGTTACGTTCATCGTTACGATGGTGTTTGCAAAACTCCGACTAGGGCCTCTGTATACCTAATTTTGACTGTCAAAATGATCAAAATAACAACTGTCACAGGAATCAAGCAATATACATTTTGCGAAAGGGACATTCCCGTCCGAATCCATGTTTTTAACCCACGACGCAAAAAGAGGGATGTTATAAGTTTGACCGCTATGTGTGTGTCTGCATTTGAAGTTGCGAGAGAAGATTCTCTATAATAAAATTAATTAAAAATTATCTAAGATCGACTATGTCCATGTTGAGACTATCAAATTTTGCTTTACTGGCCATCGTATATGACTAACATTATAAAATTAAAACACATTTTGAACAAAACATGCAGAGTACGTGTAAAGTTGTTGTATATGGTTTTTTTTTTAAAACTTAACTATTTACTCGTAATAATGAAAATAGAGATGACAGCGAATTTCCGATCGGCCCGGGCGGCGTAAACCCACGCTACGCCACTGAGGAGTTATGTAAAAACGTATTATTTTATCTGTGGTCAAAACAATGAAAATGTTAACGAGATCTTTTCTCCCCTATAAGTGCAAGTTGTGGAATGAGCTGAGGGCCTACCACAGGTTTGTAATTTGTTACAATTCGGAATAAGGAAAACAGAATTGAGAGTCGAAATGTAGTTTTTGTATGGAGTAAATGATGAGCGCCCCTAGCGGAGTTGTTGAGAAACTCATTATACTTTATTCTTTATTTATTTAACAAACACACACATCAAACATATTACACATTGAAAAAAATTACAAGGACAAAATAAATTCTGATATGTACAACAATAATGGTGTTCTATAACATTTACCACAAACATTGTACACAAAGGGAAAATAAAATAACAGTATGAAACACAAAATTAAGAATAAGAACTAAAAACTAAAGCTAAAAATTACAAAAACATAAAAAAAAAGCAATTACATTTTAAAGACTTGTGATTGAGCCAAAGTGGCTCAAAATCTTATTTTTAAAGGTTCGTAGGGGGTCGCAAAATATGTCTATGGCTGGGTTTTTGTTGTTCAAATCATTGAATTGGTTACACATTCGCGTGGTAGGTACTTGTAAGCCCATATTAGTTCTTGATCGAGGCGTATTAAATATATTCTGTATTGGTTTTCGGGGATAGTTGGAGGGCACGTATAGCGGGAACCGCTCTAA
Organism: Operophtera brumata; assembly: GCA_932527175.1. Taxonomy (NCBI): domain Eukaryota; kingdom Metazoa; phylum Arthropoda; class Insecta; order Lepidoptera; family Geometridae; genus Operophtera; species Operophtera brumata. The sequence goes on from OW052239.1 coordinate 20,547,988, forward strand.
TAGCTCACTGCAGTGTATTTTTCCAGATAATACTATGTAACAAGCACAGGTCTGATAATTTACGCCGATTTCGCAGGGAGATCATTTTAAACTTTATAAACTTTTTAAACATTAAAATCATACATAAAAACATATATCGGCTCTGAATTCGATTTCGGGATACCGAATGCAACACTTAGACAAACTTGTGGTAGGCCCTCTGAGGTATTTCCGCGAAACTAAATAAGATCCTCTTCAAAAAAAATGTGTCCTTCAGGGCAGGCAACGCATTGGCAATGCCTCTTGTGTTGCAGATATCAATAGACGATGGTAACCATCAGGTGAATTTTAAACCAGTTCTACCTGACATTTTGCATACCTACCTGTCAAGATCCGATGACAGTACCAATTAGTAACAGGGTGAGGATGATGATGGAGACAGAGGTGCAACACGGAAATCCTTGATGATTAAGTAGCCAGGCAGTGTTTGCGCTCATTTTGATTAAATCACGGCTCCGATCACTTATTTAATAAAAGCCCAAGCTTTAAAATGCTATTTTTTTACAAAAAACTTATTATGAAATACAAAAGATGATTTAAAACAAAACTTTATGATATGCGAAACACGTTAATAGACTGGTGGATATTCAAATCGAAAAATTATTGTCGAAAAATGCTTAGTAACTAAGATAATACCTGATTTTAACCTGTTCAAAGCATACAAAATCAAAATGGATAAGATATAATTAATATATGTAAATAAAAAATAAAATACCTTGAATTTTATAATAAAATTTCATAGGCACCTACTACGTACACGGATTCAGTTTGTCCAATACCTACATTCATCAAAGACATGACATTTAAAACGATAGCAAAAGAGTTACGTTATCGCTCGAATTTTTAGCTTATTGCTTATTTTTTTGTTTATTGCGGTCTGTATTTAGGAACGTGGTAAACCCTCAGTAAGCATTATTGAACGTATTACAATGTTATCGAGTTGATGGCTTTGCTATGCAATTTATTTTGACCTGGCTATGTCGGGCTAAGTCATATTCCTTTTTGGTAGCAGCCCAGATTTGAAACCACTTGATTTGGCTGACTATTGACTAGATTAGGTATAGCCGCATACCTACATGTTTGTTTTCTTGCCTTAGGCACAAAATTGCACTGAATTCATTCATCACACTAGTTCTTTTACCATCGGTCACTACCTCAAAGTTGCTCTCTGAACTAGCGCATAATGGCAGGCACATATTGCGTGCCTAAATGTCAAGATGCGTATTTAAAATTAGTCAAAACGAGTGTTGTTCATTATGCGTAGAAGGGAACGGTGACATGAAGCAGTAATGTATTACATAGTCATAGGTAGTTTCTAAAAAAAACATAGTCGCATAGGATGTACAACATCTGATATCTCATCTTCTTGGTAATAAGGACCATGGCTGATAGTACAAACCTGTCGGAAAAATGCGCGCTTGCTGTTACACTTTCGTCCCTTTTCACGAAATCACTCCCACAGATTGCAGGAAGGAAAATATGTTACACAACAATAATAATAACTCTCTCATAATATTATGCAGTCGGTAAGTCTGCTGAATCGAGCTATCTCGAATCCGGGGACTAATTAGTTGGTAATTAATAATGCCCGCCCTCACGTGTCTAGAATAATGCAATTATCAGTAATCCGTAGTTACTTATGTTTACACGATTTACAAATTAGTGTCATATTTTTAGTGTACCTATTATATTGTTTCTCATGGATCTAAGACTTTTTAATTACTTTGCATTAAATTCACAAACGGTACAGAGCAGTATAATAAACCATTTCCTCAGTAAGATCGATCAATGAGCAATTTTATTATAATTCATACATCTCATTTTAGAGTTATATTAATGGTATATCTTAGAATATTAATGATATTTATTAGTTTATTTTATATTTTAGACAGTAATTTGAGTATTTATTATTAGTATTTTTAATAAATTTTCTTAAACTTATTCACTTCTTGTGCACTACTGATACATCTTTTTTTTCCAAATACACCAAAGTTATCCGGAAGAGAATACTTTCTAGCATTAAGTTTGCCTTTGTACTTCTTTTTTTATGTGCAATAATAGTAATTTTAATTGTCTCGCCAGTTCGATTTTCTAACAAACCTATTTACAATGCTTAGAGAATTAAAAAAAACTTATATAATCAAAGTTACATATACTAAAGAAAAGAATACTATCTATCGAACTACTGTATATTATATTCTGTGCTAACACTGCAATCGCTACTCGTAACGACCTCTTCGTAGCGCTTCGTAGCTGGCTACGAATCGAGTTGTAGCGGATGATTTAACTGAATAACTGGGTGTAAGTTAACCGTAAAGTATTAGTAGTAAATGAGTACCTATTAAGTAAAAAAATATTATATTATGAGGCTCTATTCCACAGAGAAGTTACGCAAAAATTTGCATTTTGATAAGCTTTTAGTTAACTTGCAATGTTTGTAAGAATACATGTGCGAGTCAAATCTTGAAACTGAATTTTGAACTAGTTACAGCTCGTTCACGGTACCAAGCAAGGCAGGTGCCATCTTACGGTGATCAAGCTGTAATCTCGACTGATTGAGCTGATTGTACACACATTGCACACAACATTTTGTTTATAATTTTGTCAAGTTCCGATGACAATACAATATTATGTCGACAGTGAGCGATCTGATGCTGGAGACCAAACAAATACAACAAAACTCCAGTAAACTGGTTGTGCTTAGGCTCATTTTGATCAGCTCAACGTTCTGATTACTAATTTCTTCATCATCAGCAGCAATTTCAAGTTAAACTATTCATAGAAGCGTGTAATAAAAAAACAAAAACTTTCTATCCCTATAATGATGTAACTACTACATGAGTGAAGTCAAGCGTGGATATCTGTACAATCTAAATCAGTCCGTTGCTCGTAAAATTAATAAAGATAGATACATTCAGTGCACCTACTTATCAGCTCTGCATTAACATATTTCAAAGATAATTTAAATACACCTACATAATGCATAAAATGTAGATTAGGTACCTATTCAAAAAATAAATGAATTCGTTCGCACTTACCTCACTCTATCGACGATAACAAATAACAATGCAAACTTCAAAAATTGATAACAAGGGGTTCGCCGATATAACAAATACACCAATAACTTCTTATGTAAAAGTATCTTCACTATATGAAGAGTTATTGTAAATGTTCATTGAAGTGATAGTATGATCTATTTTATTCACTCGTCGCGATTATTAGGTACTTGTTCAGCGAGGTTCGTACGTCATGTCTCGCCGGTGTCTAACGGGTACTGGCGTCTTATCATTAGTTGGTCCACACGGATAAGCAATAGGTATCTACAATCTATTGAATCCTGTATTGTCATTTCTTCGACTGGTTCTGGTTCTTAGCTTAGGTAATGGCTTCTGCGCATTATTTGCAACAATTTAGCAAGTGATATAATTAATTATATTTTTATAGTCAAGTCGTAAAGAGTATCCATCAAGTCATAACTCAGTTTAAATAGTGGCAGAAAAACTGAGTTTTTAAAGGGAAAAATCCACCATTTCCTAAAGACACGCAATATACTTAAATTTCACTACATCACACATGTGCTATTTATCCAAGTTTTACACCGGTTAAAATGCCACTAAAATTACACGAAATAACTCGAAAAAACACATTAAAATGTAATAAAATAAAAATGTCGACGTTTCTTTAAAAAATGGCAGATTCCTTTCCCTCTTCGGCTGGTTTTCTGGTGCCCATTTACAAGCAGTTGACATACCTCTGGCATTGGCGAAGTTTGGAGCACTCCTCAGAAGCCATTATATGAAGAAGAAGAAGACATACCTCTGTGGCGCGGTGGGCGAAGGTTCGCCTGCGACGCAGGAGGTTGCGGGTTCAATTCCCACATCGGAACAAATATTTGTTCAAGGTGTTCTGGGTATTTTATATGTCTAATAAAAAATATCTATTTATGTTATTAAGTATATCAGTTATCTAGTACCCATAACACAATCTCTGCTTAGCTTGGGGTTAGATAATGTTGTGTGAATTTGTCCAGCATTATTTAATTATTATCATCATCATCATCCACAGCCGAACTTCACCCACTACTAGTATAGGCCTCTCTTTGCCTGTGCCATTCCTTACGGCGTATCAGTCTCATCCAGGTTCGGCCGCGACGCATGCGATATTGTCTGCGCATCTCGCTGCTGGACAACCAACGTTTCTGTATCCAGTTCTTGGGCGCCATTCAGTTAGCGCCTTACTCCATCTATCGTCACCTCGTCTTGCCAGGTATCCCGCCCAACTCCATTTTAGTTCCGTTATACGATTCCCAACATCTTTGAGCTTCGTTCGACTTCGTATCTCGACGTTGGGAACACGGTCTATAAGCTTGATGCCGAGCATGGCGCGTTCCATGGCTCTCTGTGCAACTCTCATCCTGTACACAGCCTCCTGCGTGAGCGTCCATGTCTCGGCACCGTAAGTCATGGTAGGCAGAACGCACTGGTTATAAAGTCGGGTCTTCAGACATTGTGGAATTACAGCGGACTTAAGAATGTCGTCCAGTTTGCTGAAGTTGTATCCTTCTTGCGATCTCCTTGTTTTGATTTAATTATTATATTTAATATTTATTTATTTAATTGAATGAGACAGTTCCAAGGAGGCTAGAGTTAGACTCTACAAAGTAGACCTATACTTACATATTAGTAATCTAAAATTAATTGGTACAAAACAAATTCTAAACTTTGCATATTGCCTTACTTACGTTACATTTCAATGCCACTTAGGTATACCTATCATAAAAGTCAAAGTCACGATGTTTGTATGTTTGTTACTGAATCAGGCCATAACGGCTGAACCGATTTCAATGAAACTTAGTACATACATAATTACATACATAGACACACGCCTTTTTCCCCGAAAGGGTAGGCAGAGCCTCAAATGGGCTTCTGTGTTGCACCATTGTGGGAAATAGACGTGATAAGTGGTGAGCTCATCGCCGCCATTGCTTACCACGACTGACTCCGCTAACGCTTTCTTGCAGTAATAAACATTCCTTAATGAGCTAGCAGCCAGATAAGCAGACAAATCTTAAACGAATCTTAAATCTTATTCTGGGACACTACCGTCAATTCTGTACTTAAGGCCGTCATACACCTAACGATATGCTTGCGCAAGCTTAGACTTGTGCTAATAAACATAATTTCCAAATGACCACAGACGGCACAAGTATGCTTGAACAATAACCATTTTAAAAAAGTGAGTGTCCAAGTGTGTTGTACGATGGATGACGCTTTGGCAATAGTTGGCTTAATATTTGTTACAAAAAAACTGAAGAGACTTAAAAGAAACCGAACCATAAATAGTGTAAAGACTGGTTAAGAAAAAGAGAGCAATATTCGGATATTAATTTATTAAGTGAATTGAAATTTACACCCAAAGACGTAACAACCTGCGTGTCTCCCTGTCTCTCGTTTCTGTCACTCGTCATTTTGGCGCGAAACCGATCACAGAACGTGCGTGCAAACAGGCGCCTAGTATACTACTACTGAAACTTCGAACGCGGTGCAGCCACACACGTTCAAGTAAACTAGCGCAAACACGAATTTGCACAAGTTTTGGAATTGGAAATAGCAACTATTTTTCAAACTTGTACAAGTCAGAAATTTGCGTAGAAAGTCAGTATCTTCCCATACACGTTACAGTATACTTGTACAAGTCTAAACTTGCGCAAGCATATCGTTAGGTGTATGGCTGGCTATATGACGGGCGCTACCTAGTTGTAAAATATTCCATGTCATTTGTTATCGCTCGTGTGTTGTATTGTAAAAGAGAACCTAGTATTTAGACAAACCTAACATAGGTTTTAAGATACTACTAGCCAAAATATATTTACAACAGTTTCTACGAAAAATTAAAAAAAAAAAGTTCAGGTAAAGAGTTTGAAGACGTTTAAGTTCCGAACATCGTGCAAGTTCTAGATGTTCACAATAAATGTACTTTTTATCTTCGACGCATTTGTTTCGTTATCTTAAGTAGGTACCAAAATTACCACTAATGTGTATTTTTCGGAAGAATTCACATTTTAAATATGATGTAAAAATCTTATCATTAATAGGTCCTAACTAGAACACTGGTATGTAGGTACAGTTCACAGCCGTTGCTGTGGCACATCAACAAAAGAGTGTTCGTGAGGATTGGTTTACTTTGGTTTCGTCCAGTGCCGCCGCTGAACTTTACACGCGTTATCTGGAGAAAATGACGACACACTTGGTACTTTAAATGAAAGCTGCAGCCAAGTGCGTGTCAGGACACGCGCATTGAAGGGTTCCGTAGTTGCCAACTTGTTAAACTTACATAATTTAAAATATTATATTCCTTTTAGCGTTATCAACACTATTGAGTAACTTATTGTGACATTTTGTACAAATCCGAAATAAGCCGATCCGGCGAAACTTAAGATAACGAAACAAATGCTTAAAGATACCTAAGTAACCTAAGGTACCTTAAGTACCTATATATTGTGAACTACGCACGATGTTCTTGTTTCTTTTTATGCAACTTGGTATGATGGATCAAGCAGATGATGTTAAGCGGTACCCTCTGCCAATGAACAGTGCATTATCACATAGGTCACGTCCACCTAGTACGCGCCTTATGTAGCATTGCACTGCACCCGCCACCCTGAGACATAAAGATGAAAAAGTCTCATGTGCCTGTAATTTCACCGGCACCCATACCCTTCAAACCGGAACACAGCAGTGCGAGCACCACTGCTTTGCGGCAGAAATAGGTATGGTGGTAGAACTTCCCCGGGCGAACTCTTTCACAAAAAAGCTCTACTACTAACGAAACCCTACTATAAATTAACTCTAAAGGTTGCCTGGAAGAAATCGCTTTCAGCGATAAGGCCGCCCATTGTACTATAATTTGATTTAGTTAATCCTTTTATTTTTGTTTTTATTTTTTTGGTCTACAATAAAGTGTTAATCTATCTACCTATCTCGACTTGTCTGATGTGCCACAGCAAAAGCCGGGTGCTGTACCTGCCTGTTATTACTGTGGCCGCCTAGAATAATAATTAATTAATCAGTCATGAATTGACCTACAGGTGATGGTCACATGACCCACAAATGTTTGTTTGTTTGTTTTTGCGAATTTTACAACTACACGTCATAAAATCATAAAATTGTTTTTTAATGTCTGTGGGCAACTTAAGTTGCTGTTTCTGCTTTTTATTTACTACTTCACTGATTATTCAAAAGTAAAACTATAATCTGGGTCTCTTCAAGGCTTGAGTGAATAGGTGCCTTCTAGACCTTTGTGCTCCATCTTCGGCCACATCATCACATACCAACAGGTGAGATTAAAATGAGACAGATTAAAATGATAAGAAACGCCAGCCACGTTTTGGCAGGCGTCGCGACACGTTTAGAGCGCTCGGACGTTGTGGTATCTCATCTAACCGGTCCTTGGAACTCCCGCAACATGTCTTCGAAGGCAGTTACCCTAGAGAACGTAAACCCGAATATCGTGAAGTTGGAGTACGCGGTGCGCGGCCCCCTCGTCGTCCGCGCCGCAGAAATTGAAAAGGAGCTTGAAAAGGGAGCCCAGAAACCCTTTAAGAAAGTGATCCGCGCTAACATCGGAGATGCGCACGCCATGGGGCAAACGCCTATCACGTTCATCAGACAGGTGCTGGCATGCGTCTCCTACCCCCCCTTGATCGACACGGCGGGCTTCCCTGAAGATGTCAAACAGAGAGCACGGGAGATCCTCGGAGCTTGCGGCGGTCAGTCGGTCGGGGCATACTCGGCGTCGCACGGCATCGAGCTGATCCGCCGCCGCGTCGCAGAGTACATCGAGCGCAGAGACGGACACCCGGTGCACTGGGAGGACATCTGTTTCTCGGGAGGAGTCTCCAACGCCATCAAGAACTGCCTTCAACTGCTGTGCAATGATATCGACGGCAAGACATATGGCGTGCTGATCCCCATCCCGCAGTACCCGCTGTACTCCGCGTCGCTCGCGGAGTACGGGTTGGCGCAAGTGGGGTACTAACTGGACGAGGACAACAACTGGGGGCTCGACGTGAAGGAGCTGGACGCGCCATCGCCGACGCCGACTGCAACGTGCGCGCGCTCGTCGTCATCAACCCCGGGAACCCCACTGGACAGGTGCTGACACGCCAAAACATCGAGGAGGTGATTAAGTTCGCGCATAAACACAAACTGTTCTTGTTGGCGGACGAGGTGTACCAGGAGATCGTGTATGCGGAGGGCAGCCAGTTCTTCGCCTTCAAGAAGGTGCTCCGTGAGGTGGGCACGCCGTACGACACCATCGAGCTGGCATCCTACCAGTCTGCCAGCAATGGGTACGTGGGGGAGTGCGGCGTGCGCGGGGGCTGGATGGAGCTCGTCAACATCAACCCGCAGGTTCAAGCAAACCTGTAAAAGTGTATCTCCACCATGCTGTGTCTCACCACGCTCGGACAGAACGCGGTAGACTGTGTGGCGCGTCCCCCGCAGAAAGGCGAGCCCTCGTACGAGCTGTTCATGAAAGAGAAGACACAAGTGCTGGCATCGCTGAAGCAGCGCGCCGAGCTCGTCGCAGACTCCTTCAACCAGATGAAGGGGTTCAAGTGCAACGTCGTGCAAGGCGCCATGTACGCGTTCCCACAGTTCGAGCTGTCGCCCAAGGCGCTGGAGGCGGCGAAGAAGGCCGGCCAGGAGCCCGATGTCTTCTACGCGTTCCGACTGCTCGAAGAAACCGGTATCTGTATCGTGGCGGGGTCCGGGTTCGGGCAGCGACCCGGCACCTACCACTTCCGCACCACCATCCTGCCGCAGCCGGAGCTCCTCAAAGAGATGCTGGACATCTTAAAGCAGTTCCACGATAAATTCACGAAACAATACTCTTAGATGCATCGCTTACAACGTATTAACATCTTTATATCATTCACCGAAAAGCTGAAAGTTCTCAACGTCTCTATATAATTCACAACTTGGTAACTGACCCAAGCAAATACGTACGTATAGGCTCACGACCCTTATACCTATGGATATCCTCAAATCCTACATATTCGTGAGGAGATGCCCTACTGAGAGAAGTCAGAGGCAAAAAATCGCAAAAAAAACGTAGTTGGCATCGATATGTGTATGTCAGTATGTGTGTGTGAGTATTTGGGTCAAACAGTAGTAGTAGTAGTAGAGCTTTTTTGTGAAAGAGTTCGTCCGGGGAAGTACTACCACCATACCTATTTCTGCCGCAAAGCAGTAGTGCTCGCATTGCTGTGTTCCGGTTTGAAGGGTAAGGGTGCCGGTGAAATTACAGGCACATGAGACTTTTCATCTTTATGTCTCAGGGTGGCGGGCGCAGTGCAATGCCACATAGGGCGCGTCCTAGTTGGACGTGACCTATGAGGTAATGCACTACCTATTCATAGGCAGAGGTTACCGCTTAACATCAGGTGGGCCATCTGCTTGTTCCGTCATTCAAGTAGTATAAAAAATAAAAATAAAGGTGAGATCGTGACCAAATAAAGGTAGGTATAATAATGTTTTAAAAAAAATGTCGGTCTTCGAGTAGTTCCTGTCTGTCCCCGAATTTGGACAAACAAACAAGAATTAAAATAACCTGTTGCCACCAAATTTAAGTAACTACGTTTTCAATACAGGTAACAGTTACTGTATGTTCGAAAATAAGAAAATAAAACGTAGTGTAAACGTAAACGTACGTCGTATCTAACTACGATTTCAATAATAACAATTACTATAGTTAAGAGAAACAAAATTGTTAAAAATAAATGTTAGCTCTCGCGGCTTGGTTCGGGTTGAATCAGTGTAAAAGTAGCCTAGCCAGCCAGATTAAATCGAAATTAGTTCAGCCGTTTGTAACAAACATCCAAACATCGTAAATATATTGTGTAAGTATTTACGACCAGCGACTCGTCCCGGCTTAAAAAAAATTACAGGAACTTCGTAAAAATACGCCATAATCTAATCGTTACAGATAAAAGTCCAAGACAAAAGTGCATGTTGCCAGTGTTGACTCACGGCACCGACACGTGGTCGCTGTTCGCCTCATACACAAGCTCAGTCACGCAGCGGGCTATAAAGAGAGCAATGCTCGGAGTTTCACTACGCGATATAATACAAAAGTTACGTAAAAAAACACAAAGATCACCGACAACTCACATTTAAAAATTAAATGGCAATGAACAGGCCATATAGCTCGCAGAAGTGGCAGAACCGACAACCATTGGGGAATAAAGGCTCTCGAGTGGAGACCATGGACCTGACGACTCGGAAGAGGAAGGCCAACTCGATGGCAATACCTCTGGTGTTGCAGATGTCAATAGGCGACGGTAACCGCTTACCATCAGGCGGGCCGTAAGCAAGTTTGTCGAGCAATTACATTAAAAAAAATATGAAGATCGCTGGAAGCCGTGAGGCGGCTCCAAGGTAGTTATACTCTGGGCGGCTCACTAAGGCGCATTCACATAGAGCGTCCGTTTTACAGGTCCGGTCAAACGTATACTCGTATGTTATTAGCGTATTAGTTGTATGAGCGAGTTCACACAGAATACAGTATTCCGGAGGCCCTAGTGTGGGCATACCAGTTAAAACGCGTTTACGCGACCACCGCGTTGGTTGAGTAAACGGCAAAATTAAAATCTACAACTTACAACAATACGTGACGTGAACTGCCAAAAATTTCACTTTACATTCGCAAAACACTCACACAAAATGATTCATTAACTCGCCGCATTTCTTCATACAAACTGCGCGTAAAACGCGGTCTTGGTAGAGCGCGTAAACTTGAAGCAAAAAGTCGCACTACGGATACTGATCCAGTAATCGATCCGGAATACTGTCAAACGGACCTGTAAAACGGGCGTTCTATGTGAACGCGCCCTTAGTCGTGACATTTTATGAAGCAGGTCCATAGACCTATAACTATAGGTAACCACAGATAAATAATACTATACTAGAGGCATGAATGTAGTAGTACATGGATTGAGAGCTAAAATAGCATAGAGTGTTCCTTCTTACTCCTATCCTAGAAGATAGCTTGCTATCCTATGTTAGAGAGAAACAAATGTATTGTCACACGACAGTCGTTTTTCAGTTCCGTACCCTGAATTTTGGTATCATGCATATACATCTCCCTAGATTGTTACCATGAATGTACTAGTAATTTGACATTTGGCTTGGTACGACTTACACAAATAAGAACAGATAGATTTATGCTTGTCTCATTCCAACACATGAATACATTCATATAAAAGAATGAGACTGGTATAATCGATACCGTTTCGTTTTTAGCCTTAGTTCCATGCTTTAGTTCTTATTCCGAGACTAGAGGTAACGCAAGTGCAATGTACCTATTAGCAACTCGCACAAATCAGTTCGCTCTTTGCTGTCTTCGCGATAGCACGTCGGATGCTAATTGCGCCATAGTGAACCGTAACTATTCTTCGAAATCAGCTAGCCGTTCTAATGGAGATATTTCGTAGCATAGTAAGTACTAAATAAAACGGCACGCCTGGTTTCATACAAAAGTAGGTACGTGTTTGCGGTGTCTATAAAATATATGGTCTGTGGGCAGGTCTATTTCCAGCAGTGGACTTCAACGGGCTGATGATGATGATAATTGAGGTTCTGGTGGCGATAAGCGAAAAGGTGTGATGTGTCTGTGGTGTGTCCGGCCTAAGGTTATACCCCTCCGTCTCCTGTCCCTTGTTGCGGACAAGCTCCGGTTCTATGGCGTTCGAGGCCCCGCCGTGTCCATCCTGGCACCGTTCATGTCGAAACGAACGCAGGTTGTGACGGGCGAGGGGGGTCGCCTGGAATCGTCCGAGTTGGAAAATGTGATGGGAGTTCCGCAGGGATCCTGTCTCTCGAACACCCTGTTCAGCCTACTCCTGAATGATCTGCCTGGTGCAGTCTACGGTGCGGAATTATATATGTACGCGGACGATGTGGCCGCGATAGTCACTGCACCTACAGGTAGTCAGTTAGAGTTCAGGCTGAATTTAGTCGTCGAGCGCCTGGAGACGTGGTTCAGATCCAATGGCCTCGCACTTAACAGGGATAAAACCTGCTTCCTGAACTCCAGATTAAATGGAGGCACACCGCCGTCTCTCAGGGTAACTGTGGGACAGACGTCGTTGGAACAGGTCCGAAACACCAAGCTACTTGGATTTCGACTGGATAGCTTCCCCTTATGGAACGCCCACATCGAGGGTATCTGTGCGAAACTTGGTCGTGCGTGTTTTGCATTACGTAGGCTGTCGAGCACTGCGTCTCGCGACGTGGTGCGCTCCTGCTATTTTGCAACCGTCCACAGCGTCCTCACGTATGGTGTAGAACTGTGGGCGCTAGCTGCCGACAGTGAGCGCGCCTTCGTGATGCAGAAGGACGTTCGCGCTATCGTGGGTGTACCAGATGACGTATCGTGCAGAGACCTTTTAAAAAAGCTCAACAAAATGCCACTACCATGTGAGCTTATCTACCAAGTAGCTCTATTAACTCATTGTAATTTGAGCCTGTTCCAGCGCCGTGGCATCAATGCTAACCTTGCTCTCCGCAGTAACAGGTACCACCACAGGCTAGTGATGTGATACCAGCATACCACCGCATAAATTATGCAAGTCGGAAATATCTGTGCACATTATGGGCCCTTCGGTTTACAATAGACTACCAGATACGATTAAGGATGCCGCTTCCACCGCTATCTATAAATATATATTAAGGACATGGCTGTTGGAGAGGGTGTTCTACAACATAGGTGAATTCCTAGAGTTACCTGAACTGTAGAACATCATCCCCGCACCTATATAGTTTAGTTATGCGGTATTTTAAGCATATGCTGATAATATTTTTAAATTTGATTGATAATAATAATAATAATGTAATATAATATTAATAAAAACGTAAACTTATTAATTTAAATTGTTACCAAACTTTGTTGTTAACTTATATACCAAGTGTATATAAGTTATAATATGTGACGTGTAAAATAGTTTTTCAAGAATAAATCTTGTATCTTGTATCCTATTAAAAGATAAACGGCTAATTACCACTATTATTCGTGACTTTGCTCACGTTTCGAGACTGAGTTCAGAAGCCTCTTCATCATGAGCACCGCCAGTTATTTATGAGTATATCAAGCGTAGTGTGTGCTGCCTTATGAACTTTTGCTGATTCTCTCTATCATCTTACTTTTGACTGCCTACCTAAGTAAGGCTTTTAATTTGGTTTTCCTTTTTTCCTTGAATCAGCTTCCACTTGTTCTCGAGGCACCACACAGGCGCTCCCCACCTAGTAAGAAGGATCATCAAAAGAAAAACAGACCGTGTTTGTTGCCTGATTATTCTAGGTATGGTTGCGTTGGAACAGGAGTAAATGTAAATTTATTTTTTAAGACGATTCAAAATGATCCTTGTGATTTCAATGAATAAAATACTTTTGACTTTGACTTTGCCCGCGACCGCGTTCGACGGTGGACCAGCGAATACTGCGTGCAACCGCGCGCTCAGCTCGCTGGGACAGCGGCGGCGGCGGCGGCGGCGGTAGGTTCGTTGCGCGCGCGCTTCGAGAATTAGTTCATCTACGTCACTAGCACTACCTACGTCGTCGGTATAAGGCTGCGTACACACTGCACTCACGGTATCATTCTCCAGACCGATTACAGTACTACAAACAGGAGTGGTGGAGTGGAGTAAAGGTTGCCATGCCGGCGAAATACCCCATCCCCGATCGCGATTGAAATTTGGATGTCTGCTAATCTCTATTGCTTCCCGTATCTTGCGAGGAACAAAAAACTTCTCTTTCGCAAGAACTGAAATTTTGTCAAACCGTAGGTAGTGGGACGATTCCGAGATCATTGCATGCTCTTCAACCGCCGACTTTTCTACGTCCAGATTTCTAACACTCCTGATGTGTTCTGTCAACTTAGTCGATATGTTACGCCGAGTTTCACCTATGTAACTCTTGCCACAGTCACATGGTATAATAGTTTCAATTCTATATTATCGGATTGCGGTAATGTCTAAATTTCAGTTATGACGTGCTTAGAGCGCCTAAGATCTCGAAAATAAATTTCTTTCAATGTATTAACTATATTTCATTCGACTGCACTCTGTCCAGTTGCTAATCCGTCCACCTGAGAATCTGTCCAGTTGCGAATCTGTCCACTTGCTACGGAGGCTACTGTATACACCGGGCATACCCAGAGGATCCCTGTCTTTTGGCGAGCGCAGAAATTGTCTCAGCTGACCTGGCGGTCGGAAGACCGGTTTGATGTTATATCTACCACGTAAGTAGTAGCCTATCTTGTCTGTTACCCCCTTCATGAAAGGCAGGTAGACAGGAGACCGTTCCACGACAGATAGTCTTCTACGTTCATTCACCATAATCACTTGAGAACACTGACGCCAACTATAACTTGTATCCTCCCATGGATGTCGGAAAATAGTATATCTAATAAAAATCTATACCAGAGGGCATCTGCATCCACTTAAGAACTGATCATCGATACTGCAATCACCAATCCGCCTGCCTTGCATTCGTCTTAAGAACTGATCATCAATACTGCAATCACCAATCCGCCTGCCTTGCATTCGTCTTAAGACTGATGATGTGTTTTTTTTACTGCGTGAATGACGGAACAAGCATATGGCCACTACATTGGTCTCGTCCACAGACGCTCCCTATGTGGCATTGCACTGCGCCCGCCACCCTGAGATATAAAGATGAAAAGTCTCATGTGCCTGTAATTTCACAGGCACCCATACCCTTTAAATCGGAACACACGGCAGAAATAGGTATGGAGGTAGTACTTCCCCGGACGAACTCCTTCACAAGTAATTAATATAGTCAAAATTAAAAAATCCCCCAACGCAAAGAAACGGCTGAACCGATTTTGATCAAACATAGCTAAGAACAATCCAGACAAATTAACTTTACAAACAAAAAAAAATGATTCGTTTCATCCTTTCAGGAGCTACGATGGGACAGACAGACATACACACACAGACACACACATACACACAGACACACAGACACGTCAAACTTATAAAACCCCTTCGTTTTTACGTCGGGGGTTAAAAAAAGCTCTACTAATATTAAAATACTACTAAGTATTGGATGATAGCAAATAGGGAAAGGAAAATAGGTAAATTATTGTTTAAATAATATAACATTTGGAGTCAACATTTTGTATTACATATTTAGAAACACTAACAACGTGCTTATAAAACAGTGATGTCGTCTACAAAAATTGATTCGTTAAATAACTTATAATAATAAAAAGATTAGACTATAAAAATAAGGTTAAGAACGAAACACTGCAGTGATAAGTGACAAAAAAAAAATTATATACTCCCAAAAGTTCATTTCAAAAACAAGTTTTATTTCGTAAATAAATACTAATATAAACTACTAATAACTAGCATAGATATAAATACTGACAAAAAAAACGCTCGATCGAAAATGTATAATATTGTGGATCAAAACAGATTTTATTTGAATAACACCTACTGATGCGATATTCAATAAATACCTAAAATAAAGTCAAGGTGCCAAATTTAATTTGTGTTACTCCAAGTAACAACAATTAGTAACAAACAACATTAAGTAGCGAATTAAATATTAAAGACCAATTAAAATCTGAAATCAGGCGCTGCCATGTGCCTTTGTCGCAAGCGACATACTGAAGTTCGAACTGAATTGGTCTTTAAATCTACGTCAATAAGATGCTGTTAATGAGACTACATCTTTGTCTCTGGATGGCGGGCGTAGTGCAATGCCACGTAGGGCGCGTCCTAGTTAGACGTGACCTATTAGGTAATGCATTGTTAAAGGCAGAGGTTACCGCTAAATGCTAAATGCTGTTAACATTAAGCCCACCTTTTTGTAACATTATTTTATGTGCAATAAAGTATAAATAAATAAATAAATAAGATCGATATTTCTTTTAAACCCATAGACCTGCTAATTTTGGGTTACTATCAATTAATCAATAGTTATAAATGTAAACAAAAACAGTGATAAACCGTAGGTACGAGATTTTTCAATAATAAATAATTAACGAATAAATGAATGTACAAAACTCATACGAAATTACAAAAAAAACATACTTCCTTGAAGACTACTGTTAATATAACTTATTATGTGTAAACAACGATTTAACGTACATGTAACTGCTTTAATTGATAATTACTTGAGTTCCGTTGTCGTACGGAACCTTCATCAAGGAACATCCACCACTAGCTTACGATGCCTACGGGATGAATGACGGAACAAACAGATGGCCCACCTGATGTGAAGCGGTAACCTCTGCCTTTAACAACGCATTACCTCATAGGTCACGTCCACCTAGGACGCGCCCTACGTGGCATTGCACTACACCCGCCACCCTGAGACTTGAAATGTAAAGTCTCATGTCCCTGTAATTTCACCGGCATCCGTAACCTTCAAAACGGAACACAGCAATGCAAAAACTACTGCTTTGAGGCGGTAAAACTTTCCCGGAATAACTCTTAAAAAAAACCTATACTACTACAGGTCCAGCGCTTAACTGAGTCAGTCCCTGAGGTAAGGGAGCGGTACGGGAGGCGCGTTTTCGTTTACATTATGTCAAATGACATCTGATAATTTAAGAGACGTAAACACCCCTCCCGTACCCCTCCCATACCTCAGGGACTGACTCAGTTAAGCGTTAGACCTGTGCTAAAACAAATACATTATATTATGTAACATAATTTTCACTAGAAACGAGATATTTACCATGATTTTTGAGTTTTAAATGTTCCCGATATTTCGGCACAGTTGCATGCGCCATGGTAAACTAAATATCCCGTTTCTAGTGAAAATGATGTACATAACCATGATAGTTTTAAAAGTTATATATTATGTGAGTTAAAAAAACAAATACATTATATTAAGTAAGTTAAAACAGTGTTTATACATAATACAAAAAAATCTACGTTGAATTAGATTTAATAAATGTTATATTCTGAAATGATGTAAACAGAGGATTAAAAGTTTTAAGATAAAAAAGATTTACTAACTAGGAAGACATGTAACAACAACATTGTCTAATAGGTAACACGTTGGAGCCCAGCAGTGGGCAGCAGTCCTATATCTTTGGTGTCAAATATATGTATGCATACTATCAGCCTTTCAAAGTCGATGGCAAGAATGTATAAATTATATATTTACACTTGAGGAACGCCTGTCGAGTTTTTGATGTGTAACATCTTTCCTGCAATCTGCGGGAGTGATTGCGTGTAAAGGGACGGAAGTGTGTAACGGGAAGCGCGCATTTTTCCGAGAGGTTGGTACTATCAGCCATGTTGCTTATTACCAAGGAGGTGATGTCAGATGTTACACATCATATGCGACTACTGTAAGGCTCGCCCGTTTTGTTTTCCATACAACTTTTAAGTCCTCAGGCTTCTTCCTAATAGAACGTGACTACGTGACGTCACGTGATCATACGAATTCTTGATAAAACATACTAATCTTCATTGTTTCTAAGTTGACAATCCAGTTCGTTTAAAAAAAATCCGCGCGATATTTTATGGAAGCGTATATGGCTTTGGAATTTTAAACTCCCATCTGACCCATTATTCATGTCTATGTCAGGCGGCGGGTCTAGACCAGGCGGGAATTTAAATTCCCAACGGCCCCATTTATGGCGAGGTTCATAGGCCGGGCCGTTGGCAATATTTCTGCTATTCCGTTCTGTTAGGACCGAAGCCTTAGGGGGTGAATTTTGGAAATTCCTATAATGCACCCCTAATGTTAATGTTAAAGAACTCTCTTTTCCGCATTCGAACTCTATGGGCGGTCCATTATGGGTGCATAAAAGTAATTTACCCTCCAAATTGCAGGTCTCTAGGACTTATAGGCGAAGCTAATTCTCACTAAAGTAGTGTGATGTCGTTTAAAGGACTATTAAAATTTCGAGTTTTGATATTAATTTTAAGGCAAGCATTACATCAACATATTCTATAATTCATTTCTATAATTTTTAATCAGCATGGAGCCAAAAGCGTGATTAAATCCTACAGCGAAACGAACTCACTGTGTCTAGAGACTAACTGAGTCTAAAATTGTTTCAAGAGCCTGCCATCAAAATTACAAATAATTAAAAAAACAATACCTGAATAGTGATTAGTTGTTATCTTATGATTAGTTAATTTATTTCGTCCTAATGTTCTTCGCACACGTACGCCAATTACGTAGTAAAAGAACGAAATACAATGAACATTGAATGAACCAGACCGAGACATACTTAGTTTGGGCATTAGTTCATTCAGTTCGTTCTTTTACTGCGTAACTGATCCAATGATATTTCATAAACAAATATTGCATTATTGGAACTACCTATTATAATAAGGCACAGGGTTTGAATACATAAAGTAATTAAATAAATAATCTGTCAAACAGTGTCATTCCTTGAGTATGTATATTAGGACAAATGTGGCACAACTTCTACAGTAATTGCGTTGTAGCATGGTGGGTGGAACTTTAATGCATCGTTTCATTTCCTCAAGAAAGAAACTACGACAGGATCACCTTCCATCCATCCGCAAACACATCGCAATCTTGATTTGCGTCCAGGAGGGCATTGAGCGCAGTGAGTGTACGCGGGATCGGAGAATGGGCGCGCGCCACCGCGCGGGAAAACGGCACCGAGAATAACTAATGTCTCCTGCCGCAGCAATAGTTGCTGGGGACGTAAAACCGCGCCAGCTCATCATGGAGATCATGGGCATCTATCGTTCCATGAAGAACCTTAAACATACTTATCATTTGGTCTTTTGCCCTTCTTACCTCTAAACTATTATACCCTAAGCAGCCCAGGAGAAACTTTGTCGGATACATGTATGGGTAATACCCATACACGCGCTTATAGAGAAAGCGGAGAAAAGCTTTTTGCACCTTCTCAATTAAAAGAGCGTAGGTACTCTCATGCGGGTGCCACACACAAGAGCTAGCTTCCAGTTTGCAGCGGACAAGAGCACTAAAAATTTGCTTTAACACGCGGTCACCCTGAAAGTCTCGAGAGTTTCTTAGCACGAAACCTAGCCTTCTAAATGACTCCTTGGCAACTGTGGTGATATGGTCATGGAACGTTAACCTTCGATCAAAGGTTACCCCCAGGTCCTTGATGGTGATAAAAATAGATTGATTACTGTCACTTCTCTAGTCATGTGATACGGCAGCTATCATCCGCACCATGCTAAAATGCAAATACATTAAGCTGTGAGTAAAAAAAACTATTCAGAATATGCACATCAAAGGCGGTTTGATCCATGTTCAATGAATCACCCTGTTAACAGCACTATATAATATATTACTATGCATTTTCCAAAAGAGTCGAGGACAATAACACGATATATGAATTTATGAATAATTATTCATTATATACAAAATAAGTGGAACTCGTAATTATTTTGGAAGAACTCACGAACTTATTTCAAATGAGCATAGGTTTTCGTCTTAAATAGTTGCCAATTATATTCATGATATAATATCCCAAATATTACCAAACCAGATCAAGACGGTCATGGGTTCGATCCCCACCAGGTCGGTAATGTTTGGGACATTACAAAGTCTTAGTGTTCCCTTCATAAGAGTACACTTCATAAACAAATAACTATAATAAAAATTAATAATAAAAAATAAAATATAATTTATTTATATGTTTGTCCTATCACCTAAGTCGACTAATAAACTTTAAAAGCTAGTAAAAATAATTTGATTTTATTAAAATATCACAAAATAATCATTCAATAAATTCATTTGATTGGCGTTCATAAATCTGCCTTATTATCAGTCACAAAAAACATCAAATGAATTAAAATTGACTACATTTTATTATAAGAAACGTTTGTCACTCATAAACATTTGACAAACTCTTCTCATTTAAACTGCTTGTTACAAAATGGAATGTCATTATAAGTTTACTGTTCTATTAGTATGACCCGATTTCTTGAGACACCTTGTAGAGCATGATTTATATCTTATGACGGATATCTCATAAACCATCCTTCTTGCATAGAATTGTGTAATATGTGAAAGTATGACTCTATGTACACAAAAGTGTATTTATTTTTAAAATATTATACAGGCTGTGAGTTTTCAAGGGAAAGTAACTTTTTGAAGACAACGCCATCACCAAAATAAAAAGTATCATCAAGTCCCATTATCTATCCAGATCCTGTATATATATTTTATTTATTTTTAATACATTATACAGGGGCTGGCTCGATCATAAAAATAGAAGTTACTTTCCCTTTAAGTCTCACTATCTTGCTACAGCCTGTAGACCTATTCTATTTAAATTTAAGGCAATATTTATGATTGGCTCCATCATCAAAATAAAAGGTACATTCCCATGTAGTCCATTATTTTGGCACAGCCTGTATATATCAGTCAGTCGTGGAATCAGGACGAGTCTTAAGAGGACTCCTCGATGATGGGCGTGGTTTCCGCAGACTTCAGCAGCTTCCGTATTAAGATAAACACTCCGCACATCAGTAGGACCACTCCGATTACCTGCGAAAAATGCATAGATTATTACAAACTTGTAACAAGTATTTTCATTCATTCATTCATTCATTCAAACTTGGTTAAGTTTTTTTTTTGTGTCGTTTTTTTTTAAACACAAGCTTTTATAAAAATAGTGATCGGAACCGTGTGCTGATAAAAATGAGCCTAAACACGGCCAGTCTACTATTATACATCGAGGAGTTGTGTTGTCTCCATCATCAGATCAGCTCGCTGTCACCATAATATTGTATTGTCATCGGAACTTAACAGGTATGCAAAATTTCATCTCAATCGGTTGAGGATAACTGCTTTAAAATTTAGTTACAAGATTTGGCCCGAACGAATATACTTACATACAAACAGTGTTACTGAAAAGATAGAATGAATGGAATTGATTTAACTGGTGGTTCGCCCCCAAATGAGACCTCACGAATCACGCTATGTGGAAAAAATTTACTGAGATAACATGTGTTGTGTTTATTTTTATTTTTTATGATTGTTTAGTCACTAAATTTTGTTAGCAAACCTCAGATTCGGATTCAGCACCCCAAAAAAACATACAGAATGGAAGAAATCAAAACTACGTCACAACTTTCCACCGAAAAACAATTTGACTGGACTAATATAACACTCCTTACATCAGATGTGTATGGGTCACCACGGCATAATGGCCGCTGCAGTAGCGTGCTACAGATAACTTACCGTGACGCCGTAGAAGGCGTATACGGTCCAGTAGCGCACCTGCTGCCGGGACCAGAACATGGCACCAGCGTGTCGGGGTCCGGGAGCGCTACAGTAGCTTGCTACAGATAACTTACCGTGGCGCCGTAGAAGGCGTACACGGTCCAGTAGCGCAGCCGCAGCGCCTGGCGCGCTATGGCCGCGTACACGGGCGTGATGCGCACCTGCTGCCGGGACCAGAACATGGCACCAGCGTGTCGGGTCCGGGAGCGCTGCAGTAGCGTGCTACAGGTAACTGAACGTGGCGCCATAGAAGGCGCACACGGTCCAGTAGCGCAGCCGCAGCGCCTGGCGCGCCATGGCCGCGTACTCGGGCGTGATGCGCACCTGCTGCCGGAACCAGAACATGGCACCAGCGTGTCGGGGTCCGGGAGCGCTGCAGTAGCGGGCTACAGATAACTCACCGTGGCACCGTAGAAGGCGTACACGGTCCAGTAGCGAAGCCGCAGCGCCTGGCGCGCCATGGCCGCGTACTCGGGCGTGATGCGCACCTGCTGCCGGAACCAGAACATAGGCACCAGCGTGTCGGGGTCCGGGAGCGCGTTGTTGATGCTGCACAGACAACACACCATAACAGACACACCATACACACCGTCACAACAACCACAAGTTCGGCTACACTGTTCTCGCCTGTGGCACGGGGCCCTAAATACCAGCTGCTTCGCTTTGACTCCCTAGAGAGAAGAGCCGTTAGAATCGTCAACGACCCCAAGCACTCACAGTTCACTAGAGCCGCTGAGCCTCTCTGTGTGTTTTATCGACTCTAAATAATGGGGAGTGCTCTGAGGAGCTTTTCAATCTCACACCTGCATCCAGGTTCTACCATCGCACTTCTCGACAACGCAGGGGAGCTCATCCACACATCATCGACACGTGGGTAAGTCGTACTGTTTGCTTTACGAGATCTTTTCTGCCGCAAAACAGTAGTGCCGGTGAAATTACAGGCAAATGCGACATTTCATCTTTGTCTCAGGATGGCGGGCGCTGTGCAATACCACATGGTGGACGTGACATATGAGGTAATGCATTGTTAAAGGCAGAGGTTATCATGTGGGCCATCTGTTTATTCCGTCATTCAAGTATCACACCCAACAGACACATTAGGATCCCCTGTGTCGTGGGTATCAGGAACTACGAGTGCCGTGGTAACACAACACCCAGACCTTGAACTAATATATGCAGATCATACAAACATACAAATAGTTGTGGCTACTCGCCCACCGCGCCACAGTGGTCGTCACATAAATGTCGGTACTAACAGCCCTCTATACACAGACAATGGTGCCTTTTTTTTAAAAATAAATCTAATATAGGCTTGCATTTGGCTACATCTCACCTGATGGGAAGTGACGATGAGGCCTATTAAAGCACGCTCGCCTAGAAGATGCCTTTTAACTCTTCGTTTGAACATGTCCAAGTTGTATTATAAAGGGAACAAAGAAGCCAGAAGAGAGTTCCAGGCTTTTGCTGTCGGCATGATGAAAGATGATGATGATGCAAGATGATGATGATGATGCTGATGTTTGTTTTTTTTTGTTGGTGTGTCTTTAATTGTATTGTCATAAATAAACGTTTCTTTCTTTCTTTCATTCAAAGAGCTCGAGAAACGGTTTGTACGCGACGGTGTTATGTCGACAACAAAAGGGTAAAACGCCTCTCCACGTCTGGTCGTCAGGTGGCGGAATGGAGACGAGGGTATTAAATCGTGCAGCTCCTGAGCACACTCACCGAAATGTATGCGGTACAAGATACACAAACACGCAACCCTTCGACGATGTTCTAAGCTCTGCAACCTTTTCGCAACCAGTGCCTCGTAAAATACTGCACAGTCGATTCATATCTGCTTTTACGCAGTAATCGCGATGGTGCCGGTACAACTACAGACACGTGAAACGTTTTTCGCCTTTGTCTTAAGGTGACTCGATCAAACGCATAGCTTTCAGGCTTGTAGGTGAGCAACATATGGCGGAGACTAAGATCCAGAGTCTTGAGCACTGCCGTAAAGTTGCATGCCTTTCGATCTTCTATATGTTACATGCTTCCAGGAACTTAACGATCTGATCCCACCATCTCCTTTTCACCATAGGACGAGCAGGCGCACGTTTCGGTACCATCCTTACCTCATTAATACCTCCTTTAGTTAGTACCTCATCTATTAATTCTACCTTTATAATAAAAAAAAAGAGTGGAATACACTACCGTCGTCTGTCTTTCCTGAAAATTATAATCTGGGTCTCTTCAAAGCTAGAGTGAATAGGTGCCTTCTAGACCTTTGTGCTCCATCTTCGGCCACATCGTCACTTACCAATAAGTGAGATCGTGGTCAAACAAAGGTCTATCAGAGTTAAAAAACAAAATGCAATGCAACACTACTTAGGCGCTGTCTCCACGAGCGAGAGAATCGCGACGAGTCCGCACTCGCCCATACAACTTAACATCGCCGTGTGGAGACGCGTTCATAGAAATACATGGCACGACGTTAATACCGCCGCGATTCTCTCGCTCGGTGAGACAGCGCCATAGTGTACGTCCTAGAATCCAGGACCTATATGGACGTGTGATAAGGAACACTTACGGTATTCCCCCGACATGTCTGACCAGTAAGTTAATCTGCAGCTGCGCGGAGACAGCGAGCGGCAGTCCCGTGAACATCTCCAGAGCCAGTCTGAAGTCCATGTCACTGAAACAACGCATCAAATTATATATGCGAAGTGGTGTGTCCGGCCTAAGACGGTTGTGGTGTGTCCGGCCTAAGACGGTTGTGTTGTGTCCGGCCTAAAACGGTTGTGGTGTCGCCGGCCTAAAACTACTGTGTGTGCTGTGTCCGGCCTAAGAGTAGAGACCATTCACCGTAAGATTGCACATGCCAAGGAGTATTAAATTTTCTATGGTTGTCACTATTCCCAAGGCAAGGACACAGACTAAGAGTATAACGCAGGTGCAATCTTACGGTGAGCGAGCTCTACTGTGATGTGTTCGTCCTAAGAATGTCGTGATGTTGTGACGACCTCTGTGGCGCGGCGGGCGAAGGTTAGCCTGCGACGCAGGAGGTTGCGGGTTCGATTGCCGCCTCGGAACAAATATTTGTGCGATCGCAGATATTTGTTTAGTGTGTTCTGGGTGAATGAGAGCGAGCGTGAATAGGGAAGTGGGAAGGGGAAGACCTCGGCGAACGTATTCAGACCAGATCGGAGACGTTCTAGAAAAAGGCCAGGTCAAGAGTACCCATAACCGACGAGCATGTATGAAGAATGTGATGAGAGTGAATGCAGCAAAAGAGGTGTGTCAGGATCGCAGCAAGTGGAAATCCGTGATCTCTGCGTACCCCTCCGGGAAACAGACGTGAGTTTATGTATGTATGTATGCATGTGTTCTGGGTATTTTCTATGTATAATAAAAAATATCTATCTATGTATTATATTGTATTAAGTATATCAGTTATCTAGTACCCACAACACAACCATTGCTTGGCTTGGGGCTAGATAATATTGTGTGAATTGTCCAGCACTATTAATTTATTTTATCTGTCGGCCGAATGACCCAAGTCGACAAGCCCGGTGGAAGATCTTCCCATAACCGTTGCGTCTTGACCGGGCATAAAGTTAGGCGTGAAATGATATACTCATACCGATCTAACGCAGGGAGACCAAGAAACAACTAGTGACAGACAAGCGGTACAGTGACGTACTCAGTAGGGTCCAAGCCGGCTATCTTGCTCGGGTAGTAAGAAACAACTAGTGACAGACACGAGGTACAGTGACGTACTCAGTAGGGTCCAAGCCGGCTATCTTGCTCGGGTAGTAAGAAACAACTAGTGACAGACACGAGGTACAGTGACGTACTCAGTAGGGTCCAAGCCGGCTATCTTGCTCGGGTAGTAAGAAACAACTAGTGACAGACACGAGGTACAGTGACGTACTCAGTAGGGTCCAAGCCGGCTATCTTGCTCGGGTAGTAAGAAACAACTAGTGACAGACACGAGGTACAGTGACGTACTCAGTAGGGTCCAAGCCGGCTATCTTGCTCGGGTAGTAAGAAACAACTAGTGACAGACACGAGGTACAGTGACGTACTCAGTAGGGTCCAAGCCGGCTATCTTGCTCGGGTAGTAAGAAACAACTAGTGACAGACACGAGGTACAGTGACGTACTCAGTAGGGTCCAAGCCGGCTATCTTGCTCGGGTAGTAAGAAACAACTAGTGACAGACACGAGGTACAGTGACGTACTCAGTAGGGTCCAAGCCGGCTATCTTGCTCGGGTAGTAAGAAACAACTAGTGACAGACACGAGGTACAGTGACGTACTCAGTAGGGTCCAAGCCGGCTATCTTGCTCGGGTAGTAACAAACAACTAGTGACAGACACGAGGTACATTGACGTACTCAGTAGGCTCCAAGCCGGCTATCTTGCTCGGGTAGTAACAAACAACTAGTGACAGACACGAGGTACATTGACGTACTCAGTAGGCTCCAAGCCGGCTATCTTGCTCGGGTAGTAGGGGTCGGAGTGAAGGAAGTGTGGGAGGCTCACGAAGGCGGGCGCTCCGAAGCGGCACGCAGACACATTCAGGGCTCCAGAGGGCATGCAGTCGCGGTCGCGGACCACGTCGCAGTAGCATGCCTGCAAGTCAATACAACACGGGTTGTTTTAAAATATAGGGCTTCCCACTACATTGACGACCTCTGTGGCACGGCGGGCGAAGGTTGGCCTGCGACGCAGGAGGTTGTGGGTTCGATTCCCGCCTCGGAACAAATATTTGTGCGATCGCAGATATTTGTTCAGGGTGTTTTGTGTATTTTCTATGAATAATAAAAAATATCTATCTATTTATTATATTGTATTAAGTATATCAGTTATCTAGTACCCATAACACAAGCTCTGCTTAGCTTGGGGCTAGATAATGTTCTGTGAACTGTCCAGCATTATTTATTTATTTATTTATTTTTATTCCCAATGCGCCTTCAACATTTATTATTACCCAATAATCTGGTTGGATGCTTACAGTGGCTAGTTTAGGATCAGCCCCCCTGACAGTCACTCGGTGACTAACGTTTGAAAAGTAAAATGACTATCGATTGACAAGCTCTGCTTAGCTTGGGGCTAGATTGTGTGAACTGCCCAGCATTATTTATTTATGTAATTCTTAATGATAGTTTTGAGCAATTGTTGGTAATTTTAACAGACTTCGTAAAAAAGGTGGTTCTCTTCTTCTTGCTTAGGTAATGGCTTCTGTTCATTATTTGCAACAATTAAGCCAATGTCAAGTAATATAATTAATTATATTTTTATAGTCAAGTCGTCAAGAGTCTCCGTTAAGTCATAACCCAGTTTAAATAGTGGCAGATAAACTGAGTTTTTACAGGGAAAAATCCACCATTTCGAAAAGACACGCAAATACCTTAAATTTTACTATATCAGAAATGTGCCATTTATCCAAGTTATACCGGTTACTTGTTGTAATTTTGTAAAAATTAAAAAAAACCCCAATGCAGTGAAACGGCTGAACCGATTTTGATTAAACATAGCTAAGAACAATCCCGACAAATTCACATTTCAAAGAAAAAAAAAACGAAATCGGTTTATCCGTTCGGTAGCTACGATGTCACAGACAGACAGACAGACACACGCACACACAAACACACACACACACACACACACACACACACACACACACACGCAGACACGTCAAACTTATAACACCCCGACGTTTTTGCTTCGGGGGTTAAAAATGCCACTCCTCAATTCGTGTGTATTTTACTTGTCAAACGTTAGTCACCAAGTGACTTTCAGTTTGGGAATAGAAGGGCAGACTTAAATGCAATTCCAATTAGAGATAACCAAATCATGGGTTAAACATTTTAACAGACGACATATTGTTTTACAATCAAAGGATAGAAGACGTTACAATTTTTTTTTTTTGTTAACCTATTCTGTCCCACTTCGGGGCAAAGGTCTCCCCCAAAGTTTTCCAGTCATCCCGGCCTTTGGCAGTTTCCCACCACTCCTTCTCGTAAGCCTCGAGATCGTCCCGCCAACGCCTTCTTGGCCGGCCCCGTAGTCGCCTTCCGTCTTCAGGCACCCAAGGAGTTACTACGTTCGCCCACTTCTCGGGGTGCATCCGACTGACGTGGCCAGCCCATTCCCACTTGAGCTTTGCTGTCCTGCTCCCCACATCGGCAATGCCCGTTATTGAACGCAGCTTGGTGTTCCGCACTCGGTCGATGCGTTTAAGGCCGAGAATGCTGCGTTCCATTGCTCTCTGGCAAATCTTGAGCCTGGACTTCTGTAACTCGGTCAGCGACCATGTCTGCGTACCGTAGGTTAGGACAGGCAGGATACACATGTCGATGAGTTGACGCTTTAGTGTAAGTGGAAGGTCACCCTTCATGTGCTCTTTCATGGACCAGTAGCTCTTCCAGGCATTATCGATGCGGCGATCAATTTCCTTGTCCTGTCTGTTTTCGAAGGATGCTAGCTGGCCCAAGTATATGTATTCATCGACATAGTGTACATCCTGCCCATCTACCTCGACCCTACGCTTCGTGCTGTTGGTCATAATTTGCGTCTTTGACCGGTTCATATGAAGCCCAACCTCAAGACTCGCCAAGCTCAGATCTTGGAGCATCTGTTGTAGTTCCTGTGGTGTTGGGGCAAAGAGTACAATGTCGTCCGCAAAACGCAAATTTGTCAGTCGTTTACCTCCTACGACAATGCCTTTTGTAGACCATGAATCAGCCAGTGTTTTGAAGACTTCCTCCAAGGCGCTTGTAAATAGTAAAGGGGAGAGCGGATCGCCTTGTTTCACACCCTTTTAAATTGTGAATGATGGGCCATTGAAGTTACAACATTAAAACAATATAAATTGGTTTGCACGTGCTATAAATAAAAAAATATTATACCTGTATAAAATCTAAGTTTTCATGATAGCATGCAGAAAATATATATAACAAAAACAAAAAAATACGTTAAGGCAGAAAATATAAATGTCTGTACTTATACGACAGAATACATAATAATACAAGATAGTCAAAATTAACAATGTACATTGTTAATTTTGACTATCTTACAAACAATCAGGTAGATTCTCTCTATCATCTAACTTTTGACTGCCTACCTAAGTAAGGCTTTTAAGTTGGTTTTCCTTTTTTATTTGAATCAGCTTCCACTTGTTCTGGAGGCACACAGGCGCTCCCCTCCTAGTATTAAGAAGGATCATAAAAAAAACAGACCGTGTTTGTTGCCTGATTCTTCTAGGTCTGGTTGCGTTGAAACGGGAGTAAATGTAAATTTATTTTTTATTACAATTCAAAATGATCCTTGTTATTTCAATGAATAAAATATTTTTGACTTTGACTATGACTTTGAGATGTTGGGTTCAAGACCCTATAGATTTTAGTTCTGAACGTTCAACTTGTCATAATAAATGTCTATGGTATCATCATTGACCCCGGAGGTTGCGAGTTCAATTCCCGCATCGGAACAATTTTTTTTTGCGATCTGCAGATATTTATTCAGTGTATTTTGGGTATTTTCTAAGTATAATCAAAAATATCTATCTATGTTATATATCGTATTAAGTATATCAGTTATTTAGTACCCATAACACAAGCTCTGCTTAGCTTGGGGCTAGATAATGTTGTGTAAACTGCCCAGCATTATTTATTTATTGTTTATTAACTCCTTGAGTAACACACAGTCTTGGAGTAACAGAAGTGCGAGTTGTGTGTTGTGGTCTTACCGTGTGAGGATAATTATGGCCGTTGTCGAACACAGAGTCGTTGGCCGCGTACTGGACACCTTCTAAGCCTTCCACCTCCACATCCTTGTCTTTGCCAAGGATCATATACCTGCAATTACAAAACAAAGGTACATACCCACGTACACACACGCCTTTTACCCCGATGGGAGGTAGGCAGGGCCTCAATGTGCCTCTTTTCACAGTGGGTTGCACCATCGTGGAATATAAATAAAATAAATAACGCTGGACATTCCACACAACATTATCTAGCCCCAAGCTAAGAAGAGCTTGTGTTATGGGTACTAAATAACAGATATCTATATATAAAACAAAGTCATGTTAGTAACACCACCCATAACTCAAGAACGGGTTAACCGATTTGGCTGAAAATTGGTGGGGAGGTAGCTTAGAACCAGGAGAGAAGCACATGGGGGGGGGGGTTCTCCGGGGGCTACCCGTGCGAAGCCGGGGTGAGTCGCTAGTACTTAATACAATACATTAAATAGATAGATATTTTTTATTATACATAGAAAATACCCAGAACACCCTGAACAAATTTCTGCAGATCGCACAAATATTTATTCCGAGGCGGGAATCGAACACGCAACCTCCTGCGTCGCAGGCGAACCTTCGCTCGCCGCACCACGGAGGTCGTCACCACACTATAGACGTGACAAGTGGTGAGTTCATCGCCGCCATTGCATCCAACGACTGACTCGGCTAACGTTTTCTAGTCATAACACATTCCATAATAAGCTAGCAGCCAGGACAAATTATCTACTAGTCCGGGTAAGCGGTACCCTCTGCCTTTAACAATGCATTACCTCGTAGGTCACGTCTACCTAGCACGCGCCCTATGTGGCATTGCAACGCGCCCGCCACCATGAGACATAAAGATGAAAAGTCTCATGAGCCTGTAATTTCACCGGCACCTATAAATAAATAAATAAATAATGCTGGACAGTTCACACAGCATTATCCAGCCCCAAGCCACAGATAAAATAATACTATACTAGTATGCAGACCTATTTGTATGCCTATAAACCGGAACACGGTACTACTTTGGGGCAGAAATAGGTATGGTGGTAATATTGGTGGTAGTTCATGGCTATAATTTGTCCAAAAAAAACTTCAGTTTTTCAGTTTGTTTCGTAAGTTGGTTAAACATGAAATCCAGTTTTTTTTAGTTTGACAAGATATCCAGTACAATAAATTTCGACATTGTAGACTTCAGACGTCGATAATGCTATCGCTACTAGCGATTTGTAAGCGATCGTCCGTGATAGTGAGCGAATTATCTACTTAACAAATGGATTAAATACTATCTTTACAACGATTTAATTAAATAACAATAAATACCTAAGCTTCAATTTCTCAAACGGAACTTATGTTAAATGGTCAAATGTTACGAGTGACGACCATTGACGACCTCTGTGGCGCGGCGGGCGAAGGCTCGCCTGTGACGCGGGGAGGTTGCGGGTTCGATTCCCGCATCGGAACAAATATTTGTGCGATCTGCAGATATTTGTTCAGGGTGTTCTGGGTATTTTCTATGTATAATAAAAAATATCTATCTATATAATACATAGATTGTATTATTTTATTAAGTATATCAGTTATCTAGTACCCATAACACAAGCTCTGCTTAGCTTGGGGGTAGATAATGTAGTGTGGACTGTCCAGCATTATTTAAAAATGATATACTACACCGTAGTTTTTTTCTTAATCATTAATTAATTCTTCCATTACAGTATAACAATGCGTTCAGGATGCTGTTGGGGCTGCGCGTTTCTGTAGCGCATCAGGTATGTTCGCAGAGACACACCCTGACGGCTTCCACGTCATCATGCGTAAGAGAGTGGCCTCCCTGATGCGGCGGGTGCGCGGCAGTGCCAACGGCAGTGCCAGTGGCAAATGCACAAGCCGTGCGCTGCCAATTATAAAGAAAAAAAAAAGTGTAAATGCTTACGTGCATATATCGGAAGCGAAGATCGTCACATCAGGTTGCCCTAACTCTGGAGCCCAGAGCTCTCCAGTTGAGCCTTTCACCACCCCGCACTCATCCCTGTACATAGTTCTGTCAGAGTATCTCCACTTCTCAAGGTTCCCGATTTGGGAGAAGTCAGCTCCGCCGGTGTTCATGAGGAAAGCTCCATCGAACTCCAGTGAGCCATTACGCTGGAAAAAACCATTCAATCAATTATTACTTAACAACAAATTGTCCCGACAAGAGTTGAACCCGTTATTCGAGATATTAGCTGGATACGTAAACATTGGTCAGTGGCCTTTAGAAGACCTCTGCTGGATGAGGCCTTTTCCATAGAATGCAAGGGGGGATTTGTCATAATCACCCATTCGCCAACCGTTCGTCATGGCATTCCATGTCCAGCAGTGGACTTCTGTGGGCTGATGATGATGATGAAGGTTGCCGCCCATGTCCACTCTGCGGTCTGAGACCCTTCCACGCGATCTGGTGCCGTAGTGATAGTGACTTACAGTACTATCGCTGCTATGTCATCAATAAAAAAACCAGTGGCTATCAAAATAATGCACTCCGCCAACGTCCTTGTATCGGATTAGCATTACAAAGATTAGACATAATCACAATTTGAATATCAGTTACGTGAGGCAATCCGCTGACTAATGTAGAAAATCACGAAATGAAAATCAGTAGCAAAATGGCGTAAGATATGGCCAACTCAAAGCCGAAATAGCCCGACAGTCACATCACAAATATGACAGCAAAGTGGACAATTGAGGCGACTTTAAAGCCGAAATAGCCCGACAGTCACATCACAAATATGACAGCAAAGTGGACAATTGAGGCGACTTTACTCATATAAAGTAAAGTAGCCGTAAAGTTGCATTTCTTGCAGTTTTCTATAGGTTACATTTCGGGGAATAGGTTAGTTTTTTTTTTATTTGTAACAACATAGATTATAACAAAATAAAACATACAAATATACAAATTAATAAGTAGAATTGCTGTTACAAAAAGGTTTCTAACTCAGCATATATGCAGGTTGTAAACAACCTGCGCTGGTCTTCCGTTAGATCCTTTTTCTAACCAAGAGAACAAAACAGCAGACGTGTATCTGAATGGCCCAGGAAGTTTAGGATCCTGATCCCAGCATCTTCTTTTCATCATAGGACTAGCAGGCGCACGGCTCTGTACCATCCTTACTTCATTAGTACCTTGAAGAGACCCAGACTGAATATAGTTTTCAGGATAGACAGACGACGGTAGTGTGTTCCATTCCTTAGCAGTTCGCTTTATGAAGGTGGAACCGAAACGTTTAGTACGAATAGAGGGTATACCAATGAAATAAGCGTTGTACAGAGCCGTGCCATGTCCCATGATGAAAACAATATATTGGGATCAGGATCATGAAGTTCCTGGGCGCATTCCCCGTAATTTTACCTATAGAAGACCGCAAGGCATGCAACTGTGATCATGCTATGTTCAAGTTCAAGTTGTCGTGCTATACTCGTCCATAGAGGTCATTAACGATTGCAGAAGTTCAGAGTTAAGACTTCAGCGATCCATATACTGATATTATGACCTCCACAGGCGAGTCACAGCACGTACCTCTTCTTTCAGGAGTCCTTTAGGGCTCCATTTCCTTTGGCCCGGCTTACGAGCCTTGTTTGCCACCTATTCTAGACTAGGAATACTCGGAGTTATTTTGCATACACCCACTTCATGACACAAACTTAATAATGATTATGATCGGTTTAGTCTCTCTTATCTTCTGATAGCCACATATTCAAGATAAGCATATCCAGATGTTTTCAAATAGACAGTTTCACACCATGATAGCCCCCTAGCTATCGTTACTGTATCGGCCATACCCTTAAACGGCAGCAATTATTGTGACTTGTTATATGCACTTATTTGTACTTTGTTGGACAATGCCCTTTTAGCAGAAGCAACAAAATGCAAATCTGGTGTTCGCTGTAAACATTACATAACACTATGTAATTTGAAAACTTTATTATACTCAGTAGGTACCTAGATCTTTTTCTTGAATGTGGCTTTGTTTGTATGGGTGTTTGGGTGTATTATTCACAATTTCGCCAACGACACGTAGGATACAGAGGGGCAAGTCCGAGTTTACACACACCATCGTAACGATGAACGTAACGACGATCGTACGTGTATTGCGTAGTAACTAGCTGTGACGTTTTTGGCACAGATTAATAGCAAGTTATTGTGTAATACACGTACGATCGTCGTTACGCTCATCGTTACGATGGTGTTTTTTTTTTTTTTTTTTTTTAACATTGATAGACCTTTGTTTGACCACGATCTCACCTGTTGGTAAGTGACGATGTGGCCGAAGATGAAGCACAAAGGTCTAGAAGGCACCTATTCACTCTTGACTTGAAGAGACCCAGATTATAGTTTTCAGGAAAGACAGACGACGGTAGTGTATTCCACTCCTTAGCAGTTCGCATTATAAAGGTAGAACTGAAACGTTTTGTGCGAATAGAAGGTATACCAATGAGGTAAGGATGGTACTGAGCCGTACGCCTGCTCGTCCTATGATGAAAAGGAGATGGTGGGATCAGATCGTGCAGTTCCTGGGAGCATTCACCGAAATGTAACCTATAGAAGATCGCAAGGCATGCAACCTTACGGCGGTGCTCGAGACTCTGGATCTTAGTCTCCGCCATATGTTGCTCACCTATAAGCCTGAAAGCTCTACGTTCGATCGAGTCCAAGGCAGCAAGCTGGTGTTTGGCCGAGCCATCCCAAACATGGCAGCAGTACTCCATACCAGCCCGGACTTGTGCTTTATATAAACTGAGAAGCTGTCCTGGTGTGAAGTAACGCTTTACCTTATTCAGGATGCCTAGCTTCATGGCAGCTGTTTTTGCCTTAGACTCGATGTAGGAGCCAAAGTTGAGAGTAGGCGTGAGCGAAACACCTAAGAGCTCGAGGTGATCTCCTATAGCAACAGGTACATCACGGAATACAGGAACTTGGAGAAACGGACTTTTTTTCGCCGAGAAGAGACAAGCCTGCGTTTTAGAGGCGTTGAACATGACTAAATTGGCATCGCCCCAGTCGGATACAGCCTTGAGAGTCAAATTCAGACGCTGCAGCATCTCATCTCTTAACTCCTGAATTTCATTCTGCCTAGCTCGCGCAGTGGAAACATATCTCTCCACAACTGTGCTGTCGTCTGCATACCCAATGATACCGGGCATTAGCAGATCATTAATGTGCAGCAGAAACAGTGTGGCAGATAGCACTGACCCCTGAGGTACCCCGGCGTTAATAGCCAATTGATCCGACGAGCAGCCGTCAATAACTACTCGAATGGATCTTTCCCTCAGAAAGTCTGCGAGCCAGGAGCAGAATTGAACTGGCAGTCCGTAGGCAGGAAGCTTGCCAATAAGGCTAGCGTGCCAAACCCTATCAAAAGCCTTCGAGACGTCTAATGAAACAGCCAGTGCTTCACCATATTTCTCGATGGCCTCGCTCCAAATGTGCGTGGCATACACAAGAAGGTCCCCAGTAGACCGGTTTTGGCGAAACCCGTATTGGCGATCACTGAGGAGGTCGTTACCTTCGAGGTATGCAAGGAGCTTCCTATTCAGTACACGCTCCATACATTTACAAAGTAGGGAGGTGACTGAAATAGGGCGATAGTTTGAAGGGTCAGCACGACTGCCTTTCTTGGGTACAGGCTGCGCGTTAGCGAGCTTCCAAGATTTTGGGACTTCACCAGTTTTCAAAGAGAGGCGGAAAAGACGCGTTAATACTGGAGACAACTCAGGGTGTTTGCAAAACTCCGACTAGGGCCTCAATTCAGCTTTAACACGAAGGAGATTCAAGTATATTATGGAGAGTGGACGGTGGAACAATTTTGAAACCAAGCAAAAATATTTAATTCCCAATGAAAAGGCTTACGTGGCTTCTTCTCGATCGTGTTACTGGTTCTTTCTTGGGTCAGTATTGCTTTAGGTCAGTATCAGCTTCAGTGTTATGGCCAAAGACTTTCTAATAACTCTACGATGGACTTAGCAATCCATAGATTATCATAAAAATTAAGCCGTTTCTTTCAAAAATGGTGAATTAAAGTCCCCTGGATACTTCAATATAGAACAAAGATCAATCG
This sequence comes from Operophtera brumata, assembly GCA_932527175.1. Lineage (NCBI taxonomy): Eukaryota > Metazoa > Arthropoda > Insecta > Lepidoptera > Geometridae > Operophtera > Operophtera brumata. The sequence goes on from OW052239.1 coordinate 20,583,179, forward strand.
AATACGGGGTGCGTGCGTTCTTGCATCAGGTACGAGTATTACATCAACATTACGTTTATGTATGTACGCGATGCTTTCTCCGTTGCATAAGCGCCTAGTGATGTGAAGTTACAGCGTTATTGCTAGCGGAATGAGGTTTTAAATAGTGATTACAATGTTCATTATCATTAACTGTTAAGAATTTTTCTGGTTTAGCGAGTCTAAAGCTATAGTTTCATATTGCTGCAACTAATGCAAGTGAATTTCGTCTCGGCCTATGGACGTTAAAAACAGCCCCTCCACCTGGCTATATAACACCTGCAGAGGAATTACCCCCTGGTCACCAACTGCCCTGGTCAGTGTGGAAGACCGTTAACAGACTGCGCACTCAAGTCGGCCGCTGCATAGATGTAATCTCAGCAAGTGGGGTATGATCGCAGCCTCCGCGACGCAATGCGACTGTGGTGCCCAGTCCCAAACCATGCCACACGCCCTTGCATGCCCATCCTGCCCTGACTCCTGCACGATGGAGGATTTAATGACCTGCTCCGACAATGCCGTGGGTGTGGCAACCTATTCGTCAAAATGGCTTTGAGTGAGACATCGACACGAAAGAAGAAGAAGGTTCATATGTATTGCGGTGTCGGGGTGTGTCGTGGCGCGCCAGAACGCAATCGGTTACGTTTATTACCTATGACTAGATTCATATTACTAGCTTGTGTTGTGTTCTGGCGCGTGAACCTACTAATGTGAATCTAGTTAGTAACCGATATCGTTATGGCGCGTCACGACACAACAATATGAACCTGGCTTAAGCCGTAACTCAATAGTGTACTGTGATAGTGTTGTCATATATGGCTTAGAATGTTCGGTTCAATGTCACACCGACTTTCTCTGCAGCGCGAGCTAAACTTCAGGGTTTTCCGCGCGAAATCGATACCTACCCAGCCTAACAGTATCCTTAGTTCTACAGGAGATTTCATTCCGAGTTTGGTTGCGTTGGAACAGGAGTAAATGTAAATTTATTTTTTAAGACGATTCAAAATGATCCTTGTGATTTCAATGAATAAAATACTTTTTGACTTTGACTTTGTACAGAATATGCCCATGGGGTTTTCATTTGATCGTTGACTGTACTTTTGCTATTCGCGACGAAGTGGGAATAATAAGCATAAATATGAACATTGCACAACAATAGGTTTTCATTCGCGACGCGGTGGTATTGTACGCCAAAGGAACCACCATTCATAGTGAGGTAAATCCCATTAATGTCATAAATGTTACAGTTGGGATGTTTAGATGTTTGTTACACAATCACGCCGAAATGGCTGAACCGATTTCGATGAAATTTGGTATACACATAGATTATGACCACTACTGGCTACTTTTTATCCCGGTAAAATGCTAGCGAAGCCGCGGGCGGATACTAGTATTTCATGAATGGATGCAACCATTCATTATTTTATTGCTTGCAGGCTACATACATTACCTACTTGATTGGTTGCTGGGACCCCGATTTTACTTTTTAACAGACTTCCAGAAAATAGACCAGGTTCCCAATTTTTTTTTAAATTTTAGTTGTCGCATAACTCCGTCATTTATAAACAAAGTTATTTTTTTTTATTTGAAAGTATATAGGTACATTCAGATTGGTCCCATTTTTGTCAAAATTTAGACCAGATGATTAGATCAGAGGGAAATTGAGGGCACTACTCAAATATTATAGACATCATGTAGCGATTTTGGTATTTTCAGCAACAAGTCAAGCATTTACATTCAGAAAGTAGAATCTCGTTAAACTTTGAAGTCAGTTTTGTTTGTAATAAAATATTGTGATCTTAAGTTTGTCACCATGTATGCTTAATATACACATGGTGTGTTTGTGACTGCAATACATTTGTGTTATGTTATTTGATCAGCAGTAGACACATAGGTCATATGTATAAATCCGGTGGCGAATACTTATATTGTTATCACAATTACTCATGTAAATAAATAACTAAGTTATTAGTCATTTGACGCAGTTATTCCGATTTGAGGTCATGGCTGGGGAGTGAAGTTTATTAAGGTAAATGCTCTCGCTTGTGGCGCGAAATTATTTTTTTTGTTTGTTTTTTGCCTATTACAGCTCATCAACACTTCTTCAGATAGCAAAAGTTGATTTCGCGAGAACTAGGAGACTTTACACACATGTTTTAATTGATAGTATATCATAAATATCATCAGTTTAGCTACGATCCTCCTAAACACAGTTTTACAGTGTTTTTTTTTGTTAGCGTATCGTATCGTAGCGATGCATCCGATACCGATACCGATATATCGGCGATACTTCGGGTTAGCCGATATATCGGTATCGACGATATTTTTATGACCGATTCAACGATACTTTCTATTTTTTTAAATGTAGTGTTAACGAGGGTGTTGTCTCGTGTTTGTGAAGATATTATTAAAGAATCGGAGGAAGATGAGCCCCTGTCTGCTCTGAGCTGTAATTCTCTCAAAGAAGAAGTTGCGAGATACCTGAGGTCTCCCAATATATCGAGAGATGCAGACCCATTCGTTTTCTGGCGAAATGACGTCTCATACCCAAACTTGAAAAAAATTGCGCAGAAGTACTATAGTTTTCAAATGAGTTCTGTCGCATCTGAGAGACTATTCTCCAGCGCAGGTCTTATACAAACAGACTTGCGAAATTGCCTTTGTCCGCAAAACTTAAGATTACTTTGTTTTTTAAATAAAAATCTTATTAATGTTAATTTTAATTACTAAAATTTATAATAATTATCTATAATCGACCTATGTAACTACTTTTCATATTAATAACAAAATAATCCGACTGGTGATTTATTTATTTTAATTACATGTTTGAATTCATAATTAACGTATCGGTATCGGTATCGCCGATATTTTTATTAGAGTATCGGTATCGGTATCGTATCGGCGAAAAGGCGTATCGATGAAACCCTAATATTTATGAGATACTATTAATTAAAACATGTGTGTTAAGTCTCCTAGTCCTCGCGAAATCAACTTTCGCTATCTGTTGAAGTGTTGATAAGCTGTAATGGGCAAAAAACACCAAAAATTAGAATTTCGCGCCTCAAGCGAGAGCATCCATTTTAACTTAAAGACAAAATATATCAGTTTTTTATAAGTTTTTGTAAATAGACTTAATATTGTTGCAGATAATGTAGGTAATAAATACTAAAAAATTATAAGGTACCGTTTTATACACCACTCTCCTCATCAATAAAAAATGCAAAAAAAAAATTGCTCAGCAATTAAAGCATAAAATATAAAGCATTGATCAGACTAAAGTAAAGTCAGAGAATAAATATTAGTACAAGTAGTAAAGTCGCGGAGCGAGTCAAATTTATATTATCTACCATGATTATGAAACTGTTCAAATCACATGAAACAAACAACATGCTCAATCGTCAACGAATGATGTCACGTCAGTATCAGTTGACCTACAATTTCTTCCACGCTTTGTTGAAATACAGCAGAGTTTATATAGTAATATTTAATCCTAGTTTTAGCCTACGTACGACACATGCATTTATCCCCGAAGGCAGGGGTATGCAGAGCCCCAATGTGGCATATTTCACTGTGGGCGAGATCGTCGCCGCCATTGACTTCCCACGACCAACTCGGCTATCGCTTTCTCAGCTAGTATCATTTACATACTTCCGATTTTATATCTAGTTAAGTTAAGAGTGAAGAAGTTGCATCGTTGTGAAACTGATATTTCCTCATTCTAAATCAGCATATTTTCCTAATTCTAATTAACTGATTTTCCTAATTCTAAATGATCTGATTTTCCTAATTCTAAATTAACATATTTTTCTAATTATAAATTAACTGATTTTCCTAATTCTAAATTATTAGATTTTACTAATACTAAATTACCAGATTTTTCTAATTCTAAATTAACTGGCCTTCCTAATTCTAAATTAACTGAGTTTCCTAATTCTAAATTATGATATGTCCTAATTCTAAATTAACTAATATTTCCTAATTCTAAATTAACTGATTTTTCTAATTCTAAACATTTCCTAAATATTTCCTGATACTAAATTAACTGATTTACTTAATTATAATTAACTGATTTTCCTCATTCTAAATTAATTGGGTTTCCTAATTCTAAATTAACTGATATTTCTTTATTCTTAATTGGAGAAACTGAAACCAGTCAGGTTTCGCTGTGTTGTCTATGTATTGCGCCTGTTTTTGACTCTCGGTAGTAGTAAGTCTACCGCCTCAAGCATCGAGTAGTGCTGATGAAAATTAACTGATATTTCTTTATTCTTAATTGGAGAAACTGAAACCAGTCAGGTTTCGCTGTGTTGTCTATGTATTGCGCCTGTTTTTGACTCTCGGTAGTAGTAAGTCTACCGCCTCAAGCATCGAGTAGTGCTGATGAAAATTTCATCTTATTAGCATAAACAAACAAGAGATACAAGCATGGAATATCTTGTATTGATATACCTACTTAAAGGACTGTTTTCTTCTTATTACGTTTTTTGTGCACCACCTACATAAATGTATCCACAATACACAAAGGTTAGCTGGTAGAGAATGCTTCTTAGCATTAAGTTCGCCTATGTGCATTGTTTGTTTTGTGCAATAAAGAATATTCTATTCTATTCTATGTAATTTATTCCAGCCGAGACAGAGCACTGATGTTTATCAATAACTACACTGCAAATTATCACCATCCGCTGTGATTCATGGACACAGACGATGGGACCTTTGAACATTATGTACCTACTAAAGCTTTCTTTGTTTGACAAGTTTATATTTACTTCGAAGCTACACTGGCTGGTAGTGTATTAGTCATTGTGAGATTAATCTATTTGTAAAACAAAACAACGGATTTAAGACCCTATGTTAAAATGTTGGAGTCGTTGCGTTACATGCTCACTCAGTAACAGTAAAGGTTACAAAGTTGATGATAATACAGTAATTACTTGAGGAAGTAATCTAAATAAATCATAGACTGAAACACGATTGGAGAAACTTTCCACGATAGTTTTATTTTTTGTAATTGGCCCGTCTGAAACCCGTTTTTGGTCCATCCTTTGACTAGACAAAATATTAAGGTATTCACCTTAATATTTTGAGGCACGAGATTCAAATTTATTAGTGTTTTTTGCTCATTACAACTCATCAACACTTCTTCAGATAGTGAAAGTTGAGTTCGCGAGAAGTAGGAGACTTAACACACATGTTTTAATTGATAGTATCTCATAAATATCATCAGTGTAGCTAAGATACCCCTAACAACAAAAAAAAAAAAAAAAACACTGTAAAAATGTGTTTTGGGATATCGTAGCTAAACTGATGATATTTATGAGATACTATCAATTAAAACATGTGTGTTAAGTCTCCTAGTTCTCGCAAACTCAACTTTCGCTATCTGAAGAAGAGTTGATGAGCTGTAATGGGCAAAAAACACCAAAAGTTTGAATTTCGCGCCTCAAGCGTGCGCATCCACCTTAAGCGTAAATGTGTATACTATTCATTAGAGGTTAGGTAGTTAAAGATATTTTTTTATTATTAAGTTTTATTATTTGTCGCTTACGTCAGTTACCTTATCTCTTCTCGGTGAGTAATAACGCTGTCACTGTCTTGCAGCTACAGTTTTCATGATAGACTCCGCCGATTAGATATTTTAACATATGTTTTAATACCACTGCATATTCACTGTGACTCAAATTTTAGGATTGGGTTGAAACAAGTACAGAAGTTTAGGTAAAATGGGTTGAAACGATACAATACCTAAATGGGTAGAAAGTTATTGGGTAGAAACAAGAAGCACTCTTTCCGCGTTGCTTTTCCACTGCTGATAAGATTCCATAGACTTTTTAACGTATTTCTTGCGATATCATTATCAATGTTATCTTTCAAAATATTTACGTTTGATTGGAAAATGTTACAGAGGTCATTCTAATAACTTTGGTCGTAGTCTCAACAATAAAACGGACAAGCGCGAGTGAGACTCGTGTGCTGAGGGTTCCGATCCGGAAAGCATTTAGAAATCATCCACTTTTCCTACATTCACCCACTTTTTCCTACAAACTTCACCAAGCCATTTTGGGGGTAAAAAGTCAAAATTCCTCTATTTTAGATTTATCCTTTTCATTTTCGCGATTACTATACAAAAATTAGACCCTCATTGCCATACTTATCTTTTTAAAAGGTTGAGTTTATTAACTTCGCTCGCGTTTTACCGGGATTAAAAAGTAGCTCAATCCAGGTCATAATCTATCTGTATACCAAATTTTACCGAAATCGGTTCAGCCGTTTCGGCGTGATTGTGTAACAATCATCCAAACTTATTTCGTTATTCGAAACGCGCGAGATCGCCAAACAAATTCATGTTTCAAAAATAAGTTTTAAAGTCGCTTTTGAATTAAACTCATAGTCATTCATAAGCCAACCTGCATTTAACTTCGTTCTTGGATATGCACACAAGCGTCATAATGTAAGCAGTTAAGGTGGGGCATGTCGCAAAATTCTAAATCGTAGCCGATTTCATTTTTAACTGATAAAATAAAATACATAATTTTAAATTCAAAATATGCATGGATGCTAATATTATAATTCCGAGGCATCACTCTACCAAAAACACTAAAGGACAATTATTTTTTAATTTAAATAAATAAATAATGCTGGATAGTTCACACAACATTATCTAGCCCCAAGCTAAGCAGAGCTTGTGTTATGGGTACTAGACACTGATATACCTAATACAATACATTACATAGATAGATATTTTTATTATACATAGAAAATACCCAGAACACTCTGAACATATCTATTGATTGCACAAATATTTGTTCCAAGGCGGGAATCGAACTGGCAACCTCCTTTGTCGAAGGCGAACCTCGCCCGCCGCGCCACAGAGGTCGTCAAATTTGTATGAAGATTTTTCTGCCTGGGGTTGGCGAGCCTTAAGCACTCAGCACTTCATATATTTATTTATATAATATAAAACGTGTGTCCTTTCAAGGAAAGCTGGGTTTTTTAACATGCAATACCAGTTTCCGAAATCATTCTAAATGCCTCGACCAATATTGAATTTAAAACAGGCTGTTAATAATTTAGGAACGAAAAAGTAGTCACGAATAACAAGATCTAGACTTAAATGATAATCTGATAGCTATTCAGACTAAAACCAGAATAACCTTATTAATAATTCCAAAATAAGACAAGGAGTATGTTCTTGATTTTTAGGGTTCCGTAGTCAAATGGTAAAAAACGGAACCCTTATGGATTCGTCATGTCTGTCTGTGTGTCCGTGTATGTCACAGCCACTTTTTTCCGAAACTACAAGAGCTATGCTGTTGAAGCTTGGTACGTAGATGTATTCTGTGAACCGCATTAAGATTTTCACACAAAAATAGAAAGAAACATGAATTTTTGGGGTACCCCATACTTAGAACTGAAACACAAAAAAAAACCCATACGTGTTGGGTATCTATGGATAGGTCTTCAAAAATTATATTGAAGTTTGTAATTTTTTTTTTCTAAACTGAATAGTTGGCCCGACAGACAGATGTCAGATGATCAGGCTGTGCATGTGACTGTCGGGTGTTATGTTATGTGTACTAATAACTAGGTTTTATGGAAGTAACCATTTTGTTTTTAAACAAATTCAGTTTATATTGCGAGAATCAGCTATAACGCACAAATTTTACCTGAACTTTGGCCGTCCTTAGTGTACTCATAAATAGCAAAAGTAAAGAAAACATATCAATATATTTCTTGCACATATAATGGAGATTCTAAACGACAATTTTTTTTTACAAACCTGTTATGCTTTGATTTTTGGATTTGGGTATTCGAAAACACGTTTTTCCTGGAACCAGTTTTATGCAATTTTTGAGCATTTATTGCCGTTTGTTTAGCAAGTAAGCAGCAAAATTTTCCATATTCCAACCGAGGATTCAGACGCTGATTTTTCATTGTCCAATCCGGGAAGGCCACTCATAATAGCAATGAAGAAAGAGAATGAGCGTGTTTCAAAGGCATAATGGGTCCGGGATTATGGCTTGAACAATCTCGCTAGAGGAGAATAAGCCGAGTGTCAGTTTTTTTTTATACTACTTGTATGATGGAACAAGCTGATGGCCCACCTGATGTTAAGCGGTAACCTCTGCCTATGAACAGTGCATTACCTCATAGGTCACATCCACATAGGACGCACCCTACGTGGCATTGCACTGCGCTCGCCACCCTAAGACATACTCGTAAAGATGAAAAGTCTCATGTGCCTGTAATTTCACCGGCACCCTTACCCTTCAAACCAGAACACAGCAATGCGAGCACTACTGCTTTGCGGCAGAAATAGGTATGGTGGTAGTACTTCCCCGGACGAACTCTTTCACAAAAAAGCTCTACTACTCAGTTGATGTGTTTATAAAAATGCTTCCGTCAGGCGCACGACTGAATCTTTCCACCATCCATTTTTTCTCAAAAATCAGTCGCAATACTCAAAGCAGGATGACAAAGAAAGGACCAGTGATGCGACTAGGAACATGTGATGATTATGATGATAACTTACGTCATAGAACCATCCAAACTTGTCGTAAGGTATGTTAAACGGTAGCCCCAACTGGAGAGCGATGTCTATGACAGGATCGTCAATCCCGTCGAACAACCAAGCAGACACGTTGGCAGTCAGGAACAAGTTCGAGTGGAAGCTTCGTATGAACAAGTCCACGGGCAGGTTGGACAAAGTTCTGGAATACCGCCTGGTGTAGGCTACTGTCTGAAAGAAAACATAATCTGAGACAGAGGTCAAAGTGAAAATGAAAGGTCAACGAACCAATGATCAGCGTTGTGTTGCTACAACACAACAAATGCTGAGCTGGACGCCAATTTGTGTCAGTGATGCATGGCTGGTACTAAGAGGCACAAATTAGTTTTATTTTTCTTTGTTTCTGTGTGTGTGTGTGTGTGTGTGTGTGTGTGTGTTTCTTTTAGTGTGGAATATTGTTTGTTGACTCATGTTGTTGACACAAATAAATGTTCTTTCTTTCTTTTTCTTTTCCAATGTCAGAAAAAGGAAGCACCATTCTAGGTCAAATGTATTTTACACATTGAATTCACAAGAATCATTTTAAAGCTTTTTTACGATCCTTCATACTACTAGGTGGCGCTTGTGTGGAGCCTATCGAACAAGGAGAAGCCGACTCTTAATACAACCCATTTACCACAAATATAAGACTTAAATATCTCAATCATACCACAAAATATACAACTAAAGAAAGAGTGTCTAGGGTCACCATAGCCAAAGCGACTCCTCAAAGGTTGCCTGTAAGACATCGCTCTTAGCGATAAGGCCACCCATTGTACCACCGTGAACTAGTTTGTAAGTTAATATAAGTTTGTTGTTATTTTATTATTCTAAGGTGAGTACAATAAAGAGTTTTCTATCTATATATCTATCTCCTTACACTTAGAATAGGTACAACAAAACATTCTAAGTGAAATAAACTTATCTTTATCTTTATCTCGACCTCTGTGGCGCGGCGGGCGAAGCTTGGCCTGCGACGCGGGTTCGATTCCCGCCTCGGAACAAATGTTTGTGCGATCGCAGATATTTGTTCAGGGTGTTCTGGGTATTTTCTATGTATAATAAAAAATATCTATCTATGTAATATATTGTATTAAGTATATCAGTTATCTAGTACCCATCACACAAGCTCTGCTTAGCTTGGGGCTACATAATGTTGTGTGAACTGTCCAGCATTATTTATTAATTTATCTTTTAATGGGCAGGCCATTTAGCCCACAGAATAATGGTTCACGAGTTGCGCCTACGAACCGGACGACGCTGAGTAGGAGGCTGAGGCCCTCTAGATGGACCGACGATTAGGAAGTCGGTGCTTGAGTTTTTTTTTTTTTAAATACAGTTGACCTTCTGGTGTCATGACTGCGTTACCGGGCTTTTGGTGAGCGCAGATGGCGCTCAATTATATGGGGGAAGCCTAATGATGACCGTTTGAAGAGCTTATGACATGTAGCTAGATGGATGGTCTTTTTATTTTATTTTATTTGTGTACATAATAAATGTTCACTATCTTTACAATCTAGCCATAAAGCAGGCTAATAAGTAATTTAACATTGACCTAGATTTATAACATAAATTATACCTAAGAATGTGTACATTGACACTTTTCTTACTGTCTCTATTTAAAGGGAGGACACTTTGTTCTTGTGTTCTTATTAGCAAGCACTAGTTTGCACTACACTACACTATAGTTTACACTACACTAACTCATAAGGTTTAGTTCTTTTGAGTCTTCTCACTATGTCCGTGTTGTCGAGAAGCTGGATTGCCTCGACGTTCACAGGATGATGAAGTCTACGTTCGTGAGCTTCTGCATATTTTTGAATGACTTTATTGACGAACTCTGTATTAAGGTCCCGGTGGAGATCGTCAATATAAAAATGGGTGATCTTTGAACATACTTGTGAACAAAATTGACCCTTCCGGATAGCCATAAAAGGATTCTATATTCTGTGAAACTCACCGCTATGACGGGGTTGATGCTAACAATCTCGTCTGCAAGACTGCCGTTGGACATATCCGGCTCGAAGTGCCAGTACCTCTGGTTGTAGAACTGTTCGTGCTGTTGTCATGTTCTGTGAAACTCACCGCTATGACGGGGTTGATGCTAACAATCTCGTCTGCAAGACTGCCGTTGGACATATCCGGCTCGAAGTGCCAGTACCTCTGGTTGTAGAACTGTTCGTGCTGTTGTCATGTTCAGTGAAACTCACCGCTATGACGGGGTTGATGCTAACAATCTCGTCTGCAAGACTGCCGATGGACATATCCGGCTCGAAGTGCCAGTACCTCTGGTTGTAGAACTGTTCGTGGTGTTGTCATGTTCTGTGAAACTCACCGCTATGACGGGGTTGATGCTAACAATCTCGTCTGCAAGACTGCCGTTGGACATATCCGGCTCGAAGTGCCAGTACCTCTGGTTGTAGAACTGTTCGTGCTGTTGTCATGTTCTGTGAAACTCACCGCTATGACGGGGTTGATGCTAACAATCTCGTCTGCAAGACTGCCGTTGGACATATCCGGCTCGAAGTGCCAGTACCTCTGGTTGTAGAACTGTTCGTGCTGTTGTCATGTTCTGTGAAACTCACCGCTATGACGGGGTTGATGCTAACAATCTCGTCTGCAAGACTGCCGATGGACATATCCGGCTCGAAGTGCCAGTACCTCTGGTTGTAGAACTGTTCGTGGTGTTGTCATGTTCTGTGAAACTCACCGCTATGACGGGGTTGATGCTAACAATCTCGTCTGCAAGACTGCCGTTGGACATATCCGGCTCGAAGTGCCAGTACCTCTGGTTGTAGAACTGTTCGTGCTGTTGTCATGTTCTGTGAAACTCACCGCTATGACGGGGTTGATGCTAACAATCTCGTCTGCAAGACTGCCGTTGTACATATCCTGCTCGAAGTGCCAGTACCTCTGGTTCTAGAAATGTACCGTGCTGTTGTCATGTTCTGTGAAACTCACCGCTATGACGGGGTTGATGCTAACAATCTCGTCTGCAAGACTGCCGTTGGACATATCCTGCTCGAAGTGCCAGTACCTCTGGTTGTAGAAATGTACCGTGCTGTTGTCATGTTCTGTGAAACTCACCGCTATGACGGGGTTGATGCTAACAATCTCGTCTGCAAGACTGCCGTTGGACATATCCTGCTCGAAGTGCCAGTACCTCTGGTTGTAGAAATGTACCGTGCTGTTGTCATGTTCTGTGAAACTCACCGCTATGACGGAGTTGATGCTAACAATCTCGTCTGCAAGACTGCCGTTGGACATATCCTGCTCGAAGTGCCAGTACCTCTGGTTGTAGAAATGTACCGTACTGTTGTCATGTTCTGTGAAACTCACCGCTATGACGGGGTTGATGCTAACAATCTCGTCTGCAAGACTGCCGTTGGACATATCCTGCTCGAAGTGCCAGTACCTCTGGTTGTAGAACTGTATCGTGCTGTTATCATGCCATGTTAGATTAACCTGAGGACAAACAAAAGCATAAATTGGTAAGAGATTGCCACCGCCTATTACGGATCTCAATGGCTACTGTAGTAATGGATCTGGTCTGGACTGGGTTTTAATTGCATACTTTGGATGACAATACAATATGATGATGACAGCGAGCTGATCAAATGATGGACACGGAAGGTGGACAAAGAAATTCCCCAATGGATAATAGTACACTGGCCGTGTTTAGGCTCATTTCGATCAGCACACGGTTCCGATCACTAATTATATACCTTAGAGCTAGTATATATATTTTTTTTAAACTTCTCTGCTCTTATATTATAAATAGGAAAGATTTGTATTTTTGTGTGTGTGTGTGTGTGTGTGTGTGTGTGTATGTGTGGTATGGTGTGTAATGAATAAATTAAAAAATTAATGAGCCGATTTCTAAAATTCATTCACCATTGGAAAGCTACATTTGCCTCAGCCTATTCACCCTGAGTGACATAGGCTACCAGGGGGGGGTAGGGGGGGGTAGGGGGGGGTAGGAGGGAGGGTAGGGGGGGGGGCTGTTTTTTATCCTGAAACTACCCGTGCGAAGCCGGGACGAGTCGATAGTTTATTATATATTTATAATAGGTATACAATTATTGGTCGTTTAAGGTGGATGCCCACGCTTGAGGAGCGAAATACAAATTTTTTTTGGTGTTTTTTGCCCATTACTGCTCATGAACACTTCTTCAGATAGCGTAAGTTGATTTCACGAGAACTAGGAGACTTAACACACATGTTTTAATTGATAGTTGTTTAGAGAATGGTTGCTTACCAAAAGCTATGACGAAACAGAAAGTCTTATGAACCTGTCACCCAGATAAATACTCATACATACACACACATACACAAAGCCACCTAATCACAAACCAGCGTTCATCCTGCAATACCCAGACTCCTACGAGACTGGTGGTAGCAGGAGTGCCCTCACACACGTTTCACTCTCACCTTCCTTCATTCCCCACTCCTCCTTCCCTTATATACCTCCAATCACACGCCCTCATACCATACCCACAATAGCTCTCAAAAACTACACTCTTTTTCACTCACACACAACTTTCACTCTTACTTCACGAAAAGCACACAAATCCTCTAAGGGCTGTTTTTTCAATTCTCGGATGAGATTATCTGTCACATAAATGTTTGTTTTCTTTCATATGACTTAAGAAAGGGATGGTGATATTTTTGACTGGCGTATAATTTTATCTGGAGTTTGAGAAATCGACCCTTATACGTATTCGAATTATTATATATACATTATTTTATATTAAAGTATTTTTCAAAAAAGAAGAATATTAAAGGAATACATATTTACCTTTTATTCTTATATTTAATGGCTTAACTCTGTTTAACGTATTTTGGAAGGGACACCTACAGTACAAGTCTATGACTTAGTGTAGGGTCTGATTACTCTAAGTAGCTCTTTCATACAAGCCAATTTATGTTAGATTTAATTCCTTCTCTAATGTTAATACTTTTTGTACCCTGTAATTTATGTGCTTCAAGCACATAAATTACAGGGTATTAGTATTTATGAGATACTATTATTATTAGTTTATTATTAACTTCAAGTTAATAATAAACTAATAATAATAGTATCTCATAAATATCATCAGTCTAAATCCCTAAACACATTAATACAGTGTTTTTTCGTAATAGAAGTTAATGTATCAGATTAATAGTAACAGATATGACAGGAAATATAAGGTTATTCACGGTGGATTGCTGCTGCCCCTCCCTCGGTGTAATCCCTCGGCTTTTACGACATCCACGGGAGGTGGCGGAGGACTCTATTCTTAGGTGGGACACAACAGCACATGATAAAATAGGACAGTCTAATTTAGTAGGTTGTAGGTCAAAGGATAATAAGATTGCGGCGTTATCAACTTGCTCAAGGACTTACATACATACATACATAAACTCACGCCTGTTTCCCAGAGGGGTAGGCTGAGACAAGATACAAGATACAAGATATTTATTTGCATAAATAAGTGTTACAATTTGGTCTTATAAAATAGTGAGCACTTATGACTTATTTGCCCTCTGCCGGCATCGTAAATTTTTCGAGGGCGTAAACTGCTACTTAGTTTACTAAGTATATCTAGTTTACCTTTGTTTTACCTATAGGTAAAACAACTAACTACTAAAATGTTAACTAATACAACAAATAAAACATCCAAAGTTACTAACATTACAGAGTTATTAGGTACATTCATCAATTTGGAAATTTAAGAATAGGTATAAAAGGTAATTTAGGTAGCTAAAGTTGGCAAATGGTCATTTTTATTCTATTATATATTCGTCAACAGTATAGAAACACCTTTGAATAAGGAATGTTTTTAGCTTTCCGATAAACAACCTTATTTTAGTTTCATTTTTTATATGAATTGGTAGCTTGTTAAAAAAATTTACTGCCATATAATAAGGACTTTTGTTTAGCATACTTATTCTAGAATATGGCAGAAAAAGTCTGTCTTTGTGACGAGTGTTTCTGTTATGTGTTTCGTTTATTTTGGTGAAATGGTTATTATTTTTATAAACGAAAATGCAAATGTCCATAATGTAAATTGAAGGTAGCGTCAGAAGATGAAATTTTATGAAATAAGGTTTACAGCTTTGCATGTTATCAATCTGGGCTATGATTCTAACACATTTCTTTTGTGTAATGAATAGGTCTTTCACATTTACACTATTTCCCCATAGCATTATACCGTATCTTAGCCACGAATACGCATACGCATAATACGCCGATAATGCAGTCTCAGTGTTCGTACTGTGTTTAATTTGAAAAAGGGCATATGTAAACTTGGATAGTTTAATTTGTATGTGTTCTATGTGAGTCTTCCAGTTGAGGTGAGTATCTATGTTTAAACCCAGTAAGCTGAATGTGTCAACTTTTTCTAAAGCAGTGTTTTGAAAATCTATTTTTGTATCTATATATATTGTATATATATTGTATTTATATATCTATTATCTAGACCACGGATTTCCACTTGCTACGATCCCGACACACCTCTTTTGCTTCATTCACTCTCATCACATTCTTCATACATGCTCGTCGGTTAAGGGTACTCTTGACCTGGCCTTTTTCCAGAACGTCTCCGATCTGGTCTGAATACGTTCGTCGAGGTCTTCCCCTTCCGCTGTCCCATTCACGCTCGTCTTACGTACCCGTTTCGTCAATCTACTATCGCTCAAGGACTTGAACTAGGTATGAAATACTAGCATCGCGAATTTGATCGCGTGTACCGATGTAAAAAGCCTCAAGCGACAAAACACTACACTAGGTACTAAGATTTTCCCAGGTGGGAGATCTGTCACCAAGCTAGATTATTTTCTAATCCTGAGAACTCCTTATTGAGTTCAAAAAACTATTATCATTAGTACCTATCTTTAAAGAAGCTAGATGAAAGATCTATGGTCATCATGATTTTTAAATTGCTAAGACAACACTGCCATATAGCTATAAATATTGCTACTTTCGTACCCAATTACACATACATACATACCTCATACATTATTATGTATTTACCTACATAAGTAAGATTTCACTGGGTAAATGGTCGCATGACATTGGTAAATGCATGACATTGGGAGGAGAAAAACACACGCAAACGGAAAACGGTAATCTATTATTACCGCATTAAGAGCAAATTTTGTATTATTTGTAAGATTCGTTGGCACTACCCGGACTTGTTTGTAAGATTCGTAGGCATATGATTTGTCCTGGGTGCTAGCTTATTTAAGGAATGTGTTATTACTGAAAGAAAGCGTTAGCAGAGTCAGTCGTGGGAAGCAATGGCGGCGAAGAGCTCACCACTTGTCACGTCTGTTTCGTACGATGGTGCAACCCACGTGAAGAGCCCCATTTGAGGCTCTGCCTATCCTTTAGGGGGAAAAGGCGTGTGTATGCATAATATGCATGGTGTGTGTGTGTGTATGCGTGTAAAAAAGTAAGTTTGTATGTATGTGTGTATGTTAATAACATGAAGAGTCGGACCAATGATTTATGAAAAGATTTGTCAAGATAGCCAATCAGCCGGTATCTGTTTGTTCATAGTTTGTGAGCACTAGTTAACAGTCACATACCTACTTAATCCTGATGCCATACTAGGAATGACGGATCCCCTGTGTCGCATGTATCAGGAACTACGAATACCATGAAACCACAACACAAAGAAGAGTTAAATTTGAATTTTTAATAGATTTATTTTAAATTATTTTTTAAATTTTGTTTTTAAATTTAGTTTATAGTTTTATTTTTAATTCTGATTTTAATCGAAATAGGGACACTAACTTATTTTTATTATAATGTATTGTTGTCCGAAATAAACAAATTGAATTGAATTGAATAGACCCGGTACAAATATTTGCAGATCATACAAACATTTTGTCCCGCAGTGCATTTCCGCCGGCTACTCGCCCGCTGCGCCACAGAGGTCGTCAGTTAACAATGTCGTTTATAGCCATAGAAAATAAACTTAAAAGCAAGTTTCAGGTACAGACCATATTTAACCGAATTCTTTGCTGCAACAACTGGCAAAATTTGCTTCATCTGTCTGGATGTATATTTGTTGGTACTGTCATACAGGTTGTACATAAAATAAATAAAAAAAATAAAAAAAATAAAAACTGCTGGACAGTTCACACAACATTATCTAGCCCCAAGCTAAGCAGAGCATGTGTTATATTTCAACTGATCTCAGTCTAAACACAATAAAATTGTTGCAAAGTTTCTGCTTGCAAGGTCTACTATTCACAAAACTACTAGTACCTATAGAATTCACAATTTACCTACCTATATTCAACCTGTATTCAATATTTTAGTAAATTTCTATGAAACATACCTTAGAATGTGTCTCTTTGAACACATAAGGGCCCACTTGTTCAACTCTCAGGGTGATATTATTGCCTCCCGTTAATATTTCTTCCACATTGGTTATGTTAAACATATAGCATTCCAAGTACATAGGTATTGGAGTCTCTTTCCATATATCAAATGACATGGATGTCGGAGTTAAGGTCATCATCTGAAAGTAATGAATGAGTTTCTGAACATGCCTCCACACCTGTGTCATGTAATGCTTAAAATAAAAGCATATAAAATACTTACTCTGTGCAATTGTGACATGAAGATTGGAGGCCAGAACACCACCATTATGGCTCCAAAGACCACTGCAAATGAGCCGCAGCCCATGCAGATACCACTCTTGACTGTCGGAGACACCATTTTGGGGTCTTTTACTTATTTCGTATCAACACAAACAGATGTACAAGGTTAGCTGGAAGAAAATGCGGGTATTGTTTAGAATCGTGCCGCACGAATTAAGGGGGGAGGGGGGGGGGGGGGAGGGGGGAGGGTCTTCGGGGACGCCCCCCCCTAGAGTGGGGATGTGCGGAAACTTATAGTTTTCGAGAAAAAAAATAAAGAAGTTTTGAGGTTTGAATGTTTTTGGGTATTGTTTAGAATCGTGCCGCACGAATTAAGGGGGGTGGGGGGGAGGGGAGAGGGTCTTAGGGGACGCCCCCCCCCCCTAGAGTGGGGATATGCGGAAACTTATAGTTTTGGAGAAAAAAAATAAAGAAGTTTTGAGGTTAAGTATGTTTTTTTTTGGAGGTTAAGTGTGAAGTTATATAATTGGAAGTGTCGGACTCCGGTATGGGCTCTCGCCAGTACTCTCGCGAGGTTGCCCCTGAGTGTCGCTTCACCCATTCGACCTTCGCTGCACTACGGAGGTCGCCGGCTCGCTTCGCTCGCCACCTCCCCCCTTCGCTCCGCTCGGCCTCACGGGCTTGCTCCGCTCAGGACCTCCCACGCGAGCTACTGGCTCCGCGTTTTTATATACACTCTAGGGGCGTGACGCACAAGACCACGTGGAGTCGGGGTGCTCCGTGTCGGTTCTGTCACTTATTTTGAACCTAACCTACCCATGTCGGAATGCCCTGAGTCGATTCTGAGTCTCATACCGGAGTTCGGCACTTCCAATTATAAAACTTCATACTTAACCTCACAAAAAGTTCATACTTAACCTCAAAACTTCTTTATTTTTTTTCTCCAAAACTATAAGTTTCCGCACATCCCCACTCTAGGGGGGGGCGTCCCCTACCCCACTCCACCCCTCCCTCCCACTCTCCCCCCTTAATTCGTGCGGCACGATTCTAAACCCAACCCGAAAATGCAAATTAGCATTAAGTTCGCCTATGTACTGCTTTTTTTCCTGTGCAATAAAGAATTTTCTATCTAACTATCTATGTACCTATAAAAATTAAATTATTGGGAGAGCTCAGTCAGTTAAGGCATAGTTTAACCACCCTAATAGGCTACCAAACGGAAAATTCAGCTTCTATTCCCACTAGTTCAGTCGGCCGGTTCAGTTCACTGAACTAGATTTCTTTAGTTTGTTCAGTTGAAAATTAAACTACTTTTACACCTGCAGATTCGTAATTAAATTTTCAAACTGAACTTATAGGAAGAAAAGTTCAATTGCCCAGTTCAATTCATAGTGAGATTTATTTTATTGTCATGACTTAGAAAATAAAAAAAAATGGGCCTGGTTTTATTTAAAATGGGATGATGAGAATGATGATGATTACTTTGTGACTGTTGTCCACAGTTAGTTAGTTATTATTGTTTTCGAGGTTTTAAAAAACTTTGTGGTTTCCTCAATAAAAAATAAATAAATAATGCTGGACACAGTTCACACAACATTATCTAGCCCCAAGCTAAGCAGAGCTTGTGTTATGGGTACTAGATAACTGATATACTTAATACAATATAATACATAGATAGATATTTTTTATTATACATAGAAAATACCCAGAACAAATATCTGCATATCGCACAAATATTTATTCCGAGGCGGGAATCGAACACGCAACCTCCGGCGTCGCAGGCGAACGTTCGCCGGCCCCGCCACAGAGGTCCACAAAAAAAAATCATTAATTTATTAATTTATTGATAATTTAAAGACTATCTAATATTCACAGATACTGTTGAAACCTACAGATATGTAATTAGGCACATAAATTCCAACTTCTCGAAAGTTTAGTTAAATAGTCGACATTACAACTCAAAATTTACTCACGGCAAAAATTGCGAGCAGTCTTCTGTATAAATAATAAAATATATTTGCGTCAGTGTTATTCACTTCGTATGATTCATATCGTCTAATTCATTCACTAGAGAAATCATTTAATTGAGATCACGCCACTTTATATTGCAGTTTGTACACGGCTTAACAATATTATTGATTTATTGTACACATTATTAACTCGTTTTTATAATAACTAAACACGTCAGTCTAGAATTTATTATAGGTATTTAGTAATAAATACTGAAACTGACTGACTTGACTACTGCTTTCACAGACAAACAACGAATGACTGTCAATTGACTGTCTGCTTTGTTTTTGTTCTGCCTGCTGCCTGGCTGTCAGAAAGAGAGAGAGAGAGAGCGCGCAAGACAGACAGTGAGTGCAGGCAGTGAAGCAATGGTTCAGTCAGTTCAGATTTCAGCTTCAGGCAGCAGGCGGCGAATTATTGGTAAAGCCAGCTGCTGACTATAACTGCCCGAGAACTCCCAAATGTTGGAATTTTGAGCGGAGTCAAGTCATGTCTGGCTTCGGCTACATAAGGGCTTTTCATTATCGAATTTAAAAAAAAAGTAGTTCAATTTGGCTCGATAGATGGCGCTGACTCAAGTATGCTTGTCAAAATTAATAAATGCGTTGTCTGTGCTTTTGTGTGGTAGTAATAAAATACTACGAAAATATATCACTACGTTGTTGACTTTGACATTTCACTATAGTTTGAAAGCTAGGTACAAAGCAGCGCCATCTATTAGCGCATGATTTGAAACGTCTGTGAAAACCCCTCATTGGCTAATATTCGTCAAACTATGTTACTACAGTGTTTTGAAAAGTCTAAACTTTCTTATAAAGGTATATAGAGGTAAATATACAAAAAATAACATTAAGTATCGGCCGGCCGTATAGGTACAGCAGATTCTGATAGATTCCTAAAATAAATTATAATATGACGACCTCTGTGACGGGGCGGGCGAACGTTCGCCTGCGACGCCGGAGGTTACCTGTTCAATTCCCGCCTCAGAACAAATATTTGTGCGATATGCAGATATTTGTTCAGGGTGTTCTGGGTATTTTCTATGTATTATAAAAAATATCTATCTATGTTATATATTTGTAATAGGTATATCAGTTATCTAGTATCCATAACACAAGCTCTGCTTAGCTTGGGGCTAGATAATTTTGTATAAACTGTCCAGTATTATTTATTTATTTATTTATTTATTATTAGTTGGTAGGCCATCTTTTGGTACCTAGGATAGAGCATGATCTGATCAAATCACTTTTTTTTCAGGATCTGGGTGATGTACGGACTTTTCAGATTTTAATATCTTACGAGACATGGATGCACTCATAATGCTACCAATAATTTACAAAATACATGCAGGAGGATCAATCATTTTTTTTCTCGAATTCCAGCCAAAATCCCTAAGTTGGGCTCACTAAAATTATTTTTCAATCTCTTGGGGTGCGTTCAGTGGGTGGTTCTCTGAGTGTTGGTTGTCACCAGAATGTACGGTTGTTCCGTTCACAGGCTCCGTTAGAGCGTTCGGTTACCCTAACCGAACAACCACCTCTGACAATTCTGACGTCTGTCAAAGTCAAATCATGTGCTTGTCACCAAAGCGTATGCGTTGTTCCGTTCGGAGGCTCGGTTAGCGTCACGTGACCCTAACTGAATAACCACCGTTTTGAGTGAGTGTTCGGTTGTTACGAGGTTGACGTAAGATTGCTGTCAAAGTCAAGTCAATCCCACCTTCCCCCCCTCACCAAAATCCTGTTCCGTCCATAGACGGAGAAATATTTTATTTAGACATTTAGACATAACAAAAAAAAATGGAAAAAAAATGACTTTGACGGCCTCGTGACTTTATTTTCCATTACTATTGAAAATACAATAAAAACAGTCGGACTCTACTTCTGATCTTAAAACGATACGAAACGTTTCAGTAAAAAAGAGCTAAATAAACAATGCAAGTTATGTGATTCAACAAATCATTCTACTTCGCTACTCGGCAACAATAACAACTTTAGGCTTTGGTTTGGCGTTCATTCATATATCTACTAACTTCTTTGGAAAATGTGGAGCTGATCATGTTGAAATAGAGCTAAATTTAGCACTAACAGAGCAAAAATTTATAATGACATAGATATTACTTGTCAATCCAAGTCGTTCAGCCCCCGATTCCCTATCTTTTTCGTCTTCAGTGACTAACTGATGATAGTTGTTCACTCGCCCTAGTGGGTAACCGAAGATTGTTATTAATCGTGATTACGTAAGGGAAAGCTGCATTGTTGCACCAAGCTCTAGCTCAGTGACTATCAATGTCTATCGATATTATTTTGGCAACTCTAGTTACTTTCAAAATAGAACTCTTGTGTGGTCTATGGGCAGATAATGATCATAAATAATTTATTGCTTATGAATCTAGGTAAAATACAATTGCATTAGATGTTAGGTTGTTAGGTATAGGTAAGATCGCTAGATTCTGCTTTTCAGCTTACAAACATTAGACAGATATAACTTTTGAAACTATCATGGTTATGTACATAATTTTCACTAGAAACGGGATATTTACCATGATTTTTGAGTTTGAAATCTTCCCGATATTTCGGCACAGTTGCATGCGCCATGATCACGCGAGCAGATTTTAAACTCAATAATCATGGTAAATATCCCGTTTCTAGTGAAAATAACATTAGACAGGTAGGTCAGATTGGCCAATTTATAAAACAGATCGGCAAGTTTATAAGAAGAGCAAGCACAAATTTCAAAATGTTAACAAGCTGTGTCCTACTTACTTAATATAATACAAACATGTCAACAATATCGACAAATAACAACAACAATAACAATATCAATTAGCGCCCAATATCGAGCGGTGGCTATTAACAAAAACTGAAAACACACTTATTGATGTGTGCCTGTGCATATAAACACAATTGATTATAATAAGTACAAGCTAGAAGAAGAATAGGTACGCATAGGTAGGTACTTAGGTCTTTTACTTCTTACATTAATGTATTCAGAGAATGAAATCCCTTTGTATTGAGGAAGGCCTCCTAGGTCACGTCCACCTAGGACGCGCCCTATGTGGCATTGCACTGCGCTCGCCACCCTGATACATAAAGATGAAAAGTCTCATGTGCCTGTAATTTCACCGGCAACCATACCCTACAAACCGGAACATAGCAATGCGAGCACTACTGCTTTGCGGAAGAAATAGGTATGGTGGTAGTAGGTAGGTACTTCCCCGGACGAAAACTTTCACAAAAAAGCTCTACCTACTACTGCTAAAAACCTGAAATAGGTAGGTACTACAAATAACAAGGTTTTTTTTTTTTTTTTTTAAATTATTTGGTTCACAACTCGAGTTATACACATAACAACTTCTTACAGTACTTCGTTTTACTGGCATTTCCGGTGTAAACTCTAATACTAGTGAACACAACATGCAATCATGTGTGGACATGGCAATTATAACTCTACAAAGAAAAAGGAAACTAATATACAAAAATAAAAATAAAAACTAAGTTACTTAAAATTATTAAGTAAACATTATGCAGTAAATAATTTATAAATGTTCACTTTTGCGGAGGCCAAAGAACCAGAAAAAATATCATAGGAGGATTGGATTCCATTATAATAGAAAAACATCCTGTACAATGGAGAATGTTGCATGACTTTCGTTCGACAATGCGGTAACCTAAAAGACTTTCTATTTGCAAGCCGGCTGCTTTGCCGGGGGACCTCTAAATTGATGTGTGCTAAGACTTCAGGACAGTCCACGAAGCCATGTATTAGTTTATACAAGAATAGAACATCGGACACCTTACGGCGAACACAAAGAGATTTCATGCCATAAAATTGCATCCTATGTTCGTAGGAAGGCAGTTTCTTTTAATTATTATTAACATAAGATAGGTGATATGAAAACCTCTTCTGGATACGTTCCAACCTTGCGGAGTGAACAGCATAGCCTGGACACCATACGCAACTATTACATTCCAAAATACTACGAACAATACAATTGTATATGGGTATTACAACCCTCGGATCTTTAAAGGACTTTATTTGCCTCGAAACAAAACCTGACAGCTGTGAAGCTTTTTTTATTGTTTTGTCCAAGTGGTCTCTGAAGTTTAGCGAGCTGTCAACTGTAACTCCTAGGTCTCTAACTCTCTGAACTTCATTTAATGTAATGTTCCTTAGCAAATAAGTCACAGTAAAAGATTTTAGCTTTTTGGTAAACTTAATATGATAGCATTTCTTTATATTCAGTACCATTTTATTATCAGAACACCAGTTATCAACTCTGTCCAATTCATGTTGCAAGGTTATTATATCAGCACCACCGCGAACCCGTATATATAACTTTAGGTCGTCAGCATATATTTTAAAACTACACCGAAGATCATGAAAATTATCATTAATAAATATGACAAAAAACAGTGGATCGAGGTGCGATCCTTGGGGGACACCAGTTGGTATCTCTTTTACTCGAGATGTGTACCCACGTATTTTTACAAGCTGTGACTGATTCTGCACCGATATGACTCGCACCATCGTAACAATGAACCGTGAATACCCATCTCTGAGATCTTCCTCAGCAGCAAGGTGTGATCGATCAAATCAAAAGCCTTGCTGAAATCTGTATATATAGCATGGACTTCTTCTCCATCATCTACGGCTTGAGAAACATCATTAACAAAAACAACCAGATTAGTAGTCGTAGATTTTTTGGGTAAAAACCCATGCTGTTAGATAGATAAGATAAGTTTATTTATTCACTTAGAATAGGTACAACAAATAATAATTAACAAAACAGATGCAACTTACTATTATATGAAAAGCAAAATGTGTTACAGTATTTTTTGCATTAATTTTTAAAGATGGTCATAAGTATATATGAAATTAAGTGCCTTCCGTGCTAGTTAAAAAACTGTGTTACGGCAAGGCAACGCTTCACACCCCATATAGAAAGGTCCATATTGGACATTATTGAGTAGGTACAATAGATAGATGCGGGATGAAGTTTCTCTTTAAGGTCTTTTAGGTAAATCTTTTGCTGTACAATTGACTCAAAAACTTTACCGAGCGCTGGGAGAATAGACACTGGACGGTAATTCGATGCAACATTTATATCACCATTTTTGTGTATTGGTGTCAGCCGTGCTATTTTCCACTTGGCCGGGAAACATCCCAAAAAAAGTGACTTATTATACAGAACACATAAAGGGCCTGATAGATTTTCAGCACACCTCTTTAGCAACACATTTGGTATATTATCCAGACCAGAACCTTTGTTTGGGTCTAACTTCTTTAGGGCTACAACTATCTACGATTCTCTCAAACATAAACTGCCAAAAAAGGAGGAGAAGTTCTCATGTTGAAAATTTGACTTTACTTGACTTGAGGTCGTAACTTGTGTGTTGCTTGTGTCATAAACCGATTGGAAGTAATCTGAAAAAAGCTCACATATTTCTTGCCCGCCGTTAGCAGATTTGTTTTCCAACAGCAACTCATTAGGTATAGAACCGCTATTACGTTTTAAGCTGTTCACATACGACCATATGTGTTTCGGGTGTGTACGCATTGTATCAGCAGCATTATTTTTAAGGTATGTAAACAAACGCCGACGAATCGGCATTGATTTGGCGATCTCGCTTCGCTTGGTCAAATAGTGTAATGCTTTAGGTAGGTACCTAGATATATTTATAGGTAGGTAGGTTACTTTCAATTGATGGGGTAGGTATCGCCGTACCGCGCCGTTTTGTTTTCAAATGTGGCGTTAATTATTCAACGAGAGCCGCGAAGGAATTTTTGTGCAGTCTAAAATAATCTATCATTTGCTTATCCGGCAACGACATGGGATCACTGGTGTCGCCTTTGATTATATTGGCGCCGGACAACTATTTTTAATTTTCTAAGGGTGTCGCGGACAAGCTTCCTCTCCCTCCAGTCTGACGACATTTCGCGCCCTTTCTTCGTCGGCTGCAGCGAGAAGGTATTATTGCTCGAGACATTTTTTATGGTTTGCTGCAGTTACGTGTTGCTAAAAATACATAAGTAGGTGCCTCTAACGTAGATCTTAAATATTCTATAATTACTAATTTCTTCGTAGTAACAATAACTATCCTTACAAGATAATCACCTCCAAACGCAATTTATAAAACGTAGCCTCGATTAGCTCCTTTCGCGGAACGTCGGTGATTTTGAATGAAAGCGATTGGAGCTGTCATTTTGCTTACGGAATACCAAATAATAATAAAATCATAGATTCGCTATGGAGTCGATAAGCGCTGAAACCATCTAGTGATTTTGAGGGAAAGCAACCGATGGTGACGTCATCTCAGTAACCCACTGAAGATAGAGAATGCGAATTATGTCTTTTGACAGTTTTTGATGATAACTTTGGGCAAGTGATAGTCATTCTACCTGTCAAACGTTGGTCACCGAGTGACTTTCAAGATAGGGAATAGGGGGGCAGAGCTTCAGAGCGTGGTTAAATAACAACTACATCCTTGGAGTGTACCCATTGAACGCACCCTTGCTCTTGACTAAGTTTTTTTTTATGTTTGTTTTGGCGTTGGGACTTTGTCCTTTTGCCATGTCCAATTTGACAATGATATATTTATTAGGGCTGCCATATAAAATATAAACAAAATTCTACAAAACTCTCTTTCTAAGTAGGGTGACCAAAACACTTCGTTCATTTGTGATAGGTAATGATTTAAAAAGAAGTAATCCTATTAATATTAAAAACGTGAAAGTTTGTAAGTATGGATGGATGGATGTTTGTTACTCTTTCACGTAAAAACTACTGAATGGAGATAACTGGACTCCTGGAATAACACATAGGCACATTTTTATCCCGATATTCCCACGGGATCGAGAATTACGCGGGTGAAACTTCAGGGCGCTGCTTGTAACTAATAATGAATTATTCATATTACTACAGAATAATACCTATATAGTACGTGTGACGTCGAAAACGCCGCGTTTAGTAGCTAGCGTGTGCCCATAGTGCATTTTATGGTTTTGGTCTTTTATGGGTATACTAATAGTATAGATACTAGATAGAAAACTCTTTATTATAGGCACAAGAAACTCAAGAACCCTATTTGTGTGTGAGTGACATACAGTCATGGACTATGTCCATGCATACAGTATAGTCACCCTACTTCAAAATATACAACAGGCAACAGAGGCAGAGCAAGCGAGACATGACATCCACCCCTGGTGGTAAGCTCTCGGCACGGTTTCTCTAGAAGATACTCGTATCAAAGGAATATATGTTTTATTGCAACATTTATGAGTTTAATTTTCATAATCCAAATTTTGATAGTACCTACCCAATCCTTTCGAGTACAATGCTCAAGCTGAATAGAAGAAAACTGCGGAATCGGCGTGCTTGCGGCTTGACGCTTGACCATCGTACAATAAATTCTATGTAATATTAATAATTAATTATCATCATCATCATCATGGGCCTTATAACATCTACGAAAGATGATTTAAGCAGCGTCAGTTAGGCATTTGCGTTCGTGACTAAATAGGGCTATCCGGGAGCGGCAGCCACGGCCACACTTTTGACATATGAATGGAGTCCCTGTAGGTATTATAGGGTTAGCGGCGCGTTCATGTCTTACTGTCCGCTTGTGAGCTAGCAGGTCAAACCAGGCCTTATCGTGGGCGATTACTCCGTCAGCTACGGTTTTACGCCACGAGTTGCGATCTTCTGCCTGACTCTCCCAGCTAGCCTGGTCTATATTGAAAGTTTTCAAGTCGCGTTTAAGGCTGTCTTTGAACCTAAGCATTGGGCGTCCTATAGGTCTTTTGGCATCGGCGATTTCTGAAAGTAAAGTTTTTCTCGGCAAACGAGAAGGGTCCATCCGGTGCACATGCCCAAGCCATCGCAAACGCCTTTGTTTCAGCAAGGCGATGACGCTAGGCAACTGTGCAGTTTTCAAGACCCTCTCGTTGGTAACTTTATCACTCCAGGAAATGCCCAAAATGCTTCGGAGACAACGCATGTGGAAGTTGTTGAGTTTTCGCTCCTGTTTGGCATATGATGTCCAAGTTTCAGCTCCGTACAAGAGTATGGACAAGATGCATGTTTGATACACGTTCATCTTGGTTCTGATTGTAAGGTGTTTATTATTCC
Source organism: Operophtera brumata (assembly GCA_932527175.1). Taxonomy (NCBI): domain Eukaryota; kingdom Metazoa; phylum Arthropoda; class Insecta; order Lepidoptera; family Geometridae; genus Operophtera; species Operophtera brumata. The sequence continues at coordinate 20,610,478 of OW052239.1, forward strand.
ATACTCTTGTACTTAACCTCCCGAACATTGTAGAGGCTTTGCCGATGCGGGTGTTGATCTCTCCGTCAAGAGAGAGATTGTTCGACACTGAGGAACCCAGATAACAAAAACTATCCACAACCTCCAGAAGTGCATTGTTCAACAGAATACGTGGTCTTTCTACGTCACCTTGCACCATCACTACAGTCTTCTTTGCATTTATCGTCATTGCAAACAATGAACAAGCTTCCACGAATTTGTCTAGGATACTTTGAAGCTCTATAGATGTAGTAGCGACGAAGGCTGCATCGTCAGCAAACAAAAGGCTATCGACAAATAGGTCATATCGATGTCGTCGGGACTTGAGTAAGGAGGCATTGTAAAGTTTTCCGTCCGATCTTGTGTATAGATGAATCCCTTGAGTTGCCTCACCGAAGGCAGCTTTCAAGAGCAGCGAAAAGAAGATCCCGAATAAGGTAGGTGCTAGGACGCAACCCTGACGCACGCCCCGTTGCATTTCAAATGGCTCGGATGACTTGCCATTGAAGATAACTGTGCCTTTCATACTAAGGATTTAACTAAGGTTAGTATTTTGGCAGGACACCCTATCCTCTCCAAAGCTGTATATAGACCTTCTCTGCTGACCGTGTCAAAGGCTTTATTGAGATCAACAAATGCCATAAACAATGGTGTTTTTTGTTCTCTGCCTTTCTCCTGCAATTGTCGAAGTGTAAAGATCATATCAGTGGTAGAGCGCCCGGCACGGAACCCACATTGTGATTCGGGATATATGCGGTCAGCTAGTTTCTGCAGTCTGCTCAAGATAATACGAGCAAAAAGCTTACCCACAATGCTCAAAAGGGATATACCACGATAGCAGTTGCAGTCGCCGCGGTCTCCTTTCCCCTTGTATAAGGTGATAATATTTGCGTCACGCATGTCCTGAGGCACATATCCCTCTTGCCAACACTTAGCAATCAGGTTGTACAGTAAAGGTAGAACACACTGCACTTTTATAAGTTCCGCTTGAATACCATCGTTTCCTGGGCTCTTACCACTCTTAAGCTGCTTAACAGCTAGGTGGAACTCTTCTAAAGAAGGCACTTCATCCAGCTCCTCCCACATTGGTAGTACAGAGATCTTGTTCACCGCCTCAGGTTGTATATCTATAGGCTGGGAGTACAGCTCGGTATAATGTTCAACCCAACGACTCAGCTGACGTTCTCCATCAGTGATGATAGAGCCGCCAGCCTCCTTGAGTGGTGCTGTCTTTTTTGGAACTGGACCAATTGCCCTCTTTATGCCTTGATACATTCCACCAAAGTTTCCAATGGCTGCACAATCTTGTATACTCTGGCAAAGCTCTACCCAATAAGCATTTGTAAAATATCGAGTAATGCGTTGCAGTGATGCCTTAGCCTTACCATGTTCAACTCGCGTTTGGCTAGATGGATTTAGGCGATGTCAAAATGCAGCTTCACGCTTTGAATCCAGCAGTGGTTTTAAAGTTTCGAAGTTTTCCTGGAACCAATCTTTGCTTGCTGGTTTCTTGTAGCCGAATACTTCAGCGGCTGTTACTGTTAAAAGCTGTTTAACGTTGATCCACTCCTCATGGGCTGAAATGCTCGAGTTCCATGTGTTCATCTCGTTAAGAACCAGTTTTCGGAAGTTTTCAACCATCTCATCATTTCTTGTTTTGGAAACATCAATCTTCTTAACTCCTTTGGGATGAGATGAATGAATTTTCCTAGGTTTTAGGCAAACATTACTTACCACTAAGGAGTGATCAGTGTCACAGTCGGCACTATGGTAGGATCGTGTGTGATGGATATCTTTTAAGTCTTTCTTTTTTGTGAGGACTAGATCCAGTTGGTGCCAGTGTCCTGACCGAGGATGTTTCCAGGATACTTTGCGCATCTCTTTTCCTTTGAAATAAGTGTTGGTAACACAAAGCAGGTTTTGGGAGCAAAACTCCAAGAGGCGCTGACCGTTCTCATTTATATTCCCTATGCCATGATTACCAAGACAGTCTGGCCAGGCTACCGTATCATTACCTACTCGAGCATTGAGATCACCTAGGATGATAAGGCGATCACTGGAACGCACCGAACGCACCGTTTCAGTAAATTGGCCGTAAAATTGATCTTTCTTTTCGGGTGTTGAGTTTAGAGTAGGTGCATAAGCTGAAATGATGGTAATAAATCCACTGGATGTCATCATGCGTAGAACCATTATACGTTCTGAAATTCCTCGTGGGCCTTCAACAGAATTGAGTAAATTATTTCGTATCGCAAATCCAACTCCATGCTCACGATGTTCAAGAGCACCTTTCCCCTTCCAGAAGAATGTGAAGTGACTTTCACGAAGGGATCCCTCATCTGGCAGCCTAGTTTCCTGAAGAGCTGCTATCATGATATTAAGTTTAAATAATTCAGTGTCTATGACAGCTGTTTTGCGAAGGTTTTCGTTGCAAATAGAACTTCCACAGGTGTCCGGGAAGCCTGTCCTCATAGTTCGGACATTCCATGTTGCAAATCGCATGGATGTAAGTTTTTTGGTGGAGTTTTTTTCTTTCTTCTTGTTAGTTGCAGGTGAAACAAATAACGGCACCACCTGTCTAGTTTTTATCCTAGTGTTCCCCACACCCAAAGGAAACAAGACAGCACCGAGACGGACTAGTAACTTACTGGCCGGGGGCTGCCCGGCTTGAAGCGGGCGTTAACTAGTCAATGGGCCTACGATGGACCCTCCCACTGACGAGAGTGACCCCTGGCGCTCGCGCTTACGTCTATCTGCGCGCGCTTATAACCGGTCACTGCCACTCCCCGTGTTGTTATCCACTCCTCAGCAAGCTGAAGTGGGTAGAGTGTCCTCTCCACTGACGCCACACTGCCTGGGACACAGTTTTGATAACGTAGGCCTTCCCAGGAACCTACGCTACCCTCTCGACCTTACCGACAGGACCCACAGGAATGACGAGTCAATACGTGTGGTGTCGGTTCGGTTGCAGGTGCTTTACGACTTAGACCCAGCCGGGTTTGTGTCGAGTTTTCCTTCTCTGAACTATCCATACAGTAAAACCACTCCTAAGAAAGCCAACAGCCAGGACATAACTTCTTCCAACAAAATACGCCTACAAGTCCGGGCAAAATATAATTAATTATAGTAATTAATTATAGTAATATTATATCCGGTTATGGTAATGACCAACAACATTGAATATCGAATAACAGTCAACGGTGAAGCGATGCACTATGTCCAAGATTACATCTACCTCGGCCAAATAGTTTCCCTCCAGGCAGGCAGGCAGGATAAAGAAATTGCGAGACGCACTGAGAACGCCTGGAGGAGCTATTGGTCGATGAAGGAACTGATGAAGGCAGGACGCCTATGAGAGGGAATGGGAAACGGTTGCACAGGACCATGGTGACTGGCGGAAGTGGGGGGAGGCCTTTGCCCAACAATGGGACAGTATGGGCTAATAGTAGTAGTAATCATTATATCCGATGGTAATCGCACTTTTATAATGGATGCAAAAAAAATGTCCATGAGATAGGCAAGCGGTAGTTTCAATAATAAAAATAAAAAACGACATTGCCTACGTAACTTTATTGAATAAATTACAAAAAAATGCTATGTGTTCAGTAAAATCAATTTAGGCAGTAAACCTGCAATAAAATATGTATTACTCCAACATACTAAAATAATCCTAAAACCGATTTTGTATAGCCTGGGGAAATCTGTTCACATTATAATATTATTAGAAGCATTTGGAATGGTTCACAGAAGCCTATAGCATCTCGCAAGGTAACAACTCACTATACGAAAGCAAACATTTTTGGTAGGCTAACATTTCTGACAAAACTTGCTTCGTATATAGAAATCATTAAAATCATACTGAGCTTGTTCGTAAAAACGTACCATTTATGTACTTATGAAAATTACTTAAAGCTAATTCCCAATTAATGCTTTGAATGTTGCATTCAACACATCCTGAAGAATAAACGAAAATTACGAACAACGCGTAAATGACTAAATTCATGTGTAGACGCACCCTTTGAGACTTGATTGAGTGTTGCCAGTGGTAACAAAACCCTACCATTTTGGTACTTTTTCCGAGCAAGCTCCTCTACGTGACATAAATAGAAGCTTGAAGCTTAGTGGATAGCGATGAGGCCAGACTCAAGTAGTTTCTGTATCTTGGCGGCGACCTCGGGGTTCCTCAGGTGGTCTTGTAGCGCGTGGGGATCTTGCTGCATTTGTTCGAGGATGCAGCGCATAGCGGGGTCGCGCAGAATTTGCTGCACTTCGGGATCAGCCATTGCGCGCTTGCGTACCTGTCATACATTAGTTTGGTAAGATCAAAGACTTTCTAATAACTCTACGATGGACTTGGCATTCCATACACAATCAAAGTCAAAATATGGCACATTTGAAAATTCGAACGAAGACAAATGAGTTTGATACACTGCCAGTTGACACTCTAGTCCTTCAAATGTGTTCAATAATCAAACAGCATGGGACGGATAAAACTTGACAGAATTGTTTCTCTTTTCGTTCTGACACTATTTAGGCCCTGACCCGAAGTCTATTTACTTTGAGGTCTTTGGGTAAGATCCTAATCAAAAGCAGTAACTTGCTGCACTTCAACAAATGCTCATTTGCTGAGCTAGACGCCATTTTTTCTTTGTTTCAGTATGTGTGTCATTTTGTATGGAATTTTGTTTGTTGGCACAAATAAATGTTTTTTTTTTCTTTCAGTTAGCAAGTTGCAAGTGTCAATTGGCAGGCTATATACATGGAGCATTGACATTGTAGCATACATGACAAACCGGTGGATGGAGGTAGACCAAAACCTATTCAATGTAATAAGTTTTGGTCCTAAGTGTAATAAGTACATACCTCCTCCGGGTTGGCGTTGAGTTGCGTGGAGCAGGCGCGGTACCCAGAGTGTAGTAAGTACATACCCCCTCCGGGTTGGCGTTGAGTTGCGTGGAGCAGGCGCGGTACCCAGAGTGTAGTAAGTACATACCTCCTCCGGGTTGGCGTTGAGTTGCGTGGAGCAGGCGCGGTTCCCAGAGTGTAATAAGTACATACCTCCTCCGGGTTGGCGTTGAGTTGCGTGGAGCAGGCGCGGTACCCCTCCAGAGTGTACTAAGCACATACCTCCTCCGGGTTGGCGTTGAGTTGCGTGGAGCAGGCGCGGTGCCCCTCCAGAGTGTAATAAGTACATATCTCCTCCGGGTTGGCGTTGAGTTGCGTGGAGCAGGCGCGGTACCCAGAGTGTTATAAGTACATACCTCCTCCGGGTTGGCGTTGAGTTGCGTGGAGCAGGCGCGGTACCCCTCCAGAGTGTACTAAGCACATACCTCCTCCATGTTGGCGTTGAGTTGCGTGGAGCAGGCGCGGTGCCCCTCCAGAGTGTAATAAGTACATATCTCCTCCGGGTTGGCGTTGAGTTGCGTGGAGCAGGCGCGGTACCCAGAGTGTAATAAGTACATACCTCCTCCGGGTTGGCGTTGAGTTGCGTGGAGCAGGCGTGGTACCCAGAGTGTTATAAGTACATACCTCCTCCGGGTTGGCGTTGAGTTGCGTGGAGCAGGCGCGGTACCCAGAGTGTAATAAGTACATACCTCCTCCGGGTTGGCGTTGAGTTGCGAGGAGCAGGCGCGGTACCCAGAGTGTAATAAGTACATACCTCCTCCGGGTTGGCGTTGAGTTGCGTGGAGCAGGCGTGGTACCCCTCCAGAGTGTAATAAGTACATACCTCCTCCGGGTTAGCGTTGAGTTGCGTGGAGCAGGCGCGGTGCCCCTCCAGATTGTAATAAGTACATACCTCCTTCGGGTTGGCGTTGAGTTGCGTGGAGCAGGCGTGGTACCCAGAGTGTTATAAGTACATACCTCCTCCGGGTTGGCGTTGAGTTGCGTGGAGCAGGCGCGGTACCCAGAGTGTAATAAGTACATACCTCCTCCGGTTTGGCGTTGAGTTGCGTGGAGCAGGCGCGGTACCCAGAGTGTAATAAGTACATACCTCCTCCGGGTTGGCGTTGAGTTGCGTGGAGCAGACGCGGTACCCAGAGTGTTATAAGTACATACCACCTCCGGGTTGGCGTTGAGTTGCGTGGAGCAGACGCGGTACCCAGAGTGTAATAAGTACATACCTCCTCCGGGTTGGCGTTGAGTTGCGTGGAGCAGGCGCGGTACCCCTCCAGAGCCTCAGCGTTGTTGGGGTCCAACTCCAGCGCCTTCTGATACGCCATCTGGGCCTTAGACTGCTGCTGCATGCCCTGTACACGGAAACAAGTGTTACATTACACTAATTTCAAAATGATCCTTGTGATTTCAATGAATAAAATGCTTTTGATTTTGACTTTGATTATAAGGAGGTTTTGGTGTATCTATGGATTAGCGATGGGCCAACCCGTAAATTTTCCAAACCGGATTGAACGGTTTGACTTGATACGCAGACCGGTTCGAAACCGGGCTACTCAAACCGAATTGGCAGGAGGAAGCCGTCTGAGCCCGAGCGAGTGCGCGTTTGCATTTTTCGACTCGCGGTCACGGTTTAGGTACTACGATACGTCGTACATTTCGTTCGCGTCAGTCAACCCGTTGATTTGATGATTTTGGGATGCGAAGGAAACGAAGTAGGTAGTACCTAGTTAACGAAACATCTCTCTAGAGTTAGATTGACTTGTATAATCTGTCACGTTGGTTGTTTAATTCGATAAAAGCATACATATAATATAAGGAAGTAATAAAAAAAGCCTTCAAGAATTTTTGGTATGTTTAGTATAATCAGTATGGTAACTACCTACCTACAACTGAATAGGTACGAACACTAATTATTATGAGCCTATGCTCATAACAATTGGTATTATTATTATAGAATTTTAATTACCGTGGCTAGGTACCATTTTAGAAAAATTACGAATAAACCACGTACCTACTTTACTATTCTCCTGCTGATGTTTCGTTAACCACTTAGATAGAGGTCCTTCTTCATGAGCACCGACAGCGAGCACGCTCGAAGGCCGTGCGTGAGACGTCTCGCGTCGCAGTGTTCCCTTCTCACGACCTTCGAGCGTGGTCGCGGTCGGTGAAGAACCTATAGATGGTCAACGCAACGTCACCAGGAGAATAGTAAAGTACCTACGTGGTGTATATTCGTAATGTTTCTAAAACTCATACATAACTCATGGTATCACTCACACACAACCAACCTTAAATCAAAAGTACACATTACATAAACAAAATACCTTTCAAGTGCAGTAAGTAAAATTTTAGGTAGGTACCTACATATTTTGTTTCTAAAATACCTACTTATGAAAGTAAATAAAAATAAGTTTTTTAAAAAAAAAATATTTATACAAAAACAAAATACCTTTCAAGTGCAGTAAGTAACATTTTAGGTAGGTACCTACATATTTGTTTCTAAAATACCTACTTATAAAAGTAACAAAATATAAGTTTTTTTTTTAAATTATTTATTACAGCAGGTGTCCCACCTAGCGGTAACCTCTGCCTTGGTGAAAACGAGGAGTAACAATGCATTACCTCACCACAGGACACGTCCACCTAGGATGGCCCATACGTGACAAGGATATTATATAAAAACATGTAGATCAGTCAGATAACTACATTGCATTATATTGTTATATACTTATAATGTTAAATTGTGAAATGTACCGTGAAAGCTATGTGAAACTGACATATCTAAGTGCATGTAACATGTCTAAAGAGGAAATAAATGACTACTATATGACTTTATGACATCGTAGCTCAGCTGACTACCTAAACATAGAGATAAATATTCTAAGATGGTTTATGTCGCTTGTGGCGCGAAATTCTTTTTTTTTTCATGTTTTTTGCTCACCACAGCTCATCAACACTTCTTCAGATAGCGAAAACTATGTTGCCGGTAATTATATGACCTAACCTATGAATGTGCTTGACAAAAAAAAACACTGTAAATACCATTGAAGCACAATCGTAGCTAAACTAATGGTATTTATGTGATACTATAAATTAAAACTTGTGTGTTAGGTCATATAACTACCGGCAACATAGTTTCCGCTATCTGAAGAAGTGTTGACGAGCTGTGATGAGCAAAAAACACGAAAAAATTTGAACTTCGCGCCACAAGTGAAAGCAACCACCTTAATGCAAGTTTTGGGCGCTGTTGAGAAAAAGTATTTGGTTTACTTTTTTAGGTGCTAGTCGGTTTCTCCTATCATTGCATAAAATACCGGCTTTTGAAAATAACCTTTCTGATGGAACTGAAGTGGCAGGTATGCATAGATATTTCTGCGCCATTTGATATAACATCGGATATAGACCTTTTCTTTCATCCCAGAATTTAATTGGATCACTTTTTCGGTCTAAATATGGTAACTCAACATATTGCTTCACCATCACGGCCGCTGAAGCATACGGAGTTAGGTGGCTGGTTGTTTCTATTATTTTTTTGTCTACAGCTCCCCAAATTTCGTCTTCCTCCGACACAGACAATTCGGAAGCAGCAGCTCTAGAAGCATTCATAGGAGTTTGGTCGCATGTGTTTGTTGAGTCATCTGATAAAGAATCTCTTAATTCGTTTATTACCCACATTTGCGCATTATTGGCGTAGCTCTCTAAACAAAACCCTTTTTTTTTAAATCGGGGATCAAGAAAAGTAGATTTCGCTGCTGTTCTATTAATCTCGTAAACGCCAAGTCGCGTCTCTACTACACTGGTGAGATGACGTTGTAAAAACTTGCCGGATTCTGTCGCTGGTGTTTTGCTGTTTAGTGCTTTTTGCAGTCCAAATACAAGAGGTATAACAGAAGACAGTGTAGGGTAGTTTTCTCCTGATAAAATGACAGTTACTTTTTCGAAAGGACGTAAGAGTGTAACTACGTCTTCTATCAGTAACCACTCGTTTGAATCCAGATTTGATGGTGGTGATTCCAGTAACGGCAATGTAGCAGAAAGTGCTACTTTGAGCTTCAGTAAGCGCTCCAGCATATAGAAAGTACTGTTCCAGCGGGTGCGAACATCTTGTTTTAATTTTAATGTGGCAATTTGCATTTGAGTTTGCATTCCGACTAAAGCGTATGAAGATTTCGTACTATGTTTGAAATGCGAAACAATCGCTCGGCATTTGTTCAGTAGTTGCAGTAACTGATTATTAGTATCATTCTCTGCTAGATCAGCTATTTCTTTTTCTATGCAGTCTTTGACGGCAAGATTAAGTGTGTGAGCAACACAGTAATGGTTTCGCTTATTCAAAATATCACTTATTGCTCTTTTCATTGCCCTATCGTTGTCTGTAACAATAGTCACTATTTTAGAATTTATTTGCCACTCGTTCAACACTGTTTGAATAGCATTTGCTATGTTAATGGCAGTGTGATTGTCTTGTATTTCGGAAGTAGAAATAACAACTGATCTTAGTTTTGCTTGTTCAATAAAATGTGCTGTCACACTTATGAAGCTTTTATTACTATCTGAAGACCACATATCTGATGTCAAAGAAAGATGATCAACCTCCTGCAATTGCTTTTTCATGGCTTCAGACTGTATATTATATTTTTCTTCTAACACATGTGTTAGTGTTTTTCGAGAAGGAAGTACATAATCTGCATTCAATACATTTGTATACTTTCGGAAACCTATGTTCTCAACAATTTGCAATGGTTGATAATCCATGACTATCATATTAACCAAAGCATCATCCCCAGATTTTTGCAAAAACTTTTGCGGCACGGACAAGCGAGTTTGCCTTAATCGTTTTGAAGGAGGTTCTACATCAGAAGGCGCGGGCGATTCATTAGTTTGAATTTGATTTGTCGTTGTCACCGGCTGATTACTAGGAACCGCTAAAGAAAGAGAAGTGTTAGTTCCCGGCTCTACTATCTCACTATAATCACTAGGATGTTTTTTTTTAATGTGATTCATCATTGTGCTCGTATTTCCAGAATATTTGTAACTCTCCGAACATTTTTTGCACTTCACTTTACCTTCTGACGGCGATTCAAAAAACTCCCAAACTGGGGATCTTTTTCTATATCCCGGTAGCGGCATTGTCCTGACTGAATTGTTCTAAAACTTACACACACAACTTTTAGGTAAATTGTTTTTTCACCTGAGGTATGAACTTTTACCGCCACAATACAAAACAAAACAATGAATGAATGAATCATAACAGAGCTTCAAAAAACTCAATATCGTTCAAAAATTATTAGCCGGTATATCATAGAGTAAAGAAACGACCATAATTATCGAGTTTGAGTCAAATATTCCGCCATTTCAACGTAAGTATGTTCGTTTCATTCGAGAAAATACCATTCGAATGAAACAAACATACGTTTCGTTCCTATTGGCGGGAGACGGGCCCTCTCGCTAGAAAGTATTAGTGTTCTGTGGACGGGCCCGACCCGAACGGTGGCGCGGCAGATCGACGCACCGCGCCGGTTTGGTCAAAATGTAAGTCGACTCAAGTCGAGTTAGGCTCAAACCGGTTTGAACCGATTTCGTAAACCGAATTGCCCATCGCTACTATGGATCCATAATCTATGGATTATATTGTTTGAAATAGTGACATCTGTGGTGCGATCAGCTAAATATGTTGCAAACGATTTCTATCGTCCGCTTGATGCTAACAAAATAATATTTCTATCGATGTTTTCCGATCAGCTATCTTTTCTTGCTCCGATTTCTATGGACTTGTATCGATGTGTTACAATCTGAAGTTTGTACGAATTATGGATAACCCGACCACTTTACAAAGTACGATTACGCTATGAACCATGTATCAACGTACTAACCATTTTTAATCAATCGTATAATACGACTCTTTTATGCTTTGTCTATGATAGAAACATATTTTTACTCTGTGCTGTGTGACTTGTGCAATGCGTAGTATCCTATTACTCAATCCTTGTGAGAAAAGTTTGTTTACATTTTAACAAATATACGAATTATCAAATACATAAGGTTTGGAAGGAAAGTAAGTAACCACATTGAAGTGAAATGTATATATACCTATAGACCCAAGTTGTGTTGATTCGTTCGACTCCAATTTAATATTTTTAACAAAATAGCGCAATACCGCTAAATAGTAGTAAAAGTGTTTTTTTTACGTACTGAATGTTTTTAGTTGATTTGGAATGTAATTAAAACCATGTTCAAACAATTAAAAAATCCACTTTTATGGCTTAACTTTTAGATTTCTATGGTTTGAAACAACCTTTTACTTGTTTCTATTGCAATAGGTTGTGTTGCGATCAAATGCTGTCATTATTCATTGAAACAGCGGTACATAATCGCTACTTCATACTATCGATAGAAACACTACATGTCAAAAGGCTTTTTGTTGCAATCAAGCTTTGTTAGCAACAGGGTGAGTTGCATGATCGCTAAAACGTCATTTTCAATATAAACAGCATTGAAACAGCGCTATGCTGATAGAAACAGGCGATAGCTAATCGCTCGGCGGATTGACTTTAATAGGAAAGAAAGAAAGAAAGAAAAATTCTTTATTTGTAACGGCACACTTGGATAGGACAAAAAACACTCGAAGGGTGTTTTATCCTAACATAGATATGATCACGAGAACCCATGGAGGATATCTTCAGATCGTCCTTGGTGGTAGTTGTTTTGCTTATACTTACACAATGATAACATGCATGTTGTTGAATAGTATAAAAATAGTAAAACCCAACCATAAGCCTATTTTTTTGCGATCTTGCCTGTTAATGCGGCTATTTGGCCTTCCAGACCCATCCCTTAAAGAACTAGATTGTCCAGCTTAAGCCGCTAGTTGCTGAAGCTTGCGGTAACAATAATTTATATTGCTTGGAGCTTGGTGTAGACTATAGAGCAAACTATAGCAAGGTATTGTCAATAGGTTACCTGAAGGATCTTTCCCTTCCGGATCCATCCCTTGATGAACTTGGAGTCCAGCTTGAGGCACTGCTCGCAGTCCTTCAGCCCGAGGTCGAAAGCAGCCAGCTTGGTGTAGCAAGCGGCTCGGTTGGAGTACAGCTTTGGATCGTCTGGATTGCGCATGATGGCCTCCGAGTAGTGTCTCACTGCTGTGCTGTAGTCACCTGAAATATTACAAAATATTACTCAATTTGTATTTTTTTTTTCCTTAGGTGCGGAAAAGACGTAAGACGGGGCGCGGAAATTCGTCTCTTCCGCATCCTTTCCATACAAAATGTATAGAAGCGTCGCGACGCAAAACATACAGAATAGACGGGGCGCGGACGCAACGCTTTTACGTCCGCGCCTTTTGTTCAAAACACACAGGAGAGACGGGGGCGCGGCGTGGCATGCCTGCCGGGCGGGTCTCGCTCGCTCGCACAGTCAACGTGTACCGTCGCGTCCGCGCCCCGTCTCTTCTACATAATAGCAAAAGTCGCGTCCGTGTGTCGTCTCCGCCCTGTCCGCGACGCGTCCTCGCCTTACGTCTCTTCTATCTGGCTTGCGCCTTAACCTATGTCGTCCCACTGCTGGGAAAAGGTCTCCCCTAAATTATTTCACTTGTCCGTCTTTGGCAGTCTCCCACCACTCCTTAAAATAACTAGATCGTCCCGCAAACGCTTTCTCGGCCGACCCCGAGGTCACCGTCCTTCAGGTATCCAGGGTGTGCTGATATTTGCCTACCTGTTGGGAAGCATTCGACTGACGTGCCACACTCGGTCCCATTTGAGCCTGCTGTTTTGTCACCCACGTTGGCTATGCCAGTCAGCTAACGTAGTGTGGTGTTCCCAACATTGTGGGTTCTTTTATAACCCAAAATGCTGTGTTCCATTGTCCTGGGGCAAATCTTGAGTTTTGACTTCTGTAACTCGGTCAGCAACCATGTCTGCTAGGTTAGGACGGGCAAGATACACATGTCGATGAGTTGGCGTTTTAGTGTTAGGTCACCTTTTATGTGTTCCTTCATGGACCAGTAGCTCTTCCAGGCATTTTCGATATGACGATCGATTTCCTTGTCTGGCCTGTTTTCGAAGGATGCTATCTGGCCCAAGACTCAATGTATGTATGTATGTTTCCTGCCGATCAACCACGATCTTACGTTTCGTGCTGTTTGACATTACCTGCGTCTTTGCCCGGTTCATTTGAAGTCCAACCTCAAGACTTGCCGCGCTCAGTTCTTGGAGCATGTTTTGTAGGTTGTGTGATGTTGGGACAAAAAGGACAATTTGTAGTATATCCCACTAATATCATAAATGTCAAAGATACGATATTTGTATGTTTTGATGTTTGTGAAACAATCACGCCAAAACGGCTGAACCGTTTTCTATTAAATTCGGTAAACAGATAGATTATAACCTGGATTGAGCTATAGGCTACATTTTATCCTGGTAAAACGCGAGCGAAGCTGCGTGCGTACACTAGCGCTTAATACTGTTTGATTGTTACTTAATAACGTTTAATTATAACCAATTATAATCGCGCTAACGTTATTACCAAAACAAAACCAGAACCGGGAATTACTTGTCCGGGGAATTACTACCAACTATTTCTGCCGCAAAGCAGCAGTGCTCGCATTGCTTTGTTCCAGTTTAAAGGGTAGGCGTGCCGGTGAAATCACAGGCACACGAGTCTTTCATCTTGATGTCTCAGGGTGGCAGGCTCAGTGCAATGCCACATAGGGTGCGTCTTAGGTGGACGTGACCTATGTGGTAATGCATTGTTAAAGGCATAGGTTAACACCTTGAACAGTAAAGGAGTTGCTATAGAATTGTGTATTACGGACAGGAGTTAGAAGCTGAAGAGTTTCGCTAGAGCGTAGGGATAGACTATGTGCCTGGTGTAGAAAACTGAAACGCTCTTTGAGATAAGAGGGAGAAGAAGGATTGAAAATAATATTATAGCTTGACATCAGGTGAACAATCTGATTGTTCCATAAAACACGCAGTTAAAAATAAAAGCGGCTAAGTGCGAATTTTCGAAAGTTTCAACAGCATAGCTCTTATAGTTTCGGAAAAAAGTGGCTGTGACATACGGACGGGCAGACAGACAGACAGACAGACATGACGGAATCCATAAGGGTTCCGTTTTTTGCCATTTGGCTACGAGACCCTAAAAACAAAGTTACCTTTCTTAAAGTAATCGTTTCCGAGTTCTTTCTCCTGCTCCGCTTTTACCGGGTCCACGTACGCCTTCTTCTCTTCCTCTGCCACCTTCTTCTCCATCTCGCTCAGCAGAGTCTTGATCTCAGGAGTGCGGTGCTCCGACATGGACTTCTCAAAGTAGGTCTTAGCTAGCTTCCACTGTTCCATCTTCTTGTATGCATTACCTGAAATTGTACAAATAATAATAAATAAATAAATAATCTTTATTGAACCAGAATAATATATACAATGTAGTACAATATGTTGACAATATATTCGTCGTGCGCACTTGGAACCGGTTACCAGATTCAGTGATCAGTGCCCCCTCGAGTGAATTCTTTCAAAAATAGACTTGAAAAACATTTAAAGTGCACTGATAAGGACTAAGATATACACGCATCAGCTCCGAGAGCTGTCTGTGTAAAAAATAATAATAAATAAATAATAAATAATAAATAAATAAATATTACACTATATGAGAACACTAGTTCCCACACTAGGATTCCCTGTGTTGTGGCTCTTCCAAAAATCTAAGATTAATAATAATTATTTATGAATATAATATAATATAATATAATATAATGAATGTCTTGGCGAGTGATTACCAAGAACCAAGTGGCTTGGAGTGATTGCGTCGACCTCTGTGGTGCGGCGGGCGAAGGTTCAACTGCGACGCAGGAGGTTGCGGGTTCGATTCCCACCTCGGAACAAATATTTGTGCGATCTGGAGATATTTGTTCAGGGTGTTCTGGGTATTTTCTATGTATAATAAAATATATCTATCTATGTAATATGTTGTATTAAGTAGGTATATCAGTTGTCTAGTACCCATAACACAAGCTCTGCTTAGCTTGGGGCTAGACAATGTGGTGTGAACTGACCAGCATTATTTATTTATTTATTGCTTGCTTTGATATAATGTTGGTCCACAGAGCATTATAAAGTGGCAATGGGGTGGTCACATTATGCCGAAGAACCAACAGCCATTGTAAAGTCCTTGAGTAGAGAACGTAATGTGGGGTGCTCCCGGCCCGGTGGAGCGATGACTTACGAAATGCAGACTTAAGGTAGGTTGATAAACTATTATTTTGTACAGGATTTCGTACAAAGCTGTAAACGCTGTGTAAATTTAAAACGACGATTAATTTAAATTAAAAAATACAATTCTGAAGTGTGTGTTAGGACGAATCTACTTAGAACATTTAGAGGGCCGGCGCTCATCGACGGCGTGGCACGGCATGGCATGGCAAAGGATTTTATTACTAATCAAGTTATTTTGAATCTTATTTCAATGAGTTTAGAATTCATGTTACTTTATTTCGATAAAGCCTCGAAATGACGCAACGCGCCGCGGGATGCTGAGGCATGACGTGTCATGCCGTTTCATTCAACGGGTTGCCGCGGCGCGCCATTGCATCCCGCGAGACGTATGGGTCACTTTATGTCGAGGAATTATGATTGCTAAGCTAGTTGAAATAAGGTTGAAACTTGTGAAAAAAGTGGCTGAGCTTTCAGCAGGATGCCACGGCATGCCGCAGCACAACCTGCCGTGCCGTGCCGGCACTGGGCGCCGGCCCTAAGCCGCCTACACGCCCGCCGCGCCTCAGATTTAATCACAATAACACTCAGGCTACTTTTCATCATATTCGGGTTCCACGCGAGGAAAGTCAGGGGCAGAAGCTAGCACTTCATACATACATAGACACACGCCTTTTTCTCCGAAGGGGTAGGCAGAGCCTCACTGGACCTCTTTTCACAGAGGGTTACACCATATTGGAATACCTTAATAACTTGGATTGACTTAATAAGTTCATAATCAGCCATAACAATTGATGGTGGTTACAGGATGAGTGAGGTGTCTTACAATCGGCATATGTTACTTTAAATTTGTTTTAATATCCTACACATCCTTCCTACACTGCATCATCCGGTTTAAGGTTAACTTTATTTGTCAGTTCAGTCAGTCCCTAACACGATGCACTAAACACATTCAAAAGCTCGGAGGAAGTTAGTGGGTGGAGGCAGCTTGAGAACGTTCATCGTGGCATTCTATGGGAGAGGCCTATGGCCAGCAGTGGACGTCTACAGGCTGATGATGAACACAATGGAAAAACACATAGTGACATCACCATCCCAGTCCTGTCGCACAACTAAGATTTCTTGTTTGCCACTAACCTGGCCTAATTATATATTTACTCGCGATGCAATAATATGCTTATCAAACAAATTAATTAACTCACAAGCACAATGGCATAAATTAAAAATGACGGTAGCTACTTTATTATACACAGACTTATCAAAGGTGATAAGTTCAACTGTCTTTAGCCTAATGAAATGAGTACATTGACTTTTATACCACACCTTGTACAGTAATATATTTGCAAGTGAGATACGAGTATTAGTTGCATTGTGATCCTTGTGATTTCAACGAATAAAATACTTTTTAACATGTAGGTACTAAGCTATTTTTCACTTCGCCTGATTTATGGGAGATACTAGCCTTTGCCCGGGGCCTTGCACATGTGGTATCAGAATAAAACCCAGTCCCACCAAAACTTTCACTTTCCTTAGTAAAATTCCTTGAAAATAAATTTAAGAAAATTGTGAAGACAGTTTTATTAAAAAAGGCTTACTACAAAGTAAAATATTACATAGATGACAAAAGGGCCTGGGAGCTCAGCACAAGATTGATAAGACTGCTATTTTTTTTTAAATTGTTCAACCTACTTGATGTATGAGTACCTAACCTAGGTACTGTATTTTATTATGTAAATTGTAAAAATGTGTATTTACCTTTGCTATTTTTTGGTAAATCACTTACTTAAAAGAAATAAATGATTGAATTGAATTTAATGCATTGCGAAATGCGAAAAGCAGAGTATGATCTAAAAAAACAAATTTGATTGTCTGGCCTGTGACCCCTATCTAAAGCTAATCTTCTATCAAAAACATCTGCATAGTATATCTAGATATTTGAAAACATTTTAGTAGTAGTAGAGCTTTTTTGTGAAAGAGTTCATCCAGGGAAGTACTACCACCATACCTATTCCTGCCGCAAAGCAGTAGTGCTCGCATTGCTGTGTTCCGGTTTGAAGGGTAAGGGTGCCGGTGAAATTACAGGCACATGAGACTTTTCATCTTTATGTCTCAGGGTGGCGGGCGCAGTGCAATGCCACATAGGGCGCGTCCTAGGTGGACGTGACCTATGAGATAATGCACTGTTCATAGGCAGAGGTTACCGCTTAACATCAGGTGGGCCATCTGCTCTGTCCGTCATTCAAGTAGTATAAAAAAAAAAACTGCATGTCATACTATTTTTGTAGAACCTTGACATTCATATGTGTACCTACTACAGTGAGGAAATTAAACATCTAGGTTCTGTGAAATCTTGATATACTAGAATATATCAGTATTTTAATGAAATGGAGTGTGTTGAAGTACTCACCAATCCTAGTGAAAGCCTTGGCTATTAACTTGAAGTCTGCTCTATTTTAATGAAATGGAGTGTGTTGAAGTACTCACCAATCCTAGTGAAAGCCTTGGCTATTAACTTGAAGTCTGCTCTATTTTAATGAAATGGAGTGTGTTGAAGTACTCACCAATCCTAGTGAAAGCCTTGGCTATTAACTTGAAGTCTGCTCTATTTTCCCTGCCAATTTCAATAGCCTTCTCACATTCCTTGATACACTTCTCGTATTCCTTCTGTTCAAAGTAAACGGCCGCCATATTGGTGTAGAATGTTATATCCATGGGATCATGCTCAATAGCCTTCTGATAATGTTGAACAGCCTTTTCAAACTCCTTCTTTTTGTATGAGTCATTTCCTAGGTCTTTCTCTTGTAATGCAAGTTTACGATTCTCAGGCATATTTTCGTATGAGGGTTTAGGCGGTTCTTCTTTCTTGGGAGGCGGGGGCGTTGGCTTCTCCTCTTGAGCTGGAGGGTCTACATCCATAGGGGAGAAACTATTGCCGGGTAATCCGAGTATTACACTGAGTGTGGTGAGGAATCTTTTGTCGTCCATTTTTCCCTCTAAACTTTGGAGATCATATGGGTTTATTGCTAGCTTCTGTAAATCATAGATAAAAAAAAGGAAAATGAGCATTATTTATCTAAGAATGAGCATCATTAATGGACTATGTAAATATGTTAGGATAAAAATTCGAAGTTTTTTTCCTCAGTGCCCCCTTACCAAGACTCTGACCCTCATGTTTCACAACACCAGATTCCTTATTTAATTATACCAGTCCTTTGACCTGCCTTCAATATAAAACATTAGAGAAAGGGGGTACTCACTTCAACCATTTTGACATATTCCGGATCATTCAGCCACTCTCTGGTCTGTGGGTTTGCTCTAATCTTTGCAAATACATCTTGGTTTGTGAATGCTGATTCTTGTATACGTTTGCTAACTTCTTTTAGGCCTGACACTAGCTGGACATTGTCAGGGTCTTTCGATAAGCCCTCTTCATATGCCTTCGCTGCATCTTCGTACCGTCCAAGGTACGCCAGTGCACTGCCTTTCCTGGAGTGTCCCTTCGCCCAGCCAGGGTTAATAGCGATGGTATGCTCTGCATCCTTCAGCGCCGCGGCGTAGCTACCGGCCTTGGCGTGAGCCGCCGAGCGGTTGCTGAACAGAACGTGGTTCTTTGGGTCGAGTTCTATGGCTTCTGAGTAGTACTTGATGGCATCTTCGAAGTTCTCCGATGCGAGGGCGGCATTGCCCTTTTCCTTCAACTGGTTCACCTAAAAATTACCCCACGTTCGATAAGCATGTCGTGAAAACCGATCGACTCGCTGAAACGGCGTCGGATAACCTCTTACCTGTTCCATAATTTTCAATTTATTACTATTATTAGAAGTTGCACACTTAGATTAAATAAAGCACTTGTAGTTCGTAATATTTAGGCACTTTTCTTCATGAAATTGAACAACGGCAAACAAGATCTAGAAAATGACACTTCAAATTCGAGAAAATTCCGCAATTTTGCTTGTTCCGCTTGTTCGTGAACTTTCGTTTCGTGAATAAATAAATTATGTTCCAGGGAATTTAATCGAAATCTCAAATGGTACCTTTGTAGAAAAGGAAGGAAGTTAGAGCCTAATTACAGTTTTTGTTCTCTTTCTATCTTAAATGTCTTGCATCTAGCTGTTTCATTCTGGTTTTTTGCATTGCATTGCTGAAGCTACAAAAGCGTCACATCATTTCACAACCATGGAAAGTGTAGTGTATCCATGGAATGGAAACCATAGACAAACAAATATTACGTCCATGCACAGGCATGGAATTGATCTACATCTATGGTCGCCAATTCCAAGGCAGCGCTTTCCCGGGTTACAAAATGGGGAAGAAAAAAGTTGTCAGACTGGCCAACAAAAGCTGTCCAAGAAAAAAAGGCGGGAATTTTAAAAAATCAAGAGCTGTTAACCCTGACCATCGAGCAACGCAGGCCTTCGTACCGGAGGGGAGACGCCTTAGAGCTGTCAACCGATACATATTTATTTAGAAATTTTTGGGGGGGGGCTTCACGCACTCACTTACAGTTTTTAATGCACACTTTTGTAACCAGTCGTTCTATCGCTATAAACGCACACATCTATAAACAGCAACACATCAAAAATCTTTATACACACATAGATGCTTTCTGTGTACAAACATCATGTTATGTCACAAAATTGACAGTAACACCCGTTCTAGGGACTTCCAGCACTCAAGTCGTTAAGGCGCTATAGGGCCAACGAAAATTTTTATGTCAGGGTGTGAAGCACGCGGGGTCGCCCCGCCCACTGAGCGGGACGCAGGATGCGCCGAGTTCAATGACCCGAATTCTATCGGCGGGTAAGAGCGTTTTCACACTTTCCGATCCGATATCCTTATCGGAACACGTTTCCATACATTTTGTCGGTATCTGATATTGGAGACCGATAAAATGTATGAAAATTACGGCCGATAACGGTATCGCATCGGATAGTGTGGAAACTCTCTAAGGCGCCTTGCTATTATTTTCGCACATACGGTCATGAAGTAGTACAATATGCGCACAAAAAATAATAAGTTTTAGTGCTAGTAATAAATAAATAATAAAGAATTTTTACGTAAGTTTTTTTATTATTTCTGTTGGATATTTGGATAATCACATTACCTATAAAAATGGATCGTAAGGAAGGTATCTAATTGTGGCAGAAAATCAGATGTTCCATAAACAAAATAAGTACCTCATGATTCGATCCTAAGAAATTACATCTCCGTCTCCTCCAGTGGATGTGTGCAGTGGTCTGTCCGACCTAAGACTAGGCCCTCCGACTCTTTCTGAGGAAGAGTGCAGAGGTGTGTGTCCGGCCTAAGAAATTACCTCTCCGTCTACTCCAGTGGATGTGTGCAGTGGTCTGTCCGACCTAAAGTAGGCCCTCCGTCTCTTTCTGAGGAAGAGTGCAGAGGTGTGTGTCCGGCCTAAGAAATTACCTCTACGTCTACTCCAGTGGATGTGTGCAGTGGTCTGTCCGACCTAAGAGTAGGCCCTCCGTCTCTTTCTGAGGAAGAGTGCAGAGGTGTGTGTCCAGCCTAAGAAATTACCTCTCCGTCTCCTCCAGTGGATGTGTGCAGTGGTCTGTCCGATCTTACAGTATACCCTCCGTCTCTTCCCGTGGAAGAGTGTCGTGGTGTGTGTCTAGCTTAAAAAATTACCTCTCCGTCTCCTCCAGTGGATGTTTACAGTGGTCTGTCCGAACAAAGAGTAGCCCCTCCGTCTCTTCCCGTGGAAGAGTGTCGTGGTGTGTCTGGCCTAAAAAATTACCTCTCCGTCTCCTCCAGTGGATGTTTACAGTGGTCTGTCCGACCTAACAGTATACCCTCTATCTCTTCCCGTGGAAGAGTGTCGTGGTGTCTGGCCTAAAAAATTACCTCTCCGTCTCCTCCAGTGGATGTTTACAGTGGTCTGTCCGAACAAAGAGTAGCACCTACGTCTCTTCCTGTGAAAGAATGCCGTGATGTGTTTCCGGCCTCAGAAAATACTTCTCCGTCTCCTCACGTGGATGTGTGAAGTGGTATGTCCGGCCTAAGAGTTACCCTCCGGTTTTTCCTATGGAAGAGTGCTGTGGTGTTTGTCGGGCCTAAGAAGATACCTGTGCGTCACCTCACGTGGATGTGTGCAATGGTCTGTCTGGCCTAAGAGTAGACCCTCCATTAGTTCCCGTGGAAGAGTGCCGTGATGTGTGTCCACCCTAAGAAAATACCTGTCCGTCTCCTCAAGTGGATGTGTGAAGTGGTATGTCCGGCCTAAGAGTAACCCTCCGTTTTTTCCTATGGAAGAGTGCTGTGGTGTTTGTCCGGCCTAAGAAAATACCTGTGCGTCACCTCACGTGGATGTGTGCAGTGGTCTGTCTGGCCTAAGGGAAGACTCTCCGTGTCTTTCCATGAAAGTGTGCCGAGGTGTGTGTCCGGCCTAAGAAAATACCTGTCCGTCACCTCACGTGGATGTGTACAGTGGTCTGTCTGGCCTAAGGGAAGACCCTTCGTGTCTTCCCGTGGAAGAGTGTCGTGGTGTGTGTCCGACCTAAGAAAATACCTGTGCGTCACCTCACGTGGATGTGTGCAGTGGTCTGTCTTGCCTAAGAGTAGACCCTCCGTCTGTTCCCGTGGAATAGTGCCGTGATGTGTGTCCGGCCTTAGAAAATACCTGTCCGTCTCCTTCCGTGGATGCATTGAGCATCACATCAATCTACAAATTCTACCTATATCATTCTACAATTTTCAATGTAATAACTACTCATTTTGATTTCTAGCACAGATAATGTATGGTAGTAAATGTGTTACTACCATACATAACATACATACCATACCACCATCCAAAGGGCGTCGACGATTTTGGCATAGTCGTCAGCCGCCATTTACTTTTATTTTTAAGTTAGAGGCGCACTTTAAAAAAATTACATTTTCTAGAGGGTACGGGTCATTCGCAAAACATCCACTTCTCATAATGTACACCGCACTTTTCAAACTATTTTTTTTTTCAAAAAAGCTGGATATGGGTTACTGGCTCACTGACTCATTGACATCGTTATTCTCCTAGAAGGAGTTGTTTTAGTGATGGGTCATGTTCTAGGAAAGTGTTTAGTCCGTCTGTAAAATCTGTCATTTCAAAAATCCAAGCTGACGAAAACCTTTCTTCGAAATGGTGACCGATCGGATCCGTTCAAACGACGCATCCTACTGTTTTTTGGGAAAGATAGAAGAAAAAAATAAAAAAAATAAAAAAATAGAGTGCTGCTCTAAAATGGGTTTTTCAAACAGACTTGTCCGACTAGACTTTGGTGAATTAAAGTTTTTTACTAAAGTTAACACTCGAAAATTTGGTTTATATAGAAATGTTGTAAGCATCTTGGTGTATATAGGGTGCAAAATCACAACTTTTTTAAAAACCATGATGGCGCATGTCGGATTGTTTGGTGGTCATTTTGTAGAATCGAAATTTATAGAATTTTCAAATTGAAAAAAGAGACTGCGGGCAACACCGGAGCTTGATGACTAGTAAAGGGCTATCGTGTGGGAGAACAAGTGGTGTTGCCTGGTGGAAATTGCAACTTTTTTACTTTTCGTTACATTTTACTTGTATTTATATTTTACTTTTAAAACCAAGAAGTAAAAATGTAATCATATGAAAAAAGTAAAAAGTCTAAAATAAAAAAACTCAAAAAAAATAAAATTGAAGTCATTTTATGAAAAGTCCAGTGTACATATTGCGAATAAAGGAGATGTCCAGAAGTGGTATAATATTCTGAGAAAATTTCAGAAGTTATGAAATATATCTAAAAAAAGCTTATTTATTGGGCTACTCGATTATATAAATTTTATATATTATAAAACCTCCGTTTCCGAGAAAATAATAAAATTGTTCTTGAAGGGAAAACATAATGAAACAAACATGCCAAAACCACACGTGTGTAATAAATAAATAAATAAATAATGCTGGACAGTTCACATAACACATTTCACATTTTTTATCTAGCCCCAAGCTAAGCAGAGCTTGTGTTATGTGTACTAGATAACTGATATACTTAATACAATATATTACATAGATAGATATTTTTTATTATACATAAAAATACCCAGAACACCCTAAACAAATATCTGCGATCGCACATAAAATAAATATGCTATTTCGTCTTCTTCTGCCTGTGCCCAAAGATATGATGACTAAAATATTCTTCTTGAATGGAATACGTGCTAACACACAATTTACAATAAATTTATCTGTGCCCTGAACTACCTGAAAAATACATATGTTTATAAGGAGGCGAGGAATGTAGGTACTTATGCATATTGCTAAAGGTACTATTATCATTACAGGCAGCTCCTATCTATTAGTGAACTCTACAACAGTGTAGGTGGGTATCTACTTAGAATGTATCCTGAACCTACACAGAACAGATAAACTAATAAGTGAAGTATTAGTAATAACGCGACAACATGGAACGAAGGTAGGATAGTCGTATGAAAAGTTCTTTGTGGTTGTCTGTCTGCGGCCTGTCTCGCTAGCTAGAGAGTATCAAAATTCCTTAGTCTGCCTGCCAAAGAGCGTCAAGTTCACCTTTTGGGAGTGTTACAAGTTCTAACTTTATTTTGAAAAAAAAACAACATTTGAATCAAGTTTAAAAAAACTGAGGTACATTTATTATTTTTCATTAGCTGCAAAATAGCCAAATAATTAATGCCCTTTCTCCGTAAATAACTATTATGTTGCTTAGAATTTCTAGTTATTTTTATACCGGCCTTCATATATTTTTTGGACATCTCCTTTAGTCTATTTGAGCAAAAAAATTGAGTGTATATTTTGCGAAGTGGAGGTTATGCGAAGTGGTCATATTGAGAATAAGTGCGATGTACATTACAAGAAGTGGACGTTTTGCGAATGAGTTGTATCCTCTAGCCATAGCACAATAACTAGTGGGTCGGTGGTGCGTGAGGTGCTGCAGCTGGCGTACAGTTTTCCTTTGCCGCTTACTCGCGTGTATGCACAAACCTCTACAAACCCCTGCAAACCCTACCAACACTACAAACCCCTACAAAATCCTACAAACCCTACAAACTCCTTCCAACGCCTACGAACCTCTATAAATCTACTTTGATTTTGACCCTTAACCTTGACCTTGACCTGTACCTGTACCTGTACCTGTACCTGTACCTGTACCTGTACCTGTACCTGTAATTATACCTGTACCTGTACATGCTCCTGCACTAATTAATACGAATGTCGCCTCTTCGTTTATCTCACTCACTCGACCATCGTTCCACTCAGTGGAATCGTTCCACTTCGTGTCACGCTGGTCTCGTTAGCTCGATAAGCTACAGCAAAGTTAATTTGAAGAGAGAAAACTAACGTAATATTCGTAATCAGCACCCACAAATTACTTGAAAACGACACCCATATTAGTTTTTTCTGATCTTACCATTTTATAGGGTTACCAGCTTACCTACTAACTTACCCACGTAACCAAAAAATTTAAGTAATATTCGTAATCAGCAACTACAAATTACTCAAAAACGACACCCATATTAGTTTTTTCTTATATTACCTTTACGCAGGGTTGCCAGGTTACCTTCCTACTCACTTACATACGTACCTGACTGCAAATTTGATGATTTATTCGCAATCGAACGTTACTATCGTTTTTTCAGTCTCTCAATTATACAAGCACCGTTTCCTTCCAGGGTTACCAACAATATACAAATTTATATAGTCAAAGGTTATTTTTAAGGGCTTCCTTCATAATACCACATACATTTTATTATCAAAAACTTAATTATTTGTATATATTTGGAGAAAATCTAAGAAATTGCCCTAAAAACGGGGAAAATATTTCCACCTGGCAACACCACTTGTCCTCCCACACAACAGCCCTATACAAGTCATCAAGCTAAGTGTTGCACACAGTCTCTTTTTTTCAATTTGTAAATTTTATATTCCACCATTTAACAAAATGGCCGCCACACCATCTGCCATCTTGGTTTTGAAAAAAGTTAGGATTTTCGTATATTCACCGAGATGCTGGCAACATTTCTGCATAAACAAAATTTTCGAGTGTTAACTTTGGTAAAAGACTTTAATTAACCTAAGTCTAGTCGGACAAGTCTGTTTAAAAAAGCCATTATAGAGCAGCCTTCTATTTTTTTTTGTTTGTAACATTTTTCTTTAATCTTTCCAATAAAACAGTTGGACGCGTCGTTTGAACGGATCCGATCGGTCACCGTTTCAAAGAACTGTTTTGGTCAGGCCCAAAAGTGCGGTGTACATTATGAAAAGTGGACGTTTTGCGAATAAGCCGTATCCTCTAGCCATTTATGTACAGTTTTCAAAGTGCGCCACTAACTTGAAAATAAAACTAAATGGTGGCTGACGACTATGCCAAAATCGTCGACGCCCTTTGGATGGTGGTAGCCGGTAACACATTTACTACCATACATTTTCTGTCCTAGTAATCAAAATGTAGTTAACATTGAAAATCGTATCCTAATGCAATAGGTGGAATTAGTACATTGATGTGATGCTCATTGCATCCACGGGAGGAGACGTAGAGGTTTTTTTTTGGCTGGACACACTCCACAGCCCTCTTCCATGGGAAAAAACGGAGGGTTAATCTTAGGCTGGACATACCACTTCACACATCAACTTGAGGAGACGGAGAGGTTATTTCTTAGGCCAGACAAACACCACAACACTCTTCCATAGGAAAAAACGGAGGGTTACTCTTAGGCCAGACATACCACTTCACACATCCACTTGAGGAGACGGAGAGGTATTTTCTTAGGCCGGACACACATCACGGCACTCTTCCACGGGAACAGACGGAGGGTCTACTCCTAGGCCAGATAGACCACTTCACACATCCACGTGAGGTGACGCACAGGTATTTTCTTAGGCTGGACAAACAACACAGCACTCTTCCATAGGAAAAAACGGAGGGTTACTCTTAGGCCGGACATACCACTTCACACATCCACTTGAGGAGACGGAGAGGTATTTTCTTAGGCCAGACAAACACCACAATACTCTTCCATAGGAAAAAACGGAGGGTTACTCTTAGGCCGGACATACCACTTCACACATCCACTTGAGGAGACGGAGAGGTATTTTCTTTGGCCAGACAAACACCACAGCACTCTTCCATAGGAAAAAACGGAGGGTTACTCTTAGGCCAGACATACCACTTCACACATCCACTTGAGGAGACGGAGAGGTATTTTCTTAGGCCAGACAAACACCACAACACTCTTTCATAGGAAAAAACGGAGGGTTACTCTTAGGCCAGACATACCACTTCACACATCCACTTGAGGAGACGGAGAGGTATTTTCTTAGGCCGGACACACATCACGGCACTCTTCCACGGGAACAGACGGAGGGTCTACTCCTAGGCCAGATAGACCACTTCACACATCCACGTGAGGTGACGCACAGGTATTTTCTTAGGCTGGACAAACAACACAGCACTCTTCCATAGGAAAAAACGGAGGGTTACTCTTAGGCCGGACATACCACGTTACATATCCACGTGAGGTGACGGACAGGTATTTTCTTAGGCCGGACAAACACCACAATACTCTTCGATAGGAAAAAACGGAGGGTTACTCTTAGGCCGGACATACCACTTCACACATCCACTTGAGGAGACGGAGAGGTATTTTCTCTGGCCAGACAAACACCACAGCACTCTTCCATAGGAAAAAACGGAGGGTTACTCTTAGGCCGGACATACCACTTCACACATCCACTTGAGGAGACGGAGAGGTAGTTTCTTAGGCCAGACAAACACCACAACACTCTTCCATAGGAAAAAACGGAGGGTTACTCTTAGGCCGGACATACCACTTCTCACATCCACTTGAGGAGACGGAGAGGTATTTTCTTAGGCCGGACACACATCACGGCACTCTTCCACGGGAACAGACGGAGGGTCTACTCCTAGGCCAGATAGACCACTTCGAACATCCACGTGAGGTGACGCACAGGTATTTTCTTAGGCTGGACAAACAACACAGCACTCTTCCATAGGAAAAAACGGAGGGTTACTCTTAGGCCGGACATACCACGTTACATATCCCCGTGAGGTGACGGACAGGTATTTTCTTAGGCCGGACAAACACCACAATACTCTTCGATAGGAAAAAACGGAGGGTTACTCTTAGGCCGGACATACCACTTCACACATCCACTTGAGGAGACGGAGAGGTATTTTCTTTGGCCAGACAAACACCACAGCACTCTTCCATAGGAAAAAACGGAGGGTTACTCTTAGGCCGGACATACCACTTCACACATCCACTTGAGGAGACGGAGAGGTAGTTTCTTAGGCCAGACAAACACCACAACACTCTTCCACGGGAACAGACGGAGGGTCTACTCCTAGGCCAGATAGACCATTGCACACATCCACGTGAGGTGACGCACAGGTATTTTCTTAGGCCAGACAAACACCACAACACTCTTCCATAGGAAAAAACGGAGGGTTACTCTTAGGCCGGACATACCACTTCTCACATCCACTTGAGGAGACGGAGAGGTATTTTCTTAGGCCAGAAAAACACCACAACACTCTTCCATTGGAAAAAACGGAGGGTTACTCTTAGGCCAGACATACCACTTCACACATCCACTTGAGGAGACGGAGAGGTATTTTCTTAGGCCAGACAAACACCACAGCTCTCTTCCACGGGAAGAAACGGAGGGTCAACTCTTTGGTCAGACAGACCACAGCACATCCCACATCCACTAGAGGGGACGGAGAGGTAATTTCTTTGGCCAGATCTCTACTCCTACTAGGTATGTAGCTATCTAAAGTAACAGTATGAAGTCAGAGTTTATTCGCAAAACAAATCGGATAATGTATTTGTTTACCTAGGTTTACTTTTACTTACCTTTGTCACAGAATAAATAATAGTACAAGTACCTATGTTGGCTCTTTTCATAATTATGATTTGCGAGTAGCCTGACTTGATAGTTTCCATTTCATCCGTAGTCACGTGACCGATGGCGGGAAAATTGACACAGATCCTGCCTCGATGCGGTCTGCGACCGGTCTGAGCAAGCCGAGCGCACGCTCTGGTACTTATATTTGTGTTTAAAAAATTATATAAAAAAATCCCTTTAAGTTTTGCTAAATTTTGTTATTGACTTCACTAATTTAAATAAAAATGAACATGACACCAAGTGTTTCGTAAGTTAAAACGTGAAAGAAGTAAGTCAAAAACATGATTTCAATTTTAAAAAGGTGGTATCTTTGTGTTTTTTTTTTATTGAGTGAAGTAATTCAAATAGTGTATTGAATTAATGATTTCACTAGATAAAATGATCAAGAATATCATATATTTTTTTCTTCATAGAAAACTATAAGAATTCTTATCAAAAACTTTAAAATTCTAGACACATTTGAGAACCTATGGCGTCTTAAGAGAGAGGCCACTACAAAAAAGCGGCCAAGTGCGAGTCGGACTCGCCCATGAAGGTTATGAGGTTCTACTTA
Source organism: Operophtera brumata (assembly GCA_932527175.1). NCBI lineage: Eukaryota > Metazoa > Arthropoda > Insecta > Lepidoptera > Geometridae > Operophtera > Operophtera brumata. Next base: position 20,639,081 of record OW052239.1, read on the forward strand.
CTATTACTTATTCTGTGTCAGTAACCAGGCCCACAGACAAACAAACAGCGTCCATTGTGTTTTTTTTAGACAGTGTGCCACCCAGGCCCATGAATGTAGTAGTACATGGATTGAGTACTAAAATAGCCACTAGTGTTTCTTCTTACTCCTATCCTAGAAAATAGCTTGCTATCCTATGTTAGAGAGAAACAAATATATTGTCACACGATAGTCGTTTTTCCGTTCCGTACCCTGAATATTGGCACCATGAATGTAGTAGTAATTTGACATTTGGCTTGATACGAGTGTTCGTCGAGTCGCCGCCGAGGTCACCCGTCGCGCGCGCTGATCCGCCGTCTCGTCGTACTGTGTGTGTTCCCCCCGCGAACCGCCCCCGCTCGTTCGTTTCGTCCGTGTATCGCGTTGTTTACGAACTTTCGGGCCTTCCGTGTTGACGACCCGTGTCGTCTCCGTCCGCCGGTAGTGCGCGATCCCCACATCAGCCCTTAGCTCTTGTGGGTGAGTCCCCTGTCAGTGGCCGTCGAGCACTCGGGCGCGTCTCGCGGCTACAAGGGTCGAGGTACGGCAAGTACCTCCTCCGCGTAGTAGTGGTCACTGTCTAGGGGTTTTGTATTAAAACTCCAGTGCAGTGACGTGTACCGTGTACATCAGCCCCTCCCACTCCCGCTGGAACCGCGAGTGTTGCTTACCTGCCGAGACAAAGCAGGGTCGCAGGTCGCTGGGTTCCTAAGTCGGGTCTTCCTTTGGGATCTCACCCGACTGGGTTCTCGCCCAGTCTGCTGTAATTGGCGGGTATCTTACTTGGATTTATAGTCCAGCCCTAGTATCTTTAAATTTTTTTGGCAGGACTTTAAAATAAACTTGTGAAGTGAACGCCAACCGTCCTGTCCTTTAGACAGGACGTTAATATAAGACTATGTCGGAGGGTGGGGAGCCCCCCACCCGCCAACCGCAAGGCGCTCCTTGACCAAGCGACAACGCGCCGGGACCTGCTCTTCCCACAGAGGACCGTAGTGTTGCCTCCCGGCGCTTTGCACTCCCGCCTACTACAGCCGGCAGAAGATTCTGCCCCTCCACCCCCCCCCCCCCCCGCCTCCGCCCCCTCTCCGCCTCTGATAAGGACACCAAAAACGTCGAGGATCCCGACCCGCAAAGGGTCCAGAACAGGCGAGTCTGCGCTGCTCTGCCTGCCTAAACTCGAGTCGCCATCGCCGCCCCGCTCGGGGGCCCGCGCGGCGCCGGCCGGCCCGTCCGGCTCCCGCGCGCCGCGCGCCTCTTCGAGCTCCTCCTCGAGTTACAGCCTCGGGGACGCCACCGATGACGAGGACGACTCCCCCCCTCGATCCGCCGCAGAGGGCGTCGAGTCCCAGTCGGGCTCGACATCCTTTAACAAGATTGAGTCCATGGTGAAAAACGTCGACATGATGATGCCGTCGCCGCCGTCACCCACGCCGAGCGCCGCTGCGGCCTACGCCATCAGGCTTGCCGCCATGGACACCCCTCCTCCCCGTCCCCCCACCCCGGAGGGGTTGGGGCATTCGCACGCCGTAGCCGCCCTCGCCGGCTCCGCACGCTCGCTGAGCTGTGCGAGTCGCTCGCCGCAGCCGCAGCGCGTCGCGCCCACCCGCCCGGCCCCCCCTCCGCCCTCACCGGGTGGCGCGACCCGCTCCATTGTAGCTGAGCCGCCCGCCGGAACAGCGACGCCCGCTCACCCGATCCACCCGTCGCACCTGCGCCCTCTGGTAATCTGCGCATATTGGTAGAATGCCTACCGAACTGGACGGTGCACTTTGCCGCTATCCGGGCCAAACTGGGGCACGTACCCAACGCCCGCCCCCTTGGCAAGGGGGTCCGCTTCACCCCGCGCTCCCCAAAGGAATACCGGATTGTGCAGCGTCACCTCGTCGACGCACTCGCCTACACCACCGCACTCATGTCCATCGACGTCGGCTCGCGACCAACTCCCGCTGCACATTAAGCGGGACCTGAAGAAGAAAAGGATTCTGCGCCGCGAGTGGGCGCGCTCGAGGTGCCCTCGGTTAAAGTCCGCCCTCAACAAGCTGTCCGCGGAGGTCTCAGAGGCCGTGAGGACCTGGCGTGGGGAGACCTGGGACCAAACCATTGACCGGGCCTCCGAAAATGACTCAAGCCTCTACGCGCTCAACAGAGCCCTGACGCGGGCCCCCCTACCGACTTACCCCCTGCTGGACCGTGTCGGGGTCCGGCGTTTCGCTCCCACCGACCGCGCTGAGATCCTCGTGGCGCACCTGGAGCAGCAGTTTACCCCTCATCCGGTCCCAGATGACGTCCCTCCTGAGATTGTAGACCATAACACCCAGGTCGAAGAAGCAGTTGTCGAGTTCCTGTCGCGCCCCGCCCCGACACTCGGGGGGACGAGTTCATGTCCCCCGCCGAGGTTCCGAAGACCATTCTCCGCCTTCATGGGCGTAAGGCGCCGGGCTGCGACGGAATAACCAACCTAGCACTCCGCCATCTGCCGAGAAGAGGAGTGGTAGTCCTGACGCGGCTGTTTAATGGTATGCTGAGGACCACTCACTTCCCAGAGCTCTGGAAAACTGGGAGGGTGATAGTGCTCCAAGCCGGGCAAAGATCGTCGCCTGCCCGAGAGCTATCGGCCTATCACCCTTCTCCCATCGATTGCCAAGCTCTTCAAGCGCCTCTTCCTGGTCAGACTGCGGCTGACCATCGAGCCTCGGCCGGAGCAGTTCGGCTTCAGGAGTCGCCACAGCACGACGCTCCAGGTGGTGCGCGTGTTGAGCCACTGCGCGGAGGAGCTCAACGCCAGGCGCAGCACCGCCGCGGTCTTCCTGGACGTGGAGAAGGCGTTTGACCGCGTGTGGCACCCCGGCCTGCTCTTCAAGCTCCTGAGCACCAGCACGCCACCGGCCTACATCCGGATCGTGGCGTCCTTCCTGAATAACCGCAAGTTCTTTGTTTCGGTCGAGGACACCGTCTCCAGCACCCGGACCATCTGTGCTGGAGTACCCCAAGGGAGCTGCCTGTCGCCCGCCCTGTACGCGCTCTATACCGACGACATCCCTACCCTGGAGGGACACCTCCTCCCAGGGGAGAGGGATGTGTCACTAGCGCTATTTGCGGACGACAGCGCGTACCTCGCCTCCTCGCGAAGCGCGGACATCGCCGCGAGCCAGATGCAGCGCCTCCTGGATCTCCTACCTCTGTGGCTCGACAAGTGGCGCATGGCAGTCAATGTCGGCAAGACGGCCGCCCTCTTTGTCTCGAGCCGCCGCCGACCACCTCAGCCTCTGTTGCTCCGGAGCCAGTGCATCGAGTGGAAGCCGCACGTCCGGTACCTCGGCGTAGAGATTGACAGGTCGTTGAGGATGGTCCCACAGGCGAACCGCGCGGTCACGCAGGCGCGCGCCGCCAGCGCCATGCTCTGACCTGTCCTCCAATCCCACCTGCCGCTGAGGACCAAGGTGCGGATCTACAAGATGTACGTACGGTCCCGGCTCACTTACGCAGCCCCGGCATGGTACGCGCTGCTCTCCGCGTCCAACCGAAGAAGACTACAGGTAGTCCAGAACACCGCGTTGCGGGTGTGTACGGGAGCTGGCCGTTACATCCGCAATGATGTGATCGCGCGCGATGTGCGAATCGAGAGCGTCGAGGACTTCGTGGTGATGTCGGCTCGTCGAATGTTCGACAGCGCCGACAACTGCCGCCACGCCCACCTCAACGCCCTCGCGCCCCTGCACGCGCGCCCCCCAGACCGTCCCGGACCGTGGAGGCCCGGTCCCAGAGACCTCCTAGAAGCTTCAGACTCCGCTTCGGACTCCGCGTCGAGCGGAGTGTAAACAACGCACAGAGAATCTCCGCACATAGTGCGTACCGCCGTGTTACGGCAAAACCCACTGACCCAGGGGCAGCCGCCCCTGGAGTTGAAGCCAGGTTAGAGAAAGACGTTTCAAGGCCCTCTCCTAACGCCCCCAAGGGGGTGCAAGAAGATCATGATGATGACACAAATAAAAACAGATAGATATATGCAGATATATGCTTGTCTCATTCCAACACATGAATACATTCATATAAAAGAATGAGACTGGTATAATCGATACCGGTTCAATTTTAGCCTTAGTTCCATGCTTTAATTCTTCTTCTGAGCCGGCCTCTCCTAGGAAGATGGCCTTTCGCTAGATAGTATTATTATTGTTCTGTGACCCAGCCATAGAAAAACAGATACAAAAATGTTCAAATGCAAATGCAAAACGCTTCATAATTTTGTACCTAGTTTATTGAGTTTTGTTTTATTTTACGCGTCTGCTGCAAGAAACGAACGTCGCGTTAAAGTGCTAGCCGGAGTAAGGATCCTGTGAAATAAGTAAAAACCAAAACAACCATCGTTTCATGGCGTCGTGAAATCGTAAATCATTGACGGACGCTTGTCACGCTAATCACTGTTTTGTGGCGTTCATTATATTGATTCTTGTATCTTGTGGGGAATACCGAACGGTTGTGAACTGATCGATGGCGATTTGATCGTTTCCGTGGTGTAGATAGAGCGGGACACGCGTTCCCTGACGTTGTGACTCATTGAAGTGCCGTAGATAGAAGCGACGGTAACCATGGACACGGACGATGGCGAGTCGTCCAGCAGCGGACCTATGTCGAGTCTGAACAGCCTGTTCTCATTCACCAGCCCCGCAGTCAAGAAACTCCTTGGCTGGAAACAGGTAGGAATGTTAACAGCAAGCTGACAAGAGCTTCTGTTTATGTTAATCATTAGTTGCTCGAGCTGTGGTATTTTTGCACTGTATAGCGATTTAATATTCTACTCGTGTTGTAAAAGGGATCTTGTGTTATAATGAAGCTCTCATTAGTAAAAAGAATAGATAACCTACTAGTATTGGTATAACTCACTGAAGCATGTTCCAAATATCTTCTATCAAACTTCCTTTTGAGTCTTTCGGACCGCCGCTCAGGGTTTGTAATTATCAAGACTCTGGGTCAAGCTATTTATGAATTTTTTCCAACCAAATGGCTGATATTGGTTTGTGTTTTGACCTCATTTTGACTGATGCCACAAAAAATACAAAGTTGCAACAAAGTGCGCTTGCGAGGCATGAATGGTTATAAATGAAGTAGGTACACTATAAATGAAGTAGGCACACTATAAATGAAGGAGGTACACTATAAATGAAGGAGGTACACTATAAATGAAGGAGGTACACTATAAATGAAGGAGGTACACTATAAATGAAGGAGGTACACTATACCACACAATAAATAATAGTACAAGAAATACACAATTTAAATTTCAAATCAAAAACTTAACGGCCTAGGTATCAGAGTGAAAATGTTCCTAAGAGAAAAGGGGATTGATTTTCCACTGCAATGATTTGCATCAGTGATGTTAGGCACGCTTGGATAGACATTGGAGTGGAGACCTTGTTATGTTCTGTTGTTATTATCAATTGATAATTAATAAACTATATTTTATCTTATATTTAACTGGAATTATCATTGATCAAGTGACCTGCCAATGAGCCAGCTACTTGCAATATTGTTAAATTATCATTTCAAACCCTACAGCACACTTGCAGGTAGCTAGGCTCCATCCTCAATGAACTAGTTTTGGTGGGCTGTGCTTGTTTTATTGAGACTGAATACTTTTTACTGACCGTGGTTTTATTTACTGCCTTGATAAAATTGATGGAAATTAAATCTCTAATCTTGTAATGTTAGAACTGAAAACAGAAGCAGTAATTATAGTTACTGGAGATGCTGATTGCATCTATCACTATAATTACTTAGTACTCTATAATATCTAAGAAATATCTAAGCGTAGCGTGTATGTCTAACTATTGAATACCTACCTAGGTTTGAATTTTGTATTTTTAAGTTGACCTTTGGTTTTTATTGGTTGATTTTTGCATCTAAATTCTTGATTTAATTATTATGTGTTAATTTGAAATGTACCTATTTTTATGTAGATACCCTTTAGTTAGTGTAATTGATAACTGTTTGTTGTTCTAATTAAGGTGAATGCTCACGCTTGTTGTTCTAATTAAGGTGGATGCTCACGCTTGCGGCGCGAGATTCAATTTTTTTTTGTGTTTTATGCCGATTACAGCTCATCAACACTTCTTCAGATAGTGAAAGTTGAGTTCGCGACAACTAGGAGACTTAACACACATGTTTTAATTGATAGTATCTCATAAATATCATCATTTTAGCGACGATAACCATAAACAAAAAAAAAACACTGTAAAAATGTGTTTAGGGGGGGTATCATAGCTAAACTGATGATATTTATGAGATACTAACAATTAAAACATGTGTGCTAAGTCTTTTAGTTCTCGCGAACTCAACTTCCACTTCGGCCTTTATAGTGGTGAAGTTAAATTCTCAATTACTCGTAAATTGATTGAATCAATACGGTTTTCAAACATATGTTAGCCTAATGCCGTTATTGTAGAAATAAATCGTAATTTTGATTAGTACAGTTAGATCCTAGCCGTGCAATCTTTAAAGAAAGTGTATCTTGATGTAGCTAACTAGAGAACTAACTACTCACAAGAAAAACTGCTTCCACTCTCTCCCAGTTTTTTTTTCACTGATTATCATTATCAGTAGTGTTTTTTATATTTTTTATGAATTGTTTATGTTGAAGACAATATAACCGTTATAAATGATTCAAGTGTTTAATTACTTGTTTTTTTTTTATTCATTGGTAGATCTTTGTTCGGCATCACCTGTTGGTGAGTGATGATGCGGCCGACGATGGAGCACGAAGCTCTAGAAGGCACTTATTCACTGAAAGTACCTATACTATAGTTTTCAGACAGCAGCGTGTTCCAATCCTAATGCTGAGGCCAAACCAACGCGTTCAGCCCGCGTCCGCGGTGGCGATCCATCGTTTTACCATTGATCGCCACCGTGCACGCCACTGAGGACGCGGGCTGAGTGCGTTGGGTTGCCTTTACCTTTAGCAGTTCACTTATAAAACGATTTCCTTATTATTCTTTCATGTTCCTGAAATAGGTGCGCCATTTGCGGCAAACATGTACTCACCTGTCTATGAGTGATAACTGATTTCAGAATGAGTCAATCGCCTTCTGAGAAATAATGACTCAGAAAGAAAATTGTTTACCATAATTTTAATTAACAACTGCGGTTTTTGTTTTTAGCTTTTCATGTGTGGTGCCTTCTCAGAAATCCATTTGGTAGAATATATTCATCATCATATCAGCCTACAGAAGTCCACTGCTGGACATAGGCCCCCCAAAGACATTCTAATAACTCTACGATGGACTTAACAGGATGACAAATGAGTTTGATACACTGCCGGGTCACACTGTAGTCTTTCAAATTTGTTTAATAATCAAGCAGCAATGGACGTGTAAAACTTGTCTGAATTGTCCCTCTTTATACATTTAGTCTCTTTTTTGATTCTGTCTCTTTGAGCGCTGACCCAAACTCCATTTACTTTGAGGTTTTTGGGCCTCCTCCATAGAATTCAACGACGAACGGCCGTGAGCCGCCATCATCCACAGTGTTTCTGCCACCTTAATAATTAATTTTGACGATAGAAAAGGGTCATTTCTCTTGCGTCGTCCGGTTTTTGTGAAACACTGAGCATTTAGAATTCTATCGAAAGGGATAAAGCACGGTGTAACTATTCCAAAGATATTCCGCTTTTATTTCATTTTTAGTTTATACATGCCTGATTCCTCACGATGTTGGGTGGAATCAATAGGCCATATGCGCGTGACCAGGATCCGAATCCACGATCTTAAGAGTCCGTAGTTGGCGTCCCTTCCACTACACTACATCACCATAGCAGTGATCTCAAAGGTTGCCTGGAAGAAATTGCTTTCAGTGATAAGGCCGCCCATTGTACTATCATTTGATTTAGTTAATCCTTTTCTTTTTGTGTTTTATTTTTTGAAAGAAAGAAAGAAAGAAGGAAAATATTTTATTTGTAACTAAATCAAAAACTAAAATAAAATAGAAGACTAAGCTAACAAATTTTTGCAATGACTCACAAAATGGTCTCTGTCTCAGCATGAGCCAGTTGTAAACACGTTACAAGAAACAAAAAAAACATACAATAAAGTACAATAAAGTGTTAATCTATCTATCTATCTCAATGCTGAAATGAGGACACTTTTTTACCCCCTTCTGTTGGGCGCTCTTCTGGCCTGATACATATAGGAACTAGAAGAGTCTCATTCAACACCCTACTACGAGTACTACCCCTACAGCATACTTTTCAAACTGGAATGCGTCAATCAATGCGAGCCATAATGCTTGGCAGCAGAAAAAGTATTAAAAAAAGTTGTTTGAAACCTTGAGCAACCAGGGGGGTAACCATGAGCTCTTATAGCGATTCAGTTCAAAAGCTATTCAGTTGAATATATCGGTTCGTCGTTGACGTTCCTCATCGTTCAATGACTTGAATTGCAGAAGTCTATAGACCCTCTGCGATTGTGCCTTTAAATACACATGCGGACATCACGGAGCCAATATTTTGTACTGAATAGTTTTTGAACTGAATCGCTATAAGATCTCATGGTTACCCCCCTGGTCCAGAAACTTTGAACATAGCATAAAAACAAACGAAAAACGTTAATCCCGCAGAAGTAAGACTGTCGCAAGTATCAACGGTACGGTGTAGCCTGCTAGTACTTTTCATGTTCATGTCTCAGGGTAGCGGGCAATACCACGTAGGGCGCGTCCTAGGTAGACGTGACCTGTGAGCCACTGCATTGTTATAGGCTACCAGTACAATATATAATCAGTGTTATCGCTTAACATCAGGGGCCTAATTCTCGTTTCAAGCGAGATGTTTAACGTCTCGCAGTTTTCATCTCTCTTGATTCTTGGAAATCTCGAGTGCAAAATCTCGCTCATTCCATTCACGCGTTTTCTCAAGCAAGATGGCTACGATCATCGATTAATCGGGAGAAAACTATTTGAGTATTCGCGATTATTAATTTGTTTTTTCGAAAATAGGGAATAATTATTTTGAAAATAAGGTTTAACAGCATAAATAAATTCATAGTTTAAATCAAGTGCTAGTTTCCTAACTAAATCAACCACTAATCACCTCATTCTCGAAATCGTGAGATCGACCTAATCGACTTCATGACGTCACATATATTCTCGGCATCTCACAGTTTATATCTCGAACGAAATTCGTATGAGATACAACGTGTGGTCTTTAGCATGTGAGATCTAAAAATCATGCGAGTTCTGTCTGTCATTCAAAGTCCGTACTTACTCTGTCAGTCAATCAACTGAAATTAGTGTGTTGTGATGTGTGCGAAATAATGTTAACGTATGGTGTTAAGTGAAATGACAATAACACAGATTTGTGATACGAGCCGTAAACATTTGACAAAAAAAAAATAGACAGATTTGTAGATAGCATTGTGACAATATTGTGTTTTGATTTTGTGTGATGTTAGAACTTGTGTAAAAATTATGTAATCGCTTGACATTCTTTCACGACAAGTAACGAGATTTATCCGAATGAGCGAGATTTATGCATTTGAGATGGGCAAGAAACATGCGAGATCGAAATTGTTATAAATTGTAATTGATTGGTTTAGTGCTAATTTTATTTTGTTACATACACCATATCGAAAGAAGCAATTTTGTCTCGACGCATCTCGAATGATAAAACCTATCCCACATGGTAAATAACAAACGTTTGTCTGCGAGATGCTGAGAAAAGCAAATTAAGTTTTTTAAGCGAGATATAACGTCATCACGCCGTTTTGATCGATCTCACGATTTCGAGAATAAGGCCCCTGGTGGGCCATCTGATTGTTTCACCATTCAAATAACACAAGTAATTAATTTTGTAAAAATTAAAAAAACCCTCAACGCAATGAAACGGCTGAACCGATTTTGATCAAACATAGCTAAGAACACTCCCGACAAATTCACCTTTCAAACAAAAAAAAAACGAAATCAGTTCGTCCGTTCGGGAGCTACGATGCCACAGCCGGTAACGGACACACGAACACACACACACACACACACAGACACGTCAAACTTATAACACCCCATCGTTTTTGCGTCGGGGGTTAAAAAAGGGTCTTCTCATTTCCACCCGATCTATAGTACTTCAATAATTTAAACTTCCATTCTAGACTTTCAATGATGTTTCTTTCTACTGATATTTCCAGGGTGATGAAGAAGAGAAGTGGGCGGAGAAAGCAGTGGACAGCCTGGTGAAGAAGCTGAAGAAACGGAAAGGTGCCATTGAGGAGTTGGAACGGGCGCTGTCGTGTCCCGGTACCCCGTCCAAATGCGTCACGATACCACGGTCACTGGACGGTAGATTACAGGTATGTGGGCAAGTCATACTTGATAGCTAGTGGGGGTAATCAGCCTCATTCAGGTTTTTCTATGGGGAGTGCCTCCGTCTCTTCCAGTGGATGTGGCAAAAGCCGATTAAGGCATTATACCAAGGGGTTGGCAGCAGCCAGCATCCTCCTGAATCAACATCAGTATTGCAACACCGATCTGCCTGCCAAGCGTGGTGATTGAAATACCCCATTATATGCTATAGGGAAGGCCTCGTCCAGCTCTGCCTGCCAAGCGTGGTGATTACAGGAAATACCCCATTATATGCTATAGGGAAGGCCTCGTCCAGCTCTGCCTGCCAAGCGTGGTGATTACAGGAAATACCCCATTATATGGTATAGGGAAGGCCTCGTCCAGCAGTGGACTGAAAGGCTGCTGATGATGTTGTGGAGATTAGACCTGCATTGCAAGCTTAATATGACGATTTACAATTTTTCTCTTCGGATGATTGACATAGCACACATTTCTAGCCCTGAATGTCAAATATAGTCAAAATATGTTCGTCTCCCTCTAACACGTAGACTTGTGGCGACGTAATAGCATAGAGATAGATCACTTTCACATCGTTCTACTGTGTATGTTAATGCATTTGGAAACTATAACAAGGGAATTATTTTGTATTTGCAGGTTTCCCATCGCAAAGGCCTACCACACGTGATCTACTGCCGCGTGTGGCGATGGCCCGACCTCCAGAGCCACCATGAGCTCAAACCCCTCGAGATTTGCCAGTTCCCCTTCAGCGCCAAACAGAAAGAAGTCTGCATAAACCCCTACCACTACAAGCGAGTTGAAAGTCCTGTCCTTCCCCCTGTTTTAGTCCCGCGACACTCTGAATTCGCTCCCGGACATTCTCTCCTCCCGTTCCAGAGGCAAGCAGAGCCGTCAATGCCGCATAACGTCTCGTACTCCGGCTCAGGGTTTCCACCATCAGCTACTTCCGAGTTACCAGACACGCCCCCTCCAGCGTATTCCCCGCCGTCGGATGACTCTGAACCCCCCGGGGAAGTCGCGCCCGTTTCCTACCAAGAGCCGTTATACTGGGCGTCAGTCGCGTACTACGAATTGAACTGTAGAGTGGGCGAAGTGTTTCACTGTAACTCTCACTCTGTCGTCGTTGACGGCTTCACCGATCCTTCAAACAACAGTGATAGGTTCTGTCTCGGGCAGTTGAGTAACGTGAATAGAAACTCGACGATAGAGAATACGAGGCGTCATATAGGTAAGGGGGTTCATTTGTACTACGTAGGTGGAGAAGTTTACGCGGAATGCCTATCGGATGCGGCTATCTTTGTACAAAGCCGTAACTGTAACCATCACCATGGTTTCCACCCGTCGACTGTCTGCAAGATCCCTCCCGGGTGCTCGCTGAAGATCTTCAATAATCGAGAGTTCGCTCAGCTGCTCTCTCAAAGTGTGAACCACGGGTTTGAAGCTGTGTACGAACTGACTAAAATGTGTACTATTCGGATGTCGTTTGTCAAAGGATGGGGAGCGGAGTACCATCGACAAGATGTCACGTCTACTCCTTGCTGGATTGAGATCCACCTTCATGGGCCGCTGCAGTGGTTAGACAAGGTTCTAACTCAAATGGGGTCACCGCATAACGCCATATCTTCTGTTTCCTAACATGGAGAGGTAATAAGACGCGCCCCACCGTTGTTAATTTTTTCAATCTCTTTGAATTATGTGCATTTTATAGGTGTGACTTGTGTCTCTTCCGTTTCGAATCATCATTTTACTTCAATTTCGTGAACTTTTTTTTTATCAGCATGACAAAGTTTTACTGGAACAGTATACTTGTAAATCTTGTAATATTCTTTTTTAGAAATCATATATTTTAATTTATGTTTTATATAAGGAACTTTTAAATTGGCATTGATTTTCAAAATGATGCAGCTCAAGTTAGTGTCCAATGAATTAAAACGTTTGACGTCTTTTGTAAGTATAATTATAGTAATTATAAAGACATAATTAAGATTTATGATATACTCGTAAATGTTTATGACAAGGTAAAAGATATTATTTGATGTAAATATAGTGTTTTCGGCCGGAAAATATATAATTTTGACTTTCAAGCACAATAACTTGGTAAATCTGCATGTTTATTATAATGATATTATTTAGTTAATTTACGTTATAAGAGTAGGTCCTATGAAAAATATTATTTGTATAGTATGTAAGGCAAATACAACTTTTTTATTGTGTTATGTTTTGGTCTTGACACACTGTCCTGTGGGTATTGTATTTCTTGTTCATAGTCTATGGAAAGAATATTTAAATGCAAGCCCTACTCTGGACTGCAGTTAAATACTATTTAAATTGGATTAAATCGTGATTTATTATTAAAATTTAATTTAAATAAATATAAAAATGGGCATGCACCAAAAAAACATGTGGACAATTATATCCTCATGCATCTGAGGACATTCTTAATCAGGATTAAATATGTATGTAAAGATAAAATGTCCAAAAAACTGCATTGGTGAAAGCGGAATGTAAATTAGTATACAATTAGTTATTTGTTAGGACATGTGCCACAAAACGAAATAATTTAGTCTTTTAATATAATGAATGTGTTGTGTATACTGCCAGCAATGTGTACTGTATTCATTCAGAGTAGTGGACTAGCCAAATATTTTTGCAATCAGAAAAGTATTTTTTTGCAAAGTTTTATAATATAAACTCCTTTCCACACTAGGGCATGAGCTTAGAAACATGTTGAGAATATGTTTTGCTGCCCTAGTGTAGACGCGGAAGATATTCAACAAAATCTATTTGGAAAAAAAAAAAGTGCCATCATCCTACTAAGAATTTAATATAAAATGTAGACAAAACCAAGAATTATATGCTTTATTCATATTCAGTAACTATTAAAAAAAAGAGAAATTTAATCTCTAAATGATATCTAGAAACCAAACGGGGACTTTAAGGTGGTTGCTTTTTCATACAAACGTATTTGCACAAATATGGGCGAACAGAGTATAATTTTACACTGAAGTGACTGTTGTCGGCTTTTATACTGATCATTATTTGCGGCAACACATATTTGGTGGAAGAAAACAGCGGACTAATAACGAAAATAACATCGAAATTACTTGTATGGACTAAAATTCGTCATTCGTTATTAGTCCGCTGTTTTCTTCCACCAAATATGTGTTGCCGCAAATAATGATCAGTATAAAAGCCGACAACAGTCATTTCAGTGTAAAGTTATGCTCTGTTTGTCCGTATTTGTGCAAATACGTTTGAATGAAAAAGCAACCACCTTAAGCGAAAAGTGTATAATTTGATCTCAATAATGTTTAGTTGTTGAAACGAGTGATTGTGTCCTAATGCCTTACTAGTGACATTAACTAGTAGAATTTAAACTATCGAGGGTGGGAATCATTTTAAAATGAATATACGGCTATATCCATTTTAAAATTAAGAGGCTGTCAAGAGTCAAATACCTGAACTTTACTCAGTTAGATAGTGACGGAATTTGGCTATTGTCTGTCTCTTAACTAGTGTTTTTGTCTTATGAATAAACTTTTCCCTATATAGACTCATAAAATAACATAATGTTACAGAAAAAATGACATTCGATTCAGTGGTATGGATTGAGCGCCCGAAAACAGTTATTTTGGGTATGACTTCAAAATACCCTCAACTTATGTAACTTTCTATGTAAAATATTTGAATTTGACATGAGTTAAGTGACTTAGGTGTAAGGTATCCCGTAATTCGTTGGTGAAAATGAGTAATAATCTATTACCCATTCGACATTCTTAACATCACAATTCAGTAAACAGAAAAGTCAGAATTTTGCCTTGAAATTATTGAATTTATAAACTTTAATATATATTACTTTCTAAAATAAATAATAAATCAACTTTGTTGTCGATTTTGTTGACTAATACCATATATGCTAATACAAATTGTATAAATTTCCTAAATTTAATAGTTATATTTACTGTATGATGATAAAAATCTTTGTAAGTATATATTTACTTATAGTTTGTGTATAATTCAAAATATAAACTATATAAATGTGCCTAACATGTAATCTTATGGTACCGTCCATAAATATGGATGTTGTGTGGGTTTAAAAAAGCTCTATATTTTTAAACATACCTTTGAAACAAGACTTTGAAAGAAGGTGGCAACAGGCTAACTGCGGTCGACTGTACACAGTTTGTCTTAAAAAACCCATACAAACATTTGTATACTAACGAATGCCTTACAAAATGATTGAAAGTCATACAATAATGATATACAGAATGTCTTATGTACAGAAAAGGGTTATAAAAAAACATTTGTATTGTATTAACATCAAAAAAATGATATTTATTTACAAATTTCATAGTTAATGCATACCTATACACATTCATACATGTGTCATGGAAGTCTTATTTTTGAATGGAGTACCATTTTATTTCAAAACTAGCTGTGGCTGCGACTTCGTTCGTGCTGTACATCCGGAACCCTGCAAGATATACAAATGAAACATAGACGAAAATTTAAGTCAAAATTTCTGTTACAATCCCTAAAAAACAAGCTAAATTTTCATTGAAATCCGTTGAGCCGTTTCGGACCGTATTCGTGAAAATCTTTCACTTTCAGCATCGTATAAATAGCAGTTTTCACTTAAATTGTTGCTGGAAATGCACTCTCAGAGGTATGTATTTCTAAGAAACTACTATGAATTTAAAATATTAAGGATGAGTATATTATATTATTATTATTACTTGTGCCTTTATAACAAACTTTAAAATATACCAGATTATATTGGTAGCGATTTGTAGTTGCATTCTCTAAAGCTAAAGCTAATTAAACGTACCGCCATCCTTTTCTATTTATATAAAAAAGAAAAGGACCGGGATTATATTCTTTAGAGAAGACAATCTCAAATCGCTAGCATTATGTATATTTCACTCAAAACAAATGTTACTGATATTAATGTATTGCATTTATTGTAATGTAATGCGACCTTTTAAATAGTGCCTATATTCTTAAATATTAGAATAAAAACAGTATGCCTTAATTTTCGTATAAAATGTATTTAATTTGTCATTTCATATTCTGTTGCTATTGATACTTTAAAGATTCGTTATTATACAGGGCGTCCCAAGACTATGCGACATGAAGGGAAAGTACCTTAAATATTGTAAATAGGATATTTTGCTGAAAGGAGGCTTTATTTTATTTTTAAAAGTTAGTAATACTGCTATCAAAGATTTTCTAAAAAATTACATGATTTGTTTGGGAAACGAACAGACTTAAAATTAAAATGATTAATTTTACGGTATTCCTTTGTTTTAAGATACTGTGTTCTTTAAGAGGAAATATTATTTTTTGTCCATTCTTTTGATTAGATTCATAAAAATACGGGATGTTTTTTTTTCACATTTATGTCGGTTCGATTCCCAGACGAAGCAAGTAATTTTTAGAAAATATTTAAGTGCAGTTTTACTTACTTTTAAAAATAAAATAAAGTCTCGGTTCCGCAAAATATCCTATCTACAATATTTAAGGTACTTTCCCTTCATGTCGCATAGTGTTGGGACGTCCTGTATACTAAGTATGTCACAGGCGATTTGTACGATCCGTCTATTTACTTACGGCGTCATCCGTTTAAAAACGCTTGTCAAATGAAAAACTCGTTTAAGTATTATTGAGCATTAGCGTGCAGGTGTTGGTTCTGGTTCGCTGCGGGCCCTACCGGGCCACGCTTGCCTCCGGCTCTCGATCGCAGCTCACGTGGTGATCACTATTCGCTAGTGTTTTAAATACATGTCGGACTGTCAACTATTTTGAAAAAATAAACAATTGTGGCATATTATAATTGTGACAAGACAATTTACATTTTGCCTTCGGCATATTTCATATCTGTAAGCGTTTTTACAAGCTCTTACAATAAGTACGAGATGAAACTACCAAATGTATAGGTTTTTATTAATATTATTTTTATTGCCTTTGTATTCTGGTGACATGACTCGTTAGCCGGACTCGAAATTGTTAATTGAATTTATGTAAATTGGGTAGTGATGTGGCAAGATTGTTATTTGATAAATTTTTTGTTAGTATTTTGGACTTGATGACAATATTATTGTGAAAGTATAGGGTGCATAGATCTGTTTTTTTTTTACAATATCTTAACTTTTGAAACAATCATGGTTATGTACATAATTTTCACTATAAACGGGATATTTACCATGATTTTTGAGTTTATTTTTATTTTTTCTTCTTTTTTTATCTTATCATTGAAATATATATATTAAAAAAAACTTCATGACACCAATATACTCAAACACAATAAAAGAAAAAATTGTTTCCCTTTGCGTGTTACTTCATTGACGTTCCTTTTATTACTCCCTTTCGCAATATAAGTCTTTCTAAGTCCAAAATATGTGTTTGTTTGTCTGGTTGTAGGTAAGTGTACCTAGTCTGTGGTCCGATTTGTAATAAAAAAGCGTACAGATCCACGAACTTATCTGTAGAATGAAATGTATGTAGTTTTCTATCATCTACATACATTTCATTCTACTGATAAGTTGGTGAATCTGTAGCTACCTATCTTGTCGGTTTGTAAAATATGTTTCCTTGGCAAATGTAACGTCAGCTAGTGTAACGTTTATATGCCATCATTTGTGTAGTAGTGCCTATATATAATTGTAGTAGTGCCTATATATAATTCTTCGTTTAGATAATAAAGTTCTTTTATTGAGAGTTTTGTTTCTCTGGAAATTTAGTCCAATATTCTGGGTGTGGTAATCCAGAAAAGGCGATAGCGTGGAGGTAGTAGATAATTTTTTTTGTATACTACTTGAATGTCGGAACAAGCAGATGGCCCACCTGATGTTAAGCGGTAACCTCTGCCTATGAACAGTGCATTACCACATAGGTCACGTCCACCTAGGACGAGCCCTATGTGGCATTGCACTGCGCCCGCCACCCTGAGACATGAAGATGAAGTCTCATGTGCCTGTAATTTCACCGGCACCCTTACCCTTCAAACCGGAACACAGCAATGCGAGCACTACTGCTTTGCGGCAGAAATAAGTATGGTGGTAGTACTTCCCCGGACGAACTCTTTCACAAAAAAGCTCTACTACTACTACTAGTGGGAGGGAGAGGACCTCTTTCGAACCCCCAATTTACGAAGTCTCGCTGATCGCTGGATAACACTGATTCCTGGTTAACACTCTACCTAAACGTACACTTTTACTGACCGCCCGAACTCCCTAAAAGTTCGTTCACACGGCCGTCCAGTTCTCTGTAGGAAGTTTTTTGACGGGTCCCATTTTTTACCCGATGGTCCCACAGAACAGCGGAAAATACAATGCTGCCAAATAAACATTGTAAGTACCTATAAGTCAAGTCATAATAGGTAAAGTCAAAGGCAACAGACTACCTCTGTGGCGCGGCGGGCGAGGGTTCGCCTGCTACGCAGGAGGTTGCGGGTTCGATTCCCGCCTCAGAACAAATATTTGTGCGATCTGCAGATATTTGTTCAGGGTGTTCTGGGTATTTTCTATGTATAATAAAAAAAAAATATTGTATAGGTATATCAGTTATCTAGTAGCCATAACACAAGCTCTGCTTAGCTTGGGACTAGATAATGTTGTGTGAACTGTCCAGCAATATTTATTTATAATAGGTATTTAAAAATATGCATTACCTACTTTATTTATTCTAAAACCTATTAGCCACTGGTCGTTGCAAATAACTGGATGTTTCAGTGTGACCGAGTAGTTCTTGATTGATCCCTTGGCTATAAACCCGGGGGTTGGTAGGTTCGTTTCCTACTGTTTTCGATGTACAAAATACCAAACACCTTCAGGTTTAGTTTCAGCTCGAACTTTCGCAGACTGTCCTTATACGCTGATTAGATCAATGTCAACGCATTTACTGAAATAAAATTAAATAGGTAACATATGCATATGCATTTTTGTCGACTGAGACGAGGCCAAATCTTAGATCTACCTAGAAATCAACAACTTGTGTTCTAGCTACGTACTCGATACGTACTCCTTAATGTGTTCCGAGGAGTTACACCTATGGTACTAACTCCTCGGAACACATTTGAGAATTATTTGTTCCCTACAAAATAAATGTAGGTACCTACTTATCATTAGCAAGCACCCAATATTAACGGCCTTAGTAAAGTTCTCTTTGGCAAGGGTCCTAAAAGTAACTAATTTTTTTTTTGTAGTAGGTAGGTAGGTACCTAAGTATTTGGGATTAGGTATGTTATGCTAGGTAGGTTTGCATAGAAAGGCTGAATGACGGAACAAGCAGATGGCCCACCTGATGTTAAGCGGTAACCTCTGCCTTTAACAATGCATTACCTCATAGGTCAAGTCCACCCAAGTCACGCCCTATGTGGCATTGTATTGCGCCCGCCACCCTGAGACAAAGGCGAAAAGTCTATGTGTCTGTAATTTCACCGGCACCCATATCCTTCAAACCGGAACACATTAATGCGAGTACTACTTTAGCGGCAGAAATAGGTATGGTGGTAGTACTTCTCCGGACGAACTCTTTCACAAAAAAGCTCTACTTTACCACAGATAAAATAATACTATACTATCCTTTACTAAAATAGTTGTATAGTCGCTGTCTTTTATCTAAGCCTGCTTGAAAGAAACACAGCTATATAGTTCGATGTGTGCAGGACCCACTACCCCACTTGGTAAGTGCGTGACATAAGAATACAAAGAATGATCGAAGACGGTGTGTTACAATAGCTATGTGCAACTAAATCGGCAGACGCATACAAATGGCCGATGTCATGGCCGCCGCGCACGCGCAGAGAAACGCAACGCAGTGGAAATCGATCGTCGATAGGGCTCACCATAGACAAATCAGTGGTCTGTGGGGCTGGCGGACTCCTGGACGGTTTGAAATCGATCTGATGTTGGAGCACAAAGCTCCTGCTTGTAATCCGCTTCTGAAGTCGCACTTCACCCCTGGTTTAATTTACACAAATACATAACATTCAACATAAGTATAGTCCAGATCCCACACTAGGGTTCCCTGTGACGTGGGTATCAGGAACTACGAGAACCATGATACCACAACACAGATCCGGTACAAATATTTGCAGATCATACAAACAATTGTCCCGCATCAAGAATCGAACGTGCAACTCTAGGTAGTTAGGTGGAATGTCCAAAGTTTCTAAGTACGTAGGTCCATTTATCCCAAGTAGGTATCAGTATAAACGGGGCAAGTTTTTTTTTTAAGTGAAATACTTTTATTCGACAACTCAACACACAAACACAAAACAGACAACAGAAAGGAAAGTGTAGATTACAAAAACTTCAAACCTACCTACTTACTCTACCTACAAATACCTACCTCTTGTCATATAATATTTGTATTTTATTATCCATTCTCACTCAGTTGTTTCTTATGTATTGTTTATTTGTTTACCTAACGTAACGCGACGTCACCCAGTCTAGGTTCAGGCTGAAAACCAGCGTCGATATCGTCCTCGGTCGGTATCGTCATTAAGCTGAGGCTGGACCTGTTTAGCCGCACACGTAGGGAAAGACCAATTTTACCCATTCCATTACGAAGGGTCTAGTTTTATGTTTATGTTTAAAACCCTATGGGTATTTTTTTTTTGTGTTTTATTCTTTTTTCTATGTAATATTTCTTTGTTTTTTTGTTTACATGCTATTATTATTTTTTATTTGTTATTTCTTTTAAGTGTGTGTGCTACAAATAAATCTTTCTTTCTTTCTTTCTTTCTTTCATCAACGAGTGAGTTTCTCACTTGTCCCCACAAGGCCAGTGACATTACAGTAGTGGCTTCCGCATGTTGTAGAGTAACAATGACTCATGGGAGAACTTAACAGATTAAACTATCCAACGTGTCTTAGGAACTAGCCGCGATAACCTACCCTTCCCTCAGAGCTGCTTGCCAACGCAGAACAAACATTATAACCTGGGCACCAATCGCTAAACCAGAACCGCTCACGTTATTAATAACTAGCAACTCGCCCCGGCTTCGCACGGGTAGCCCCCGGTGAAAAACAGCCCCCCCTCCCGATATTTTATTACTTATTCTGCTATTCGGAGCGGAGAAGAATCCACCAAAAAAGAGATAACTAACATCGGTCCAGCCGATCTTGAGTTATGTAACTAACATTGAGTGGTGTAACTAACACGACTTTGTTTTATATATATAGACTTAGTTATTGGTCGGAGTTCCTCGGCGGAGAGATATAATTCGAATTTCAAAAATTCTAATGACAATTCTGGCTGAAGACGGGACATTAGAGATTGCACTAAGACCTGATTTCACTATACTCTGTTAGTTAGTTAAAGGTCCGTTTGAAAAGATAACGGTCTTTTTGACAGATGTTTTCATACGTTATCTGTCACTTTGACGATTGATTACGGTAACCGCCCGTTTATTTGTTCGTGAACTTGGGCCTAAAGCTAAGGCCAAACCAACACGATCAGCCCGCGTCCTCAGTGGCGTGCACGGTGGCGATCAATGGTATACGACAATGGATCACCACCGTGCACGCCACCTACCTAGCCACGGACGCGGGCTTAACGCGTTGGTCTTACTAAACACGATAAGAGAAGAGATTCAATTTGAAAACACGATAATAAAAAAAACAACTAACAAAGCTTGTTCGCACCTAGGTATATAGAGGCTGTTTGCCACGCTGCTAATATTCATAGGCTCTTCTTTCCTTTTCTGAGCCCAATCATGTAGATATTTCAGCAACATTCCATGGATAGGAACCTACTCCTAAAATTAGTACATCCACATTGTCATGTGCATGTGGAACAAAGTGAGTGTGTAGGAATTTTATGTCAACTTGTCTCACGATCTGAATGAATCTGCGCTGTACCAGCTTGCTGTGTAGTCTAGGACCCAGCGTTATTTTACTGCACATCATACAAATCCGGTTTCGCCACTGTCTAATACACGTACGTAGGAACTGCCAATGTATTGTGTCTGCTCTTGTAGTTAGCCGTTTAGCGCCGCAATAGATTTTCTAAGAAACAAATTGTCGAGTGAGTTATTTTGACGACGTCTTTGGTGCGGCGGGCGTTTAGCCGGCTGAGATACGAGTTGCGGGTTCGATACTCGCTGCGGGACCAATAATAAATAATAATAAATAATGCTGGACAAGTTCACACAACATTATCTAGCCACAAGCTAAGCCAGAGCTTGTGTTATGGGTACTAGATAACTGATATACTTAATATAATACAATACATAGATAGATATTTTTTATTGTACATAGAAAACACCCAGAACACCCTGAACTAATATCTGCAGAATGCACAAATATTTGTTCTTAGGCGGGAATCGAACCCGCAACCTCCTGCGTCGCAGGCGAACCATCGCCAGCTGCGCCACAGAGGTCGTCAATGTTTTTATGATCTGCGAATATTTGTTCCAGATCGGGTGTTGTGGTGTCACTACAAAATTTGCTACAAATAAACATTTTCCTATGTAATATATATTATATATTACATAGGAAAATGTTTATTTGTAGCAAATTATTTTTATATTGACGACTTCTGTGGCGCGGCGGGCGACGGGTCGCCTTCAACGCAGGAGGTTGCGGGTTCGATTCCCGCCTCGGAACAAATATTTGTGCGATCTGCAGATCTTTGTTCAGTGTTCTGGGTATTTTCTATGTATAATACAAAATATCTATCTATGTAATGTATTGTATTAAGTATATCAGTTATCACCCATAACACAAGCTCAGCTTAGCTTGGGGCTAGATAATGTTGTGTGAACTGTCCAGCATTATTTATTTATTTATTTATATTTTTCAGCAAAGATTATCTTGTACTAACATAAATAAAGATATGAGCGGTCTACGGTCTAACGGTTTCTTTCATCTCCTGCTTCCACCAACGCAGCGCAGAGGCTTATCTTAATTCTTATATTAATATACTTGTTATAATAATTCTTATAATTCTTTATTGTACACAGAAAAAACATTAAAAACAAAAGACATGTACAAAGGCGAGCTTAACCCTAGAGAGTTTTCTTACAGCAAACCTTTGAGGCAAGAGAGAGATGATTAAGATGGCAGGAAGGTGTAAAAATACAGAAAAAAACAGAAAAAATAAAACAACCTATAAACATACATATAATAATACCAAGCTAACCTTATTTTTTTTTATAAGGCTTGCTTACTTTTGCCTGCTTACAACCAGTCTGACTACGTATCCACAGACTCTACATACAAGCTCCTGGACTAATATCTCCTGAAGCGAAACAGGTCGCACTTGGCCTTGCTCGCGGCGAGTAGACTGGTCCGTGGGAGGAATCTGTTACGCATTTGCTTATTTCGACTTGTCTTTTCTGATGAGATATTTATGAGGTACTAGTGTCCACCCGCAGCTTCGCTCGCTTAATACTGAGATAAAAAGTAGCCTAATCTATCTGTGTACCAAATATCAGCGAAATAGGTTCAGCCATTTCGACGTGATTGAAGAAACATACAAACATACAAACTTCGTAACTTTGACATTGGCATGATATTAGTGAGATTAGATAGATAGATAGATATATAAACACTTTATTGCACACGAAATAGAAAAATAAAAAGATAAAAGAACAAAGACAATAACAGTAATGTACAATGGGCGGTCTTATCGCTAAAAGCGATCTCTTCTAGACAACCTTTTGACAGATTAGTGGGGTCCATAGACCCTACTTCTACTAGGTTCGCTCGAAGGCTAGGTGAGATTTATAAATAAATAAAATAAATAATGCTGGGCAGTTCACACAACATTATCTAGCCCCAAGCTAAGCAGAGCTTGTGTTATGGTTAGATATACTGACTACTATACTACAATACATTACATAGATAGATATTTTTTATCATACATATAAAATACCCGGAACACCCTGAACAAATATCTGCAGATCGTACAAATATTTTTTCCAAGGCGGGAATCGAACCCGCAACCTCCAGCGTCCAAGGCGAACCTTCGCCCGACGCGCCACAGAGGTCGTCAACTTAATAACAAAAAATAACAGAAATGCACAATGGGCGGTCTTATCGCTTAAAGCGATTTCTTCTAGACTACCTTAGCATGGAGAAGACTATTATAGAAGTATGTAGAACTTTTATAATAAACAGCCTCGATTTCTTAGTATAATGAGATGACTGATAATTTTGCGGCTACCTTGATTCGGTAGTAGGTAGTTTTTTGATGAATTTTCCGCAAAACTCTAGAGATATTTTTTGTTCTTGTTTTGACATGTTTAGTTCCTAAAGAAAATAACATAAAAAATAAAATAACTAATACATGTTACGTACTAAAACTAGTAATGATCAAGGTAGCACCGGAATTCAAAGTCTAGTAGGTTTTCACTCTAGTGCGTGGTAGTAGAGAATCTACCACTCAACTGGATATCTTTTATACCTGGATACTGCAGATACCTATGTAGAAAGAGCTCCACAGCACCTCTGCTTGAAATAACTGTAGAGTGTGCTATTTAGTGTGTGTAACAATGTTTTTCAATTTCAAAGCTTCGGATGAATTGAATAAAACAAAACATGTCCAGGCTAATGTGAATGTTAAAGAACTCCCTTTTCCGCATTCGAACTCTATGGGCGGTCCATTATGCGTGAGAGTTGTCTGACTAGGTAGTTAGCCAGCATAACTCCGTCCAGAAGCACAGAAGTTTCCTGGGGTCTTCGCAGGCTTGGCGGAGTGACCTCGGGTTGTTGAGGATTTGTTTTCGTTGAGTTGCTACTCCCACACATTCCAGGACTACGTGGGCAGCCGATTCTTCTTCGATCAGACGCCCTCTGCAGAGTGGGCTGTCTGTAGCTCCGATGTTGAAGAGGTGTTTGTTCAGGAGACAGTGTCCTGTGAGTATCGCCACGATGGTGCGAAGGTCTATTCTTTGAAGGTTGAGCAGGCGACGTGTTAGTTGTGGTAAGGCAGCCGCTAGGGCTGCTCTTGACTGTCTGCAGTCCGTGATCCGTGCCCAGCGTTAATTGTGTTGGTTATTGGTGAGGAGCCGCATCCAGGCTAACGTAGTATAGGATGCCCTACGGCTAGATGGAGCGGTGACTTGCGCAGGGTGGCATCTGGATGGGGAGAGCTGAAGACCGGGCTCAATAGCGCCATAGGAAGACTTCTGTCCAACAGTGAACTGCAATGTTAATGAACCATTTGCCATGTAAGAGTTTTTCTTATAAATAAATAACTAAACAGAGCTAAACTGATAATAATTATGACAGATGTATTTAATGTTTTGCTATTTCTGCCGCAAAGCAGTAGTGCTCGCATTGCTGTGTTCCGGTTTGAAGGGTATGGGTGCCGTGAAATTACAGGCACATGAGACTTTTCATCTTTATGTCTCAGGGATGGCGGGCGCAGTCCAATGCCACATAGGGCACGTCCAAGGTGGATGTGACCTATGTGGTAATGCACTGTTCATAGGCAGAGGTTACCGCTTCACATCAGGAGGGCCATATGCTTGTCCGTCATAAAAAAACTAAAAAAAAAACTACAACAACAGTGGACTGCAATGACAATTATTATGATAAATGAATTGAATGTCTTTTGAGTTATAATTATAGTGTCCAACTTTTGAACACTGCCCAAAACAACCATCGTAATTGAAGGTTGTTGAAATGATTCTGCAGAATATCCAAAGGAATGGTTAGACCGTCTTTTGTTTCTTTCAATCGAATTTTACACTGCTTGTCTATCAAAAGACAACAGTGTATATAACTAGGATAATCCACGTTTTATAGATACACATTACTATCGACATGGTTTCGTTTAGGCTCTAGGGTTCTAGTACACTCGTACTTACCTGAACGAAATGACCACTAATTCACAATCAGGGGTGTTGGGTTACTTCACCGCGGCAGGGCGCACCGCATACGATATCATGGTTGTTGTAATATAAGCGACATTATAAATACAAGTGAGCGCGGTCCGCCGACACAGTGCTGTGTACGGACTCTGTAGGGGCGCGCGGAAAACGTTCCATTTTTGAATTTGGATCTGCCATGTTTGTTTTGAAGGTGAGTGGCATAGAAGATTAGTTTTTTTAAATTTAGTAATGAGTGACAGGTGTTTTATGCCGGTAATATCAATAATTGGGTCAGTTAATTCGTTTTTAAATTGATTTTAATTTGCTTGAGCTGGAATTGACAGTTTCCGATTGGTTCACATTTAGGCGTACAGTGCCACAAACTTATCTGACCCGGTGGCCAAAACTGGAACTAATGTTGAATTATTGTGTTTCAATTGCTTCATGTTGTAAAACATAAAAATAAAATGAATTATAATAAATATTATTATATTATAATTATTATTAAGTATTATTTTATAAAACCGTGGTAAATTTCATTTAGCAGCAACACTAAATTCGACAACAGCGACGCCGTCACCGGGTCACATAAGTTTGTGAGACTGTAACTATATAAGTACACATGCTAACTTTCAACCAAAGGACGGTGACACTTTAAGAGTGGTTGCAGCATTGACCACAACACAATTAAAATAAGTTAATTGACAGAAATTGTTAGGAAATTGACTGAATTTGGAGGGCCTAGCAGTGGCTGTATACGTATTGAATATTGATGATGATGATGATAACCTCAGTGGCGTGTTGGGCGAGTGCCGGCTGAGATGCTAGTGGTTGCATGTTCGATTCCCAATGCGGGATAAATATTTGTATGATTAGCAAAAAAAAATTCCGGGTGCTCTGGTATCATGGTACTCTTTGTTCCTGATACCTGCGACACAGGGGATCCTAGTGTGGGATCTGGACTATGTATATAATTATTGGGTGTTATGTTATGATAAACTTCCAAATTGAAATTTATCAATTACGGATATTAGCGATCAGAACAATATTGTCCATAAAAAAAGTTTGACCATAATAAATAGTACATTACTGCCACGGCTTGCAAGAAAGGCGATTATGGTCGAACGTGAGAATGTGCGGCGAGGTGCAGCCGAGGTTTTTTTTTGTTTTGTTTGTTTCTATACACTTTGGTGTATAGAATATTCCTCATATAGTAAAGGGGGAAATTGGATGAGTTATTTCAACCTAAACTGATTTTGATTATCTTTCTGATAACACGTCAGATATATATTTTTATACTAACGATGCTAGCTTAGACCAGCAAGGTCAATTCATCCAGAAGAAAGCCATAAAAAATTATGAAAGATATATTTGTAAATATATATATTAATAATCATAATTAATAATAATATAATAATAATTATAATTAATATATATATATATATATATATATATAAATTATATATTAAAATTATTAGTCTTGGAAAATTTCGAACTGATAAAATATACATAGATATATCCCCGTAGTTTGGAGTAAAATATAAATTATCAAGATTAATCAATCACTTACCTTACCAATCGATCATTCCACATAAAAACTTCTAGACAGTTTTGTCACTATAAAATTTAATCTCGATCAAGCACAAAAATCTATAAACACTATTTTCAAAAGATATCAATCAGTCAATAATTACACTCATCAATCACAAACAATTTTGCTCATATACTAACAGACACCTGTTATATCACACATTGAACAGACTAATAATACCAGGTTATTACAAGGATAATCTAGGTTACGTAGTAATCATCTACGCAACGTGATTAGCTACGATCCTATTGCGTAACTGCTACGGCGTAGCGGCGTCCTATTTATCTACCTACATGCTACGAAGTGCTACGGATCGTGTATTTTAAATATTGATGAACTACCTATTATTTGTTACGAATGAAGATGTCTTTTTAACCCCCGACGCAAAAGCGACGGGGTGTTATAAGTTTGACGTGTCTGTGTGTGTGTAGGTGTGTTTGTGTGTGTGTATGTCTGTAGCATCGTAGCTCCCGAACGGATGAACCAATTTTTTTTTTTTTAAAAGTTGATTTAGTAGGCAGTGTTCTTAGCTATGTTTGATCAAAATCGGTTCAGCCGTATCGTTGCGCTGAGGGTTTTATATTTTTTGACAAAATTAATTACTTGTATTTCATACTTGCATTCTATAGAATTCACATTTATTTTTAAATTTATTCATAAATACTTTATGCTCATATATTTAATCAATTACCTACGTTTATAAAAAACTAGCTGTGCCCGTGACTCCGTTCGCGCGGTTCATTCATATCTTCTGAATCCTGCAAGATATCAAAATGAAACACTGTTTGAGTCCCTTATATTTTCATTGAAATCCGTTGATCCATTTCGCAGCCTATTCCAGACAAACTTTCAGACTGCAGACAGACAAACATTCTAAAAACTGCGTATTTTTCACTGAATTGGCATTTAAACTTCAATTATATTATAGTAATACAAATTGAATAAACTGTTTCAAATGTATTTTTTTTAAATTTGTACCTACGTGTATTAGTTGCATTATTCTTTCTGTAAATAAATTTATTTCATTTGTTATATAGATTTGTAAGACATGTTTTTCTAGGAGTACTTTCTAGGAGTAAAAATTTCGTTCTAACAATGAGAGCACAATCTACATCGCTACAAAGAAATCTCTTTCAGAAACGTTGTTGCAACTGTTTGTGGGGTAACCAATCGTCTTTAATCTTTAAATCACTTAACTACTAATAATGCACTGTGCATAGGCAGAGGGTACCGCTTAACATCAGGTGGGCCATCTGCTTGTTCCGTATTTTCTAAAGTCCCTTTTCCGGAAACGAAGAAGCCATAATTTAAATGGGCTTACAGTACCTAGGTTAACCTTTTTTGAACATAAAAAAACTGTTCTGTATTGGGTACTTTGGGTGTGGCCGCAAGGTATAGTATTGCATCCTATTTTCGTAACATAAAGTGGTAAACAAGATTTTTCACATAAAGTTGCGGCGTTTTGGTTCCCACGACGCAATTTGTAAGTGTTGTAAAGGTCTGGTTTCTGTCCGATATATGACGGCCGTATTGTAGTGCTTAACTTGATTTTCAACCTTACGCCAAATACATCAATATATGACTGACTGACTGACTGACTGACTGACTGGCTGACTGACTGACTATCAACACACAGCCTAAAAAACCGTAAGTCCTAGAAACCTGACATTTGGATGGGACGTTCCTTTTGTGGTCTAGGGGTGCACTATGAAAGGAATTCCTTCAATTCAACCCCTAAAGGGGTGCAGCAGGGTGTCGAAGTTTGTATGGAAAAATACACGCAGATGAAGTGGCGGGCATTCCACTAATCATTGATACATATTTTGCCACGTTTTCTTTATTACGGTAGTTATATGCCGGTCGCTACTTACAGAAACAAGGGTTAATAGGTACATCGTTGTAACACGATGTATCTTCTTGGGTTCCTAGTCTTGATTACTATGAAACCCTAAAAAGTAACGGTCTTTTTCTCTTAAATGGGTCGGGTTCGCCGTTTATGTAATAAGTTTTTTGTGAAAAAAATATTTTTCAATACAAGCTTTCATAAAATTAGTAATCGTTACCGTGTGCTGATTAAAATGAGCCTAAACACGGCCAGTCACTATTATCCATCCAGGAGTTCCGTTGTCCACCTTCCGTCTTCATCATCAGATCAGCTCGCTGTCACCATCATATTGTATTGTCATCGGAACTTGACAGGTATGCCAAATTTAAGCTCAATCGGTTGAGGATAACTGCTTTAAAATGTAATTGCAAGATTCCACCCGGACAAACATACATTGCAAGTTAAATAAAAGCTTGTAAATAAAGGTTGTAAATCACTGCTCTAGGTAAATAAAACGAACTTAATTTAATTTTCACCTGCCGCTTATATGTTACGTAATCACATTCATATTAAGTCTCAGTATTCCGTCAGCTGATCTAGATCTCAACCTAGGCTCAGGCGTAGCTACCAGTTCAATCTAGGTACTCGTTTCTACCACGCCTACAGTCCACTCTAACATTCCTGCTTGAATATTACCGTTGCGACAGAGTTATAGATTGATAGAATAGCTTACTCCATTTCGTTGCGAATGTCTACCGTTGATTATAGTTTACGCTAGTGTGATAGTTACAGCTCTCGGCTTTACGTGGCACATCGTAGATGAACTATTCAGAGAACGCTCTTTACAAAACCTATGTAACTGTACCATTGCATTGACGACCACTGTGGCGCGGCGGGCGAGTAGCCGTCTGAGATGCGAGAGGTTGCGGGCTCGATTCCCGTTGCGGGACAAATGTTTGTGTGATCTGAAAATATATGTTCTTGGGTGTTGTGGTAGCATGGTACTCGTAGTTCCTGATACCTACGATACAGGGGATCCTAGTGTGGGATCAGGACAATGTTTTTTAGTGTTGTGTGGCATGATATTGAGACTAAATTCTTTAGTTTATACCTTCTAGGCATAGGCCTCCCCATATAATGCCACTACGAATGGTCTTGAGGCACCTCCATCCACCGACTTAATACGACCGGTCAGTGACTTAATTCAATGGGTCCATCGAGTGGGGGTGGTATCACGGTATCTTTCGTGGTCGCCTCTCAAGAACCTTTGTTCCCCAGCGCCTGTCGATTCTACGAGCTATATGGCCTGCCCATTGGCATTTCAACTTGTTTACTCTGAATCAAAAATTCATACCAGGAACGGGATGAAAGGAATTTATCATAGACTAGCCTTTTGCATGCATCCACACTCATCCACTCCAAATATCATCAAAATCCAGCATCTGTTACGGAGTTAAGTGGAACTAATATAACGTGACCGTAGCCACGAGCGGAAGTTAACAAAACATAGCCTTTAGCACTCGGGGATAAAGTAGAATAATGAAAAAGAAAAAGAGATCGGAACCGGACTAGTAGTTTCAGAGATACCCCATACATACTACTTAGTACATAGTAGATAGATAGATAGATAGATAACACTTTATTGCACACCACAAAAACTAAAAATAACATTAAAAACAATCAGAAAAATAAGTACCTATGGAAGTACAATGGGCGGTCTTATCGCTGAGAGCGATCTCTTCCAGACAACCTTGGTATGGACTGGAATTGACGACAACGATAAAGGACGGTGGTGTAGATAAAATAAATAAATAAATAAAAGTATACGTATACATACAATCTAACTTATAATAACATAAATATATAATATAACTACACAAAATATACTAAATAAATAAATAAAAATATCTGAACATATTAATAGTATTTTTTTTTCTTCTCCATACGTTTTGTGCGCCACCTACATAAATGTATCCACAATACACAAAGAAGAGAAGCTGGTAGAGAATGCTTCTTAGCATTAAGTTCGCATATGTACATTGTTTGTTTTGTGCATTAAAGAATATTCTATTCTATTCTACATACAAACTCACAAACATATTTTACCCCTTTATAATATTAGCTCACTGGCCAAAGAATTTCACCCAAACCAGAACATTACTTGCTGTGGGAATGACAGTTTCTAGAGAGGCGCTGTAATTCCACAGCCTCCCCTTTACCTCTCCCCAGACCGCGAGTCCATAGTCTAGCTTACTACGTAGCTAGTAGGTATGTACACATCTATATCACAGCAGAAATATGACCTTATACTAACAATATTGTAAGTAGGTACATGTAAGCAATAAATACAATACAAATATCGTAAATATCGTACCATGATTTCCAAAAATAAACACCATACCAACCACAGACAGTTCAATCTCTATGTCTATGATAAACCAAAGTACCCAATACAGTTCATTTTTTTATGTTCAAATGGTTGGCCATTCAATGTTTTGGTAAACATTACGTCATAGGTATAGGTATAACTAGGTCAAGCTGGCGTTGCCT
Organism: Operophtera brumata; assembly: GCA_932527175.1. Lineage (NCBI taxonomy): Eukaryota > Metazoa > Arthropoda > Insecta > Lepidoptera > Geometridae > Operophtera > Operophtera brumata. The sequence goes on from OW052239.1 coordinate 20,670,224, forward strand.
AAAGTCTTATTAAGTAAGTAGGTAAGTACTCGTGACGCATACTGATGTAAATTTCCTTTGGTATTGTACTCAGGTCCTTGGCTATCTGTGTAGACACACGCTGACTCCCCGAAAGGGTATGCAGAGTCTCATTTGGCCTCTTTGGGCCGCACATTCGCAGGAATATAGACCTGACCAGTGGTGAGATCATCGCCATCACTGCTTTCCTACGCCTAATTGCGTATATTTATATTATTTTCACAGCACCTGCTCAACAATGTCCAATTACATATCATGCAACCTCAACGTAAAGTAAAGCATTATCTCCCAAGGGATATAAAGTTGTATGAAACTCCATAGGGAATAAAGTGGACCATATGGCATTGTAAAGAGGTTTGTACGATAAATCGAACAGGCACCATAAGCAGAACTCAAAAAAAAAAGGTACGTTTACCACAGAAGAAGTAATACATTACAAAGAACACAGACCAAGAGTTTACTACAAAGAGTGTGAAACAAAAGACGGTTTTTGGTGTTGTGATTTTCAGTGAATTTTTATTGTCTCCCAGATGATGTGAAAAGTAGAGTATGCACCTCTGGAATAAAGCCTGTCTTCGTCATGGGCAGCTTGTTCCCCTCGCTTCACTCCTCGTTACGCTCAGGATTCAATATGCCGCCCGCGACATAAGACACTGCTTTATTCCCATAGTATCTACTATTAATGTATTTTTCATCCCATCTATTCGAAAAGGACGACTGGGTTCGCCTTTAAGTGCACCCAACGGTGGTGTTTTCTATGAGAAACTTTTAGCGGGCAGTAATGAGTTTTGCGGCGCACTTATTAAGTTCCTAATTCAAAAAGTGCGCGGCAAAGATAATTGCGGCGCACTTATTGAATTTGGAACCAGCGCCAAATAATTCGAACGCAAATATTGTTTGAATAAATACTGGCTGGTACGACGGCCCAAAACCCAAAACAAAAAAACCCAAAACACATAAAACACAAAAAAACACAAAACACAAAAAACACAAAAAAAAACACAAAAAACACAAAACACAAAAAAAACACAAAAACACAAAAAAAAACACAAAAAATACAAAACACACAAAAATAACAACACACAAAAAAAAACACAAAAACACAAAAAAAGCACAAAAAACATAAAACACAAAAAAAAAACACAAAAAATACATAACACTCAAAAAACACAAAACACAAAAAACACAAAAAAACCACAAAAAACATAAAACAAAAAAAACACAAAAAATACATAACACACAAAAAACACAAAACACAAAAAAAAACTAAAACCACAAAAAAAAAACACAAAAAACACAAAACACAAAAAAAACACAAAAAAGCACAAAACACAAAAAACACAAAACACAAAAAAACACCCAAAAAAAACACAAAAAAACACAAACACAACAAAAAAAACACAAAAACACAAAAAAACAACCATTTGTTTTATTAAATAATAATATTACAATAACATATGAGGCGCCTTTTATTTTCTCATAGTGGGTGATGAAAAGCAGAGTGTATCACACGGGCGCAACATATATTTTTGGCTCGGGCGACGTACTTTGATTCTCTCGCTACGTTCAGGATTCTACTAAAGAATCCCTCGCTACGCTCGGGATTCTACTCTAGAATCCCTCACTTCGCTCTGGATTCAAAAAGCGCCCTCGCCGTAAAAATATTATGTTGCTCCCTTATGATACAATCTACTATTACACAACGAACTTTTTAATTAATAAGATTTTGTTGTTTTTTTTTTTTTCAAAACATGCTTTTATATTTGTGATCTGAACGAAATGCTGTTCAAAATGAGCCTAAACTCGTCCAGTCCACTATTCATCGAGGAGTTCCACTGTCCATCGTCTCCATCGTCGGATCAGCTTGCTGTAAACAAACTAACTAAAAAACATTGCAAGTTGAATAGAAGCTTGTAAAAACTAAATATTTTCCATACTATTTACGGAAACTATTGATTTAAGTTCGTTACTACGCCATATAATACGAGGTAGGTAGATAGCAATCATTTCAGCTGTTAACTTGATGCAAACCAGAACATGTTTGCCTTGTTCAACAGTATGTATTACATCTCATTATTTACAAAGGAAAATACAGCTTAATGTTACTAGCTTTAAAGCTTAATTTCATAACTCAATAGCATCAGGAATGCAATGTCATCAACAACAAAGGTGCGACTATTTATGTGGTGTATTTTGCGTACAGTAATTAACATTTTACAAACTAGTTACTAACAAAAATAATGGCAAATGAGCTTTAAGTACTTATGAAAGAATCAAAGTTCTGCGAATAGTCACAATTTTACATATTAAGATTCGCGCAGTAAAGGTTTCAAAAATACACTTCCTCGAAACACAACGATACATTTACCCAACACCACCGGTTGCGTAAAAAATACCCAACACCACCGGTTGCGTAAAAAATACCCCCCCCCCCCCCCCCCCCGATAGTAATCTTCTCCTGATGGTACTAACTACCATCTGTAGACCCATAGTAACACATAGATTTATACATACACACATAAACACACGCCTTTTTCCCGAAACGGTAGGCAGAGCCCCAATAGGCCTCTTTTCATTATGGTTGTCATTTCTATATTCCCAGCATATGAGCTCATCGCTGCCATTGCTTCCCACGACTGACTCGGCTACCACTTTCTTCCTGAACTAACACATTCCACTTAAGCTATCAGCCGGGACGAATCTCACCAACAAGTCCGGGTTTAAAAAATACCCTACCTACTTTTAACTAAGATATCTAATTAAATGTATGTAGAGCATTTTTGTGCGTATCATGGCCAACTGGTCAGTGCCCCTCAGCAATCTGACCTTAGGAATCTCTTAAATTGACACAGTTTTCTTACTGTACGCACTTACCCGTAATATTGCTACACATCTGTTTAAATTGGAATGCGGTTTGACGATTAGATCACTGGTATTAAGTAGTACCTACAGCAAGTGATAAGGTCACTTTGCCCAATTGAATTCAATCGTCCTTTTAAGGTGGGGTATAACGCAAAATTACCAATCTTAGATTAGATTTTTAACTGACTAAGTCAAGTACAATATTCTAACTAAAAATATGCATATGCATGGGTACTATATTATAATACCGAGGAATCACCCAGACAAAAACACGATAACACAATAAATTCTCGATAAAAAAACACAAAGTTACCTCTAACTTTTGTCTAGATTCGATTGTTTGTCAATATGATACAGATTATTGGGTCATACATACATACATAGACACACGCCTTTTTCCCCGAAGGGCTAGGCAGAGCCTCAATGGGCCTCTTTTCACAGTGGGTACTTTAAGATTAGTGATTCAACACTTTTACATAATCAAGGGTGTCACGTAGCCTAATTTTTGAGTAGAGGCAAATTCAATAGCGTTGTATTTTTGAAATGTGTGTTTTTCTCCGTAGTTTTTTTCGGTAGTGCTGTAAAATATGACTGGGTATCTTACAGTGTTCATACGATAGTATCTTACAGTGTTCATACGATAGTATCTTACAGTGTTCATACGATAGTATCTTACAGTGTTCATACGATAGTATCTACTGTAGAACTGCGAAGAAGAAATTTCAATGGTGATTTCCACACCATTCGACTTCATGTCCCGTTCCATTTGCTGTGTTATTGTTATTTCTTCACGCTGAAACGGCTGGTCGGATTTGCATGAAATTTGGAATAAAGATAACTGGACTCCTGGAATAACACATAGGCAAATTTTAATCCCGACATTCCCACGGGATCGAGACTTACGTGGGTGAAACCGCGGGGCGCTGCTAGTCATCGATATAATATAATTTATCGAAGCTGCTAGTAGTTAATATTACGCCCGTGAAACATTACGAACTTACACGAACGACGAACGAACTACTTACGATTTTTCGGCACTTTCTTACGGCTTTTACGAACGAGGCAATTTAAAGATATATTGAACTTTCAACCATGACTCAATTTCCATTGAAAATGACCCACAAGAGCCTTGTTGCCTCGAACTGTAATTATATCTAGAATACCTTCCTCCATTCTCCTTTCCGTGTAGACTCGACAGGTGGTCGGATTGATGTTTGTAATTGATATAAAACAATCAATTTTTATTGCACAACTGTAGGAAACTAAGCTGGCTCTTATATATGGGTTTTAAACACGATATACCTTATTTATAATAGTAAGATTCGTATTCGTTCGTTTAGTCGTTTGATAATCGTAAGTTTGGCCCTCACGATACAGGCTCAGCCTAGTGTGAGGGCTGTCGATAATACTTAGCTTTATAATAAGCAGGCCGCTTATGCATTGTCCGGTTCCTTTTGTAACTTTTATTGATAAATGTTTTTAGTTTTATATGTAATCCTACTTTGTTATGCTGTAATAAAATTTTTCTTTCTTTCTTATATTTTTTATTTGCAGTAAGGACACAAACTTAATATAATTATAGACAAAATTTAAAAAATACCTACTAACTAAACGGTTTGGCTAGCTAAAGATCTACTAGACCTACAAACGATCTAAAGGTAGCTCAATTGATCTAAATCACTACCAGACGGAAGCGTCCCTACGACAATGGCTGCATTGCTACGCTGAATAGCTACATTAATGCGTTGAGCCCTTTGATTATATATCACAATTTTTTTTTATTCATTTTGTTGAGCCCGATATGAACCACTCTCGGGTCACGAGTTTATTTGACTAGACGCCCCATGAAATAATTTTGAAAACGTGTGGTCCCTCCCTGTCTCAGAGTCTTGAACTCGAAACTGTCAATACTTATTAAATTACTTCTCGGGATGTTTTGTTGTTTTGTGTTCTGTAACTCTTTCCATCTCTAAGCTACATCACCAACCTGACAAAGAATAGTAAATTGCCACCGCCAGCTCCATAGCCTCTTACTGGTCCCACCATTCTTCTAGTACCTAGCTATCCCAGCAATAAGCCATCAATTGTCAATTGTATTGTCTATTAGGGCTCTCAATTCCCAGAATGGTGTGCAAAAATGCGCCACAACTTCAATAATACCCACGCCTTCGGCTATAATATTCGATATCCGTGTGCGCCAAGGCTGGACATTCACTAGGCATTGGCTCTTTTGTCAGATTCTTATAACTAGTTATAGGAAATTAAACCTATGACAAATACATTTATTTACAGAAAGAAGCCAGCATCTTAGGGACGCTTCCGTCTGGTAGTGATTTGGATCAGTTGAGCTTTAGATCGCTTGTAGCGGTCTTCAGGTAGCACAACTGTTTCATATGTATTTTGTACATACCTTGTATTATTCTTTCTGGAAATTAAATATCTTAGGTCTTAAAATGATCAAATGCTTTGTTTCAATTCCTGAGACTAAATAGACAATGCAGTTCGCATACAATATTAGAAGGACAGATCCTGCCATCAATTTTTATATAACTTTTCATTGTAAAAGAGAAGAAGGTCTTGGCAAAGTCAAAAGCTTTCTTTAACGTTAAAACACGTGTCAGTTTATCAATAGCAAAATGTGTGGATAGGAGAGAATTTTGATAAAATTCAGCGATTTTTTTATGGAACTGGCCTCTTTTTGAGCTTCCAATAATAAAGATTAACTTTACAATCAAGAATATTGATTTCAGATTCTTGAGTAGTTTCAACTAAGGCCCTAGATTTTATAGATACAAGATTCTGCAGAATCAATAGTTCGCATAGTTTGACCTATATATGAGTCAGAAAAGATCATAAAAGTTTTTTTATGATCTTTTCTGACATTTTTTTTTTCATTTATTAATGACAATAAACAATAACACTCATGTAATACTAAATATAGGACTAAACATAACAGATTTTATAGGAGTAACCAGCCCCGTTGTACAGCAATTTTCGTAGCTCTTCAAAAGCTTACCAAGAACTTAATTAGCATTCTTTTTTTTTGTTAAAAATTGTGTTGTTAAAAACTCCTGCTGTATCATAACTGCCTGTATCAATCTGCTTAGTGGCAATTATCACATTATAACCTCATTCCAAACAAAACGCTCGAAATTGGTCTAATAAGTAGGTAGTGTAGTAAGGGTTATTGCACACCTAGAACAAGGCCTTTCTATGCGAAAAGACGGGCACGGCACGGAGCGAAACTGAACATTTGTAGACGTAAAATGAGTACCTGTTTTTTGCCCTTGTCACTTGAGTTTTCACATCGATTCACATCTAAACGTGCCGAGTGAAAAACACTCATAGACAGAGCATTTGCGTTTTTATTTAAAAATGTTATCCTTTTTCAATAAAATTGCTCGAAAAGTGTCATCTTGACAAGTCAACATATCTTGAAAGTTAATTTTACCACCCTCGTCCGATACGGCACTAGTGTGGTAACGCAATTTTTTGAACAGTTTATTCTTCCAGTCCAATGAAAAAGTTTACTAGCAGTGACGAGTCAAATAAGTATAAAATTATGTCGACTTCATACAAAGAAAAACGGAAAGTGATAGGTAGGTATTTGGAGGCTTACAATATTGTTTATCAGTTTTCTCATAATACACGGGCGTTAAGGTCACAAACTCATGACGATGCTAAACACTTACCTTCCAGATTGGTCTTACAAAACGTCAACTCGTATGTAATAACTTATTTATGACCCTAGTATCACAATGTACTATTACATCTGAGGAACATGAACCCACATTTCTTTGAAGAATGGAAGTTTTTTTTTTTTATGTAATGGCTCGACGAACTGGCTTACGGCCCGCCTGATAGTAAGCGGTTACCCTCGCCTATTGACATCTGCAACACCAGAGGTATTGCCAATGCGTTGCCAGCCATGAAGGACTCTTCTTTTTTTTTTTGAAGCGGCTCATGTTGTAGTTTAGCGGAAACACCTCAGGCCACCTCAGCCCATTCCACAATTTGCACGTATGGGGGAGAAAAGATCTCGTAAAGCGAGCAGTACAAGACACCCACGTGTCGATGATGTGTGGATGAGCTCCCTTGCATTGCCGAGAAGTGCGATGGTAGAACCTGGATGCGGGTATGAGATTGAACAGCTCCTCAGAGCACTCCCCATTGTAGAGCCGATAGAACACACAGAGCGAGCCGATGTCTCGGCGCAGGCTCAGCAGCTCTAGTGAACTGGAGAGCTTGGGGTCGTTGACGATTCTAATGGCTCTCTGTAGGGAGTCAAAGCGAAGCAACTGGTAATTAGGGGCCCCGTGCCATAGTTGAGAACAGTATTCCATGTGAAATATTGCAGAGAATATTGTTTATATTGTGAGTATTGCATAGAATGAACTAAGCTAGACGATCTAGTAAATGTAGGTTTATCCTCATAAACCAAGTTATGTTTCCATGTTCGTATTTTCGTATAATTCTCATCTACCGAGTATGAATGCCACACGTAGGCCCAATGCGAGTCATTAGACTACCTATATATTTTCGTATAATTCTCATCTACCGAGTATGAATGCCACACGTAGGCCCAATGCGAGTCATTAGACTACCTATATATTTTCGTATAATTCTCATCTACCGAGTATGAATGCCACACGTAGGCCCAATGCGAGTCATTAGACTACCTATATATTTTCGTATAATTCTCATCTACCGAGTATGAATGCCACACGTAGGCCCAATGCGAGTCATTAGACTACCTATATATTTTCGTATAATTCTCATCTACCGAGTATGAATGCCACACGTAGGCCCAATGCGAGTCATTAGACTACCTATATATTTTCGTATAATTCTCATCTACCGAGTATGAATGCCACACGTAGGCCCAATGCGAGTCATTAGACTACCTATATATTTTCGTATAATTCTCATCTACCGAGTATGAATGCCACACGTAGGCCCAATGCGAGTCATTAGACTACCTATATATTTTCGTATAATTCTCATCTACCGAGTATGAATGCCACACGTAGGCCCAATGCGAGTCATTAGACTACCTATATATTTTGTGGTTACACGTAGGGTCTTACCACAAAATATATATGAAGGTACGCCTTCGTTTTGCTTCTAAAATATGCCAGATTATTTGCGATGTGTTTCGTTATCGTTCGTGTTATGACCTATGTAGCGCATCAGACGAGTAGTGATGCGAGAGTTTGCGGGTTCGATTCCCGCTGCGGGACAAATGTTTGTACAATCTGCAAATAATTGTTCCAAGTCTGGGTGTCATGGTACCATAGTACTCGTAGCTACTGATACCCACGACACAGGGAATCCTAGTGTGGGATCAGGACTATGTATGTGACTGTTGGGTGTTATGTTATGTTATCGTTTTAGCATGTTGTCAAATGGCTATCTCGCACGGTTGTAATTGGTATTTAGACCCCACTTGTACAAAAAATGCACGTTTCGTCACGCGACAAGATCAAGGTCTCGAGATAGTTGCTTACACCTCGTTAATTGTGATTGGCCAACATGAATTTGCTCTTATTTCCGAAGTGCGATTGTTATCGGAGTTATTAAAATGTTTAATGTAATTAGTTTGTTGGTTTATTGCGAATTAGAATTGTTTATTGCAAATGCAATGTCATGCCTTTCTAAGAAGTCTAACTACAGATTTCTGAGCAGGTATTAAAGGTAGCTTCGAATACTACTATTTTTAACCCCCGACGCAAAAACGACGGGGTGTTATAAGTTGGACGTGTCTCTGAGTGTGTGTGTGTGTGTGTGTGTGTCTGTCTGTCCGCTCATAGCTCCGAACAGATGAACCAATTTCGTATTTTTTTGTTTGAAACGTGATTTTGTCGAAAGTGTTCTTAGCTATGTTTTATCAAAATCGGTTCAGCCGTTTCATTGCGTTTAGGGTTTTGTTAATTTTTAATAAAATAATTACTTGTTGTAATTTACCTGACGTCAGAAGTGCTTCCATGCAGAGTATAAGATTTTTACTGGAGTACCACAAGGAGTTATGTTAGGTCCAGCAATCTTCCCAATTAAGTTAATTCTAACAATAATTTTATGATGACAAGAATCTGATTATCTATCCTGTTTGGTCGAAATATAATTATGATGACTGCAAGCAATCTATGTGTAGCCAAACAACCTGTATAATAGGCAGGTTACGCAAAAGGCTGGCGATGCTACCTCGTTGGATGGCAATACTTATCTTCTGACCAAAGCAAGAGCAAACCCTTTGGTCATTGGTCTCATTCAGTTTCTTAGATAACTCCTTGAAGAGGAAATAATAGCAATAGAAAATACGGTTGGCAAAACCAAACAATATAATATCATAGTGAACACACATTATACACAGATGACCTCTGTGGCGCGGCGGGCGAAGCTTGGCCTGCGACGCAGGAGGTTGCGGGTTTGATTCCCACCTCGGAACAAATATTTGTGCTATCGCAGATATTTGTTCAGAGTGTTCTATGTATAATAAAAAATATTTATCTATGTAATGTATTGTATTAAGTATATCAGTTATCTAGTACCCATAACACAAGCTCTGCTTAGCTTGGGGCTAGATAATGTTGTGTGAAAACTGTCCAACATTATTTATTTATTTATTTTATTTATTATAATCTTTTATAATTTTAAGACGATAATATACTGTATGAAGTATATCAGTTATCTAGTACCCATAACACAAGCTCTGCTTAGCTTGGGGCTAGATAATGTTGTGTGAACTGTCCAACATTATTTATTTATTTATTTTATTTATTCTAACAAAACCTTTCCTCAATTCCAGACGATAATCTTCGCGGCCTCTGTGGCCTGCATCACCTCCCAACACAACGGGCCCACCACCACGCCAGTCCCGATCCTCAAGCAAATCAACAAGCAAAACGATGACGGCTCCTACAGCTACGGTTATGAAGCCGCTGATGGGTCATTCAAGATAGAAACGAAGTACCCTAATGGGGACGTAGCTGGGAAGTACGGATATGTGGACGAAAGTGGAAAGAGCAGAGAGATCTCGTACGGAGCCAGCAGTCAGAGAGGATTTGAGCCACAAGGTTAGTTCTTATATTGACATTTTGAGCGTGTAGGTAGAGCCCTCATTTTATATTTTTATATTTTATATTTATATTTTATATTTTTTATATTTTCATAGCCTTTACCAACGCTATGGAGTTATACTGGAGAAACACTAGGGTAACATTTTAGAGCGACAAACAACAGTGACACTAGAGCGATTTACTGACAGTAGAGTGTCACTAGACAAACACTGGTGTAATACTGTAAAGTGACCCAGAACAGTCACACTAAGCGATACGAAGTGACACATGGGGCGACACACTAGTTAGATTCCAGTTGACTGGTTGGGGTAAACACGGCGTACACGATAAGGCGGAACATTATTGCATAAAACCACATTGTAATGGACTTAGAACAGTTTGCTGGTCTACCTGCTGTTTCGACAGCCCCATTGCATGGTTCTTACTATTTCTCTATTGCTATTTGTATAATGAGCAAATATTCAACTTCACGCACTGATAAACTATTCAAATTATAACTTATTATATAATATATATTTCCAAATCAGACACGAGCAATAATTAAAGTTCAGATTGTTTTAGTTTCAATAGCTCTTTCAAAATAGCTTTTCTAAACATTAATTGTCAATCAAAAGTAAATAGTTCATGTAATTAATACGTGTAGGTACGAAATTTATAGATGATTCGACTATAGTTCAACCATCTCCGTCACCGTAAAAAGAAGAGACTGCCTACCTAATGAGAAAATGTCAGCAATTTTAAACCATAAGCTAAAATACAGTCTCTTCCATTTCAGGGTCCGGAATAATGGTGCCACCACCAACCGTCTACGACCCCACATCCTCCAACGCACTCACCGATGGGCAGGAGGATGATGGGCAGTACCGAGAAGACCCCAAGATCTACGAAGACCCCAAGTACAACAGCCGGTCACAAGCCAGGCAGCCAGCTTCCTTAAGGCAGTTCCAGACTGCTACAGCAGCTCCTGAGCCTCAGTACCAGAGGGAAACCATCAGACAACAGGCTCAACCACAATACCAACAGCAGCAGTACCAACCAACTCAGTACCAACCCCAACAGCAGTACCAACCAACACAGTACCAAGCCCAACAGCATTTCCAGCCAACTCAGACTTCACAATTCCGCTCAGGCCCTCTATACACCCAGCAGGGTGGTCTCTTCGACCAGGGACCTCAGCAGTTCACACAAGGCCAAACCCAAACCCAGATCCCTCAGGCTCAAAGCCAGTTCACCCAGCCCCAACAACAGTACAGGCCACAAAGCCAGATCTACCACCAACAACCCCAATTCTCGTACCAGGCAAACATACCCCAGCCACAATACTCTGGTCAGAACTACCAGGAACAGAACTACCAGAGCAATCAGAACTTCAACCCTTTCGCTGGACACCCTGCTCAGAACTTCGATCCCAACACTGGTTCATACTCAATCAACTTTACTGGTTGATTTTGTTGAATATAAGGTTTTAAGCTAAAGGTATCACTCAAGCAAGTATGACTCTGGTATAATATGACAGGCCAAATAAAAATAAAAAAGTAGGTACCTACTGCTATTTTCAATGATTATAGCCATTAATAACCATAGCAAGATTATTAATTTTATGATAAATACCAACCCGTGGATCATGGTTAAATGGTTGGTAGGAGACTGCATAGCTTGGGGCACCGTCGTAAGGTTGTCTGCCATATTCTACCGCGTACAATTCGGAAAGTGCTATCTGGAACAGTACAACCTGATACCCCCTTCTCCATTCCGCCACAGGCACAAACGCGGTGCATAGTTTCACCCCTATGTCGTAGATTTACCGGACAATCTTTTTTCCTCTTTGTTTATCATGAAGACGGCAAAGGAAGTGAAGTTTTCTTCGAGCATCTTGTATTTCCTACATCCTACTATATTTTGTTTACATTTTGCTTGGCTGGTTCTCTCTTTTATCTAACGATAGACAGGAAGAGAGAATGCTAAACCGATGATTTACCTACTATACTGAAGTTTAATCACGTTTATAAATAACACGGTTCGGGGTAAAAAGTAACTTTCCCGTAGAGATGTAGTGGTAGGGGATCCGCTTGCATCTAGGGTTTCCATAAAATATAGAGTAGCTTGCTACCCACGACAGAATTGTGCTTGAGTGATTCTTAATTTGATTCGCTGTATATTGTACAAATAATTAATAAGTAATTTAATATGATTTTAAGATTTTTTGTATGGTTAAGTTCTACTGTATGGTATGTTTGTATGGTTAGTACTAGTCAATATTTTGAAATACGTAACGAAAATTTAGGACCAAAATAGTTTTACATTTTCAGTAAACTATACTTCTAGAGTTCGTTAAATTTTCTTCTAAATGGATGCTCATTGTTATTATGTTATCAATAACATGTTATTTTCTTTGCTTTCTCGATTCAAATTATGATGTCATAGAAGGTTTAATGTACCGTTCATCATTCTTGAGCTATTCTAAAAATAAGTTTTCTGACATTACGTCAGAATTTAGATACCTGTCATTTACAGTCTTTCCGTCACCACCACGTAGTGCCATCTAGCGAAATGAGACACGCAATAACTCGTAGATGGAAAAACTATTACATTAATAAATAAAACAAATTTACCATTGTAAAATGTATTACATTAAGATTATTCACTAATATGAGAAAATATGCAACCGAAATCGAATCGGAACCAACCAGCAATCAGCCCCAGATCTTACTGTCAAATCCTATCCGTCTATGTCCTATCCGTGAAAACCTTCAATAAGCTTTCTGGTAAAAAAAAAATTTTTAGTCTGTTAATTTTAAGCCTTTGGTTCTCCCTCAAATAAATATAAATATAAACCGAGATTGCATGCAATAAAGTGAGTTGAAGCCAAAAATCAATTTGCCAGAGATCGACAAAACTGAGATAACACAGAACTGAAGTGCTTTATCAATAATGATTTCGGGATAATTGACTTTTGCTCACTTTAGTGTAGGTATCTATTTATAATAGAACATGTTGGTAGTATCTAATACTATTATTTAGATAAATACTATCAAAACCAATGTTTCTTACGAAAATGATACCTAGAACTACACTAGAGTCCGCGCCACGATTGAAGTCCAACGGCCTTTTGAGGAACTAACGGATAGCAGAGGTAGATTTTTGCTTTTGCACTTTTGTGCATAAAAACTAGCGCTCCAGTCACCGGACTTCAGTCGTGCCGCGGACTATATGTTTTGCTTTTATGATGCAATTTGGTAATGCATTTCACTTTGTCAGGACATGACAGCATTTGTCAGTTGTCACGTCACACTGTTCTAATTTATTTAATGTATTCCTTGCGTAATAACCAATATCGAACGAGAATGCGCGCAGGTTTCGAAGTGGCCACCACTCGTTGGTGTACGTGAGCCGGGTTTGAATATCAGTAAATAAATGTTATGTTAACTGTTACAGTTGTTTTGATTACTTCATTGTTTTGAGAAAGTTTACACTCGACGACTTTTAGCAGCGATGTAGGTAGTCGCGCGACTGAACATACATCGTTGCGAGCACGTATATAGATAGATTATTGCACAATAAATAAAAATACAAAACAAAAGACCTCTGTGGCGCGGCAGTGAAGTTTCGCCTGCGACGCAGGAGGTTGCGGGTTCGATTCCCACCTCGGAACAAATATTTGTACGATCTGCAGATATTTGTTTAGGCTGTTCTGGGTATTTTCTATGTATAATAAAAAATATCTATCTATGTAATGTATTGTATTAAGTATATCAGTTATCTAGTACCCATAACACAAGCTCTGCTTAGCTTGGGGCTAGAAAATGTTGTGTGAACTGTCCAGTTTGTTTTTAAGGATAGCCGATAAAACGGCGTACCTACAATGAGCGGTGTTATCGCTACAAGCGATCTCTTCCAGAGAACCTTTGGATGGACATATTTCTAGTAGGTACATATTTTTTTGAGTGGTAATATCCATCTGTGATTTGAACCTACGACCTTAGGATCGGAAGTGGCGGTTTCCACCCACCAATGCAGCAGCTGCTTGTCGCAAAATCTGTAATATGAAAATAAACCAACTTTGCATAGCTCCTCTCGAACCACGCTTTATGCAGGTTCCGAAGTTAACATAAGCCAAAACTAGATGTCGCCACTAGTGGAATAGAACGCGTTATTGCTATCTTTGGTTGGAGAACTCTTTGTACCGTGCCCACCCATGGGATTTGGTTTTTCTACATTTTTATTTACGTAGGTGAACCCCTAACTACACATATTCTGTGAAAATTTCAACTGCCTATATACCTCATAATGTTAACAAGCCTGTGACAGAATCCATAATATTCCATAGTATACATTGAATCCAGTATTACCTAGTAGAGATTTTTTGCGAAAGAGATCTTCCGGGAAAATACCGCCCATACGTATTTCTGGCGGAAAGCAGTGGTGCTCACATTACTGTGTGCCGGTTTGAAGGGTATGGATGCCAGTGAAATTATAGGCACATGAGATTTTTCATAATTTTCATTTATTAGAAAGCGGGCGCAGTACAATGCCGCATAGGGCGCGTCTTAGGTGGAGTGACCTATGAGATAATGTACTGTTTAAAAATAAATAAATAAATAATGCTGGACAATCCACACAATATTATCTAGCCCCAAGCTAAGCAGAGCTTATGTTATGGGTACTAGATAACTGATATACCTTACACAATACATTAACTACCTAAGCTGCGAGAAATCGCAATGTCGCGTACTCGGCGCATCTTTAGAACACGTATTGCAAAAATAAAAATGGCGGCAGGAGATGTCTCTTCAATTAATTGTAAAATTTGAACTAATTACTAAAGCTAGCATAAAACTGAGACTACCAATAGAATCAATGTGAAATTTCCTTTAGGAACCTTGTGATCACAAGTTCTTCTTCTTAGCTTCGGTAATGGCTTCTGTGCATTATTTGCAACAATTTAGCCAATGTCAAGTGATTTATTTATTATAGTTTTATAGTCAAGTCGTCAAGAGTATCTGTCAAGTCCTAACCCAGTTTAAACGGTGGCAGAAAAACTGAGTTTTTACAGGAAAAAATCCACCATTTCGAAAAGACTCGCAATACACATAAATTTCACTACATCACACATGTGCCATTTATCCAAGTTACACCGGTTAAAATGCCACTAAAATTACACGAAATAACTCGAAAAAACACATTAAAATTTAATAAAATGAAAATGACGACGTTTCTTTCAAAAATGGCAGATTTAAACCCTAATCACAAGTTGTAATCTATTTAGAACTTTTGACATTATTATTGGAAAATTACGATCAATTTGTTACCGCAGAGCAAATCGACATAGGGAGAGTGAACTCCCATAATAAAATCAAACTACGTTAGCACAGAGCAAATATTATTGTCAATGGGTAGCTTGATTCAGGGAGATCAGACTAGAAAAATACGGTTAGATTTGGCGAAATAATTAGTACGTTAGATCCATTTTTCTAGCGCAATATATCTTAAGCCCGACCGGACTTGGTTAGGATAGATAGCACAGCTATGTTAAAAGTCGCCAAGCCCGATCGGACTTGGTTACGTGAGGCCGGTATAGATAGATATTTTTATTAAACATAGAAAATACCCAGAACACCCTGAACAAATATCTGCGATCGGACAAATATTTGTTCCAAGGCACAAATCGATCCCGCAACTTCCTGCGCCGCAGGCCAACCTTCGCCTGCCGCGCCACAGAGGTCGTCAAAGCAGAGCAGAGAAGTCATAAACAGAGGGTCCCGCTTAAAATCAGGTGGGCATTTGTTTGTTCCGTCGCGACATTACAAGTTGGGTAAAAAACGTATACCTTGATTAAAGATTTTTTTTACTGAGATTTTGTTTTATTCACTTTTATTATTTGCATAGGGTTATCAATGGTTCTCATAGGCTGCCTAAACTAAAGCTGAAAGACTGAAAACTAAGGCTGAAGATACAACTCTCAGAAACAATATGTATAGACACACTTATGGCGTAAGTAGGTACAGAGGGGCTAGTCTGCAAATTTGACAAGCAACTTACACGGCCGTATGGTGTACACAACACGGATTTTTGTATGGAGAAATCGAAGAGCGCCGTCCGAGAAGAAAATCCGTGTAGTGTACACCACACGGCCGTGTAAGTTACTTGTCAAATTTGCAGACAAGCTCCTCAGTTTGGGTAACGAAACCCTAAAAAAGTATCACAAAGAAAACCCAATATGCCTTCAAAGTCTAAGCTTATACGAAAAGCATGTCCATTATTATTACTGCCAAGGGTTATGGCAAATAGGTGCCTCCATTGCATTCTCTGGGGAGGCTTCGTCCGGCAGTGGACGTCTGATACATTATTATCATGTCGTAGGGTGATGTCTACACTTTCGATGAGTTCACTAGCCTCAAATTAATCTAATTACCTAGGTTATCCTAGATGTGACATGTTTTTTGTTTATTGTATACTTGTTATTTTGATGTTTGTTTTAAGTACGATGTGTACTTTTGAGTCATTTTGTGAAAATTATTTGTTTGACGTGTACCTTTTGTATGATTAAATGACTATCTGACTATCTGATGATGATAATGTCAGTTAAGTATTTCGGAAATGCCTCTGGCGTTGGACCTACATCTTGAACTATAAGTAGGCGGATAGCCTCACCACACCCACATCCTGCATTACTCTAGTCTCATACTGTATGTAACCAAGAACAAATAAAACTTGGAGACTTGTCTCAATAATACTGTGATGAAGGGCGGAAAAATGTACATACATATACGAGTATACATACATACATACACACGCCTTTTTCTTCCCACGACTTACTCTGCTAACGCTTTGTTCCAGTAATAACGCATTCCTTTAATAAGCTAGCAGCCAGGACAAATCTTATGCCAACGAATCTTACAAACAAGTCCGTGTTATCCCTTAGTTGGCTTTTAATATAAAGGCAGAATACAGTTTGTATAAGATATATGTAGAACAGAAAGCCTAGTACAGGTTTGTCTAAGTTTTGCATTCGGTATACTTACCACGTAGGTATATCGAATATTTGTTTTTATGTATGGTTTTAATGAGTTTCTTAAGAAGTCCGCTAGGGGCACTTATCATTTTCTGCATACAAAAACGACATTTCGACTCTCAATTCGGTTTTCGTTAATCCGAGTGGTTCCAAATTACAAACAATAGTAGTAGAGCTTTTTTGTGAAAGAGTTCGTCCGGGGAAGTACTACCACCGTACCTATTTCTGCCGCAAAGCAGTAGTGCTTGTATTGCTGTTCTCCGGTTTGAAGGGTAAGGGTGCCGGTGAAATTACAGGCACATGAGACTTTTCATCTTTATGTCTCAGGGTGGCGGGCGCAGTGCAATGCCACATAGGGTGTGTCCTAGGTGGACGTGACCTATGTGGTAATGCACTGTTCATAGGCAGAGGTTACCGCTTAACATCAGGTAGGCCTCTTGCTTGTTCCGTCATCCAAGTAGTATAAAAAAAAAAAACCTGTACCTACTAAGCCCTCTGATTTGATTAGAATTCTTGGCTAATTATTGCATAGCACCATCCACTGCCAAAATGTCAAGTGTGAACCGTAGCAAGGTCACCTGGGGACTGCGACAATTACAGGTAGATAATAATTTTAATTAAATCACTAGAGCTTTTTATTAGTTGAATAATATTTTTATGGTGTCCATAATATTGAATCCATTAAAAACGTTGTTTATATTATTTTTAACCCCCGACGCAAAAACCACGGGGTGTTATAAGTTTGACGTGTCTGTTTGTGTGTGTCTGTCGGTCGCCTCGTAGCTCCCGAATGTATGAACTGATTTCGTTTTTGTTTTGTTTGAAAGGTGAATTTGTCGGGAGTGTTCCTAGCTATGTTTGATCAAAATCGGTTCAGCCGTTTCATTGCGTTGAGGTTTTTTTAAATATTTACACAATTAATTACTTGTTTGTGAAAGAGTTCTTCCGGGGAAGTACTACCACCATACCTATTTCTGCCGCAAAGCAGCAGTGCAGTAGCATTGCTGTGTTCCAGATTGAAGTGTATGGGTGCCGGTGAAATTACAGGAACATGAGACTTTTCATCTTCATGTCTCAGGGTGGCGGTCGCGGTGCAATGCCACATAGGGTGCGTCCTAGGTGGTTGTGTCCTATGTGATAATGCACTGTTCATAGGCAGAGAGTATCGCTTAACATCAGGTGGGCCTTCTGCTTGATCTATCACAACAAGTTGTATAAAAAAAATATGTAAAGTTGCTATTGTAAAAGTTGAATTAATTTCCTTATTTTATTCTCGACTAGCAGCGCCCCGCGGTTTCACCCGCGTAAGTCTCGATCTCGTGGGAATATTGGGATAAAAATGTGCGTATGTGTTATTCCGGGAGTCCAGTTATCTCCATTCCAAATTTCATGCAAATCCGTCCAGCCGTTTCAGCGTGAAGAAGTAACAAACACACTCACACACACACAAACATTCGCATTTATAATATTAGTAGGAGTAGGATTAGTAGGATAGGATTAGCGAGTATGGTAGAATGGGAGTTTGTAATTTCACCGCACGTTTCACAATTATGTTGTTAAGATTCAGCTCATAGCTAAGGCACAGAATACTTAATAGTTACTACGGCTAAGGTACATTCCGTATCGAGAACCTAACCAGCACAATAAAGTATTTAATAGCCCACTAATTAAGCGCGGTCTAATTGGTACTAGACTAGATCTAAATGATTATAGATAGCATTGCTAAGGCCACGGTTCGACCTTCGATGTGGTTTGCTCTGTACACACGACTCGTGCACTGCTCGTGTGGACCTGCATATATCTGCCTTCTAGTACTCTCGCAAAGCTGACATTTCGTTCTGAGACGTAAAATTAAAATGCAGCTATCTCTCTTCGTCTTCGCGTTATGGCCTCTGGCACTACTTACCCCCGGCACTTTGAACCCCACTCACCCCTACTCTCGCTAAGCTGATATTTCGTTCTGAGACGTAAAATTGAAATGCAGCTATCTCTCTTCGTCTTCGAGTTATGGCCTCCGGCACTACTTACCCCCGGCACTTTGAACCCCACTTACCCCTACTCTCGCAAAGCTGATATTTCGTTCTGAGACGTAAAATTGAAATGCAGCTATCTCTCTTCGTCTTCGAGTTATGGCCTCCGGCACTACTTACCCCCGGCACTTTGAACCCCACTCACCCCTACTCTCGCAAAGCTGATATTTCGTTCTGAGACGTAAAATTGAAATGCAGCTATCTCTCTTCGTCTTCGAGTTATTGCCTCCGGCACTACTTACCCCCGGCACTTTGAACCCCACTTACCCCTACTCTCGCAAAGCTGATATTTCGTTCTGAGACGTAAAATTGAAATGCAGCTATCTCTCTTCGTCTTCGAGTTATGGCCTCCGGCACTACTTACTCCCGGCACTTTGAACCCCACTCACCCCTACTCTCGCAAAGCTGATATTTCGTCACATTGGTAGGTACGAGCATTCGAATCCGTGGGTGGGAAACTGGGAACAATTATTTGCATTTTGAATGCTGTCCAGAACACATGTCGTCCGTCCTTTGAATGTGTATAGATAACCTGAGAAAAAGCAACAATGTAAATGGAGTAACTACATTTTAACATTTTTAAATAATCACTTATACTAACGGATACAAGGCCTATCTAGTAATATAGATCTTTGCTTTACACTTTAAAGTGTAGGTATGTAATGAGAGTTTTTATCGATTCGTTATTCAGTGTCAGCCCTAGCATATGTATTATTTATTCTGTGGTTATTAGCTTGAAATGTCACTTCCTCGTCTGAAACCGGACCTGCTGATACCCAGTTCAATCTCTCAAGTTCATGTAAAGGTATGCGTGGTATTTCTTCGTATTTTATAACTGGGTCGGTATTGGATCCTCTGTCTTGCTATGTCTGGCCTTAGAACAGAATAGGCCCTCCGTCTCCTCCCGTGGATATCATAGGAGCCGACTTAAGGATAAAACCACAGGACAGGCAGCAAGTATCTACCTGAGTACTCATCACCAATACTGCGATCATCGTTCCGTCTGCTAAGAGTGGTGATTATGGCATATCCCCTATAGCATTTTGACCTCATGGTCATCATCATCATCATCATCAGACGTAAAACATCCACAGATGGACGAAGACTGCCCCATAAAATGCTAAAGGGGATATGCCATAATCACCAAGACAGTCATATCAGTCATGAGTCTGGAGCAATGCCCATTTTCCTAAGTTAAATGTTGGAGCAAGTTGAAATAAAGTACTTATTCTTTCAAAAAAGTTGCATGAGCTTTTTTGCACAACCTATAGTTTGACTTTTATTAAATTATGATTTTATCAAAGTCTTTGAAATAAAATGATACTCAAGCCAGGTTTATATTATGCACTAAACTGAACTTTAATAAGCCAAAACAGGAATTAGGACAATTCAGTTCATCTATGACCCCCTCCCCCCCAAACCCCCCCCCCCCGAACCCCCCCCCCCCCCCCCCACCCCCTCAATGGCTAAGGTTATGTAGGTACTGGCATTTTGAGTTTCAGTACTTCAACAGTCAGTACAAATTCGTACAAATAAGTAATTACAGATGTAGATATGTAGATTATAGAAAATTTCGGTAAATGGTTCTACAAATAAGTTAGTGGATCTATAACATATATTGCAGCGCCCAGGGTCCTAGAGGTTACCGTTAACTGTATCATAAGATCTACCCACATTGAGCATGAATATAGGAAATATAAAATGAATCGGCGTGGCACAGCGACACACTGGCGCGGGCGTGGCGACAGTGTCCCAAGAAATGAGCTCGCCAGCTTTGCGTCAAATAGAATTAGTATCCCCGATAGACTGTAATGTCTGTTAGCGCATGCGTGCATGCCACTAAGGTGAAACTTGGGTTTGATATTACATAGTCGAAAAAGATAAAACATGGGCAATTGTGGGTCAAACCCACAAACTTACACATGTTTAAGTTTTTTTTCGATCGAGCGAAATAATACGAATCGTGTTTAAGGCACCTACATACATAAAATAATATTCTGAACTTCCTGATCTTTTTTTCAGAATTTAAATTTGGGTATAAAATACTTTTTTGGAAGCTTTTATTTAACTTGCAATGTATGTCCAGGTGGAATCTTGTAACTGAATTTTAAAGAAGTTGTCCTCAACCGATTGAGATGATATATTGCATACCTGTCAAGTTCCGATGACAATGCAATATTATGGACAGCGAGCTGATCTAATGATGGAGACGGAAGATGGGCCACGTAACTCCTCGATAGATAATAGTAGACTGGCCGTGTTGAGGTTCATTTTGATCAGCACACGGTTACGATCACTAATTTTATAAAAGCTTTTATTGAAAACCATATTTTTCACAAAAACTTATTTCACTGTGGGTTGAACCAGATGAAAAATATCTTAAACATGTGTAATTTTGTGCGTCAATATGGATTTCGATCGAGCGAAATAACACGAATCATTTTTAAGGCACCTACATGCCTATGATAATATTCTGAACTCCTATGTTTTTTTTTTCAGAATTTAAATCTCTGTATTTACTTTTTAAAACTTTTTTTTAAAAGAACTTTTGGTTTACTAATCACCTTAACTAATAAACATATCTTATAGCTTACGCTTTGTGCTAGACTGTATAATTTAGTATTCAGAGCTGGTAACTGCCCGTCGAGGTCACAAGGGCTGCCAAGCGCGAGACGCACAGCGAATCTCGATTTCACAGAGAAAATGTTCCAAGGTTACTCTGATTATGTCAAGTGAAGCAATGCATCAATGAAGTGAAAACTAATGAGTCACTATAAATGCAGTGACTGCAGCGTTCTCTCTCCTGTGTAACGACAAAGAATGAAAACTAATGAGTCACTATAAATGCAGTGACTGCAGCGTTCTATCTCTCCTGTGTAACGACAAAGAATGAAAACTAATGAGTCACTATAAATGCAGTGACTGCAGCGTTCTTTCTCCTGTGTAACGACAAAGAATGAAAACTAATGAGTCACTATAAATGCAGTGACTGCAGCGTTCTCTCTCCTGTGTAACGACAAAGAATGAAAACTAATGAGTCACTATAAATGCAGTGACTGCAGCGTTCTATCTCTCCTGTGTAACGACAAAGAATGAAAACTAATGAGTCACTATAAATGCAGTGACTGCAGCGTTCTATCTCTCCTGTGTAACGACAAAGAATGAAAACTAATGAGTCACTATAAATGCAGTGACTGCAGCGTTCTATCTCTCCTGTGTAACGACAAAGAATGAAAACTAATGAGTCACTATAAATGCAGTGACTGCAGCGTTCTATCTCTCCTGTGTAACGACAAAGAATGAAAACTAATGAGTCACTATAAATGCAGTGACTGCAGCGTTCTATCTCTCCTGTGTAACGACAAAGAATGAAAACTAATGAGTCACTATAAATGCAGTGACTGCAGCGTTCTTTCTCCTGTGTAACGACAAAGAATGAAAACTAATGAGTCACTATAAACGCAGTGACTGCAGCGTTCTCTCTCCTGTGTAACGACAAAGAATGAAAACTAATGAGTCACTATAAATGCAGTGACTGCAGCGTTCTATCTCTCCTGTGTAACGACAAAGAATGAAAACTAATGAGTCACTATAAATGCAGTGACTGCAGCGTTCTATCTCTCCTGTGTAACGACAAAGAATGAAAACAAATTACACAGGAAAACAATTCCTGTGTACTTTTTTAACCACACCTATCGTCATCTTTATTCACCTCTGTGGCGGGGCACGTTCACCTGCGACGCCGGGGGTTGCGGGTTCGATTCCCGCCTCTGAACAAATATTTGTGCGATCTGCAGTTCAGGTAGTTCTGGGTATTTTCTATGTATTATTTAAAAAAAAATGGTATATATTGTATTAATCAGTTATCTAGTACCCATACCACAAGCTCTGCTTAGCTTGGGGCTAGATAATGTTGTGTAAACTGTCCAGCATTATTTATTATTATTATTATTATTTATTGACATACCCTGCCAAAATAGTTAACAATTCGGTCAACCATAGCCATTACCATTTTTTGACTTAGAAGGAACTTAAAATTCCTCACGTTAGTAGATCATGGTGTAAATTCTCATTGAAAATTTATGTTATGTTTTCCCTCTGCGCAACATATTCGCGCATCTTATACTGAACTGGACTGGAGTAAACTTTCGAATTAATAGGGGCCTCCGACAGCCGGCTGAGATGCTAGAGGTTGCGGGTTCGATTCCCGCAGCGGGACATGGTTGTTTGCCTATGTACTGCTTTTTTGTCTTGTGCTATAAAGAATGTTCTATCTATCTATCTATCTATCTACGATTTGGAAATATTTGTTTCTAGTCTGAGTGTTGTGGTACCATGGTACTCGTTGTTCCCCACGACACAGGGAATCCTAGTGTGGGATCAGGGCTATAGATGTGACTGCCCCTTGTTCCGTTGGGTGTTATGTTAAAATCAGCTTTTTTGCACAAATTTTACCTGAAAGTTGGCTGTTCATAATGTACCTACTCATAAAATGTAAAAGTAGAAACCTCGCACACGTAATGGAGACTCTAAATAAAATAAAATACAAACTTTATCAAAAAACGTACGTCACAGAACAAGTTTCATAAAAAATTAGCAATTAGTTCGCAAGTAAGCAGCGAAATTTTGCGACTACTGTTCGAGGGCTCTATGGCGACCTAATTGTTCACTGTGCCTCGCTTTCAAACAGCTTATTGTACGAACAAACAAGCTTCTAGCCTAAACCGTGAAGGAACCTCTTTATAAAAGTCCTCAGAAGGATTCTGCTGCCCTTCCTCTGGTGTAATTCCTTAGTTGGCTTTTACGACATCCACGAGAGGAGACAAAGCAGTCTATTCTTAGGCCAGACACACCACGGCGAAGACACAGTTACGCGATTGGTAAAAAATGTACTTAAATGTTCCGATGAATATATTCATTAGCATGCAAGTGCATTGTCGGAACTGTAAGATGCAGATTGTACAGGCGGAACTAGACCACTGTCGACTAGGTAAACTAGACCACTGTCGACTAGGTAAACTAGACCACTGTCGACTAGGTAAACTAGACCACTGTCGACTAGGTAAACTAGACCACTGTCGACTAGGTAAACTAGACCACTGTCGACTAGGTAGGAAATACTGTTTAAAATTGGATCTTACGAATACCTGATCAGACTCATTGATAAGTATTATCTGTTTTCTGGGTCATCCAAGAGGCAGATAGATGAGGCCAATTTAAATCCTGCATAAAGAATAGTCTACTTAATTAAGATAGCATATTACACTCTACATTACCATGTTTATGATAAAGCCGCGTGGCCTGATGTTGCTCTGCCCCTCGACAGCTAATTTGACAATTTGCAATGCCTTTACCTACCTATTATTTGTTATTTATGAGTATATCAACCCACTGTAAAAAGAGGCCAATTGAGGCTCTGCCTACCTCTTCGGGGAAAAAGGCGTATTTTGCAATCATCATCAACTAAGTAGCTAGTTCTAACAATTCGTCCCTCAGTAAGGAATCCTGAATGCATTCTACTTTCCTTTCTTATATTAGAGGAAACGCGGTTTCTTGCTACACACATATTTATATATTCTCCATACATATTTATATATTCTCCATACATATTTATATATTCTCCATACATATTTATATATTCTCCATACATATTTTATAATCGTACTCCTCTGTTTTCCCCTCCAAAATTGGTCAAATTTTAACTTTTTTTTAAAGAATTTTTTGTTAGGTATATACTTTATGTAAGACAGTGTATTTTCCAAAATTGTTGTTTTTAATAATATAAGGAACAAGTAATTAATTTTGTAAAAATTAAAAAACTCTTAACGGCTGAACTGAATTTGATCAAACATAGCTAAGAACACTCCCGACAAATCCACCTTTCAAACAAAACAAAAAAATCGAAATCGGTTCATCCGTTCGAGGCGACAGACAGACACACACATAGACACGTCAAACTTATAACAATCCGTCGAAACATAAGAGCATGGCAGTAGTAGAAATAGATTGTATAGTAAAAATTATTTGGTCTAGTCTAGTGTCATCCAGGGAAGAAACAGGAGAATTAGTTTGTATGGAATAAACACCGCCGGCATTTCCGCTTGATTCAGTTTTCTCTTCAAGAATATGATATGGACTTGTAGAGTAATTTTCACGTTTCCAGAGGGTTTGGTAACTACGGCTTTTCCATCCAAGATTTTATCATTACCTACGTATCTTTGTTTAAGTTTTGCCTTGCTGTCCAGCCTAAGAATGGACTCCTCCATTCCCTCCCATGGATGTCGAACGAAGAATTACAACATGGGACGGGCATTAGCATCTGCCTGAGTAGCTAACACCGATACTGCGATCACCAATCCGCCTGCCAAGCGTGGTGATTATGCCTCCCCAGGCTATGTGCAGCAGTGGACGTATACCGGCTTAGAATGATGTTTGTTTTTTTTATACAACTTGGTATAACGGGTCAAGCAGATGGTGAACCTGATGTTAAGCGGTAGGTACCCTATGCCTATGAACAGTGCTTTATCACACAGGTCACGTCCATCTAGGACGCGCCCTATGCGGCACTGCACTGTGCCCACTACCCTTAGACATAAAGATGAAAAGTCTCATGTTGCCTGTAATTTCGCCGGCAACCATACCCTTCAAACCGGAACACAGCAATGCGAGCATTACTGCTTTGCGGCAGAAATAAGTATGGTGGTAGAACTTCCCAGGACGAACTCTTCCACAAAAAAGATTTACTAGTAGGTACTGAATTGTACAGTTTGCGAGGCAGGAGGTTGCGGGTTCGATTTCCGCCTTGAAACAAATATTTGTGGGATCGCAGATATTTGTTCAGGGTGTTCTGTTTTTTTTTTGTAGTTTATTTGGGTAAACAAACAGTAACACAATATATTTAACTAAGCTAGTATTAAATTAAGAAACAAAAAACAAAGTGAGACCAACACCGTTTACCACAGATTACTTATTTATTTCCTATACTTATTATTTTCTATGTATAATAAACAATATCTATCTATTTAATGTAGGTATTGTATTTAAGTATATCAGTTATCTAGTACCCATAACACAAGCTCTGCTTAGCTTGGGGCTAGATAATGTTGTGTGAATAGTCCAGCATGATTTATTTATTTATTGTTTTAACCCAAACACAACACAATGATATTTTTTTAAAACGATTTCTTGTCTTCAATAAGCGTGATTACCTATTTTTCCTACTTAAATATTTTAGTCAAATGTAACCACAATCGAGAAAAAAGTACCAAAATCGGTGCACAACAGGTGAAGATATCTCGTAACATACACACAAAAAAATACAGTTGAATTGAGAACTTCCTCTTTTTTTGAGTCGGTTAAAAATACACTCAACTTTATAAATAGCAGTGTGGCTTGCGTCGAAGAAAAATGTAGTTAAACTTGTTTACCGCAAAAAAAGACAACAAAATCGCTAGATGTTGTTTCTTGGTTTCAGAAAATAACAAGCTGATATAAAGGGTCATGTTTTTATTTTTTAACTCCAGGAGAGGACTGTTACAGTAGCTCCAGCATCCCCTATCCAAAATATAGTGAAAGGTCCGCCCCATAATGCTATATAAGCGAGTCGCGCCCGCTGCGCGCCTCCGACTTCTCGACATGACGGTGTTTACGCGATTGGTATGTCAAATTGTTATGAATTAAAAAAAAGAAATTATTTCTAGTATAAATAAGGAAATTAAGGATTTTCTATAAAAAAGGATCATTTGTGCCTAAAGAAATATGCTGAGAGTTTTGGTAAATTGAAAGTTACGTTCTGTAAAATCATGAAAACGATGTAAATATTGAGTGAATCATAAATTCATTTTTAAACCTGACTTAAAAGGTGGTGTTATATGTTTGAAATGTGTGTGTGTGTTTTGATTATTTTTGTTTGAAGGGTGACTTGATTGAGAGTGTTCTTAGCTATGTTTGGTGGAAATTGGTATAGCCGTTTCCAGGGGCATCAGCTCGCAATTTTTTTTAGGAATCTCATGCATGTTGGCCGGTATGACAGTTGATAGCGCGTTCTATTTTTTTTCCTGTGGTGACATCTAGTCGTGAATAGAGTAATTAGCTTCGGGCCCTACATCATGCGTGCTAGACACCGATGTGCGTTTCTAAGTGTTCCCTTTTTCCAATTTTAATTTAACACTGAAATAAGTAAGGGGTTTTAATTTTTTATAAAATTGACTGGTTTTGTCACCCACTTCGGGAAATAGGTTTGATGCAATCATCTATGCCATGTATTTTTTATATGTTCTAATTTTGTATTTTCTTACTCTTTTAATATCACTTAAGCATTTCTTTCAGCAAACAAAACCTCAACTTAATTTAACAGTGTAACTTTAATCAAGTGTGAGATTATTTTAAGTGACGTCAGTGGTTTCTTTTTTGCTTACCCGACTGTGATAATTAAAGTGTATGAAGTGTTAATAACCTTAAAGCAACTTGGTGCAACTGATAGTGGGTGGAGTAGCCTCAGAGTAGAGCAAGCTATAACAGTGGGCCTGTGCAGGTATGAACTGTGAACATTATGAACATTTGTGAGACGGACTATGGATATCTCCGGCAGGAAAGACAGAGACAGATAAAAATCGGTATACATTTGACAAAGGACAAAGGATGCAAAGCTCTCGTTTCCACTTTAAATGACTAATAGTTCGCACTAAACTAAGAACTTTCCCATCTCATGCAATCTCTTACCGATTAAGCTCATAATAGCCAATTGTATAAATATCACCAACCTATTTACAATATTTCATGGCAATTTCTAAACGGTTCGAAAGTTATCGTTCAACAAACTCCAAAGACTTTCTAATAACTCTACGATGGACATAGCATTCCATACACTATCAGTGCCAAAATGTAACCTTCGAACGATGACAAATGAGTTCTATACACTCTCGGTTTACACTCTAGTACTTCAAATGTGTTCAATAATCAAGCAGCAATGGACGGATAAACCTTGACAGAATTGTTTATTTTTATGCGTTATGTTTCTATTTTAGTTTGGACACTGTTTGAGCGCTGATTCAAAGCCTACTTTGACGTCTTTGACAAACTCCCATGAAACAGATAAGCCAATATCTCGTATTAACGCTGCACCTAGCTTCGCTTGGTCAACAATGGTATTTGAAAAAAGTGCGTAAGACGGTGTAGATCGCAACCGAGAGAGCATGCAGCGATATGCCCGTTTCCCTCTTCGAATGTTCATACCAGTGTTAACAGTTCTCATCATCATCTATAGTATGCTGATTATTACTCGTTTTGTACTTGCGCTATCGATTGGCAATATTTGCAAGCCATGGTGTAATGAAAATGTCCGTGTGTCTGCCGCGACGTAACGAATGTGATGTGAAATCAATAATTTGATTGTTTCCAAAGTTAATGATATTGTTTCACACTCAATTTCTTTGTTGATTGAGTTCAGCAGGCTGTAGTGTCAGAATCAGAATCAGAAGCAGAAATTTATATATTTTTCAACAAAATTGAACCTTCACATGGCTCTGGTTTCCTAAAGATTATGTCCAAGCCAAGCCAAGATTAAGCCCAATAATTTCACTATAGACATCATAATAGCACAGTCAGTTTGTCAATCGTCTAATTTCCGTCTCCATATAACGGGGATAGATAGTCCATGGGTATTTTGTAAGGTTTTTTATTAAGTATTTTAGTAGCCAGACGGCATAAAAAAAACCTGGGACCACGAGAAAACGGATAATTTTATTGTGTGATTTGTGAAATTTTTCAATTGGCTCGTGATATTTTCAGATTGCCAATCAAACTGTGCAATTTATAACTAGTTAAAATTTAATAAGTTTGCTTTTAAAATATCCGTATGACGGCCAGAAAAACACTGAACGCGATTTTCAACTTCACTATCACATCAACCGTAAGTTCGGTATATTACAGCCATCATACTCTTCAAAGGACTTAAAACCAAAACAAAAACCAACTAAATAAAACTGTTGCAAAAGATTCCTTCAAAGCATAAATTGACAAAAAATTGACTAGAAATAAGACCTTCGTTGGTATCTGATATTTCACAAGTGGTACACTTATTTGGCGTGGTCGCATTGCCTTGTATTGCGTGTTATCAGGCATTGGACAGTAGGTACCTGTAAATAGGGAAGTCAATATAACATAATTTTGCCAATAACAGGGAAAATTTCCTTATGTAAAGCCTCTTATCCCGTTATAGAACTTCTTCTACCTTCTTAACTTTAAGTCGGACAGCCCTCCATATGGAAGCTTCATTCTGGTGCGCTTTTGCGTGAGCTCAGGATCCAAAGATCTTGGAGATCTGTGGTCTAAGCCCATTGTCTTCAGGTACTTTTAGACTGTCAATCACTCTAGTGTGGCTTCAGCCTGGTCTTTTTGCTGTTTATTCTTAGTCATGGTATCTTCGTGTCGTAAAATGCCAATACCAGTACATTTCTTCACGTTTTTACTGCTTATATACCTAAATGTCCTTTGTGTACATAAAGTATATTAATTTATGTTTTTGTTCAACATGGAACTCTTATCTCTGAATGAAACTGATTTCATTTCAAATTGAACACGCATTAATTACAATAATAATAAATTAAATAAATAAATAATCAACAGTTTATTTGTTTTTAATCATAATATTTACATCATCATCATTAACCACTTTGTTGAGCAAAATAATATGTTGGGTACTTCCGCGTATGCACATGTTTTTTTACTACCGTTATCAATCAATTTCTTGCAAGCAGCCCTGTGTTACAGTGAATGGCCGCCCGGACCGTGGCCTCTAAACAGACCACTTCTCGTCTGTCCCTTTGTGCAACTGATTAAAATAGCAGTCCACCTCCGCAATCGGGAAATAATACGCAGGGGAACAACTTTCATTGATTAACTGCTAAAATTCCTAAGAATTGCCTTTGAAATCGGTGAATAACTTTTGATAATGCTGTCTAGAGTCCTCTGTACACCCGCTTTTATAATTTACTTCTTCTTTTTCTCTTGTTTTAATGGTTTCTGACGAATACTCCAAACTCCAAGCAATTTCTCCAATGTCAAGTAATATTATTGTACTTAAATGTTATGTGAAAAAATTAAGTCAAGTCGTCAAGAGCCTTCGTCAAGTCATATAAATTGGCACACTGTCCACTCTCCATACACCGGAATATCTTTCGTGCAAAAGCTGAACTTGTTTTAAAACGTGACATTGGCGAAATTGTGGGCTACTCCGCAAAGGCCACTTGTTCAAGAACTGAACGAACCCAGTTTAAATGATGACAGAAAAACACCACGAGGCAAAATCCACCAATCCGAAAAGACACACAAAACACTTATATTTAACTACACCACACATGTGCTCACACACATGGATAAATAAGTTGTTACATTGGTTAAAATGCCACCAAAATTACACGGAAAAACACAATAAAATTCAATGAGATAAAAAGTACGACGTTTTTATTTTAAAAATGGCGGACTGAGTCTTCATAATTTACTGGATGCTCTACTGTACTACTTTTAACAAAATCACTTTGTCGCCTCTATTTGAGAAAACGTTCCGTACTCTATTTCCTCTTTACAAGAAGTAAAGAGTTTTCTTATATTTCATGTCAGAAATGTCAGCTACTTTCCGCCCTTTTGTGAAATTGGTTATAAAGTCTCTTCGGAATCGGTTTTCATTGATTAACTACGTCAGATACACTTCCGGATGTAAATTGACCTTGAAATAAATGAACTATTAATCTTTAGTTATAGTCAATCAATTTCTAGTACATTGGCATTAATTTATTATTACAGTCTCTATGAGCAACAAATAAGCGTATCTCTGTGGTGCCTTTGAATGTTTTTATAATTACAAGCTTTTATTTAACTTGCAATGTATGTATGTTTGTCTGGGTGGAATCCGGGTGGAATCTTGCAACTGAATTTTAAAGCAGTTATCCTCAACCGATTGAGCTGTAATTAGGCATACCCGTCAAGTTCCGATGACAATACAATATGATGGTGACAGCGAGCTGGTCTGATGATGGAGACGGAAGGTGGACAACGGATCTCCTCGATGGATAATAGTAGACTGGCCGTGTTTAGGATCATTTTTATCAGCACACGGTTACGACCACTAATTTTATAAAAACTTGTATTGAAAAATATATTTTTCACAAAACCTTTTTTTCTAAGATGTTTTGTATTTGGAAAGGAATTATTTTAGGGAAGCACACTTATCATTATAACACTCGCACTCGCACTCGCACTCGCACTCGCACTCGCACTCGCACTCGAAATACAAATAAATTCGTTAAAGTCACGCATTAGTTGGTTTACGTGTCAAAGATAGGTGTTGGCACACGGTTCCACTCGGGTGAAGATATCAGTCACGCAGACCCTAGTTCACCGTACCTGAGGAAATCAAAGATTACACATACACTTGTAAAGTTACCAGGAGCCTCCGAAAGCAGTGGCAACGTTGGGATGGACTAGTGGAAAGCCCGCGACCGCTCGCGTGTAGTTTTTCATGTGTAACATCTTTCCACTCGTTTTCCTGCAAACTGTGGGAGTGATTTTGTGAAAAGGGACGGAAGTGTGTAACAGGAAGTGCGTATTATTCCGAGAGGTTGGTACTATCAGCCATGTTGCTGATTACCAAGATGTCACATATCATATGCGACTACTATAAGGCTCACGCGTTTTTTTCCATTCAAATTTCAACACCTCGCTGCAACCCCTTAGGGGGTGAATTTGGGAAAATCATTTCTTAGTGCAACCCTAAATCACAACAGGAATGTACCCTCCAAATTTTAGGTCTCTAGGACTTACGGTTTAGGCTGTACACAGTCAGTCAGTCAGTCAATCAGTCAGTGAGCTAGCTCAAGAATTACTTTCTGAATGACTGACTGGCTCATTGACCGACTGACTATCATCAATATATGCCTACCCGTAAGTCAGAGATCTAAAATGTATACGATCCTTGTGTGGTATAGGGGTAAGAAAATAATTTCCGAAATCACCCCGTAATTTGTGAAAAGACCCAAGTTGTTTTTAAAGACTGAATATACCTACGTTTTTGTCAAAAAAAATATAACATTTTAACACAAGCACGAAAATCTAGAAACTTCTTAGCCCTTGAGAATCGGTGGTTCGAACTGTTAGGAGCAATAATTTAAACTGCAACAAAGTAGACAAGACACCGCTACGAAACTAGCCCAGACTAGAACACCTTGAATGTAATTTTATTTTATAAACCAGTAAGTATCTACGCTTGACAATAATTGCTTTTAGCTCAACTCATATTTAATTTAAATAGTACAAACTCGTAACCTCTACATTTTTATTACCAAGCTGAGGAATGTAGACAGACTTACTTATATCAAATAGTTTTAGACTTATGCAATACAATGCACATTGAGATCAACTATTAAAGTAGGTATGTACGGTAGAACAACCATGAAATCACCGGCCTTGACATTGCTTGCTTTCATAAACACTTGTTACACACAGTCGACACGCATAAACTCTGTGTAACGGCGTCTCATAACGGCCGTAGTTTAGCGAAAACGCCATAAATATCGTAATCACGTCGTAATGCAATTACACACAAAATTAAATTTATATTCTTATCTCTTTTTGGTTTTAGAAACAAAGTAATAATGATTTTAGTAGTAGTAGAGCTTTTTTGTAACGATGCGTTTTGAAAAGTTGATAAATGTGGTGGACTGGCCGCGTTTGCGTTGGTATTTGTTTCTTTTCGTTGGCTTTGCGGTATTGGTTATTCAATTATAACACCAACCACACACTAATAGGATACTAGAAATACACCAACCAAGGCCACAAAAAGAAATAACAACCAATGCGTCAACCTTTTTTTTTGCTTGGCCTGTTCTCTTCATGTCCCTCAGATATCTGGTGACGGTTCATGGCAAATATTCGATGTTAGGTTTTTTGTTGTTCACTACAAAGTAATGTCACAGTAATGCGAGCAATGTTAGATCAGTATTGCTATAGAAGGTAGATGGACCGTGTTTTACCGTAACGACGAAAATATAATTTTTTTTTTATAATGCTGCTGGACAGTTCACACGACATTATCTAGCCCGAAGCTAAGCAGAGCTTGTGTTATGGGTACTAGATAACTGATATACTTAATACAATATATTACATAGATAGATATTTTTTATTATACATAGAAAATACTCAGAAAACCCTGAACAAATATCTGCGATCGCACAAATATTTGTTCCGAGGCGGGAATCGAACCTGCAACCTCCTGCGACGCAGGCCAAGCTTCGCCTGCCGCGCCACAGAGGTCGTCTTGAAAATGATTGACTATCTAGTATGGTTTGTAGGCATGATGTCTATTAGGTCCAATGATTGACTATCTAGTATGGTTTGTAGGCATGATGTCTATTAGGTCCAATGATTGACTATCTAGTATGGTTTGTAGGCATGATGTCTATTAGGTCCAATGATTGACTATCTAGTATGGTTTGTAGGCATGATGTCTATTAGGTCCAATGATTGACTATCTAGTATGGTTTGTAGGCATGATGTATATTAGGTCCAATGATTGACTATCTAGTATGGTTTGTAGGCATGATGTCTATTAGGTCCAATGATTGACTATCTAGTATGGTTTGTAGGCATGATGTCTATTAGGTCCAATGATTGACTATCTAGTATGGTTTGTAGGCATGATGTCTATTAGGTCCAATGATTGACTATCTAGTATGGTTTGTAGGCATGATGTCTATTAGGTCCAATGATTGACTATCTAGTATGGTTTGTAGGCATGATGTCTATTAGGTCCAATGATTGACTATCTAGTATGGTTTGTAGGCATGATGTCTATTAGGTCCAATGATTGACTATCTAGTATGGTTTGTAGGCATGATGTCTATTAGGTCCAATGATTGACTATCTAGTATGGTTTGTAGGCATGATGTCTATTAGGTCCAATGATTGACTATCTAGTATGGTTTGTAGGCATGATGTCTATTAGGTCCAATGATTGACTATCTAGTATGGTTTGTAGGCATGATGTCTATTAGGTCCAATGATTGACTATCTAGTATGGTTTGTAGGCATGATGTCTATTAGGTCCAATGATTGACTATCTAGTATGGTTTGTAGGCATGATGTCTATTAGGTCCAATGATTGACTATCTAGTATGGTTTGTAGGCATGATGTCTATTAGGTCCAATGATTGACTATCTAGTATGGTTTGTAGGCATGATGTCTATTAGGTCCAATGATTGACTATCTAGTATGGTTTGTAGGCATGATGTCTATTAGGTCCAATGATTGACTATCTAGTATGGTTTGTAGGCATGATGTCTATTAGGTCCAATGATTGACTATCTAGTATGGTTTGTAGGCATGATGTCTATTAGGTCCAATGATTGACTATCTAGTATGGTTTGTAGGCATGATGTCTATTAGGTCCAATGATTGACTATCTAGTATGGTTTGTAGGCATGATGTCTATTAGGTCCAATGATTGACTATCTAGTATGGTTTGTAGGCATGATGTCTATTAGGTCCAATGATTGACTATCTAGTATGGTTTGTAGGCATGATGTCTATTAGGTCCAATGATTGACTATCTAGTATGGTTTGTAGGCATGATGTCTATTAGGTCCAATGATTGACTATCTAGTATGGTTTGTAGGCATGATGTCTATTAGGTCCAATGATTGACTATCTAGTATGGTTTGTAGGCATGATGTCTATTAGGTCCAATGATTGACTATCTAGTATGGTTTGTAGGCATGATGTCTATTAGGTCCAATGATTGACTATCTAGTATGGTTTGTAGGCATGATGTCTATTAGGTCCAATGATTGACTATCTAGTATGGTTTGTAGGCATGATGTCTATTAGGTCCAATGATTGACTATCTAGTATGGTTTGTAGGCATGATGTCTATTAGGTCCAATGATTGACTATCTAGTATGGTTTGTAGGCATGATGTCTATTAGGTCCAATGATTGACTATCTAGTATGGTTTGTAGGCATGATGTCTATTAGGTCCAATGATTGACTATCTAGTATGGTTTGTAGGCATGATGTCTATTAGGTCCAATGATTGACTATCTAGTATGGTTTGTAGGCATGATGTCTATTAGGTCCAATGATTGTTGATTTAAATGTTAAATGTTGATTAATCGCTATTCATAAGTAAGTAAAACATTACATCAATTTTTATCCATAACTGTAGAGTGTAGCTATGTCCAAGTTAGAAAAATATTCTTTCATCAAAATGTAACATATAATTTTATAAAATTTTCTACAACATTAAACCACAAACACACGTTTGCGTCCACTATCTCTTGAAAGAACAGACTTCCGATAATACCTACCTACACTAATAATAATCACAAATCCACCTGTTTATTATTTGTAACACGTTATTTACGATTATATTATTCCCGTCCAGCAGTGGAAGTCTAGAGGCTGCTGCTGATGATGATAAAAGTCTATGGAGGAGACATGCGTCCACGCCATGTCTTAGCTACGTTTCCGCCACTCACCATATCCGTATAAACCAGGGGTTCCCAAACTTATTTTGTCTACTGCCCACTTTGAGAATAAATGATTTTTTAGCGCCCCTATAATTATTTTTTAGCGCCCTAATTTTTTCAAACCCCTATAACTTTAAATTAAGTTAATTATTGTGAGCTATGTTAGCAGAGATTAAACATGCACAAATTGGGTTATTTAACAAAAACTTGTTAAAACATGACTGCCTGCGGTCTACGAAAATTAACTATCTAGGAACAGTAATAACTTTTAAAATGCGAAAGTATGTCTGATTCGACGCCTCCATTTTTTTTCTGGGTCTCTCACCGCCCCTTTTTGGGCCTGCAGCGCCCACAAGGGGGCGTTATCGCCCACTTTGGGAACCCCTAGTTCAAACCATGCCAAAGGCTACAGATAATAATGCAATGTTTTGTTTTATTTGCAGGCGGTGATATGTTTTGTGGCGTGTGCGTCCGCGCAGTACGCAGAGGAACGCGCGCCGCGGTACATCGCGTCATCGTCCGAGCCCAAAAACGCCCCCACTCCAGTGCCTATATTGAAGCAGATCAACAGGTAACGCCACAACTCCCTGTCTCTTCAAAAGCCCGGTAAAGCAGTCATGGCCCCAGGTGGTCAAATGCATATAAATCCTTCCGAAAAAAAAAAAACCCTGTCTCTTCATGCGGGGATAACTTATGTCTAATACCTGTCTCTTGCGGTGGTATTTATGGCATGTGCGTCCAAGTATCTGAAAAGTCTTGTATACTAAGTCCATGTGTTGAACACAATAATTCTGGTTGTCGGCGTGGGACTCGTCTGTCCAAAGGGAATCGCCATTCGACCATTTGAGTAGTGAGTGGCCTCTTTCCTAAGTAGGTATACAAACTGTTTGGTATAATTAGTTTGTCCATGTTTTTGCCACTTTAGTTGACAAGTAAAAAAACACCGATTATTTAATGACATTCATAAGTGTTTTTTCAATTGAATTGAATTGACTTTTTTCTTAAAAATGGAGAATAGGATTTTTACTTTTTTTTTGCAGTAAGTAATAATTTACATTTGTGTTATTACTGCAGTAATCATGGTAGGCCATTACTGCAGTAATAATAATTTACCAGACCTTCCTACTTTTTGAACGGGTTTTCCAGAGGTAAGGTAAGGAGGTAAGATGTTTTTTGAGTAGTATTAGTAGAGCTTTTTTGTGAAAGAGTTCGCGCACTACTGCTTTGCGGCAGAAATAGGTACGGTGGTAGTACTTCCCCGGACGAACTCTTTCACAAAAATGCTCTACTACTACTAAAAAGATCTACTACTGTGATTGTCCTCAAGCCGTGACTTTAATGAAGTGCAACATATTATAAATATCATCATCATCTGGACCCCACATCACTCGCTCTTTCAGCTTTTTCCCCGTCCGGGGCCATCCTCTCATATTGCCTAGTCGGTTGCACTGAGATGAAAGCATCAGAGTGTAACACTTGTTAGTGTACTACAATGGATCCAAGAATAACCCGTATTTGTATGGGACAAAAATCATTACCTCGTCGTATAACAGTTTACGGCGTAAAAAGTAAAGGTTTATATCTGTATACTTACTGAGCCACATTATTTAAAACTGTTTTTAGTTTTTTGACAGAATCAATTTATTCTTATTTTTATACAATACTAGCGATTCGCCCCGGCTTCGCACGGGTAGCCCCCGGTGAAAAACAGCCTCGATATTTTATTACCTATTCTGCTATTCGGAGCGGAGAAGAATCCACCAAAAAAGAGATAACTAACATCGGTCCAGCCGATCTTGAGTTATAAGTGGTGTAACTAACACGACTTTGTTTTATATACAAGATACTAATTGAGCATGAGGTGAGCAATAGATTATTTGAACACTGAAACCTCTAAATAAACTGTCTGACAACAACAACACAAATAATACACAAGTGGGTAGTTTGTCCGTCAGACTACAGGAACTACGTTTTGTCTGTGATCGGGAAGCGTCCTAGAAAACCACATCGATGTATTTACCTTGCTTCAATATACGTTTCCAGGCACAATGAAGACGGCTCATACACTTACGGCTACGAGGGAGCAGACGGCTCGTTCAAGATCGAGACCAAGTCCCCGGCCGGCGAGGTTAAGGGGAAGTACGGGTATAAGGATGATACTGGCAAGGTATGTGCTTTATTTGACACTTTAAACATTATTGTGCCCGACATTTCCTAGTATGCCTATCATCAGGGCAAAATACCCTCAACCTGGAAGAATTAAAATAAATTGAGTAGTTACTATCGACCCCTAAAGAAAATCCTGCAATTCCTATCACTTGTAGGGTTTAGTGGAGAAACGAAGTGGAGAAACGTTAAAGATTCCCCCCCCCCCCCCTTCCTACGCCTAGGGGCGGTATGTATCAAGTTGCGACCACAATAGGCCTACATAGCCGCAGTGAAATTAAAGTCACCAAAAGCTAATAAAAAATTCAATTTGCCTCAAATTATATTTTTTATTGGCTGAAAATTGGAGCTTCACAAAAATATTTATCGGTGACCTTTGATAAAACTTAAAACGTGTCATTACCTCATAGGTCACATCCACCAAGGACGCACCCTATGTGGCATTGCACTGCGCCCGCCACCCTGAGACATAAAGATGAAAAGTCTCATGTGCCTGTAATTTCACCTCTCAAAATGCGCGCCATATAGTCTGATTTATTGTCCTCTCATATACTTTCGTCAAGCTAACCATCGCTACACCTAGCCGGTATACTCTTGGTAAACACCAATGTAAAAATCTTGATGAAATACATTTGTTGACTTAAATTTAATTTCTCTAATTTCAGCTCCGCGTGATCGAGTATGGTGCCAATAAATACGGGTTCCAGCCAGCTGGAGAGGGCATCACCGTAGCACCGCCTACCCTTGTCGATGAGTCCACTCGCGAGCCTAACAAACAGGTAACATCAAGCAGCATTCGTTCCTAGATGTAATTTCTTGGTGCCAATAAATACGGGTTGCAGCCAGCTGGAGAGGGCATCACCGTAGCACCGCCTACCCTTGTCGATGAGTCCACTCGGGAGCCTAACAAACAGGTAAGGTCAAGCAGCATTCGTTCCTAGATGTAATCTCTTGGTGCCAATAAATACGGGTTCCAGCCAGCTGGAGAGGGCATCACCGTAGCACCGCCTACCCTTGTCGATGAGTCCACTCGCGAGCCTAACAAACAGGTAACATCAAGCAGCATTAGTTCCTAGATGTAATCTCTTGGTGCCAATAAATACGGGTCCCAGCCAGCTGGAGAGGGCATCACCGTAGCACCGCCTACCCTTGTCGATGAGTCCACTCGCGAGCCTAACAAACAGGTAACATCAAGCAGCATTCGTTCCTAGATGTAATTTCTTGGTGCCAATAAATACGGGTTCCAGCCAGCTGGAGAAGGCATCACCGTAGCACCGCCTACCCTTGTCGATGAGTCCACTCGCGAGCCTAACAAACAGGTAACATCAAGCAGCATTAGATCCTAGATGTAATCTCTTGGTGCCAATAAATACGGGTCCCAGCCAGCTGGAGAGGGCATCACCGTAGTACCGCCTACCCTTGTCGATGAGTCCACTCGGGAGCCTAACAAACAGGTAAGGTCAAGCAGCATTCGTTCCTAGATGTAATCTCTTGGTGCCAATAAATACGGGTTCCAGCCAGCTGGAGAGGACATCACCGTAGCACCGCCTACCCTTGTCGATGAGTCCACTCGCGAGCCTAACAAACAGGTAACATCAAGCAGCATTAGTTCCTAGATGTAATCTTTTGGTGCCAATAAATACGGGTCCCAGCCAGCTGGAGAGGGCATCACAGTAGCACCGCCTACCCTTGTCGATGAGTCCACTCGCGAGCCTAACAAACAGGTAACATCAAGCAGCATTAGTTCCTAGATGTAATCTCTTGGTGCCAATAAATACGGGTCCCAGCCAGCTGGAGAGGGCATCACCGTAGCACCGCCTACCCTTGTCGATGAGTCCACTCGCGAGCCTAACAAACAGGTAACATCAAGCAGCATTAGTTCCTAGATGTAATCTCTTGGTGCCAATAAATACGGGTTCCTGCCAGCTGGAGAGGGCATCACCGTAGCACCGCCTACCCTTGTCGATGAGTCCACTCGCGAGCCTAACAAACAGGTAACATCAAGCAGCATTAGTAGATAGGCTTTTTCTACTCGAAGCTAATAAGCTAATAAAACGAGAGCAAAGCTAGGCCCCTTCTAAGATCTTTTAAACTATAATTATTATCTATAAGTGCTACTCGCTCAAGAGCAAGCTAATAATTAGGAGACATGTGCATATAGGGAGCATCTGCGAGGCGCGCTCAATCCTTTCACCACACTAGTTTATTTACAGTTTTTCAGAAAACCCTTTTTAAGGTATTTTTTTTAATTACCTGAAGATTGATGTCACTTAAATGAGAAAACATTTAAAAGTAGGTACCTTGGTAGGTCTTTATAATAATATGTACATAAATTAAATATTTAAATATTCAGGCCTATACAGTTATTTTATAAAAAATCAAAAACCCCGTCTATTTTCAGTGTACCAACACGTTTCCATACAAATAAAACCGCATTGAAATTGGAGCATCCATTGAACTATAAATGTTGTTCATCCTATGCTGGTCAGTATTAGACCCTAGAGCCAAAAATCGTCAAAAAATAAAAATTTGAGCTTAACCTGAAGGTCACACAAGGAAAAACGAGTTCCCTTTAAAAAAAATGTTGTGAGCGATTATCCTAGAAACGGCTGCACCAATTTCCACCGAACATAGCTAAGAACCATACCGCAAACACCGTCTTTCATACAAAAGAAACGCATTGATATCAGAGCAACCGTTCTGGAGCTATGTAACAACAAAGAAATATGTATGCATACAGACAGACACGCTATGTATGCATACAGACAGACACGCTATGTATGCATACAGACAGACACGCTATGTATGCATACAGACAGACACGCTATGTATGCATACAGACAGACAGACACGCTATGTATGCATACAGACAGACACGCTATGTATGCATACAGACAGACACGCTATGTATGCATACAGACAGACACGCTATGTATGCATACAGACAGACACGCTATGTATGCATACAGACAGACACGCTATGTATGCATACAGACAGACACGCTATGTATGCATACAGACAGACACGCTATGTATGCATACAGACAGACAGACACGCTATGTATGCATACAGACAGACACGCTATGTATGCATACAGACAGACACGCTATGTATGCATACAGACAGACACGCTATGTATGCATACAGACAGACACGCTATGTATGCATACAGACAGACACGCTATGTATGCATACAGACAGACAGACACGCTATGTATGCATACAGACAGACACGCTATGTATGCATACAGACAGACAGACACGCTATGTATGCATACAGACAGACACGCTATGTATGCATACAGACAGACAGACACGCTATGTATGCATACAGACAGACACGCTATGTATGCATACAGACAGACACGCTATGTATGCATACAGACAGACACGCTATGTATGCATACAGACAGACAGACACGCTATGTATGCATACAGACAGACACGCTATGTATGCATACAGACAGACAGACACGCTATGTATGCATACAGACAGACACGCTATGTATGCATACAGACAGACAGACACGCTATGTATGCATACAGACAGACACGCTATGTATGCATACAGACAGACACGCTATGTATGCATACAGACAGACACGCTATGTATGCATACAGACAGACAGACACGCTATGTATGCATACAGACAGACACGCTATGTATGCATACAGACAGACAGACACGCTATGTATGCATACAGACAGACACGCTATGTATGCATACAGACAGACAGACACGCTATGTATGCATACAGACAGACACGCTATGTATGCATACAGACAGACACGCTATGTATGCATACAGACAGACACGCTATGTATGCATACAGACAGACACGCTATGTATGCATACAGACAGACACGCTATGTATGCATACAGACAGACACGCTATGTATGCATACAGACAGACACGCTATGTATGCATACAGACAGACACGCTATGTATGCATACAGACAGACAGACACGCTATGTATGCATACAGACAGACACGCTATGTATGCATACAGACAGACACGCTATGTATGCATACAGACAGACACGCTATGTATGCATACAGACAGACACGCTATGTATGCATACAGACAGACACGCTATGTATGCATACAGACAGACAGACACGCTATGTATGCATACAGACAGACACGCTATGTATGCATACAGACAAACAGACACGCTATGTATGCATACAGACAGACACGCTATGTATGCATACAGACAGACAGACACGCTATGTATGCATACAGACAGACACGCTATGTATGCATACAGACAGACACGCTATGTATGCATACAGACAGACACGCTATGTATGCATACAGACAGACAGACACGCTATGTATGCATACAGACAGACACGCTATGTATGCATACAGACAGACAGACACGCTATGTATGCATACAGACAGACACGCTATGTATGCATACAGACAGACACGCTATGTATGCATACAGACAGACAGACACGCTATGTATGCATACAGACAGACACGCTATGTATGCATACAGACAGACAGACACGCTATGTATGCATACAGACAGACAGACACGCTATGTATGCATACAGACAGACAGACACGCTATGTATGCATACAGACAGACAGACACGCTATGGCCTCAAACTTTTTATTCCAACCCTGTTTGAAGAAGGGAGTTAAAAAGAAGTTAATTAATCTATTAGTGAGCTGAAATAAGCACCAAGAAAGCCAATCTCAATCTTTTAGACATAGTTAATTAATCTATTAGTGAGCTGAAATAAGCACCAAGAAAGCCAATCTCAATCTTTTAGACATAGTTAATTAATCTATTAGTGAGCTGAAATAAGCACCAAGAAAGCCAATCTCAATCTTTTAGACATAGTTAATTAATCTATTAGTGAGCTGAAATAAGCACCAAGAAAGCCAATCTCAATCTTTTAGACATAGTTAATTAATCTATTAGTGAGCTGAAATAAGCACCAAGAAAGCCAATCTCAATCTTTTAGACATAGTTAATTAATCTATAAGTGAGCTGAAATAAGCACCAAGAAAGCCAATCTCAATCTTTTAGACATAGTTAATTAATCTATTAGTGAGCTGAAATAAGCACCAAGAAAGCCAATCTCAATCTTTTAGACATAGTTAATTAATCTATTAGTGAGCTGAAATAAGCACCAAGAAAACCAATCTCAATCTTTTAGACATAGTTAATTAATCTATTAGTGAGCTGAAATAAGCACCAAGAAAGCCAATCTCAATCTTTTAGACATAGTTAATTAATCTATAAGTGAGCTGAAATAAGCACCAAGAAAGCCAATCTCAATCTTTTAGACATAGTTAATTAAT
Source organism: Operophtera brumata (assembly GCA_932527175.1). NCBI lineage: Eukaryota > Metazoa > Arthropoda > Insecta > Lepidoptera > Geometridae > Operophtera > Operophtera brumata. The sequence continues at coordinate 20,713,236 of OW052239.1, forward strand.
CTATTAGTGAGCTGAAATAAGCACCAAGAAAGCCAATCTCAATCTTTTAGACATAGTTAATTAATCTATTAGTGAGCTGAAATAAGCACCAAGAAAACCAATCTCAATCTTTTAGACATAGTTAATTAATCTATTAGTGAGCTGAAATAAGCACCAAGAAAGCCAATCTCAATCTTTTAGACATAGTTAATTAATCTATTAGTGAGCTGAAATAAGCACCAAGAAAGCCAATCTCAATCTTTTAGACATAGTTAATTAATCTATTAGTGAGCTGAAATAAGCACCAAGAAAGCCAATCTCAATCTTTTAGACATAGTTAATTAATCTATTAGTGAGCTGAAATAAGCACCAAGAAAGCCAATCTCAATCTTTTAGACATAGTCGGCGTACCTACCTTGTAATTTACAAGAGCGTGAACAATCTTGTAAATTGTATTTGACGACCTCTGTGGCACGGCGGGCGAAGCTTCACCTGCGACGCAGGAGGTTGCGGGTTCGATTCCCGCCTCGGAACAAAGATTTGTGCGATCTTCAGATATTTGTTCAGGGTGTTCTGGGTATTTTCTATGTATAATAAAAATATCTATCTATGTAATGTATTGTATTAAGTATATCAGTTATCTAGTACCCATAACACAAGCTCTGCTTAGCTTGGGGCTAGATAATGTTGTGTGAACTGTCCAGCATTATTTATTTATTTCTTTATCGAGGACAGGCAAGTTTAAAAAAATATACAAAAACTTCGTCATAATTTAACTTATTTGTCGTTCTCTGAACAGGGAGGCCAATACAGACAGGATGATTACAATGACTACGATGAGCCTGCACCTACCCCCGCCCCGCGCCCCCGCCCCACGCCGCAGCCCCAGTACCGCGCGCCACAACCGCAGTACAGGCCAGCCCCACAGCCGCAGCAACAATACAGGTACGTACTTACGTAGGGCACTCGGAAAGTTATGCAAAAGTCTCAAAAACTGTGATCGATGATCCGAAACAGTTACACCAATTTCCACCAATCATGCTAGAACCATCTTGGAAACATCTTCTTTAATATAAACAACACAGTATCTTTTTTTGTTATACTATCAAGGCAGCAAACAAGCATACCACCCTCCTGTTGGTAAGCGGCTACCGTAGCCTTTGGACGCCTGCAATGCCAGAGGCATCACACGCGCATTGCCGACCCTTTATAAAATTCCAAACACCCCTTTTGAAGAACCACATACTGTAGTCACATCGGAAAACCTCATCAGAGATGTATCTACGGCCAAACCATTTTGGAGATAAACGGAAACAATTGTTTGCATACACAAACAAATACCCTATTAGCCTACACGCATATCATATTTCCGTCGGGGGTAGAAATAGTCTGTCACACAAAATATATTATTTTACAATAAAAAATATTTCGTAGGCCCGCCCCAACGCCGCAACCTCAGTACAACCCAGCGCCAACGCCGCAACCTCAGTACAGGCCAGCGCCAACGCCGCAACCTCAGTACAGGCCAGCGCCAACGCCGCAGCCACAACAGCAATACAGGCCGAACCCGCAGACGCAGCAGTACAGACCCCAACAGTCTGCTCCTACACCACCCAAGGTATGTCCACTCGTAAGATAGTCAAATCACGCAGCAAACAAGCCAGATGAGTTGTAAATTTAAAAAAATCGTAGCGTTTATAATGTCTACGAAATGCCGTAGCACCGATACAAATGCTAAGAAAAGACTTAAACGCGCTCCTTGCTACGAGAATCATGCACATTTAATTTCAATGCTAGGAAAATACTTTATAGGACTTGCATAACGATACATATAAACTCGTACCTACATAAATTCATGTCGTAGGTTATGGCAGAGACCATAGGCCACAGATTTCCACTTTCTAAAAGACTGACTTATTTTCATATTTTCATTTTCTGTTAACTCGTAATCCGGCCCTCGAAAGCTCATCAAATCGAGTAAATTTAAGGACTAGATGAAGAAAAATTCAGAATGTTTGTATCAACTGTAGGTATCAATGCCAGAGTGCTTAAATTTAATTATCTACTGCGTTGAAAATGCACTGTAAGATCGTTTTCCTTGAAGCATTTGGATTTTTGCGCTGGTCATGCACAGCTGCAGCCTACATTATATGTAATGAATGTATTTCGTTCTTATTTAACTAATAGTCGTATTTCTAACTTTTAATGCAATCTGTTCCAGCCCCAATTCTTCTCCGGTGCCGCCCCAGCTCCTTCCCAAGATAGTTTCTTCAACCCTGAGCCAGCCCCTCGCCAATACAAGCCGAAGCAGGACTTCCGGCCCGCCCCAACCTACCAGGACTTCGCCCCCCAGGCCCCTGCCCAGACAAGCTACACCGCAAACCAATTCCCCCCACAACAGCCTAGAAATTCTCAATCCTTTTCAATGCTTGATCAACTTCTCAAGGAATACTCTCTGCCGTCAGGTGGCGCGGCCGCTACACATGATATCACTTTTGGGTCCTATTAGTGTAAGGAAAAGTCTCACTTTGTAAATATGTAGAATATTTTTGTACGATTAAATTGTGATTTGTTAGGTGAGTAATTTATTTCGCTGTTTTATTTCTCTTTTAATATTGTAAATTTTAAACCCGCGACTAAAATGACGGGTGTTATCAGTTTGAGGTTATAGTGTATCTGTATGTCAGTATGCATGTTTCTTTATTGCCACGTAGCTCTGGAACGGGTGCTCTGATTTCAATGCAGTTTTTTTTAATGAATGATGGTGTTTGCTGGATGGTTCTTAGCTATGTTGGAGGAATTTAGTGCAGCAGCCGTAACCAGGATCATCAATCAGCTCGCAACTATAACTTTGGACAATTACAGCTGTTACGCGTTCTATTTTTACCTGTGGCGACATCTAGTTGAGAATAGTTCGTAACAACTAACTCATCAACTCATACCATCTTTGTCTAAGGCCACTAGAAGTGTTCTGAAACGTGCCCGTACCTGTATATAGTAAGAGGGAGGCCATATTTCACATGAATTGCGATAGTTTTATTAACGTAGGTACCAGATTCCTTACAAATTGTATGAGAAAACATTTTATTAAATTTGACTCTAACTTCTACTGCTCCGTTTTTTTTTTTCTTCCACTACAATGAAACAATCCTTACATGAAACTGAGTCGACACTCAGTAAAAAAAAAACTTGATCAAAACAAAGAATTTTTATGAAGAACTCACGTCAAAAAATAACAACGCAAAATCGTTTGTATACAAAATGAGTACATGGTTCCAGAGATAGTTTACCCATTACTGTCAAAGTAAAAAAAACACTCTGTATATAATTCTTCTGTACGTGTGTGTTACTGAACTGCTCCTAAACGGCTGCATCAATTTAGATGAAATATTTTGTGTGTGTTTGAGTGTGTTGGATGGGTTGAATGATTTAGATTCACAACTGGACCCGCTACTCTGGTGTCACTGCAGTCGTGTCACCGGGACCACGCGAAGTGAGCCGCGAGCGGGCCGCTAGTATAATTATAAAAACTACTGAGATTCCAATAACAATAACTTTTACAATAATCCCAAGACTTATCTAAAATAAATATAATATAAGCAGATTTTTTAAAATATCGAAGTGTCCTGCTAGAAAACACACACGTTTGCGTTTTATATTATACGTTTTGTATTGATAATTAAATCCACAGCTAACGTCTCGAAAACGTAACCAAAGACAATGCTGGAACTGGCGAAGCTATCGTTGCGTCTGTGCAGAGCCAGGCAACTCTAGAGAAACCAAGGCTCTGGCGCACACCAGCCTTTTAGGTGGGCTAAGGTTCGCCTGTGACCCAGGAGGTTGCGGGTTCGATTCCCGCCTTGGAACAAATATTTGTGCGATATGCAGATATTTGTTCAGGGTGTTCTGTGTATTTACTATGTATAATCAAAAATATCTATCTATTTAATGTATTGTATTAAGTATATCAGTTATCTAGTACCCATAACACAAGCTCTGCTTAGGTTGGGGCTAGATAATGTTGTGTGGACTGTCCAGCTTTATTTATTATTTATTTTTATTAGGTTCCACACTGACCTGTCTGGTTTGAAAACGTAGAAACCAAAGCTCCTACTGCACATCAGCCTTTAGGTTCCACCGTGACCTGTCTGGTTTGAGAACGTAGAAACCAAGGCTCCTGCTGCACATCAGCCTTTAGGTTCCACCATGACCTGTCTGGTTTGAGAACGTAGAAACCAAGGCTCCTGCTGCACACCATCCTTTAGGTTCCACCATGACCTGTCTGGTTTGAGAACGTAGAAACCAAGGCTCCTGCTGCACATCAGCCTTTAGGTTCCACCATGACCTGTCTGGTTTGAGAACGTAGAAACCAAGGCTCCTGCTGCACATCAGCCTTTAGGTTCCACCATGACCTGTCTGGTTTGAGAACGGAGAAACCAAGGCTCCTGCTGCACATCAGCCTTTAGGTTCCACCATGACCTGTCTGGTTTGAGAACGTAGAAACCAAGGCTCCTGCTGCACATCAGCCTTTAGGTTCCACCATGACCTGTCTGGTTTGAGAACGTAGAAACCAAGGCTCCTGCTGCACATCAGCCTTTAGGTTCCACCATGGCCTGTCTGGTTTGAGAACGTAGAAACCAAGGCTCCTGCTGCACATCAGCCTTTAGGTTCCACCATGACCTGTCTGGCTTGAGAACGTAGAAACCAAGGCTCCTGCTGCACACCAGCCTTTAGGTTCCACCATGACCTGTCTGGTTTGAGAACGTAGAAACCAAGGCTCCTGCTGCACACCAACCTTTAGGTTCCACCATGACCTGTCTGGTTTGAGAACGTAGAAACCAAGGCTCCTGCTGCACACCAGCCTTTAGGTTCCACCATGACCTGTCTGGTTTGAGAACGTAGAAACCAAGGCTCCTGCTGCACACCAACCTTTAGGTTCCACCATGACCTGTCTGGTTTGAGAACGTAGAAACCAAGGCTCCTGCTGCACACCAACCTTTAGGTTCCACCATGACCTGTCTGGTTTGAGAACGTAGAAACCAAGGCTCCTGCTGCACACCAGCCTTTAGGTTCCACCATGACCTGTCTGGTTTGAGAACGTAGAAACCAAGGCTCCTGCTGCACACCAACCTTTAGATTCCACCATGACCTGTCTGGTTTGAGAACGTAGAAACCAAGGCTCCTGCTGCACACCAGCCTTTAGGTTCCACACTGACCTGTCTGGTTTTAGGACGTAGAAACCAAGGCTCCTGCTGCACACCAGCCTTTAGGTTCCACACTGACCTGTCTGGTTTGAGAACGTAGAAACCAAGGCTCCTGCTGCACACCAGCCTTTAGGTTCCACACTGACCTGTCTGGTTTGAGAACGTAGAAACCAAGGCTCCTGCTGCACACCAACCTTTAGGTTCCACCATGACCTGTCTGGTTTGAGAACGTAGAAACCAAGGCTCCTGCTGCACACCAGCCTTTAGGTTCCACCATGACCTGTCTCATTTGAGAACGTAGAAACCAAGGCTCCTGCTGCACACCAACCTTTAGGTTCCACCATGACCTGTCTCATTTGAGAACGTAGAAAAATTAATTGGAAATGTACGAATGAAAACACGGAAGGTTTGAAGGTCAACCAACACATTTGAATCCAATCGATCTATTTTAATTACACAACATACATTCTAAACGCATTGTGGCGGGGCCGTGGGATCGCTTCCCACAGGTGGTATTATGTTATGGGAAATATGCCAGTGTGTATGAACGGTCCCAGGTTATTGCGTAATGTGTGCTATGCGTTGGAGATATGGATGCGTATAATATATAGTTTTTATAGGGCTATGATTTATTTTTACACGACTGCTCCAAAAAAGGAGTGTAACCATTCAATAAATAAATAATTCTGGACATTCCACACAACATTATCTAGCCACAAACTAAGCAGAGCTTGTGTTATGGGTACTAGATAACTGATTATACTATACATTAAATAGATAGATATTTTTTATTATACATAGAAAATACCCAGATCATCCTGAACAAATATCTCCAGATCGCACAAAAGTTTGTTCCGAGGCGGCAATCGAACCCGCAACCTCCTGCGTCACAGGATTGCGTATTGTTTTCAGGGTATGTGTTTAATGTATGTTTCTTTATTCCACGCCTTAACAGATTTAGATAATTAAGGTTTAATCATTAGAAATCTGCACGCTATCGAGATACGCATTGGATATCACATGATATGGGTATAAAGTTTCAAACCTTAAAAATAATAACTAGTGCAGCAATGAGATACTAATTAAAAATACAAAATTTAAAAAAATACTTTGTAGCATGTTTGTTATCAATGTGTAAATCATGGGTTCTAAAAATATGTAGCACTAACGTATTTAAGTACCTACAGCAAGTAGCCTCAAGAAATAACGAAATTATTAGTTGACTTTAAAATCATGGCAGTCGTGTTTATTAATATTTTTTATTAATGTCCTTTTTGCTATAGATAATCCTAACTTTGGACGTAGTTGGTTCCAACAAGTCACCATTTAATATTTTTGGCAGCTTTTCCTACACAACGATGTAATCTTTTCTCCTCAGCATCTATCTACACTAATATTATAAAGAGGTAAACTTTGTTTATTTGTTTGTTTGTAATGTATGAACTCAAAAACTACTCAACCGATTTACAAATTATTTCACCTAAAGAAAGCTAAATTATCAGCGGGTGGTTAACTGATTTTGCAGATTTTGATGGTATTGGGTATTGGTGTGTGGATAGATGGGGAGGTTAGGAAGGGGCGTGGGAGGGTTAGGGGAAAGGGGGGAGTCCCAACACTTCCCGTGTGAATCCGAGTTTTAAATAAACGGGGGACCTCTCGATGAGCTGACAACATTTTACGAGAACTGTACAGCTACTCCGCTCCATATAAACCAAAGTTTGCTTTGGATTTAATTCAAGGCAGTTAAACTTTGTAAACACAATCTTGAGACTAATTTCTAGACTAGATTGGCGTTTCCCATTACTATTGTATAGAATCAAACTAGCACGAGCCATAATATTTACATACTAATCTTTATATTAGTGCGATTTGGACACCATCAAATGTTATAAGACACTGACAAACCACGGGACTAGATATCAGTGTATTGAGTATGTATGTAACCATGGAGATTGATAAGAATATATACAAAATAGAAGCAAACTTCGTTTGTATGTAGAGGGCTCAAGCACTCTAGCAATACACTCATCTTTAAGGTCGCAGAAAGTCTGTGGATGGAGGCGGCTAAGACCATTCGTCTTGGTATTTTAATGTAAAGGAGGACAGCAGTGGATTTCTACAATCGAATGGTTATAAACAAAAATCAACTTTTAAAAAAAAAAACTAATTGTCCAAGATCGTCGTACAGGAGATATGCTTACTTTCCTCCAAATTGTCACAAGCCACCTGCCTACCCCGTTTGAGCAAGACCCGGCGGCGTGAAGGTTGTCCATTGTTTGCATGCAACTTTTGGGAAAAGCCTTGAAACATTACAAACAATATACGAGTATGCATATTTCGTGCTAACTTAGTAATTAAAGTAATTTGTCCATGTTTTGTTTCGTACATTAGTGAGAAAATAATAAATTAAATGAGAGAAGAAAATTAACTTCACGATTCAAAAAATCATATTTTGTTTGTCGTTTGGCGGACAAAGGCACCACTCGACATAATCTTAAATTCCCGTTTGAACGAAGTGTATTATGAGAGGCTCTGCCTATCCCTATGCCCTTCTATCCCTTGATCATGAGTTTCTTTATTCTGTGCGGTTCTAGGTTAATCTTTGAACCGGCAAGTGGAAATGGAATGGATTGGAAGTACCGAAATAAATAAATAAATAAATAACTAATGCTGGACAAGTTCACACAACATTATCTAGCCCAAAGCTAAGCCAGAGCTTGTGTTATGGGTACTAGGTAACTGATATACATAATACAATACATTACATAAATAGATATTTTTATTATACATAGAATTATACATCTGCATTATACATATTATACATCTGCAGATCGCACAAATTATTTGTTCCGAGGCGGGAATCGAACCCGCAACCTCCTGCGACGCAGGCGAACCATCGCCAGCCGCGCCACAGAGGTCGTCAAATGGATTTTGGTACTAAAAATCCCGAAATCCTCTTTGAATAATATTACCATTTACAAATCACACAACAATATTTGATTTGAAAATAATTTTTAGCACAAAACTTACAAAAATATTTACATAATGAGTATTCTACTTAGCATCACTGAATAAATAAATCTATGAACACACTACCTCAATGCCTCTGATTCTTCTCATCCACGGATCCTACCTCTCCCAGGATCTGAACATTTCTGACCTGCTTCCTTCCAGGAGCAGCAGTTGTCAACTCCGTTGGAGGAGATTGCGTCGGCATGAAGTCAGGATTGATAGCAAGTATCAGCATCTTTAGCAGTAACGCTTCTCTGATCTCTGGTGGTAAAAACTCCGGTGTCTCTTCGATCCTATTAGAAGAAGATCCAGCAGTGTCATATGGTCGTGGATACAATCGTCTTCGAGGTAGATACCGCTGACTTTCATACTGGTTATCATATGGTTCTTGATTGGAGTATACCTCTCTAGGTTCATATCGATCTCGGTAATCGTATTCATCTTGATACTGTCTTGGTGCTTGCTGGTACCTGTACTCCTCTGGTCGGTACAATGGTTGGTAAGGGCCTGGCATCACCTGGTCCATTAAGGACTGCAGCTTGTTTTGTCGGAGGATTAGAATCTGCAGTAGGCGGCGAAGGTCCCTGGTGCTGACTGGCGCAGATATCTGCTGCATTTCTTCTACAGGGTTTTCGTAGCGAGGTTGGAATATAAGCTGCTGGGGTTGAGGTTGTGGCTGTCTGTATGCATTGACAAACCTTTGATATCCATGGATCGGAACACCTCTTTCATCTACCGCAACTGGTATGATCCTCGTCACAGGCCTAACATCATAAGGCGCTGATGTAGCAGCTTCAGGTTTCTGAGGTGGTGTCGACTCCTTTAAGAATTGTGGGTCCAGTACTTTGTTCTGGTATTCATATTGAAGAAAGGGCCGCTGGTTTCCAATAGGCACTGGAGCACCAGGGTTGTCTCTTAAGTACTCACGGGTTCTGAACTGAGCTGTTGCTTGTGGACGCCTGTAGATTGGTTGCTGGTGATATATCTCATCATCTCGGTCTCTCGGTGCTGGGATATGGATGACAGGCACAGGATTTGAAGTCACTTCACTTTGATGATCAAACACTCTGCCGGTATTTGCTTCTATCGTTGTCTCCTGATCGTCGACAGGCTGGTCCTGGTATTGTTGTTGTATCCTCTGTCTTGCTGCTACTAAAGAATGGATTGGCACAAGTCTAGGTCGAGGAGTTGTTGTAGTGAACAGTGGTCGAACTGTTCCAAGGGAAAGGTGGCTACCATAGACGTCAGTAGAGTCATCACCTGCAGATTGCCGTAAACTGATCATATGAGGGTTGTGGCTGGTGGAAGTTAGCTCTCGTCTAAATGTATTGGCTTTGTTCTCAGGTGCCTTTTCAGTAGCACGTTCATAGACAGGTTTGAAAGTCATAGGTACCTTAGTCGTAGTTTGTTTTGTGATCAGATCATCCTTGGGCACTCCTGGCATCGGCTTCAGCATCTGGGTTCGCATTTTCACTATATCGTCATCTTTAGGTTTGTAGAGATTCTGAATGTTGCTTGTCGTTTCTTCAGGTCGTTGTCGTTCGGTGGTGGTTTCAGATGTGGTCGTTCTGGAACTGGACCGTCGTCTTGGAATCGGTTGTATGACTGTTCCCCTGGTGGTATAGCTTCCTCTGGTTGGGTACACAACAGTAGGTAACGGTCTTCTTGTTGTTGATGACACAGTTTTGTTCACTCGCACCACCATTGCCGGAGGGCTTGGTGTCGTGCTGGTGGAAACAGGCACAGGTGCGGGCGTGCTGTCACTTGAAGAAGAATATGTTACACGTTTAACCTCCCCATCGTGATCGATGTATCCGAAAGTTCCCTTCACGTTTCCCTGGACGTCCCGGCTTTCGATTTTAAAGGTTCCATCGTCTGCTTCGTAGCCGATAGTATATGATCCGTCTTCATTGAGCCGTCGGATTTGTTTGACGATTTCTACTTTGGATGGGTCTCCTGTTTCGCTGGCTTTTAACAGCTCCTTGGCGGTTGTAGTAGAGATTTCAGGCTTTTGTGTGGTGGGTGGGGTTGTTGTGATGTTGGCTGCGGAGGCAGCGGAGAGGCACGCGAGGACCACGAGGAGGAGCATCTCGCTAGAGCAGCCGTAGAGGCATGTCTGCGCTCCGGCAGTGCCGCAATTCTACTCCCCTATATAAAATCCAGCCCCACTCGCGTCCTCGCCGTGCGAACAACTTGCGCAACTACCACCATTGTTGTCATTTTATTATCTTAGACGGAAAATCTTTTTTTCTTTACGTCTACTTATGCCGTAAGATCCCAATTGTTTAATTGTCCAAACACTTGTAAATAGCTAAGTATGGCGACAGTAACCTGCTACTTCTAGCTACTGAAGGGTCTGAAGATGCTTGAAGCTCTACGGTGCGATGCGTTATTTTAATTGTGCTATTGTATGTTTGTAAACTGATGCAGAGGCGTCTGGTCGCACGGTAGTCAATGTCACATTCTAATTTTTGCTGTCAGGTTTTGAGCAATAGTAGGATTAATTGCGGATCTCATCAGGGCTTACACAATCTAGGTCTGATTTAGGCGTGTTAAAATTTGCGGTCCATATTTACTACCAACTTACTTCTCAAAAATTGGACATTGCCCTTATTCAAAGCCTTATTTTAATTTGCTAGTGATGGAATTTTGTGGCTTCGGCCTGTGCTTCGGCTACTACAAAACTAGAAAATTAGCTATTATAGCCCTTTTGAAAAGGTTTGCGGTGTGAAGCATATTTGATTCATTATTTTTTGTGGGCCGTGGGAATCCAGGACTATTTGTCTACAAGCAGTATGTAGGTAATGTTCCTACAGCGCCATTGTAGCTGAACAAAGGTTTCATTGTTACGATTGTTTTATAAAGTACTTGCAGTAATTTAATATATTTTTGATGGCTGTATTTATTACGGGTCCATTATAATGGCAATCATATTATGGCAAATGTTATTGTACTAGCCTTTTGCCCACGGCTTTGCACGCGTGGTGTCGGGATTATAAGCAGCCCCCCAACCCTCTTCCTGTACCCGTGAACCCCTGCCCCCCTGCATACCCCCTCAGCTTCTATCCACACACCAAATATCATCAAAATCCGCTCAACCTTTGACCGACCAACGTTGTCTTGTGCAAAGGTCTTGAGTTCATACAAAAATCCTATAGAAAAAACGGTTTCAGTTTTTCCGAATTTTCTAATTTTTCGGGCAATTTTTAATTTGTTCTTGCCCAAATTACGAACATTTAAAAAAATTGCGTGTAATTCGAATAAAAATATTGCGTTAAGACTGCGCCAACACCAGACAGAAATCTAGTATCTATGCATATTTTTAATTTGTATATTGTACTTGATTTAGTCAGTTAAAAATCTAATCTAAGATTGGTAATTTTGCCATAACAAAAAGTGAAGTCGTTATGTTTTCCCTCTGCGCAACATATTTGCGCATATTATACTGAACTGGACTAAACTCCAGTCGTGCGCCACACACACCCTTTCATTAGTTTTATTTAAATTAGACAATCGATTTAACCTAGATTTGCATAATTTGGGCAAGCTGAACTTAATTAACCCATCCTGCCAGATTTTGAAACTGCTTCCACTTCCATGCTTAGTTTTCTGGGAAAATATAATTTCTTCCTAAGGTTATTCGGAAAATTATAAGAAAATATCAGTCTCAGACGAAGGTGCTAAATATAGTTACATAATGCGCAGACTGCCTGCGCACTCATATCATTGTAGTTCTTACTGATGATGGTATCTCATTGTGTAACGAAAGTAGTTGTGTAAACTTTCTTAGGAATGTTTGCAAATGCTGCAGTTTAGACTGTGTCTGCTTATTTTTAGACGGTGTCTGCTTGTTTTTTCATGTATTTACGTAATACATTTTAGGCTCACGACTTCGATAAGATAAATCATTTATTACCAGAAAATACATTATGTTTTCCAGATCACGTATGTAAATCTTATAACCCATGCTAGTTTGATTAAATAAAATTTAATGGGAAACCGACCGACCACAGATATATATTAAATTGACTTGAATTAAATAACTAAAAAAAGTGGCCAAGTGCGTATCAGGCCACGCGCACTGTAGGGTTCCGTAGTTGCTCGTCACAATATGCGTACTTAGAACTTGGTTTTCCTTATTTACACAACTAAGAACTTCATCTAAGAAATTTTCCATTTTACTTCTCCAAGTACAGTATATAAGTGATTCGACTATTACTCGTATTTATTTTACCACTTTGTGATTAAATAAAATCACGGCGTGATTAATATTTATACGCATACCAATATCAGCTTTCTAGTCCAAGAGAGTCTCTATACCAAGCCGCAGACACACTTAAAGAAGGACGGACTGGCGAAACTACAAGGGTTCCTGGTCTTGTTGACTACGGAACCCTAATGAAGAGCAAATTTTAATTTGTATGGAGCAGGCATTTATATATACATTTCTCCTAAATACTGCGTAAATACTTAGAGCATTGCAGGCCTGCGTAAATACTTAGAGCATTGCAGGCCTGCGTAAATACTTAGAGCATTGCAGGCCTGCGTAAATACTTAGAGCATTGCAGGCCTGCGTAAATACTTAGAGCATTGCAGGCCTGCGTAAATACTTAGAGCATTGCAGGCCTGCGTAAATACTTAGAGCATTGCAGGCCTGCGTAAATACTTAGAGCATTGCAGGCCTGCGTAAATACTTAGAGCATTGCAGGCCTGCGTAAATACTTAGAGCATTGCAGGCCTGCGTAAATACTTAGAGCATTGCAGGCCTGCGTAAATACGCCGGTATTTGCGTACCTATAATTATTTTTAATAGCACTACCACCCACTCTTCATTACACAAAGGTTAGCTGGAAGAAAATGCTAATTAGCATTAAGTTCGCCTATGTACTGCTTTTTGTCTTGTGCAATAAAGAGTTTTCTATCTATCTACCTATTTAGTTCGCTTAGGCCTGTATATCATTATCAGTGTCCGTCCATTAACAGAAATATTTTTTCAACACACTTGCTCATAAAGTGGCTCGAATTTTACTGCAATTAGGCACATAATTACACCTATAATCAAACTGTGACTTTTCATTGCTATTATTCACGAGTGAGTTATAGAGACAGTTGAACATTTACACAGAGTGTGTATTTCTGTTTTAATATTATTTTCTTCACAAGTGTGTTGAAAAACGTCGTTTGATACACGTGTGTATTGATGATTACCGTCCTCGGCTCTCTTCTGCGGTAATCACCAACATTACACACTCGTACCATAATGTACTATGAACTTGGAATCAGAGGTTAAACCGCTATTGATATTACGGGCTTTAGTAGGTTCTCATGTGCCCTTGGTCATCTACGAGCATTGCAACCTCCGCTCTATGGTCATCTACTAATACAAACTCACAAGCTTAAAAAAGCGCCATCTAACGCAAGTCAGCGGAGATCACCACTCACTGCACTACTTTGCTTGAACCCAGCGTTGTAAGGTAAATCTGCAGAGCCTACTTCGACTGTTGTATGATATTGGTATAGGTGCAGTGTTTTGTTTGTATAGCATAGCCACAAGATGTCACTAGTGCATTCGACTGCTTTACAGTTTAGAAACTAAATAGGCACTATCTGTAATCATCTGGTACTAAATAGTATTATTTTATCTGTGATCTGGTCAAACAACTGGCCAAGTGCGTGTCAGACCACGCAGAGTAGTACTCCGAATTCAAGTCACGAATTCACGATAGCCCAAAAAGGTTTAATCTTTTGGGGATGTTTCAATTGTGCGATTATATGCTTACCCCAGCTTTATCCCTAAAGCTTTTCATATCTACTTTCATACCCCATTCCACCCATTTCAGGGTTGTTTTTCTGGATGAACAGCGCAAAACTGACATGCCACTTCAAAGCTTTATAGTAATGTAACTGATCTCTGTATTTGTATTTTGTATTTATTTTGTATTGATTGATTGCTTACTTACAAGTTCGTGGAAGCTTGTTCATTATTTGCAATGACGATAAATGCAAAGAAGACTGTAGTGATGGTGCAAGGTGACGTAGAAAGACCACGAATTCTGTTGAACAATGCACCTCTGGAAGTTGTGGATAGTTTTTGTTATCTGGGTTCCTCAGTGTCTAACAATCTCTCTCTTAACGTAGAGATCAACACCCGCATCGGCAAGGCCTCTACAATATTCGGGAGGTTAAGTACAAGAGTATGGAATAATAAACACCTAACAATCAGAACCAAGATGAACGTGTATCAAGCATGCATCTTGTCCATACTCTTGTACGGAGCTGAAACTTGGACATCATATGCCAAACAGGAACGAAAACTCAACAACTTCCACATGCGTTGTCTCCGAAGCATTTTGGGCATTTCCTGGAGTGATAAAGTTACCAACGAGAGGGTCTTGAAAACTGCACAGCTGCCTAGCGTCATCGCCTTGCTGAAACAAAGGCGTTTGCGGTGGCTTGGGCATGTGCACCGGATGGACCCTTCTCGTTTGCCGAGAAAAACTTTACTTTCAGAAATCGCCGATGCCAAAATACCTGTAGGACGCTCAATGCTTAGGTTCAAGAAAGCCTTAAACGCGACTTGAAAACTTTCAATATAGACCAGGCTAGCTGGGAGAGTCAGGCAGAAGATCGCAACTCGTGGCGAAAAACCGTAGCTGACGGAGTAATCGCCCACGATAAGGCCTGGTTTGACCTGCTGGCTCACAAGCGGACGGTAAGATATGAACGCGCCGCTTACCCTACAACACTTACAGGGACTCCATTCATGTGTCAAAAGTGTGGCCGTGGCTGCCGCTCCCGGATAGGCCTATTTAGTCACGAACGCAAATGCCTAACTGACGCTGCTTAAATCATCTTTCGTAGATGTTATAAGGCCCATGATGTACTTACAATATTTGTAGTATACGGTCTTATTTCTACTGTTAGTTATGTATAGTATGTACATGAGCCCCGTTAGGGCGCTGCAATTTTTGTGATCATGACCACACAATAATATATTATGTCAACTAGTACGTAAGTACAAAGCAATTTCAAAATAATGTCAAAATCAAAAAATAAAAAATAAAAAATAAAAACGTAAAACCGAAAAATCATTTAAGAAACATCATAATATTTTTTAATTTCCTATTCATTGATATCCCTCATGATAAGCTATGCATTTTTATGGAAACACATTTTACGTGTAGGCAATAAACAATTTTTTACAGTTTTACGAACAATAAATATCATTTATAATTTATAATTTTTAACCCCCGACACAAAAACGACGGGGTGTTATAAGTTTGACGTGTGTGTGTGTGTGCCCACACACACACACATCGTAGCTCCTGAACGGATGAACCGATTTGGCTTTTCTTTAATTTGTTTGAAGGGTGAATTTGTCGGGGGTGTTCTTAGCTATGTTTGATCAAAATCGGTTCAGCCGTTTCATTGCGTTGAGGGTTTTTTAATTTTTACAAAATTAGTTACTTGTTATCTTTATATTTTGTTTATTAACTTTGTAGGCGTTACTAATTTGTATAACCGTGCAAAGCTTCAGCCTGATAGAATGCATTAAATTGTCTACAAGTAAAACGGTTCTGACTACAGACGGCCAGACAGACAGACTTGCGGACAGATGGACATGACGAAACAATAGGGGTTCCTTGTTGAAATTGAAGCACTTCCAAATTTGGAAAAGTTGGTGCCATTTGGTCGGAATTGTGGATAACGAAGGAATGGGTTTTTCCACCCTAGGCTCTTGCATTCTTGATTAAACTTATAATCACCTAGCTTTAACACCTATCTTTAGCATTCAGCGATAGCAAAAACTACAGTATTCGGTTTTTAAACTCTTTCAGACATTAAAAACTCTATGCAGATAAGACCACCATTTTCGCGGATACACCTCCAATGTCTCATGTTTGTCAGTTAGTTACCCGACGGTGATATGGTCAACAAACCAGCCAAGCTCACCAACATTTTTGTGATAAATTCATGCCAATTATAAACGCGGAATATCCTTGAAATATTAACATCACGTTTTGTCTCTTTCGATCTAATTTGAATCTTGCTTACCAAAGCAGAAGACAAAACATTGTATAACTACCTACTCCAAGGATAATCAGAGTTTTGTAGTAACACGATTAGGGGCACGGACAGTGTATACTCGTATACGTTGAGTTCTTTGGCTCTTGGGGTTATAAGACCAAAGTACAGAATGTCAAAAAAAAATTGCTTATATACGTGAGCCTAACTAACATCCAGTATAAATCCCTCGAACCATCACGCAGTGATACGCGTCAATTGATGTCGCTTTAGAAGTTTAACATCCACTCGTCAATAGATGGCGCTAATAATTCTAAATTTACTGTAGCGTATCTATTCGTTAACAGATGGCGCTTAGAGGCTCTTAATGCGTTTAGCTAATAGGTCGGCATAACAATACTTCACTTGTAGGTGATACTAGTTTTATACAGGTAAAGACAAAATGCGATTATAGTTATGTAAAAAATATAATTTATAAAACAAAATATTACAAAACATCTTTTGTAAGTTTTTACAGAGTCGAGAGAAATCGTAAATCTTTACCACATATTTTACACTTAAAACTAGTACTAGAATACAATTTAAGGTACTGATTAGACTGTACACGATGCGGCATCACTCACCACTGCCACAGCAAAGATTATAGCAGCTGTTTTGCTCCAAATTTAACCCTACCTACTTACTAGTTTCATCGGCTAGATGCCTAACTCCAAGAGTGCGAGGCACGGAATATTACTACTCACGTAGTAGATAAAAAGATCTAAAGAATGAAAGTAGCCACTTCAAATTTAACTAGTATTACTTAATTACACATGAACACACAATTCGATAATCATGATAATGCCTGAAAAAAAGCTCTAAAGCCCGGTATCCAAGAAAATGTAAGCTGAGATGTGAACAAGAAAAAAAATTAACCGCTTGGTTATTTGGTCGACTTTATAGAATCTAGATCGCTTTAGTGGATTCAGGGCCTTAGAGGAAACTAGTTGACTTCTTAAAGCTATGCACTCTATGACCACCGAGACTTGTACATTATGGCCTACGCGAACTGGGTGGAACCGACTGGTAAATTATCTAGCGCTAAACAAACCTAAAACTGGATACCGTGTCCTCTCAGGAACGCATCTATTTGACCTGTCGATTCTGATTCACCCCTAGGAGCTACGTAGTAGAATTGCGGAGCTGGTGACGCTCTTTGAGGAGCAGAAGCTTGACCCTGGACTGAGAGCCTCTGCGCCTGCGCTCTTGCCGCTGCCCTATCCCTTTGTAGTTGACTCTGTTGGATCTGCTGTTGCTGAGCAAATAGCTGCTGAGAGTTCTGGAATTGACTCTCAGATTGTTGCCTCTGGTATGCTTCCTGAGGGTTTTGAAGCTGATGCCTGTATAGAGGCCCGCTAGGAGCGGATTGGGAAGACGGAAGCTGGGGTGATGGAATAAAAGGTCTCTGAGCTTGGGGCTGCTGTTGAGCTACGTACGGCTGCAGTCTTTGGTTTAGATTCAACTCTCCTTTAGTCTGAGGCAGAGTTTGGAACAGCTGGGTGTTGTATGACCCAGAAGAAGGATCGTAGACTAACTCAGTAGAGTACAGAGGGTTGCCACTTGGGGCTGGCGAGGCCGTGGATTTGGATGGAGCACCAGTAGGATTAGCGGTAGACTGCTGTTGCTCACGGTGGAACTTCGCGAATTCGGCGGCAAAATCAATCTGTCCGCCGCCAGGTCTGGCTGTAGTATGAGCCGGGGCGGGAGATGGAGAGTATTGAGGCTCTGGGCTATACTGAATAGCTGGTTGTGGTTTCGCTGTGACTTGGACAAGCTGAGGTCTAAAGGTCGTCGCTGGGGGTAAAGATCTGGCGGTGGTCACAGGTAGTGGTCGAGGGGTGATAGCGATTTGTTGGTTTTGATAGGTTGGTCGTCTAGCCACTGGGCGTTGGACTACTCGCTGCCTAATGTGTTGGAGTGGTTCTTCCTCTACTTCGTCGTCATCGGCGTCTCTGAAGTCGTTTTGGAAGTAGGTCGTCGGCGGTCGCGCCGTGGTTGGCCTTAGGGCTGGTCTAGTCGGATAGTTAGGTTCGGGGTCATCTCTTTCCGCGGAGTCAGGAGCTCTAGGTTCGTCTTGTTCTTCGTCATCAGGTTTGTTCGGGTCGCAGGGGTTGCCAGAGACGTATGTGAACTCTCGTTTGTTGCCATCGGGGTCGACGTAGCCGTATTTTCCGCGGACCACGCAGTCAGTGCCACGAGTCTCCTCCTTGAAAGAGCCGTCAGCTGCTTCGTATCCGAACGTGAAACTGCCGTCGTCGTTTACCTGAAAATTAATTAGATTTTAATGATTTTAATGACGCAAACTCGCGTGAGACAAGGTTACTCCTAGATCCGCGATTGGGCATCAATACAACGTGGTGGATAAGACCTCGTTCAGTCTTGTTGAGAGTAGTGATAGACATCCCAGCAACGGAAAAAGTTAAAAGGCATGTTTGAAAAAGTTCTGGTGGAAGTCTCGTGGCGTGTCTGACGTAAAAGACGACTAAGGGATTACGCCAGCGGTAGAGCAGCAGCATCCACCTAAGATCACTACGTCAATACAGCGATCACAGTTGCCTGCCAAGCGTGGTGATTATGGAATATCCTCCATTGCATTATATGCTGCCGAATGAAGATAAAGTTTTGGTGAACTGATTGTGCTCTCAGACAGTCCAAACATTAATTCAGACTGTCCCTTGATTCCTCGGTGTTATTTGGATTTAGGTACGTCTTTAGTGAATGCTGAAGGCAGATAGAAGATAAAATGCTTCTTGATTTATTTAAATTCAGGGATGCCCAACACCCCAAGTGTTTTGGTTTTAATTCACTCAGCTGAGATGTAAATTTTCATCCATCCTTGGCATCATCTTGCAAGTGACTATTTTCAGAAGTTTTTCTTGGATTAAGAGCAACTTTATCATCACCATCATCAACCAGAAGACGTCTACTCCTGAACATAAGTTTCCCCAAAGAAAGCCATTGCTAATCTGTGACTTGTGAAGGTGGGCAGTGTACTCAACTTACTTTGTTGTAGTTTCTTATCGTCTGCACAGGTGGTTGCTTAGGACCCTCCTGCTGGATCTGCTGTTGAGTCTTCTGCCTTGAGGGCGGGCGGGCCACGGCGCGTGGTTCGTAGTCGTCGAGCCGGTCGTTCTGCCGGTAGAGGGCGTCATACTGGTCAGCAGGTACTAAGACCACCTGGAAATTGGTAAAGGGTAAATCAAAACAGGTTTTTGAGGATTGCAACCTTGAGTAAGTGGATTTTTCAACTCCTTGGTGACTGTATCTACTCGTTACAACCTCTCATACTCATCCCAGTTTTAGTGTAGTGATAGGCCAGAGAGACCGAAGATGGAAGCCAAACCTAAAGCAAAACCTATCGAAAATCCTAACCTATATAGTGGCTCGCTTAGCTATAATGAAAGATTGTCAACGTAATGGTTGATACGACCTCCAGAAAATTAAAATATTTTTGGATTCCTTTCAGCATTATTAATAGCCTGTAGAAATCCTATGCTGGAAATAGGGCTCTTCCATAGAATGCCAAGTTGGAAGGGTTTGAGCAGCCTCCATCCATGGACTTGCTGTGAGCTTTAAAATGTCATCTATCCATTGAGTGGAGGACTTACACTAGTCGATGTATGGTGGCTCTAAAAAGGGCTGTGTGACCAATGATGAAAGAACTAGAATGTCAACCGAATGTTGGCCTGAAGTGCTGAAGCCTCATTCAGGATGCCTCTCGGTGGCTCGTTGGATGAGGTTCTAGTGCTCAGATTCAACAAGATGGCGAATGTTGAATAAAATCTCGACATTCGTCTTTTTTTTCGACATATCTCTATTCGACATCAGTTTCTATAAAATCCGAAAATCACCCTCCAGGGCCTAAGTAACGTTGGTCCTACATGGTAGACATAAAAACGTCAGAAAAAAATGATGTGTCAGCTCCAAAGCGCGACTGGAGTTTAATCCAGTCTAGTTCAGAAAACATAACGACTTCACTTTTTGACAAACGCTTGTTTTTACGATTTTACTCCCATTTTTTTGCGTACCGTGGGATTTAAATGTAAATCGAAACTACAAAAATAAATGAAAAAAACCCTTTTTTTTAAGTTTCTCTCATTCAGTGTGACAGAGCAACAAATCCATAGAATTCCAACAGCTTGTGGCACTTTAATAGATCAATTCACGTGAATTGTATTTCTTGTTCCGAGACGTGAATCCAATGTTTGGCATTTACTTGCATCCAATATATGTAGTAGGGAGGCCAGTCCTCCGAAATTGAATTCCCGTTGGACAGGCAAGTTCCGCGCCGACAACCAGTATCATTGTATTCAACGTGATCTCCTGAACAAGAATAGACCGGTTGTCTCATTCTAAAGTGGTGGAGGGAGGAGAGAGGGGAGGGGAAAGATTCGAAAACCGTGTATCAGATTTGGTTAATATCTCAATAACCGCTTATCCGATTTCAATAAATAAGATGTCATACGATAGGTAATTAAATGGTCAACATACTATGTCTAACAATGGTTCTCTTAAATGTCATAGTTTATTAAATATTTAGAAAAAGGGCTAATTTCAAACAAAAGATGATTTTGGCTTTGGTGAAAATGATAGTATAAATTACACCTAACTAAAAAGTAATGTATGACAAAGAATTGGGCGCTTTATTCACATGTCAAGACATGTGAATAAAGTTTTTCTTGATCTTAATAATGGCTGTATCTTTTGAACCGTAATAGATAGAAACTTGAAATTTTCACAGAATAATTACTGATATAGTTTCTAAAAGAAAACATAAATAAAATAAAATAAGGACTTTGTTTTTTCTCGATCTTAATAAAAATAAAGTATAAAATAAACAAAACCAAAAACGTATTTTGTCTGAAATTGGCCTATTTTTGAATATATAATAAAATATGGTATTTGCAAAAACCTGTCACAGTTTTGTCGTTTCTCAACCAAATTAAAAAATTTAAAAAGAAAAATACTACTGAATAAATCTCCCAATTCTTCATCACTTTTTAGTTAGGTGTCATTTACTGCCATTTTCAACAAAACCAAATCCATTTTTTTTTTTCAAATATTTAATAAAGTATGATATATACAAAAACCATTTGAAAACACAATATGTCAAAGATTTTATTACCTATCGTATGACACCTTATTTGTTTAAATCAGACAAGCGGTTATTGAGATATTAACCAAACCTTATACCCGGTTTTCGCATCTTTCCCCTCCCCTCTCTCCCCCTCCACCACTTTGGAATGCGACAACTGGTCTATTCTTGTTCAGGAGATCATGCTTAACACAATGATACCGGTTGTCGGCGCGGGAATGGTCTGTCCAACGGGAATCGCCATTTGACGACTTTTTGAGAAGTGGCCTCTCTATTAATATGTGCACCATGAATTTGAATAGAGAAGTCGATCGTATTGTGACGTCAGCTAATCATATGTTGTACCTGTTCTCGCTCCTGAGCCTGAGGCTCGTACTCGTAGGCGCCTGGATCCGGCTGCCTCGGACGTGATCGAGCTCCTGCAGCCATCCCTGTCGCTAGCACTAGGCATATTATCTGGAAGAAAGAGAGAGACATCATTAGAAAAAATGCCACCGAATTTATTATTCTGAAGTGAGTTTTAAAACAATTTATTTTTATTTTTAAATGGTCCGCAGCGCGCGTGTGTTGCCTCTGGTATTGCAGGCGTTCATAGGCTACGGTAACCGCTTACCAACAGGTGGGCCGTATGCATGTTTGCTACCTTGGCAGTATAAAAAAGAAAAAAAAAAAAAAGAAGACATTAAGGCTAAGAACAAGCGCGCCAGATAACTTTGCGGCAGAGAAACAGTAAGGTCAAGTTCACGAGTAAGCTATTCAATTTATTCTTCCATGGTTACATGATTTGACCCGAACATATATACCTACATACAAACATTGCAAGTTAAATACCTTGTAAAAAGGGTCTTGACCAGCCTTTCACAAAGTGGGCGATAACGACCCCTTGTGGGCGCTGCAGGCCTAAAGGGGGCGGTAAGAGACTCAGAAAAAAATGGGGGCGTCATATGAGACACACTTTCGTATTTTGATAGTTATTAGTATTCCTGTCATTTTCTTAGATATAATACCGCGGGCAATCATGTTTTAAAAAGTGCATGTTAAATAACCCGATTAGTGCATGTTTAATCTCCGCTAATATAGCTCGCAAAAAAATGGGGGCGCATAAAAGTAATTATGGGGGCGCTAAAAAATTATTTATTCACAAAGTGGGCAGTAGACCAAATAAGTTGGGGAACCCCTGGTCTTGACAGATCGACAGACGAACAACAAAGTGATCCTACATTGGTTTCGTTGGTATCTTCTCAGGTAGGTACGTAACCTTCAAAGTTGTGTGAGTTAGCAAATTCAATTATGTACAAATAGCAGTGTTACATTACATAGCACACTATTATGGCATTATTACGATCGCTTTACTGCCTGCTTCAGTAATTTACATGTACCAGAAATATGATCGCTATGTGCAATTAAAAGTAACTGCGCCTACTTTGACTTGTAATGAAGTAATTAAGAGACTATCAGAGCAGAAACTATTATCCTCGGGCAAAATCTCATAAGATTGTGATGTGATGATTTTCTTAGCATTGTACAATGCGCTCTCATTAAATTAGGTATCTGAGCCTACTTATTGCTCGTGGAAAATAATAGTGAATTATGTCTGAATTATCACTAGGGCGTAACGATTGTTGGAGACCGTCCATAAAATATACCTAGTAGGTAGGTAACAGACGATACCCGGAGTCCGAAAGTTTTCCTTCATATGACGACCTCTTTAGTGCGTCTGGCGAGAAGCCGGCGGACATACGAGACGTTGCGGGCTCGATTCCCGCTGCGGTACAAATGTTTGTATGATCTGCAAATATTGGTTTCGGGTCTGTGTATCGTGGTACCATGTTTTTTTTTGGAATGACTAATCAAGCCGATTGCTCACCTGATGTTAAGCGGTACCCTCTGCCTATGAACAGTGAATTACCACATAGGTCACGTTCACCTAGGACGCACCCTATGTGGCATTGCACTGCGCCCGCCACCCTGAGACATAAAGATGAAAAGTCACATGTGCCTGTAATTTCACCGGCTACCATACCCTTCAAACCGGTACACAGCAACGTGAGCACTACTGCTTTGCGACAGAAATAGGTGTGGTGGTAGAACTTCCCCGGACGAACTCTTTCACAAAAAAGCTCTACTACTACCACATGGTACACGTAGTTCCTGGTACCCACGACACAGGGGATCCTAGTGTGGGATCAGGACTATGTATGTGACTGTTGGGTGTTATGTTATAAATATGTTATTTTTACCCTGACGCAAACAAGTGTCTGTGGCATCGTAGCTCCGGAACGAGATGCTCTGATTTCAATGCCGTTTTGTTTTTGTATGACAGATGGTGTTTGCAAGATGGTTTTTAGCTATGTTTGGTGGAAGTTGGTGCAGCTGTTTCCAGTATCATCAGCTAACTATTTGTTTGAAGCTAATTCAATTTTCGACGACATCAGGCTCGAGGGTCTGATGATGACCTAGATACTGGTACTACTGAGGCTGAATTTTTAAGTTTGATTTCTAACTTCGAATGAAGGTGACATGACATGTCTTCATCGCGCAGACTCCAGGGTCTGCTGATGACCAGCACATGATGAATAGGATCAAGACTGCAACGCGTGCTTGGCTTTCAATGCTGTTTTATTTGTACGACAAATAATTAATTTTGTAAAAATTAATTAACCCTCAACGCAATGAAACGGCTGAACCGATTTTGATCAAACATAGCTAAGAACACTCACGACTAATTCAACTTTCAAACAAAAAAAAAGAAACAAATCAAAATCGGTTCATCCGTTCGGGAGCTACGATACCACAGACAGACACACACACAGACACGTCAAACTAATAACACCCCGTCGTTTTTGCGTCGAGGGTTTAAAACTGATATTGGAACTGAAAATAAAAGGGCGTATGTTTTTTTATAAAATTAATTTGATAGTGTAATTATTTCTTGAAACTCGTAGATGATTTAACCTGTCTATATTCTGTGAGCCTGACTAAAGCAGACTGCATACAAAGCCTAACTACATGTCGTCACTCCAACAGCATTGCTGGTTTTTGTTGCACCGTGGCCAATTTAACTATGAGCTTGTGAAACGTCTGGCTAGACTAGAAATTTGTTTGTGTACAAAAATATTGTTACTAGACGATCTTTGATGGCTTAGAGCTTCAGACTCCATTTAATTTGATTTTAATGATAGATCAGCAGTATTAGAGCTCGTCGTGCTAAAAACAATTCTATAATTCGTCAGGAAAAATACAACTGTCGTATCTAAAATAGTACTTTGACGACCTCTGTGGCGCGGCGGGCGAAGCTTGGCCTGCGACGCAGGAGGTTGCGGGGTCGATTCCCGCCTCGGAACAAATATTTGTGCAATCGCAGATATTTGTTCAGGGTGTTCTGGGTATTTTCTACGTGTAATAAAAAATATCTATCCATGTAATATATTGTATTAAGTATATCAGTTATCTAGTACCCATCACACAAGCTCTGCTTAGCTTGGGGCTAGATAATGTTGTGTGAACTGCCCAACAATATTTATATTTTTATATTTATACTACTAGATTGTACTACTTGATTCCACGAAAAGTTGGGGAACAGGCATAGGAAACTTTCAGGGTGACGGCACAAAGCGATTTCTCGTCAGGTATGTGGACGTAGGACGCAGGCAGTAGGAGAGCGATGGATCCGGCTGGCACAAGACCGCCAGGAGTGTCTTTTTAGAGAAGTGGCCTTTACTCAGTATGTGGGAGTTACCGGCTGGATAGATAGAAAGATTTGGACGTGACCAACTGTTCCAAAATATTCCATTTGTAATGAACAAGAGGTTGTCGTACCATTTAATAATTGTAATCTAGTTAAATCTCTGATTTAGATGGTGCTTCAAATCGATTTCAGGCTAGGTAAGTAACGGGTTATTTGCCTCTACGAAGCTATTCAGTGTAGGTCGCCATTTCGACCTCTGTGGCGGGGCGGGCGAAGCTTGGCCTGCGAAGCTTGGCATGCGACGCAGGAGGTTGCGGGTTCGATTTCCGCCTCGGAACAAATATTTGTGCGATTGCAGATATTTGTTCAGGGTGTTCTGGGTATTTGCTATGTATAATAAAAAATATCTATCTATGTAATATATTGTATTAAGTATATCAGTTATCTAGTACCCATAACACAAGCTCTGCTTAACTTGGGGCTAGATAATGTTGTGTGAACTGTCCAGCATTATTTATTTTATTTATTACTATATCTGTAGAGGTGAAAAAAAAATAACGTTCATGTAACGGAAATGGCGTCTATGGCTTTCTTTGTTGCAACTATTATCAACAAGGAATACACTAACAAAACGAGATGTCATTACCGTTAGCTGAAGGTCGGAAGGTCAGTTCATCGTCTCATCGGTCAGTCACCGGATAATTACGTCATTATGACGCTGTGGACGATTATGGTAATATGATATGTGTAGGTGTGACGTGTATTCAATCACTTTATGCGGCTTTGTTTATTTTCAATCCACTATTTTTAGATCATTTAACCGAAATAAACTCGTCGTGTAGGTAGATACTCATCACAGGTAGGTCGATCATCTATATACGTCACATATTGCCACTTAAGTGAAATATATAAGATGTTACAAGCTGCCAATTATGCAGAAAGGGCAGCTATTCACGCACCTTTCCCCAAGGAAAAGTGGGATGTTAGCTTTGTGGCGTACTTGAGTCTCAAATTCTTGATGCAACACTTCGGTCCATCTAAAAAATTATTTATCTTATAATTATTTATTATTCACCATTGGAAAACTGTGAGCACTTGGTTTTTGAACAAGAGAAGTGAGTTCACATTTTTAACTCGAAGGTTTGGCTTTTGTATTTCCGTATCTTTGGTTAACGAGAGTTTTTTCTACGATAATTTTCAAACCGTTATCACCATGAAAGCGCATGGGCAACTCCCCATAAATTGTTTAACTAAACTTTTTTGACGAACGTAACGTACAGCTGAGATACTTTTGGTTATCACACTAATATTATAAAGGCGAAAGTTTGTGTGTATGTGTGTGTGTGTGTGTGTGTGTGTGTGTGTGTGTGTAGTGTGTTTGTTACTTCTTCACGCTTAAACGGCTGGATTTGGATGAAATTTGGAATGCAGATAACTGGACTCCTGGAATAACACATAGGCACACTTTTATCCCGATATACCCACGGGATCGAGACTTACGCGAAATTGAATTACTGAATTCATGCGATTGAAACCGCGGGGCGCTGCTGGTTGATAATATATGATAAGATAATGACAAAACTAATTTAATTTCTTGCGTAGAAGTTGTGGGAAAGTAATGAAGCTTGTTGCGTTTTGTTTCACGCAAATGCAATGAGTTGATTTATCTAATTATTAAGAAATACAACTTTTGCTTCCCAACTTCTAAAAATACACAAGCATTTTAGAAAAAAAATACCTCGTGGCCTCGTGCAGTATCTTAATTTGATCCAGTTTTTCATAAGAGCGCCAAAGCTTTAAATAAAACAGACAATGCAACTACGTACACGCCACTAACCCACAGAAAGTATCAAGTATAATGTTACACAAAACGCAATAATCAGTCTAATTACAAAACGTGGTCGCATTCCGGCCTACTTGCTACTTGCCACTTGCGCGCACGCGTGACATAACCTGCTGGGGCGACCATGACGCAAGTCTACACGAAGCCAGTAGTTTGCCTGTCTACACTAACCTAGTCTTGCCACTAGTGGCTTGCCACTAATCGAATGTGCCATTAGCGAATTTATATTCGAGACGGCTTGACTAAGTAGAATAACCGAATTAATAAGTCATATTAAAAAAAAAAATGTCCGGCAACTAGAGGCTAACCCACTGAGGTGTGAAGCATTGACTGGAATTTTTGCTTGATACTTATTACATTGTGTAAGATACCGAATGTGATGTTCTTGTCTTAATTGCATTTAACCTTCGAGTTCTATTAAATAACAGACAATCTCTGAACCCCACTTAAAACTCGAGAATACATTGCCGCCACGTGAAGAAATCAGTCAAAGTTTTTGAAAACGACGTCGTTTTGACGATTCACCGCATCAAATCTGTATTTACATCATTGAGTTGATGGAATTTTTATAATAGATTTTGACTACCTTCCTTACGTAAGGCGGCTGATTCCATTTTAACTACTTCACTCCAGTTCAGCGCTCACTGATCTCTCGAAAATGAAATATGTCATCATAACTAAAGTCTAAGAACTATTGAGTAAGTACTGAGCCTAGTTACTAGACTAGTGTAAAGATTGCATTATCTGCATTAACAACACCCGCTAGGGCAACCATGACGCAAGGAAAAGTGATACGATTCCATAAAAAATGCCGTATGTATAAATCAGGTGCAGCCGTTACATAAAATACGTGTCTAATATGGACACGTTGTTTGTTTAGAATTTAAATTACTTTTACGTGCACATATTTAGTGAAGTTTAAATTAAACAAAGTGTAGCGTGACTATCATACAAGCACTGTGGGTCAGTTTAGTTTTGTTGATGATTGAATTGTTTTACATAGATTTCCAAGAACTTCAATCTATTTGAATAGCAGAGTAACGTAATGTTTGGTAAAATTTATAACTATATACCTTGTGATAAGCCAAAAGCAAATTCAACACAAAAATCTAGTTATGGCTTCATGAAAAGTGTTTTTATAGTGTTGAAATTATATGTAATGTTCTTTGGCATTTGTGTAGGTATTGTATGTCATTTCTGTGTAATTTAATATTCCAATGAAGGTTTTCGTAGCATAATTTATTGACACAATAATTCTCCTATAGACATTACTAACTTAACTGAAATTGTACATTAGTCTTGTAACATGGTAGATATTACATTTTTAATTTGTATCTAAGATCTTTAATACCTATGTTTCACAATAAATGATATTTGATTTGACTGTTAGATCCAAAGATATTGACTATGTTACCTTTGAATTGAATCATTGTTTTAGTTATAAGTTATGTTTTCCTACATCACTGAGTATCAGCAACATGGAAGATTTAAAAAATAGCTGTACTAAGTTCCCATAATTATGAGAAAAACAATTACTATTTTCTCAACGCTCATCACAATTTGGGTAACCCTTGCCATGTTTGGAATTTCTAAATTTGCGTTGATTTTGTCATTTAGCAGAAAATTAGAGATGTCCATATACAGCGTCACGTAATGAGTTACGAGACGAGCCGGACTTGTCCCAATTTTGCGGCCGGTATGTTTACCCTACTCGTGTCATGCTCGTACATAAACAGTGAAAGTCAAGTGAAACAACAGTTTAGTAAGAAAATGACGTCATTATATATTTTTGTAGACAATTCTAGCAGTTCTTGGGATAATGCCTAATTGTGAAAGTTTTTACGTCGTATTGTCATGTCTTTGTTTCGACATGGATTGTGAATTTTATTTATGAACCTTTTTGGCATTGTAATGCAATTTTTTCGCTAATTACACATTGGTTCATTTATTAACGCGTGCTCGTTGAGTGTTTCAATTTGCTATAATTTAGCGATATGCTTATGTATGCTTATGTATAATTTAGCTTATGTTTGTAACATAAGACAAATTTTAAATTGTAAATCACATTGGGAACTTTTAGATTCGAAATCAAATTGAACAAGTAATTAATTTTGTAAAAAATAAAAAAACCCTCAACGCAATGAAACGCCTAAACCGATTTTGATCAAACATAGCTAAGAACACTCCCGACAAATTCAGCTTTCAAACAAAAAAATATATCGAAATCGGTTCATCCGTTTGGAAGCTACGAGGCGACAGACAGACACCCACACCAAAGACACACACACATAGACACGTCAAACTTATAACACCCCGTCGTTTTTGCGTCGGGGGTTAAAAGTAAAAAGGATCATTTTGAATCATCTTATATACTAAAATTATTCCTACGCGAATAAACCTAAAAGAATCAGGTAACAAACATGACTTTGCTTTTTTTTGATGATCTTTCTTCCTACAGTGCCTTTGCGTCTCCCATCGAACATGGACAAGTTGATTCATAGAAAAAGAAAGCTTATTAAACTTAGTTAAAAGTAATAGGTATGTAAAGACTTGGCTTGATATGAATCTAGCTAGATACAGTGCATTTCAAGTAATAGGTATGTAAAGACTTGGCTTGATATGAATCTAGCTAGATACAGTGCATTTCAAGTAAACAAATTAAAACGGCTTGGACGCGGATTAGAAGTTTTATAAACTTTTATAACTTTTCGTCAAATACCCAAACGACAGAGAATCATCATCATCATCATCATCATCATCATCATCATCATCATCATCATCATCATCAATGCCTTTAGGACGAGGCCTCCCCCATAAAATGCATTGAACGGATATGCCATAATCACTACGGTTGAGCATATTGGTGATTGCAGCTGTATTGGTGTTGAGTCCTCAGGGGGATGCTACTGCTCCATCCCCTTGTGTAATAGATTCCCTTAGTCGGCTTTTATTAGATCCACGAGAGGAGACTGAGGTAAATTCCTAGGCCGATTACACCACGACGGGCCACCAACGACAGAGTACAGCATTACAATTAGTCTAGAAGAATTCGTTAATGGTATACAAACAATGACTTTCTAATGAAGTACGTACAGATTGTAATCTACATACCTACAGATTGACGTTGAATATTTTATATGAATATTAAGATCGCATTCATTAACATTTAAGTGTAGGTAATCGTCAAGTTGTACTTGGATCATCGAACTAGATCAATTAAAAATAAATCCTCGTTACACAAGTAATTTATTCAAGATCAATAAAAGTCTCATACAATTTCTGTGTAATTAGCTCATAAACATCTTTACATTGACCGTAATTTTCAAAACATCGTATCAAGGAGAGCTAGATATAGCTAAAAACAAGTTCACCTACAGATGCCTATAAGAAGCCTGTTTATTGAATGAGGCATATTGAACATGTTAGCACATGTTTTACATAGTATATCATATACCTAATTAACACCGATAACATAACATAATACCCAACAGTCACACACATAGTCCTGATCCCACACTAGGATTCCCTGTGTCGTGGCTATCAGAAACTACGTGTACCATACCTAGGTAGAATCTGCGTAAAACAACAAGGTTTTTCGATTAGGAATCTCTTAGTCAGCTGTCTATATATTTATTTCAGCTCAGTAGGTACTGAAATGATACGTAATAATCATTAAAGGTAACTCTACTAGACATTGGCTTTGAAAATACCGGTCCTGTGTCTCCTCTCGTATAGTTTAGGGTTCCGAAACAAGTCACACTTCCTCACTACATCTAGCTAGACTTATTCATCACAGGGTGTATCATGACGAAAATCATAATTTATCAAACAACGGGAAAGTTTACTCAACTCAAGACTAGGTGGCGCCACTAGTATATTAGAACGCGTAAGTAATTGGTTTTAATTGGAAAACACTTTTTACGGTGACCCACAGAATTGTTTTTTTCCTTTTTATTATTGGCTGTTTCATGCCGTAACAACACATCTGTGAAAATTTCAACTGGTTACCTATTAAGGCTGCCGAGATATACCTCTTTGACAGAATTCAAATAGACAGACAGATAGTCGGAAGGCGAAGGCTTAGTAATATCACAGATATAATAATACTATACTAGGTAATATGGTCCCTTTAGGTAATAAACCCTTAAAGTAAATAAATATAAAAAATACTGGACAGTTCACACAACATTATCCAGCCCCAAGCTAAGCAGAGCGTTATGTGTTATGGGTACTAGATAACTGATATACTTCATACTACACATTACATAGATAGATATTTCTTATTATACATAGAAAATACCCAGAACATAATACCCCCAACAATACAAATATTTGTCCCGATGCGGGAATCGAACCCGTAACCTCCTGCGTCACAGGTGAACCTTCGCCTGCCGCGCCACAGAGGTCGTCAAAAACGACTTCCAGTAGAATATGAAAGGGTGTTATTTTTTACCATGGCACAGTTAGTGCACTGGTTTTTTATTTTTTTATTTGAATGATAGAGCAAGCATATGAATCGAACTTCTGCTTCAAAGTTTACGTACACATAGGACGCACTCTATGTGGCAATGCACTGCGCCCGCCACTCTGAGACAAAGATGAAAAGTCTCATATGCCTGTAATTGCACCAGCACCATACCCTTCAAACTGAAACACAGCAATGCGAGCACTACTGCTTTGATTTAGAATAAAGGTCTCTAATACAGTCATTTCACAGCTAAGCACTACTTTATTAATTAGGTACTTAGCTTTATTAAGCCCATTAAAACCCTAGATTACACAAAATATTGCCAATCTCGCCTACACAGTCTGGTAGTCTATTTTCGTACAATAGTCATTACGTTACCAAACCTAAAGAAAGCGTAGACGCATTTAAAATATTAAATAGCGAGTTGAATAGACGAATGCAGGCCTTGTTACAGAATATAAATACTGAATAGGTTGTAAATAGTCATAGCTAGTTGAGGAACACAAAGTCTGAGTGTAGATGAAATAGGTACAAGCTTGGAACCTGACCTAAATGAGGGGGACCAAGCAAAAACCAGTGACGATGAAGAAGAAGAATAGTATAGCAGTCAAGTTACTAGCATATACATGTGTCCTACGGCCTTGGTACATAGAGGACAAGTACTTTAAATATTGAAGTGATGTTTTACATAGATTCTTTTATTTTTTACAAGCTTTTATTTTACTTGCAATGTATATATGTTTGTCCGGGTGGAATCTTCCAACTGAATTTTAAAGCCGACTGAGATGATATTTTACATACCTGTCAAGTCCCGAAGACAATGCAATAATATATTTAAAAAAAAAAAAAAAAAAAAAAAATGGTGATAGCGAGCTGATCTGATGATGGAGACGGAAGGTGGACAACGGAACTCCTCGATGGATAATAGTAGACTGACCGTACTTAGGCTCATTTTGATCAGCACATGGTTATGATATGATCACTAACATTATAAAAGCTTGTGTTGGAAAAAATATTTTATTAGCGTTTATAAAAGTATATAATACTGCATTCAAGAATATTCAAAAAATTACTTGCCATGAATAATCTGGTGATACAAAGTATTGATACAGTAGACTCTTCATTTTATCTACATACCCTACGAATATCATCACTGCAGGTTAAT
Organism: Operophtera brumata; assembly: GCA_932527175.1. NCBI lineage: Eukaryota > Metazoa > Arthropoda > Insecta > Lepidoptera > Geometridae > Operophtera > Operophtera brumata. The sequence goes on from OW052239.1 coordinate 20,745,754, forward strand.
GTAAACTACGTTATCTGGCCCACGCCCTCAAATAATGATTGGCATCAGTTTTGCCCACACCACATTGAATTACCACAGCGAAACTTGAAATAGATTATTAAGTTATCCTTCAATCAGCGTTGTAACCTTATACATGATATACACCAGGTGCATATAGATATACTGGCCGTGGGTGTTCCTACCTTGAGAGGAAATGCGGGCGGTGTTTAATCCATACAAACTAATTCCCCTGTTTCCTCCCTGGATAATGACACTAAACCACATATTTTGTACCATAGGTACTGTTTATATCTACTACTCCCATGTTTCAGTTATTTATTCCAAAAAATATTTTAACCAAAAAACAAGAATGAAATGAAAAACACACAGGCATACTTACGTGTGTTTTCCGGGATAAGATTACAAATCAACTACATCACTAACTACGTACATAATGCATACCTACATATAAATATACCTACGTCGTTGATTCTACTAATTGCGACTCCTCGTAGCATTGCTATACTGTACAAGGAAAAGACTTCAACGCGCTCCTTGCTACGAAAAGCTTCTTGTTTAAGGGATATAAAAAAAATTGCCTGTTGTTTGTTGCTTGAGTTTGTTCACATGGGAATAAATTCACCCAGAGGGTGAATTTATTCCCTATTCCATCCGACTAAACTTTTAAAGAGATGATTTAATCTTCGTATTAAATTAACTATAATTGTAATTTGGGACGAGTCATCCAATACATTGCTCCACTTCTAACTGAACCAAAGCACCACAACACCTAGTACTATTAACATTTTCATGTATATTTTAAACCAACGCAACTGCGCGACAATGTCGAAAGTATTCAAATTGTGATTTGATTGGTGCTATTTATTTGTCGTTTGCAGTACATTTCATCGACTCTGTATCCGAGCTTTCGACATCCCTAGCAGCCCTGACATATAAATTACATCGACGGTCGAGACTCTTTTCTAATTGGCAATAACACAACAAAAATGAGTGTTGTACATAATTTAGTTTTAACAATATTCAAATTCTAAAGAATCAAAGACAATTTAAATAGGCTACTAACTGTAGCACCACCACATCGTCACTTTCCAACAGGTGAGATCGTGGTCAAACAAAGGTCTATCAAAGTTAAAAAAAAAAAAAAAAAAAAAAACACTTAATTCTCAAAATGATAACAAAATCCGCCATTTATAAAAAGAACCGCTATAGTTTTCAATAAATTTTAATTTTATTGTTTGAGTTATATCGTGTTATTTTGGTGGCATTTTAACCAGTAGGTATTACTTAGTTAAAGAGCACATGTGCGGTGTAGTTTAATATAAATGTATTGCGTGCCTTTTCGAATTGGTGGATTGTATCTCGCAAAATCGTACCTAGTTATTTCTACCACCGTTTTAAACAATTTTTTTGACTTGACTGAGAATGATGACTTGACCTAATTAACCCCCGACGCAAAAACGACGGGGTGTTATAAGTTTGACGTGTCTGTGTGTGTGTGTGTGTGTGTGTCTGTCTGTCCCATCGTAGCTCCCAAACGGATGAACCGATTTCGTTTTTTTTATGAGAATTTTTGAAAGGTGAATTTGTCGGCAGTGTTCTTAGCTATGTTTGATCAAAATCGGTTCAGCCGTTTCATAGCGTCGAAGGTTTTTTTAATTTTTACAAAATTAATAACCTACTTGTTTTAAAACAATAATACATTTGACATTGGCGAAATTAGACTGAGACTTTCCTCAGAAGCCATTAAGAGATATTTCACGACTCCTAAGAGATCTTATCGAACTCTCTCGATAGTTTAGTTCAAGCCATTAAGTTTAGCCAGCTGTTTAACAAAATCTAAGTTCATTATTTTAATTTATGGGCATTACACGATCGGAATGCAAAATGGACGAAATGGTACCAGCTGTTGGCAAACTGCCGATAAAACCTTGTCTCGTATAGATTTGTAGGTAATACTACTTAAAGTTCAACCAGTTGCATTGTTTGTTTTACAAGAAGTAGGTAATAAAAAAAAATATGATAAAGAAAAAAAATATTTAATTCATTAAACAAAGACTTGGACCGAAATGAACATACTTTGAACATGAATTTAAAGTTCTAATAGTGACATAAAATATTTGGTATGACAATATTGTAAAATTATATAGTTAGAACATTATAGCAAGATCAATAATCATAATATTAATAAATATTTCTAAACTTATAACAATAATATCTTGGTCACTTTAACAGCTTTTAATTGATTGTGACACTGACAGAAGAAACACTTCACTTGAGTCCATTTGTCACATCATCAGCAAAACCACGGATAAAATAAAGCTATACTACGCAATACATACACACAAAAATAGTAAACCATCTCAACCGATCATAAACAAGAGCCAACTTGTGACTCAACTTTTGACAGCTCATGACAGCTATTGGCATCTAACTCAACCTTCAAATCCAACTTTTTGTTAGCATCTTTTCAATCAATTGAATACTAAACACTCGATTGGTTTCCAAACAGATAATGATCGTTAATCCAGATAGATCAGCGTGGATGCGGACTGTAATGACCGGTGTAGTAACGCAGTCACGAACTGGTCGGTCCCCCTGATGCCGTAGGGTATAGGTTAATGTGACGAAAGGTGTAATTGGTCGATTGTAGAGCAGATTCAGATTTGCATCGGTTGTACAACTCAATTAATGTAAACAATCTGTTATTCAATTGTACAAGTTTTGCATAATGTTGAATAAATAATTGCTGAGTAGTTGTTTATTTTGAGAGACAGGTTTCATTAATACACTATTATGCGATGAGACTTCAAAGTTTATTGTCTGATGGAAAAAATCATTTTAGCCCTTTTGTATATAGAGATTTCAGGATAAGTAACATCATAAGCATATCCTATGCTAATAAACGAGCATTATTTTTATATTCATTAAATATTTCGATGAAAGCTACATGGGGCTTTTTAGTCGAAAAATCGATATAGCTAGACTATTGACTAATCTTTGTCAGTCATGAATATTGAATAGTTTGCAATTCCTTGGCGGAGCGAATGAATCTGAGTTTCTAAAATAAAAATAGATAGTACTGGCTGACGACAGACATTAAAGATTGTAAGGGTAGATTCTTAGTAAACACGATAAGGGTAGCGATAAACATAGTAAACAATATTTTTGAAAAAAATAAAGAGCGTAAATCGGTCGCACCAGATATTTAGTCATTCTAAGCATATCCCTCTGCTGTATATAAATATGTTTTACTTCTCGTGGTAGGAATATCTTATTAATAGCCCAATACACCTAAATCACAGCCACAGCCGTTAACCAACTGCGCGTGCACGAAAAGGCAATTTGAACTCTGATTTATCGGCTATAAAGAGCTATTGCTTCTGATGGCTGCTCATTGAGTGATTGCCGTTTAGAGGTTGCCCTTTCGGGGTTAGTTCGCTTGACCCGTTCGTTTCCGGGTGGTATGGTGCGCACCAGCTTTGCCCGATGATGTTGGCTAGGACATGCGAGGATGCATGATTCACCCCTTACCTCCCCCTCCTTACCCCTTACATTGGTAATATACACCTATTAGGTGCATCGAAGAGCATCCGAGGAATGATAATAGATTTCTACCGAGTGTTTTTAAATGCAGTAGGTTGTGCATGCGCGGTGTGGCGTAGAAAGCTGGACCCATTTAAATGTGGTTTATTATCTAATGTAGTCGTGAGATGCACTTGAGATTACCTTGCTATGGATGTACATTAAATGGGTGCTTAACGAAATACGTTTAAAACGTCAGTTTTGTGTAATACGTGGGTCTAAAAGCCCTACACTTTTGGAATAGAATAGAATATAATTTATTTATTTGCTTGAAATAGGAATAAACAGGCTGTTTAAATTAAAACATTACTTGTATATCCATATTCCGCTATAGTAGGATAGCATACACAAAGAAATCATTAAAACTAGTTAGGTACGATGAGAATAGGTACAGGTAAAGAAGAAATTAAGTGGACATGGACTGAAGTCCTGAAGTCATTCATCCTTTTCCATAACGCAGGAATAAAACAATATTGTTTAAAAAGGTCATGGTACGAATTGAAATAAGGTTACAATAAGCTTGAAACAAAACGCTCTGGAAACATGATAGTTATAAAATAGTTGGTGGTTCGGCCCCAGTTCATTGCAAATAAGGGTTTGGGCATAGTGTCAACCTGGCTAATAAATAACCTCTTACCTCACTATTAATATTGCCAAAACTAAATACATTAACTTTAGTACACAATGTCTTTGGTCCATCGAGACCCATCCTCTTCTGCGTCGTCTGGTTGCGATCGCCATTATTCCAGAACTATTATCAGTTCTATGAGGTTATATGGCTTGCCCATAGCCACTTCAACTTGCTAATACTAAATACTATTTATTCGGCCAAAATCCTCATATAGCTCAATTACATAATATATAAAGTACAATTTCAAAAGTCATAAGCATCTCTAGCTATATTTGATAAATTCTCCATCGACATTTAAAACGTTCATATCGACTCTATCGAAGATTAGCAATAGGTGGTCCTTCACAGTGTGAGAAAAACTCACAAAATGGCTCCCATAGAAACATAATTAACAATTGTGAAACAAACAATATCGTTTCGCAACACAAGCACTTACGAAGTGAACATCTTTAACTGATTTTAACAAAATGGTAGAGCTGGTTAGTAGACTGCGATCTGATGACCTTCGTGGCGATGATGCGTAGCCAGCTGCAAAGAGACGCGTGCCCAATGCCCGCTGCAGGGCAAATATTCATGCAAATATTTGTTCTTGGTTTGATTGTTGTCACAAAGGGTATCCCAACTCGGACGGACCCTGAGAGCGTTCCAATTTCAAAATACCTATTGAAAAATACTAATGTATTCAGATTGCTCTTGGATTAAAGATTACAGGCATAGAGACTAGGTGGGTATGTGTGTTACTGTTGGGTGTTTTTTACTATGAATCTATTCTTTCGCTAAGCGGTGAAGATTCCAGCTTAAACATAAACTTACTAGTCAAGTGTAGAAAACCTAAACCTACAGATAGAAGCACAGATATTTGAATTTCGAACTCGCTCGATCGACTAATAAGTATGTCTGTGATTAATTGTTCGAAGGTCGACTGCCACTAACCAAATTACCTATTGTCAGTCATAAATAAATATAAACGTTGCAACTCCATGTCGACTCCATGTACAGTTATAATAATGTTTGTAAAATGCCACGCATGACTTTTTTATCAATATCCACTAGTAATTGACCTTATAAATTGTGGCATAAATCACGCAAGTCAACACGCAACTTTAATATAATTTTATGAGAGGTCGGTGTTGGTTGAACTTTTGTTTTTATTTGCTTGTTAGATTAATGTGGTTGCTGTATTGGATGACTGTGGCCCAATGACCCAATGCCACCTAAGCCATTTTGTTTTTTTGTTTTTTTTTGTTTATATTTATCCGCAGTCAGTTTGTGGACTATAGGCGGATGAGTGGATGGTTTCTTGTCGTTTGGGATCCGGACTCATCAGACCTTCTTACCTCATTATAGCAGGTTGTCCAGAATATGGCTTCTCTTCAACCTCTTTGTGTCGCATGGGTTTTCAACTAACACTCTTGCCAGCGGATTAGGGTGTGTTTTTAGGTGGTCCAAATAACTGTTTCCTCGGAGTTTAATTTCGTAAGCCATATGATGCCGGAATTTATTATAGCGGTGAAGGACGTCACTATTTATGTAATTTTGACGTTACGTTGATAATCTATGTCGGTACCGCCATCTTAGGAATCCCTGGTTTTAGCGTATATATCCATATTACAATGCAATAACAATGCAAATAATGTAGGTACTTAATTTACTTAATTTACCTATGTAAAGTTCTGATCTACCTTATCCGGCTTTCCTGCCATTTTTGTTGACCTTGGATGTGTACCTAACTACTTTGTAAAATAACTGAATACAAAATGTGGATTCTAATAGCAATATAGTGTATAGGTTATAACTAAATATAAGATAACTGTGAATCCTAGATAAATAAAATAACAATAATAATAATAGTAATGTCTAAACTTAATCATAAATAAATGAGTATTAGGGTTCCGTAATCATCAAGACATGGAACCCTTTAGTCTCACCAAGTCCGTCCGTCTGTCTGTCCGTGGCTTAGCTCAGAGACTTAGTACTAGTTAGCTGTAATTTGGCGTGGGTGAGAAGGGCAAGGCAATATGTAACAAGGGCGTTATATGTACTAGATAGTCCTTCTGATACGGACCGATTTAATTTACCATGTTTGTTAGAGTGATCCTTATGATTGACCCTATCGATTGATATACATAAAAGTACAGGGGGTTATTTTGTCAGATTTTAGCCGATTCGATTCCCGGGTGTGGCAAGCGTATGTTGCGGCCGCAGGCAATAAGGGACTATTTTATAATCAAACTAAAAAAAAAAAAACCTATTGTATTGTCATCGGAATTTGATACATAAGCATCTAAAATTACAGCTCAATCTGTAAAATACAAAATAAACATTTCAACGAGATCTAGGCCAGTTGAGAAAAAGCTTTGTTAGCTTTTAAAATATGGATTTAAAGTGTGGGTTAGATTAGCATTAATCTATTCTGTAAAACCATTATCTTTTTAGTACAGTTCTGCCCATATCCAAGGTTACCCATTGAAAGTTTGCAGTAAATACAAGTAGGTGTACCTGAGTAGATATATGCAAGGTCAATCTGAGATTGATTGATAACGTAGTTCCGGGCTATAAAACCACATCGTTAAGGTGGTTGCTTTTTCATACAAACGTATTTGCACAAATATGGCCGAACAGGGTATAATTTTACTCAGAAATGACTGTTGTTGGCTTTTACATTGGTCATTATTTGCGGCAAATCATATTTGGTTGAAGAAAACAGTGGATTAATAGCGAAAATAACATCGAAATTACTTGTATGGACTAAAATTTTGATGTTATATTTAGTTACAGTTAGTAAGGCGCTAACTGAATGGTGCCCAAGAACTGGGTACAGGAACTTTGGTTGTCCAGTAGCGAGATGGGCAGACGATATCGCATGCGTCGCGGGCCGAACCTGGATGAGACTGGCACGGGACCGTGAGGAATGGCACAGACAAAGAGAGGCCTATACTCAACAGTGGGTGAAGTCAGGCTGTGGATGATGATGATGAAGACGGTTAGTGTTACTTTAATCTGCGGTCATAAACTTTCTTCTAATAATGAAATAAATCATTACGTTAATTCCTCTAGAAATCGACCTTCAACTTAACATCATAAATCGGTAACAAAGAGCTGACTGTTTTATCCACGTGAAGCTCTCTTACTTTCACAGCGTGGTCTTGAGACCTGAAGGTCAAACCTCGTACCTAATTATTATTATTATTGTCTTGCCCTTTTCCCAATTCATTTGGGGTCGGCGCAGTACGTCTTTTTCTTCCACTCGCCCCTGTCAGCAGTCACCTCATCATTCACTTCCTTCTCATTCATATCATCTCTCACGCAATCCATCCATCTTTTCTTAGGTCTTCCTCTTCCTTTCCATCCACTAACATTCATATTCATAACTTTCTTAGTTACATGCGTTTCATCCCTCCTCATAACATGTCCTAGTTATTATAAAACTTAAAACAACATTCAAGTCTGAATGTTTACTTTTTACCGATCGAGATTCTTGATGGGACCTGGGACTTCGACCTGAATTTTGATGGGAACTTATTTTGACCGTTAGGTTTGTGGGTAATTTAGGGTAACAGATTGGTCTGGTAGCGCTGTTCTTATCTTATTTATTCTTATTAGATAGCTAGATAGAAAGATATCAATCAAAAACTACAAGATATACTACAATTAGCTCAAAATAGGAGCTGATTTACAAAAATTATAAACAGTTTATGTCATATCTAAAATTCAAACGATAAAAACTTGGAAAGGTATTGGTTAGACATGCTCGAAGAATGTGTTTTCGTCAGCGCGACAGGACAGTAGACCTGAGTATCCGATATGAATTTCAGCTAGATACCTCCACGCGTTCCTGAGAAAAAGGGTCTTGATAGACAGACCGACGGACAACATAGTGATCCTATAATGGTTCCGTTTTTCCTTTTGAGGTACACGGAACCCTAAAAACATTTCAACAAACTTTCTATAGATTTAAACTTCGCAAGATTAAATTTTTCTTTGTTTCCCTTAAATTAACCTATACTCGTAGATGTTCGATATTAATTGTTGTATATAAATCTGACGAGGCCCCTTTCTGACATTTCTCTGTCATCATCACCGTCATCAGCCGTTACATGCACTGCTGGAGCAGGGAACACCCCCATGGGGGAATGTTCCATAATCACCACGCTTGTCAGGCGGATTGGGGATCGCAGTTTTGGTGTTGAATACTCAGGTGGATGCCATACCCATCTCCTGGTGGAACTCCTTAGTTAGATTTCACGACATTCATTGGAGGAGACGGAGGTGATATTCCCAGGCAGGGCACAGTACGGCGTAATTAAATGTTCTCTTACAAGTTCCTGCTACTCGTAATTATCGGTATAATTATAGCTATCTGCATAGTGAATAGTACAGCGCCATCTTTTAGCACTGTCCTGTGGCGACTTGACAACAACGCCGTAGCCCCAGGTATGGTGTTAGAAAGGCTCCAACGAAGGTCACCGCGCCGCCGTGTCCTAACCAACCTACAGTAAATCCAAGTCCACGCGTGGTAAAAGCATATACAGTTCCTGCAGTAATATGCAGTTACATAGCAGTTTACTGCAGCATTATGCTGAGCACGGACCTTTTTTGACCGTACTATACATATCTATCATAACATATTCTTATTTACTGTATTTAAAAATAACTATGTGTATGGTGTGTATCAAAATAATCTTTTTTACTTACTATATACAGAATAAGTAGATATTTGTATACTTTATTAAAGATCACAAACTTGCACAAATCCACACGCTTGGCAGGTGGATCGCAGTATTGGTACAGAGTACTCAGGTGGATGGTGCTCATCCCCTGGTGTAATAACGACCACTGTGGCGCGGCGGGCGAGTAGCTGGCTGAGATGCGGAGTTGTGGGTTCGATTGCGTGGACATTTTTATATCTTCTTCTCAGTCGTTGCACTCTTGACAGAGCGGTCGTGGTCGTCATGTTGTACTGTAGGGGCTGATGTTGCTCGCCTCACGATATCTCGCCATTTATTCCTATTCGTGGACATCCTAGTGCATTCATACAGGTTACCACCCACTACAAACTTGAGCTGGTCGTTCCAACGCATGGGCGACCTTCCGCGCGGTCTGGTGCCTTCTACTCGTCCTTGTACGACGACACGCTCAATGGAGTCAGTGTTCCGTCTCGAGACGTGTCCAAAAATCTTAAGGATGCGAGTTTGAACTAGATCGGATAGACGCTGCTTAATGCCAAGTTCTTGAAGTATCGACGCATTAGTACGAAACTCTGTCCACGATACCCCAAGCAGTCTCCTCCAGCACCACATTTCCAGAGCATCTATCTTTTTCTTCTCGACTTCTCGCAGCATCCACGTCTCTGCTGCATACAAAAATATAGGGAAAACAAGTGTTCGCACGAGCCGGATCTTAGTGGATTTAGTGATGCTACGATTTTTCCAAATTTTCTTCAGCTTGTCCATTGCGGTCCTAGTTATCGTCATACGTCGTTTAACTTTATATATAGTCCTACTTCATGTTAGGTTAAAAGAACCAAATCAATTATACCAGGTATAACAATAACATGATTTGATTTGTATGTTTTGTACAAGTATATCCATTTATAATATTATATTCTTTATGTGTCTGCTCTCGACACATTATCCCAAAGGCGGCAAAATCAAGGTCAAAATAAACGCATTGCATGGACCGGTTTGACTGCCGGGAAATACTTAAAAGATCTCATATTATACATACAACTGACTTATAAGGCACGAAATGTCAAAAACAACCTCTTCTTAGGTTCGCCCCGAACCTGAACTCGCATCTCAGCCGGCTACCGCACCACAGAGGTCGTCAAATCTATCACTGGATCACCTTGAAAGCATTCCCTACACAACATCGAAAGAGCCACCGGAATCGGACTAACCTACGCACGGAACGTGTAAAAAAGCCTAAATAGGTAGTAGTTGCACAGGGCGGAAAGTGACTTGTTGTTGCACCGAATGTTAGTAGTGAGGGCTTTAAACACACGAGTGCAACAAGAAGTCACTCTGAGCGAGGTTCGCAATCTGCTTTTCTTTCAAAAAAAGAGACGAAAGTTTTAAAGAAATTAATTCAATATACATTTATAACGTGGATACATACATACATGTATAGACACACGCCTTTTTCCCCGAAAGGGTAGGCAGAGCCACTTATAACGTGAAAACGTGGTAGGCTCAGAATTAGCACGTTGAAGAGGCAATGGGCGGGCCATAAAGCTCGTGGAACTTACAACTGTTAGGAATAAAAGTTCTCGAGTGGCGACCACTAACCGGACGATGCACTGTAGGAAGGCCGTTACTGTAAAAGTCGTAGGAAGTCGGTGGATGGAGGTAGATCAAGGCCGTCGTGGCATTCTATGGGGAGGCCTATGTCCAGCAGTTGACCGATAGGCCAATGTTAAAGATGATGTAAAGGAACTTTAGTTCATTTTGCGTAACTAGATGTCGCTGCAAAATATATCCGAATCCTAGATCGCGCTGACATAGAATAGTCGTGTGTAGCCACATCTTCCTAGGTGTAACTAAAACGTAGTGATTACCTCCTCAGTGGGTGTAACCACTTTATAACGAACATATAACCTTTTAGAAAGGGCACAGATAAAATAATACTATGAAAGCAGTGACTGTTTTCGTTGTAATAAATAAATTTTCATTTTTCATTTTCATTTTCATTTTAAAGGGAAACCATCATAAGCGAGCGGGCTTTAATGGATTTTCATACAACATTCCTGAACTGTTTTTATAAGTGCATTTAAAGGCTGCTTTGTGCTGTTTTGTTCACGTAAACAATAATGAAATTACTCCGTAGTTGGGAGAAAACAGATACCTACTTAAACGAAGCTAATAAAAGCGTGTTAAAAACATGTTAAGTTGATACTTATCAAATGAAGATCAGGGTTCTAAAGCTGTAGTTGCAGCTTTCCATCTGAGCTGAGTGAAATCAGTAACACTTACCTGAAAACAAAAGACAGGTAAATTAATATCAGCCGAATAAGTTTTTAAACTGCGCGATAGAAGCATAGTGAAGCACGACCTCTGTAGCGCGGCGGGCGAACGTTCGCCTGCGACGCAGAAGGTTGCGGGTCCGATTCCCGCCTCGGAACAAATATTTGTGCGATCTGCAGATATTTGTTCAGGGTGTTCTGGGTATTTTCTATTTATAATAAAAAATATCTATCTATGTAATTATATTGTATTATGTATATCAGTTTTCTAGTACCCATAACCCAAGCTCTGCTTAGCTTGGGGCTAGATTATGTTGTGTGAACTGTCCAGCTTTATTTATTATTTATTTATTTATATTTATTAGTATGCAAGCAATCATCATCATCGCCAGTTTGTAGAAGTCCACTGCTCCACATAGGCCATAGAGTTCCTCGAAGACCTGTCTTGAACCGCCTCCATCATTCGACTTTTTGCGACCTTCAAAATGACGTTGATCCATCAAGAGGGAGTGAATCATTCCTACGTCGTCCGTATTGTATAGCAATGTGGGTCTATAGTGTAGTGCCTTCTATACCTTCGTGCTCCAACTTCGGCCACATCGTCACTTACCAACAGCTGAGATCGCGGTCAATCATGGATATATCATAGTTAAAAAAACAGGTCATAATCTATCTGTAAACTTCGAAATCGGTTCAACCGTTTTAGCGTGATTGAGTACCAAACATACAAACATCCAAGCTTTGACATTTAGGTATGATATTAGTGGGATTTCCGAGAACAAATAAGTTGAACTTGCATTACTTTTTCTAAGAAGACAATACAGTTTGAGGTCTGACCTATAACGCGAACGTGCGGTCAAAGCTAAATACATACAAATGTGAAGGTCATGTCCGTCTGTTGATGCAACATCGGTTACTGCTGAATCTAGTAGGTACTGCGTGATCTTGGCAATACGGCACCGACCGCTCGTAATGTAAGTAGTTTCATAATGATAGCTACGCAGGTGGGCATAGTAGCTACAATCTGATACATATAATATGAAACCAGTATCCACGGAATCATGGTAAATCCAAACGAAAACAAATAGTTGAAAGAAAGAAAGAGAGATCTCAACTAGGCTGAGTTGGCATGTATATGTATGTATCAGTTCAGTATAAGATGCGCAAATATGAGGGGAAACTACGACTTCACATTTTACTCCCCATCGATTTGTGCACCGTGCGCCATTTTATGTGTAAAACGTTTCTTAGACCTCAAACTGCAATAAAGACCTCTCTTTGAAAGCCTACTTATCTATCACAAACGTATTATCTAAATACAAAACGGATTACAAAATATACAAATGACTTCTTATTTATTCTAAAATATTTTTGTAAGTAAGTAGGTATGTTTATTTTTTTCATACTACTGACAGGAAAAAATCCGAAAAATCCTAGCTACTGCTTCTAAACGCCTAAAGCTGTTTTAATAATTTTTTCAGACAATTTATAGGTTTATAAAACTTGATGTTTAGATTTTTGTAGGTACTTGTGACAATTGCGGTTTTTCGTGGTTTTCACTCACATTTTATTTTGTTTTGCGTTTCTGTCCCTTTTTAACTTACCTGAACTTTACTGTGTAAAATAGTGACATAATTTGGGGAGACTAATCACTCCAATAAACAGAATGTGTGTGAAGGAGAATATAATTGTTTGCGACTCTGGCCGTTTGGGTGTCATAGTATGAATTCAGTTTCTGAATTCAGAAAAGCAGGGGTTTTCACAGCCGTTTCACGTCATGCTTAAACCCTTGAAAATAGATGGCGCCAGCTCTGTACTTAACTGACAATATAAAGTGAGCCGTCAAAGTCAACAACGTAGTGATATAATTTCATGGTATTTTCTTATTATCATACAAAAGCACAGACAAATGCATTTGTTAATTTTGGCAACCACAGCGCCATCTATCGAGCCAAATCAAACTACTTTTTTTTATTCGAAAATGAAAAGCCCTTAGTACTGAATCTCGTAAGTACAAACTCTCTATTTTGATTCTTCCCGCCATTTTCTAAAATAGACGTTGTCTACTTTTATTTTATTTCTTTTCCTAGTGTTTTCTTGAGTTATTTTGTGTTATTTTGATGGCATTTTAACTAATGTAGCTCGTTTAAAAAGCACAAGTGTAGTGAAATGAAATGGAAGTGAATTGCGTGTCTTTTGAAATTGGTGGAAATTGTCTACCAAAGTTTTAGTAAAATTGGCCACCGTTTTACTAAAACATGACTCGACTGTGGCTTTGACGACTTGGAAGGAGTGTAACGTTGCAAAATATATTGAAAATACAATATAGTGAAAATACAGATATTTGAAAATGGCAAATGCACAAGACTTGCGGCGCCAATAAAAGAGAAAAAAAAAGTCTCTTGTGCTGTATGCAATGAGACAGTGAAATGTACCTACTAGTATGAAATAGATACCTACAATTTATGCAAGTCTTACGATGCCAAGTTTTCTCAGTCAGAATATTTAGCACCTGTTATTCTTTGTTAGATGTGATTGTTGCAAATAAAGGGGTTATGTAAGTACTGCGTTCAGTTCATTGTGAAATTAAACTTTGCATAACTTGCGTTTACACTATTATCATTGTTATTCATACATAAACTTTTAATTTACTTTAATTATTTTTCATTTTGCTGAAATCTTCTGATCTGAGTTGATACAGAAAACTAATTAGTAAGGACACGTATTTTTTGTAAGTAGATAGTTTATTTAATTACGGGGGCGTAAGTACCTAGATACAAATCAAACAATAATTTAGTTTACTAGACTATAAATTAATAACATTAGTATTGCCATTCAGCGTGGCAATGCAGCCAGCATCTTAGGAACGTTTCCGTCTGATTTGGAAATGACATGATATCCCACACTAGGATTCCCTGAGAAGCGAAAAACGAGTACATTCGTTTGCTAAGGATTTGAATCCTTTGAAGGATTTTGTAGCTAGTTATTTTATTTTCTCGCTATCAAAGTGAAAAGTAGAGTGTTTAACTCGGGATAAAACCCATTCATACTCAATCTATAGCCTCCCTCGCTGTAACATCTCGTATGAAATGGCTCTTTTTAGTCCCTTGTTAAACAATGAATCAGATCATTATTGTGACTGTTTTGTACGTAGACTATCTACTAAAGAAATATCATTGTTAAAAAAAAAAAAGAAAGGACAGGGAAAATATGTGATGAAATGATTGGCAATTATTCGGTTTCAAAATCGGATCTAAGACACCAACACCATGTCTATGACTTAGTTCGCCCGTGGTGGTTGGTGTTATGAGAAAATGCAACTTTTTGTCGATCGACCGCATCTTGATATATAAATCTATGGTTTTATAAGATCTATCTATTCAACCACAAACAAGACTTGAGACTTTTCTGGTATCTACGACTAGTTATACCGTAACCATACGTAGATAGATAGAAAAATCTTTATTGCACAGGTAAAAAAAGCAGTATAAGTACATAGGCGAACTTAAGAATTAACTTAAGAACTTAGTATAAGTACAGTATAAAGGTACATAGGCGAACTTAATGCTAATTAGCATTTTCTTCCAGCTAACCTTTACGTAGTGTGTGCATTGGTCGGAATTCCCTATGAAGCTGTAGGTAGAAATAGCTCGGTATAAAGCTATACAAAGCGATCGGCCGCACAGACGCGCGTTACGTAAGAGCGCGTGGGGCAACGAACCAGTTCGAAGGGCAGAATGTGGAGCAGACGGGCCTTGAGGTATTCCAACTGGTTTATTAAATTTAGATAGTGACCGCTCGGTAAACGGCATCTTTTGACCAAAATGCGACAATTAAATAAATAATCCTGGTCAGTTCACACCAACATTATCTAACTCTAAGCTAAGCAGAGCTTGTGTTATGGGTACTAGATAACTGATATACTTAATACAATACATTACATAATACCTTTGAATTTCAGGTCTCTAGGACTTACGGTTTAGGCTGTGCGTTGATAGTCAGTCAGTCATGCAACGATTTTATATACGTAATATTGAGAGCTGTGTGTAGAGCTGCTAGCTGCTGAGATGATACGTTATTGCAATCTTTTCATAAAGCAGGGTCCTGTTTCATAAACAATACAGTTTTAAGCTACAAGTGTGATGTGACCAAACGAAAATGTTCCTTTTCCTAATTGATTTGAAATTATCTTACTACATTAGGTAACTTGTCATTGTAACCCGTGAGAAAAAGGTCCCAGATGCATTTTCATATTTAAAAAAATACTCTGTATCTATACGGAACCTACAGATTAGTAATAGAAAGTGTATCGAGTTCGCGAAACGAGAAATGGACAAGGAAACGAGCTTAGGTAACGCGTAAACACAACTATTAAGCTTTTGATGGATTGAAAGCTCTCGATAGCTTACATAGATTATTATAAAACGAGGTCCTAATTATTTCCTACATAAAAAAAACATTTTTATCCTAGCACACATTGGGCTTATAATTTTAAATATTGATACAAAAACTTTATACACAAGATACAGTTGTGGTCATATAATTAAGAACGATTTGAAGTTCTAGAAGTTTTTTATTTAAATAGTATCATACACAGAGATGTGTACCTTCTGAGAAGCAACTAGTTATGTTATATAATAGTCACATTAATAGAGCAACCTGACTTAAGAATAAAGTATGAAATCGCTAACTATTATTTGCACATTTTATTGATTTTATCAAAGTAACACATTCAAATAGTACTGAAACTGGACAAATAATTAAGAACGATTTATTTAACTGCTCGGGAATTGTTTTGTATGACACTTAGATTTAAAAAATCACAATATTATGTAGCACAGGAAACATAAAAATAAATTTAATAAATATTTAACTAAAATTAATAGTTAACAGCATATCCACGGCTTTTAATTACAGCTTTACACCGGCGAGGCATTGACTCTATTAATTTTTGACATTTCGCAAGAGAAATAGAGTTCTATTCTTCTAAAAAAACGTCATACAGCTCTCTTAAATTTCCACACTTTGTATTTGAAACCTTTTTCTTTACTTCAAACCACAGATTCTCTATTGGGTTTAGATCTGGACTGTTAGCAGGCCAGTCTAAGACAGAAACTAATTGCGCTGTAAGAAATTCCTTTACGGTGCGTGCAGTGTGCTTTGGATCATTGTCATGCTGGAATGTCCAAATGACCGGTAGAACGTCTTCAGCGTATGGTAACATTGTTTCTTCCAGTATATTTTTGTATTGGAACTGATCCATGTTACCTTCTATCAACTTTACAGGTCCTACACCATGTCCAGAAAAGCAACCCCAAGTTTTCACATTTCCACCACCGTGCTTTAATGTAACTTTCGTGTACTTTGGGTCGAATGCTGTATTCGGGGGACGTCGTACATATCGTTTTCCATCAGAACATACTCTGTTTATTTTCGTCTCGTCAGAAAAAAGTACATTTTTCCACTGTTGCACAGTCCAGTTTTCATACTTTCTCGCAAATGCAAGCCGGGCTTGCCTGTGGCAAAGTTTTAACATGGGTACCTTTCTTGCTATCCTACCGAGCAATTTTTCTTCTACCAAACGTCTTCGAATAGTGCGTGCTGAGATTGCTGAAGGGTTGTTGTCACCAAAATATTATTTTCTAAGCTCATTGGACCTTTTAAAAGGATTTTGTTTTGCCATACGAACGATGTTTCGGTCATCTCGAGGAGTTGTTTTTCTCTGATTAGGTACACGTGGAACATTCGAAGTAGTTTGATACGTAGCAAAATGCTTTACAGCGTGGAAAACCATCGTTTTTGAACATTGCAGATGGTCGGCTATCTTTTTATAAGACCAATTCTTCCGGCGAAGTTTTATTATTACTTCCCTTGTAGATTTATCACAACTTTTATTTTTTCCCATTGTTTTTTCTAAAGAAGCAATGCACGTAATGGCGCCAAAATTATACAAACAGTAACAAATCGACTGAGTGTTCTCTATTTAAATTTGAATAAAGGTATAAACTACTTAGCGTTCTTAATTACGTGACCAGCCAGTAATGAGGAATACTTTGTTTAAAAGTAGTGTAAAAAGTTTGCCTATTGATTTTTAGCCAATCATGTGTATCAATGAATACAGTGGTAATATGGAAATGTTTTACGATACCGAGAGAAATAAAAACAAATGCATACAATTAGTTTTGCATCTTAGTTGGAAAAAATCTTCCCTTCATATCAGCGTTCTTAATTATATGGCCACCACTGTATATATTTGTATACAAGACTAGTGGGATGCCCGCGACTTTGTCTGCTTGGGTAAAATCGAGCTTTAATAAAAAGTGAAGTTGTTATGTTTTCTGAAATGGGCTGGAGTAAACTCCAGTCGCGTGTAAGAGCTAACAATCACCTACATTATACTCTATTATTATATAATCCTTATGTAACAAAATATATGTAAATTGTATCATTGTCCATGATTAATGTACCATGGGGCATAATTAAAAAAACTCGCGTACATTAACATTGCCCAATCGGCCTGGCTATGTTATAAGTGCTTTCGAAATGAACTGTTAACAATGATTTATATATTTAGCGAATGTTTGCCCAGTCGATTGATTAATAGCAACAGAAATTTATATAGATTGCATTTTCCCGCGGTTTCGTTCGCTTTGAACCTAAGTACATACACAGATTTTTAACCAACTTCAGAGGACCTAGTACATGTTTGTCTAAGTTTTGCGTTCGATATCCCGACTATCCGAGTCGATATTTGTTTTTATATATGGTTTTAATAAGTTGCTCAACAAGGCCGCTTAGGGTTGCTTCTCGGGGGTGCTTATCATTTTCGGCATACAAAAACTACATTTCGACAGGCATTTTTTTTTTTTTTTACCTATGATAGACCTTTGTTTGGCCACGATCTCACCTGTTGGTAAGTGACTATGGGGCCGAAGATGGAGCACAAAGGTCTAGAAGGCACCTATTCACTCCAGCCTTCGAGATACCCAGATTATAGTTTTCAAAGAAAGACAGACGACGGTAGTGTTTTCGTTATCCCGAGTGGTTCTGTCAATTAAAATAAAAAAAGCAGAGGTTGATGCACAATGCACAACGCATTGTTAAAGTTATCTGCCTTTCGACCTTGCTTTACAGACAGTAATACATCAAACATGCTGAATATTACATATTATATATAAAATATTTCCTAGAGGTCAAGAAAGCATTATTTTGTCTGAAAACTGGCAACAAAAGGAATTTGATAGCTCTACTACCAAGATTTAATTAGCCTGAAATTTAAGTTCGTAATTTTTAGTTGAAATTTTTTATCACTAATCGTAATATTTTCAAAAGTATTGATCTGAACAGCTCCGGTAAACTAAAAATTATCCAAAGTGAAACTCAAATATTTTTATGAATTGCATAATAATAGTCATAAAACCTGATGCATTAAATTCGACAATAATCTATATCCTGACCTGCCTAACTACAGACCGTTCACCACCATCCATGTTTATCGTTGGCACCTGCCATGGAGTATTTACAGGTGCCCTCTTACGGTGAACGAACCGGACCGTTCACCGTAAGTTGGCACCTGCCATGGAGTATTTACAGGTGCCATCTTACGGTGAACGAGCGATACTATTGATTTTCTAAGCATTCATTCGTTAATGTCAATAATCGATATCGAAGATATTAATAATGCAAGTGTTTGTAAATAGACTTTATATTGCTGACTTTTCCGCCATTACTGTAGACAGAATTTAAACGCAAGCCTGTTTCCGACTCGTAAACGATTAGAAATCATATAAATAAGGAAGTAAGACATTGTGAAAAATAATTAGAAACGCGTGGAGAGCAAATAATGACGAGAGCATTTGTCTTTTAACTAACAACAGTTATGTCACTGAACAATTTAGTATTTTTTTTATTGTTGTGATACTTCATACGCAGATATTCCGCCACTTGTTCAAGAACTGAACTGAACTGAACTGAACTGAAGCATAAAAATATGAAGTTTCATTGGCCCATTCTCAAATCACACTAATATCGTTTGAATGTTTGGTTATTTGAATGTTGGATGTTTGTTACACAACCACGCCATAACTGCTGAACCGATTTCAAGGAAATTTGGTACACAGATAGATAATGATTAGATTGAGCTGTAGGTTACCTTTTAACCAGGTAAAACGCGAGCAAAGTCATGGTCAACTAGTAATTTATATATTTGACAACCATGAATTCGTTGGAATCCTCCCCAGCTTTATTTTCGGAGACTACACTTTCTATATACATAACCTTTTTTGGATGACTTTCGAAAACTATGCGAAACTTAAGAATATGTATCTATCATCGCTATATTTTTTGTAATAACCTTGAATTTTTTTTTCCGAACAAGAAACATACATGTCGATTCGTTCCGCGATTCTTATCATTCAGGAGTTCTGCTAAAAATTCCAACAATTACACATTAATCAACAGACATTCTGTAATTAATTCGTGAGGTCATCTAACAATGGCTCTTCTAACGCGACCCCCACGGCTCCGTAGCGAAACGCAAACACGAAGTTCCTTCACGATATTTACAGTAGGTACCTACTTGTTTTTTCTTAAAATTACAAAATCAATACCTAGTCTATCTAATCTCCGCTTAATTATATCTGTATACCGGTCGCAGCTTCCTATAAACCATAACATAATTTAGATAATAATAAATATAAAAAATCTAAAATACTTAAATATACAGAGCTTAAAGATGAAACAACAAGGATTTGGAAGATGAACAAAGTACTTAAATAGCTCAATCCAGATCTGAGTGCTTCCATCAAAATCGGTTCAGCCGTTTCGGTGTGATTGAGTAACAAACATCCAAACGTCGTACCTATAACTTTGACATTTATGATATTTGTGGGTTTTTTTTCTGGCGTACGGCTTGTGCTAAGAGAGAATTATCATTGTGCATTTTCAAGTTATTTTTTATTTTCATAAGTGTACCTATTCTGCAACTCTCCTTCAAAGTCGTCAAAGTCGAGTCAAGTTTCTGTAAAACGGTGGCCGTTTTACTAAAACTTTGGTAAACAATTTCCACCAATTTGAAAAGTCACTCAATTCCCTTCCTTTTCAATTTCACTACACATGTGTTCTTAAACGAGCTACATTTTTTAAAATGCCACTAAAATAACAAAAAAAAAACACTAGGAAAAGAAGGAAAATAAATGTAGACGACATCTCTTTTTTAAATCGGAGGGAATACTTTTTTTTTTTTACTATTTAGAATGACGGAACTAGCAGATGTCCCACCTGATGATAAGCGGTACCCTCTGCCTATGAATAGTGTATTATCACATAGGTCACATAGATCACATAGGTCACATAGGTCACATAGGTCATAGTTTGTGGGATTATGTCAATACTGTTGAATCTAAAGTGTTGGTATGCAAATAGTACCTCTATTTACTAGTCTAGTTTTAATTAGTTCTTCGGACACACAATTAATCATACTTTTAGCCTGTATCCAATTAAATAATTTTGACATATTTACAACCAAATGTCAACACAATTTAATGTAAGTAGTATCATCTTAAAACCTTGTTCCTTCGAATATAAACCATGCTGTTTTGTCTCAGAGTTCAAATTGACACGAGGAATCCGTGTGCAGAATAATGTATGCAGGAGAGAAGCGACCGTGGGAAAACACTAGTTCGCCTTGTGTTCTCGACTAGGTTGCGAAAACATACATTCGATATTTTTGTTTCATGCGTATTACACTGAGGCGACGAGACGGACGCGACGGGACGGGACGCAGTGTAGAGAGAAATGGCCGACGTCACACGGGTTAGGTTCATGTCACCCAGAAAAAGATTACAGAATAGTTACTACGGCACAGGGCGCAGACTTTTGTTTTTATTGCAACTTGCCAGAGCACAGAATCCCACTAGTATCATAAATATCAAAGTTACGATGCTTGGATATTTTGATGTTTAGATGTTTGTCACTCAACCACACCGAAACGCCCGAACCGATTTTGATAAAATTTGGTATACAGGCAAATTATGACCCGGATTGAGCTAGTCACTACTTTTTATCCCAATAAAACGCAAGTCAATCGTGGAAAGCAATGGCGGCGATGACCTCACCACTCGTGACGTCTATATTCCAGGATGGTGCAACCTACTGTGATTTAAGACCTAACTAAAGAATAATCTAATTAAGAAAGCATAATAAACTCTATATTATTATGACTATATTCATGATAAACCCAGGTTAAAATGGTGGCAGATAAACCAAGCTTTTGCAGGACAAAACCCACCATTCCAAAAAGACTTACAATACACTTCTATGTGCAAAATAACATTCTATTGACAGACTGATACATTATCATTCATACATTTACCTCTGTGGCGCGGCGGGCGAAGCTTGGCCTGCGACGCAGGAGGTTGCGGGTTCGATTACCGCCTCGGAGCAACTATTTGTGCGATCGCAGATATTTGTTCAGGGTGTTCTGGGTATTTTCTATGTATAATAAAAAATATATATCTATGTAATATATTGTATTAAGTATATCAGTTATCTAGTACCCATAACCCAAGCTCTGCATAGCTTGGGGCTAGATAATGTTTTGTGAACTGTCTATTATTTATTTATAAAATCTGTCAAATTACCTGATGTGACACTTAAGGATGCTTTATACGAGTGCGTTTTTAATTTAAAACTAATAAATCTATCTACAGGTGTTGTATTTTATTTATAACTTCCTCAATAAAAACTTGATACGGATCTACATTAGTTTGAGGATAGAACAACATGAAAATACTTTATTGTACGAGTTTTGTAATTATCTAACATCATCATCATCACGCATTGATGCTGATGCTGACGCCCATTGCTGGACGAGGCCATAGAATGCAATGGGGGCCTTAAAGACCAAGTTTTTTTTTAACATTGATTTACCTTTGTTTGACCACGATCTCACCTGTTGGTAAGAGACGATGTGGCCGAAGATGGAGCACAAAGGTCTAGAAGGCACCTATTCACTCTAGCCTTGAAGAGACCCAGATTATAGTTTTCAGGAAAGACAGACGACGGTAGCGTATTCAACTCCTTAGCAGTTCGCATTATAAAGGTAGAAACGTTTTGTGCGAATAGAGGGTATACTAATGACGTTAGGATGGTACCGAGCCGTGCGCCAACTCGTCCTATGATGAAAAGGAGATGGTGGGATCAGATCATAAAGCTCCTGGCATTCCCCGAAATGTAACCTATAGAAGATCGAAAGGAAAGCGACCTTACGGCGGTGCTCGAGACTTTGGATCTTAGCTCCGCCATATGTTGCTCACCTATAAGCCTGAAAGCTCTGCGTTCGATTGGTAGGCGGATTGGTGATCGCAGTAATGGTGTTGAGTCCTCAGGTGGTTGCTGCTGTGTCTCCTGGTGTAATTCCTTTGTCCTCTTGTATGACACTCGCGGAAAAAGATGGAGTGTTCTATTCTAGCGCAGGACACACCTACGGAACGATAGTTTTGAAGCTTATAAATTGAGTGAGGTCACTCACTTCGCTTCAGTCGGTCTTTGTGACGGCAACGAGTGACGTAACGTACGTGTGTTGTAATTGTGACTTATTTTTCACGGACGTTTTGTATGGGTAAGGCCCGTCCATACCTTTTTATTTTGGTCGAATAGGGACACACCACGGCTATCCTATCCTGTTATCTAAATAAAAGCATCGTTACATCTTGTAACGATCCGTGGGTTGCAACATCGTGGGAATATAGACGTGACAAGTGATGAGCTCATCGCCGCCATTGCTTCCCACGACTGACTCTGCTAACGCTTTCTTCCAGTAATAACAAATTCCAACCAGGACAAATCTTATACCAACGAATCTTACTAACAAGTCCGGGTAAGTCCTTAGTCGGCTTTTACGACATCCACGGGAGGAGATGGAGGGGTCTATACCGTGTGTATTGCGGAATATCCTTGGAATAGTTACACAGTGTTTTGGTTCTTTCAATCGCATTTGAAACTGCTTGTCAATAACACATTCCAGCAGCCAGGATTTTTTTTACCAACAAATCTTACCAACAAGTCTGGGTAATAAATTGTTTCCTGTTATCAGTTAACGTTTTCCCTGCTGCCTCAAAATAAAAATCTATTCATTATTCTAATCAGAAGGGAAAAAAACATACGTCGTGTATATTTGTTTCAAAATGTTTTGCTATTATAGCTTTTAGTTATGTAAACATTTCACAACAGAGTCAAGCCGGGCCTTTAATGTTATCCAATGAGATAATTGGAGACAATAAGTGATAATAAGTACCCTAATTGTTAATCGATGGTAATTGGCGGATTAAGTGCTTTCAAAACGTATTGCGATTAAGCTTAAAAGCACTTACAATACCTACATATCTAGTTTAGTAGTAGTAGAGCTTTTTGTGAAAGAGTTCGTCCGGGGAAATACTACCTCCATACCTATTTCTGCCACAAAGCAGTAGTGCTCGCATTGCTGTGTCCCAGTTTGAAGAGAATGGGTGCCGGTGAAATTACAGGCACATGAGACTTTTCATCTTTATGTCTTAGGGTGACGGGCGCAGTGCAATGACGACCTCTGTGGCGCGGCGGGCGAGGGTTCGCCTGCGACGCAGGAGGTTGCGGGTTCGATTCCCGCCTCGGAACAAATATTTGTGCTATCTGCAGATATTTGTTCAGGGTGTTCTGGGTATTATCTATGTATAATAAGAATATCTATTTAATTTATTGTGTTAAGTATATCAGTTCTCTAGTACCTATAACACAAGCTCCGCTTAGCTTGGGGCTAGATAATGTTGTGTGAACTTTCCTGCAATATTTATTTATTATTTATTATTTGAATTCCACATAGGGCGCGTCCGTGGACGAGACCAATGTAGATTACCGCTTAACATCGGGTGGGCCAATAAAACCCTCATTCACGCAGTAAAAAAAAAAACAGTCTTTAGAGGAATGCAAGGCCTATAGTATATGCCTATGGTATGGTGGGTCCTAGGTAAACGACCTATGAGGTAATGCATTGTTAATGGCAGAGGTTGCCGCTTAACATCAGGTGGGCCATCTGCTTGTTCAGTCACAAAAGTAGTGAAAAAAAAGTTTTGAATGGTGGGAGACATCAGTCACTAGAAAATCTAGGTACATAATGTGAGCATGTAAAAATACTTAAAACCACTATAATATTGTGTGCGCCTGCCAGTTTTTACATTATTTTATAATCCCACGATAGAAATCAAAAAACGCACTATCCGCGATTATCGCCTGCTCTGTGTGAAGTGAATTGCTTGCTTGTTCGGTTCTTCTGGTATTCTGGTGGCAGCTGTATGACCAACCAGTGCAATGCCTGCGACTTCGTCCGCGTGTACTTTACCATACAAACTTTAACACCCCACTGCACCCCCTTAGGGGTTGAATTCTTTTCTTAGTGCACCCCTAGACCACAAAAGGAACGTACCCTCAAAATTTCAGGTCTCAGGACTTATA
Organism: Operophtera brumata; assembly: GCA_932527175.1. Taxonomy (NCBI): domain Eukaryota; kingdom Metazoa; phylum Arthropoda; class Insecta; order Lepidoptera; family Geometridae; genus Operophtera; species Operophtera brumata. The sequence continues at coordinate 20,770,413 of OW052239.1, forward strand.
GTTTAGGCTGTGCGTTGATAGTCAGTCAGTCAGTGAGTCAGTCACGCAACGATTTTATATTATAGAAAGAAGATGGATGTATAGGACTAGTACCTATAGTATTATTTTATCTGTGGCATAGGTTAAATCGTGGAAAGCCGTATGAAGCTAAACACTATATAAAATACTAGTGTCCGCCCGCGGCTTCACCCACGTTTTACCGTATTCAAAAGTACCCTATAGCTCAATCCAGGTCTTAATCTTCTTTGTTCACATTTTCATGCGAGTAATCTAAGATTTTAAGCGCATCATAGAAAAAACTTTTACAATGTTGAATAAGTGTAAAAAAATAGAAAAATTCTATTTTACTAACACTTAATACAGCACATTTTTAAATACTAATTTATTTGTTTTGTAATGAATCTCCCGCACCTAGGTTTACTGAAAACCAAAAGCTACTAAACTTAGTGTCCTATATATCCTTTACTGAAAAATATCAAACTGGCTCAAAAAAAACCTACAAATCAGGTTTTCTTGTGGACACATAATAGATTAGAAAATGTATTATGAATCACATTAAGGAATAAAATAAAATAAAACATATCCCCCACGAATTATACTGGTAGTTTACCATGAGTTATTTTGATGAATAAAGCGTAATTACAAACTATACATTACATTAAAATAAAGTTAGTTCTTTAACAAATATAATTCTGTTTTATTATTGATAATTCCTTTATTTCGTTAAGGGGGTGATCCATTGGCGAGCCGGCGAGTTAACGGGATAAACTGTTGGCTCGTTGGTGATCCATTGGCGAGCCGGCGAGTTAACGGGATAAACTGTTGGCTCGTTGGTGATCCATTGGCGAGCCGGCGAGTTAACGGGATAAACTGTTGGCTCGTTGGTGATCCATTGGCATACCAAACAGTTTATTATACCGGTTATTATACCGCAGTCTCAGGATTTCAAGCATTCACGAAGAGCCAACGAGCCAAACCGCGGTATTTTAAAACAGTGGTTTTGTAGGTGCTCCATTGACGGCCTATACCTCTGGCTCGCAGGCTCGCTGGCTGGTGTACCAGCGGTTTTACTCGCCAATGGATCACCCCTAGCCACAAAAAAACGCGTTCCGGTCAGAATCTTTCAGAAATGTAAACTGGCTCTTAAATAAAATGAAAAGTTCCATTGAACTAATCATCGTCAAAGCAGCTTGTAAACAATGCACTTTCGTAATCACTCAAAAAAACCATTACAAAATAATTGAAACTCATACTCGAGCATACTCTTAGATCTAAGATGATACATTTAGTAGATCCGATAAGATACCCCGTACAATGTTCATTGCAAACACTCATCCATTGTGGCTTGCGATCTGACCCGGTTAGATAATAACAGGTTCGCGAATAATCGTTACGATTTCAACGCAAAATTTTTGGATTCTTGACCTTATTTCCACGGGAAAAGAGCTTCAAGGTTCGTCAAATATCCAACTTCTTGGTGAGGCAGGACTGGGGACAAATCTCAAATTGTAGATGTAGGGTCTTAGAATGGTGGCATTTCATGAAATGGCCAAATACAAGCCATATCGTTTAAGAGGCAATTGGCTGCCAAGTGCCATCACTATCGAACTCAGTAAAGTTCAGGTAAGTTAGAAAATGACAGTATTGCCCCTCGCGAGGCGAAGCTCGCTTTTATTCTTTTTCTAACATCCGACGCAAAAACGACGGGGTGTTATAAGTTTGTCGTGTCTGTGTGTGTGGGTCTGTCTGTCCGCTTTCGTAGTTCCCGAACGGATGAACTGATTTCGGTTTTTTGTTTTTTTGTTTGAAAGATGCATTTGTCGGGAGTGTTCTTAGCTAAGTATGTTTGATCAAAATCGGTTCAGCCATTTCATTGCGTTGAGGTTTTTTTTAATTTTTCAAAATTAATTACTTGTTCTAATATGTAGTAAGTGTTTCGTTTTAAGGGTTCCGTAACCAAAAATTACGGAACCCTTATAGATTCGTCATGTCTGTCTGTCTGTCTGTCTGTCCGTGTATGTCACAGCCACTTTTTTCCGAAACTATAAGAGCTAGGCTGTTGAAACTTGGTAAGTAGATGTATTCTGTGAACCGCATTAAGAATTTTACAAAAAAATAGAAAAAAAACAATAAATTTTTGGGGCTCCTCATAATGAGAACTGAAACCCAAAAAATAAATTTTCATCAAACCCATACTATGGATAGGTCTTGAAAAATGATATTGAGGTTTCTAAGATAATTTTTTTCTAAACTGAATAGTTTGCGCGAGAGACACTTCCAAATTGGTACAAAGGGTGCCCCCCCCCCCCCCCCCCCGTAACTTCTAAAATAAGAGAATGATAAAACTAAAAAAAAAAATATAATGTACATTACCATGTAAACTTCCAACGAAAATTGGTTTGAACGAGATTTTTTTCAATACGTCAAATCGTAATCCATCAAAGAACTTTTATATTATGTTACTTGCTGCTACGGAACCCTTCATGGGCGAGTCCGACTCGCACTTGGCCGCTCTTTTAAACTTGGTTCGGAACACTGTAAAAACGAGTAAAACTCTGCCATTATTTTCTCAAAATATGCTCCACGACTGCTTCCTTTCTTGGTTACTACATGCTTTTGAAAAAAATAAAGCAGACTGAGGTCTATGAGCAGAGGGGTCTCATGCTGTAGATATAGTGGTTACATCTTAGAATGGTGGCATTTCATGAAATGGCCAACTAATACAAGCCATATCGGTTAAAAGGCAATTACTTGTTATTTCAAGGAGTGTATTTATTTAAAGGTTCATATATTTTTATTTTTATTTTGTATACTGCTTGTATTGACTGATCAAGCAGATGGCGCACCTGATGTTTAAAGGTAACCTCTGCCAATGAACAGCGCATACCTCATAGGTCACGTCCACCTAGGACGCGCCCTATGTGGCATTGCACTGCGCCCGCCACCCTGAGACATAAAGGTGAAAAGTCTCATGTGCCTGTAATTTCACCGGCACCCTTACCCTTCAAACCGGAACACAGCAATGCGAGCACTACTGCTTTGCGGCAGAAATAAAACTCCTAATAATTACCTACTATGTGCCTCTGCCTATGATAGTAATTATCTATGTTTCTTTATTCCACCGTATCTTCCGAATTCCTTAACCGATTTGTATGATTGAAGAAATATTAGAACCTGCACGTTATCCCGATAGGCACTGAATAAGTGAAATTAAAAAAAACTAGGGTAACCACGTTGTCAAAATTAAAAAAAAGAAACTTAAAAAATATATCACAAGTTGATCGTGTTTTTGTAATTAAAATCTAGATTCTAAAAATATATACAACTTAGGTTTACTGCACGCTGAAACTTCGAAATCATTAGTTGCCTTTAAAGTCGTGTTTTTAACCCCCGACGCAAAAACGACGGGTGTTATAAATTTGACGTGTCTCTGTGTGTGTGTGTGTGTATGTGTGTCTGCGTGGATGTCTGCCTGTGGCATCGTAGATTCCGAACGGATGAAACGTTTTTTTTTTAATTGCAAGTTTAATTATTCGGGAGTGTTCTTAGCTATGTTTGATCAAATTCGGTTCAGCCGTTTCATTGCGTAGGCGTTTTTAAATTTTTACAAAATTAATTACTTGTTTATATTGTTGATGAATGTATGTATTTTTTGGTGCATGTTTTATTTGCCCTTGCATGTTTCTTCCGAAATAAGATATGCAGTCAAGCCTTCAGTCGAGATAAAGTCGTGTACCGTCCCACACGGGACCACTTCCTCGTGGTGGGAATGGGGCCGGTTGCACCACCCTGACCCACGCCTCCAGCGCATGCTTTTTAAATCTTATTTAAGTTTATTAAAGCCTAGGTAAATTTGCCCAATCGTAGGCTGCACCAGCTCAAGAGCAAGATAATTATTATATTAGTCATAATACACAATATAAACCAACTAATAAATAGCTATAATAGAATGCTACAAGAATATTAATAGTATATAATAGAAACTGTTAAATATCTAAGCAATTAGGTTTATTTTTCTTTGTCGATTTGGTGTTTATTTACTGTAATGGCATTGTAAAAAGTTAATAAAAAATAAATAAATAATAAATAAATATTCACTTAAGAAGGTCCCGCGTTATAAAAGAGTGGTGTTATAAATTTGTGTGTGTGTATCTGTATGTGGCATCGTAGCTACCAAACGGATGAACCGATTTTGATGAAGTTATTTTGTTTGAAAGGTGACCTGATCGGTAGTGTTCTTAGCTATGAGACCTAGCTAGATCGATTTTTCGCCCCAAAAAACCCCATAAACGTAGCAAATCATAAGAGCCCTTTTTGAGATCTCATCATAACATATATATTTATATAGGTACATACAAATGTATGTACCACCTATATACGGCATCGCCAATGTAGCTGGTAAAGCATGGAGTAGAGCAGCTAGAGACAGGGAGATATGGAGCTACGGCATCGCCAATGTAGCTGGTAAAGCATGGAGTAGAGCAGCTAGAGACAGGGAGATATGGAGCTACGGCATCGCCAATGTAGCTGGTAAAGCAGGGAGTAGAGCAGCTAGAGACAGGGAGATATGGAGCTACGGCATCGCCAATGTAGCTGGTAAAGCATGGAGTAGAGCAGCTAGAGACAGGGAGATATGGAGCTACGGCATCGCCAATGTAGCTGGTAAAGCATGGAGTAGAGCAGCTAGAGACAGGGAGATATGGAGCTACGGCATCGCCAATGTAGCTGGTAAAGCATGGAGTAGAGCAGCTAGAGACAGGGAGATATGGAGCTACGGCATCGCCAATGTAGCTGGTAAAGCATGGAGTAGAGCAGCTAGAGACAGGGAGATATGGAGCTACGGCATCGCCAATGTAGCTGGTAAAGCATGGAGTAAAGCAGCTAGAGACAGGGAGATATGGAGCTACGGCATCACCAATGTAGCTGGTAAAGCATGGAGTAGAGCAGCTAGAGACAGGGAGATATGGAGCTACGGCATCGCCAATGTAGCTGGTAAAGCATGGAGTAGAGCAGCTAGAGACAGGGAGATATGGAGCTACGGCATCGCCAATGTAGCTGGTAAAGCATGGAGTAGAGCAGCTAGAGACAGGGAGATATGGAGCTACAGCATCACCAATGTAGCTGATAAAGCATGGAGTAGAGCAGCTAGAGACAGGGAGTTATGGAGGCAAGAGGAGGCTTTTATCGCTAACAGCGAGAACACTGGAGAGACTAGATTAGATTAGTTACTTTGTTTTTTTTAATTTAATTTGTGTTATTTATTTAAGATATATTATATTATTACATAAAAATGGATAACTAAGTGACGTGAAACTTGCTTACACACACACAGCCAGAAGTTGGTATTCTTGAAACACGTATGATTTTTATCATTTGAGTAATTTTTCGGGTTAGTTATATCTTTAACTACATTGTTCTTAAACAAAAGCCGTGGTTAAAAGCTATGAATCACAAACAACTAACTACACCAATGCCAGCCTAGACCAGCCTAGAAGATAGAAATGATTAATTGATAAGTATGTTGCAATGCATCCACGCAGCAGGCATTAGGTACTATTATTGGCAATAACAAAAGACCGCTGATGACTAGAAGACAGATAGTTTTGTAATGTTATCCACAGGGCACAGTCGCTTTGTTTTCATGTACCGAGGTCAACGAGGTCAAAGATAAAATTGATCGACCTTATCTCATTAGCTGGGTACCTACTTTATTAACCGACATCAAAAAAGAGGAGATTCTCAATTCGATAGTATTTTTTGATCTGTAACACCTTTCCGAAGACCTCTGTGGCGCGGCGGGCGAAGGTGCACACAGGAGCTGCGGCTGCGGGCTGCGACGCAGGAGGTTGCGGGTTCGATTCCCGCTTCGGAACAAATATTTGTGCGATCTGCAGATATTTGTTCAGTGTTTTCTGGGTATTTTATATGCATAATGAAAATATCTATCTATGTAATGTATTTGTATTCAGTATGAGTTATCTAGTACCTATAACACAAGCTCTGCTTAGCTTGGGGCTAGATAATGTTGTGTGAACTGTCCAGCATTATTTATTTATTTACATATACTCTCTTTTCTCTCTCGCTTTTCTGCAATCTGTGGGAGTAATTTCATGAAAAAGCTCATGACAAGGGGAGTCAATATGTTCAGTAGTGGACTTCGTGTATAAAGCTCACGATTGAGTTTGTTGGTATTCATGATAGCACTTTAATATCTACGCTGCTTGCAGACAAAAATAATGCTATAACCATCGACGTAAATAAAATGAATGGACGGGCCTTAGGGAACGATAGTTTTGAAGCTTCTAAACAGACCTAGCTAGTATACTTCGCTTCAGTCAGTCTTTGTCACGGCAACGAGTGACAGCTATGCTGAAAAATACCAAAATTAGATACCTTGGTAATACAATGCCTTCCTGTGCTTTTCTGCAAGTGCAAACAACACAAGAAATACAAATAAAGCTTCAGGCATCGCATTTCATTCGTAAGTAAAGGTTTTGTAATATAATTTTCATCAATTGATAAAAAACTTATAAATCGTCGTGTGGTAGGAAAACTACATAAGTAACACATTTTGCGAAATCGACTTTATTGCATGGTTATGATGGCCCATACATGTCGATGGACACGTCTTGCACTAGAGGACGAGCGACAAGGAGGACTACGCCCCAGGACATTATCTCAATGTTCCCCACTCTGAATGAAAGTTAACAGACACAAGTTTATACTCGTAGATAGTTTTAATTTTAGTCGACATACCTTTTTCTTTTTGATACTTAGAATTATTGTGTTCCACAATTTTTTTTTCATTTTGTTGATTTTATAAGCATTAGTCGTATGATAAGTTTGTTATGTCACTTACTTTGAATTTATAAGTCTGCTAAAATAATGTAGGTGTTTCAGTAGTTTTCTAATATTCAGTCTTGATAAAAAGAAATGATTATAAGTTGGTTTTATTTTAAAATGTATTTTAATATTATATAAATCTATACCCATGGATAGGATTGTCATATTCAAATAAGTAAATAATAGATCATTTCAATTATTCAAAACTTTGGCGAGGGAAAAATACATAGTCGTTTTTTTATTTTTTTCTCTTAATCAAAAGAACTAAAATGTATTATCATTAAATTCGAAAATAGATACAGTACCAATCTATAACATATCAAAACACGGACTGAAAAATTAGTTACGATAAAAAAGCTATTGCCATTTTTGACGCAATAAAACAGTAAATCGCGTTTTTCTCGCGATGTTGGTTTTGTTGTTGTTATTACTTATTTAGTTTTCCAACTACAGCGTCGAAATATTTGACAAGACTTCACGCATGACGGATGGTCCGGTACAGACTGCAAAAAAATCTGATGCCTAAGGGGTATCGAATTGATTTAGAATTGTAATTTGCATAATTTACGTCAAAACATTGCTAAGCATGTCGCTTTAGGTAATTGCATATAATATGTAATGGCATGTTAATTAACCTTATAGCTTTCCAAAAAAAATCTAAGGTAAACAAAAATGGATAGAAGTCATAAGACGAGCAAGAACCGACGACTTTTGGAAGTGGAATACATTTTCCCGTATTTGCTCTGATCATTTTCTACACAATGAATTCTATACGCCAAAAAACGGTTAGTAGTAGTAGAGCTTTTTTGTAAAAGAGTTGGTCCGGGGAAGTACTACCACCATACCTGTTTCTGCCGCAAAGCAGTAGTGCTCGCATTGGTGTGTTCCGGTTTGAAGGGTAAGGGTGCCGATGAAATTATGGCCACATGGGACTTTTCATCTTTATGTTTCAGGGTGGCGGGCGCAGTGGAATGTCACATAGGGCGCGTCCTAGGTGGACGTGACCTGAGGTAATGCACTGTTCATAGGCAGAGGGTACATCAGGTGGGCCATCTTCTTGATCTGTCATTCCAAGTAGTATAAAAAACTCATTGTGCAAAATTCTTAAAACTGCACTCTGCAGTTTCTTAAATACTGGAATTTTTATACATTTATGTTTCCGTACGATTTTTATGATATTTTCTTAGTTTATTGAGTGATGAAAAATATATTTTTCACAAATTGATTGAGCTGAAGACCTTAGGTGGACTTGCTTTTCTATTGATTTATATTGTGTATGTTTGAGAGCTGAAAAATAGATACGTAACTACATAAAACAGAAGGGAACCATGTATTTTTGTAAAAGTTTCATTAAATAATTGCATTTTTTTCGGCGTTTTTTTGTACTATAAACCTACTGAAATAACTTTAGTAAACACATTGCATCTGTTAAAGTATTAAGTATTAAAAAAATACAGTTTTTAAGAAGTTCAATAATTTAATTTCACCTAGTTTATTTACAAGACCGCCAGGAGTGGCGCTATAGAGAAGAGGCCTTTACTCAGCAGTGGCTGGATAGATAGATAGATAGATAGATAGTTTATTTGTTGACCGTACCCTAAATCCGAATTGTCTTATTTTTCACGGACGTTTTGTATGGATAAGGCCAGTCCATTTATTTTACTTTGGTCGAAGGCTATAACAACACTTTTTAACCTCTACAGTGACACACTTATGTAATTAAGGGGCACCTTACTGTCAAATGGACAGGTATGAAAAACTGTCAGTTTCACTTGTATTCTGTCTCGTAACGTGACGATGTAGTACATATCACGGGCAGAAAACTACATTGGCTAAAACAAGCTTGATAAAAAAATAACAGCCTCTTTTATGTTGACAGGTAGTCTTAATTATGTACCATAAAAATCGTATTTTTGCAAATAACATTGTATCAGAGTAGGTAATGCGAGTTATCACCGTTAAGGCGAAGCATTTCCTGCGCAGTTTCACTTTCTGGCTTAGCTCGCTTTCGTCGCGTTTCACTTTCGATACACTTATACACTTCATGACGTAACAATGTTAATTCTTAACACGCGTAATAAAATTCAAATTCGCGTAAAGTGCGATTGTTGCAGATAGAGAATAGAAATGGCCGATTGTTAGTTCCGAGCTAGTTCCCAATAAGTTTTATGTGTGGATACCAAATCAGTTTTGATATTATTTTAATTCTTGAATGTGTTGCATTATCAACCGGCTATATTAACACATGTAAATTATGTTTGGGTCAAGGTTTTTATCGGCGAACTCTAAAGTTAACAGAAGCAGAAATATCGGACCTTAATGTTGAATAAATAGAAATTTCAAGACATTTAAATCTCATGCTGAAGATCAACATTTTTTTAAAGCCAAGAATCCTTTACATTATTCATATTAAATTCGTAACATTTAAGATCCGTTTGTGAATGTTTATAAATGCCAAAATCTGTAATTAAAAGTCATTACAGACCCAATTTTGGTAATAAAAAGAAGCTTATCCTCAATTTAAACCTAGGAAATGCATCCAAGGTTTCGATGTTCATACAAGGTATTGAAAGGTCATAAGTTCAAAAACTCTTTTACCTTTAAGTTTTTCCATCATAAAATTACGAAGTACTTCGCTTTTTATTACCTTGACAAATGAATTATACAATACCTTACTTTAAAGTCAATATGTAATAGGTGCACTAAAAGTGTCACCATGTCCCTTAAATGTCAGGTCATTTAAAAATGTGTCAGTGAAAATTTTTGTAACAGAGAGCAATAGTTAGGGTTAACGACCCGGAGTGAGGTTGTCCTTTAGTGCAGTTGAGACCTAGGCTACAGATAATGCAGTACGAACTACCTAGGTACAATAGTACGTACATGTTGCTTAACTTCAAATATCAGATTGTACATCTGTTGCAAGATCTTTTCACTGTAATAAAACATGAAATAGTTTATAGTTGAAGAAAGAAAATAATGTCCACAATGGAATTGTGAGAAACCAAGAAGTTGTAGGTTCATGAGTACCTAATTAAGATATTAAAATCTTCCTTCATAATTTTATAACATTGAAAATAATAACAATTATATCAAATGATCATTTTCATGATTTATTTAATAGAAAAAAAAAACATAGGTAATCATGTTAAAAATATTTTACATAATATTTATTCGAGAAGGTTCATTTAATTTAGGTAACCACAGAAACTCAAACAATAGCTGAGAAAGTCCTTCCATTTATACATATCCGAGATCGCATCACACCCGTAAAAACTTAACATTTAATGCATTGCACAGACATTAAACCTCACGAGCTTAAATTCACATGCAACAATAGCCGCAGAAATGTGGCTTAGAACCACCTTTTGAACGGAGCACAAGACACTATCACTTTTCAATTCCTTCATCCAGGTTCCGGTGCGTTCTAGACCACATTCTACACTTAATTTTGACACTTACGTAAATTTTGGCCGCCATATTTGGGGGGTAAAACTGTCACTTGTCACTCGCGACGCGGGCGCATGCGCGGAGGTTACGCACGGCGAATGGCGGCCGAGACTCTGACTCTACTTTATAACCTCCCCCCCAAACTATTATTATAATAATTACATTCGATGTTTTCACTCTGTGGTCGATCTGGATCAGTCTTCCTATATAGATAATCCCTGGACTGATAAGTAGCATCTATATAGAGAAAGTATTGTTCGGATCAGTTCCTCTATTGTTCACACGAAGCGATTTGCTTGATTGTTTGGCTTGAAGATCTACATCTCGGTCTCTATTATCACTCACAATATTTTGAAGAAATTGTAATACTTATGCGCTAAAGCCTAGACTAAGTTTTAATTGGAGTTTTGAAAAAGTAGAGTATTCACATTATTTTTGCCTCAGATCTACTCACAAGGCCTATCTTTGCTGTAATCTATAAGGCTGTGCTTAGTGACGTTGGTAGGTAGCTATCTATTTTTCTATGATTCTTGAAGCTTCTTTCTAACTAGTCATTAATAAATAAGTCTTAATTAAATCTAAGCAACACAGCCAAATATGAAATTTATTTATCTTATATTCTGTCTCACACTAAATCATTTTGTTAAACTAGAAAAATACCTAATACTACCTTCTAATCATCATCATTACCATCAACATCAGCCCACAGAAGTCCACTGCCGAACATAGGGCCCACATAAAATGCCACAACGAATGTTCCTGAGCTACCTCCATCCACCGTTTTACTGCGACCTTTATGATGGCTTTGGTGCATAGGCCTTCCTCTTTTGCGTCAACCGGTTTGTGTTTGCTACTCGATAACCTTTCTTCCCCAACGGTTATCAATTCTTCGAGTTATATGGCCTGCCCGTTGCCACTCAACTTGCTAACTCTGAGAGCTATGTTGGTAATTTTGGTTCTTCTACGGATCTCCTCATTTCAAGCATAGCTGTCTCCATAGCCCGCTGTGCAACTTTGAGCTTTTCTATGCGGCCAATATATGACTTTGACTTTGAGCTGTAAGTCATCACTGTCAATACTTAGTTCTACAAAATAGAAGCTGTTATTGTCAATTAATTCCAAATACATGAACTTTTTGCTCTGACTGTACTTACAATGCACGTTTGTTCCCACAAAATGGAATGGGCCACGCAGTCAACTAAAAACTACTTATTTTGGTTATTAATATCCAGACCCAGCATCGTGGGCCACGTAGTCTACAAAAATAATGAAAAATGGGTCGCGCTGTCTATGGGCCGCGTACCGTGGGCCAAGCTGTCAGCATCCCGGCAACAGCCATTGTTTATAGATTTTCGTATTGGGGCTCAGCGGTATCAGTGACGAGTAGATATAAAAAATAAAAATAAATAAATAATGCTGGACAGTTCACACAACATTATCTAGCCCCAAGCTAAGCAGAGCTTGTGTTATGGCACAGATCCAATAATACTATACTAGTAGTTATGGGTACTAGATAACTGATATACTTAAAACAATACATTACGTAGGTAAATATTTTTTATTATACCTATAAAATACCAAGAACACCCTGAATAAATATCTGCAGATGGCACAAATATGTGTTCCGAGGCGGGAATCGAACCCGCAACCTCCTGCGTCGCAGGCGAACCGTCGCCCGCCGCGCCACAGAGGTCTAGATATGGCAATACATCACTCTCCACATCTCTTCTGCTATGTACTCGACTTAGTTATGACATAGGTAGCATAATTACTAAGTCGATTCTCGCCTAACTAGTTATAAAACAGCTAACCAAAAAAAAACCACTCAAATAATTCCTGGAAAAAGTAATTAGAACTAGTATTTTCAGGATTATGCTGTAACTATTACCAAACAATCGATTACTCAATAAAACCTGCCTATGCATTTATATACGTAACTAACTGGTAATAAAGTAAACTAACGAAAAAGGGTTCGTGTCGTTTTTAACACACTACGCAAAAACGACGGGTGTTATAAGTTTGACGTGACTGTGTGTGTGTGTGTGTGTGGTTGTCTGTGGCATCGTAGCTCCCGAACGGATGAAACGGTTTCGTTTTTTTTTGTTGAGAACGTGAGTTTGTCGGTAGTTTTCTTAGCTATGTTTGAATTAAAAGAAAAAAAAAACACAATTCAAATATTCAATTCTATAGCTATGTTTGATCAAAATCGGTTCAGCCGTTTCATTGCGTTGAGGGTTTTTTGAATTTTTACAAAATTAATTACTTATTCTAATAATTTATTAATTTGATACCTACCTATTGACATATAATTATCAAGATTTCATTTTTAAATTTGTAAACTAAATATTTGCAAGATGGCAGTAACTAGTAAAAACATGTGAAACAAAATATCTATATAGAACATCTTTGTACCTAATTACCATATTTTTAAGTGAATAAATGTCAAGTAACTAAATTAACTAAATCAACTCGAAATTTACGAATTTCATTTTTTTTATCGTTTAAATACTTAACTCTACTTTTATTATGTTTATTTATCTACGTTACAACCAAATCAGGTATTAGTAGGTATTTATGTACCTATTATTAAAAGAAACAAACAAACATTACAAGCTGGTAGTGACGAAATTTCTTTAAAAAAATGGTGGATTGAGTCTACCAACAAACTGTATACTTAACTTATTTATCAGGTAATCGTGTATTGGTCAAGTGTGTGGTGTGCATACCAAGAGTTGCCGATAAATTGTTACAAACTCGTATAACAACAGCCTGTTTACAAACCGCAGTTGCACCACGGTAGCACTGACATGGTGGTGATTTAATGTGGTCGTGAGTCCATAGCTTGCCCGCCATCTCACACGGCAGTGTCTCTCGCTAGAAAGTATTATTGTTATAAGTTAGCAGCCAGGACAAATATTATACCAACGAATTTTACTAACAAGTCCGAGTAATCCCGTTGGCCTTAATGACATCCACGGGAAGAGACGGAACGGTATATTCTTGGGCCAGATACACCACGGCATAATTATTAGGCAAGACACACCACAATAATGAGGGCTTTCCATTTTCGAATTTTAAAAAAAGTAGTTCAATTTGGCTCGATAGATGGCGCTGACTCAAGTATGCTTGTCAAAATTAACAAATGCATGGGTGCGTTCAATGGGTACACGCCAAGGGTGTAGTTGTTTTTTTAACCACGCTCTGAGGCTCTGAACGACTTGGATTGACACGGAATGTCAATGCCACTGTAAATTTTTGATGTAAACAAACGCTTTTTCACCCGGTGTTGCCAATTTAGCTCTTTTAGAGCTAAATTCAGCTCTATTTCAACATTGTCAGCTCCACTTTTTTTCAAAGAAGTTAGTAGATAGTATGAATGAATGAACGACAAAACCAAAGCCTTATTGTTATTGTATCTGTGTAGTGAATTAGAATGATTTGTTGAATCTTATTACCTGCATTGTTTATTTAGCTCCTCTTTACTGAAACAATTAACCTTATTTGAACTCTTTTTTTCCCATTGGCTTTTAATTATTTTTTTCATGTGGTTTATCATTTTTGGATCTCATGAAGTAGAGTTTATTTTTATTTTCAATGGCTATAGAAAATAAAGCCGCCAAAGTCAGTTTTTTTCCAAATTTTTGTTACCAAGTTTTTTATTTTGCATTTGACCTAGGAACTTGTTTTATATTTAGATCGATATAACTACTAACACGCTATTGTACTTACACCAAGAATTAAACGTAATATCAAAAAAAAAAACAGTAAAACGTGCGGCATTATCGCTGAAAGCATATTTAAGTGTGTATTTATATTTTACCAATATATACAAACAACTTTCGAAACATTTCGAGAATTTTCTGGTACATTTGGTACGGAACCCTGAATGCGTGTGATCCGACGTGCACTTGACAACAAAGATCCTTCCAGCCTTGATAGGTACTGACAAATTTGACAAAAGCTAGCCTTGATATTTCACAGAAAAAATTTGGCGATATTTGCAACATCATCATCAATCAGCCAACATAAACCGCTACTGGACATCTGAACATATCTCTGGATGTAATTTCATTAATATCGGTACAGCGTGATTAGAGATGGGTAACTCAGTCAAATTTCTTGAGCTGCAGTTCAGCTCGCAGCTCAACGCCTTGAGCCGGAGCTGAACTGCAGCTGAACAGCTCAAAACAGCTCAAACTTTCCAGTGTAGCTCCAATGGTTCCAATGAACTGCGGGAGCTGCGTAACCATCACAGCTCATGATATAGAATATTTAGATATCAAACAGCTAAAAAGATATTAAAAATTTCAAAGTAATTTAGTTTGAAAACTTGGCCGTGTAAGTTTGCCAATGTCGGAGAGTTTAATTATATCTTCAAATTATATGTTAATATAATGTCATGTTTGCTAACTATTCATCTAGGTACTTATTACTACACAGGAATTATATTTAGATTGATTACTAAATAAACAAATCATTTGAAAATAATGCTACTTAGCAATATTTATTTAAATTAGGTAGGCTAACTACTTACAAAATATACATTTTTTTACAGAAATAAGTAATAAGAAGAAAAAGTCACATTAGGTAGGTACTTATATATTCACATAGTTGAGTAGGTAGGTACCTACGGGTTACTTATTCATTACACTGTAATTTGGTACAGAAGTACCTACCTATCACGTTCTATTTCTAAATACGTAAGTACGAGTAGGTACACACAGTTGCAACTTGCAAGTCAAGTTCCGGTCAATCAAAGTAAAACAGCTCAAAATACATACGCATAACAAGACGTACTATTCGTACTCACTCAGCTAAACAGCTCAGCTTTTCTAATATAGACCCTATAACTTATATGATAAAACGCAAGATATATTAGCACAAAACAGATCCAACGGCTCAGCTTTTCCAATATGGACCTTATCTAAGAAGAGATACAACTCAAATCAATTCAGTCGCTATCGTACTACGCATAATAAAATGTACTATTCGTACGCATTCAGCTAAACAGGTCGAACGGCTCAGCTTTTCTAATATGGACCCTATATCTTTTAAGTTAAAACGCAAAACATTTTAGCACAAAACAGATTAACGGCTCAGCTTTTCCAATATGGACCTTATACTAGAACAGATAAAACTCTAATCAATTCAGTCGCTATCGTATAAGTTGTCGCGCGCGCACAGATGTATGTTGCGGTTCGGTCGGACGGTTCGAGTTGAGCTGTTGAGCTGCTTGATCTGTTTGAGCTGCTTTAAAAGTGCTTGAGCTGTTGACCTGCGAGCTGTTGCCCCGTCATCTGAACCGCCGAGCCGGCTCCGACCCGAGTTACCCACGTCTAAGCGTGATTGATTAACAAAGTCTTAGAGCATTTAATAGCAAAGTAATTCAGGAGCTGATAGCAAGTCCTGTTTCACTTTATAAAAAAATCCTCTCGTGGAATCTGGAACTTTCGCAGTTACTATATTACTTGTTGGGCTTACATAAAATATTTCTCCATCTATGGATGGAACAGGATTTTTGGAAAGGAAGGGTAGGATCGACTTGACTTTGACAGCAATCTAACGTCAAAATCGTAACAACCGAACACCCACCCAAAACGGTGGTTGTTCGGTTAGGGTCACGTGACGCTAACCGAACGCTCTAACCGAGCCTGTGAACGGAACAACCGTAAACTCTGGTGACAACCAACACTCAGAGTGTACCCACTGAACGCACCCCATTGTCTGTGCTTTTGTGTGATAGTAACACAATACACGAAAATATATCACTACGTTGTTGACTTTGACATTTCATTTAATTTTGAAAGCTAGGTTCAAAGCAGCGCCATCAATTAGCGCATCATTTGAAACGTCCGTGAAAACCCCTCATTGAAATACAATTTTGTTTGAGCTTAGTGGGCCTCACCTGTACATATAGGCCAGACACAGGTATGCATTAGCACAGATAAAATAATACTACGCATTAGTAACAGGCTGGTAGTCAAAAATTTCCCAATAAAAATAAAGTCAAACTTCATTTATGGGATTGGGCCGGCCACGTCTGCCGCATGTCGGAAGATCTATGGGCAAAATCCACTACTGATTGGATTCCTAACGCAGGACGCCCGCGCGCAGACCACCATGGAGATGGTGTGACGAGTTGGATGTGCACCTACCAGACTGGCCCACTGCAGCAAAGGACAGAGAGAACTGGAAAAAAGGGAGGGAGACCTCTGCCCTGCAGTGGGACAATATGGACTGAAAATAAAATAAACATAAAATAATTATTTACTTCATTCAAATGAGATGTCGTTAGCTGGATACTTACAACATTATAAATAAATAAATATTGCTGGACAGTTCACACAACATTATCTAGCCCCAAGTTAAGCAGAGCTTGTGTTATGGATACTAGACAACTGATATACTTAATACAATATATTACATAGATAGATATTTTTTATTAAATATAGAAAATACCCATAACACCCTGAACAAATATTATAAATGGTCTTATCCAATAAAAGCTCCTTAATTCTGTTATGATAACAGTTATCACATGTTTACATGAGGAAGTTTCTTGGACAATCTTAGTCAATGTTTTTTTTTTTAACTTTGATGGTCCCTCTGTTGCCCACGATCTCACCTGTTGGTAAGTGACGATGCGGCCGAGATTGGAGCACGAAGGTCTAGAAAGCACCTATTCGTAGAGAACCATATTATAGTTTTCAGGAAAAACAGACGACGGCAACTTGTTCCATTCCTCAGCAGTTCGCATTACAAAGGTGGAACCGAAATGCTTAGTGCGAATCGCGGGTATACTGACAGGTAAGGATGGTACTGAGCTGTGCGCCTACTTGTCGTTCGATCAAAAGGAGATGGTGGGATCAGATCCTGTAGCTCCTGGGCACATTCCCCGAAATGTTACCTATAGAAGAACGAAAGGCATTCGACTTTACGGCGGTGCTCGAGACTCTGGAAGGTATTTCTACGAGAATCTTTATGTTTTACGCTCACAAGCTTATTTGATAGAGTAAGCAAAAATCCTAAAAACGCGTTGATGTCTTTTGTATCGGGATTTACACACACACACACATACACATGTATTTTTCCCCGAGGAATTAGACAGATACTCAATGGTCCTCATTTTACTACAGCAACGTCTGGTGCGGCGGGTGAGTAGCCGGCGGAGATGCAAGAAATTGGGGGTTCGATTCCCGCTGCTAGACAAATGTTTGTAGGTACTTATGATCAACAAATATTTGTTCCGAGCAAAGATGAAAGAAGAGGTATAAAGGTCGTAGGAAGTTGGTGGATGGAAGCGGTTTTAGGCTTTTCGTCGTGGCATTCTACGCGGGAGGCCTATGTTTAGCAGACGACTCTGTAGGATGATGATAGTGACGGGAGGTGAAGCGCCAATAAATAATACTTCCCTACTTATTAGTTATTTGTCACCTAAATAAAGTATTACCCAACACCTATTAATTCCACACAAATATCATTATCAGTCGTACCTAATTGTAACACAACACCATATTTGTGACAGTTATGACACCATGAAATTCATCCATACAATACATACAACTGAGTGAATAGCTAGTACCTACCTACGTGAGTACATTACATAGGTTGGTACGTGCATTGTGTTTCATTTCACTTTCGACTCGCGGCCGGCCGAGTCAAGGTCGTCACTTTGTGGGTAATACCACCTAAGACCACATTCTGAATGGTTAAGCTACTTATTGTTTGAACTAGCTGATTTCCCGCGCTTTGCTACGTTGTGAAGTTATTTGTAACTCCTAACATCTAACAGGAGAATAGTAAGTTTTCTTGTAGTTTTCACAGGTAGACAGAGCTTAATTTGGAGCAGAGGCAGAGCTTTTTTCCTACATCCAATGTTATTGAAACAAAACCTATATTCTGCTTCAAACTAAGCTCTGTATATATGTGAAAACTACATGAAAACCCGTTCAGTAGTTTCGGAGATGTGTACGAGCATACAGATACACGGAAAAAAAATGTTAAAATCGCTGATTTGTGTCTATTACGCGTACTTTTTTTTAGTCGTCCCTTTCCATTTGTATTACTTTTCTTCAATGTACAGACATGCCGGGTTCTACTGTTTTATTATATATATCGATGATGATTGATGATTGTATGTAGACTAACTATATTAAGTAGGCAGGGGAAGTATGTACGAAACGGCATACAGTTTTCTTGGAACCGTGTTTTTGATTTGCGGTAATCGTGCATACTAAAATAATTGGTTACACAAATTGCACGACAGTAATTAAAGGTTAATCTTTCAGGGTCGAGACTCTGGGCCCGTGGGTTACTGCCTCTTCACCTTTTCATAATTCCGTCAGGCCTTCTGGTACAAGCGGTGCGTGACCGAGTGCTGGCTCTTATTTGGCTCTAAGCACTACTTTTATTTTATTTTATTGTATGTTTAATACAATATGAAACAGCTGTGCTACCTAAAGAGCGCTCCTAACGATCTAAAGGTAGCTCAACTGATCCAAATCACTACCAGACGGAAGCGTACCTAAGATGCTGGCTGCATTGCCACGCTGAATGCCCCGGTATATATTGTAGTTTTTGGCTATGGCAATAAATGAATGGCGTTCGTTATTACTTCTCTTATTACTGTCCATCCAAAGGTTGCCTGGAAGTCGCTTTCAGCGATAAGGCCGCCCATTGTGCTATAATTTGATTTAGTTAATTCTTTTTTAGTGTTTTATTTTTTGGTGTACAACAAAGTGTTATTCTATCTATATATCTATCTACTAATGCGTTGAGCCAGATAAGAGCCAACTCTCGGGTCACGCGTATTTTTATTCAGTCAGTTAAGGCGCTATAGGGCCAACGAAAATTTTTATGTCAGGGTGTGAAGCACGCGGGGTCGCCCCGCCCACTGAGCGGGACGCAGGATGCGCCGAGTTCAATGACCCGAATTCTATCGGCGGGTAAGAGCGTTTTCACACTTTCCGATCCGATATCCTTATCGGAACACATTTCCATACATTTTGTCGGTATCTGATATTGGAGACCGATAAAATGTATGAAAATTACGGCCGATAACGGTATCGCATCGGATAGTGTGGAAACTCTCTAAGGCGCCTTGCTATTATTTTCGCACATACGGTCATAAAGTAGTACAATATGCGCACAAAAAATAATAAGTTTTAGTGCTAGTAATAAATAAATAATAAAGAATTTTTACGTAAGTTTTTTTATTATTTCTGTTGGATATTTGGATAATCACATTACCTATAAAAATGGATCGTCAGGAAGGTATCTAATTGTGGCAGAAAATCAGATGTTCCATAAACAAAATAAGTACCTCATGATTCGATCCTAAGAAATTACCTCTCCGTCTCCTCCAGTGGATGTGTGCAGTGGTCTGTCCGACCTAAGACTAGGCCCTCCGACTCTTTCTGAGGAAGAGTGCAGAGGTGTGTGTCCAGCCTAAGAAATTACCTCTCCGTCTCCTCCAGTGGATGTGTGCAGTGGTCTGTCCGACCTAACAGTATACCCTCCGTCTCTTCCCGTGGAAGAGTGTCGTGGTGTGTGTCTAGCCTAAAAAATTACCTCTCCGTCTCCTCCAGTGGATGTTTACAGTGGTCTGTCCGAACAAAGAGTAGCCCCTCCGTCTCTTCCCGTGGAAGAGTGTCGTGGTGTGTCTGGCCTAAAAAATTACCTCTCCGTCTCCTCCAGTGGATGTTTACAGTGGTCTGTCCGACCTAACAGTATACCCTCTATCTCTTCCCGTGGAAGAGTGTCGTGGTGTCTGGCCTAAAAAATTACCTCTCCGTCTCCTCCAGTGGATGTTTACAGTGGTCTGTCCGAACAAAGAGTAGCACCTACGTCTCTTCCTGTGAAATAATTCCGTGATGTGTTTCCGGCCTCAGAAAATACTTCTCCGTCTCCTCACGTGGATGTGTGAAGTGGTATGTCCGGCCTAAGAGTTACCCTCCGGTTTTTCCTATGGAAGAGTGCTGTGGTGTTTGTCGGGCCTAAGAAGATACCTGTGCGTCACCTCACGTGGATGTGTGCAATGGTCTATCTGGCCTAAGAGTAGACCCTCCATTAGTTCCCGTGGAAGAGTGCCGTGATGTGTGTCCGCCCTAAGAAAATACCTGTCCGTCTCCTCAAGTGGATGTGTGAAGTGGTATGTCCGGCCTAAGAGTAACCCTCCGTTTTTTCCTATGGAAGAGTGCTGTGGTGTTTGTCCGGCCTAAGAAAATACCTGTGCGTCACCTCACGTGGATGTGTGCAGTGGTCTGTCTGGCCTAAGGGAAGACTCTCCGTGTCTTTCCATGAAAGTGTGCCGAGGTGTGTGTCCGGCCTAAGAAAATACCTGTCCGTCACCTCACGTGGATGTGTACAGTGGTCTGTCTGGCCTAAGGGAAGACCCTTCGTGTCTTCCCGTGGAAGAATGTCGTGGTGTGTGTCCGACCTAAGAAAATACCTGTGCGTCACCTCACGTGGATGTGTGCAGTGGTCTGTCTTGCCTAAGAGTAGACCCTCCGTCTGTTCCCGTGGAATAGTGCCGTGATGTGTGTCCGGCCTAAGAAAATACCTGTCCGTCTCCTTCCGTGGATGCATTGAGCATCACATCAATCTACAAATTCTACCTATATCATTCTACAATTTTCAATGTAATAACTACTCATTTTGATTTCTAGCACAGATAATGTATGGTAGTAAATGTGTTACTACCATACATAACATACATACCATACCACCATCCAAAGGGTGACGACGATTTTGGCATAGTCGTCAGCCGCCATTTACTTTTATATTTAAGTTAGAGGCGCACTTTAAAAAAAATACATTTTCTAGAGGGTACGGGTCATTCGCAAAACATCCACTTCTCATAATGTACACCGCACTTTTCAAACTATTTTTTTTTTCAAAAAAGCTGGATATGGGTTACTGGCTCACTGACTCATTGACATCGTTATTCTCCTAGAAGGAGTCGTTTTAGTGATGGGTCATGTTCTAGGAAAGTGTTTAGTTTTTTAATCAGACTCGGGAAAAAATCTGTCATTTCAAAAATCCAAGCTGACCAAAACCTTTCTTCGAAATGGTGACCGATCGGATCCGTTCAAACGACGCATCCTACTGTTTTTTGGGAAAGATAGAAGAAAAAAATAAAAAAAATAAAAAAATAGATTGCTGCTCTAAAATGGGTTTTTCAAACAGACTTGTCCGACTAGACTTTGGTGAATTAAAAAGTTAACACTCGAAAATTTGGTTTATATAGAAATGTTGTAAGCATCTTGGTGTATATAGGGTGCAAAATCACAACTTTTTTAAAAACCATGATGGCGCATGGCGGATTGTTTGGTGGTCATTTTGTAGAATCGTAAAGTTTTCAATTTTCAAATTGAAAAAAGAGACTGCGGGCAACACCGGAGCTTGATGACTAGTAAAGGGCTATCGTGTGGGAGAACAAGTGGTGTTGCCTGGTGGAAATTGCAACTTTTTTACTTTTCGTTACATTTTACTTGTATTTATATTTTACTTTTAAAACCAAGAAGTAAAAATGTAATCATATGAAAAAAGTAAAAAGTCTAAAATAAAAAAACTCAAAAAAAATAAAATTGAAGTCATTTTATGAAAAGTCCAGTGTACATATTGCGAATAAAGGAGATGTCCAGAAGTGGTATAATATTCCGAGAAAATTTCAGAAGTTATGAAATATATCTAAAAAAAGCTTATTTATTGGGCTACTCGATTATATAAATTTTATATATTATAAAACCTCCGTTTCCGAGAAAATAATAAAATTGTTCTTGAAGGGAAAACATAATGAAACAAACATGCCAAAACCACACGTGTGTAATAAATAAATAAATAAATAATGCTGGACAGTTCACATTACACATTTCACATTTTTTATCTAGCCCCAAGCTAAGCAGAGCTTGTGTTATGTGTACTAGATAACTGATATACTTAATACAATATATTACATAGATAGATATTTTTTATTATACATAAAAATACCCAGAACACCCTAAACAAATATCTGCGATCGCACATAAAATAAATATGCTATTTCGTCTTCTTCTGCCTGTGCCCAAAGATATGATGACTAAAATATTCTTCTTGAATGGAATACGTGCTAACACACAATTTACAATAAATTTATCTGTGCCCTGAGCTACCTGAAAATACATATGTTTATAAGGAGGCGAGGAATGTAGGTACCTATGCATATTGCTAAAGGTACTATTATCATTACAGGCAGCTCCTATCTATTAGTGAACTCTACAACAGTGTAGGTAAGTATCTACTTAGAATGTATCCTGAACCTACACAGAACAGATAAACTAATAAGTGAATGTAAGTCTGTAAGTTAAATTTATTTAAGTGATAGGTAATTCAAGTATACCTACCGTGTTTTATATTGTCTGCATGTTTTCAGTACCTTTAGTATAAAGAGAGTTGTTTTTTGACATGTCTAAGTGCATATATTGTGCCTATAGATAAATAAAATAAATGACCTTTTCCCAAGTATTAGTAATAACGCGACAACATGGAACGAAGGTAGGATAGTCGTATGAAAAGTTCTTTGTGGTTGTCTGTCTGCGGCCTGTCTCGCTAGCTAGAGAGTATCAAAATTCCTTAGTCTGCCTGCCAAAGAGCGTCAAGTTCACCTTTTGGGAGTGTTACAAGTTCTAACTTTATTTTGAAAAAAAACAACATTTGAATCAAGTTTAAAAAAACTGAGGTACATTTATTATTTTTCATTAGCTGAAAAATAGCCAAATAATTAATGCCCTTTCTCCGTAAATAACTATTATGTTGCTTAGAATTTCTAGTTATTTTTATACCGGCCTTCATATATTTTTTGGACATCTCCTTTAGTCTATTTGAGCAAAAAAATTGAGTGTATATTTTGCGAAGTGGAGGTTATGCGAAGTGGTCATATTGAGAATAAGTGCGGTGTACATTACAAGAAGTGGACGTTTTGCGAATGAGTTGTATCCTCTAGCCATAGCACAATAACTAGTGGGTCGGTGGTGCGTGAGGTGCTGCAGCTGGCGTACAGTTTTCCTTTGCCGCTTACTCGCGTGTATGCACAAACCTCTACAAACCCCTGCAAACCCTACCAACACTACAAACCCCTACAAAATCCTACAAACCCTACAAACTCCTTCCAACGCCTACGAACCTCTATAAATCTACTTTGATTTTGACCCTTAACCTTGACCTTGACCTGTACCTGTACCTGTACCTGTACCTGTACCTGTACCTGTACCTGTACCTGTAATTATACCTGTACCTGTACATGCTCCTGCACTAATTAATACGAATGTCGCCTCTTCGTTTATCTCACTCACTCGACCATCGTTCCACTCAGTGGAATCGTTCCACTTCGTGTCACGCTGGTCTCGTTAGCTCGATAAGCTACAGCAAAGTTAATTTGAAGAGAGAAAACTAACGTAATATTCGTAATCAGCACCCACAAATTACTTGAAAACGACACCCATATTAGTTTTTTCTGATCTTACCATTTTACAGGGTTACCAGCTTACCTACTAACTTACCCACGTAACCAAAAAATTTAAGTAATATTCGTAATCAGCAACTACAAATTACTCAAAAACGACACCCATATTAGTTTTTTCTTATATTACCTTTACGCAGGGTTGCCAGGTTACCTTCCTACTCACTTACATACGTACCTGACTGCAAATTTGATGATTTATTCGCAATCTAACGTTACTATCGTTTTTTTCAGTCTCTCGATTATACAAGCACCGTTTCCTCCCAGGGTTACCAACAATATACAAATTTATATAGTCAAAGGTTATTTTTAAGGGCTTCCTTCATAATACCACATACATTTTATTATCAAAAACTTAATTATTTATATATATTTGGAGAAAATCAAAGAAATTGCCCTAAAAACGGGGAAATATTTCAACCTGGCAACACCACTTGTCCTCCCACACAACAGCCCTATACAAGTCATCAAGCTAAGTGTTGCACACAGTCTCTTTTTTTCAATTTGTAAATTTTATATTCCACCATTTAACAAAATGGCCGCCACACCATCTGCCATCTTGGTTTTGAAAAAAGTTAGGATTTTCGTATATTCACCGAGATGCTGGCAACATTTCTGCATAAACAAAATTTTCGAGTGTTAACTTTGGTTAAAGACTTTAATTAACCAAAGTCTAGTCGGACAAGTCTGTTTAAAAAAGCCATTATAGAGCAGCCTTCTATTTTTTTTGTTTGTAACATTTTTCTTTAATCTTTCCCATAAAACAGTAAGACGCGTCGTTTGAACGGATCCGATCGGTCACCGTTTCAAAGAACTGTTTTGGTCAGGACCAAAAGTGCGGTGTACATTATGAAAAGTGGACGTTTTGCGAATAAGCCGTATCCTCTAGCCATTTATGTACAGTTTTCAAAGTGCGCCACTAACTTGAAAATAAAACTAAATGGTGGCTGACGACTATGCCAAAATCGTCGACGCCCTTTGGATGGTGGTAGCCGGTAACACATTTACTACCATACATTTTCTGTCCTAGTAATCAAAATGTAGTTAACATTGAAAATCGTATCCTAATGCAATAGGTGGAATTAGTACATTGATGTGATGCTCATTGCATCCACGGGAGGAGACGTAGAGGTTTTTTTTTGGCCTGACACACACCACAGCCCTCTTCCATGGGAAAAAACGGAGGGTTACTCTTAGGCTGGACATACCACTACACACATCCACTTGAGGAGACGGAGAGGTTATTTCTTAGGCCAGACAAACACCACAACACTCTTCCATAGGAAAAAACGGAGGGTTACTCTTAGGCCGGACATACCACTTCACACATCCACTTAAGGAGACGGAGAGGTATTTTCTTAGGCCGGACACACATCACGGCACTCTTCCACGGGAACAGACGGAGGGTCTACTCCTAGGCCAGATAGACCACTGCATACATCCACGTGAGGTGACGCACAGGTATTTTCTTAGGCTGGACAAACAACACAGCACTCTTCCATAGGAAAAAACGGAGAGTTACTCTTAGGCCGGACATACCACTTCACACATCCACTTGAGGAGACGGAGAGGTATTTTCTTAGGCCGGACACACATCACGGCACTCTTCCACGGGAACAGACGGAGGGTCTACTCCTAGGCCAGATAGACCATTGCACACATCCACGTGAGGTGACGCACAGGTATTTTCTTAGGCTGGACAAACAACACAGCACTCTTCCATAGGAAAAAACGGAGGGTTACTCTTAGGCCGGACATACCACTTCACACATTCACTTGAGGAGACGGAGAGGTATTTTCTTTGGCCAGACAAACACCACAGCACTCTTCCATAGGAAAAAACGGAGGGTTACTCTTAGGCCAGACATACCACTTCACACATCCACTTGAGGAGACGGAGAGGTATTTTCTTAGGCCAGACAAACACCACAACACTCTTCCATAGGAAAAAACGGAGGGTTACTCTTAGGCCAGACATACCACTTCACACATCCACTTGAGGAGACGGAGAGGTATTTTCTTAGGCCGGACACACATCACGGCACTCTTCCACGGGAACAGACGGAGGGTCTACTCCTAGGCCAGATAGACCACTGCACACATCCACGTGAGGTGACGCACAGGTATTTTCTTTGGCTGGACAAACAACACAGCACTCTTCCATAGGAAAAAACGGAGGGTTACTCTTAGGCCGGACATACCACTTCACACATCCACTTGAGGAGACGGAGAGGTATTTTCTTAGGCCGGACACACATCACGGCACTCTTCCACGGGAACAGACGGAGGGTCTACTCCTAGGCCAGATAGACCACTGCACACATCCACGTGAGGTGACGCACAGGTATTTTCTTAGGCTGGACAAACAACACAGCACTCTTCCATAGGAAAAAACGGAGGGTTACTCTTAGGCCGGACATACCACTTCACACATCCACTTGAGGAGACGGAGAGGTATTTTCTTAGGCCAGAAAAACACCACAACACTCTTCCATTGGAAAAAACGGAGGGTTACTCTTAGGCCAGACATACCACTTCACACATCCACTTGAGGAGACGGAGAGGTATTTTCTTAGGCCAGACAAACACCACAGCTCTCTTCCACGGGAAGAAACGGAGGGTCAACTCTTTGGTCAGACAGACCACAGCACATCCCACATCCACTAGAGGGGACGGAGAGGTAATTTCTTTGGCCAGATCTCTACTCCTACTAGGTATGTAGCTATCTAAAGTAACAGTATGAAGTCAGAGTTTATTTGCAAAACAAATTGGATAATGTATTTGTTTACCTAGGTTTACTTTTACTTACCTTTGTCACAGAATAAATAATAGTACAAGTACCTATGTTGGCTCTTTTCATAATTATGATTTGCGAGTAGCCTGACTTGATAGTTTCCATTTCATCCGTAGTCACGTGACCGATGGCGGGAAAATTGACACAGACCCTGCCTCGATGCGGTCTGCGACCGGTCTGAGCAAGCCGAGCGCACGCTCTGGTACTTATATTTGTGTTTAAAAAATTATATAAAAAAATCCCTTTTAGTTTTGCTAAATTTTGTTAATGACTTCACTAATTTAAATAAAAATGAACATGACACCAAGTGTTTCATAAGTTAAAACGTGAAAGAAGTAAGTCAAAAACATGATTTCAATTTTAAAAAGGTGGTATCTTTGTGTTTTTTTTTTATTGAGTGAAGTAATTCAAATAGTGTATTGAATTAATGAATTCACTAGATAAAATTATCAAGAATATCATATATTTTTTTCTTCATAGAAAACTATAAGAATTCTTATCAAAAACTTTAAAATTCTAGACACATTTGAGAACATTGGTAGATATTACGTGGCAGGCTGCCTTCACATTAATCTCCGGTTCAATAATCGATCGACTAACTGATCTGAGCTCCGTAATCTCATATCGCAATAGTTAATTGTCAATTGTTCACAAACTAACTTGTGACTTGTGAGGTAGCCTACTCATTCACAGCGAGGGGGAGAGGTCTCGCCGCAAGGTCGCCTTGCTCCGGGTGTCTGTCTGCACGTCATGGCGGCATTGTTTATGGAAATATGAGTTATTAATTATATTATCTAGTTGCCACAAGCCATTTAGAGAAATAGGATCTATTTTATAGATATACACATTGTTGAAGTACGATTGCGGATATAGATACCTAATACTACCAACACCTAGGTACGTAGGTGTCTACAATACCATACTCTGTACAGAGAGTTTATAACAGGTTTGTAGTTTGGAAACACTCGGAATAATGAAAATCGAATTGCGACTCGAAATGTAGGTTATTAATGCAGATAATGATAAAAACAAAAATATCGACTTGCAGTTCCAGTTACAGTGGGTCCACGGGGAAACCCCCCTCTGAGGGCCTAGCTTGTTATGGCGGTGTAAAGGAGGGCGGTGGGGGTGCGGTCCGCCCTGGGTGTCAAGCAGCAAGGGGTGAGTTCGCGACCGCGGAGAGCCCCACACGCACTTCGAAAATCCTCCGCAGCGCAGCCAAAACATCGAATCTTTTGCCACTCGCCGTTATACAGAGCGTACCAAGACTATGCGACATGAAGGGAAAGTACCTTAAATATTGTAGATAGAATATTTTGCGGAACGGAGACTTTATTTTATTTTTAAATGTAAGAAATACTGCGTTCAAAGATTTTTTCAATATTACTTCGTCTGGTAATCGAACCGACTTAAATGTGAAAAAAAAACACCCCGTATTTTTATGATGCCAATCAAAAGAATGGACAAAACTTAATAATTCTTCTTAAAGAACATATAGTATCTTAAAACAAGGAATACCGTAAAATTAATCATTTTAATTTTAAGTCGGTTTGGTTCCCAAACGAATCATGTAATTTTTTAGAAAATATAATTGCTGTATTACTAAGTTTTAAAAAAAAATAAAGTCTCCTTTCAACAAAATTTCCTACCTAAAATATTTAAGATACTTTCCCTTCTGAGACTATATAATTTTAGCTGCAATCCATTGTATCTACAGGATGTTCCAAAAAGTAGTGTCAAGCCGAAGTCCAAGGAAAGGTTACCCCCAGAGGTACCCGAATCACCCCCATATTTTTTTAAGACAATCGGAGCTCCTACACTTTTTTGGCCATTGTGACTCGGTTAGTTGAGGTAGAAGCCTGTTTTTGGCCATTGTGACTCGGTTAGTTGAGGTAGAAGCCTGTTTTTGGCCATTGTGACTCGGTTAGTTGAGGTAGAAGCCTGTTTTTGTTGTTGTAAATAAGCTGAATACTAGTGCTACCTGGCCTGATAGCATTTACATCAATAGCACCTACTATTGCATTCAAATAAAAATAATAATACTAAGATATTTTTTTTTTGTTTAATCTCTGACTTTCAAATATAGTTTTAAAAAAAAAGTAACAAACTTTTTTATCCAAACCTATCTTAAAAACATGGCTGATGTGTCAGCTATTACATTTAAAAAGTCATGTAACCTTGTTCCAGACTCTTGCACAGGATCATAAAAAAACACTCAATTTAATAAAAATAGTTCAAAAACGAGTTTTTGAAAATGATCTGCAAGTCGGGATTAAAAGAAATCTGGCAGTCTGGAGATTGTATTGCACATAAGAAATAGTAAAATAACCCATTTTTGTTGTTCAAGGACATTGTTTTCTACCAGCGAGGTCGAAACCTGCGTCAGATGGTTGGCCCATTCCAACTCCAGATTCCAGATTTAAATGGATTATCCGCAGACAATTTTACAAACACGCCGAAACATGTTTTTTTCAAAACGACGGCGCACCATGTCACTTTGCTTCAGTTGTTAGACAACATCTTAATGCCAGGTTTTTTTTAATACTAGTTAGAATGACTGAACAAGCAGATAGTACACCAGATGATAAGGGGTACCCCTCTTCCTATGAACAGTGCATTATCACAAACTCTGACACCAGAGGCCAGCACTACCTCATACGAAACAACAACAACAACAACAACATTATCACATAGGTCACGTCCACCTAGGACGCACCTTATGAGGCATTGCACTGCGCCCGCCACCCTGAGACATAAATATGAAAAGTCTCATGTGTTTTATTTGCCGTTTTTATGGATAATGGTACGGAACTCTTCGTGCGCGAGTCCGACTCGCACTTGGCTGGTTTTTTATCGGTAAAGTGCCTATAGCCGCTGTATTAGGTTGACTTCCCACGCCCGCCGTCTCGTTTTTGTCGATACCTCTTAAGTTCGTGATCCATTGAACTAGGTATACATTCGTCATGGTACTACTTACGGTAGCGTATTTATATTTCCTGTTCAAATACATAGCGGATGTAGGTATTATCGGGATGTTGACTTCATGGCCCAAGGCTTGTGGGACACTGACACTGCGTCCCATATTGAATTATTTTCAAGTGTGGCCCTAACAGTTGGGACAAGATTTTAGATGCCTAAACAAGCACCACTTGTTAGGTCGCGGGAAAATCATTAAGGCATTGTCTGTAAGTTACCTAAGTATAATAGACCCGCGACCCGTGCACCCACTGGCTTCACCCACCGGTGGGAAGACTTTTGTTGAAAAAAGATTTTTCAATACAAGCTTTTATAAAATTAGTGGTCGGAACCGAGTGCTGACCAAAATGTCCAGTCTACTATTGTTCATAGAGGGGTTACACTGTCCACCATCCGCCTCCATCATCAGTCAGCTAATGCTCACGCTTGCTGCGCGAAATTCAACTTTTTTAGTGTGTTATGCCCATACAGCTCATCAACACTTCTTCAGATGGCGAAAGTTGAGTTCGCGAGAACTAGGAGACTTAACACACAGTCATGTTTTAATTGATAGTATCTCATAAATATCATCAGTTCAGCTACGAGACCCCTAAACAAAAAAAAACAATGTAAAAATTTGTTTAGGGTATCATAGCTAAACTGATGATATTTATCTATTTTGTTTATATTTTGTTTCAGTAGTAGTAGAGCTTTTTTGTGAAAGAGTTCGTCTGGGGAAGTACTACCACCATACCTATTTCTGCCGCAAAGCATTGCTTTCATTGCTTGCATTGCTGTGTTCCGGTTGGAAGGGTAAGGGTGCCGGTGAAATTACAGGCACACGAGACTTTTCATCTTTATGTCTCAAGGTGGCGGGCGCAGAGCAATGCCACAAAAGGTGCGTCCTAGGTGGACGTGACTTATGTGATAATGCACTGTTCATAGGCAGAGAGTACCGCTTAACATCAGGTGGGCCATCTGCTTGACCCGTCATTAAAAGTAGTATAAAAAGAAAAAAAAAGAAAAACAGAGTACCGTCATTCGTGAAGTTATAAAAAAAGAACTCCCAGGCATGGTACAATATTGTAGTACGCCACTATTGTACCACACTCCCAGGCCAGCAATGCATTGCTTATTGTAGTACGCCACTATTGTACCACACTCCCAGGCCAGCAATGCATTGCTTATTGTAGTACGCCACTATTGTACCACACTCCCAGGCCAGCAATGCATTGCTTATTCTGGCTGTACATTCTTACGATAGCTGCGTTCCGAAACCGAAGCGAATAACTAAGCTGCGGACCGCATCTCAAATGAAGAGTTACAAAATCATAATACGTGGAAAATAAGTAATTTCAACTCTGCACAGTTTAAAATAAGAGGCTGCTGGACCGTTAATTGAATGTGTAATACAGCTAAAGCGTTGCCTCAATCTTTACTGTTCCAGATATGTCAAGGACCCTGCGCTTCGCTAAAAACCCGGCCAATTACGCGTTGGACCTCACGCATACAGGGTTCCGGACCAAATGCACGAGAAAATCCTCGATATTTTTCAAGTTTTCTAAAATATGATTAATCGTTGCTAATATATAAATAACTAGCGACTCGTACCGGCTTCGCACGGGTAGTTTCAGGATGAAAAACAGCACCCCCCCCCCTCCTATTCCCGCCCCCCTGTAGCTTTCCAAAGGTGAAAGAATTTTTGAAATCGCCAAAGTAGTTTTTGAGTTTATTCATTCCAAACATACACACACACACAAAAATACAAATCTTTCCTCTTTATAATATTAGTGTAACATAGATAGTGTAGATAAGTTGCATATTCCATTGCATTGTTTATTTTGTTGCATTGTCTTATTTATTTTTATCTGTGTAATTTGTTTTTGTTTTAGTTTTTATTTAGTTCCTATCTTGTTTGCTTTTTTTTTGTTGGTGTGTGTCTTTGTTTATATAGTCATAAATAAATGTTTCTTTCTTTCTTTCTTTCTTTCTTCATATTTAATTTTCTAGTTCCTACGTCAAATATAAATTAATAAAAAATGCCCCTAGTAGTTGTGGGAGTACCAGTAGAGATGGGATGGTCTGTTCCCGATTTCGAATCATGGCCAACTTCTGAATCGGGAAGGAATGAAGGGTTGATGGGGTTTCGTTAACCTTCAAAAGGTTGCCAAGTTCTTGGGCGATTTCTTTGATTTTCTCAAATGATAGGATAGGATGCTCGCGGCTGGTGGCAGCAGCGAGTTGACCCTGTGCTGCCATATATGGAGGGAGTGTTTGTGGTCTTTCTGGCCAACCACGGGATGGGCCGTTTTGGGCGCCGCGCGAGATGGGCACCGGTGCGTTCAATAGGAGATCCCGGAGCCCACGGGCATGTGCAGAGGATGGCCACCGCGGTGGTTTTAGTGAGTCCTCGAGTTCGAGACACCTCACATAACCGTATTGCACCCTCAATGCCATACGAGCAGTATTCATTTTATTTTTATTGGACAGTTTGCACAACATTATCTAGCTCCAAGCTAAGCACAGCTTGTGTTATGGGTACTAGACTACTGATATACTTAATAAAATATATAACTTACATATATATTTTTTAATTATACATAGAAAATACCCAGAACACCCTGAAAAAATATCTGCAGATCACACAAATATTTGTTCCGAGGCGGGAATCGAACCCGGAACCTCCGTCGTCGCAGGCGAACGTTCGCCCGCCGCGTCACAGAGGTCGTCAAGAGGCCGGAAGATTTCCACCACGTCATCAAACAAAAAGGTTGAAGCTCTGCATAGAATTTACCATTTTTCGGTTTGAAACATGGAGGTATAATAGTAATGGAGTGAGTGCTAAAAATCATAGTGTTCCTTCTTACACCTATCCTAGAAGATAGCTTGCTATCCTATGTTAGAGAGAAACAAATATATTGTCACACGACAGTCGTCTTTCCGTTCCATACCCTGGATATTGGCACCATGCATATACATCTTCCTAGATTATTACCATGAATGTACTAGTAGTTTGACATTTGGCCTGGTACGACTCACACAAATAAGAACAGATAGATTTATGCTTGTCTCATTCCAACACATGAATACATTCATATAAAAGAATGAGACTGGTATAATCGCTAACGTTTCGTTTTAGCCTTAGTTCCATGCCTTTAGTCCATCTTCCTAGGTTTGAAACTTTTAGTATTTTACTTGGCTTTGGATCAGTAAGATATAAAAATAGTGCAAATAAGAAGACTATCGCTAGAACCTTTTTTTAATATGTAAAACAGATGAGGCCTATTTAAGCACGCTCGCCTAGAAGAAGCTTATTCACTCTTCGTTTGAAGATGCCCAAGTTATATGATAAAGGGAGAAAAGAAGCCGGAAGAGAGTTCCAGGCTTTTGCTGTCCACATGATGAAACACCTCGAGAAACGGTTTCAAACACACTTACTGAAATGGATGCGGTAGAAGATAGACAAACACGCAACTTTTCGACGATGTTCTAAGCTCTACTTTAGCTGCTAGGCCCGTATGACTTATGGACAGACAGATGAGCGACAGCAGTAGGGCTCCGTTTGGACCCTTTGGGTACGGATCCCTAAAAAGTGATTTCTTTAGATACCTGTACGAGTGGACAAATTAAATACCTACTTACCAAATTGTTACATTACCTTTAAACATTCGGATTAACTTTCAAAAACAATCTACTTAGCAAATCAAACAAAGCTTTTAAATTACTGAAAGTAGGTAAATTATTTGCTAAGAAACTCTACCACTTTACTAGCAAATCTATTTTGAACCTGCTGGATATGGATTCCCCCATAGAAATGCATTGGGGGAATTTGCCATACCGCTTGGCCGGTGGATTGGTGATTGCTGTATTGGTGCTGTATTGGTGCTAAGTAGGTGCTTAGCTGTATGCTGCCCCTGGTTTATTCCTAGTCGAGTTTTGGTCATCCATGGGAGGAAACGGTTTTTTTTAAAAACATTGATAGACCTTTTTTGACCACGATCTCACCTGTTAGTAAGTGACGATGTGGCTGAAGATGGAGCACAATGGTCTAGAAGACACCTATTCACTCTAGCCTTGAAGAGACCCAGATTATAGTCTTCAGGAAAGACAGACGACGGTAGCGTATTCCACTCCTACTCGGGGTATTTTCTTGGGGCGGTTTCTGAAGTTTCTGACTGAAACCTCAAGAATACATTCCAGGGAGAGGGAAATTTCAAAACGTACATTACCGTTACATACCGCGGTGTGTCCGGCTGAATATACCCTTCCTCCCGTGGATGTTGTAAAAGCCTTACTAAGGGATTACACCGGGGGATAGGCAGCATCCACCTGAGCGATCAACAATCCGCCTGCCAAGCGTGTTTATGGCAAATCCCACCGTTGCACTCTGTGGGGAGGCCTTGTCCAGCAGTAGACGTAAACAGGCTAGTGATGCTGATGATTACATTTTAAAGGGGGGGGGGGGGGGGTACATTTTGGGAAAGAGACATTATTTAACCTGACCTAGATTTTCCAAAATGCAGTAACCTATTCATTGATCTCAAAGTTAATGGACTTCGGCTCAACACTCAATCAACTCAATCCATCCATTGCTGGTTGATTATTTAACACATTTGATGGACTAGAGTGTGAACCGGCAGTGTATCGAACTCGTTTGTCAACTTTCGTATTTTTAAGTGCTATATTTTGGCGTTGATTGTGTATGGGATGCTAAGTCCGTCGCAGAGTTATAAGAAAGTCTTTGGACCCGTCCTTTAGACAGCATTACGGCACTGTATCTACAAATCACTGTCGATTCTACGAACTCATAATAAAAGGAAAGCTACAAGGAGTCAATTTATTCCTCTAGGTTCGCTCCGTGATCTGGTTTATTCCTCTAGGTCCGCCCGTGATCTGGTTTTGCCTCAAGAAGCTGAGGCCGTACTTGAGGTACAGTCTCCTCAGGATTATGACGACGAAGAACAGCAACGTGATCACGGCCATCACGCTGTAGATCTTAGAGGGGTAGGCTCGCTGTGACTGGCCGTGTGATTTCCTGTCGATTGACCTCTTCAGGCGATTAACCACGCGTTTGGGTCGAAAGTTATACATCTAAGCGCTCAGATCACCTGGAAACGGATGAAATAACTAAATAGATAAATAAATAACACCCAACAGTCAAATACATAGTCCTGATCCCACACTTGTATCCCCTGTGTCATGGGTATCACGAACATACGAGTGCCATGCCATGGTGCCATAAGATCCAGCCCCGGAATAAATATTAGCAGATAATACAAACATTTGTCCCGCAGCGAGAATCGAACCTGCAACCTAGAGCTTAGAAAGAGCTTAGCTTGTAGTAGTAGAGCTTTTTTGTGAAGGAGTTCGTCCGGGGAAGTACTACCACCATACCTATTTCTGTCGCAAAGCAGTAGTGCTGGCATTGCTGTATTCTGGTTTGAAGGGTATGGTTGCCGGTGAAATTACAGGCACATGAGTCTTTTCATCTTTATGTCTCGGTGGCGGGCGCAGTGCAATGCCACAAAAGGTGCGTCCTAAGTGGTTGTGACCTATGTGATAATGCACTGTTCATAGGCAGAGGGTACCGCTTAACATCAGGTGGGCCCTCTGCATTACCGGTCAATCCAAGTTTTTTTTTTTTTTAAACTCTCGCATCTTAGCCGGCTTATCGCCCAACGCGCTACAGAGGTCGTAAATAAATAGTTTAAATTAGTTACCAAGAATAGTTATAAAGTTAAAAAGCAGGTTCTGCAAGTTCAGCATTCGAGGACAACCGAGGGCGCTCCAGATTAGTATAGTGACAAATACATGACTTAACGTTTCAGATGGCCCTTTAATATTATGCGGACACCCTCTTCCATTACTCTCGTAGCCTCGTAGACTGCATAGATCACGGTGTAATGATAGGTGACCCGCTGATGTTATGTGGCAAACCCCTTACACTTGTAGCCTCTTAGACTCCGTAGATCACGGTGTAATACCCTACTCTTTTTTAGGAAAACAACCCCCCACGTGGCTTAAACTTTCAGGTGACCCGAGATGTTATACGGCAACCCACTTCAACACTCAATTAATTGTAGTTAAGTTAGGTATAAGTACATCGTTTTTGCCTTTTGTAGGTACTTATTACCTTTTATGTTTTATCTTTTTTATTTTTTATTTTATTTGTCGAGTGTCATGTCTTCTATCCATGTGTGCCGTTCCAAATAAAGAATTTTTCTTTCTTTCTTTCTTTCTTCCATTACATTCGTAACCTCCTAAACTTCGTAGATCGCGGTATAATGCCTTAATAATAGGTACGTGGCATTGCATCTTCTGCTAAGTATTCAGTCATAACAACTTACTTAGGTCCCTTCCGGCCGCACAAACATGAGATAGAGAGATCGCAGCACGACGGCAAATACCACGAAGGCGCCAGTCCACGTCACGAAGACACATAGCTGCACCTCCCATTCAGCCAACTCCTTTCGACAATATTAACATACAAAATTACGTCAATCAATTTTTTTGACAAATGTTTTCATACATTATCTGTCACTTTGACGATTGGTTACGGTAAGTGCCCATTTGGTTGTTCGTGAACT
This sequence comes from Operophtera brumata, assembly GCA_932527175.1. Lineage (NCBI taxonomy): Eukaryota > Metazoa > Arthropoda > Insecta > Lepidoptera > Geometridae > Operophtera > Operophtera brumata. The sequence continues at coordinate 20,806,537 of OW052239.1, forward strand.
TAGGCTATTATGATTGATATCATCATTAATTCTCGCCGCCCAGTGGGAAGACTTTATCCAACGGGAGCTCATGCCACACTCTGTAGGTGTGTTTGTCTGGGTGGAGTCCGGGTGGAATCTTGCAACTGAATTTTAATGCAGTTTCCTCAACTGATTGAGCTGAAATTTGGCATACCGGTCAAGTTCCGATGACAATACAATATGGTGGTGACAGCGAGCTGATCTGATGATGGAGACGAAAGGTGTACAACGGAACTTCTCGATGGATAATAGTAGACTGGCCGTGTTTAGGCTTATTTTGAGCAGCACACGGTTACGATCACTAATTTTATAAAAGCTTGTATTGAAAAATATATTTTTCACAAAAAACTTATTTTTCTCTGAAGTCAAATCGCACCCTAGTTGGGGTTTGGTACCGGAGGCCAAGGGGCCTAAGTCCGGTACCAAACCCAGGGTTCAGCAAGGTCGCTGGTTCTGTGCTGTCGCCAACGTTGTTCATCCTGCATATCAACGACCTCTCCTCCCCTCAACCCCAAAACCGGGAGGGCTGTTTCTAATGCCGACCCGCAGTGCATGTAATTAATCCTCAGGTCGTTAATATGCACACAGAACCTTGTGGGAACCCCGCATTGATAGCCGTAATCTCGGAACATACTCCGTCAACAGCGGTCTCAGTTTTCCGGTCAGTTAGAAATACTGAGATCCAGTTTATATGGAACATGTGTCATATTCGAGCACACTAAGATTTAGGATTGTTAGGTATATAAACTGGCACATTCAGCAAGACGCCGCCCCAGACTGAGACTGTACATTACCAACTGGCTCATTCAGCAAGACGCCGCCCCAGACTGAGACTGTACATTACCAGCTGGCTCATTCAGCAAGACGCCGCCCCAGACTGAGACTGTACATTACCAACTGGCTCATTCAGCAAGACGCCGCCCCAGACTGAGACTGTACATTACCAACTGGCTCATTCAGCAAGACGCCGCCCCAGACTGAGACTGTACATTACCAACTGGCTCATTCAGCAAGACGCCGCCCCAGACTGAGACTGTACATTACCAACTGGCTCATTCAGCAAGACGCCGCCCCAGACTGAGACTGTACATTACCAACTGGCTCATTCAGCAAGACGCCGCCCCAGACTGAGACTGTACATTACCAACTGGCTCATTCAGCAAGACGCCGCCCCAGACTGAGACTTTACATTACCAGCTGACTCATTCAGCAAGACGCCGCCCCAGACTGAGACTGTGCATTACCAACTGGCTCATTCAGCAAGACGCCGCCCCAGACTGAGACTGTACATTACCAACTGGCTCATTCAGCAAGACGCCGCCCCAGACTGAGACTGTACATTACCAACTGGCTCATTCAGCAAGACGCCGCCCCAGACTGAGACTGTACATTACCAACTGGCTCATTCAGCAAGACGCCGCCCCAGACTGAGACTACATTACCAACTGGCTCATTCAGCAAGACGCCGCCCCAGACTGAGACTACATTACCAACTGGCTCATTCAGCAAGACGCCACCCCAGACTGAGACTACATTACCAACTGGCTCATTCAGCAAGACGCCGCCTCAGACTGAGACTACATTACCAACTGGCTCATTCAGCAAGACGCCGCCCCAGACTGAGACTGTACATTACCAACTGGCTCATTCAGCAAGACGCCGCCCCAGACTGAGACTGTACATTACCAACTGGCTCATTCAGCAAGACGCCGCCCCAGACTGAGACTTTACATTACCAGCTGACTCATTCAGCAAGACGCCGCCCCAGACTGAGACTGTGCATTACCAACTGGCTCATTCAGCAAGACGCCGCCCCAGACTGAGACTGTACATTACCAACTGGCTCATTCAGCAAGACGCCGCCCCAGACTGAGACTGTACATTACCAACTGGCTCATTCAGCAAGACGCCGCCCCAGACTGAGACTGTACATTACCAACTGGCTCATTCAGCAAGACGCCGCCCCAGACTGAGACTGTACATTACCAACTGGCTCATTCAGCAAGACGCCGCCCCAGACTGAGACTGTACATTACCAACTGGCTCATTCAGCAAGACGCCGCCCCAGACTGAGACTACATTACCAGCTGGCTCATTCAGCAAGACGCCGCCCCAGACTGAGACTGTACATTACCGTTACATCTTCATGATTGCCGAGGCATGTCTTCACGATGGTCCGAAGCTTTTTTCGTTGCTCAGGGTAGGGAAGAAAGGTCCTCTTTGTCTGCGCCTTATTGCTTTGTTGCGCCTTGGTTAGTTTTCCCTTTCCTAGTTTTGGCATTTTACTAATGTTTTATTTTCGTTAAGTTTTGGCATTGTATGGCATGTTTTAGATTTTATGGGCTCTGGCGTTGAAGACTGTTTGACTATTTCTTGTTGTTACTGTTGCTACATGACGATTTGATTTCCAATTAAATCATTTTGTTAAAAAATATTTCAGGTTTAATTTTCTGATGGCATTTTTGAAGTCTGATGACATGTTGCCTGCGCGTCATAGGGAATAATATTTCGAATGCTCAGGTTTTATCAAAAAGGTTTCCTACTTTATTCCTAACTCTTCTTCTTCTTAGCTTAGGTAATGGCTTATTCCTAACTCTTTCTGCAACATTTTTTTTTTTTTTTTATTACTTGAATGACGGTACATGCAGATGGCCCACCTGCCCCCCTATTCCCTAACTGAAAGTCACTCGGTGACTAACGTTTGACAGGAAGAATGATAATCAATTAAAAAAAAATACTATCAAGAATTGTCAATTGATGGTAATTTTACTTGTCAAACGTTGGTCACTGAGTGACTTTCAAGATAGGGAATAGAGGGGCTGATGTTAAGCGGTAACCTTTGCCTATGAACAGTGCATTACCTTATAGGTCACGTCCACCTAGGACGCACCCTATGTGACATTGCACTGCGCCCGCCACCTGAGACATAAAGATGAAAAGTCTCATGTGCCTGTAATTTCAATGTTTGATTGATCGGTAAAATTTACGTCAGACAGAGTATGTAGGTACCAGCATCTTCCTAGGTAGGTACACCTTCTACGACAAAACCTACTCTACAATATGTTTCTAATACGTCACGTCCACCTAGGACGCACTCTATGTGGCATCCATGCTAACCGGCAAACTTCACCGGCACCCAAACACTTCAAACCGGAACATAGCAATGCGAGCACTACTGCTTTGCGGCAGAAATAGGTATAGAGGTAGTATTTCCTCGGACGAACTCTTTCACCATAAACCTATGCTACTACTAATATGTTAATGTTACGAATACTTTAACGAGTAGTTTATTGTTTTAATTAAATAAAGATAACTCTTACATATAGATAGCCAATGAAATAATAAATAAAATAAATAAATAAATAATGCTGGACAGTTTACACAACATTATCTAGTCCCAAGCTAAGCAGAGCTTGTGTTATGCGTACTAGATAACTGATATAATACAATATATAACATAGATAGATATTTTTCATTATATATATAAAATACCCAGAACACCCTGAACAAATATCTGCAGATCGCACAAATATTTGTTCCGAGGCGGGAATCGAACCCGCAACCTCCGGCGTCGCAGGCGAACGTTCGCCCGCCGCGCCACAGAGATCGACTAGGTAATTAGACTTACTTATAGGTACTACCTACACCGGCTCTTTCTTGGACATAGTTACAGTTACCTACCGCTGTATACAGTCTACGTGACGTATACCTCAGCATTAAGATGTCCACTGCTGGACGAGTCCTCCTCATGGAATGCAATGCATTTTTTTATACTACTTTTATGGCAGTACAAGCAGTTGGCCCACCTGATGTTAAGCGGTAACCTCTGCCTATGAACAGTGCATTACCTCATAGGTCACATCCAGCTAGGACGCAACCTATGTGGCATTGCACTGCGCCCGCCACCCTGAGACATAAAGATGAAAAGTCTCATATGCCTGTAATTTCACCCTTCAAACCGGAACACAGCAATGCGAGCACTACTGCTTTGCGGCAGAAATAGGTATGGCGGTAGTACTTCCCCGGACGAACTCTTTCACAAAAAAGCTCTACTACTACTAAAATTGCCATAATCACCACGCTTGGCAGGCGGATTTGTGATCGCAGTATTGGTGTTGAGCTGCTTGGTACTCAGCTGGATGCTGCTGCCCATCTCCAGGTGTAATCCCATATTTGGCTTGTACTACATCCACAAGAGGAGACGGAGGTGGATATTCCAAGGCCAGGCCCAACGATCTGCTAAGGAGTGGAATACACTACCGTCGTCTGTCTTTCCTGAAATCTATAATCTGGGTCTCTTCAAGGCTAGAGTGAATAGACCTTCTTTTTTGCCTTTTAGACCTTTGTGCTTCATCTTCGGCCCCATCGTCAGTTACCAACAGGCGAGATCTTGGTCAAAAAAACGACTATCAATGTTAAAAAAAAGACACTTTACAACAGGCGGTTTCCAGAGCTGTCTAAAACTAAACAGCTCTGAACCACTGTCTTGACTTCCTTTCTCCAATCACGTTCTAATAAACTTATCTCGTCACGTGTTATCTTTATAACAATTGGATAATAAAAGGCATTATTACAGATCGCTATATCAAAAGGTCGATCTAATGTCAGTCCAGCGGTATTAGTCAACGGCATCCTTCGGTGTAACTGTTACCTACTTTACTATTTGATCCTATCTAATCTACATACAAGCTCTGCTTAGCTTGGGGCTAGATAATGTTGTGTTGAACTGTCCAGCATTATTTATTTATTTACATATACTTATCAATGATAATTTTACTATATTTATACGAGAATGTATTACTTACGGTGGAAGCTACAAATAAAAGAAATTAATTTTGTAAAAATTTAAAAAACACTCAACGCAATGAAACGGTTGAACCGATTTTGATCAAAAATAGCTAACAATCCCGACAAATTCACCTTTCAAACAAAAAAATAAAAAAATAAATCTGTTCATCCGTTCGCGAGTTACGATGGGACAGACACACACACACACACACACACACACACAAACACACACAAACACACTCAGACAGACACGTCAAACTTATAACACCCCGTGGTTTTTGCGTTGGAGGTTAAAAATTAAATGTGAAAAAAATTGCTGCGATGTAACGCTGCACTGATAATTTACCTACTCTAGGTATTTGGTAATGTTACCCAAAGCACAGAATATATAAAGACGGCCACCGCAACATCGTTCTCCGGCCATCCCGTGAAAACAATCCCGATATAGGTACACTACTTTAACACACATAATAGAACATTAGAAATTATAAATAGGTATACCTATTTGTTTTTATTAGAGTCAGGTCAAACTGAAAACATAGGGATATTTAAATATTTTCAAAAAAAAAAAAAAAAAAAAAGTCCTTTGTTTGACCACGATCTCACCTGTTGGTAAGTGACTATGTGGCCGAAGATGGAGCACAGAGGTCTAGAAGGCACCTATTCACTATAGCTTTGAAGAGACCCAGATTATAGTTTTCAGGAAAGACAAAGTTTACTGAAGTTTACCTTAAGAAGACGACTGTAGTTTATTCCACTCCTTAGCAGTTCACATTATAAAGGTAAAACTGAAACGTTTTGTGTGAATAGAAGGTATACTAATGAGGTAAGGATAGTACTGAGCCGTACGCCTACTCGAAAAAAACAGCTGCTCTAAATCTTTAAGATCTATAGGCATAGCTCAGCCGGTGGCCTGCTGTTTCATTTATGTGCCTACGGATAATTAACTCCTAGATACAATCGCAGCCTTGAACTTTAGGTCTCACATCCCAGGCAGCGTTTAATTACTTACGAATTAAGAGAAGTTAATAATTCCAATACATCCGCAATCAAGCTATTTCCTGCTAATAATGGTTTGAACGTCTGGTTTTTGGAGCAGTGGTGTTTGGATTTTTCGTTGTTTTATAAACTGCTGGTCCCCGGTATTAGGTACCCGTGCGAAGCCGAGCGAGTTGCTAGTGTATTATAATTATATATGTATCTACAAGTGGAGTAAAAGAGTCGCAACCCGCGGTATCCAAGAGCTGGGAAAAGAAACAAAGACAAAGTCAATAGTTATTTGTGCAACAAGGGGCTAAAGTTGGTATTTGCTTCAAGTGTTGGTATAGAATCCCGAGTAAGGGAAGGATTCTATAATTGAATCACGAACGTACCGTATTGATTCAAAGACACGAGATGTAAATAACTTTGGCCTCGTGTGACACATAGGTACAACTTTTCACCTCAGCATCGAGGAACTACACAAAAATACAACGCTAATTTATTTGATTTACTATTGTCTAGCAACTCGCCCCAACTTCGCACGGGTAGCGTCTCTCATACTTTAACCGCTTCCAAAGGTCACACAACCACAGGAACTATACTAAAACAGTCAAAGTCTAGCCATACCTACATCTTAACGGCCAGCCTTTCATCTTTGGTAATTGTTTTAGCAAAAGGTCACCGGTCAAGGCGCGCGCATTGTCTTGAACGCCTATAATCTGATCTACAGGAGGCCACTTCCTATGACGAACATAGATCAATGATTTACCGCGGTCTCGTAGAACGCATATTCAACTGCGTCTACCAGTGCGAGTTTGAATTGTCAGCGATAAATTATATCTGGAATACAACCAACCTAACCTACAATTCAACCTAGTCTACAATCTAACCCACAATCCAACCTTATCTACAATCTAACTTAGGTACAATATAACCTAACCTATAATCTAAACTACAACCCAATCTAACCTACAATCTAATTTACAATCCAACCTTACCTACAATTTAACCTACAATCCAACCTAAACCTATAATCTAATGCATTAGTATTGCCATTCAGCGTGGCAATCAGCCAGCATCTTAGGGACGCTTCCGTCTGGTAGTGATTTAGATCAGTTGAGCTACCTTTAGATCGCTAGCAGCGGTCTTCAGGTAGCACAACTGTTTCATATGTATTTTGTAGATACCTTGTATTGGTTGTATTATTCTTTCTGTAAATAAATGTGTATAATCTAACCTACAATTTAACCTAACCTACAATCCAATCTAACCTACAATCAACCTATTGCAAGCCACAGCTGGCCAAAGTCTCTGTCAAGGCATGCCGCTGAGGTCGCCAGTCTTCGGCTCTCCGTCTTCCCATCCAGTTTCCGCCAGCCACCCTGCACAAGTCGTGGTTCCATAAAGACTCTTTATTAGTTCGTGATTTCGTTAGTCATGATTTCATTGAAATCGGTTCAGCCGTTTCGGTGTGATCGAGTAACAAACATACACACATCCAAACTCTGTCATTTATGATATTAGTGAGATTGTGTTAAAATGAATCTAATGTAAATTCATTTATATCGCTAGCGCGTAGCGGTACGATGAGAGCCGGCAGACAGGCCGGGAACCTGTTTTCGTTGTGAATGCGTCCGTAGAGCAGATTGACTATTATTGGCCCGATAAATGCAATTACCTTGAAAAGATTGACGCAGCGATTAGGTAAAGTAGAGTTTTAAGTTTTCCGGTGCTCTTAAGATTCTTATTTCTATTCTTAAATGGACCTATGAGTATCTTTGCTATCTATCTCTGTAGGAAACAGAGTATGTTATTACCTAATATTTTAAGGCATTTAGGTAGTTTGCCCATATTATCACCAACTAATACTAATTATTTTACGGGACAAATAAGGATTACAAATGACAGTTTATATGAAAATAGATTCCAGACATATACAATTTAAAAAAAAATGTGCTGTTTGACGTGAGTTCATATTAATTCAAACTATATTCGATAAATGATAGAGCTGAGAAGATGGTTTGGACGATAAAATATGTTCGTAGGCTGCTACGGCAGCTCGCGTAGAGGGAGAGATGAATAGGAATATCACAGGAAGATGGTTTGGACGATAAGATAGGTTCGTAGGCTGCTACGGCAGCTCGCGTAGAGGGAGAGATGAATAGGAATATCGCAGGAAGATGGTTTGGACGATAAGATAGGTTCGTAGGCTGCTACGGCAGCTCGCGTAGAGGGAGAGATGAATAGGAATATCACAGGAAGATGGTTTGGACGATAGAATAGGTACGTAGGCTGCTACGGCAGCTCGCGTAGAGGAAGAAATGAATAGGAATATCACAGGAAGATGGTTTGGACGATAGAATAGGTACGTAGGCTGCTACGGCAGCTCGCGTAGAGGAAGAGATGAATAGGAATATCACAGGAAGATGGTTTGGACGATAGAATAGGTACGTAGGCTGCAAATGCAGCTCGCGTAGAGGAAGAGATGAATAGGAATATCACAGGAAGACGGTTTGGACGATAAAATAGGTTCGTAGGCTGCTACGGCAGCTCGCGTAGAGGGAGACACGAATAGGAATATCATCACAGAAATATGGTTTGAACGATAGACTACGGGCTGATATCGTAGAGATAAACGCGAGTGTAGTAGGATGCAAGAGAGTATGAAGGAGGCAAAGGCCTGGAAGTGGGGCTTTAGCTCTTTATTGCAAATGCTTGAAGGGAATCTGCCCTGTCGTTAGACAAAGTATTTATTACTTACTAGTGTCCATCCCCGGCCTCGCTCACGTTTTACCGATATGAAAAGAACCAATAGCTTAATCGTTTTGATAAAAAAAAATATGCTCTGAGCTCAATCCAAACAATAATCAGTCTGTGCAACAAATTTAAAAAAAAAATTAGTTCTTCATAAAATTACAAAATAAATCGGTAAATCCATAGACGTAGAATTTTTTCGCTACGCTAAATAGACAAACGCAGCGTGGGAGAGAGAAGTCATTTTGAAATGTAACCCGTGCAAGAAGAAAAGTGACAGCAACAATGTATTGAATGTGACATGTTTTGCTTGAGTACATGCGCATGCCGGACGGTCTCTTGTGCAGTTTAACTAATTTTGTAATTATTTTAGTAATCTTACTATTAAATAACAAATATTACTTTGTATGACAATGGTGTCGTGTTCAGTTTGTGACTGTGAAGATACAAGACGTAATTATCCGGGAAAATACACGTTTCACAGGTAAATAAGAGATTATTGGTAGTTCGATTGTATTGCTTATTTTATAAATTCTGCTTTAGTAAATGGCCTAAAAACCAGTTTCATTCGTAGATTAGGACTTTCCCTTATATGTTTTAATAATATTTCGTTGCGGCACCTAGAAATAAACAATATTTTATGTTAAATATAAAAATGTTTGATTACGATAGGGCTTGACCAAGTGATGACGTCAGAAATATCGATAGTCCTGTTGCAGTCTATATCGTTGTATAATGCGCATCATGTAAAAAGAACGCTGGCGGTCAAGCTTCTTCAGGCGTTCCAGCGTTCTTTTTAAGAGATAACTTACTTTTCTACTTATTTGAGAGATGTATAACTATGCATTGAATGAGCGCCTATCTAGTTTACTACAAATAATGTACAATTATAGTACGCGTGATGTAAAAAGAACGCTGGAACGCCTGTAGAAGCTTGACCACCAGCGTTCTTTTTACATGACGCGCACTATACCTACCTATAAATTAAATTTTTGTCCATCCTAGAATGGAGGTTTACTTTGTTTGGAGTAAATTTGTGTGCTCTGTTAACATTTTACCGATTTTTTTAAATCTATAATAACCAGGTGGACATTGAGGTGTGTGTTTTTGTATTGACTATTGAAAAGGTAACTTTAAAGCACCACGGGTGTTTTTATTGCAGTTTGTGTAGTAGATATTTTGGAGTAAATATTTACGTTGTTGATTATTACACACGCCTTTTTCCCCGAAAGGGTATATTTATTTTTTATTTTTTATAAATAAATATTGTTTATTTCTGCTTAATAAAATAATAGGTAACAAATTAAATTTAAATATACCCCAAAAATTCCGTTCCAGCGGGACTCGAACCTGCACCCTCGCCTGTGATCAGCGATGCCTTTACTTTCGAACTTTGAATAGAAGGTTTCCAATGAAACACCTGTAGCTACAGCACTATCAACTTGGCGCTATAGCCGAGTTGATAGTGCCCACAAATTTCGTCTCCAGCGTCATAGCTCGATCTATGGCTAAATTGTTTAAGGCATCGCCGATGACAGGCGAGGGTGCGGGTTCGAGTCCCGCTAGAACGGAATTTTTGGGTTACATTTAAATTTAATGTTATCCAAAGCGTGGTTTACACTTGAAAAATAATAAACTTTGGGGTAACAAATTGTCTATAGATAAAGTAACAGAGTGAAAAATTATATGGGCGTAGCACGGCTTATATAAAATGTTTTTGTGCTTTCAGATTTCCAAGTAATCCTTTGCTACGAGAAAAATGGTTATCGGTTATAAGAAGAGTGGGATGGACTCAAATAAGAACTCCACTAGGTATATGCAGCAAACATTTTAAGTTTAAATTTAAAAGGGAAACTCTAAGATCCCACCTATAAATAAAACCGTAATATTTAGGGGTCAATAAATAATAAAGGTTTATTTATTAACTGTATTCAAAATTGGAATAAGAACCTTATTCTCTTTATGACGTCAAATCTGCCAAACTGTGTTCTTCATGAAAGACTTAATCTGCATTAAGATGTATTTATCTACCATACACATCACGGACGGATGATGAATTCTATCGACAATGTAAAAGTGTTGGTCGAGGACAACACTATTTTTAACTCAGACATAGACTTTCACCAACACGTGCACATATTTTTTTTGGTTCCATCTTCGATCTCTGATTGTAGATCTAGTACATATACTAAATCTATGGTTATGACTAACTAACCATGGTTATAAGTCTTCGAGACCTGAAATTTGGAGCGTACGTTCCTTTTCTGAACTAGGGGTGCACTAAGAACGGAATTCCAGAAATTCAACCCCTAAGAGGGTGTTTAAGTTTGTATGGAAAAATAAACGCGGGCGAAGTCGCGTGCATTCCACTAGTCTATGATATCAGTGGTCACGATGGGGCGTCTTGGGCCACCTCTATTTCGTCGAAGTGCTTGTTTAGGCGAGTTATATTTCACTCCCAGCATTCCTAAACTGTTGCGCAATTAATTACTATTACATTCAGTCCCTAAACACGTTGACGTAATAAAGAAAGCTATGTCCTTAACCGGACTGCGCGCGCTGAATGATAAGGTCGCTGCGTGCTGGGTTGGGATTCGATGAATAAAATGTGGGTCAGAGTATGTACCTATGACTAATGTGTTTGTAATCTAATTGTATTTTTGTAATATTAAACAGTCGCTTAGGTCGGTCTGTACCTACCTACAAACCTAGCCCTCTGGAATTTCCCTATACCTAGACGAAGAGGTCGGATGTTGTCTGCTGAAGATTTTAATAATTGCCTGAAAGAAACCACTCAAAGGGACTTACAAAAATGACGAGCTATCCTCTGTATTGCAATAGGTTCGAGTAATATTTCAGCGTGGCAATGCAGCCAGCATCTTAGGGACGCTTCCGTCTGGTAGTGATTTGGATCAGTTGAGCTACCTTTAGATCGCTAGCAGCGGTCTTCAGGTATTTTTTTTTTTTTTTTTATTAGCTGATTGTGGCTTTGATATCACTGCGACCAGTTAGGCCTATTGTGATCGCCACTTGTTACATACCGCCCCTGGAGAGGGCGTTTACAGTTCACCGCTAAGCCCTACAGCTGCTAGGAACTGTAGGATTTTCTTAGGGGTAATTTCTTTCAGTTCATCCGGGCAGAGGATGTGTTTGCCCAGATGAATGCTGCGTTTGTGCATTAGTGGTCCACACTCACCTAGCAGATGAAGAGGCGTTTCATCCGCCTCATCACAGAATCTGCAGGATTGCGTTTCGCATAACCTTAACTTGAACATGTGCTTGTTAAGGCGACAGTGTCCAGTTAAGGCTCTGACCATAATGCGAAGGTTGCTCCTACTCAGCGCTAAGATACGGTTGGTGTTCCGCTTATCGAAGGCTTTAATAAGAGCTTTGGAATGGGTCAAGCCAGTGGACTCAAACCACAGCTTGACCGATTCTTCGAAACAGGAGTTCATCAGGGTTCTTTGAGCCAGGCTTTTTGGTATACCACAGAACGGCTCAGGCCCCACCTGTATACCACTAGCCCCAGCTCGCGCAAGCTCGTCAGCACATTCATTACCGTCAACGCCTGCGTGTCCCGGAACCCATCTTAGAACAACTCTGTTCCTTAGTCCCAGAGAGTTCAAACGTGACAGACAGTCCTCAACTAGTCTGGACGTGATAACCTTCGAATCCAGAGCAAGAAGTGCTGCCTGACTGTCGGAGTTGATATATATATTGTGTGATTGATGTAGCGCTTTTGAAGGTTAACTGCTGCACATTCGAGAATGGCGTAAACCTCAGCCTGGAAGATGGAGGCGTGATTTCCTAAGTTTATACTCCTATTGAACTTAGGTCGCTCTCCATAAACTCCACAGCCTACATCCAGTCCCATTTTGGAACCATCCGTGTACCATATTAGGCATCCGGCCTCGCAGATTAACTGGCTGTTCAACCAGTCTTCTCTAGAGGGCATTTCCACGGTGTATTGTTTTTCAAATACATGCTTTGTAAGCATAACATCAGATGTCATGCTCAATGTAGGTGATTCCAGAATTGAGTCTTGCAAAGATCTCAACTTCTGGGAAAGCCAATTCCTCCTACCTTGGATATAAGCCCTGTACATGCTGGCTTTCGCCTCTTTCTGTATAAATACATGGAGAGGCGGTAGTCCTAGCAATGCATTCAGGGCCAGTCCAGGAGAGGTAGACATAGCACCTGAGGCCATAAGGCATGCAGTCCTCTGTAGACTGCCTAGCCTGTTGATAGCAGTCGACTGAAAGGCTTTGTCGTACCAAACCATGGCGGTGAAAAAGGTCTTCAGGTAGCACAACTGTTTCATATGTATTTTGTACATACCTTGTATTAGTATTAGTTCTTTCAGTAATAAGTAGTACCTATCTACCATAGACCAACCTGACCAACCTACCTGTTCATAAGAACAGAAATGATAACTCGATCGTCTAAAGACTCGAACCTATTGCAATTCAGAGGATAGCTCGTCATTTTAGTAAGTCCTTTTGAGTGGTTTCTTCCAGGCAATTGTGAAAATCTTCAGCAGGCTTTTAGGAAAATTTCCGTAAGCCTGAAGAATGTCAATCATTGGTATACTTAATTCTCTTTGTCAACTCTCAAAAAAACAAATTGAGAACCCTTTAGAGCATTGCAGGCCTCCGTACCGCCCTGAACCACCCTGAACGCACATGCACAGACTAGGACGCGCGTTCTACCAAGATTTTAGCCGGAAGTTCGCAACGCCATCTTGTTACAAAAGCTTGGTACAGTGTTTGGGAAAACTCTTTTAGTACCTACGAGTTTTGATAGTTTTCGTAACTATGAAATTTTGTTTCCTTCCATACATTTACAAGCGAAAACTTCGAGGAACTGCATTGCCAAATAGGGCGCGTCCTAGGTGGCCGAAACCAATGGTGGGCCATCTGTTAAAAAAAGTATTGAAGGAAACGAACCATCATAGAGTGTCGAAAACTATAAAAACTCGTTTAATGGCCTCAAATAAATTATTGCCCGTATAATAGGTATATCTCGATGCGAAGGCAATAAGGGTAGGTAGGTCTTCTTCTTCTATCTTAGGTAATGGCTTCTGTGCATTATTTGCTACAATTTAGCCAATGTCAAGTGATATAATTATTATAGTTTTATAGTCAAGTCGTCAAGACTCAAGAGTCTCCGTCTAGTCCTAACCCAGTTTAAATTGTGGCAGAAAAACTGAGTTTTTACAGGAAAAAATCCACCATTTCGAAAAGACTCGCAATACACTCAAATTTCACTACATCACACATGTGCCATTTATTCAAGTTACACCGGTTAAAATGCCACTAAAATTACACGAAATAACTCGAAAAAACACATTAAAATGTAATAAAATAAAAATGACGACGTTTCTTTCAAAAATGGCAGATTTCAACCAGGGTAGGTAGGTCAAAAACGTTTTCAGTGACAGAGAAACACAGAGTGAAACAGTTTCAGTTCATGCGATGTGGCAGATCCATGGCAGATCCAAAGAGGGGTTTTCACTGACGTTTCAAATCATGCGCTAATAGATGGCGCTGCTTTGAACCTAGGTTTCAAAATAAAGTGAAATGTCCAAAGTCAACAACGTAGTGATATATTTTCGTATTATTTTGTTACTATCACAAACAATATATTTGTTAATTTTGACAAGCATACTTGAGTCAGCGCCGTCTATCGAGCCAATTTGAACATTTTTTTTTTTATTCGAATATGAATAGCCCACATTTCAAGGTGCATGCCGTACGGAGGCCTGCACTGCAATGCTCTAAGTCCATGCCGGACTGGAGCATTGCTCTAAGGCATAGAGCAACACGTGCCGAGGCCGCATTGTTGGCGTTTAGTGTCTTCGCCATACTTTTGATTTTACATCTATGAACAAGATCTACTATTAGCTCGATGACTATTAGTATATATATTCTGTGAATCTATTTTTGTATGATGTATAAAATGTCAAAAGTGTCAATGTCATGCCTGCCAAAAAAAAAAATCGATTGTTTTCATTGCCTTGCCGTGTGTGTGTGCATTTTATTAATCTCAAAAATCTAAAAACTAACTTTAAAACAGAGTTCGCCGCCGTAAAACTATTATAAAATAATTGCCTTCTTTGTGACTCCTTCGGGAGTAGATTCAACCGTAAGACAAGGTAAAATTAGCAGCCAATCTGTTGCTATAAATCCTTTTGAAGTTCAATATTTACGATGATAAAGTTTGTGCTAAGCTGATTATCTTGGTTAAACTAATTAGCGTGTAATTGTAAGTAAACTGCTCAGGCATAAAGTTGTTCTAGTCGTGTTTGTTGTCAGGAGCCCTAAAGCTTGAGGCACGATGTCGATGCCACATAGCAGCTCCAGCACAACCAGTTCCAGCACTAAACGCAAGGAAATATATAAGTAAGTGCACTGTTCATAATATAAAACCCTGGATTTGCTATTACATCCAAGTTAATATGGTATTAACTCCTCCAGTTAATTGTTTTAGGCTGATCTTAAATGGTACATTATATTTGTATGTTTGTGCAGACTATGAGTCAATAACATAACAAATAGAACTTACAGAGTTATATCTTCTTTCTGATTTCTTTAACAAGGTTTAGTAAATGCAATGCAATGCCACATAGGGCGCGTCCTAGGTGGACGTGACCTATGAGGTAATGCATAGTTCATAGGCAGAGGTTACCGCTTAACATCAGTTGGGTCATCTGCTTGTTCCGTCATTGGAGTAGTATAAAAAAAAAAAACCTTTTAGGTGCCAAAGCAACTGGAACATAGTATTTATAAGCCTTGAATTATTTATTAACTGTCAAGTTATCATCATCAGCTGGTAGTCCACCGCTGGAAATAAGAGTCTTCTTCTTCATGTTGTTGATTCCAATAGATAATTAAATTGTTTTAGACCAAAATTTAGCCACCTTGACAGCATTTTCAATAGCTTCACACAGGTCATTTAGTAAGCCTCTCCCAAAGTATGTCACAATGCCTTCATCCACTGACTTCCCGCGACTATTATAATGGTGACGGTCCATGCATATTCTAGTTTGTGGTCACCACTTTTACTAGTAGCGCAGACTCTTCTCCGCAACTAGGCCACGAATGGACCCTTTTTGCTTGATGGGTGGAGGCTGCTAGTTCAGCCACCCGATGTCTTCCAGGAAGGCTAGCAGCTCGCCAATGCTGTTGCAGGCCTGCCTGGGCGTCCTCGGTGTCCCGAGGTCTACTCCACTCACCACTCTAGAACCTTTAATCCCAAGGAGTTGTCAGTTCTGTGAATTTTTAGCAGCTTATTAATGCCTGTATGTGTGGTGTGACTTTGAGAGATAGAATAAGGAATAGTGTGATAAGAGAGCGTTGTGAAATTAAAGAAGACGTAGTGACTAGGATTGAGAAAGGTATGCTTAGATGGTTTGGGCATTTAGAAAGGATGGACTATAGTAGATTGACTAAACGGGTACACAAGACGAGCGTGAATGGGACAGTGGGAAGGGGAAGACCTCGGCGAACGTATTCAGACCAGATCGGAGACATCCGGAAAAAGGCCAGGTCAAGAGTACCCTTAACCGACGATCATGTATGAAGAATGTGATGAGAGTGAATGAAGCAAAAGAGGTGTGTCAGGATCGTAGCAAGTGAAAATCCGTGGTCTCTGCCTACCCCTCCGGGAAACAGACGTGAGTTTATGTATGTATGTATGTATTAATGCCTGGAAGTAAATGAAAAGGTTTGTTTTGATGACTTTAATGCCTTTGTCCACATAGTTGTTGATGACATTTTTATGATTTCAGATACCAAGCCCCATGGCCGCTCTACTCCATGAACTGGTCCGTGCGACCTGACAAGAGGTTCCGCCTCGCTCTTGGCAGTTTCATTGAAGAGTATAATAATAAGGTAACAAAATAAAGCTCACTACTTTAAGTAATGGAAAAAGGAGTGTATATGTATGTATGTATATACATTAAGGCAGCGTTAACCCCAGGCACAAATCTTTATACAAAAAAAACGCTTGTATAAGCGTTTTTATTGAATATCTCGTAAAATAAAGATAATTTTACATTGATTTTGTTTGGCCTCGGTTTTGTTGTATAGATTTTATTTATCAATTTTTTACCCAATAATATGCACCATTTTAAACAATTGAATCTAGTCTGTTAGCCTATAGTCTAGGGTTTTTTTTTTCTATTCAGAAAATATTGTCCTATCCTGTTTCTGGTACAGTGATCCCTCAGAATCATTATGTAGAATCCATGCATATTTTTAATTTGAATATTGTACTTTATTTAGTCAGTTAAAAATCAAATCTACGATTAGGAATTTTGCGGTATATCCCACCTTAAGATTGACTGAGCACTGCATTTGTTTGTCATGTCACTGTTTCTTTCTTAGTCACCCTGCTTTAGGTCAGTGATTGGTTCGAGGTGGCCCTGAAAAGGGCTTTGTGACTGATAGTAGACGATTGTAGTGAAAGGTTTTTCAACACCTTGCAGAGGCTCCATTCATGATTGAATTATGGTTCCACAAAATACCAATAAAAGCAAAATGAAAGTGCTGTTTTCCTTTATAATTTGATGGCTCGGATGGTAACCACTAAAATTCAAGCACTTTTTACTGATTTACAGGTACAAATAATATCACTCGATGAGGAGACAAGTGAATTTAGTGCTAAGAGCACGTTCGAGCACCCATACCCCACCACCAAGATCATGTGGATCCCTGACAGTAAAGGGGTGTACCCTGACCTACTCGCTACCAGCGGTAACTATTGAACAACTATCTTGTTAAACATCAACTCCTTGCAGTCCACTGCTGGACTGAATAAAATTCGTTTATTTTCCCCCAAAAGGACACAACACACACATAACACATAGAAACAAAAATCAAAAATCTAGTAATTAAGAGAACTGGTATACAACAAGTAATTAAATTTATAAAAATTAAAAAACCCTCAACGCACTGAAACGGCTGAACCGATTTTGATCAAACATAGCTAAGAACACTCCCGACGAATTCACCTTTCAAACAAAGAAAAAATCGAAATCGGTTCATCCGTTCGGGAGCTACGATGCCACAGACAGACACAAACACACACACACACACACAGACACGTCAAACTTATAACAAACCGTCGTTTTTGCGTCGGGGGTTAAAAATAAAATGAAATAAAAACTAAAATAACAAGTAATTAATTTTCTAAAAATAAAAAAAACCCTCAACGCAATGAAACGGCTGAACAGATTTTGATCAAACATAGCTAAGAACACTCCCAACAAATACACCTTGTAAACAAAAAAAATATCGAAATAGGTTCATCCGTTCGGGAGCTACGATGCGACAGACAGACACACACAGACACGTCAAACTTATAACACCCCGTCGTTTTTGCGTCCGGGGTTAAAAACTACTAGGAACTAGTAGGAAGGTAGGAAGGCATTGATATGTGTTGTGTGGGGTCAAATAGGTCCCTGTCTCAGGATAAGTTTTCAGACAAGGCCTAGCTTGATGATGCCACAAACATCAATAAACTACAGGGGGGATAAGCCATAAATAAATATGGTGGTGTGGTGGTCGTCGCTCCACCTAGCCAGAGGGTACCGTACCACAGAATAAATCATATTACTTGTACACTACGTTTGCCGAGATAATTTGATAAGTGACTTGGGAGAGAGACCATTGGAACTGACATGGTTGAATAACGACAAAAGTTACGAAAAAAATAGATTTAAAAAAAATACTCTGTCTCCACTCAAGAACTTGTTTACTCCAACGGTTATCTGTTCCTAAGCAAACATGACCGGCTCAATACCACTTCAGCTTGCTAATCTTCTGGGCTATGGCCTACAAATACTAATACATATATATTTAGTCAGAATTTTAGGTAGGTACAAGACAGTTCTGTGTGGACTTTTGACGTGTATCTTTTGTATGAATAAATGACTATCTGACTATGTCGAGAGCTTTAAAGCTCTCGACATAGTCTGAACGTCGTTTCAGATCTTATCCCTCAGAGACACTCCAAGCATACCCTTTTCCATAGCTTGATAAGCTACTTTAAGTTTGTGGACCGTTGTTGTCCCACTGTGTCCTCGTTTCAGCTCCGTAAATCATAGCTGCTTCTGGCTATTTTCGTCTGCCCATTGCCACTTCAATTTTGTAATTCTGAGAGCCATGTCGATTCTGAGAAGGCGTCAACATAACATCATTTTACCCTGTCATCCCCAGGTGACTACCTCCGCATATGGCGCGCGGGGGAACCATACACGCTCTTCGAGTGCGTTCTCAATAACAACAAGAACTCTGACTTCTGCGCACCCCTCACCTCGTTCGACTGGAACGAAGTGGACCCCAACCTGATCGGGACCAGCAGCATCGACACCACGTGCACCATTTGGGGCCTGGAGACGGGCCAGGTGTTGGGACGGGTCAATGACGTCTCGGGGCACGTCAAGACACAGCTTATTGCACATGATAAGGTTAGATACCTTTTTAACGGTCGCTTGTGGCACGAAGTTTAATTAGACAGCGCAACTGATTTCACGAAAACTAGGAGACTTAACACACATGTATTAATGGATAGTATCACATAAATATCATTAATTTAGCTACGAATATCGCTTCACGAATCAGCAAAACCCACGAAAAAAGTTGGATTTTCCGCCATAAGCGAGACATGTTATAAACACTGATACGTGATATTAGAGCGTTACTCGAAAACCCAAGCGGTTGAAGAGAAGCCATATCCTGGATAACCTTTTATAATGCGGGAAGAGGACTGACGAGTCCGGATCCCCATGGCCAACTAACCATCCGCCTATAGTCCACCAACTGATTGCGGATATACCTAAAGCAAAAACAAAAAAAAAGACGTGAAAAAGCATGCCTGACATGCCTTTTTGCTTTGATACAAAAAGGTAGGCGAGATACTGGCAAGTGCGAACTACTAGCATGTGTAACGAGGTTCTTATATGAAAAAGCCGAGAGGGATTTTCTGAACCCGTCACTTCCGTTTCTAGAAACCCAGATTCTGGTAGTATCAACGTAAAAGTGTATACGTCTCGTGAATTATCACCGCGTGTCTACGAGCCCCCGAATCCGCAGTGCTCGCGCGGGCATGTCTTCCGAAATGGTGACTCAGCTTCAGAACTACCCTAGATCATATTCACCCTATGCTGGTCATCGTCAAACCCTGGAGCCTGATGTCTTCGCAAATTTATATTTTGAGCCCAAACTGAAGAAGTGTCTAGTTGAAAATTGCATATTGCGAGCTGATGATCCTGGAAACGGCTGTACCAATTTCCACTAACAATAGATAAGATCCATCTCTCAAACAAAAAAATCGCATGGAAATCAGAGCACCCGTTCCAGAACAAAAAACATGCGTACAGACAGACATTAGACTTACATACAGACACACTATGGCCTCAAACTTGTAGCACCTCTCGTTTTAATCGGGGGTTAAAAAGGGTTCCGAAATGAGCTCACTAAAAATGATTTTAAGCTGCGGGCGTTGACAACGTTGACAATGCAGTTGCCATCGTTTTCCAAAATCTTTATGAACCATTGTTAATTGTTCCAAATTAATATAAATGTGCTGATTTATTATAGAATGCTCATTATCCTAAAAGTACTGTGAGCTGACGTCTTGCCGTTTGTCGTGCAGGAGGTGTACGACATAGCGTTCAGCCGCGCGGGCGGCGGGCGCGACATGTTCGCCTCGGTGGGGGCAGACGGCTCAGTGCGCATGTTCGACCTGCGGCACCTCGAGCACTCCACCATCATATACGAGGTACGAACACACTGGCTAGATCCTAGGAACACATTTCTCATCTCATCATAGAATCCAATGTAAGCCATACATTATTTCGATGATATGAAGTAAATTAAAGAAAAAAATACAATGCACATTTATTACCAGGCCTATTCAATTTCAATACATGTGAATTCTAGTTTAGACATCTTTAGACATCGTTAATGCGATTGTTTTGCTTTTCAGTATACACCTCCAAAGTTCGCGATCGTGAGCTTTCCTTCTCCAGAGTCCGATATTTTGATGTCGTCTTCCCACCTTAGGAACGGTCGACCTCGCTCTTTTCCCTTCTCCCGAATACCATTCGATTACATCCATGGCCTATTTTTCTTTTTCGAGGCCTATAGAATATAATGACCTACGGTCACAGAATAAATATTAGTACAGGTACAGAAGTCTCACTTAGCGAAAAAAATTATATAAATAGCGACTCTTGCTGGGACGCAACAAAGTGCAATTCAGCTCGCATTAGCGATCAATGCCTATCGCGATATTCACCTAAACATTTGCTCTCTCTTCTAACGCGTTACTCTGTCGCTGTCTGGCGCTGAGTGATGCGCATCGAAAGGGTTGTCGACATATCTAATAAAAAATTAAATAAACCTTCCGTTATATAGGTAGGTAGTCAACATTGTAGCACAGATTATGTATTAGTTACTTCGTAACGCGCAAGACAGCTAAAAGAGGCCGAACATAGGGTCGGAGCTTTATGTCTCAGGGTGGCGGGCGCAGTGCAATGCCACATAGGGCGCGTCCTAGATGGACGTGACCTATGAGGTAATGCACTGTTCATAGGCAGAGGTTACCGCTTAACATCAGGTGGGCCATCGGCTTGTTCCGTCATTCAAGTAGTATAACAAAAAAAAGATAAAAGCAGGTAGGTATTTTTAACCCCCGACGGAAAAACGACGGGGTGTTATAAGTTTGTGGTGTCTCTGTGCGCGTGTGTGTGTGTGTGTAGTTGTGTGTGTGTATGTGTCTGTGTGTGTGTCTGTCTGTGGCATCGTAGCTCCCGAACGGATGAATCAAATTAGTTTTTTTTTGTTTGAAAGGTGAATTTGTCGGGAGATATCAAAATCGGTTCAGAAGTTTCATTGCTTTAAATTAATAACATGTAGGTAAATTAAATAGTTACAAAGTTATATGGATATTATAACGATGAGATATTAAGTTGGTAGGTAAGTATAGTTTTTCTCTGCTTATGAAGTTAACAAGCTACGATTTAATTTAAAAACATCAGTAGGTTTACCAAAACCATCGATGACCAAAACATATTATTATTATGAACTGAACTCGCTCTAAATAACCTAACCTACATAAAGTACCTCGCGAGTACCTATTTTCATTTTGAAATAGGTACATATTAGGTACATATTATGTACCTACGAATTACGTAAGTACCACATGTTATTATCAATATTGTTATTATGTAGAAATAAAGACTTATTTATGTCTTTTTATTTTTATAAGAACTAAGAATGACGGAACAAGCAGGTAGCCCACTTGATGATAAGCGGTAACCTCTGCCTATGAACAGTGCATTATCACATAGGTCACGTCCACCTAGGACGCGCCTTATGTGGCATTGCACTGCACCCGCCACCCTGAGACATAAAGATGAAAAGTCTATGTGCCTGTAATTTCACCGGCAACCACTTCCAACCGGAACACAGCAATGCGAGCACTACTGCTTTGCGGCAGAAATAGGTATGGTGGTAGTAGGTACTTCCTCGGACGAACTTTTTCACAAAAAAGCTCTTCTACTGCTAATTTAGAGCGATTCAGAAGTAAAGTCTAATTAAGCACGTAAGTAGATCGGTAAGTAGGTAGGTACCTAAATTACTTAAACCTATATTACAACCTAGATCTTTGAAATCTATTCTGTATGCACAAGAAATCACACATATGAAAGGCATTACTTCGATATGTATCTACAGAAAATAACTAGTGTACCTACATCAATCAATTTACTTAAATTTCTTCGTCCTTCGGCAATGCAAAAAATGATAATTCCTTATTTGTTTTTTGACTATTGCATGCACATATGTACGCGTCGGCATATTTGCGCGGGAAACGTGTTGCGCGAGCGCTCAGGCGTGCGTCCGACAACCGACTGCCACTTGTTACGTCTGAGGAACGGCCGGGCTGTAGGTATATATCGCGCGACCTTGAGCGAGTGATGATGCCCTGCTACGGTGCCGAGACGTGGACATTCACGGTGCGCCTGGTCCATCAATTCAAGGTCGCTCAGCGTGCCATGGAACGAGCTATGCTCGGAGTTTCTCTGAGGGATAAAATCCGCAACGAAGTTATCCGACAGATAACTAAGGTCATCGACATAGCTCAGAGAATTAGCAAGCTGAAATGGCAATGGGCTGGGCATATATTGGTGATTCTAATATATAAATATAATATAATATAGAACCGACAACCGCTGGGGTAAACGTGTTCTAGAGTGGAGACCACGTCGGGTAAACGTAGTGTGGGACGCCCCCTGGCTAGGTGGAGCGATGATCTGCGTAAAGCGGCTGGTAGAAAGTGGATGGGAAGAGCTGGAAATCGCTCTAAATGGCGAGCATTGGGAGAGGCCTATGTCCAGCAGTGGACTGATACAGGCTGATGATGATGAAGTTGATGATAGAATATATTAATATAGGCCTGGATTTATTTATCAGGATTCACCAACTAATTATACAATAGCAAAAATGTTAGTACAGAGAAAATAACGGGCATCGGCAATCATAGGCTATTCGAAACAGAAATATGATTGCAAGTGATTGAAAAAGCGACGGTTACATACGAACGACGATTGCCGAGGCACATTATTTTCCTAGAAGTACTTTACAAAGTTACTTAAATGTAGTGCTTCTATTAAATATTAAGGATTGATACCTAGTGGTTACCTATGTGCATGAGCCGAGAAAACAAGGTACGCTACTCCGAGACTAACACCAGGTGACGTCACTATCGCGTTGTAATTTTATATTAAAAACCTTGTGGTTTGATTGGATCTGATAAGGAGGTTGGGGAGTTAGATTACACTCTACTGGTGGCACAGAGAGGCTGTCCCAATTCTCATTGGTGAAGACGTAGGCTGGTGTTTTCCACGTGTCGGGTTAGCACACCTAGTCGAAGTATATATCCAAGTGTAAATCGCTCCACCTAGCCAGTGGGCGCCCCACGCTACGTTTGCCAAGACGCGGTCTCCACTCAAGAACTCGCTTACCCCAACGGTTGTCGGTTCTTCGGCATATAGGTATGACCAGCCCATTGCCACTTCAGCTTGCTAATCCGGTGGGCCATGTCAATGAGTTTAGTTCTCTGTCGGATAATCTCATTTCGGATTTTATCTTTCAGAGAAACTCCGAGCATAGCTCGTTTCATAGCTCGCTGTGCAACCTTGAACTGGTGGATTAG
Organism: Operophtera brumata; assembly: GCA_932527175.1. Taxonomy (NCBI): domain Eukaryota; kingdom Metazoa; phylum Arthropoda; class Insecta; order Lepidoptera; family Geometridae; genus Operophtera; species Operophtera brumata. The sequence goes on from OW052239.1 coordinate 20,830,303, forward strand.
CCCTACCGTGAGTGTCCACGTCTCGGCACCATACGTCATTACTGGTAGGACGGACTGATTGAAGACTTGCCTTCGGGCATTGTGGTATAGGCGACGAGAAGCTAGGCTCTGGCTAGGTGGAGCGATGACCTACGAAAAGCGGCGGGCAGAAAGTGGATGAGAAGAGCTGAACACTGGGCTCATTGGCGCGTATTGGGAGAGGCCTATGTCCAGCAGTGGACTAGTGTGGGCTGATAATGAAGTGTAAATGGTTCCGTAGGATCCGCAGCACACGCCGCTGCTACGCCTCGCGTGGAACAAGCAGGACCCTAACTACCTGGCGACGGTGGCGATGGACGCGTGTGAGGTCATCATCCTGGACGTGCGCGTGCCGTGCACGCCGGTCGCGCGTCTCAACAACCACCGCGCGTGCGTCAACGGCATCGCGTGGGCGCCGCACTCCTCGTGCCACATCTGCACCGCCGGCGACGACCACCAGGTGAGACCACACCAAGGAGCTCTACCAATAGGAAAACTACGTGAGACGTGAGCTTTGTGAACGGGTTTGATTCCCGTTGCGTGACAAATGTCTGATCTGCGATGATCTGCCTTTATATAAATATGATTTGGCTTGGTGTTTTACAACCGGCCGCCTGCCTGACGTCAGCCTCCTTGGGAATGAAGGATGGTTTGGATTTGAGTCCTAAACGGCTGTAGACCAATACTGACGAGGCCTGTCTCCCCGGGAATCCTAGTGTGGGATCAAGGGTCCAATTCTCAGACTTTAAACATAATGTCGAAATCGACGATCTGTCAGATTTGACACTAACCCCTACATATCTTGTATAAAAATTAAGAGTTCGATTTTATGTACACAATCCGAGAATTCGCCCCAAGAATATGGGAATATTAGTTGCTGTGTTATGTTATCTCATCCATGAATGTTGGTTCCTGTATTACGTTATCTCATCCATGAATGTTGGTTGCAGGCGCTGATCTGGGACATCCAACAGATGCCGCGCGCCATCGAGGACCCCATCCTAGCGTACACTGCGGCTGAGGGCGAGGTCAACCAGATCCAGTGGGGCGCCACGCAGCCCGACTGGATCGCCATCTGCTACAACAAGCACACCGAGATCTTGCGCGTCTAGTAATTAGCCGTCCTGTGTGCTGCTCTTTTCGAGTACTGTGGGTTATTGACACTATAATAGTGTTCTTATTAGAATGAGATTCGAAATGACTCCATTTCTGTCGCAATCTCACCATTGTCTGCCTACAGATGCGGAAACAAATGGCATCACGTGCGTGCATCAATGGCGTCTATAAATAAGACAAAAACAAAATGGCTTCTTTAAGGCCAAAACAAAATGGCTTCTTGGAGATCAAAACGATATGGTGTCTTTTCCGATGCTATTCTAATTTAAACACGGCTATTAGGTTTCATCGGTGATTGCGAACCAACGTTCGCCTAAAACAATAAGTGAACATTTTGGCGTGTGACCCACGGTACATGAATACGAAAGTGTTAACCCTGATGTGTGTTTCTCCTCAAAGATTTAGAATCTAATATTTCTAACTAAGAACTTCAGCATATAGCAACAAGGAGCGAGGTCAATCAACCAGTGACTTGTGGGCCTACAGTCGAGTTGATTTTAGATATGTATCAGAATGACGCCATCTCACGTTAGTCTAAAGTTAATAAAAGATATAGAAGGAGCCCTTGCGTTCATCTTTTACTAGAAATAAATAGTTTTATTTAGTACATACAGATTTCAAAACAAAATGGCGTCTTTGCAGCCGAAACAAAATGGCGTCTTTTCTGATTTCACCCCTCAGCTCGACTATAGTGTTCTTCGGGTGTGGTTGAAGCCCCAAAGTTCGCTTATAACACATTTGTGAACTGGAATTTGACAATGTACAGGAGTACAAAAGTCCTGGGTTTGTGTGCCCTTTGTTTTTTTTATCAATAATTCCATATTTGAATAACAGGATTGCAAATTAACTGGTTTATTACATATATGACGTTTTATGAGCCAGATAACATGTGCATTTGATGGATGTATGTTACTGAAAGGTTAGCGCCAGTTTTGATCTGCACATACATACAGACTGTTACATTATGTCTGGATGGCCTAGTAACTAGGCATTTTCTGGCATTGGTCCCTAGTCTAATGCGTAAAACCAGGGAACATTTACTTTTTAAATGAGGATAATTTTGTTGATGTCCAGTATTTACTAAGTTTTAACCACACTTAAATTATCGCAGTCCCTTTTTAATAGGCTGAAAAGGACTATAATACATGACTTGAATATAATTTTAGGATTCAATCATGGTTCATGTAATTCTTTTAGAAAGACTGATTGCCTATGTTTTATGAAATCTCGTAAAAATACGATTTCTCAGCGAAATTACGAATTTGAAAGAAAATTGGCGTGGTACTTTATTCTTCTCGTAGAAGGGTTAACGTGAGAAGTATGGATGACATGACGAATAAGTATTGTCTCGAAATTGACGGAATATAGGACAAACTGCATTTAAAATGTAGATAAATTAAGTGCTGACGGAAGAGGGTTAGTGGTGGTAGCTGTATAGCTCAACGTAGTTTAAGTATTTCAATAATTTGTGTGTAAATTTCCTATTACGGAATTGTTACCTACCCTGCCTTTCAGACTGAACTAAACTCGAAACTAAACCCGTTTTTTTAAAGCGGTTGCAAATCAATCCTTGACTGGGAATCAAGCATAGATTTATTGACAGTATTTAAAAATAAAATTTAACAAATCTATGCTCGAGTCGAATGTCACTTTCCAAATAATTAAAACTTGTACTGTTCTGATCTCTCGTTAGAGAGTAGTTAGTTCTGACTTCCAGTAGTTTTGTACCTTTTATAAAAAAGCTGAAATATGAATAATGTTTTTCCTCAGTGAGGTTTTTGGTGTTTCATATATCAGGTTTTTATGCAACAAAACTGAACATGAAATGATCATGAATCACATGATCATTTCATGTTCAGGTTTCATGTTTGTGAATTCAAACAACTTGTACAACAAAATTGTATAAAATATATTTGAAAACTTTTTATAGGACTCGATTTAATTTTATTTATAAACATGTAGAATAAGGATTTATCAAATGAATAAACAATGCAATAATCATAAAGTTTTCATTTGTATCAAAAGTACCAGTTTTCTTAAAAGTTAGTGTAGGTAGATTCTTATAAATATTATTCTTATGTTCAAAACTTTCTCATCCTGACTTCTGTCCCAAAGCAAATGTTTCATAAACTTTCAGCAAAGAAGTGGGAGTTCTAGGCATGAAGTCTTTCAGGACATGTTCAAAATGCTCCATTGTAACTGCAGGACAGTCGAGATCTCGTTCGAGCGCCCGCAGCGCCGCCTCGTGGCACAGCGCTTGCAACTCTGCTCCTGAGAACCCGTCAGTTCTTGTGGCTAAACTGTGCGAGTTGACGTCATCACTGACGCTCATCTTTTCGAGCTTCAACTCGACAATTTGTAACCTTGTTTCAAAGTCCGGAAGCGGCACATAGATGAGTCTATCGAGCCGCCCCGGTCGGAGCAGGGCGCGGTCCATTCTATCAGGCCGATTAGTCGCCGCCAGAATAGTCACCGAATTGAGTGGTACAACGCCATCTAGTTCCGTCAATAATTGAGCTAACACTCGCTCATGGACTCCTGCTTCCCCTGCCCCCCTTTCACCCCCTATCGCGTCCATTTCGTCAAAGAAGATAATAGATGGAGCAACTTGTCGCGCCTTCGTAAACAAATCTCTAACAGCTCGCTCGGACTCTCCAACCCACTTGGAGAACAATTCTGGACCTTTTATGGAAAGGAAATTGAGGCCACTTTCCGTCGCTAATGCTTTGGCTATCATTGTTTTTGAACAGCCGGGAGGACCATACAACAACACACCCCCGGGAGGTTTGATGCCTAATCTTTTGAAGCTTTCTCCATGTTTCAGAGGCCATTCTACAGCTTGTCGTAATTTCATCTTCAGATCATCCTGGCCTCCTATGTCTGACCATCTGACATTAGGTACTTCTATCAACAACTCTCTCATAGCACTTGGTCTCACTAAAGTCAGGGCAGCAATAAGGTCTTCCTTCTCAATGACTTCACTGGAACGTTTTATACATTTCATAGAAGCCTGCGTGCATAGGTTTACCATATCAGCTGCTACATATCCGTGTGCTAAATCAGATATTGCTTCCAACTCTTGTGCAGACACTTTATTTGGAAGACTTTTGAGTAAACTGTACAGGATTTCTTTCCTTCGTATCCTATCTGGTACAGGCACTTCAATCTCTTTATCTAGCCGTCCAAATCTTCGTAACATAGGATCTATTGTTTCCGGCTTCTGTGTAGTTGCCAACACAAACACTCTACTGGTGTCCTCATGTAAGCCATCCAAAAGAGAGACAAACGCTGACGTAACTCTTCTCTCCTGCTCTGTACTGCCTGATGTTCTCTTGGGGCAGATTGTCTCAATTTCATCTACCAGAATTATACTTGGCTCATTTTGTACAGCTTTTGTGAATAAACTCTTCATAGAGCTTTCTGTTTCACCAAAGTATTTGCTGAATATTGCTGGGCCATTCACTTCTATGTGAAAACAGTTCAGATTTTCAATCAAGTATTTACAAATTGCAGTTTTGCCGATACCAGAATGGCCGTACAGTAAGAGACCTCTTGTAGGTTGAAAGTTGGCCGTCAAACCGCTCTTATCGAATGAAATATTAATGAAAGTTTGTATCTCCTCTAAAATATCACCTACTCCTCCTAAATCAATGGGTTTTCTTTTGACTTTTTGTACAGTTTCTTTTTGCATATCCCATACAGTATGTTCGCTTAGAACAAACCAAGTTTTGTTGAAGTTATCACGTTTTTCAGATTTTATATTGACTACCTCAATCTCTAATTTTTTACCAAAATAATAGAATGTGAGGACAGCACCGAGGGATACAAAGTTATTATAGAAATGTTCTTTGAGTATTCCACAGATATCCGTGTCAGTTTTGTGGTTCAACATTTTTATAGTAATGTATGAAGCATCTGGGATTTGGTCCTGTATTACTGAGACTGTTATCATCTTATTGTCATTACTCCATGCTTCTGATAAACCTGAAAACAAAAGGTTTTCTGAAATTACACTTCAAAGTTATCTGAATATTATTAACGCCTGCATATGAATCTTCAATTCCAAACTGTACTAATAGTTTATCATTGCAAAATGTCCAAAACAAATTTGCCAATAATGTTATTAATTGAATTATTTTGATATAATTATAATATATTAGGTGTTAATTATATTAATCAATCTCGTCCTATATTTATCCATAGTAGCACTCTACATTACACAAAGGTTAGCTGGAAGAAAACGTTAAGTAACATTAAGTTTGCCCATGTAGGTACTTTTTTTTCTTGTGCATTAGAGCATTTTCTAACTATTTATCTAAATTACACAGGAATTCGCTTAATTACCTAATAATACCTAAAACAGAGAGAGTATCAGTGCATTCTTTAAATAAATTTGAGTAGATATGCTTAAATGTAAACAAACCAAATAAGATGCAGGATTATGCACATTACGAAGCTCACCAGCAGCAGGAAGAATTACAGCAGCCGGGGCTGACGCCTTGGAGGGCCACATCCTCTTCACCATCGAGGGAGCGCCGTCCCGGGTCAGCTGTAGCGGCGCGCCAATGACGGCGCCTAATAGCAAGCTTGCCGAAGGATGCACCATCACAGCGTCCTTCGGAGGCCCCTCGGGCAGAGGCCCCGTCCTCTGCAGCCAGGTATACAGCTTCCCATCCTCCACGTAAGGGCATTTCACCTGATCTCTGGCACATTTAAATTCTACGTGAGTGTTTTTATCGTTGGCTGTTATACTGCACCCGCAGAGCTCGCAGTCCACCCATAATGTTTTCTTGAGTTTGGGTGGCATTGTTTCAGATGAATTTGCTCGTTTCTTTAAATTCAAATGAACTTTAACTTCAAAATATTGTAGAAAAGTTACCGTATAGATTTTTTTGAGGTTATTTGATTGTTTTGAATTTTGAAATGTGAATTGATACATGACATGCATGCATGACATTACCAGGCATGTTTTTTTTTATTAATGTAATTCGGGGTTTGAAGTTTTGAACGACACAAAAAACATCCGAGTCAGTGTTTCCACTTACGATTTTGGATTTAGCCCACAGACTAGCCCTAAATTTTTGAATTATCCCCTGAATACCGGAAAAAGCTAAACAAATTCCTAGATTTAGGACGCGTAATTATGGCACTATAGGTTCAACCAGTTTAAACGAACATTTCTGTATGAGGCGAAGAAGGCGAGCGCACGCTCTGATAATATGTTTTTGTGTATACAAAAATAATATAACAAATGCCCTTGTAGGTTTTGTTAAATTTTGTTGATGACTTCACTAACTCAAATATTAAAGACATACTGTGAACCTATTGCGACTTAAAATAAAGAATAAACAAACATAATTTCACGTATACTATGACTAAGTTTCGACGTCGTTCACAGGAATGGTCAATAGTAATTAGTAATTATTAGTATAGTATAATAGTAATTATGTAGCATTTTAGAAAAAATGCGACTATAACACGTTGGGGAGAAGGAGGTAGCTTAGGACAGGGGCACCTTCAAACATTGGAGATTTCTCCAAAACCATAGACATTTTTTTGGCAGAAAATGCATTTTTAGTTTGTCCACACTACTAATACAAGCCATCACATGTCATTAGCCACGATATCAGCTGTCAAACTGACTTATTTGCGGGTCAGGATTTGCGGTAGCTGGTATAAATTTTTCATTTACTACGTTAGTGTTTATTTGCTCATTATGAGCATAAATTAAGTGTTTTTTAAAGTTTCTGTTATTTTGGGTATCTATTCATGGATAGAGTTAAACGTATTCGTTTCAAAATAGATTAAAAAAATATTACGGCACAAAGTTTTTAAAATGGCACCTTGGGGTAGGTTTGGACATATATTTTGGGGCACTTTAGGACATATCCTGTCTATGGATGTGTCCTAACATACACCAAGGCACCATTTAAAAAAAATGTGTCGCTTTAGGTGTTTTTATTTATTTCAGATGTTAAACAAATACATTGTAATAATAATAAGCATATATGAAAAATAAAAAGTTTTTATTACCATTAAATCACAAGTTAGGAAAACTGACTCCCAAGGGGGGCAGTTTGGGACACTGTTAATGGCTTACTAAAATTAAAATTGAACTTATTCTAATCAATAAATATGTTTATTTTATTATTGTATTCTAAAAGTAAAATACAAATATAGGATTTACATCAAAAAACGCACGAAAAATTTAAAAACAAAAAAAACTAGGAACTATTATGTAAAAAGTATCCTGATGTCCCTCCTTCTCCCCTACTTTACTATTCTCCTGCTGACGAAAACGAAAATTACTGATTTGACTGATGTAGCAAACGAAAATTAGACGGATTACATTCAATAGTTTTGGGAGAATCCCCTTTGATAAATTGGTTCAGCAATATATATTTTTTACAATGTTTTAAGGCTCTGGTATGCAGGTAATAGAGTAAATAATAGGGTTACCATACCACCTTTGATTTTGCCCCTTTCCCTAATTCCCTGAAAAAAACAAATAGCTCTAAACCATAGGTACATAATGAGAGCGAAATCCATAAAAGTGGAAACACTGCTTTGAACTTTGAATTTCGACGCGGGGAATATAATTTAGGGTTGTTGGCAGCACTGTTTGTTTTTACTTTACTTTCGTTTCGAATTTGTGATTCATCACATCACATCAGCATCATTAAAAAAAATACTGATTCCTTCCAGGCAAATAGTAAATAAACCACTGCAACACAACATAATTGATGTCTGCTGTTTAATTAGTGTAGAGACTTGTGCTACCTACTTGTTTTAGATTCTACATCTACATTGAATTGTGGCAAGATGACTCTCGCAGAGTTTTTCAGCTGTTCCCTGCTTGCCTTCGGGGCTCCGTTGGCGATGTTCACGATGACGATATCCCACGATCCTATACGGATCATCATCATGATCGTGGCAGCGTTTGGATGGCTGTTGGCGTTTCTACTGTCCTCGCTCGTTTGGTTTGCGGTGGTGCCTCTGAGATCGTATCTGGCCTTCGGAATGGTGTTTGCCATTATATTCCAGGTTTGTTATTACTGGCACAATGAGTACTACTGATTGGTAGTCACTCAGTGGAATTTCTCAACATAATTCTCATGGTTACTTTAGTTTTATAGACATTTGGTTCTGATCTATCAATTTATATAATGTTTGATATATTGCAGGAAGTTTTTCGCTACGGCATGTACCTACTGCTCAGAAAGACAGAAGCCGGCATGAAGGAGATATCAGAGAACCATGACATCGGCAGCAACAGAACAGAGATGGCTTATGTGTCGGGTCTCGGTTTTGGGATCATGAGTGGAGCTTTTGCACTCATCAATGTGTTGGCCGATTCTGTGAGTGTTACCTTCATTCCTCTTTGTACCATTAATCGAAAATATAAAATAATTACAAACGTACAAACAAAATGCAAAAACAACTGATGGCTAAAATTTTATTTCAAATGCATTTGTATTTAAATATCATAGTTTTGCATGACAAGTGCTAAATAAAGAGTCATCCATATTTTGCACTATTCAATATTATAACATTGCAAAACTGTGGTTCATGCAGATTTTGAAACTACTTCTACGAATCCAATTTGTTTTCTCCCTAATACTATAAGATGTTATCACATGTCTGTGGAGATAATATTATTAATATGGTCCAGTGAGCATTTTTCCGTATCATAGGGTATGCAAGTTTGGTTTGTATCAGTTGGAGGTGGACTACATACTATCAGATGGCACAGTTAATTATAATCATCTGTAAATCCAGCTTATTTGGGTCAGTTACTTCATAGAAACAGTTATAAATATTTTACATAACGTTTCTGTTCTGATTTTGTTGATAAGGTCCTGGACTTTTTGTCTCAGCGGTTCGGTGATGCAATATGACCGGACTACTAAGCTTTCCAATTGCCCCTAACCTCTCCTAAATAGATCTACTTGTTTTGGTGGGACGATACCGTGCCCCCAGAAATTACTTGTTGATTACATAACAAAATATGTTTACTCTCAATTCCAGGCGGGTCCTGGCACCCTAGGCCTCAAAAGTGGCTCAGAGTTCTTCTTCGTAACGAGTGCTGCGATGACCCTCTGCATGATTCTCCTCAACACATTCTGGAGCGTTATATTCTACAGCGGGATTGATGAAAAAAACAAACTAAAAATCGCCTGGGTTATTATATCCCACTTTGTAGTATCCAGCCTAAGCTTATTGAACAGAAAAGAGATATACATGGCAACTATTTTGCCGTCCTATGTTATTCTTGTTATCACAATGTTGCTAGCGTTCAGATCTGCCGGTGGAACGGCAAAGAGTTTTATCCAAAGCTTCACTCCTAGGGATTAGATAAACTAAACTGTTGACTGAATTAGATAGATGGAATTGAACATGACATTTAAAGCGCCTAAAGATATGTCAGGGGCAGAGTCAAAGCTCAACAATATTTTACATACATACATACACAGACACACGCATTTTTCCCCGAAAGGGTAGGCAGAGCCTCGAAGGGCCTCTTGATCGTCAGTTTGCACCATCGTGGGAATATAGAAGTGACAAGTGGTGAGCCCATCGCCGCCATTGCTTCCCATGACTGACATTGCTAACACTTTCTTCGAGTAAATAACACATTCATTAATAAGCTAGCAGCCAGGACAAATCTTATACCAACGAATCTAACTAACAAGTCCGGGTAATCCCTTAGTCGGCCTTAACGACATCCATGGGAAGAGACAGAGGGTTCTATTCTTAGGCCAGACACACCATGATTATTTGTCTCTGCTCCTGGCGCGTGGTTTAGCATTGAGATTAGTTAGTGCAAAATCTGGAGAATATAGCTTGCTAGATACCATGTAGGCAAGATCATGTTTTTCTTAATTCTAACTACCTTATTAGGTTACATGAAAATTCTATACTCGTTAATAACAGTATTCTTTGCCTTCAGCTAGCGGATTACGTACCTCTGTTGCTATCAGTTTCAATGTTGTTTCTATCCGAAAGGACGCTCTTTCCAGGACCCAATTTACGCACTTTACCTACAAAGCTCGATTGCAACTAGACTGCATAAATTAGGTAATCGTAATAACGTCATTTCAAATAGAAACAGCATTGAATTCGATTGAAACCGATAGCAATAGAGTTACATAATCGCGCCACAGATGTAAATATCGTTTTGTTAGCAGCTGACTCAAGTAAAAAATAATGTTCTAACAATTGCAAATTAACATATTGTTTATTTAGGTAAAGCTAAGCAAAATAGTGTAAAGCAGTCCCTATCATAAGATTAAGTTACAAATAACTGGACGGAAAATTGTTGTATGATACTAATTAGTTGTAATATGTAATTAAATTAAATTATGAAATAAATAAACTATCTGTGTTACTATAAAATTTGCATTATCTTTGGAATATTACACACTACTATGTCAGGGTGGTCCCGGACTGTGCGGTTTCAGAGAAACTTCCTCCCGCGAACGCTCAGGTTGTGGAATGATCTCCCTGCTGAGGTTTTCCCGAGCGACTACAGTATGGGGTTCTTCAAAAGGGGTGTTTGGAAATTTTTAAAGGGTCGGCAACGCGCGTGTGATGTCTCTGGTATTGCAGGCGTTCATAGGCTACGGTAACCGCTTACCAACAGGTGGGCCGTAAGCTTGTTTGCTACCTTGGTAGTATAAAAAAAAAAAAAAAACACTATTATTGGGTTACAATGTTTTCTCTTTTGCATTGACAGGCAGTTTTAAATTTGATCGAAAGAGACAAAACCCTGTGTAACTATTCCAAGGATATACAAATACCTAAACATAACACCCAACAATCACATCTAGGATCCCTGTGTCATAAAAAACATCTTCCCTGCGTCGGAAATCAAACCCGCAACCTCTCGCATCTGAGCCAGCTACCAGGCTGCTGTTCCACAGAGGTTATCTACACCATAAATCATGCCATACAATTACTTAAACCACTTACTGTAGAGTAGAGTTACTTTTACCTACTTGTTTAAGATAACAGTCACATATTACATAGTCCGGTTCCCACACTAAGATACCTGTGTAGTGGGTATGAGTAACATAACGCCCAGACCCGACACAAATATTAGTTTGTATGATCACAAACATTTGTCCCGCAACAGGAATCGAACCAGCAATCAGTAGCGTCTCAGTCGGCTCCACGCCCGACGCGCTACAGAGGTCGTCAAATCCCTATTTTAATAGGTAGTTATATTCTTTGGAAAAAATCCTTTAATGTGGATGATCTGCCCACGTATACACCACACTATTCATAGATTCTGCTTTGTTTAGTAGTACATTTATTGTTTTGTAATAAAACTGGGCAATTGCCATTTTTAACAGACTTCAAAAAAATAAGGAGATTCTCTATTTGTACTTATGTATTTTGTAATTAATTTTACGTAAAAATAAAACACTAGTGATGAAATTATACCTTATCTATCACAGACTTAGGTTCCTCAAAGTTTGTATGGGAAACAGTTTTGGACCATACACCTTGAGCTCTCTAAGGCATGCAGCACTATAACAGTCTGACCGGCCGGTTAACAGCTAATTGTCCTGTAACCTACCTATTCTTTTACTTAGATATTTTCAAATAATAAGTACCTATGCATCAAGCATGACTTATAAATTATTGAGTCGCTAGCGAGACAATCGTAAACAATTTCAAGCTACGCTGATGTAGTTTTGACGCTAGCGTCTCAGTGTTGATAGCTATTCATGCCAATCCTATGTATAAAATTGAAACTCGTGGTTGGGAATCATTCGTCTTATTATAGTGCGCGTCATGTAAAAAGAACGCTGGCGGTCAAGCTTCTACAGGCGTTCCAGCGTTCTTTTTACATGACGCGTACTATAATTGTTACATTATTTGTAGTAAACTAGGTAGGCACTCATTCAATGCATAGGTATACATCTCTTAAATAAGTAGAAAAGTAAGTATCTCTTAAAAAGAACGCTGGAACGTCTGAAGAACCTTGACCGCCAGCGTTCTTTATACATGACGCGCATTATACCACTGTATTTCGTCGCTTTGCTGACGTTTCGAGACTGAATTCAGAAGCCTCTTCATCATGAGCACCGCCCGCGACCGCGTTCGACGGTGGACCGGCGAATACCAAAACGCCACGAACGTCAGCAAAGCGACGAAATACAGTGTTAATAAGCCGTTATTTATTTAAAATAACCCTATGTATAGTTTATTATTTTTCAAGTGTAAACCACACTTTATGGATAATATATAAGTATAGCCGAGTTGATAGTGCCCACAAATTTCGTCTCCAGTGTCATAGCTCGTTCTATGGCCGAATTGGTAAAGGCATCGCCGATCACAGGCGAGGGTGCGGGTTCGAGTACCGCTGGAACGTAATTTTTGGGTTACATTTAAATATAACCCTATGTATGTTTTGGTGAACTTGGACCTATATAGAATCTGGGCACTCGTCTCCCAGCTGTGTGAGTAACGAGTCCACAGTCCACACAGAGTCGGCGGTGTCCACCTCCTCGTCCGGGATGAAGGAGTGCAGCACATGCAGCACGGCCTCTATGCTGTCTGTGGCACCCGAGATTCCTCCGCCAACTTCTGCCAGGGCATTGGCCGTTTCAGAGTCTTTGCGGTCTGTGCTGAAAACAACATTAACAGTATAAAAGTTTGATGTTTTAGTACTTGTATTATTATATATTCTGTGGTTTTAGAAAGTATTTGCAGCTTGGACACAGAATAAATATTAGTACAACTCGGACTCTTTTTCTTCTTTTGATTGTGTTGTGGCACAGAATATATAATAGTACAAGTAGTTGTGGCTACTGTGTTAGTTGTTGTTTAGTGGCTTTAGTTTCCACAATTTTACCAATGTCAATTTCGACGTTATAAAACGGTAAGACGATGGAGATCTGGGTATGAAAATTGTTCAATCTTTGAAAAAGGGAGACTCATCCAGAAGACCAAAGAGACCCCAGCTCGGGCTAATTCCTCACATGATTACTCTGTCGGATACTCTGACAATATACATACAACAGTCTGTATGGCATAATATTTACACCGACATTAGAATGGATGTTTTTGTAAGTCTTGGAGGGATCCTAAGGTTACAGTAGAAAATGTAGCAAGTCTTTGCATTTTTGAACTATATTTCTCAAATATTCTAAGTATTATTTTTGGATATATAATAGATAGGTAGATTAACTCTGTATTGTACACTAACGATTACACACACAGAAATACAAAACATAATTTAATAACAGAAATGCACAATTGGCGGTCTTATCGCTTATAGCGATTTCTTCCAGACGACCTTAGGATGTTGTAGTTAATCTATTCTGAATTTTAGTAGTAGTAGAGCTTTTTTGTGAAAGAGTTCGTCCGGGGAAGTAGGTACTACCACCATACCTATTTCTGCCGCAAAGCAGTAGTGCTTGCATTGCTGTGTTCCGGTTTGAAGGGTAAGGGTGCCGGTGAAATTACAGGCACATGAGACTTTTTATCTTTATGTCTCAGGGTGCCGGGCGCAGTGCAATGCCACATAGGGCGCGTCCTAGGTGGACGTGACCTATGAGGTAATTCACTGTTCATAGGCAGAGGTTACCGCTTAACATCAGGTGGGCCATCTGCTTATTCCGTCATTCAAGTAGAATAAAAAAAAATGCATGTATATGAAAAGTTTTATGAGTTACTTACGCTGGTGGAGGCATACATATTTCCTTTTCTAGAATATCTTGTAAATCGTCCAAATCTGGTATTGTCGGGATATCATCACTGGAGTCTGGAGTTTTTTTAGGAATTACATATTCTCTGAAACAGTGGAAACATAGCTACGATAATGTTTGCTTACTATCGCTAATCAAGAAAAATATTGAGTCCCAGTAGTCTTAATACTAAGCGATTACACCAGGGGATGGGCAGCCAGATCCATCTGAGTACTTAACACCAATACATAAGCGCATAATATCTCAATGGCTAATAATAGTGATAACACAATGATATGATTTTGTTAGTAGTAGAGCTCTTTTGTAAGAGTTTGTCCATGAACTACCACCATACCTATTTCTGCCGCAAAGCAGTAGTGCTTGCATTACTGTTCCAGTTTGAAGGACATGGGTGCCAGTGAAATTACAGGTACATGAGACTTCTCATCTTTTATGTCTCAGGGTGGCGGGCACAGAGTGATACCATGTAAGACGCGTCCTATGAGATAATACACTGTTCATTGGGAGAAGGTACCGCTTAACATCAGGTGGGCTATCTGCTTGTTAAGCCATATCAAGTTGTATAAAAAAAAATGAAAATCCCCGTATTCCTTGTCTAGTAGTGGACACATACCGGCTGAAGAATCATTGAGAATAATAAGTGCATAAATAGCAGATAAAAATAAGTTTCCGAACTTACTTTGCTTCAATGCGAGTTCCTTCAGACCAGACGCCAACTTTCTTCGGTTCAGGCATCTTATTGGATACCGGTTCATTCATTCCAGATAGAAGTCGTTAATTTTGTGCATAAACGAAAAAAATAAAATACGTTTGTTTATGCAGTTAACATGCGGCGATGAATTTCCTGTAAAATGTTTCTCTGGCAATCAATTATTCAATGCATTTTTCACATGTTTTTCAGTTCTCCAACCAGAGTAAGCAGTTTTTTATCTTATTACTTTATTTTAATGCAGCTTTCTTTCTGTAATTTATTTATTGTTTTGTTTACAAAAAGCCCCTTGGTTTGTTTTGTTTGTTGTCGTGGAAACGTAGTACATCTGTTCTGTTTGTCAGTGGTGGATACGTGGTGGAAACATGGACGTTACGTCCATGGGTGGAAACGAAATTGTATTACCTGCCTGACGTTGACAGCATCATCACTATCAGACTATCATTCACTATTCTTCTCTCTACAACATTGTAAAAACAAACAAAGGGGATTCCCCATTTCCCGGCATTGTGCCTTGTCCTTGTTTACGTACAAGAAATAAACAATCTTCCAAGAACTGAGTGTTTTTTTTTATGCAACTTGGATCAAGCTTATGGTCCACCTGTGTAGAGTGACACTTACTGATATCTCGAATAATATGGGTCTACCCTCCCCCTCTATATTCTAAGCCCTCCCGTCCTCGTCTATTACCAACAGGTGAGATCGCGGTTAAACGAAAGTCTATCAATGTTTAAAAATAATAAAAGTATGTATTCAATTCTTTTGTAATGGGTTCTGAAATCAATTTTCTGACACAATGTATTTTCGGTGTCTGCATTATCTGTCAATACGTACGATTAGGAGATATGAATAGGGTAGTTAGGCAAATTACCTATATGGATTACATTTTAAACCACGGTATGCAGTAGCACGGATATATTTGTAGGTAGTATATAATTTACAGGCAATCTGCAATTTTGTAAACAAACGTTTAATGTGTTTTTTCGAGTTATTTCGTGTAATTTCGGTGTAACTTAGATAAATAGCACATGTGTGGTGTAGTCAAAATCAATTGAGTGTACCTACCTATTGCATGTCTTTTCGAAATGGTGGATGATTTTTTTACTGCAAAGGCTTGGTTTTTCTGACACCATTTAAACTGGGCTATGACTTGTCGAAGACTCTTACTTGACGACTTAACTATTTAATATTACTTGTTATTCATCAAAAATTGAATTAACTATTAACACTTGATGTTATTTTGCACAGAAGCCATTAACAAAAAAAAGTATTAGTACCTAGTTTTAGTAGGGGAATTACTCGGTTACTTCTCACACACAACACCAACACGTAGTATTTATTTTTTCTATGTACATTTTCTAAGATGCACTGACTGACCGTTGAGCGTTGGTTGAGCCCTTATAACTACGTTTCACGACACCATCTTCACGACTGATCGTAAAACACGTCTCTGCCAAAGATTTTTAATGAATACGAACTTGTGTTTAGGTACAGGATAACTGGATTGTTTTGTTATAACCAAACAAATTGGTTATTCCTTATTTAACTTCGATCACTGTGATCGAAGTTAGTACAGAGGTTGAGAGTTTGTGAGCTGCTGAGCTGTCTTCAACTCCCGTACAAGGTTAGTGCTTTTGACCAGTCCAGATACTAACTAGGTAGGTACTTAGTGGTTCGCAGCGAACTGAGACCTCGCGAATACACGTGATGTGGTTTGGGCTATATATAGGTACCTACTAAGTAATTTACCTTTCGAATCGACTGCTAAAAACATGTAGTAGGTACTTAGTACCTCGGAGATACACTTTTCCCTGACAAAAGTTACAAGCATACCTTTCAGCATTGTGGGATTGTTGGAAGACTGGAAGTAGTTAGGTAGATTTTTTAGTTTTTTTACATTTTCGATTATTACCTAATCTCCTTCTAATCTCAAAACTACCTACCTACATAGTCTTAAAAATAATTCAAAATAGTTTTGAAATGTCAAGATATGGACATGTTATTCAAAACTATTTTGAATTATAATGTTATTGACACCCTTTGATATGACACCCAGGTTGATTTGACTGCCTAAACTTTATTTTGTTACCCCCTCTTTGACCCCAAAATCTCAACGACCCCATGACAGACCGGTTATTGCTCATAACCAAGGTACCTACAAATTGTACCTACCATTACTATCTACCTCCCTACTCCTGGGCTTAATGCTAACAGCATTTTCCACCTGCGAAACCATCTAGTCGAAAAGATGCTATAGGTAGGTATGTACAAAATATGCCGCGGCGTAGTGTCTGGCCTAAGAATATACCCCTCCGTCTGTTCCTGTAGATGTCTTAAAAGCCAAATAAGTATAGAATTACACCAGGGGATGGGCAGCAGCATCCACCGGAGTAATCAACATCAATACTGTGATCACCAATCCGCCTGCCCAGCGTGGTGGTTATGGCAAACCCTCCCATGGCATTCTATGGGGGAAGCCTGGTCCAGCAGTAGATGTATATAGGTAGTAGGTACCTACCTACTTAGAGGCTTAAAATGAATGTTATCAGAACTGCTTTGGACTCTTTTCAATAGAGTTCTCAATCGTAGTTATGTACTGCTCATAGCATCGGTCTTCTAACGTTTTAGCCCTATCACGTAACAGCTTAAAAATTTCAAGGTTCGCCCTATTTCCATAGGTTTTAAATTTAGATAGGTACCTACTTAAACTTTTCCTTAAGAAGCTTCTTGAGCGCCGGCGTGAACCAAATCGGATATGAATCATTCCTTACATAGGTATTTTGAAGGTACCTACTATACCTACTTATATTTCAAGCTGTTTAGGATACCATAAAACAAATCAATGGATTCCTCAAGTGATTTAGAAGATAATTCAGATACCCAGTCGGTCTCCCTAATTATTAAATTAATTGAATCATAATCCCCCTTATTATAAAGATACTTTAGAAAAGCTTGAGGCTTTAAGTTAGGAAGATTACAGAAATTGACGCCGATAACAAGTGCTTTGTGGTTATGATCAATCGGTACTAATGGCTCATTGCATTCAGACACCGAAATTTCATCATTTGAAAGCGCGAGATCAAGAATCCTACCGTAAATATTTTTAACAGCACTAAATTGATGAAGATCCTGTGTATGCAATTCATCGATGAGTAGGTGTTCATCACTACTAGACATATTGGATGGAGTTAAAAATAGGTCATCACTAGATACCCATTTAATGCCACTAAGGTTAAAGTCGCCGAGCACAATAAATTTATCTGACGGGTTAGATAGAACTAAAATGTTTAGCTGTGATAGGGAATTATGTAATTGGGTTGAAAAAGAGTGACCTAGATTCTGCGCACACAGATAAGCACTACAAATATGAATATTCATAGGCAGACTATTCGGCTGTCTCACTAGAATGGTTATCCTCCGCAGATGAGCAAAAAGAGACCTGAGGCGTAACTTGAATATCCTTCCGCACGGCAATAAGCCCCCCCCCCCCCCCCCAGCGACTGACTAGTCAACTCATAATCGCGATCCCGTCGTCACACTGAGTAGTCTGAGTACCGGCTATCAAAAAGCTCCATAACACCTATACTATCCAGGAGCCAAGTTTCTGTCAAACAATAACATCGTAGTTACACAAACATAGATTACGATAGAAAGTAGTTGTTTTAATGCGAAGTCCACGAACATTTTGATAGTACATAACTTAGTACTTGTATTATACATTGTTACTGAGGGAATATAGCGACATCGTAACTTCACTATAAAGCACACAGAACGAGAATACAATATCATTTAGGTGGATAAGCCCGCACTTCACATAAGCCAATCGTAAATACAACAAATAAAAAATAAGGTAGAAAAATATTTGAACAGGCAAGTGACAATAACGCAAACGGAAAATAGAAGCAACAACTAAGAATGTGATAATGGTTTTTATAGTCATTAGCAAAGATGCTACTGTCCCATAATTGGTTCTCGCCGATTCAATAAAGGCAGCGCATGCCTGCTGAGAACAATAGATACTCCGCTGAGCTACGGACAGAGCAGAGATTACAAACATTTTAAGCGTGACCATGAATAACGAAGTAAAGCGAAAATTACTTTTAGAAAGTACAAAATACAGTGGAAAGATGTTACAAAGTGAGAACATAGGAGTGTAAAACCAGTTTATGCTATTTTGTTTAAATCTGCCTCTCTGCCGACGATGAAGGCTGGGCTGAATCGTTCTTACGAACGTGAATTTTGCCATATTTCACCCATACGTAGCTAAACTTCCTCTCCTTCGCAAGAGCTTTAACCTTGTTCAGGAGATTCTTGTACGCCGAGTTCAGGTGGTCATTCACGAAGATCCGCTGACTCACACCAGAAAATCCAACGTCCGCTGCTGACAAGGTCTTACAAGCACGCGCTGACGCCACGAACTCCTCCTTTATATAGCGGTTGATAAATCTGACAACAATGGCCTTATCCTTAGAGCCATGAAGCGGAACCCTATGTAGATAATTAATTTGAGCTTTAGGGAAGCTGTAACTGGTAGCCGTGCTGATCGCCTCTACGATAGAGAACAGATTTTCGTCTTTTTTAAGTGGGATGCCTTTTATCTCCACATTATTAAGTCGGGTTCTTTGCTCACTGACAGACAGCTGTGCGTGAAGAGATGATATCTCACTTTCCAATGAGGCCACAGTATCTTGAAACTGCTCCATTCCAATTACCCGCTTCTCCATGTCAGCCACTCTAGTGGTGAAGTCATCAAGTCTGCCGTTTATGAAGTCACAACTTGATTTCAGGTCCTTCAATTCATCCTTGATGGACTTAACGTCTTCAATGAGAGTCGGGAGGCCAATCAACTGACGCCTCATATCACGAACCTCCCTAAGGACCGTCTCCAGCGAGGCTGGTTCCGGAGCACCGGCAGGCGCAGCAGGTGCAGGGGACACAGATCTGCAGGCCGGGCACTTCCATGCCGCTCTCCGCTCGCTGCCAAGTTTTCGCCATCCAATCTCTGACAATTGAGCGCAGCCAAAGTCTAGATGCTTCTTGCATACTCCACACTGCACTCCATCATTAAAAGCGTTACCGCAGGCTGAGCACTTCATCGCAAAAAACGAACGATTTAAAACGAACCGAAGGTTGACGATAATAATAACACGACAAGTGACCTAGTTATTCCACGGTACGTGATCACTTAGCGAGTGATTGCACTGAACTTATCTAGCCCCAAGCTAAGCAGAGCTTGTGTTATGGGTACTAGATAACTGATATACTTAATACAATATATTACATAGATAGATATTTTTTATTATGCATAGAAAATACCCAGAACACCCTGAACAAATATCTGCGATCCCACAAATATTTGTTCCGAGGCGGGAATCAAACCCGCAAACTCCTGCGTCGCAGGCCAACCTTCGCCCGCCGCGCCACAGAGGTCGTCAAATAGCACGTTCTTATGTTACTAGTGGCGACACCTAGTTTTGACATGTTAAACTTCGGAACCGACATGCGTGGTTCAAAAGGAGCTATGCATGTCTGGTTTATATTGGTTCATAATACTTTATATATTGGTGCATTTTTTTTCAGTACTAGGTATATACAGTTATAATGGCTACAGACCACGAGATGAAAGAATTGTTGAAGGAGCTGAACAGCAATTTGAAAATCTCAACATCAGCTCTCAATAAGCTGACTGATCAACTTAGCAGCATGGGGGTAAACAAGACTTGCGCCAACTCTGCACTGGCGCCAGTGACCACTTCCGCCAACTCTGCACTGGCGCCAGTGACCACCACCGCCAACTCTGCACTGGCGCCAGTGACCACCACTGCCAACGCTGCACTGGCGCCAGTGAGCACCTCAGCCAACTCTACACTGGCGTCAGTGACCACCTCCGCCAACTCTGCACTGGCGCCAGTGACCACCTCTGCCAACTCTGCACTGACGCCAGTGCCCACCTCCGCCAACTCAGCACTGGCGCCAGTGACCCCCTCCGCCAACTCTGCACTGGCGCCAGTGACCACCTCCGCCAACTCTGCACTGCCGCCAGTGACCAACTCCGCCAACTCTGCGCTGGCGCCAGTGACCACCTCCGCCCACGCCAAGGAAGCACAACCTCGCAAATGGGGCTATGTCAACTGGAGCAGCACCCACGACATCCTCAAAACCAAACACTGGATAAAAATGTCCATTATCACAGACTATTGTGGCAAAATTGAAAGAGGGCAAAGGCCTTCAAGCATTATGCGTACTATATCGAGCAATATGGAACATTACGTGGATGCCGAATATCGTTTCCCTGACGTAAGTACCTACAACTTCATCATCATCACACAGAAGTCCCCTTGTGGACGTAGCCTGTTCCATTAAATGCCATAACGAACGGTCTTGAACCGCCCCCATCAACCGACTTCCTGTGACCCTATCATGTTGTCGGTCCATCGAGAGTGGTGCCTTCCTATTTTGCGTCGTCCGGTTTGTGGTTGCCACTCGAGATCGAGAACCATTCCCCAACGGTTCAAAAACTAAAGAACCGATTTTAATAGTAGATTGTCAACCGAGGGTCGAAATAATCAATTCCCGAGCGCTGCGCTCGGGCGTGCTATAGTCCGAGTAGGAATTGATTCTTTTACCCGTGTTAAACACTCTACTTTTAATTTCGAATATGAGGAAAATAAAACTATTTATTGATAATATATAATAATATTAGTAGTATCTATTTAACATTAATTGTCAAATTAGGACAATTCGTGAAATTAAAAGTTACATTTCAGAATCGCTTGAACTCATTTTTAATATTCAAATCTTAGAATAAAAGATTATTACCTATTTTTTTTGAATTCCGTCACAGTTACATAACAGATTAGTATTCCGCCAATTTATATCAAATTTGTTTAATTATGGAACTCACCGCGTAATTGTTGCGGCTTATTCCGCTCAAAGAAGTTTGCGCTAAGTTCACACTGGCTGTTTAGAAAGTCACATGGCCGCAGCATTTTTTTTAATTTTTTTTTTTTTACATAAAACTCTTCACAGTTGGCAGCAGTTCTATTTTTAAAGTTCATTCCGGCCCTTAGGTGGGAAGTAATATGTATGAGTTTTTTCCTCTTTATGCAGGGAAGCAGCGTTTTCCACTCAATAATCAGATCAAAACAACACTACTTTCCGAGTATGAGAAATGAAAACATTCTTTCACCTACTTATAGAAACCTAATCTATCAAGTTTTTTTTTTTTTTTTTTTTTTTTTTTTTAACTTTGATAGACCTTTGTTTGACCACGATCTCACCTGTTGGAAAGTGACGATGTGGCCGAAGATGGAGCACAAAGGTCTAGAAGGCACCTATTCACTCTAGCCTTGAAGAGACCCAGATTATAGTTTTCAGGAAAGACAGACGACGGTAGTGTATTCCACTCCTTAGCAGTTCGCATTATAAAGGTGGAACTGAAACGTTTAGTACGAATAGCGGGTATACTAATCAGGTAAGGGTGGTACCGAGCCGTGCGCCTGCTCGTCCTATGATGAAAAGGAGATGGTGGGATCAGATCATGAAGTTCCTGGGAGCATTCCCCGAAATGTAACCTATAGAAGATCGAAAGGCATGCGACCTTACGGCAGTGCTCGAGACTCTGGACCTTAGTCTCCGCCATATGTTGCTCACCTATTAGCCTAAAAGCTCTGCGTTCAATCGAGTCCAAGGCAGCAAGCTGGTGTTTGGCCGAGCCATCCCAAACGTGGCAGCAATACTCCATACCAGCCCGGACTTGTGCTTTGTACAGACTTAGAAGCTGTCCTGGTGTGAAGTAACGCTTTACCTTATTCAGGATACCCAGCTTCATGGAAGCAGTTTTTGCCTTAGACTCGATGTAGGAGCCAAAGTTGAGAGTAGGCGTGAGTGAAACGCCTAAGAGCTCGAGGTGATCACCTATAGCTACAGGTACATCTCGGAAGACAGGAACTTGGAGAAACGGACTTTTTTTCGCCGAGAAGAGACAAGCCTGCGTTTTAGAGGCGTTGAACTTGACTAGATTGGCATCGCCCCAATCGGATACAGCCTTGAGAGTCAAATTCAGACGCTGCAGCATCTCATCTCTTAACTCCAGAATTTCATTCTGCCTAGCACGCGCAGTGGAAACGTATCTCTCCACAACTGTGCTGTCGTCTGCATACCCAATGATACTGGGCATTAGCAGATCATTAATATGCAGCAGAAACAGTGTGGCAGATAGCACTGACCCCTGAGGTACCCCGGCATTTATAGCCATTTGATCCGACGAGCAGCCGTCAACAACTACTCGAATGGATCTTTCCCTCAGAAAGTCTGCGAGCCAGGAGCAGAATTGAACTGGCAGTCCGTAAGCAGGAAGCTTGCCAATAAGGCTAGCATGCCAAACCCTGTCAAAGGCCTTCGAGACATCAAGTGAAACAGCCAGTGCTTCACCATGCTTCTCGATGGCCTCACTCCAAATGTGCGTGGCATACACAAGAAGGTCCCCAGTATACCGATTTCGGCGAAATCCGTATTGGCGATCACTGAGGAGGTCGTTACCTTCGAGGTATGCAAGGAGTTTCCTATTCAGCACACGCTCCATACATTTACATAGCAGGGAGGTGACCGAGATAGGGCGGTAGTTCGAAGGGTCAGCACGACTGCCTTTCTTGGGCACTGGCTGCACGTTAGCGAGCTTCCAAGACTTGGGAACATCACCAGTTTTCAAAGAGAGGCGGAAAAGTCGCGTTAATATTGGAGACAACTCAGGGGCACAGGTTTTTAACACTACGGCCGAGATACCATCCGGACCGCTAGCTTTATTCACGTCGAGACTACGTAGCGTTTTGAGCACTTCCTTTTGCTGGATGCGAATTTCTTGCATAGAAGCCCCGCACCGAGGAAGGCTGGGTGGAATTTCGCCAGAGGTGTCAACACGCGAAGCCTCCGCAAATTGATTGGCAAATAAATTTGCTTTCTCAACCGCAGCGTGAGCTAGGGACCCGTCTGGTTTCAGTAGTGGGGGGAGTGAAGGGCGGCAGAAGTTCGCTTCCACCGACTTAGCCAGAGACCAGAAAGCTTTACTTCCCGCAGGGTATGCGGCAAGCTTAGCCCCCAGACGGCCAATCCGATTGAAGCGAGCCTTCCGTATCACCTTCTTGCAGGACTTGGCGGCTTTGTTAAAGGCTTTCTTCTTAATCCGTGCATCCGAGGTTTTACCGTTTCTTGCGTCAACCCAGGCTAGGTATGCCGCACGTTTTTGCGCTTCCGCGCTAGCACACGCAGGACTGAACCATGGGCGAGCATTGCTTGAAGGTGAAGCATCAGAGAATGGAATAAAATACTCCATTGCTCTTTTGATCACCTCCGTAACGGCATTCGCACAGACCGTCGGGTCACAAGAAGAAAAGCAGGTTTGCCGCCAAGGATAAGAAGCGAAGAAGTGTCGCATCTCATCCCAATCTGCCGACTTGTAACGCCACACTCGCCTACTACCTCTGGGTGAGGGATCGGGTGGCGAGTATGAAGATACAGACCTCACCACACAGTGATCAGATGAACCCAAAGGGGGCATCACTGATACCGAGTGGCGATCCGGCTCGTTTGTCAGCAGAAGGTCCAGGCAGTTGGCTGTGTGGTCCTCAACGTCCGGAATTCTGGTTGCCTCATTGACCAGCTGAGTGAGATTTAGCGTGAGTGCAAGTTTGCACGCCTCTCTCCCAGCATGGTCAGACAACTGGTAAGGGAACAGCCACTGTTGGTGGTGGGCGTTAAAGTCCCCTAGAATCACCAGTTGGGCATCAGGATAACGTTGTTGGGCCACATCCGCCGCTTCACAGATGTAATTGAACAACCTGGTTGTCTCGTGGTCTCCGGAGTGCGATCTATATAAACCAGCATAGATGATTTTATCCATGCCGGAGTCCACCAAAGTCCATAGAACGGAGAAATCGGGTTCTTCAAGGTCACGAAGACGCAGACAACAAATGTCCTCCCGGACAAATAAACAGATACCAGCTGTGGATTTAAAGTTGTGCTCCAGAGCATAGCCTGGGTATGTGAGGTATGCTGTATCGGGAGGACATTGAATCTGTGTCTCCGTGAGGAATAATAAGTGTGGCTTGGCGGTCTCTAGGTGGTGGTGGACCGGATCGAGATTGGAGTGCAGTCCTCGAATGTTAGAGAGGTGCACTTGAAGCGAGAGGAAGTGCTTCCGCTGTAGAAACGACTTATTATTTTTGGACTTTTTCATGATGGTTTTAAGAGTGATAGGTTTGTGGGAAAAACGGCTGTTGAGCGAGGCACTGGTCAGCGAAAACCTAGAGATAAAACAGCAGGCTCCTGCGCCAGTGGGAGACTAGACTGGAGACTGCGGGGACGCCCGAACCCCCCCAGGAATGGCCATCGGGTCCTCTCATCCGGTCGCCAACCGGCACGATGGAGCATTCTGGGATTTTTCGCGAGGCGGCGGGGCAGCCTTTCATGAGTGGCTAACTCACTAGTTGGGCCCCCTACAACCTGCGGTCGGCCAGCGGAGAACCGTGCTTCGGATCCCGCTACCCTCCAAGTCTAGCCACCCGGCACACTTGCACAGCTGCAGTCTCTAGAACGCACATGCTGAATCCAGCGCACGAACTGCTCAAACCCGTCACTTCCACGATGGCTACACTGGACATCAGTCCGAAACACGACAATGTCGCTTCACGGACTGGCTTTGTCCAGTGGGTGGTGACAAGCCACGGCCGAAGCCTACCACCAGAAATGTTGCTACCCGTTTGGCACCACCCAGAGATCACGTGTAGGGACGCAAGGGTATCTTCCTACGGACGCGGGTAACTTCGATCTCCAAAACAGTAACATGGGGGAGGAGGATCTGCTTTTATACCAGCGAAACCATCTAGTCGAAAAGATGCCATACCTATGTACAAAAGATGCCCTGGCGTAGTGTCTGGTATTTTGATGGTATTTGGTGTTGCTAGTGTTTTAGTATAATTACTAAGTAGGTAGGTACCTAGTTGGTTCTATAATATAATAATATAAAGAAAGCAAGAAAAAACATTTATTTGTGTCAACAACATGAGTCAACAAACAATATTCCACATAAAAGACACACACACACACACACACAGAAACAAAGAAAAATAAAACTAATTTGTACCTACCTACTCGTCATCATGGTTGTTTCTGGGATAGATCTTTCTCACGGTTTATTAATCATCATTTTTGAAGATTTATTTTCTGGTACTTTACCCGAAGCGTTTTTTTGCATCTTTTCCTTCTGAGTCATGTTGGAGTTGGCTGTTCATTGTAGGTAGGCGTCTAGACTGTTCATTGTAGGTAGGCGTCTAGACTGTTCATTGTAGGTAGGCGTCTAGACTGTTCATTGTAGATAGGCGTCTAGAATGTTCATTGTAGGTAGGCGTCTAGACTGTTCATTGTAGGTAGGCGTCTAGACTGTTCATTGTAGGTAGGCGTCTAGAATGTTCATTGTAGGTAGGCGTCTAGACTGTTCATTGTAGGTAGGCGTCGTAGACAGTTCATTGAAGGTAAGCGTCTAGAATGTTCATTGTACGTAGGCGTCTAGACTGTTCATTGTAGGTAGGCGTCTAGACTGTTCATTGTAGGTAGGCGTCTAGACTGTTCATTGTAGGTAGGCGTCTAGACTGTTCATTGTACGTAGGCGTCTAGACTGTTCATTGTAGGTAGGCGTCGTAGTCTGTTTATTGTAGGTAGGCGTCTAGACTGTTCATTGTAGGTAGGCGTCGTAGACTGTTCATTGTAGGTAGGCGTCGTAGACTGTTCATTGTAGGTAGGCGTCGTAGACTGTTTATTGTAGGTAGGCGTCTAGACTGTTCATTGTAGGTAGGCGTCTAGAATGTTCATTGTAGGTAGGCGTCTAGACTGTTCATTGTAGGTAGGCGTCTAGACTGTTCATTGTAGGTAGGCGTCTAGAATGTTCATTGTAGGTAGGCATCTAGAATGTTCATTGTAGGTAGGCGTCTAGACTGTTCATTGTAGGTAGGCGTCGTAGACTGTTCATTGTAGGTAGGCGTCTAGAATGTTCATTGTAGGTAGGCGTCTAGACTGTTCATTGTAGGTAGGCGTCTAGACTGTACATTGTAGGTAGGCGTCTAGACTGTTCATTGTAGGTAGGCGTCTAGAATGTTCATTGTAGGTAGTCGTCTAGACTGTTCATTGTAGGTAGGCGTCTAGACTGTTCATTGTAGGTAGGCGTCTAGACTGTTCATTGTAGGTAGGCGTCTAGACTGTTCATTGTAGGTAGGCGTCGTAGACTGTTTATTGTAGGTAGGCGTCGTAGACTGTTTATTGTAGGTAGGCGTCTAGACTGTTCATTTTAGGTAGGCGTCGTAGACTGTTCATTGTAGGTAGGCGTCGTAGACTGTTCATTGTAGGTAGGCGTCTAGACTGTTCATTTTAGGTAGGCGTCGTAGACTGTTCATTGTAGGTAGGCGTCTAGACTGCCTGCTAACGCCCAGTGCTGGACGAGACCTCTCTCATTGTACTATGCAATGGTGTGATTTACCATTTACTGATAATAGCACGCTGGGCAGGCGGGTTGGTGATCGCAGCGGGTGTTAAATAATTTAAAAAAAAATGCTGGACAGTTCACACAACATTATCTAGCCCCAAACTAAGCAGAGCTTCTGTTATGGTTACTAGATAACTGATATACTTAATACAATATATTACATAGATAGATATTTTTATTATGCATAGAAAATACCCAGAATACCCAGACCAAATATCTGCGATCGCACAAATATTTGTTCCGAGGCGGAAATCGAACCCGCAACCTCCTGCGTCGCAGGTCAACCTTCGCCCGCCGCGCCACAGGACCTCTGTGTATCGTAAATAGTTAGTCATGTGGACTCTGCTGCCCATCCCCTGGAGTAATCCCTAGTACCTACGGCTTTTACTATATCTGTAGGAGACAGAGGCACAGATTACTTAATAGTTACTACGACAGAGAGGTCACTACAGAAACTGATTGAAATTTAACTTTTCAGGACGAAGACCTATTCGTAGACGTAAACAATCCGCTAGTGAGAGCAGAAATGTTGAATATCACTGAGTCCGCGAAGGTTAAGGACTATGACGAGGACCCGGTAGCTGTGCCAGGACTCGTAAAGTCTTTTCTGAACGTAGCCAAGAACGATATGCATACCGTCAGCAGCTTTGAGGAGAAATACGAACTCAAATGGGTCGATCGTCCCACCGGTCGTCCCAATAACTATCCCATGCACCTACATAAAACCTATAAAAATAAATAAAAAAAACCTTTCAATTCAGGCATTGGACAGTTTAGGTATACCTACCTACACCATAGTACCTACAGTAGGCATCTTTAGGTACAGGAACCGATGCCCCGCAATCCACTGCTGTCTCGACGCCTGATTACCTACCTCTCCAATATTCCAGTAGAGGAAACTGGAAATATGTAATACTTACTTAATAGTATAGTGCTTAGGTATACCTGTTAAACAGTTGTGTTGTGTTGTTTTAAAACTTTGCACATAGACGAACTACCCCGGAGAATTAATAAGGCAAGTCCGTCTAGCAACCATGCAAAGAAACAGACTAGATGTTTATAATACAACGCTGACGAAGAGCTTGATGTCTTCTAGGCACCTAAATAAGGTCTAAATCACAATAAGCCTAGAGGGTAAATTTCAGCCTTCAGGCTTATGTAGGTATATGAACCATTTTTAATTGCAAAGGCTAATTTGTGTAACATTATTTTTGAATAAAAATGTTTAATAATAAGAATTTTTATTTTATTACCTGCAACAAAACATTTTATTCAGACGATTTAGTGAAGGATATTTATATTAGGCTTTTAAGGTGGAACGTTTCAGATGTGGAGCAAAATTAAAATTGTATTGCGTTTTTTGCTCATCACAGCTCATCTACACTTTTTCGAGTTAGCGAAACCTGATTTTGCTAAAACTAAGAGACCTCGCACACAAATTTTTTGGTTAATAGTGACTCAAAAATATCATTAGTTTAGCTACCTACGAAAGTCAATTAACAAAAAAATCATTGAATGGCACCTCGATTGGTGTATCCCCGGACTCACGTCACTTGGTCTCTCCGAGTCTACAAGCCATCAGTGGTGAGAACCTTCAAGGTGTTCCATTCTCCAGGGAGGCTGTTCATGCGAGGTCTGGTATGGCAAACACCGAAAGGATACAAAACACAACTTCAGTTTTGAATAAAAAAATATTTTACAAAAATATTACATCAAAAATAGATATATTTCCACATTCTCTATATATATTGCTTTCTATCTATTGCACGTTAGCCGAGAGGTTTCGTCTTATGCTACAAGATACAATATATTTATTTGCATAAATAAGTGTTACAATTTGGTCTTATAAAATAGTGAGCCACTTATGACTTATTTGCCATCTGCAGGCATCGCAAATTTTTCGAGGGCGTAAACTGTTACTTAGTTTACTAAGTTATTACATAGTATATCTAGTTTACCTTTGTTTTACCTAAAGGTAAAACAACTAACTACTAAAACTTTTATTTTAGTGTAGGTAGGTAACTACTACTAATAGATTTAGTAGAAAGAGGAGAATACGTTTTTAAGAGCCTTTCGGCCGCCATGGTTCCTGTGTTATGTAACCAGTTACTTGCCTTAGAAGAGAATAAGCGTGGGAACGAGTGCACGGCAATGCCTTAGTAAAAGTAATAAGTATTGTTTCCTCTATGGTGCTTAGTTAGGTACTGATTCCGATAATCACGGGTATTTATCGCGTGTTTACGTTTACCTCGCCGTTTTCTCGTGGTCCTACTATTTTGTCCTACTAGTAGGACCACAAGAAAGACCAGTTTCTCTTCTTCCACCTTCAATAAATGTGGCAAAATGTGTTCTGATCGCGTAACTTTGAAAAATACTATCGCTTAGGTACTTGTGTTTTTTTTTACAATGATAAACCTTAATTTGACCGCGATCTCACCAGTTTGTTACCAATTACCAACAGTAACGATGCGGCCGACGATGGAGCAGGAAGGTCTAGATAGAAGGCACCTACTCGTAACCATTGTAGTTATATTATTGTTCGGTATTGTTAGAATATCTGGTCATTAGGTCGACTATACTTATAGATCTTGATAGAATTAATGAAGTTTAATAATAAAAAAAAGTTTAAATAAGTCTTAGATGGCTGGGTTGAGTGTGAAAAGTATTGTATCCTATCATAATTTTAGTTCCAATTTTCGCCACGCCTTTTCTTTTTCCGCACAGGTTTTTAGGCTACTAATAAAGGCGGGTTATCCTTTAAATAGTTACACTGTGTTTTTTGTGGTGTGTCCGGCCAAGAATAGACCCCTCCGTCTCCTCCCGTGGATGTCGTAAAGCCGACTAAGGGATTACCCGGACTTGTTAGTAAGATGATTTGTTCTGGCTGCTAGCTTACTAGGGAATGTGTTATTACTGGAAGAAAGCGTTAGCAGAGTCAGTCGTGGGAGACAATGGCGGCGATGAGCTCACCACTTGTCACGTCTATATTCCACGATGGTGCAACTCACTGTGAAAAGAGGCACATCGAGCTCTGACTACCCTTTCGGGGAAAAAGGGCTGTGTCTATGTATGTATGTATGTTTGTGTTTTTTCTTTCGACCGAATTTGAAAGTGCTTGTCAATACATACAAAAGAATTTGGTCAAAAGTATTTTGCGTACCTAATTTGTGAACGACCCGTTAGGAGGCCTAGGACTATCTTACAATTCCTTTTTGACGTTGACGCTCCCATAATCAAATAAATTATAGGTTTTATGGAAATAACTCAAAAAATTAACCAATTATCTTTGGTCCGATTCTAGTATTGTCCTGTCATGGATAAAAACTTCATCGAGCGATAAATTAAAGCAACTTGTAAGTAACCGGGTGGCCGAAATAAGGTATTTACTGGCATTGGGTTGCCTCAGGAGAAAACCCCGCGGATTAAAACACCAGAGGTATTCCAATAAAATTGCAAATAAAAAAAATGTGGTGGCAAGGCCCTAACTGGCTTTCGAAACCAAAAGCTGATTGGCCATCACAGCAGATACCTAATGTCTTAATTTCAGAATTTAAAAATGAAACAATGTGTCATATTTCGAATATTATTTCAGTAAATTAATTTATTTAAAAGCTGGCTGTTATTTCTTGTTCCCTTTTTTCCCAATTTTAATTTCTCTTTTAAGAAAGAAATTATGCTTTTTAGTGTACATCATTTACTAGTTTCAGTTCTAGTCAAAAAGCAGTTGTTACCGTGTCCCTCGCACAGTTCACAAATCACAAAACATTTTCTTTGAAATATCTTGACTCAACCCCTTTTGTGTTTATCAAAATGTATGTAGGTATTTAATGAATTATTTTGTTTTGTTTCAATGTTTATTCATGATTTATTTACAAAAGCGCCACGATTCATAAGATCTTCTAACTTATATAATTCTGTATAAAAACTAGCTAGAGCTGTTACAACCTTTTTTCTTACTTTTATTACAAACATTCATATATAATGTAAGAAGCACATCATATAATATTTCACTGGATGATGGTTTGAAAGCACCACGAATTAAGTAATAGGAACTCGAATAGTCATTTCTCGCTTGTAGAAATGGTATTGAGAAACTTACAATTCATAAATATCATCAGAAGTGTATATTTTTTTCAACACACTTGCTCATAAAGTGGCTTTAATTTCACCGAAATTAGGCACATAATGACACCTGTAATCTTAACTGCAACTGTGACTTTTTCATTGCTATTATTCACTAGTGAGTTAGACAGTTGAACATTTACACAGAGTGTGTATTTCTGTTTTATTATTAGTTTCTTCATAAGTGTGTTGAAAAAGGTAGTATGATACACGTGTGTATTGATGATTACCGTCCTCGGCTTTCTTAAGCAGCGGTAATCACCAACATTACACACTTGTACCATAATGTACTATTAAAAGGTTTAGGTATATCTTAAATATGTGATTTTTATTCCCCTACTTGCTACGTCCTTCGGTGTAAAGCTCCATGGAGAGTAATTAGTTTTCAAACTGTCCTATAATAAACAGTTTCACAAACTGAGATCTCTAAATCAATTATAATTATAATAACATCTCTTAATCACTATAAAAACAGTATGAAGCTTCAGCTCGCCCTACGTGCGTGGTAAATCTTAAAACTATTTTTTAACAAAATCTCAAACACCCCTCGCATACTATGAAAAAGGAACCAATTTCTATTTTAAATGGACAAGAACCATCTCGAAAATACAAGCTATTAATATCAAACATATTAAATTCGGTTCATTCTTCTGTAGCTGAGATATGATGCCACAGTTTTGTTTTTTGTTTCGTACCTAAAAATAAAAACACCTTTTTTGGTCCTGTATTTATGGTAATGAACATAATTCCACTGTACAGATCCACCAACTTATCTGTAGAATGAAATGTATGTAGTTTTCTATCGTCTACATACATTTACTTCTACAGAAATATGCAAATATGCAAGTCTCGACAGAGCTTACTTATTTGAGCCTTTCGGGGTCGAGACTCTGGGTCCGTGGGGTACCGGGGCCCATCGCGTTTTAAAAATTCTTTCAGGGCATCTGGTCGAAGCGACGCGTGACCCGAGAGCTGACTCTTATCTGGCTCAACGCATTAGTATTGCCATTCAGCGTGGCAATGCAGCCAGCATCTTAGGGCCTCCGTCTGGTAGTGCTTTATTTATTATTTATTTATTTCATTTTACAAAAACACAACTAATACATAAAACACCGAGAAAAAGATTTTAAACAATTTAGATTTAGATTAAGGCATTTTCGGAGTTATTTGGATCAGTTGAGCTACCTTTAGATCGCTAGCAGCGGTCTTCAGGTAGCACAACTGTTTCATATATATTTTGTACATACCTTGTATTAGTTGTATTATTAATGTATTTTACTTGTACAGATAAGTTGGTGGATCTGTACTGTATACTCAAACCTGACTGTTAACATTCATAAGCATCAAGTGACATCTTAATAACATAACTCCTATAATAAATGAGACTTCGCGGTAACATGGGTTGATCCGCTAAACAATTATACAAAATCATTAAATTCGATCACAATAAGGTTGTTTTTAAGCAGTGGCGTAACAATAGGGTGGCAGGGCTGGCAAAATGCCACAGGCCCCCGACCCAAGAGGGCCCCGGCCCAAGAGGCCGCGAGCTCAAAAATATTTTATTTACATTGTACCTGAGTATTTTATTTTATTTGAAAAGTATATTTTTAAAAGTTCTGCTCAAAATCCAAAGTGAGACAACAATTTTATTTAAAATTTTCGAATTTGCCACGGACACATAAATATTTTTTTTGAAATTTTCGAATTTGCAACGCTCCCCAGGTGGTATAGTTACGCCACTGTTTTTAAGGACTGTATTTTGTAGAAAATACAGGGGAAACTCTGTTTAATACATTTGTGTAATTAATTATGGAAATGATTCCAATTAATTACACAAAGTTTTGATCAATAATTCTCAAGAAAACCAGAGTTGTCAAATCCTCGAACACAATTTGTATCAATATAATTTCAATTTCCACTATCTCCAAAGATAATCTCATCATCATCATTTTGTTCATCAAACAACATAGAGTTTGATGGTCTATACAATATAATTATGTCAAAAAGCAATGAGTTAATTTCACAGTCCATTTGCACTCATCAACCAATTGTGATTATTTTGAACGCACTAGTACTTGGTCACTGGTCACAGAGTCGGTACACAACACTGTTTAGTTCACGCGTATTTAGGGACTATAACACAACTAAAAGGATTGTGTTATATTTAGTTCAGTTTATAACACAACTAAACGGATTATGTCATATTTCATTCACTTTATAACACAACTAAAAGGATTATGTTATATTTAATTCACTTTATAACACAACTAAAAAAAATATGTTATATTTAGTTCACTTTATAACACAACTAAAAGGGTTGTGACATATTTCGTTCACTTTATAAGACAACTAAAAGGATTGTGTTATATTTAATTAACTTTATAACACAACTAAAAGGATTGTGTTATATTTAGTTCAGTTTATAACACAACTAACCGGATTATGTCATATTTCGTTAACTTTATAACACAACTAACCGGATTATGTCATATTTAGTAAACTTTATAACACAACTAAAAGGATTGTGTATGTCAGTTAATGTTTAGAACTGTAGGTTGGTGAGGCTATCGTTGAGGTTCTGGTGGTCGCCCATGGAGGGCAGCGTGAACAGGTCCCCGGAGTTCAGGCCGAGCTGCGGCAGGCTGGAGCTCACGTTCAGCAGCCCCGAGATGGACGGCGTGCCCGTGTCCATCGCCTGCTGCTGCCCCGCCAGCTGCTGTCCCGCCATATGCTGCCCCGCCATATGCTGCACAATCAAATACTTTCATTAAATTTGTCTCTCGTCATCATACTGTTGTATAAACGTGAGTCTATTCGAGTCTATTTGTCCATGTGTACGTGTGTCGAGTAGTGAGCGTGCTTTACAGCTCCGGTACCATTCTGGAGAAATGGCAGTTAGCCTCTCTAACGCCCCTAGCTGGGGTTGAAGCTAGCATCTTTGTGGGTGCGGGTGGTGAGCGACCAAAATTGCTCCGATACCATTTTGGATAAATGGTAGTGTTCTGTATAGTTCACGAGCAACTCGCCTTTGTACCCGGAGTGTAAGCATGATGGGCGGTAGGACCTGCCGCAACTGGTCCTGGCCTCGGCCAGATAAAGTGCGCTACCGCGTATAACCGGAAGGTTGGTCGGGCAGCCACTTTAAACACGTATAGACGATGTGGGTTTGTCTATGTGACCATGTATAAGGTGTGCTTGACCGTGTATAAAGCGTACATGTCCCGTAGCGGGAAGCGAACCCACAACCTCTCGCATCTCAACTAGCTACACGCCCGCTGCGCCAGATGTGGTAATTAGTATGAGTTGTGCTTGACAGTGTATATGGTGTGGTTGACCGTGTATATGGTGTTCTGACCGTGTATAAAGCGTACATGCCCCGTAGCGGGAAGCGAACCCACAACCTCTCGTATCTCAACTGGCTACACGCCCGCTGCGCCGCATGTGGTAATAAGTATGAGTTGTGCTTGACAGTGTGTGCTGACCGTATGCACATGTGCTGACACTATATATCGCAGTACTGCAGTCTGCGAGCAGAAAAGTAGAAAATCAGCTTATTTGAGCCTAGACAGTCTCTGTTGACACAAAACAACAACTAACGCGGTTCAGCACATCTTGACACTTTATACACAGTCAGCAGTCAGCACTCAAATAAATATTTTAAAAAAACCAGACACAGTTTACTCAACATTATCTAGCCCCCAAGCTAAGCAGAGTTTGTATTATGGGTACTAGATAACTGATATACGTAATACAATACATTAAATAGATAGATATTTTTTATTATACATAGATAAAACCCAGAACACCCTGAAAAAATATCTGCGATCGCATAAATATTTGTTCTGAGGCGGGAATCGAACCCGCAACCTCCTGCGTCGCAGGCCAACTTTCGCCTGCCGCGCCACAGAGGTCGCCGGTCAGCACACCATATACATTCAGATCACCCATCCAAATGAAAGAAAGAAAATGTATTTATTTCCCCCACGACACAACACGCACATAATACAAAATGTATTTATTTCCCCCACGACACAACACGCACATAATACAAAATGTATTTATTTCCCCCACGACACAACACGCACATAATACAAAATGTATTTATTTCCCCCACGACACAACACGCACATAATACAAAATGTATTTATTTCCCCCACGACACAACACGCACATAATACAAAAACAAAAATCTACTAAGTGCTACAAGATCAGTAAGATAGGAAGGGATACAGATCTAGTAGAAAAACAAAAACTAAAATTAAAATAAATAAAACTATTTGAAACTTTGGTACCTAAGTTGAAATTTGACGACCTCTGTGACGCGGCGGGCGAAGCTTGGCCTGCGACGCAGGAGGTTGCGGGTTCGATTCCCGCCTCGGAACAAATATTTGTGCGATCGCAGATATTTGTTCAGGGTGTTCTGGGTATTTTCTATGCATAATAAAAAATATCTATGTATGTATTATATTGTATTAAGTATATCAGTTATCTAGTACCCATAACACAAGCTCTGCTTAGCTTGCGGCTAGATAATGTTGTGTGAACTGTCGAACATTATTTATTTATAAGTTGATAGGTTTTGTGTGTGTTGTGTGGGGTCAAACAGGTCCCTGTCTCAGAATATGCTGCCCCAGACCTAGGTTTAGTGCAGCGCTGGTTTTCAGACAGGGCCTAATTAAATGAAACAACGTAACCATTATGAAATGATGTAACCATGCGTAACCATTATTATCCAAGGGGCTAATGGATGTCATGCAATACATAATGAAGTTCGAGGTATGTTTGTCTTTCCTCAGACAGACTGAACAAAACCCTACATTAAGGTTGTTAATTTAGATTTACTCTCAATATTCTGGGTGGTATTGCAGTTGTGAGTCGTAATCGTAAGTAACTTGACAATGAATTTAACATACCTGCTGATAACTCGGCTGCTGCAATCCAGGAGAATTATGTCCCATCGGCGAGACTTGGCCCATCGGGGCATGGCCCATCTGAAGTCCGGGCGAGACATGTCCCATCTGCCCTCCAAGGCCAGGGGAGATATGCCCCATCTGTCCTCCAAGACCGGGGGAGACATGTCCCATCTGCCCCCCAAGACCGGGGGAGACGTGTCCCATATGTCCAGGAGAGAGTCCCATCGGGGAGGCTTGTCCCATAGGGGATAGGGTGTGCATGGGAGATGGCGACTGCGCGTAATGCTGCGGTCCAGGGTTGAGAGACTGCTGGAACTGCCATTGCATCTCCGGCGCGAAGGGGTTGGGGCCGAGCGTGCCCATGGGCTCGGGTATCCAGCGCTGGAAACAATGCAAGGAGCGTTCGTTGAAGAGCTCTGAGGCAGATGTGAACCCTTTACACCACCCTTTAAACTTATTTTGTCTACTGCCCACTTTGAGAATAACTTATTTTTTAGCTCCCCCATTTTTTCACCTACCACTTAAAAACCACTATAACTTCAAATTAAACATGCACAAATCGGGTTACATAACAAAAACTTGTTATAACATGATTGCCCGCGGTCTCTACGAAAATTACCTATCTAGGAATACTAATATAATAACTATTAAAATGCGAAAGTGTGTCTGATTTGACGCCCCCATTTTTTTCTGGGTCTCTTACCGCCCCCCTTTAGGCCTGCAGCGCCCACTTTGGGAACCCCTGCTTTACACCGTGCTGACACTCGTATTACACATGTTTTATGGACTACAAGAGTGCTGTATCGGATATAGGCTATTCACAAGCTTTAATTATTGGCTTTAAGATAAGAATTATTAATAGTAAGAGTTACTGTTATTATATTAAGGGCTCGACCTTAACAATTGCTGCCTCTCTTGAACCGTGATACAATTTTGTATATATGTGAGTATTATCTCTATAACAACAAATAAAGCAAATAAAGGGGTCCATACAATAAAAAAAGTTGTGTTAAATCTTGTACGATGGTACTTGAATGATTTAAAAGTTGTGTTAAATCTTGTACGATGGTACTTGAATGATTTAAAAGTTGTGTTAAATCTTTTACGATGGTACTTGAATGATTTAAAAGTTGTGTTAAATCTTGTACGATGGTACTTGAATGATTTAAACTCTTAAAATATTAATCAATTAATGCCGCTGACTGTACGAGTAGGTATAAGCTACATGTCTAGCGCTTAACTAAGTCAGTCCCAGAGGTGTGGGAGCGGAGAGGGAGGGGGATTAATTGTGTCCTATTTGAATTATATTGAATGTATCCAATAAGCTAATATATAATAATATACTAACAAAAACGTATATACTAAACATGCAGCGCCCTTACAGGGTGATGTACTTTACACTGAGCTACGCAATTACATCTAAGCTTGAAACTATGTACATTAAGCATGAATAAATGAAATGAAATGAAATGGCGTGTTTTCGTCTCTCAAATTATCAGATGACTGAAGCCACGCCATGGAAGTTGTATTCATTGTTCCGAGAGCCACGCTTCATTTAGACGTAACGAAAACACCCCTCCCGTACCTCTCCCATACCTCAGGGACTGACTCAGTTAAGCGCTAGACCTGTAAATAGGTGACGAAAGTATATTATACCTGTTGCTGTTCTGCGTACGGCGACACGGGAGAGTACATCTGCTGGTGCGGCGGACTGGTCACCTGGTGCGTCGGTGACCCTTCTGGAACCACCAGACACATCATCGTCAACAGCCAGTACAAATGAAAATGGTTATTGTCCAAAGTATGAGCTACACAACATTTTTAGTTAGTTTAAACTTCTTCTTCATCGTGTCGTTGGTTCCCATCCCATAGATAATTAAATTGTTTTAGACCATAATTTAGCCACGTCGATAGCATTTTCAGTGGCTTCACACAGGTCATTTAGGGTGCAGGTGTTGGTGCACAGTGGACAGGACAGCAAGTGAGGCATCGTCTGAGGAGTGAACCCACTGTCACATTGTGCCTCGTCGGAATACCCCCATTTAACTAAGTTATACCAGCAGCGGTCCACCTGACTCCAGAGTCGGTTCAGAGAAATCCAGGTGGAGCTTCTCTGCAGGTACAACGTGGTCAGCAGGGGGAGGGTGTCTTTTCAACCACAGTTTTGCACGCGTAGTTTAAACTAAAAGAGAGCCACAAATGCAACGACTCGTCAACCTTCTCAATTTTTTTTAGAGGCACCTTCTAGTGTCTACAAGGACATAGGTCTAGAATCTAAGGCTGCCTTAGGCTCCATCGTCACATAACAACGGGTGAGATCGCGAAACATTCACAAAAGAAGTCTACTGCTGGATATAGGTATCTCCCATAGAATGCCAAGACGAACGATCTTGAACCGCCTCCATCCACGGACTCGGGCCTACCCCTCCTGCGTCGTCCGGTTCGTGGTCGCCACTCGAGAACCTTTATACCTTATTACACTCGGTTGTCAGGTCAGCGAGCTATACGGCCTGCCCATTGCCTCTTCTCGCTGATCTTGCTTCTTCCACGGATTCCATTTCGGATTCTATCACGTAGGGAGACTTCGAGCATACAAATATTTACATTCTAAAAGGGTTTCATGAGTCAAATAGGCTTCAATCAAAAGTATCTTTAGCAAAATCTACACAGTATATGGCAACAAAAAAAATATATAATCTTCATCATATTTCCATGGCATGATAGAACCCAAAATAAGATTTTGATAAATCACGATTTTTAACTATTCAGTGTGTGCGTGCGTCAAACCTTTGATTCAAATACAATGCAACAGCTTTCGGTGTCTGGGCGTATCTACGATTTAAATCTTTGGTTGTGGCACCATGATATTTGATGATGGTAGGTAGTTCCGTTGTACTGACTATAGTAGATAGTGACTGTTGTATGTTTTCAGGGCCGCCATATCTCAACCTGGTATCTGACCTAACGCAGGGTGTCCAACAAAGAACCGATGGATGGAGGTATTAATAAAACTTATCTTTAGTCAGTATACCTACAGTATATGTGTTACATATTATACTATATTAATATGTACTGGGATGGTACTCACTCGGTTCGATTTTGATCTGATGCTCGGGTTGATAAGACGATCCTAAAAATATTAACACAGATTAGTAATGTGTTAAATGTTAAATTATTGAAAAACAACAACTAATATAAACAAGCACTAAACTAAATACACAGGAACACTAAATTATTTCGTTTAGTTCAAATACTAGGAAATGCTAGATATTATAATTTTGTATGGGCATCATACGACATGTGACGTCATCTCGTAGACGATATCTAAGGGCCCGTTTTACAAACTTACGCATCCAATTTGTAACATTTCTTTGAAGCATAAACTGGTTCGTGCAAATGAGCATAGTAGTAACCTAGTATAGTATTATGTTATCTGTGATAATACCAACGGATTTAAATTACTTTTAGAAAATAACATAAAAAGTCTAATGTGTCTGTAATTTCACCGGCAACCATATCCTTCAAACCGGAACACAGCAATGCGAGCACTACTGCTTTGCGGCAGAAATAGGTATGGTGGTAGTAGTTCCCCGGACGAACTCTCACAAAAAAGCTCTACTACTACTGCCTGAATGCCTGTCTAGTAAGATTTTGAACTAAACGAAATAAACTGCGTCACAACGTGCGATAGAAACAGACGCGCCATCAAAACTACATGCAGGTATTAAATACGCTTTCACAAGCTCTCGTTATAAAAAAACAACTAACAACAGAAACCTACACAAATACAAAATTTAAAAATCATGCTGAAACTTGTAATGGAATCACATTTCATTAAAACAAAGTCGACATAAAAAGACAACCATTTGCAGTACATTGCGCGTTATGTTTGGAATGGTTCTATTCATAAAAATAAGCTAAAACACGAAGCGCAATGTACTGCAAACTGGTAATCGAAAGTGATTATCAGTTTGATATCCAATAGGGGGGGATTGTTCGTACCTTCACGGAGATACAGGTACATAAAAAAACCGGTTTCACTATATGAATTACCATTATTTTATATGACCGTCTCATCTTCGTTATACAGGGTGTAACATAATATCCCTATAAGCCCGGGTAGTGGGTATTCTACACGTCATGCCGAATAACTTTAGTTCTACGACTTTTTAGATTTAGAAGTTTTTCATTCATGAATTGCCTCGTAAAAATCCGGAAATTTCGCCAGAAATTCCTGAAATTCCTCCAGAAATGTACCTAATACAACATGAGGCAGCTCTACGTAAGGTACCTTAACGTATCGTAACGTCTTCATGTTGTGTTACGTAGGTACAAAATAGAGGAATTTTAAGGATTTTTACGAGGCATTTCTTGAATTAAAAACATCAAAATTGTAGTAGATCTTAAGTTATTCGCTGTGATGTTTAGAATACCCCCTCCTCAGACTTATACGGGTATTATGTTACACCCTGTATAAGATGGCACAAGAAAAAAACGAATTCCATTACAGTTTTCCAACTCAAACGCAACTCAAACGCATGCATAGTAACATCGATAACCAGTCTGTAGGTAACATGAATATGTGTGAACAAAGAAAACTTAAAAAAAAATAACCAACAACCATGCCACATACAACGGTTCGTACCTTGTTTGAGCCGGTACTTATGACGAAGGGATAAAGGAAACAAGCTATACTTTTAGTTTTAACCAGCAATTGACACCGACATGACACTCCGAGATCCGATGGTCACGTGGTTAGACACCAGACGACGTCATCACCAATGAGAATTGAGAAAGCCCGTCACTGTGCTACCAGTAGAGTGTAATCTAACTCTCCCACCCCCTTATTTATTACCTGTCCGGTCAGATACTACGAGATTGTTACTAAAATAATCAGCAAAGTATATGATTTTTTCAAGTGTAAACCACAATTTATGGATAACATTAAATTTAAACGCAACTAATTCTAACTAACTAAACTAAAAATTCCGTTATTGGTAAAGGCATAGCCGATAAAAGGCGAGGTTGCGGGTTCGAGTCCCGCTGGAAAGGATATTTTGGGTTACATTTAAATTTAAAATAATTACATTCAATCACTAACTAAATTATTTAAGAATAGATAATTTTAGATAAGAAAAATTTCAATGTTTTTAACAGGTTTTTAACCGTAATTCTGACATTGTTGCAATAAAATGGCAACATGGGTAGTGACGTCATCTGGTGTTAGTCACGTGATACTCTCGGAGTAGCAGACCTAGTTTTCTTGGATCATAGTGTAGTGTGGATTTTTGTATGGAAATTTAGGATTACCATGACGCATCAGTGTCTCCATACAATATCCGTGTTTACACTTCACCATACAGCCGTGTCAATTGCTTGAGAAACACCTTAGCCCTGATACCGAATGGGACTTAATCAGGAGTCATACATCTAATAGTTAGCATATTGGCGTACAAACTTCCCCGTCAAAAAATAGGTAGCTAGTAGAAAAAACAGAATATCTTGTAATCGCAAATTGTTTCAAACTGAAAACTGTTTGTGTGAAACTATGCAGTACTTTCACGGCATATACAGGGTGACTTTGTAAGTAGTTCAGAACACAAACTTTACGGAATGATTCTACGCGTGATCCTGTAAAGCAGGGGTTCCCAAAGTGGGCGAACACGCCCCCTTGTGGGCACTGCAAGCCTAAAGGGGGCGGTAAGAGACCCAGAAAAAAATGGTGGCGTCAAATCAGACACACTATCGCATTTTAATAGTTATTAGTATTCCTAGATAAGTAGGTAATTTTCGTAGATTATTAGACCGCGGGAAATCATGTTTTAACAAGTTTTTGTTAAACAACCCGATTTGTGCATTTTAAATCTCCGCTAATATAGCTCACAATAATTAATTTAATTTGAAGTTATAGTGGTTTTTAAGTAGGTGAAAAAATGGGGGCGCTAAAAAATAATTTATTCTCAAAGTGGGCAGCAGACAAAATAAGTTTGGGAACCCCTGCTGTAAAGTAATCGGAGTAATTAAATCCATTATTTAGGTTAAAAATCCACACCATATACGTATACACATCCAATTCCTATTTAAACCGCATTGTATTCACCAAAACGTATGAACATGTGGATTTTATACTTGAATATTGGATTGATATACATACACACACATAGTTCAGAATCTAGGATGGAGTAATTTCCGTAAATACGCGTACTAATCAGCACACCCTGTATATTTGCAGATAGTTTCATCCCATCTTCACATCCTGTATATTTGCAGATAGTTTTTTCCAGGCGTCGCCATTGTGACTATATTCACACCCGCAAAGATAACTGGCGAGTATTTTATGTATGACCCCCTATTTCAGGCATTCGATGTGGCCGAGTCGTAAATAAAAAAACGTTCATATTAGCACAATAATATAGAATCTCGCATCACTAAAGCTAGGCTGGTCATTTCCATACAAAAGTTAAAAAACTTAATTATTACTCGCGTTTACGTAATGCCCTAAACATGTATCTAGTAGCCGATTGACATTTGTTTAGTCACTAAAATAGTGAAAAATGGGACGGCTTTACGGGAAAGAATGGGATGACGCACGGCCTAGTGAAATACCAGGAATTACACCAGGTGATGGACATCAGCATCCATCGGAGTACTCAACACCGATACTGCTATCACGATCCACCTGCCAAGCGCGGTGATTATGGCAAATCCTTCCATTGCATTACATGAGAGCTTGGTCCAGCAGTGGACTTCTATCGTCTGATGATGATGTCATCTTCTAACTTTATTTAGCGACTTTTCGGTACGCAAACATGCGCATTGTCACTTTGTCTACAGACCCTACAGTGAACCGTTGAACGGGTCCGCTGGCCTACGAAATCCTATCTCTCCGGGCTCGGCTACTAAATACACGTAACAGGGCATATAAGAAGCAGGTTGCCGCAGACAGGTGCTGGAAATCTGCTTTTTATATAAATTCTGCCTGTTGGTGCCATGACCGCTTACGGCTGAGTCGCTTACGGCTGACAGACATTACAAAAGTCTATTTTTTTTAAAAAAATATGTTCTACTTCGTAATACACCACCCGCAAACGATCATGGCAACTATATTATTATATTTTAACAAGAAAATTATAATATTTTACATTTTAATAATTTATATAAAATTATTCGCATTTCAGCTTAGCTGAACGGGCTGTACTTCAATACTTTTGACAGGCATACATATTTTTCCAATATTATAGATATATATATTTTTAATTCTTCTAAATACTACCA
The DNA here is from genome assembly GCA_932527175.1 of Operophtera brumata. Classification (NCBI taxonomy): domain Eukaryota; kingdom Metazoa; phylum Arthropoda; class Insecta; order Lepidoptera; family Geometridae; genus Operophtera; species Operophtera brumata. Next base: position 20,873,707 of record OW052239.1, read on the forward strand.
AAATAGTTCAAATAATATAGATATGTTAACGTATATTAAAAACGCCATTTAAAAAGTTTAAATTTTTAGAAAAATACAAAATTTTGCATTAGATATACTTCTAAAACCTGCAAGCATTTCTTAATTATACTTTTAAAACTACAAACACACAGTTCGGCCGTTAGATCTTGGCCGCCCAGGTCAATTTGGTTCCTACAATAAACAGCAACATCAGCGCGGTCAAGATCCATCGGCCAAAGTACTGTACTGACATTATTTAATAGTTCTAACATACCTCTGCAAAGATGGATATAACACAATACGATAGCTGAAATATCGGGAACAAATAAAACTCAAGAATCATGGTAAATATCCCGTTTCTAGTGAAAAGTACATAACCATGATAGTTTCAAAAGTTATATAACAATACGATAGTTGCCCAAACTCAACAAAAAACATCACTGCATAAAAAAATGGCCTACATAAAAATTCTTTAAAAAAAATGGTGTGTGTTATTAGCTCCGACGCGCGACTAAAGTTCAGTCCAGAGTTCAGTAAAACGGAGGGCAGTATAAGTATCTTTCGTATTCCGTGTCTCGTTGTGCTCAATACTTTAACAACTAGGTCACACAATACATTATAATTACAAATATAATTGTTAATAAGACGTAGGCACACATATCCACATTAGCCTAAGACTAGACGCGAAATTATATTTGTACTAGCAGTTAAACTGTAGAAAGTACGCTATGAAAACATAGGGTTTACTCAGTTTTAAACTTTCAATGTAACAAACAATTAAAATAACAAAACATGTAAGCTGCATAACGAACTAATAAATAATAACAAAGCACAAATAGACATTTCACAAATCAACGATACAAAAAAAAAACATAGACAAAGACATGAATAAGGACACAGTAACTAAACTAACTAACTATTGACGACCTCTGTGGCGCGCCGGGCAAGGTTGGCCTGCGACGCAGGAGGTTGCGGGTTCGATTCCCGCCTCGGATCAAATATTTGTGCGATCGCAGATATTTGTTAAGGGTATTTTCTATGTATAATAACAAATATGTATGTAATATACTGCATTCAATATATTAGTAATCTTAATACCCATAACACAAGTTCTGCTTAGCTTGGGGCTAGATAAGTTGTGTGAACTGTCCAGCATTATTTATTGATTTACTAATAAGACGAAGTGAATTGCCCTTTTCTTTCCAACTTGGCTGACACACTAAGTGTGTCTCTCACCAAGTCGTTCAATTTACAGATGTCTTCTTTTGAGCTAATAACTTTTTTTCTCCTATTTCGTGTCATACATGCTAACGGACCGCCTGATGGTAATCGGTTACCGTCGCCTATTGACATCTGCACAGGGGCATTGCTGATTTTGAATGGGAAAATGTAATAGGCCTGTGAGTGGCCATCTTTATCGGTGGATAGTCTCAACAAGTCGCACACTTTTAACCTTTTTTAGGCTGAAGCAGCACATAGGCACGTATTTAGATCTTATTTACTACTTATTTGGTAATTTGAGTTAGTAACACCGCAATATGTAAATTATATCTAAAAATGCTTATACATACAATAGCATACAGACTGTGTATAGAAATCTGAAGTAAATAGAATTGGTAATCCCGCGTCGCGCGTGTCGCACGAGTATGAGCAAACTGCTCAAACTCTTTCACTCGCGGTCTAGTTGAGTTTATTGCCAAGTATTTACGACGTTAAATTATTAAATCTAACATAGAATTTGATGAAAATATCACAAAAGTACGTTTTTTTTATACTACCAAGGTATCAAACAAGCATATGGTCCACCTGTTGGTACTTGGTAACTTTTTAGTTATATTTCACTTCCTTAACCAGGAGAAGCAGCTTGTCGCCGCGATTTCTCCAGTTAGCGGCTTAATGCCGTCTTGTGCCGGCTTAATGCCGTCTTGTGTCGTAATACCGTGCAAAAATACAAATCGCAAGGAATCACATAACACACGTAAGTAAAATAATTCAAGTGTCTTAATTTGCAAGAGTAATATATAGTGCGGCAAATAACGGACACATCTCGGCTCAGATAACAGTTCTCCTTACTTTAGATTTCTATGACCGTAATAGTCTCTGGTTAGAGATATATGAAGAAAGTAGATAGTAATATAAGTTCAAGGGTTTATCCATACATGAAGGATATAGATATTGCCTTTAATTACCATCTAATATCTTGGTTTTAAATATGTTATGCAGTTAGTAAGTAAAATAATAATATAGTAATACATAAATCCTTCACCAACGTTCTATGTAATAAATACCATCCCATTACATAATATAAAATGTAGTTAGAATACATGTATAAAATAATGTGTAGAATGTTTATCTGAACGAAGTGAGAGATGCAAGGAAAACTGTTTTTTTTAACATTGATAGATCTTTGTTTTATCACGATTCCCAGCTCATTTCACCAATTATTATTTTACGGAACACTTAACACAAGGTTTACAAGTGTCTCGTTAGCGTAAGGGCCCCTAAGTGGTCTGTGAAAGTGATCATTAGTTCCATATAGCTTGAGTTGCAACAAAACTCACAGCTTGGTGGGTTCACTGCCGTACACCCAGATATTTTTTCATATCTCTAGTATGCAAAGAAAATTGGACCATACCCAATCTCAACATAAGGTTGTTTATCCTTGCACCCCCCACGCCGCAGGAACAAAGTAACCAACACTTACTTTCTGGTTCGTAATTTATTAAGGACTGTAACAACGTCTTCCGTTTCTTAACTAGAAAATTTAAGGTACAAATTAGTTAAAATTCACATACAATTTCTCAGAAACAAAATATAGGACAGAGCGAGCGTATGAACTGAACACAAGGGAGAGACAAGTCTGGTAGAGTTTGCGCCGAGTCGTGAACACGGTGTCACGTGACAAAGCGACATGGCCGAGTCGTGAGCACGATATCACGTGACATAGCGACGTGGCCGAGTCGTGAGCACGATGTCACGTGACATAGCGACGTGGCCGAGTCGTGAGCACGATGTCACGTGACATAGCGACGTGGCCGAGTCGTGAGCACGATGTCACATGACATAGCGACGTGGCAGTCGACCAATAGCAGCTCGAGTCAGTAACCCCACCTGATATTCCGTGCTCACGACTCGTGGCGGGAACTATAAAAACGAGTCACACTAGAGAGATAATCTACGATAACATGGCCACTACTATTTATGATGTAGAATGAAAGTTGACTTTAAAGGTCTTGTTTTAAAGCTGACAATGGAGTAGCAAACCATGTTATTGTTTATTATCTGTAGAGATCATATAAAGTAAAATTGCGCCCTCCATCGCTTTTAGGCACTTGACACAGCTTGACGTTTCAAAATCATCATTATGTATACGGAATAAGGTGTATTTTATTTTGACAATGCGTTTTGTTTGAGCGTGCATTTTTAGATTAGATATTATCTCTCCAAGCGTGCGTCCTTTTAATTCCATACAGTGAGAGACTTTATTTTTAGTCTGTGATAGATAGATAGATAGAAAATTATTTATTGCACAACTTAAAAAGTATTTTACATCTAATAGGCGAACTTAATGCTAGATAGCATTATCTTCCAGCTAACCTTTGTGTAATGTGGAAAACAATAGTAGGTAGTGCACAACAATTTAATAAGTAAAGTTATTAGTTCTTTTTAGGTCTACAGATGGCTCTGTCTACCAGATAAAATGAAATGTCAAGATGGCCTGAACACTAAGAAACTTGCTACTACAATGCCATCTAGTCAGCACATAGCTAAATTGGTCTACCGCAGATTAAAAAGAAAACCTCTCACTGTCTAGCTCTTGTCTTTGGACTACTCGCGGGACAGACCATAGACAATGCTCATAGTATTCTGCGCCCTATAGTGTATTTTGCTTCCGTTCTGTTGGTATTTTACCAGGAAAAGGACAGGTAAAGGAAGGAAAGCCGAGCTATTAGCCCCCTTGCTCGAAGGGTCGACGTCATTTTAAAGTTCGGTGGATGGAGGCGGCTGAGACTGGTCGTCGCGGCGTTCTATGGGGAAGCCTGTGTCTGGCAGTGGGCTTGTAATAATGAACCTTCTACTTGTGTACATTATCATAAGAACTCCGTTGTATTATGATTTGTTTCGTAGTAAAACGTATAGTACAAATCGATGGCAGTTCAGATGGACTATAAAACCTATGACGTCACGCAACGTCATAATACTTTTTCAAAATAAAATTGCGTCTAGTTCATACCGCTTCAGTCTTTCGATAATACATATTTAGACTAGAACAAGTTGTAAATATACTCGAAATAAAACGTGATAAGTTTTTAAGAACATTTTTGACTTTAATTAATACCGTTTTGAGATTCGTCGATACATTTTCCGAAATGACTTTGATCAAATTATCGAGATCGGCTTAGCTCTGGAATTTACTGCCATCTATCGGCGAGTAGTAGCAACTAGTTTCGTCAAACTCTGACACAGTAGCGTGCGGCGCCACAGACATATACAAAGCGTAATGTTCCGCGTCCGTTAGCTCTAGATCGTCTTGGAGCTTCTTAAAGGCAGTGGCGTCTAAGGCCAACACGCTCTCCGCCACTAAGATAGTGTCGCCATCTGTCGGGGGAATCGGATGCAAGCTAGCAGGTCTACGGAGCGAGTTCTGAGAAGTGGATTTCTCGTTTAAATCCGCGTGAAGCGAGATGTGAGTGATACTGTCCGCGTAGCTGAGGCCGGTCGTCGACGCGTTGTCTTTCAGGGACGTATGCGACACGGACGACTTGAACTTAGACGGACGGATCCCGGACACGCTACTGACGGAGCGAGCGACGGGTTTCGCCTTACCTTCCTTCTTGCCTTCGGATATGACACTAGACGCGGGAGATTTGTGCTTTCTACGGAAGAAACGGTCAAAGAACGAGCGTTTTTTGACAGGCGGTAACGCCGGCTCGCTCTTCGCTCCAGTTAAAACCTTATCATGGTTGAGTATTTCAGGATTTCGCGTGACCGGCAGCTGTTTACCCGGTTTAAGGATACTATCGACTGACGTTTGGCTGGACTTAAAGGAGTTGGATGACTTGCGGACGCGCTTCGGGGGTAACGGCGGCGCGTCGTCAGACTCCGGTTTAAGATGAGTGAACTCAATGATGGGTCCGCGGAAGGAATGGACCTGTACATCCTCGTACGGAGCGGTTTCCGGTTCCGCTATATCGACCGGGTTACGGAACGCGAGCTGCAGACTCGTGTACGTGCCCGCGTCGTTGAACTCCTCCGGGTCTGTCTCCACGGAGCCGAGCGTCACGTTTTCGAGTCTAGTTCTGTTCTCAGAGTATATCTCGTCTAGTTCCGCGACCTGGTCTAGGAGCTCGTTGAGGCTCTTCTCAGTGGGGTCGAGCATCTCCACGTCAATGGTGTCGGGGGAGTGCGGGGAGGAGGCGCGGGGGGAGGAGTCTTCGGAGGGGGAGGGCGTGGCGGGGGCGGGTGCGGGCGCGGCGAGCAGCGCGGCGAGCGCGGCGAGGTCGCAGGGCGCCTTGCGCGCGGTACCTGGGTACTCGGGGATGTACTCGAAGGGCAGCGGCTTGCTCTGGTCGTCCTCCAGCGTGGAGGCGCCGCGCTGCAGCCGGAACAACACCTGTCAACATATTACAACACATTACGTACTCATAATCATAATACTATCTGTGGTGTTCGGTCAATATCTTTTACAATTTGGATTAATTATTTCAGGGCGTCTGGTCGAAGCGAAGCGTGCCTAGAGAGCTGGCTCTGATCTGGCTCAACGCATTAGTATTGCCATTCAGCGTGGCAATGCAGCCATCATCTTAGGACGATCTTTTTGGGAGTCTGGTAGTGATTTGGATCAGTTTAGCCACCTTTAGATCGTTGGCAACGGTCTTCAGGTAGCTCAACTGTTTAATTTCATTCGAATTCCTCAATGTCACACACACTTCTCAAATCTCTTTATTCTTCTTTTTATTTTTTTTTATTTCTTTTTGTACATACAAACATGGAAGAAAAACAGCTTACATAGAGGATATGTACAAAGGCGAGCTTAACCCTAAAAGAGTTTTCTTCCAGGAAACCTTTGATGATAGGGAGAACTGATCTGAAATCTCCTATCTTAACTGCACTGTATGTTCTACCAAGCCCAAAATTCAGTATAAGTGTTAACGCTAACAATCCTCTAAGCACAGCCAACCGTGCCTATTTGGACACTTTCGACTATAGAAACCTAGTTGACACTCACGTTGACGTGGTCGGTCGTGGAGGGGTCGCGGTAGGGCGGCGTCTCGGCGACGATGGCGACCTAGTTGATACTCACATTGACGTGGTCGGTGGTGGAGGGGTCGCGGTAGCGCGGCGTCTCGGCGACGATGGCGACCTAGTTGATACTCACATTGACGTGGTCGGTGGTGGAAGGGTCGCGGTAGGGCGGCGTCTCGGCCACGATGGCGACCTAGTTGATACTCACATTGACGTGGTCGGTGGTGGAAGGGTCGCGGTAGCGCGGCGTCTCGGCGACGATGGCGACCTAGTTGATACTCACGTTTACGTGGTCGGTGGTGGAAGGGTCGCGGTAGGGCGGCGTCTCGGCCACGATGGCGACCTAGTTGATACTCACATTGACGTGGTCGGTGGTGGAAGGGTCGCGGTAGCGCGGCGTCTCGGCGACGATGGCGACCTAGTTGATACTCACGTTTACGTGGTCGGTGGTGGAAGGGTCGCGGTAGGGCGGCGTCTCGGCCACGATGGCGACCTAGTTGATACTCACATTGACGTGGTCGGTGGTGGAAGGGTCGCGGTAGCGCGGCGTCTCGGCGACGATGGCGACCTAGTTGATACTCACGTTTACGTGGTCGGTGGTGGAAGGGTCGCGGTAGGGCGGCGTCTCGGCCACGATGGCGACCTGCTTGTGCACGAGGATCACGGTCGCAGGCGCCTTCCAGCCAGTGTGGTCGTAGAATATCACTGTCACTTCTTCGCGGGAGACCTGCGACAAATATTGATACTATTACTACTATGAGCCCGCGCTGTCTTATTGTTGGGTAAAATAATCCCCCTGTTATAGGTCGCGCAACGAGTTATGAGCGCTGACCTTCAATGCGCAGTAGTAATCTTCTGGGTCTGTACAGCCATAGACTAACTAAACACAATAGACTGCTAATCTCATACAAGAAAACATGACTCAAAAAGGTCAAATTCCAGGCTATTTCTAGGTGGCGCTGGCAAATTCATTCAATCAGCATTCTAAACCAATTACCTAATCTCTTTAAAAATAAACATTTAAATTTATAATTTATTTTTGAATTATGAAACTATGGTTGCAAAACATGTTTTAGCGATCTATTCGAAATACATATAAAAATCATTTCAATCGTTTATAGCAGATTCAAAACAGCGACATCTAGCGTCATTGTAGGCAATCATTCATCGATGCACGTTTTCTTGTATGAGATTAGCAGTCTATTGTTTTTAGTTAGTCTATGGTACAGCGAATGATAACATGCGCAATCAACCCCACCACTTTCGCCAAGCGCTCATAACTCGTTGCGCGACCTGTACCAACAGTCACCTTGCGTCACGACAAAATCATAAATTAAGTATTGTTACGCTACACAGGGTGACTGGCGTAAATGCATTCAGAGCCTCGTATCGCCATCTGTTGACGAATAGACGCACTATATAAATGTAGAGTTGCTAGCGCCATCTGTTGACGAGTAGCGTAGAATTGCTAGCTCTATCTGTTGCTGGAGCGGGACACATGTATCATATGTACTCTTTGGATGCTTCTAGACATTTCTACTGAGTGCTCGTTAATGCTAGAACATTCGAGGCTCCCTTTTATAAAAGCGTTCTGACAAAGCGTAATGGGAAAGCAGTCGGTCGTAAATTGGCGAATTTTAGTGCGATAAAAACAAGTGATTTAAGAGTGATAACAGAGTAACCAGTGAACAGTGCAGTGAAGTACAGTTAATAAAGTAAAGAGTGTATTAGTGTTTTTTGGATAAATTTATTAAGTGTGATTTTGGTAACCGATGATATTTTGGAAATAGATAGATAGATAGATAGATTAACTCTTTATTGTACACAAATAACACACAGAAATACAAAACATAACTCAATAACAAAAGAAATAACAGAAATGCACAATGGGCGGTCTTATCGAAATGTGATTATTTTACGAACACAGCTCGTAACAATATGAAATCTGAATTTATATGACACCTATAAAAAACAAGCTTGTGGAACATTTTGATTAGTTATAAAAATTATGCAAACAAAATACTTGAATAAGATTATCACCTTATCTCTGTTTATTATCTCACGATCTAGTTAATTTGTAACAAATAAGAATAACTTGTAGCAGAGATAAATCTTGTGACGTCACCACAATATTACTTTACGTCTGGGAGCGACTTGTGCGCGATAACAACTATCTAACGCCACTCTTATCGGGCATTTGCATTCGAATTAATCTACTTTCTTTCCAGATTTCAAAGGGTTACGATTCAGGTAAAACCGGTGAGTAAACCATTCAGTAACAATGACAGCATCGAGTAGATAGTAGACAAGTATCAGCTGTTGTAAAATGTTGAGCATTTTTTTTTTCTTTAATACTACTTGAATGACGGAACTAGCATATGTCGCACCTGATGTTAAGCGGTAACCTCTGCCTATGAACAGTGCATTACCTCATAGGTCACGTCCACCTAGGACGCGCCCTATGTGGCATTGCACTGCGCCCGCCACCCTGATACATAAAGGTGAAAAGTCTTATGTGCCTGTAATTTCACCGGCACCCATACCCTTCAAACCGGAACACAGCAATGCGAGCACTACTGCTTTGCGGCAGAAATAGGTATGGTGGTAGTACTTTCCCGGACGAACTCTTTCACAAAAAAGCTCTAGTACTACTACGATTCAGGTAAAACCAGTGAGTAAACCATTCAGTAAGAATGACAGCATCGAGTAGATAGTAGGCAAGTATCAGTTGTTGTAAAATGTAGAGCAATTTGTTTTTTTTTGAATACTACTTGAATGACGGAACAAGCAGATGGCGCACAACCTCGGCCTATGAACAGTGCATTACCTCATAGGTCACGTCCACCTAGGACGCGCCCTATGTGGCATTGCACTGCGCCCGCCACCCTGAGACATAAAGGTGAAAAGTCTTATGTGCCTGTAATTTCACCGGCACCCATATACCCTTCAAACCGGAACACAGCAATGCGAGCACTACTGCTTTGCGGCAGAAATAGGTATGGTGGTAGTACTTTCCCGGACGAACTCTTTCACAAAAAAGCTCTAGTACTACTACGACTCAGGTAAAACCAGTGAGTAAACCATTCAGTAAGAATGACAGCATCGAGTAGATAGTAGGCAAGTATCAGTTGTTGTAAAATGTTGTGCAATTATTATTGTTGCTGTTTATATGTTCATAGCATAGACGTAGAATTTTCGCTGTTACATAGTGATGTGATTCATATCTGAGTGACGCTGCGTGACTCTACACTACGGTTTGCGTGGTTTCACGCTCTTACGTCGTATACAGTTTAGTGAAATGTAAATAATAGCATATCATAAACTTTAATAAGAAGTATTAATAGTAGATTGTATCATAAGGGAGCAACATAATATTTTTACGGCGAGGGCGCTTTTTTGAATCCAGAGCGAAGTGAGGGATTCTAGAGTAGAATCCCGAGCGTAGCGAGGGATTCTTTAGTAGAATCCTGAACGTAGCGAGGGATTCAAAGTACGTCGCCCGAGCCAAAAATATATGTTGCGCCCGTGTGATACACTCTGCTTTTCATCACCCACTATGAGAAAATAAAAGGCGCCTCATATGTTATTGTAATATTATTATTTAATAAAACAAATGGTTGGTTTTTTGTGTTTTTTTTGTTGTGTTTGTGTTTTATTTGGGTGTTTTTTTGTGTTTTTTTTGTTTTTTTTTTGTGTTTTGTGTTTTTTTTTTTGTGTTTTTGTGTTTTTTTGTGTGTATTGTGCTTTTTTGAGTTTTTTTTGTATTGTATTTTTTGTGTTGTTTTTTTGTGTGTTTTATGTTTTTTGTGTTTTTTTGTGTTTTTTGTGTTTTGTGTTTTTTGTGTGTTTTGTATTTTTGTGTTTTTTTTGTGTTTTTGTGTTTTTTTTTGTGTTTTGTGTTTTTTGTGTGTATTGTGTTTTTTTTTGTGTTTTTGTGTTTTGTGTTTTTTGTGTTTTTTTTGTGTTTTGTGCTTTTTGTGTGTTATAAGTGCGCCGCAATTATCATTGCCGCGCACTTTTTGAATTAGGATCTTAATAAGTGCGCCGCAAAACTCATTACTGCCCGCTAAAAGTTTCTCATAGAAAACACCACCGTTGGGTGCACTTAAAGGCGAACCCAGTCGTCCTTTTCGAATAGATGGGATGAAAAGTTTATAAGTAATCTACTTTATTTCCAGATTTCAAAGGATTACGATTCAGGTAAAACCAGTGAGTAAACCAGTAGATAGTAGGACAAGTATCAGCTGTTGTAAAATTTTGTGCAATTGTTTATGTTGCTGTTTATATGTTCATAGTGATGCGATTCATATCAGAGTGACGTTGCGTGACTCTGCACTACGGTATGCGTGGTTTTACGCTCTTACGTCGTTGCGTGACTCTGCACTACGGTATGCGTGGTTTTACGCTCTTACGTCGTTGCGTGACTCTGCACTACGGTATGCGTGGTTTTACGCTCTTACGTCGTATTCAGTTTAGTGAAATGTAACAATATCATAAAATTTAATAGTAGTGCAAATTAGGTGATTTTTAGCAAATGTGTGGAAGTAATTAGATGTAGTCACAAAACCTTTTCTAATTGTTTTGTTTGGCTTGAAAATCACCTCTAATATAACCCCCCCCCCCCCCCCCCCCCAAATAGATGTAGTCGGTGCAATTTGGCATACACTTTAGACCGTTATGATCTACATTTGTACCAAGTATTTTTTTTATCCGACTTACGGAACATACGAATAAAACATTAGTCGGTGCAAACTGACAGAATTACCAGAAAAATGGGCCAAATAAATTACCAGGTTTGCACCTGGGTCCCTCACACGGAAGTCACTTTTCCATATTTTCAAGTAAAGTAAGTTTTTTTGTTTTTTAAAGTTTTTATTCCATTTTTTTTTTACTTCGGGGTATTCAGGCATTTCTGGAACTTCACTCAAACTTATTCATTTAATTAATATATAAAGCATTTATAATTAGCACGTGACTACATTCGCCGGCCATTTAATTTGCCTGTACTATAGAAGTATTAAAGCTTATAAGTAATCTACAGTAACATTGTCATCATCAACATCATATCAGCCTAAACAAGTTTAGTCAACTGCTTAGAAGTTGTTGTAAGTCTGTGGATGGAGGCGGAAGAACCGTTCGCCGTGGCATTCTTTGGGGGAGGCCTATGTCCAGCATTGGATTTCTGTAGTAATGGTGAACCAAAGGATGTGTATTGTCCACTCATGATCCAAGAAAACAAGGTCTCCGAAACTACAACGTAACTCTGAACCAGACGACGTCACTTTATGGCAACAATAACACAATTACAGGAAAAAACAGTGTTTTTCTCTGTCGAGTTAGTGTAATTGTTTATACTTTCTGGTTTTATAGGATTGGACAGGTAATACAAGGGGTTCATTGGTGATGACGTCGCAGCACGTGACTATCGCTTCTCGGAACGGCATACCTGGCGAAGTATATTATTATAGAACCATCATCATCAGCCTGCATCAGTCCACTGCCTCTCCCAATGCGCGCCATTTAGACCGATTTCCAGACCTTCCCATCCACTTTCTACCAGCCGCCTTACGCATATCGCTCCACCTTGTCAGGGGACGCCCCACACTACGTTTACCAAGACGTGGTCTCCACTTTAGAACACGTTTACCCCAGCCCCAGTATTATAGAATGTTCTTTATTTGGTTCACAACTCGAATTATACACATAACAGTGTTTTACAGGCATTCTCGGTGTAAATTCTAATATTAGTGAACACAACATGCAATATAATGTGTGGACATGGCAATTCTAACTCTAAAAAGAAAAAGGAAAATAAGAACAAAACTTGCGCGCGCTGCCGGTGCAGTGGCTGGCGCGCACGATGGCGAGCTCGTCCATCGCCTTCTTGTCGTTGATGACGTCGGAGACCACGGCGCGCAGCGGCATCCGCATCTGTACTAGCTAAATAGTAATAATGTGGATACCTTCTCAGTGAGCAGTATGAGCTGCGTGCCGCCGCGCGCGCTGCCGGAGCAGTGGCTGGCGCGCACGATGGCGAGCTCGCCCATCGCCTTCTTGTCGTTGATGACGTCGGAGACCACGGCGCGCAGCGGCATCCGCATCTGTACTAGCTAAATAGTAATAATGTGGATACCTTCTCAGTGAGCAGTATGAGCTGCGTGCCGCCGCGCGCGCTGCCGGAGCAGTGGCTGGCGCGCACGATGGCGAGCTCGCCCATCGCCTTCTTGTCGTTGATGACGTCGGAGACGACGGCGCGCAGCGGCATCCGCATCTGCCCCGCCTGGTCGGGCAGGAACACTTGGAACGCGAGCCGCACAGAGTTCAGCTCGATCGACGTGTACGTGCGGGGGTCGAAGCCGGCTGCAACAGATAGTTAGTTCATAGTTAGTTTCAGTTTGTCTTTCGTGTTTAGTTTCATGGTTTGAAGGGTGCCGGTGAAAACACAGGAACTTTATAGTTTTCATCTTTATGTATTTGACGACCTCTGTGGCGCGACGGGCGAAGGTTCGCCTGCGACGCAGGAGGTTGCGGGTTCGATTCCCGCCTCGAAACAAATATTTCTATGATCTTCAGGGTGTTCTGGGTATTTTCTATGTATAATAAAAAATATCTATCTATGTAAGTATTGTATTAAGTATATCAGTTATCTAGTACACAAGCTCTGCTTAGCTTGTGGCTAGATAATGTTGTGTGATCTGTTCAGCATTCAGCTCAGGGCAGCGAGCACAGTGCAATGCCACGTAGGGCGCGTCCTAGGTGGACGTGACCTATGCGGTAATGCATTGTTATGGGCAGTGGGCCAACTTCTTGTATTCATCAAGACATTAAAAAAAACAATGTTGGCCGCACTCTAAGTTGGTTAATCTAGGTGATCAGGAACGACCGGGGAGTAATTCTCGGAAGAAAAATCACATGCACGAGATGACATCAAATCTCGAATGAAAATCATAATATTGCATGGGCATCATACGAGATGAGACGTCACCGCGTGTAAGAGATTAATCCGAGAGTACCTAGACGAGCTACGTTGTACCGTATCAGATAACTATCTTGAATCAAAACTTGCACACCTGTAATGACAATCTACTTGATAAGATACAGTACTTCCTCTCGGCGTCATACAATATTATGATAAAACCCCACTGACGAAACTTCGCAAGTGCTGATAAAATTTTATAAAACACATAACGTCACTAGGAAAGCTAAGCGATCACAACTTAATTATCGGTGTAGCGAGATGACATTTGAGTTAGATTTTTTAAAACTTGTGTGAATGAAGCACTGTCAGACCTTTATAATCTAACTTTCGCTGAAAAAATTATTAATTTTTAGAAGCCATTTACAAGCTTTTATTGTTTAACTTCACTTGTTAGTATGTGTTCAAATCTTGCAACTGTATTTTAAACCATTTTCACCTAACTGATTGACCTAAGATGTTTCATATCTGTGAAGTTTCGATATCAATACAATATTATTGTGATATCGACCTGATTTGATTATAGATAATAGAGATTACTATAGTATTATACGGTTTTACTATAGTATTATATATGTCTATGATGGAGGCGGAAGAAGGACAACGGAATTCCTCGATGATTAATACATGTAGCAGTGTTTCGGCTCAATTTGATCAGCTCATTTGACACTACTCTGCCACAATTTATATCAATGTGACATGTGATGATAAAGTCCGCGTTTTACTTGCAATATACTACCAATATTGTGCGCAGTTTTTACTGATTAATCCAGCATGCTTGTTTACGAGTATTTCACATTGCGAGCGATCCCGGTATCGCAGCCACACGAGGCCGCGTACCAAAATAAACGGGTCAGAAATATACCGCGTCTTTGTTCGACACGCATACTGGCCATTAACGTATCGCATAGCAACAAAGATGGATTGCATGCAGCAGAGATGAGAATGTTAAGATGGATGTGTAGAGTAACAAGAATGGATAAAATAAGGAATGAGTATATAAGAGGAAGTTTGAAAATTGCACCAGGAAATCGTTTAGCTTGGTATGGACATGTTATGAGGAGGGATGAAATGAAACGCATGCAACTAAGAGCGAGGAGCAACTCCCTCTCATCATCTGCAACTCCAGGACACAGCAAATAGGATAACGCCATCAGCCACCGGAAAAAAACGCAAGTGAATCTAGAACAAAATATTGAAAAAAAGACATTTCCCAAGCCGACTGGTCCTCGTGGGAAATTAGACCACCACCCTCCACCTACAAACAACTACAAACTATCTAATGTCACTAATAAAATCAACACATTGAAAATATGCACTTATAACGAGAGATCATTGTTGTCAACTGAGAGGTACTTCGAATAGGACTGTCAGAAGTGCGGAGAAGGGGATGCAATATTGAAGAATATCAAGATTTCATACTATGTTATATTGGACAGAATAAAGGATTACATGGAGTGGGTTTCTTAATCAAGAAAACATTAAAAGATAAAATAAATAACTTTACTGGAATATCAGAAAGAGTAGCCCTACTTTAGTTGAAATTTCAAGAATTCTGCATCTCAATAATTCAGACGTATGCACCAACAGAGAGCTCAAGTGACGACGAAATTGACAATTTTTATAATGATATCAAGAAAGCTCACCAGCTAGCAGACCACACTGTACTCGTAATAGGCGACTTTAATGCAAAAATAGGGCAACCCAGAATTGAAGAAAGTCTTATAATGGGCAAATATGGTTATGGCCACCGAAACGATAGGGGTGAACGGCTAATAGACTATGCCTTTGAATACAAGCTGACAATTATGAATACCTTCTTTAAGAAAAGAGCAAACCAAAAGTGGACTTGGAAATCACCAGACTACAGAACGAAAAATTAAATTGACTATATAATGACAAATAAACCTAAACTAATAAGCAACGTGGAAGTCCTAAACAATGTGAAATTTCCATCTGATCATAGAATGGTGCGAGCAACATGCCTAATAAGACACCCGAGGATAAACAGAAATAATTTTTCAACTATACCGAAAAATCCTCTTACAGAAGATGAAATCACGAGCTACCTCAGTCACCTCAAATCTCACATCGATTTCAACACTAAAGAGACCAAAAATATCCAAGACTATTACTATGGTATAGAAGAAGCTATTAAAAATAGCTTATCAATTGAAAATAAAACAAGCACAAAGAAAAAACACAAAGTATTTAGTGAAAACACCGAAAATTTAATCAAAAGACGCACGGAAATAATAAATTTAAAGAATAAGGACAAAAACGCAAAGAAAATGTTAAGCAAACTATTTAAAGAAACAAATAAAGCAATAAAAAAGGACTACAAGAAACATAGGCAAGACATAATACAAAGAAACCTGCAGAAATTTAGAAGCACAAAAAGAGCTGTTAAGGAATTAAATCTTCATAAAACATGGATACAAACACTAGAAAACAAATCAACAAAAACAAAAACAAGGAAAGAGATCTTAGATTTTGCAACTACTTTCTACAGAGAACTTTATAAGAAAAGACGAGAAGATGACAACACAGAACAACAAAACACAGATGAAACCGAATATATTAATACCACTGAACCAATAAACGAGAAAGAAGTATACAACCACATCAGACATCTAAAGACTGGGAAAACTCCAGGCCCAGATGGGGTAAGTAATGAAGCTCTTAAAATAGGGGCACCTATTCTTCTGAACCCCCTAACTCAACTATTTAATATGGTATTAGACACCGAGACAGTACCTAAAGAATGGTGTACATCAGACATCATACTACTTTATAAAAAAGGAAACTCACTAGATATTGGAAACTATCGACCTATTAGTCTACTAGCAAGCATTTATAAACTCTTCACGTCAATATTATTGAAAAGAATAACACAGGATATTGAAAACGCTCTACCAATAGAACAAGCAGGCTTCCGTTCAGGGTTTAGCACTACTGACCACTTACATACCATAGAACAGGTTATAAGCAAATATAAGGAATTCAACAAGCCTCTATTCGTAGCCTTCATAGACTACAGCAAAGCGTTTGACAGCATAAGCCATAAATCAATCTGGAATGTGCTGCAACTCTTTAATATTGACCGAAAGTACGTTAATATCATGAAATATATATATGCTAACAGTACAAGTAAGGTGAAACTTGAAATTAGAGGTGATGATATCAAAATAGAAAGAGGAGTAAGACAAGGAGACCCTATGTCACCGAAATTGTTTATTGCCGTACTTGAAAATATATTTAGAAATCTAGATTGGAAACACAAAGGAATAAAAATTTGTGGCTCTTACCTAAGTCATCTTCAATTTGCTGACGACATAGTTGTTTTAGCCGAAAAACCAGAAGAACTACAGGAAATGTTATGCTCACTGGGACAAGAGAGTTCTAAGGTAGGATTAGAGATGAATTTAACCAAAACTAAGTTAATGACAAATAGTGATGAAAGACCTATCAACGTGGATGGAAACAACATACAATATGTGAAGAACTACATATACTTGGGCAAGCAAGTCTCGTTTGATAAACAAAGCAACGAAGAGGAAGTAGAACGCAGAGCTAACATAACCTGGAAGAAATACTGGTCACAGAAAGAAATACTGAAAGGAGATTACCCTCTAAATTTGAAGAAAGTGGTAATAGATACTTGCCTCTTGCCCTGCCTGTTGTATGGTTGCCAAACGTGGGTCTTCACAAACAAAGTCAAACACAAGATCAAATGTACACAGAGGGCAATGGAAAGAAGTATCCTCAAGATTCGAAAAATACACAAGGTCAGAAGCAGCTTAATTAGGGAAAAGACCAAGCTAACTGATGCGCTTACGCAAGCTCTTAAATTAAAATGGAATTGGGCCGGCCACGTTTCACGACGCACAGACAAAAGGTGGACTATACAGACTACACGATGGTCAGGGCCATTTGGCAAAAGGAATGTTGGCAGACCATATAAACGGTGGGCTGATGATGTTATCCAGATCGCTGAAAAAGACTGGATGATGAAAGCAAACAACAGAGAGTCGTGGAAGAAGATGGAGGAGACCTTTACCCAAGAAGGGATCCATTACTCATAACAAATCTAAAAAATCATTAGATTATTATTATTTCTATATAGGTACTAACAATTTAGATAAGTAAAACTACTAATAATCAATGTTTATACTTTTAGAGTTTTGGAATAAAAAGGTTTTTTTTTTTATTTATGGCAACAAAGATGGATTGCATGCAGCAGAGATGAGAATGTTGAGATGGATGTGTAGAGTAACAAGAATGGATAAAATAAGGAATGAGTATATAAGAGGAAGTTTGAAAATTGCACCAGGAAATCGTTTAGCTTGGTATGGACATGAATGAATGAATGAATGAAAATACTTTATTGTACACCTTACAAACTAGTTAAAACATGACATGTTATGAGGAGGGATGAAATGAAACGCATGTAACTAAGAAAGTTATGAATATGAATGTTAGTGGATGGAAAGGTAGAGGAAGACCTAAGAAAAGATGGATGGATTGCGTGAGAGATGATATGAATGAGAAGGGAGTGAATGTTGAGGTGACGGCTGACAGGGAGAGTGGAAGAAAAAGACGTACTGTCCCCAAATAAATTGGGAAAAGGGCAAGACAATGATAATGGCAACAAAGATGGATCCTGTATAACTACTGGGTCGTCGAGCCCCGCAAGGGGTACGGCTAGCTTGCTACACCTCTTGCTAGAGCGTACGACCAAATGCCTATACTAATTAGGCTTCCAGTACAACTGTAAAGGGGGTGATCCATTGGCGAGCCGGCGAGTTAACGGTATAAACTGTTGGCTCGTTGGGTTGTCGACTCGCGTTGGTGATCCATTGGCATACCAAACAGTATAATATACCGGTATTACACCGCAGTCTCAGGATTTCAAGCATGCACAAAGAACCAACGAGCCAAACCGCGGTATTTTAAAACAGTGGTTTTGTAGGTGCTCCATTGACGGCCTATACCTCTGGCTCGCAGGCTCGCTGGCTGGCGTATCAGCGGTTTTACTCGCAAATGGATCAGTGTATGGTGTAAATTCTCTTTTGGAAGTTGATTTTCTACGTCTTAGGCAGTCATAGAAACGAACTTGCCGCTCAGTTAAGGAAAGGGCAGCCTTACATTTTCCAAACTGAAATGTCATGGCATTCAAAGTCTAGCGGAAATATCGCAGAGAAGGGCTGAAGGATGACTCATTGGATGCATCTCCCTATGCAACATAATACACAAACAAAACCTGTAAGCAATTTGAACGCGGGATATTAACATTAAAATCTTCGGTCGTAGATTAAAATAATCTCGAGCCAGAAGTGCATCTCATGACCCTGAGACATAAAGATGAAAAGTCTCATGTGCCTGTAATTTTACAGACACACTTACACTTCAAACTGGAACACAGCAATGCGAGCATGCTTGGCGGCAGAAATAGGTATTTTTGTACTTCTTCCCCGGAATAAATAATAAAATACAATAAATAATAGTACAACCCCGGACGTACCTACTCCTTCACAAAAAGCTCCACTACAAAGTTTGAAATGTGTTTTTAGGGTTCTGTACCCAAAGGGTAAAACAGGATCCTATTACTAAGACTCCGCTGTCCGTCTGTGACCAGGCTGTATCTCATGAACCGTGATTGTTACAGTTGAAATTTTCACAGATGATGTATTTCTGTTGCCACCATAACAACATATACTAAACCATACAACAAACGTGTTTTTTTGCCGTTTTTATAGATAATGGTACGGAACCCTTCGTGCGCGAGTCCGACTCACACTTGGCTGTTTTTTTTTCTTAGCCGTCTTCATCGACTGCTTTTAGAGTTATACGAGGCCTCGTTTTAGAATGCAATGGGGAGATTTGCCATAATCACCACGCTTGGCAGGCAGATCGCGGTTTTTGTGTTGAGTACTCAGGTTGATGCTACTGCCCATCCCCAGGTGTAATCCCTTAGTTTTACGATTGGATCTAATCGGGAGGTTTTTACGATCCACGGGAGACGACGTTTCTTAGCCATAATTGATGAAAAAAATGTCGTCACTGAGCTAGGACAATTATTATTGTGTGAACGCGCGACCCGCACTGCCCATGCCACTCTAAATACATTTCATTCTGTGCAATAGGCCGACGGAAGATGACGGTGCGCCTGTCATCTTAAGGTGGTTGCTTTTTCATACAAACGTATTTGCACAAATATGGGCGAGCAGAGTATAATTTTACACTGAAATGACTATTGTTGGCTTTTATATTGGTCATTATTTGCGGCAAATCATATTTGGTTGAAGAAAACAGTGGACTAATAGCGAAAATAACATCGAAATTTTAGTCCATACAAATACTTTCGATTTTATTTTCGCTATTAATTCAATGTTTCCTTCAACCAAATATTTTTTGCCGTAAATAATGACCAATATAAAAGCCAACAACAGTCGTTTCAGTGTAAAATTATACTCTGTTCGCCCATATTTGTGCAAATATACGTTTGTATGAAAAAGCAACCACCTTAAGGCATAAAGCACGAAGTCAATAATGCTGAGAAATTAGCCCAAACTGCACAAACTCACTCGGTTCGTCTGCCCCCATGTTCGCTTCGACCAAACATTGACATAACACGGGCTCGTTAAGACATCTGCGTGTAATCATCGTATAAAATACATTGTAACGTCACACGTTATTCGCAAGGAATCTCCTATGGTCATAGCGAATATGGGCCCAGAACACTTACCACCTACAGGCACATATATATATATATATATATTTGTACACTGTGGCATTGCTATCAAGGGACGGCATCAGCGCAGTCTAATATGGTAGTCACATTGTACAGTCTCGACCAAGCCCACAATTTTTATATCGTATTCAATGTTTTGTTTACTTGTTTGGCAAGTTTCTTTATTGAAATAAACTAATCCTTTTTCAAGGACGATGTCATGTTAAGGGTCAATATGCTCCCCTTTTCCGGAAGTCTAAATAAAGGGTTTACGTTGGGGAAGGGGTAATGTCAAGGCAGATATTATCAACCCCATTCAAACAAAAATTAAGTACCTACTATGTACAAGTGACATGCTTCACGTCTATTAAAAAATCCGGTTCTACTTCGGTGTATTTTTAGAAGCAATGTTTATATTCGTTGTATAGTTATAAGTTGATATGAGTTGTATATGAGTACTAAAGTAAAATACAAATAAATACAAATACTTACTGCATTACTGGCTACGAAGTACATTGAGCACTTCGCAAAATGCAATATAGCAGAGTACCCGGTGAAGATGGCATAAGCACAGAAGCTCTTAAAATAGGCGAGCACACTCTGATACCGCATATCACCAACCTTTTTAATAGTATTTTATTAACAGGTAAATTCCCAAAGCAGTTTTGCCACTCTAACGTGATACTGCTGCACAAAAAGGGGGACAAGACAGATATAAATAACTACAGGCACATTAGTCTTATCTCGCACATTAACAAAGCTTTTATAAAGGTCATCGAAGGTCGCATATGTGGTCAGCTGGATCTAGAGCAACCTCCTGAACAGGCTGGCTTCCGCGCAGGCCTCTCAACCACCGATCATCTTCATACAATAAATCAGATTTAAGAAAAACACTACGAAAATAACAACCCATTATATTTAGCCTTTGTTGACTACTCTAAGGCATTTGATAGTATCTCTCATTTGGCCTTATTTAACGCGCTCCAAAACCAAAACATCGAATCTACCTATATCAACCTCATAAAACGTATTTATTATAATAGTACTGCGTCATTAAAAATACAATCATCAGGACCATCATTCCCCATAGAAAGAGGTGTCAAACAGGGCGACCCACTTTCACCAAAGCTCTTCAATAGTACCCTCGAAGAGATCTTCAGAAAGCTGGCGGCCGATTGGGAAGACAGAGGCATTGAAGTCGGTGGGGCAAGGTTGACTAACCTTCGCTTCGCTGACGACATTGTTCTCTTCTCCTCAACAGCATCCGAACTACAGTCCTTGCTCGAAGACCTGAGCAATGCAAGCCTTGAGGTTGGATTGAAGATGAACATGTCAAAGACCAAAGTTATGACCAACAGTACTAAACATCAAATAGAAGTCAACGGTGAAGCGATGCACTATGTCCAAGATTACATCTATCTCGGTCAGATAGTTTCCCTCCAGGCGGGCAGGCAGGATAGAGAAATTGCAAGACGCACTGAGAACGCCTGGAGGAGTTATTGGTCGATGAAGGAGCTGATGAAGGGAAACCTTCCGATGATACTAAAGCGCAAACTTATGGACATGTGCATCCTTCCCGTTCTCACTTATGGCTCGCAAACTTGCTCTTTGACAAATATTCAGAAATCCAAACTCATGGTTTGCCAACGGGCGATGGAGCGCAGTATTCTGGGAGTTAAATTAACCGACCGGATTGGAAACACCACACTGCGCTCCAAAACTAAAATCGCCAACGTGGGAGAAAAAGCCGCCCAGCTGAAGTGGAATTGGGCTGGACATGTCTATCGCATGCCTGATGAGCTGTGGGCCAAAATAACCACTATGTGAAGCCCTGCGACACTGGAACACAGCGAGACGGCGTCGCGGCAGACCACGCAGGAGATGGCGCGATGAAATAGATGCCTTTAACACAGATTGGCAAACAATAGCACAGGATCGTAGTGACTGGAGGATATGGGGGGAGGCCTTTGCTCAATAATGGGATGATCAGTAACAGTAACAAATGTTTATTGCGTTTCCAAAAGATACATAATTTAAAAACAATGATGAAATCTCATTTTGAGTAAAAAATACTTGTCATAGGAGATTTCGCTCTTGCTTAGGTCTAATTTTATAGTTACCAACTAGGTACTTTTACATGGTGATATTATAAAGTAAAGATTTGAAAATAAAATATACAATATACCTAGAAAATAGTGTGTGTGTGTGTGTGTGACTTCGGATGTAAAAAGTGTAGTGTGAGTGAACTAGTAAGTGGTGTGTAGTGGATGTGGATGTGTGTGTGTGCGCGTGGGTGGGTGTGTGTTCCGGTTTGAAGAGTAAGGGTGCCGGTGAAATTACAGGCACATGAGACTTTTCATCTTTATGTCTCAGGGTGGCGGGCGCAGTGCATTACCACATAGGGCACGTACTAGGTGGAAGTGACAGAGCAGAGGTTACCGCTTAACATCAGGTGGGCCATCTGCTTGTTCCGTCTTGTACCTATCAGTGGGAGCCGTGGGAGGGCTCTCCTGCTGCCACCAGTCTCTTGTGGTAGCACCAAGCAATCTTCGTTTGGCTTTGGCTTTGATATGAAATGGGAAGCACGAAGTATGAAATAATTGCGAAGCTACTATTCAATCCATGCGCCATTTGCTCACGTGCCCTGTCCTACTTAGCACCTGCACAAATTTCTAATATTGTCTAAAAATTCAAAAACCTTGAAATTTTGTCATGAAAGAAGGTGATGAAATAACTAATTTTTGAAATCAAAAAATCTTGTTCACCTTTTGGAAACTTGGTTTTAAATTCGTCGCTTTAGTGATGAAAAGTTTTGCACGTAAAGCAAACAGAAGTATTCATAAAAAAACGCGCAGCGCCTTGAAAAAAGCATCTTGTAAACTATTGTAAATTTTACTTATTTTACATAAGAGTTCGTCCGGGGAAGTACTACACCATACCTATTTCTGCCGCAAAGCATGAGTGCTCTCATTGCTTTGTTCCGGTTTGAAGGGTAAGGGTGCCGGTGAAATTACAGGCACATGAGACTTTTCATCTTTATGTCTCAGCCCCTCAGGGTGGCTGGCGGGCGCAGTGTAATGCCACATAGGGTGCATCCTAGATGGACGTGTCCTATGTGATAATGCACTGTTCATAGGCAGAGGGTACCACTTAATATTAGGTGGGCCATTTGCTTGATCTGTCATTCCAAGTAGTATAAATAAAACCTAATACGAGTAACTTGCATCTGCATCATATTGAATCCAATCGAAAATAGTCTTAGCCCCTTCTTAGTAGCTTTGTGTTTTTTTTTTCAACTGAGAAAATGTAATTCTTTTTTATTTTTGACTAGCAGCGCCCCGCGGTTTCACCTGCGTAAGTCTCGATCACGTGGGAATATCGGGATAAAAATGTGCCTATGTGTTATTAGGAGTTGTCTTCATTCCAAATTTCATGCAAATCCGTCCCGCCGTTTTTGCGTGAAGAAGTAACAAACACACACACAAACTTTCGCATTTATAATATTAGTAGGATTAGAGTCAGCTTTACTTTGATCGAAGGAGTCAGCCGTCGGAATTATAATGCTTATTTTCTATCAGGTACCATCTAATACAGCTCTGTTTACTTGGTACAATAAAGTATTTTCTATTCTATTCTGGATAAGACCTGGAGGGCAATTCTCGTGCTTTAGAGATTAAGTCGAATTAGACATATGTCGAAAAAAGATGGCGAATGGCGAATAAAATCTTAATTTGGTATTCTCGTAATGTCACAATAGACATAAGTCGACCAAAATCATTCAAATCTAATACGATTTGACGGTTATTGTGACATTTTCGTGACATTTTTTGTAGACAATCTTGCTTCGACATTATCTCTAATTTAGAGATAATCTCTACAATCCGAGAATTGGCCTCCTGGATGCAAATTGCACAGAACCGATTGGGAGTGGCGTTTGAGGGAGGAGACTTATACCCAGCAGTGGGCTATTATTTAAGCTGCCGATGATGATGATAATGATATTCTATTCTAATCTATGGTTGGCCAGCTTTTAAATAAATAAATTTCACCCTCCGTCTAAGCGCCTTTACTCGTGCGCCTATCTCGTGTGCATATATCGTCGCCAACCGTTGATATATGCAAACAAGAGAACAACAAATATTGCGGAGACAATAACTCAAACCCTAAAAAGGCACTAAAAGGGGCAGACAAAACAGAAAAAAACAAAATCCAGAAAATAACAAAATCCATTAAAAAATTAACATATAGGTATTTTTCGGCGGTTAAAAAAAGGTTAAAACCCGTAATTCAGAGTAATAAACTTAAGTCATCAAGGAATGTATTAGGGTAAACTCCGAGCTTGTTAACAAACAGGATAGAGCAGTACAATCCTCCTCCAGTACTACTCACTCACACATGCAGGCTCACTCGCTTTACACGTGACGTCACAACGGTTACGCTCGCCCTGACAACTCGACTATCTCAACAAGTTCTATACAGCACAAGCACATTTTTTTTTTTTTTTTTATTCTACTGGAATTACGGAACAAGCAGGTGGCCCACCTGATGTTAAGCGGTAACCTCTGCATGAACAGTGTATAATATTATAATATATAATATAATATATATATATTATAATTATAATTAATTATAATAATATATATATTATAATATATATAATATAATTATAACCTCATAGGTCACGTCCACCTAGGACGCGCCCTATGTGGCATTGCACTGCGCCCGCCACCACCCTGAGACATAAAGATGAAAAGTCTCATGTGCCTGTAATTTCACCGGCGCCCTTACCCTTCAAACCGGACCACAGCAATTCGAGCACTACTGCTTTGCGGCAGAAATAGGCATGGTGGTAGTACTTCCCCGGACGAACTCTTTCACAAAAAAACTCTACTACTACTAAAATAGTCATATAGGAACTACCTAATTGTATTGGTACCACCATCACCCACCTACCAAATTTCATGGCGAGTAGATTACCAGCTCGTTTTTTAGGGTTCCGTACCCAAAGGGAACCTATTACTAAGACTCCGCTGTCTGTCCGTCTGTCACCAGGCTGTATCACATTAACCGTGATAGTTAGACAGTTGTCATTTTCACAGATGATGTATTTCTGTTGCCGCTATAACAACAAATACTAAAATAAATATTTAAGGGGCTCCCATACAAAAAACTTGTTTTTTTTTGGCGTTTTTATAGAAAATGCTACGGAACCCTTCGTGCGCGAGTCCGACTCACACTTGGCCTGTTGTTTTTCATACAACTTGTAATGATCGGATCAAGCAGATGGCCTACCTGGTGTTAAGCGGTACCCTCCGCCTATGAACAGTGCATTATCACATAGGTCACGTCCACCTAGGACGCGCCCTTTGTGGCACATCCCCGCGCCCGCCACCCTGAGACATAAAGAAAATTATCCTCGAACACACTCGGTGCTGTCAGTTTTTGTTGGCTAAAAAAGGTACTTTTAAAGGAGTGTATATCAAAAACCCGTGGCTTAATAATTAAACCTTATTTTTTTTTTGCAAGCATTGTTGGAACAGTAAGATAATTGAATTGCACATACTTCGATGCATACCAAATCTTCAAACATTGCTCTATTCACCTTTGAAAGCAGTTTTTCTCCACATTGACAATTGCAAATCGCATTTAAAATAACCCATAAAATTATAAATTTCCAACTGCATACATTATCAGTTTTTTAAATAATCAACAACAAAAAGAAATTATTTCCTTTTTCGAGTTTTTAGCTCACTTCATTTTTTTTGTTGTAAATGTAATGGCTCCAGTAACGATGGTAAGCGGTTACCGTCGCCTATTGACATTGCAACACCAGAGGTATTGCCAATGCGTTGCCTGCCCTGAAGGACTCTGAATAGTGACGGAATTTGCCCGTTGGAACACCCACCCGTCCATGTTTTCATAATACCACCACAGATAAAAACACCACGTTCCGTCTCCTCCCCGTCCACGTCACGTCCTAACGCCGTCCAGTACACAGCGACCTTTAGTCGTGCGTAAATTAAAACACAAAACATAACTTTCCTACTGAGTTTTTTTTAGGCTCAACCATGTCACGTCTCAGTCTCATTAGATCATTACACTCGGAGCGAAATGCCACTCATTGTGTAATAAAGACCAATAAAGACATATGACTCAGATAGTCTCGACTTTATTGTTAGTGTCAGAATCATGCCCCCTTTCCCCGCTTGCCCTGTCCCTTCGTACCGGACCAGAACCCTCTCCAGGACCCTCGCACCACTACTTTATACTGCGAGTGCTCTTTTGACAATTGCTGATTCATTTCACCCAATGGAATAATCTCACAATTTTCCTCTCATTTTGTTGAAGGATCTATCAGATAAATTGTGTATGGTGGTGTTCATTCGGCCGCTAAGCCCACATAGACCGCGAGTGTATGAGAAGTTACCCAGAGGTGAGCAAATAGCTCATACTCTGGCGATACTAATTCTGCTTACTTCACATTTTGACGACCTCTGTGGCGCGGCGGGCGAAGCTTGGCCTGCGACGCAGGAGGTTGCGCGTTCGATTCCCGCCTCGGAACAAATATTTGTGGGATCGCAGATATTTGTTCAGGGTGTTCTGGGTATTTTCTATGTATAATAAAAAATATCTATCTATGTATTATATTGTATTAAGTATATCAGTTATCTAGTACCCATAACACAAGCTCTGCTTAGCTTGGGGCTAGATAATGTTGTGTGAACTGTGTCCAGCATTATTTATTTATTTATTTATTTAATTATATGGCCAAAACAAATGTTAAACGAAAGAGCCAGAGGTTTTAAAAATCCAATTGAAAAAATAATTTTTGATTTGATTTAAATATTTTACAAGACTTTACTACGTTAATTAGATATATACGTTTATTAATAAAAAGGTTCATAACATATTTCTGTTTTGTTGTAAACGTGTACGTAAGCCAAGGTAGGTTTGTGATGGTTGCTCACATTAGCTTGACTCGCACTATTAACTCATCATCATCATCATCAGCCTGTATCAGTCCACTGCTGGACATAGGCCTCTCCCAATGCTCGCCATTTAGACATATTTCCACTTCCTACCAGTTGCCTTACGCAGATCGTCGCTCCACCTAGCCACTACGTTTACCAAGACGTGGTCTCCACTCTAGAACACGTTTACCCCAGCGGTGGTCGGTTCTTCGGCATATATGCCCAGTCCATTGCCATTTCAGCTATTAATCAACTTAATTTAAAAGATACATAAAAAGGTAATTTCTCAGGTATAATCTACACCTCTCACCCTATTTACCAACATGTAGGTAGTAAGGAGTATATAAATATTAGTATTAAAGCACGTTTGCTCCAGTTTAACTGTAATAATTCTAAATCAAGCCGTGAGTTGCGCTGACCGACTAATAATACTAGCATTTAGCAATGTTGGTGTCCGGCCTAAGAAGACCTTCGTCTCCTCCCGTGGATATCTTAAAGGCCGACTAAGAGATTACTCGGACTTGTAAGTAAGATTCGTTGGTACCTATAAGATTTGTTTGGTTTGGTTGAAATGATTTCGCTCAGCCAGGTGATGTCAAAATAAGTTAATCCAGTAAAGTCAAAATGAATTAATTTAGCCAGGTGATATTCTAGAATTACTCTTCAGAGACTTTTCATCCTTATGTCTCAGGGTGGGGGGCGCAGTGCAATGCCACAGAGGGCGCGTCCTAGGTAGACGTGACCTATGAGGTAATGCATTGTTAAAGGCAGAGGTTACCGCTTGCCGCTTTATATTATTTAATTGTTATTTTATTATCAATATAATTTATTGATTAATGTAGTTGGTGTGTAATTAATTAATTTAATTAAGGTGGATGCTCACGCTTGCGGCGCGAAATTGTTTTTTTTTGGTATTTTTTGCCCATTACAGCTTATCAACACTTCTTCTGATAGCGAAAGTTGAGTTCGCGAGAACTAGGAGACCATATATATCATCAGTTTAGCTATGACACCCCTTAAACACATTTTTACAGTGTTTTTTTTTTGTTTAGTGGTATCGAAGCTAAACTGATGATATTTATGAGATACTATCAATTAAAACATGTGTGTTAAATCTCCTAGTTCTCGCGAACTAAACTTTCGCTGTCTGAAGAAGTGTTGATGACCTGTAATGGGCAAAAAACACTAAAAAAATTGAATTTCGCGCCTCAAGCGTGAGCATTCACCATGGCCTTCAGGGTTCGAAATTATCAAGATAATAACGCTTCTTGATAATTATCTGATAATTATCACCAGTGTAAGAAATTCATTTGTTATAATCTTTTGTAACAAATGCATTATAATTTGAGTAATTCTAACAACAAAAAATACAAACAAATAAATTTTATAATTTGTATTATACAAATTAACATAATTAAAGGTAGTTTGAGAAAAAATCAGTGACGTTAGATTCGACATTATAAATAAATTAAATTGGATTGACCAAAGAAGCCAAAGGGATATCTTCATCTGATGATGATTCTATTTCCGTTGGCTTTGTTGCTGCTGTAGATGCAGTAGAACTTATTTTTTCTCCTAAAAGCCAACTAAGATCTTGCGTCTTGGTTTTGTTTTCTTGGTTGTGGTATTTAAACATGAATACCAGCTTTGCAGCCTTCTCATTGCCCAATCTATTTCTTAGCTTTGACTGAACTAGCCCAAATTTGAAAGCCAAGTTGAAAAACATCTCTCTAACGCCGCAGTTGAAGCTGCACGTGTGCAATGTTTTTTTATTATCAATCGATAATTATCAATCTGTTATTATCACGATAATTATCGTGATAATTATCAGGATAATTATCATTGATAATTATCCTTTCGAACCCTGATGACCATCATGGGTCATCTGCTTGATCCGTGATACACGTAGTTAAACTACACAGGGCGGAAGCCCTACTACTCTCGATCTGCGTCTCCAGTGTCAGTGCATAGCAAGACGTTTATATAAATAAATAAAATAAATAACTAATGCTGGACAGTTTACACAACATTATCTAGCCCCAAGCTAAGCAGAACTTGTGTTATGGGTACTAGATAACTGATATACTTAATACAATATGTAACATAGATAGATATTTTTTATTATACATAGAAAATACCCAGAACAGGGTTGGTGTTGGACTGTCTAGAACACAATTTGACGTCAAATTGTGTTCTAGACAGTCCAAGACCAACCCAGACCAACCCCCAGAACACCCTGAACAAATATCTGCAGATCGCAAAAATATTTGTTCCGAGGCGGGAATCGAACCCGCAACCTCCGGCGTTGCAGGCGAACGTTCGCCCGCCCCGCCACAGAGGTCGTCAAGAGGTAGTCGGAGGTCGTATATAGTTGACATTCTGTATTAATCTGCATAAAAGGACTAGTTGAAGGGGGCTGGTCATGTTATTGAATAATATCTATGAAGTCAAATTGAGTTTATCCAGTCAGGGGATCGATTTTTGAGTGTCACCGAGTGAACATTAATAGTCAGCAAAATGACTATTAGTCACCGATTTCCAAAAGTTCGTATTTTTGGAAGTCACCGGTGACTAAAATTCTCATACTATGTGATATCAATACGAGTGCCTCTACCCACTCGATTTGAAATCACTCCGTGACTATTTTTGGCACTGAAATTTCTGTGTTCCGGTTTGAAGGGTATGGTTGCCGGTGAAATTACAGGCACATGAGACTTTTCATCTTTATGTCTCAGGGTGGCATGGCGGACGCAGTGCAATGCCACATAGGGCGCGCTCTAGGTGGACATGACCTATGTAATAATGCACTGCTCATAGGCAGAGGGCTAATCATCAGGTGGGTTATCTGCTCGTTCCGTCATTCAAAGTTTTTTTTTTTATGAAATAAATAGGCAAACTAGCATACGGCCCACCTGATGTGAAGTGGTCACCGTCGCTTATATACATTTACTCTTTATCTAATGGTTTGGTACACGCACGCATACACGCATTGATTAAAAATTCTCTAAGGAGCACGTAACCTATCAAAATAGTAGAATAGTTGGTAGACAAAGTACGACTCTCAAAAATACGACATTTGGTAAAAAGTGATTTCGAAGTCATCGATGACATTTTGTCATTCGTGAGTTCTAGTCACTCGGTGACACTCAAAAATCGATCCCCGGTAGTCTAAATGAGTAGTAAACGTACATTACTTTTAAACTAGCGTTGGCGTTGTCAACGACCTTTGCTTATAAGGACGTAAGTATGTGGTTGTTGGGGTTGGGTGTTGTCACTGCAGCAGGCGCTTCGGCACCTCGGTCTTAGTACGTGTGAGTGTTGTCTTACTTCTGAAGGGGTCCACCCTGAGCTGCGCGCGCTGCTGCAGCGCGGTGTCCACGTCCTTCTTCTTGACGCACTGGATGCCGAGGTTCTTGAACTGCACCGTGTTGCTCTCGGCCGTGATGTGCGCGCGCAGCGTGCACACGCCGCGGTCGCAGCGCTCGCGACCCACCAAGTTGTGCGGGTGCGGCCTGCACATACATACAAATAAATAAACAATAAATAATGCTGGAAAATTCACACAACATTATCTAGCCCCAAGCTAAGCAGAGCTTGTGTTATGGGTACTAGATAACTGATATACTTAAAGTGGATGCTCTAGCTTGAAGCGCGAAATTAAATTTTTTTGGTATTTTTTGCGCATTACTCATAAAACACATGCTCATGAACACTTCTTCAGATAGCAAAAGTTGATTTCGAGAGAACTAGGAGACCTAGCACACTTGTTTTAATTGATAGTATCTCAAATATCTTCAGTTTAGCTAGCTTGTGATTGTGATGTGGTGAATTGGCGTTACCTGTAGCAGTATAAAAAAGCTTGTGATTGTGATGTGGTGAATTGGCGTTACCTTTAGCAGTATAAAAAGCTTGTGATTGTGATGTGGTGAATTGGCGTTACCTGTAGCAGTATAAAAAAGCTTGTGATTGTGATGTGGTGAATTGGCGTTACCTGTAGCAGTATAAAAAAGCTTGTGATTGTGATGTGGTGAATTGGCGTTACCTGTAGCAGTATAAAAAAGCTTGTGATTGTGATGTGGTGAATTGGCGTTACCTGTAGCAGTATAAATAAGCTTGTGATTGTGATGTGGTGAATTGGCGTTACCTGTAGCAGTATAAAAAGCTTGTGATTGTGATGTGGTGAATTGGCGTTACCTGTAGCAGTATAAATAAGCTTGTGATTGTGATGTGGTGAATTGGCGTTACCTGTAGCAGTATAAAAAAGCTTGTGATTGTGATGTGGTGAATTGGCGTTACCTGTAGCAGTATAAAAAAGCTTGTGATTCTGATGTGGTGAACATATCCTTACCTGTAAGGCTCGTCCTTGGTAACACATGACGCGACTATGGTACACGGTCCCACGTAGTCTTTGATCCTGAGTGTGGGGTACGTTTTGTTCTCCGCCGTAGTGTTCGCGCCGGGAATCGAACCAGCTGACCGGCCTTCGCACTCATATCGAAACCTGTCAACAACGATATCCTTTAATCAACACTTTTTAATAGGGTTCAAGTAACCTATCTGTTCTTGTAACAATCAGTAACCTCAGTACGTACTGTAACATCATGCAATTTTGAGCCTTGAATTTTGGTAGAAAGAAACAGCGAGGTGAAAGGATAAGGATGATGACCGCGATAGTTCATTAAATTAACACAGTTGAAACTAGTTGCAGCATGTGAGGAGACTTGTATGATAGATAGATAGATAAACTCTTTATTGTACACCTTAGAAAAATAAAACAAAACAAAATGACAAACAAAAAACTAATTAACAGCGTACAATGGGCGGTCTTATAGCTAAAAGCGATCTCTTCCAGACAACCTTTTCATATATGGTCAGCACGGGGCATTTACTTAGATAGATAGATAGATAGATTAACACTTTATTACACATTACACATTATTATTATTGTACACCAAAAAATAATAATAAAAAACACAATAATACAAGGATTAACTCCTCGGATTAAGGACTTAGGTTCTCGATTGGCGACCATGAACCGGACGATCTACACAGTGTAAGAGTCCTTTCAATAGACAATATACAGACGACATTTTAAAGGTGGCATGAAGGCGGTGGATCAAGGCGGCTGAAGACAGCTGATCCTGGCATTATATGGGGGGATCTATTCAAATTCAAATATAAAATCTCTATTTCAGGTTTATTGAGAATTGCACTAAACCTAAACAATAAGCCCATAGCAACATTAGGAACTAACATACATATAAAAGCACTTTATTTATAACAAATACACGTATGATCACCGATGCATAGCGGCCCGGAGGAACACGTGACAGGCGGCCCTTGAACCGCCGGAACTTGACCCCTTTCGGCCAGAAGTCAGGGCTCAATTAGGTCTTCACACTTTCCGTAGGGGCCCTCACCATAAATAAGCTAAAGCTCACATTATGCCCAGCAGTGGACCTCTGTAGGCTGATGATGATGGCCATTAACAAATGAGATGCGAAGGCATCAAGAGAAGTTGTAGAGCTTTTTTGTGAAAGAGTTCGTCCGGGGAAGTCCTACCACCATACCTATTTCTGCCGCAAAGCAGTAGTGCTCGCATTGCTGTGTTCCGGTTTGAAGGGTAAGGGTGCCGGTGAAATTACAGGCACATAAGACTTTTCATCTTTATGTCTCAGGGTGGCGGGCGCAGTGCAATGCCACATAGGTTGCGTCGTAGGTGGACGTGATCTATGAGGTAATGCACTGTTCATAGGCAGAGGTTACCGCTTAACATCAGGTGGGCCTCTTGCTTGATCCGTCATCCAAGTAGTAAAAAAAAAAAAAAAAGAGTAAAACAACCTCATGACCTTTACGAAATCCATCACGAAAAATCGTAAGGTCACTTTAGACAAGATACAAGGAAAATGTTAAGTGAAAAGGAAACAAAGGTAACTTTTATTTGGACTGACAGACACGCATTACCTATATTGTCGTATACCTACCTACCTTGCAGTCTTGCAGATTGTAGATAATACCAACCAACGACCAACATAGCAACATGGCAACATATATTAATTATATAGTTAAGTTTGTTTCTTTTTGTTTGTTGAGGACTGGCTGGAAGACGGACTCCTTGTTTTTGATATTGTCAATGTTTTTAAAAGATATTGTTTTGGCACTTGTGTGTGTTGTCAGTTGACTGTTTTTGTACGTAGACTTGTGCAGTGAATTTATGTGTATTTTTAAATAAACTACCATTTTCTTTTAAACCATTATACAGTCCTATCACTCGTTAACATTTTTGGTCCTTTCGTCGCCTAAATTGTACCATTTTTTATCATTTCACATTTTTTCCATAAACGTCATATAATTTTCGTATCACTAAATATCATTGATAATGGTAGTTACACGTAGTCAAACGCGGTCAATAGTTCGCTCAACCGTCCCAGATCATAGTGCAACACATCGCGAAGAGCATATTATGCCGCCCTCGCTTCGCGATTCCGATTCAGACAGGGCCGTCTAGAGACGGGACGAGTCAAGTGACCATCGCGACTGAGAACTCGCAACATACAGGGAGTAAGAACACTGCACAGCAGCTTGATGTAGGAGTGCTCCCGACGTGTTCCAGTCGTCAAACACAGTCAACCTTCAAAAATCAGTCCAAGCATAGCTCCAAACATTCGCGAACGTCAAATTCAACTGTGTTAGCTCAGAAACTGGCCATTGAAGCAGAACTGCAGCAGCGCCGCGTAGTTCGTGAACGCGAGCGAATGGAGCGTGAACGAGAGCGCGAACTTGAACGCGAGCGCGAACGTGAGCGTGAACGTGAGCGCGAGCGCGAACGTGAGCGTGAACGTGAGCGCGAGCGCGAACGTGAGCGTGAATTTGCACTTCTTCAACAAGAAGCGGAGGAGATGGAGCTGCGAGCAAAGCTCGCCGCTCTGGAGGCACATTCAGATAAATCTTCCACACGTAGCTCTTCTCATAAATCTCGTAACGAACATGTCGCATCGTGGGTATGTAATCAAAATACACCTAATCTCGTTGCTGTTAACGCCCCTTTGCCGTCTGTCGCACCCACTGTAACCTTGGTTAAGCCCCAAGGCGCTCCTGAACGTTGTGTGCAACTGACGACACCTTACAGCACCGAACCTTGTCACCTACGTCCAGACAAATCAGTTATTCCCGTTTCGAACTGTAAAACTCAAGAAGATCCTATGTCACAACTTGCGAAAGCTATTTCATCATTATCCGATCGCCGCAAAAGACCAGAGCTAGTTTCTTTTTCAGGCAATATTAATGAATGGCTAGCATTTAAATGTACATACGAGCGAACTAAAAGCTTTTTTACACCCGCAGATAATTTAGCACGTTTAATCGCTGCCGTTCGTGGAGCGGCCCAGGTAGCTGTTTCGTCAATCTTGTGGGAAGCTCAAGACCCAGAAGAAGTAATGAGCGCTCTAGAACAGAACTTCGCACGACCTGAGCTGTTGGTAGCACATGAGATTGCCAGCATTCGCAGTTTGAAGATAAGTAACGCAGAACATTTAAATACGTTAGCAAATAAATTGAGAAACTGCGTAGCTACTATAAAACTGCTCAAACAAAACGAGTTTCTGTCCTCAATAGAACTTCTTCGATCAGTACTTCTAAAGCTCAGCGAACACACTAGAGATCGATTCACTGACTACGCCGCTACGAACAAACCTTTCGAACCAACGGTAACTAAGCTTGAACTACTTTCTCGGTTCTTGGTGCTCGAGGCCGAGCGACAACTGAACTACAATTTCCTTGTTGACGTGACACCAAGCACCTCCTCGAGTAAGGTTTCCTTTTATAAATCTACTACTATGTCAAAAGATCTTGTACATGCTACTGTATCTTATGATAAAAGTAGTGATAAAAATGCGGAGTGTTCATACTGCAAACAAGGTCCGCACTCAATCAAACTATGTAAGGTATTCGCGTCCCTTTCCGTAGACGATAGGTGGCGTTGGATCAAAGAGTCAAAGACATGTTATCGGTGCCTGAAATCAAACCCGCACAAGTGGAACGACTGCCGTGCTAAGCGTTGTGGTTTTGATGGCTGTGCCAGGCGCCACCACTCCCTTCTCCATGGCGATGGCACATCGCAATATAAGGGAACAGAACCAACTAATACATTTCTTTCGTCACAGGATACAAGTCATCACACCATCGTACCTCATAAAGACGGTGGCGTTGTAGCCGCTGCGTCTACCACTGAGGCGAATATTTCCGAAACCCAAAACGTTACCAACTTATCGGACGGGTCGGGAACAATCCTAGGAATACCTGCGACTCGTTCTCGAGGTTTGTTAAAGGTGGTACCAGTAGTGTTGGAGGGGCCGCATGGCTCACTCGATACGTTCGCTTTACTAGACGAAGGTAGTACCGCTACGCTTATTGATGGTGAGATAGCCACACGTATCGGAGCAGAAACTAATGAACGACAACGACTACGTATCAACGGAGTAGGTGGTATGTTCCTTGATACAGAGGTAGACTTAGTAAACTTTTTTATACGGGGGCGTGGCTTATCTGAGCGCCACCTTGTTCAAGGCGCTCGCAGCATCACTCCACTTCGCCTCGCACCGCAAAGAACGGACACTTTTGACCTTTCAGGGTTCGCGCACCTGAAAGATCTGGCTGAAGTATTATCATACGAAACAGCAACGCCGACTGTTCTTATTGGGGCAACAGACTGGTACCTATCACTTAGTCGTGAGATGCGAGTAGGTAGAAAAGATGAACCTGTGGCCTCAAGAACTACATTAGGTTGGGTTTTGCACGGCGCCGTATCTTCATCATCTAAGCCGGTGGTATTTGCACATCATTGTACCGACTATGAATCGCGTACGATCCACGACCTAATTAAACAACAATATGAGCTGGATTCTTTAGGTGTTCTGAAGAATGCCCCGCAGCATAACAAAAACGACCAACGAGCAGTAGATCTAGTAGAATCATCGGCCCAGAGATTAGACTCCGGACGTTTTCAGGTTGGATTACCATGGAAACAAAAGGTGACAAATAAGGTTCCAGATAGTTATCATCATGCGCTGTCACGCCTGAAGTCCCTCGAGAGGCAGATGACAAATGACAAATCATTCGCTTCAGATTATAAAAACTTTATTGACGGCATTATCCAAAAAGGTTACGCGGAAGAATGCGATCCGTCCTCATACCATAAAACGTTTTCGAATTTAGAGGTTTCAACTGACGCTCCAATAAGATGGTACCTACCTCATTTTGGCGTGTCCCATCCACAGAAACGGAAACTGAGAGTTGTCCACGACGCTGCGGCTGCCACTAGGGGTGTCAGTTTAAACAGTTTGTTACTGCAGGGCCCTGATCTTTTGCAATCCTTATTAGACATTCTTTTCCGTTTTAGGGAGGGACCGATCGCATTTAATGCAGACATAAGAGAGATGTTTCCTCAGATAAAGATAAGAGAAAGCGATCGAGACGCACTAAGATTTTTATGGCGCGACGGTAACATAGAAAGCGATCGAGACGCACTGAGGCGCGACGGTAACATACAAGTAACGGTAAAAGAATATAGGATGTCATCGTTAGTTTTTGGTGCTGTTTCTAGTCCTTTCATAGCTTTGTATATTAAAAATAAAAATGCTAAAGAACTTGAGCACATATATCCCGCGGCTGCGCACTCCATTATTTACGACCACTATATGGACGACTATATCGGAAGCGAATTTAACCTTCCTGATGCCGCACGTTTAGCGTCCGATATAGTCACGGTTCACAAGTCGTGTGGTTTTGAGATGCGTGCATGGGTATCGAACGTACAAGA
This sequence comes from Operophtera brumata, assembly GCA_932527175.1. Lineage (NCBI taxonomy): Eukaryota > Metazoa > Arthropoda > Insecta > Lepidoptera > Geometridae > Operophtera > Operophtera brumata. The sequence goes on from OW052239.1 coordinate 20,910,450, forward strand.
GGCGCTTGAGCTAGTTCCAAAGGAATTGCATAGTAACTCCAGTTCTGATGTACATTTTCCACCTAATAATGACGTAGGCGCATTAGGCGTGAAATGGAATCCTTTTGAAGATACTCTAGGTTTCCGTACTGGCTGCAAAACGGTAGGTAAAAATTTGACCAAACGCGGTTTACTTTCTAGTGTTATGTCGATATATGATCCCATAGGTTTGCTCATGCCAGTAGTGATTCAGGGTAGAATTATTATTCAAAAACTATGGAGAGAAGGATCTGCCTGGGATTCACCTATCCCCTCAAAATATGAAGCTGAATGCTATAGCTGGTTTGATCAGCTCGCGTCGGCAGCTAGTCTAAGAATCCCGCGCTGGTACGTAGGCAGACCAGAGCAATGCGACACTCAGCTTCATATTCTAGCCGATGGGGGGGAACAAGCCTATGCTTGCGTTGCATATTGGCGTTATACTTTCATAGACGGCTCAGTCAGACTTGCTTTAATAGGCAGCAAAGCGCGTGTTGCTCCCTTGAAGCCACTTTCTATTCCGCGTTTAGAATTACAAGCGGCCCTAATTGCGACACGTTTTGCACAAAGTATTTTGCGGGCTCATCGTTCACAACCTTCCGCTGTCTACTACTGGACCGATTCCATTACAGTTTTAAAGTGGATCCGCAGTGACGCGCGTAATTTCAAAGCGTTTGTAGCCCATAGATTAGGAGAAATTTTAGAATTTACGAATCCATCCAATTGGAACTGGCTTCCTAGTGAACTCAATATCGCAGACGATGCTACGAAACCAAAACGTTCCAAGCTATCTATATCGCATAGATGGTTTACTGGCCCATCGTTTCTTGCTGAACCCTTCAAAGAATGGCCCCGTGAACCAGAGTGCAACACCGATGAAGCTTCACGAACGTCTGAGCTAAAACCCGAGTTCGTGGGACTTCTTGTGAATAACCCGTTACTTGAGCCGCCGGTTCCTGATGTTACTCGTTTCAGTAGCTGGCTGCGGTTATTAAGAGCTACCGCCCGCGTTTTTCAGAGCGTAAGAATTTTTTGGTCTAAGTCTCGTTCACCGCGTTTAATCTCGAAATCTGTTGACGATACTACGTCCCCCTCGCAACTTTCGGCAGCGGACATGCTTCAAGCAGAGAAGATGCTCTTCCAACGTGTTCAGGCAGACAGTTTTGCAGAAGAACTAAAGTTTCTAAAAAGGTCTCAGCCAATGCCTAGAAGCAGCCGTATAGCAGCGCTCGCCCCGGTCCTCGACAAAGATGGTCTTATAAGATTATATTCGCGCATAAAGTTCGCTCCCGGGGTGGATGAGAGTGTAAGGTCGCCAATTATCCTAGATGGCTGTCATCGAATCGTGCGCTTGTATACTTTACATAAACATGCCGAAGCAGGTCATGGCAACCACGAGCTTGTCCTTAACGAACTCAGACAGAGGTTTTGGATACTTCGAGCAAGAGATACCATTCGCAGTGTAGCTAAAGCTTGTTTACAATGCAGAAAACAAAAGGGCCGACTAGAAACGCCGGCAACAGGTGATCTTCCTTTGGAACGCCTTGATCACCATACAAGGCCGTTCACTCATATAGGCCTAGATTATTTTGGCCCGATAGAAGTGTCAGTAGGAAGACGACGGGAAAAACGATATGTGGCGTTATACACGTGCCTAGTAACAAGAGCCATACATTTGGAGGTTGCTACATCGCTGACATCTGCTTCCGCCATAATGAGTCTTAGACGTCTGATAGCCCGAAGAGGATCTCCTACAACAATATTCTCAGATAACGGCACAAATTTCGTGGGAGCCAGTCGAGAACTTTCCTCGTTTTACGATGGAGCAGTTGAGAATTATGCAACCTGTCACAAGATTTCATGGCGTTTTATCCCACCCGCTTCACCTTTCATGGGCGGCGTATGGGAAAGATTGGTGCGCTCAGTTAAAGCTGCACTGCGTGCCACCCTCAAGAACAGAGCGCCACGAGAAGAAGTTTTTACCACTTTACTTCTTGAAGCAGAGTCCATAATAAACTCAAGACCGCTCACCTACGTTCCAAACTCTCCAGATGCCCCCGAAGCTATAACACCCTTCCACTTCCTCATTGGCTCCTCGTCGGTGGATCCATGGCCTGTCCAACTCTCTGACGCAGATCTTCTACGCAGGTGTGATTGGCGGCGCGTCCTTAGGCTTGCTGATCATTTTTGGGCGAGATGGCTGACCGAGTATCTACCCACACTTATTCCACGAGGACGAAACAGAAGTGAAACGAATTTTTGCGAGGGTGACGTAGTCCTCATTGCCGATAATACTCTACCACGAGGACTTTGGCTTCTAGGTAGGGTGATAAAAACTTTTGTGGGACCTGACGGACTGGTTCGGGTTGTAGATGTGGCTACCAAGGGCGGTATTTTACGCCGACCAGTCCGTAAGCTCGTACCACTTGTAACTGAACCCCAGCCAGTCATCACCAGGGTAACCAGGGTTTAGTGTTCCACTAGGGGCCCGGAATGTTGAGGACTGGCTGGAAGACGGACTCCTTGTTTTTGATATTGTCAATGTTTTTAAAAGATATTGTTTTGGCACTTGTGTGTGTTGTCAGTTGACTGTTTTTGTACGTAGACTTGTGCAGTGAATTTATGTGTATTTTTAAATAAACTACCATTTTCTTTTAAACCATTATACAGTCCTATCACTCGTTAACATTGTTCGTATTATTAGCTATTAAGGTGCACAATAAATTATTTTCTATCTATTCTATCTAACATAGTCTAATTTGCAAAAAAGAAACAATAATCGCACATAATCGTTTTAGGTTCTGTAATTGCTATGCAATTTGGAATTGACCAACTGTTCCAGTACATTTTGCCTACATTGACAGCCTCCTGTGCTACGGTGTTGTGTTTGGGGATTGTGGAGGATGTAGGATAAAGCTTCGAAGATATTAATACAAGTCATTCATTTGGTCAAAATTAAAAAAAAAACCTCAGCGCAATGAAACGGCTGAACCGATTTTGATCAAACATAGCTCAGAACACTCCCGACTAATTCACCTTGCAAACCAAAAAAACTAAATCAAAATTGGTTCATTCGTTCGGGAGCTACGATGCCACAGACACACACACACACGTCAAACTTATAACAACCCGTCGTTTTTGCGTCGGGGGTTAAAAACAGTGGTTTGATAGCCTGCATATTTGGCAAAAACTATATCTTATCAATCAATAACTGACACGTCTTGTTCTTTCACCATAGGTCCCTCTAGCTAGGCCCTTTTTAGGGTCTTTTTAGCAGTAGAGCTTTTTTGTGAAAGAGTTTGTCCGGGGTTGTACTACCATACCACCGTTCCTACTTCTACCGCTAAGCAGTAGTGCTCGTATTACTGTGATCCGGTTTTAAAAGGGGGAAGGGGGGTTATGGGTGTTGGTGATATTACATGCACATAAAACTGTCATCTTTATGTCTCAGGGCGGCGGGCGCAGTGCAATGCCGCATAGGACGCGTCCTAGGAGGAGGTAACCTATGACGTAATGCAATATCAAGGAGAGAGTTTACAGGTGAGCCAGGCCTCAGCTTGTTAAGTTATTCAAAAACGTATTTTTTTAAATTGGTCGCTGACCTTAATCAATGTTACCAAGAAAGAACCGATGAGATGAAGTAGTAGTACATAACTGATATGAATTGATAGAACAGGAAAGAAAAAATAAATAGTAAACTTCAGCCTGCGTCGGTATAATTTGCTATTACGTATGCCAGTAGGTACCTATAATAGAGTCGGTGTAGTAAAAGTTAGTTCAAAGTTAAAGGAAAACATAGCGAGGAAACTGACACCTACAATGAATACTATGGACCTACGTAATAGTTAAGTATTGATATCTTTACAAAACATCACCTAGTTTTTACGATGATTGAAATTCATTAATGATTCATTATTTTGACGACCTCTGTGGCGCGGCGGGCGATGGTTGGCTTGCGACGCAGGAGATTGCGGGTTCAATTCCCGCCTCGGAACAAATATTTGTTCAGGGTGTTCCGGGTATTTTCTATGTATAATAAAAAATATCTATCTATTTAATGTATTGTATTAAGTATATCAGTTATCTAGTACCCATAACACAAGCTCTGCTTAGCTTGGGGCTAGATAATGTTGTGTGAACTGTGTCTAGCAATATTTATTTATTATTATTATTATTAAATACAATAAAAAAACACTTTTCAAATAAACTTAAACAAACTGATGATGAAATAAATAAGCAAAACCGTGTGCTGATCAAAATGAGCCCAAACAGGGCCAGTCTACTATTATCCATCGAGGAGTTCCGTTGTCCCTCTTCCGTCTCCATCATCGGATGCGCTCGCTGGCACCATAATATTGTATTGTCATCCAAAACCAAGGTCTATGTAAAGTTTCAGAAAAATTTACATAAAGTGTCTCAAATAGAGCTTCTCAGATTTGATTCCAGACTTACAAACAAGCAAACAGACGTGAAAGAGAATTTGAGATAAGTTTTTTGTGAAAAATATACTTTTTAATACAAGCTTTTATAAAATTATTGTCAGAACTGTGTGCTGATCAAAATGAGCCCAAACTCGGTCAGTCTACTATTATCCATCGAGGAGTTCCGTTGTCCACCGAACCATTGTCCGTTGTTCCGTTGTCCGGTGACAGCGAGCTGGTCTTATGATAGCATAAAACGATGGCATAAAATAATGATCAGCTCGCTGTCACCATAATATTGTATTGTATTATATTTATTTATAACATATGGCACACAAAACAGAATACAACCGAAAATTATTATAAAAGTACATTACAGAAATTTTTAACTAGGTTATATTCCAAAACATGTGTACACTTCACGATTATATAAAAACAAACAGTAAAGAAGATCATAATTTAACAAACATTTACATAAAACTAAATTAACATTTAAAACAGAAGGTGTAGAAAACTCACTCTTTTTCAAGAGCGGATAAAGTAGCTTTTTTAAATTTATATAAATTATTATTTAAAACATCAATCGAGCTGCTATTGTTGATTAACAAATCGTTGTATAGGCGACACATTCTAACTAGCGGATTAAAGAAAGATGTGTTGTTCGTACAGACGTTGAGGGCGAAGGTATTCGAGAATGGATTACGAGATCTTATTTTAATATTAATATTGTCATCGGAACTTGACAGGTAGTTATGCAAAATTTAATCTCAATCGGTTGAGGATAACTGCGGGTTGAAATCTGCCATTTTTGAAAGAAACGTCGTCATTTTTATTTTATTACATTTTAATGTGTTTTTTCGAGTTATTTCGTGTAATTTTAGTGGCATTTTAACCGGTGTAACTTGGATAAATGGCACATGTGTGATGTAGTGAAATTTGAGTGTATTGCGAGTCTTTTCGAAATGGTGGATTTTTTCCTGTAAAAACTCAGTTTTTCTGCCACAATTTAAATTGGGTTAGGACTAGACGGAGACTCTTGACGACTTGACTATAAAACTATAATAAATATATCACTTGACATTGGCTAAATTGTTGCAAATAATGCACAGAAGCCATTAACTAAGCTAAGAAGAAGGAGGATAACTGCTTTAAAATTCAGTTGCTAGATTTGACCCGAGTATTATTTTATCTGTGGCGTAGTATTATTTGATCTGTGCCCGAACATACGTAGAATTTGCAAGTAAACTAAAAGCTTGTAAAATACTTCGTTTTGAACTAGGTATTTCAACGCTACAAAAGTATAAGGTAAGTTATAAGTATAATAAATTTAGAATTTTTGAGTTTGGGCAGCAGCATGAACCTGTGTCATCATTGTCAGCCGTGAGGAGTCCACTGCTGGACGAGGCCTCCCCCACATAATGCCATGGGGGGGATTTGCCATAATCACTACGCTTGGCAGGCGGATTGGTGGTCGCCCATCCCCTGGTGTAGTGCCTGAGTCAACTTTTACGACATCCAACGGAGTGTGAAGGCTCCTCCCAACCTAAGTACTGAACATCCATATTGTGCTCACCAATCCAACTACCAAACGTGGTGATTATGGATAATCGCCCATTGAAAGAAAGAACGAAAGAAAGAAAGAAAGAAAACGTTTATAAAGACACACCAACAAAAAAAAAGGCAAACAAGATAACTAAATAAAAACAAAAACAATTAAACAGGAAACAAAAAATATATGGTAATTTGTGTGTGTGCCTGACGTAAGCCACAAAAGGGTCCCCAACTCAGCGTTTGGTAGGCCGCGTAGGCAACCCCAACGCTGATCTTCCGTTGAGGCCCAGAGTGAACCACGGATATCCGCTAGGTTCCAATTGAGCGTCGTGTATTCGGATATAGGTATATTAACATTAGGCAATTTAAAATTAAATAAATTTGTAGTATACCTACTTATAACAGTTTGCACAAAAAACTAACGATAAAATTACAATAACAAGATTAAGCCCCATAAAAAAACTGGGCCCTTATTGGCTATGACCATAGGGGATTCCTTGCCAATAACATGTGACGTCATAATGTATTCTATACGATGATTCCACGCAGATATCGTAACGAGCCCGCGTTATGTCACGTTTGGTAAAAGCGGGGGCTGGTTTATAAAAAAAACAAATAAACAAAACAGTCACTAATAAAAAAGAATTCATTGCATTCGATGGTGAAGGCCTCGTCCAACACGGACGTCTCCCGGCTGATGATGATGATGCAGGTGTGAGTCATCTGTCGTGTCGATGGTCAATTTCATCGCAACAATTAGGTCTCCGCTCGATTACCTAGTGTCAATTTGTACATATTTTCTGAGCACTTTGTCCTCTTACTTCCTATGTTTTTTTCCTGTTCGTAATGCGACTAAGGTATCAATAATGAATATAATTTTATTAACTACTAGCAGCGCCCCGCGGTTTCACCCGCGTAAGTCTCGATCCCGTGGGAATATCAGGATAAAAATGTGCCTATGTGTTATGCCGGGAATCCAGTTCCATTGCCATCCAAATCCGTCCAGCCGTTTCAGCGTGAAGAAGTAACAAACACACTCACACACACACAAACTTTCGCACAAGCAGTAGGACTAGCTCCGAACCCGGCTTCGGTCGAGTTAACATTAAATTGCTGGGAGAATTTAATACCTACTACGTTGACATGCTTCATCGAATATTATTAAAATCTTAGCATTTTTCCACATAAAGAAATACTATTGGCGTCTTTATGGGGTTGACTGTTAACCCCATAAAGACCCCACTCCCCTCCATACTCCTATTACGTCATGTCACTTGTTCTTTCTTGGTCACCCTATATACCTTAGTTCAGATACCAGCTTGAGGTGTGGTATACTTAGCATATTTGTGGGATGTGTTATTATTTTTTAGTCCAACGCGCTAGAACTGCGGCCCACTTTCATATATCGAGAGTATGCGAGAGTAAACAATCCATTTAGCGAGATTGCATATAAACAAAATGATCATGAGAAAGTTAGCGTAACGTAAAGTCGCTCGCTAAAGTATAGAGCTGCGCGCCATCGTTCGCTTGGCTTGTATGAACCACCATTGTCTATTGGCTGACGGAACGGAGCCGTATCACTGTCTGCGAAATAACGGTTACTTTGATCGTTTTGTTTGCGATTTCACGCGATGAGTTTTAGCTACCGATTGAACGTGTTTCTTGCACATGGACTACGACAAAGTGATAGTTAGCGAATTCCTGTAATCCTTAATTAACTGTAATCGTTCGTATTAATAAACGCAGATCATCCTTCGAATAGTTACATCGTGTTTTATCTCTTTCGATCGAATTTGAAACTATTTTTTTAACTCTGTGAATGACGGAACAAGCAGATGTTATGTAGACCCACATTGCCTGTAGACCCACATTGTCACGTCCACCTAGGACGCGCCCTATGTGGCATTGCACTGCGCCTACTCAACTCCGTAACGGTTGAGCGGATTTTAATGATGGAGAGTTTTTTTTTATATTGATGGACCTTTGTCACCTGTTGGTAGATGGCGATGTGGGTGTCTAGAAAGGCACCTATTCACTTTAGCCTTGAAGAGGCCCTTGAGAGTGCTTTTTATCCCGACACCCCTCGTGCGAAGCCGTACCTAAATGATAACACAAAAACACAAATGCGTTTCCTAAAAACGATTAAGATAAGCGTCGCCATGGATCGACCCTGAATTAATTATTGAGGTAGGTGATTAATCGAAATGATTATGTGATTTATTTTATTTACAACAAGGACTGGTTTAGGTCCGACTTCAAGCTTACGTTGTATGTAGGTCTAATTAATTATTGAGGTAGGTGATTAATCGAAATGACTATGTGATTTATTTTATTTACAACAAGGACTGGTTTAGGTCCGACTTCAAGCTTACGTTGTATGTAGGTCTAATTTATTATTGAGGTAGGTGATTAATCGAAATGATTATGTGATTTATTTTATTTACAACAAGGACTGGTTTAGGTCCGACTTCAAGCTTACGTTGTATGTAGGTCTAATTAATTATTGAGGTAGGTGATTAATCGAAATGCATTTATTTTATTTACAACAAGGACTGGTTTAGGTCCGACTTCAAGCTTACGTTGTATGTAGGTCTAATTAATTATTGAGGTAGGTGATTAATCGAAATGCATTTATTTTATTTACAACAAGGACTGGTTTAGGTCCGACTTCAAGCTTACGTTGTATGTAGGTCTAACTTTTCGAACACCCTATTTTGTTTTATCCTGTGTCTGCTTATCAACTTATACGTATCAGGTGTAAAAAAATCCCAGATACTATTACAGGCAAAACCTACAAAGGCACTTCAAAAAAGATCGCTTGATAATGTCGGTTATTTCGAAGATGTGTAGGAAATTATCACGAGGTGGACCCGTGAAGTTTTGATCTCATTAAATGTTTTTAGAAGTCGGTTAGAAAGATAAATAAAGTAGATAACCTACCTACATCGCGTATATATTCGCTTCCGGGGAAGTACTACCACCATACCTATTTCTGCCGCAAAGCAGTAGTGCTCGCATTGCTGTGTTCCGGTTTGAAGGGTAAGGGTGCCGGTGAAATTACAGGCACATGAGAATTTTCATCTTTATGTCTCAGGGTGGCGGGCACAGTGCAATGCCACATAGGGCGCGTCCTAGGTGGACGTGTCCTATGGAGGTAATGCACTGTTCATAGGCAGAGGTTACCGCTTAACATCAGGTGGGCCATCTGCTTGTTCCGTCGTTCAAGTAGTATAAAGGCCAGCACTACCTCATACGAAACGAACGAAACGAACGAAGTAGTATAAAAAATAAAAAAATAAAAAAAGGTCTCAGTTCGGGGCGAACCACTATTAGTAGTAGATAGTTCTCCTTGACAACATAAATTCAAATATTGATTTAACTGGTACGTCCACGAGACTACCTTTCAGCGAGACGATGATTGGCTCCGATCCAAACCGGCCAGATTTGTGCCACTGAAACGGGATGACGCTGACGTAGGGTATGGGCTAGTATCTATGGCCACAAACATGTATAAGTTTACTTTTAAACAGATTCTGCGGTTTGCTCTAGACTGGCTACAGATTCGATAGTCGGGATACCGAATGCAAAACAAAAGCCCTCAGAGCATGTTTTTGAATGCATTGGCAACAATGGCAGCAACAAGATCGTCAGTAGTATGTTCAAATAGTGTATCTAACCATGTTACTATAAAATTATAATTATCACAATTAGAATTATTGTCTTTGGAATAGTTGCACATAGTGTTTTGTCTTTTCAAATTCAATCGAAAGAAACAAAACACTGTGCAACTACACGAAGGACATATTGGGTTTAAAATAAATAAAAATTATATGATACCCTTGCGCCATCTCATCTGTCCCGGACATAGCGGCAGATTCGGTTGAGGTTATTATGCAAGTCTCGACAGAGCTTACTTATTTTAGCCTTTCGGGGTCGAGACTCTGGGTACGTGGGATACCGGGGCACTTCGCGTTTTCAAAATTCATTCAGTTTGCCCTGGTCGAAGCTACGCGTGACTCGTGACCAAAGAGCTGTTCTTATCTGGCTAAACACATTAGAATGGCATTCAGCGTGGCAATGCAGCCAGCATCTTAGGGACGCTTCCGTCTGGTAGTGATTGCAACGGTGTTCAGAAGGCTCACCTGTTTCATTTGTATTTTTTTATTTTATTTGGCATTCCTACTTGTATTAGTATTATTCTTTCTAGAAGTACAGGTTTATCAAAAAATGTGTTTGTGGTTAAGTGAAATGGATTGTAGTTTCGAGCTTATTCATCTGAACTGAATGAGTAACGCGTGCGGTTACCGAACTGTTAAGTCAGCGGCGGAATATGCATAATAATGTTTATGTTATGGCACTTAGCATAATTTAAAGTCCAAAATTGTATGCCGATTGGATAGTGACTCGCGGACCAAGCAACGACTAGGAGTTTTTTTACTTTGTTTTTAAGCTAAAGCGGCCAGAATTTCCTATTTCTTAAATGAACCCTATTAGTCTTAGATCCACACTAGAGACGACCTTCACCCATCTGTTTAATGGATGAAAAGTATTTTATATGAAATTTAATATAAAAAAAATATCTCGGGTGGTCTAAAAAATTCCATACATTTATAAAAAAATAAAACTTACTTTATACTTTTTTTAATAACCGTGATATCTAGTTAGACTGTTGAAATGTTCACAGATGATGTATTTCTGTTGCCGCTATAATAACAAAAAATACACAGAATAAAATAAATATTTAAGGGGGCTCCCATACAAAAAACGTGATTTTTTTGCCGTTTTTATAGATAATGGTACGGAACCCTTCGTGCGGGAGTCCGACTCGCACTTGGCCGTTTTTTTTTTTTTTACGAATCTTAGTCTGGACAGGAATTTTTTAGACATATTTACTCGAGATATATTTACTAATACACACATCAAGACGGTCTAGGGATATTTTTAAAAAAGCGAATTACTATCAATGTGTTAATTATTTATATGACATGTATATATTTAAAAGATACGTTATATTAATATTCTACCATTTTTTAATAATGGTTAAGGTTCGATTAAAATTTCAGGATTTTATGGGAAAAAAATTAAGCATAGACGGAAACCGTATATGAATTAAACTTTTAATTTATGAGTAAAAACTGAAAAAAATAAAAAAATAATTTAATTTGTGTTTATAAACTTGAAGTTAGTAGTCTGAGAAAGCGCCCATGATGTTCATAACACATCGGCAACGATTCGGCATGCTCAGAACAAGGTTGTCAATGTCTTGCTGCGGAATATTGTCCCATGTCCTTCTGAGGTGCGCAAAAAGTTGATCTTCTGTAGCCAGATTTTCAGGATCTTCCTTCAGAGCTCTTCTTTGCAGCATATCCCACGCATGCTCAATGGGATTTAGATCTGGCGATTGAGCAGGCCAGTCTGGCCCTAACATTGTGTGTATGTAACCAAGCTGCTACCGTTCTCGCCGTGTGTGCCCGGGCATTGTCGTGCATGAGCAGGAAATCTTGCCCCATTTGTGTTCTGTGGGGCAAGATTACGGGCCCCAGCACCTGTTGGACGTATCGTTCTGCCGTCATATTGCCCCGCACCCAAACGAGATCCGTCCGTCCTCCAAGACAAATTCCTGATCAAACCATAATTGTTCCTCCTTGGTATGGGTGAACTTCCTGAGGGTTCTGAAGACGGCTCCATCGTCAGATTGCTTTCTTGCAGTCGCCTTCTTACAGTTTGGCCACTCACAAGCACTTGGTGTTCCACTCGCAGCCTTTGGACCAATTGAGTCGCCGTTGCATTTGGTTGAGCTCGCGCAGTAATTTGCAAAAATCGGTCTTGTCTGGGGGTAGTGATGCGACTTGGCCCCCGGTGCCTCTCCGCTACTTCACCTGTGGCACGATAGCGTGTCCACAATCTTGAAATTACATTTTGGTGGGTCCCTATGGCCTCAGCAACATTACGCTGAACAGACCCAGCTTCCAGCATTCCCACAGCTCGTAACATCTCCGCCCTCGTCAAATGTTGGCGTTGCATGGCTACAATACCTCAATTTTAACTTTATCTTTAGTTTAAAAATAAAAAAAAAACTGTAACTAAACGTAATTCGTATTGTTTTCTAAATTTCGCACAAATGAAAATTCCCTCTCCTACACATCAAGACATTTTTAGGCCACCGAAACAAAAGAATTTTCAAAAATTTGAATTTGGAATTAGTCTGAGATAAATTACAAACAAATCGGTGTATAAGGCTGCGTTTCCATTGACGCGGAGCTGGGCGGAGCGGAGCTTAGCGGTGCATGAATTGACCAATCACTATGCTCGAAATCTCTGCTCCGCTTCAATGGAAACAGCACGAGCGGAGCGGGGCAGAGCTGAACGGATATTCATATAAAATAAGCGAGGTGATGCGGAGCGGAGGACAGCGGAGCGGTGCGTAGCGAGGTGATGCGGAGCGGAGGACAGCGGAGCGGTGCGTAGCGAGGTGATGCGGAGCGGAGGACAGCGGGGCGGTGCGTGATTCGTTATCTTCGTCGTCAAGTAAGGAAAGATATAAAAGGATTGCTTTTTTCTTTTTAAGCGACAACATGACATATGCTCTTTCTGAAAGATGGAGACAAACTGAGCTCAAAATTGCGCAATTCCAAAGTTAGCTCCACTCCGCTCCGCTCCTCTCCTCTCCACTCCGCTCCGCTCCGCTCCTCTCCTCTCTGCTTCAGTGGAAACACTTACCACTTTTCACCGCTATTCTCCGCTCATCTCCGCACAGCTCCGCGTCAATGGAAACGCAGCCTAAAAGATTCCAATGCGGCCAGTACTTTTCGAGTTATTTAATTGAGTATGAAATATCCCTAGACCGTGTTGATGAGTGTATATTAAATTTCATATAAAATACTTTTCATCCATTAAACAGATGGGAGAAGGTCGTCTCTAGTGCGGATCCTCTACTATATATATATTCTATATTCTGTATTATATTGTATTATATTCTGTGATTCAGTTTTATGTCTTCAGAATAGAAATGGGTCGTTTCAGGCAAAAGACGCCGAGGATCAATGACGGATCAAGCAGATGGCCCACCTGATGTAAAGCGGTAACCACTGTCTATGAACAGTGCATTATCACATAGAGGTCACATAAACCTAGGACGCGCACCATGCGGCATTGCACTGTGCCCGCCACCCTGAGACATAAAGATGAAAAATCTCATGTGCCCGTAATTTCACCGGCACCCTTACCGGAACACAGACAGCAATGTGAGCACTACTGCTTTAAATTTACTCTTTACTTTGCTGTTTTTTTTTGTATTAACATACATACATACATAAACACACGCTTTTTTCCCCGAAAGGGTAAGCAGACCCTCAATGGGCCTCTTTTCACTGTGGGTTGCACCACCGTGGGAACATAGACGATTGTATTGACAAGCAATTCAAATTCTAACGAAAGAGATAAAACACGGTGGAACTATTTAAAAGATATTCCGCGTTTATTAGCAGCTCGGTATATGCACAGATAATATAATACTATATGTATAAGAAACAAAATAATCGTAAAGTAAAATACTACTCGGCAAGATGATACTGAATAGATAAACAATGCTGGACAGTTCACACAACATTATCTAGCCCCAAGCTAAGCAGAGCTTGTGTTATGGGTACTAGATAACTGATATACTTAGACATTTATTTACAGAAAGAATAATACAAGGTATGTACAAAATACATATGAAACAGTTGTGCTACCTGAAAACAGCTGCAAGCGATCTAAAGGTAGCTCAACTGATCCAAATCACTACCAGACGGAAGCGTCCCTAAGATGCTGGCTGCATTGCCACGCTGAATGGCAGTACTAAGGCGTTGAGCCAGATAAGAGCCAGCTCTCGGGTCACGCGTCGCTTCGACCAGACGCCCTGGTCGATGTACTTAATACAAATACATTACATAATTCGATATGTTTTATTATAAATAGAAAATACACAGAACACCCTGAACAAATATCTGCAGATCGCATAAATATTTGTTCCGAGGCGGGAATCGAACCCGCAACTTCCTGCGTCACAGGCGAAGCTTCGCCCGCCGTGCCACAGAGGTCGTCTTGAGGAGGAGGTTTTGTAGAGTTCAAACTCAATCGGCAGAGAATTCGCTCTTAATTTATCATGCAGCATCCGTTTAGATTGAACCTAACCTTGAGATATGTTGATAAGCCGAAAATGATTAACAATATTATATTACCGGCGAACTTTACTGCAGTTTTTATTTTGTTTTTTGGTTCTTTAGTCATTAAAATTTTACCCCTAATCGGTCCTGTTGACCGATTGCTATGAAAAGGACAGCTGACTCTATCATAATTATTATACATATTGGACTCTACAATTGAACAAATTGCGTGGATATGAAATTTAAATACTCTTTATGGCCTACACTATCGATTCCAGTAATAATTTTTTTTTTTTTTTTTTTTAAAATAGTGGTTTCTATTCCCGAGCCCTGTATAATATTTTTCCAAAATATTTGAACACCATTTTCATTTTTATCAAAATCTGTGAAGTGTTGTGTTCTTCCAGGATATTTTGTCGTACATTATATACCGTATCCTCTCACTGACCCATCTCAATAAACATACAACAATTATGAAGGTTGGTTTTCCCTTTTTCTTTGGATCAGCTTCCACTTGTTCTCGAGGCACCACACAGGCTCTCCCCGCCTAGTACTAAGAAGGATCATCAAATTAAGCCAAGCCGTGTTTGTCGCCTGATTCTTCTAAGTTTGGTCGCGTCGCGTTGGAACAGGAGTAAATTTATTTTATAAGACGATTCAAAATGATCCTTGTGATTTCAATGAATAAACTACTTTTGACTTTGAAGCAATACAAACAAAAAGGGAGCCCCAACTCTCTCGCTACCAAGGTGCAACTCCCTAATGAGCCACCCAACTCCCTCGCTACCAAGTACCAACTCCCGAATGAGCCAGTCCCATCAGTACTGCCTCGAGACGTACTGCAGAGACGAGGTAAACTAAGTGTTGTAGTTCTATTGACTAAGCTAAGTATTTAGAAGCCGTTATATGATAATCAGGTTCTATACTGGTTATGGCGACGGCGAGGGTCCTTCATTATGTATGTTGGCTTGGAAGCAAAATCAATTATGTTTTGACCGGATGTATTAAAATGCATATGCTTCAAATGCAACATACATACATAGACACACGCTTAAAGAGTAGGCGGAGACTAAATGGACCTCTTTCGCACTGTTATTGATTCTGTGCTATGGGTTGAATTTCTTAAGATCGATGTTTCTTTCAAAACGCTTTGACCGGCTATCTATGGTTTACGTTTCGCCTCTAGCTAGATATTAATAGACTAGACCTGTGGTTTGTCAGTTTCCCACTTCATACATACATACATAGACACACGCCTTTTTACCCGAAAGGGTAGACAAAGCCTCAAATGGGCCGTTTTTCACCGTGGGTTGCACCGTCGTGGGAAATAGACGTGACAAGTGGTGAACTCATCGCCGCGATTGCGTCTCACGCACGACTGACTCTGCTAACGCTTTCTTTAAGTAATAACAATACATTCCTTAAATAAGCTAGCAGCCAGGACAAATCTTATACTAAAGAATCTTACAAAAAGATCCAGGTATTCCTTTAGTCGGCTCTTACTAAATCCACGGCAGGAGATGGCGCCCCATCTCCTGCCGTGGATTTAGTAAGAGCCCAAGAGTAGGCCCCCGTCCACTCTTGGGCCGGACACACCACGGCACAAACTACATTGTATATAATTTAGTATGTGTTACAACATTTCATGGAGTTTCTTGCGATAATATCTAAAATAAGTTCAAACTGCGTTAGTATGCCCAGGGCTCGAGTACAACGTCCTCGCTATATGTATACAACCCGTCCCACCAATATAATAAATGTCAAAGTTATTATGTTTGCATGTTTGTTACTCAATCACGCCGAAACAGCTGAACCGATTTCGATGAAATTTGGTATCCCGATAGATTATGACCTGGATTGAGCCGAGCGAAACCGCTGGCGGACACAATAGTTAGATAATATGCCCACATTCATAGATTTCAATATATACTACACACTAGGGAGATCATCTTTAACTGCTTAATCTAAGAGTATTCAATTCAGTTAGGTTATGAATGAATGAATGAATGAATGATTTATTTCGCAGAAAAAGGGTTTACAAATGTAGTATCCAGTTTCATTAATTCAACCTATAATAAGTATGCGAATATTTATTATATATTAGAATATTAGAATATTTTTAGACGACCTCTGTGGCGCGGCTGGCGATGGTACGCCTGCGACGCAGGAGGTTGCGGGTTCAATTCCCGCCTCGGAACAAATATTTGTGCGTTCTGCAGATATTTGTTCAGGGTGTTCTGGGTGTTTTTATGTATACTAAAAAATATCTATCTATGTAATGTATTATATTTAGTATATCAGGTCTCTAGTACCCATAACACAAGCTCTGCTTACCTTGGGGCTAGATAGTGTTGTGTGAACTTGTCCAGCATTATTTATTTATTTATTTAAGGATTTACATATTATAATTAAAATTATTGATTATCTAATTCAGTTGGTACACACATTGATTTCCAAAAAACATTCTTTGTTATATAACTTTTGAAACTATTATGGTTATGCATATACTTTTCACTAGACTACTTTTCACTACTCGCAAAGACTTTAGTAACGTTAGTTCTCCCGTGATCATGGCGCATGCAACTGTGCCGAAATATCGGGGACAATCAAAACTCCAAAATCATGGTATAAATATACCAGTTCTAGTGAAAAGTACATTCTTTGTTCTCAGCTTAATCCATTTTATTGATAGGCGATGCGTTTCCGCTACAAAATTAGACAAAAGGCCCACATTACACGCGTTCAGCCGTCAGTTGGTGTTGGCACGGATCCAGCGAGCAGAGAAAGTAGCTCCCGCCCGTGTCCGGCACGTTACGCAAACAGACGCCAATAAACTCAATTATGGCGATACTGCTCCCCAAACTGACCTCTCTTCGAAAGGCTACTTCACATACACGGATATTCGAAATACTTTAAAACATCGGCATAAATATTTATTTAAGTTTTTTTTAAGTCTCTATTTCAGTCGGAAAAAAACCTATGCAAAAAAAAATTGCTACTTCCAAACTCCTGAAGCGATTTTAATCAATTCTTTCACAATATTAATCGCAATTTATGTAATTATAAAAATTCGTTTAGATTTTTGTAAATAACTAGTGGAGTGTCCGCGAATTCGTCCGCGTGCGCTTTTATATACAAACTTAAACACCCCGCTGCACACCCTAAGGCTGCGTTTCCATTGACGCGGAGTTGGGCGGAGCGGTGCTTAGCGGTGCATGAATTGACCAATCACTATGCTCGAAATCTCTGCTCCGCTTCAATGGAAACAGCACGAGCGGAGCGGGGCAGAGCTGAACGGATATTCATATAAATTAAGCGTGGTGTTGCGGAGCGGAGGACAGCGGGGCGGTGCGTAGCGAGGTGATGCGGAGCGGAGGACAGCGGGGCGGTGCGTAGCGAGGTGATGCGGAGCGGAGGACAGCGGGGCGGTGCGTTGCGGAGGGTAGCTAGGAGAGCGAAGCGGCGAATAAGTTGAAAATTCTCCATGCACAGAACGATATTTTATATGTTGTCGAATCCAGAATCTATGTTTTCTCTTCATATCCAAAAAAGTTGCAACAGTCAATGCTACTTCATCTGATTCGCTATCTTCGTCGTCAAGTAAGGAAAGATATAAAAGGATTGCTTTTTTCTTTTTAAGCGACAACATGACATATGCTCTTTCTGAAAGATGGAGACAAACTGAGCTCAAAATTGCGCAATTCCAAATTTAGCTCCACTCCGCTCCGCTCCTCTCCTCTCCGCTCCGCTCCTCTCCTCTCTGCTTCAGTGGAAACACTTACCACTTTTCACCGCTATTCTCCGCTCATCTCCGCACAGCTCCGCGTCAATGGAAACGCAGCCTTAGGCGTTCAATTTCTGAAACTCCTTAGGACTTATGGTTTAGGCTGTGCGTTGATAGTCAGTCAGTCAGTCAGTCAGTCACGCAACGATTTTATATTTATTGATGATCATTTATTGTTGCAGTTTTTCATTTTTGATTTTTCGCTCAATTTTCGTTTCGCGATCTTTATTCCGTCTTAGTGCGTCTTACTTACATAACTGAACTTGAATGAGTTAGATAGTGACAGAAGTTGAGGTAGCTACGACTGTAAACTACTCAACTTCAGAAGCTTCGAGGCGATTTCAAGACCACATTCACGTATCACCAACCCATCACAACATAGGGTAGTTTATCTTTGACTCTGTACTTTCATGAGGGCCATCGCAGTACACTTGTCAGCACGGCGACTGGGCGTGGACAGATTCAGAGAGAGAAAGAAGTTATGTTTGGATTGTCCAATCTAAAACTGAACGTCTCTCCGTCGCCGCTTTTACTTGGCAATTGACACAAACTTGACATTTGCAAAATGATCCTTGCGTATACGTAATAAGCAATATATTATATTGACGTAATTAAATAGTGGAATGTTCAGTTCTAGGGCGTTTGAGCCCGTTTGTACACTAGCAAAACCCCCCTTACCCCGCTACACCCCAGGCAGTACAATGATCTTGTTATGCGACCTGAGAGCTAGGCTGGCAGGTGTGAAATTGGCTACGTGTAGACGCTTTCGAGATGTGGTGTTGGAGACGGATGCTGCAAATCCCCTGAATATGGCAGGACGAACGTGTCAATACTCAAGAAACCCAAGATAACTACTAGGCTTTCCTCCATCTACCTCTAGCCTTGAGTATTTTGGTCATATATCACGGAAAACCAGTGGCAAATTCCTGTCTGTCCCCGAACGGGGGCAGATTCGGGGACAAACAGGAACTACAGAAGCTGATCATCACTTGCAAAATCGAGGGAAAGAGGCCGCGACGCCGAAGCCCGTTACGTTGGTCAGACCAGATCCACACCACTCTCGACATAAAACTCCACGTGTAGCTCGCTGGCAACAGATCTCGTTGGCGCAACATTGTCCGGCAAAAAAGTGATCCATGGAGCCTCAGCATTGAGGAATACGACGCCAGGAGGAGATCCTAGCGGTACAATACCTAATAACACACCGCATCACTGGTGATAGGTAGCTGATAAGAAATGTTTTGATATTGATAAGTGACGAGTGAGCGATGACGCTAGAATCAGTTGCGTTGGCGCTTTCCCCCGCGTGTCGGGATCTTACTGGTTTATACAAGCTCTAGCGTACTAAATAAGCGGAAAATCATGAGGAACTTCATACGGATTTTATAAACGAGCCCGTATTTCCTTATCCGAGTGCGCTTGTCGGATGTCATGGTAATTCGCGCGGCAAATAGAAGGAATGTGAAATGCATTGGATGCACAGAACAACTGTTATGTTGCGTCGATAAGGATATGGTTTGGTAATTTGAAAGTGGGTAAAAATTAGGATTTCGCTTATGCTCTTCGAGTGCCGTGACAGCCTAGTCGTAATAGACCCTGCATGCCTTCAGGATAAGGAAGCATGCGTGAATTCCCAGACCTTTTCTGATCAAAAGATCTTGAGTTTGAATCGGTGTGCTGGTCTACATCACGAACTTTTAAGGTTGCACTTCACGGTTCCGCGTGTGACCAACATTTGCACACAAACTAAATAGTATCTAGCATATCATATACTGGTCGTAGCTATAACATAAACTTGTGACAAAATCAGGAAATTACAAGTTCGCGGTAATTTTGGACGTTATTACCAAAAAGTACCCAGAACCGTTCACGTTATTCCATACGTCTGGATCGCGACTTCCTTGCTAGAATTGAGCTGTGTTTTGTTTTTGTAACAGCGCTCAAACTTAGCGCGACTTGGCCCTGGATTAAGTCTGAGAAGCCGGCGATTTGGCTCACACACGCAGACGCTATGGGAGAGCCCTACTTCCGTTATTGACTAAAACTATTTCATGTCACCGGTTCATTCTTGTTCACCCTGCGTGAACAGAGACCAGCTTGAGGAGTGGTGGTTCTGAAAAAGGCTCGTGCGTGAGGCTCCTTTCATGAACATACTCTTAAAATGTTTGGTTCTTTGTACTCATAGACGTAGAATTTTCGCTTCACAATGTTTGTACTATTATTTATTCTGTGATTCTATGCCGCTTTCCTAAGATGTTTTCCTTCACCGTTTGGTATCACGATTTTTTTTCGGGTAAATTCAACCATTTGTTCAGGATCATTTTACTAGATAGCTATTGACAGGTTGATGTCAGAGATACGAAGTCGAACGAAGCTCAAAGATGTTGGGAATCGTATAACGGAACTAAAATGGAGTTGGGCAGGACACCTGGCAAGACGAGGTGACGATAGGTGGAGGAAGGCGCTACTCGCTAGGTGTATTTCTGTATTTCCTAAATGGCGCCCAAGAACTGGATACAGAAACGTTGGTCGTCCAGCAGCGAGATGGGCAGACATTATCGCATGCTCTCGGGCCGAACCTGGATGAGACTGGCACGGGACCGTAAGGAATGGCACAGGCAAAGAGAGGCCTATACTCAACAGTGGGTGAAGTCAGGCTGTGGATGATGATGATGATAATAGCGTTAGGTTGGTGTACTCACCGGAGTGCCTTGGAGGCCGGCTGTTCCACTATCTCCACGGAGGGCTGCCTGGGAGGCGGGCGCGCCATGCTGCCTACGCCGCCGCCGCACAACGGATCCGCGAGCGTGATCGCCTCAACTGCGAACAAACCAGGGCCGATAGATTTGTGTTCAGGCCTCAGGGTGAGCCGGCTAGCGGCTAAGGGTCAACTTGTACTAGCGCGCAGAGTCGAAGCGCATTGAAGCGTCTATCCAAAACTGAACATAACAAATTCAACCTTAATCTCCACAGCGTAACGCACACATTACTACTGAGATTTTAAAAAGACGCGCACATTCTTCGGAATCCGCGCGTCTGCGCGTGAACAACGATTTTAAAATCTCAGAAGTAATGTGTGCGTTACGCTGTGGCGTTTAAGGTTGAATTTGTTTTGGATAGACGCTTCAATGCGCTTCGACTCTGCGCTAGTATAAATTGACCCTAAGGTGTTGAAGCTACACTCTTCATATTTGCACTATTTATGTATCTCACTGACCCAAAGCCAAATATATAACTAAAAATATTCTTTAATTGCACGGGCCATTCCAAATAATGCCGGGGCAAATAGGAGCATATTTTTAGTTTGTTACAAATGACTGTTTCTTTTTCTTTTATTACTAGTGTCAAAGGTATTGGTGGTATACATAAATTATTACAGCTCTAATATGTCATAGTAGGACGAAGAAAAACTGGTCTCCATTGTGGTCCTACTAGTAGTAGGACCACGAGAAAACGGCGAAAATAAAACTGTCCTAAAAATGTCTTACTGCGGGGATACAAGTTTAATAGGCCTACCAAAAACACGCAAAGACACGCACAAGAATCAACACAGTTTTGCATGCGCAGACCAGTTTGTACACAGAACACCGTGCGTGTGGTTGGTAAAACCACAGACTGTATGTATCTTGAGTGTAACTGTTTTGCATGAGCAGACCAGTTTGTACACAGAACACCGTGCGTGTGGTTGGTAAAACCACAGACTGTATGTATCTTGAGTGTAACTGTTTTGCATGCGCAGACCAGTTTGTACACAGAACACCGTGCGTGTGGTTGGTAAAACCACAGACTGTATGTATCTTGAGTGTAACTGTTTTGCATGCGCAGACCAGTTTGTACACAGAACACCGTGCGTGTGGTTGGTAAAACCACAGACTGTATGTATCTTGAGTGTAACTGTTTTGCATGCGCAGACCAGTTTGTACACAGAACACCGTGCGTGTGGTTGGTAAAACCACAGACTGTATGTATCTTGAGTGTAACTGTTTTGCATGCGCAGACCAGTTTGTACACAGAACACCGTGCGTGTGGTTGGTAAAACCACAGACTGTATGTATCTTGAGTGTAACTGTTTTGCATGCGCAGACCAGTTTGTACACAGAACACCGTGCGTGTGGTTGGTAAAACCACAGACTGTATGTATCTTGAGTGTAACTGTTTTGCATGCGCAGACCAGTTTGTACTCAGAACACCGTGCGTGTGGTTGGTAAAACCACAGACTGTATGTATCTTGAGTGTAACTGTTTTGCATGCGCAGACCAGTTTGTACACAGAACACCGTGCGTGTGGTTGGTAAAACCACAGACTGTATGTATCTTGAGTGTAACTGTTTTGCATGCGCAGACCAGTTTGTACACAGAACACCGTGCGTGTGGTTGGTAAAACCACAGACTGTATGTATCTTGAGTGTAACTGTTTTGCATGCGCAGACCAGTTTGTACACAGAACACCGTGCGTGTGGTTGGTAAAACCACAGACTGTATGTATCTTGAGTGTAACTGTTTTGCATGCGCAGACCAGTTTGTACACAGAACACCGTGCGTGTGGTTGGTAAAACCACAGACTGTATGTATCTTGAGTGTAACTGTTTTGCATGCGCAGACCAGTTTGTACACAGAACACCGTGCGTGTGGTTGGTAAAACCACAGACTGTATGTATCTTGAGTGTAACTGTTTTGCATGCGCAGACCAGTTTGTACACAGAACACCGTGCGTGTGGTTGGTAAAACCACAGACTGTATGTGTCTTGAGTGTAACTGTTTTTCATACGAGAAGCTTGCACAGACAGAACTGTGGTGAAGCTTGTGCGTGAGGCCTTTTAGAGCCCATAAAGTAGAGTAAAACCATAGAAATATGTTATCTAGTGTAAGAAGGACAGGGGAATGACGGTCAGTTTTTCGGTGACAAAATCGTATTTTGGACACCAACGACAGCCAGTCTATGACTTGGTTCGCACGCGAGCGGCGGTGTTAGGTGCTATGGCAAAATGCAAATTCTGTAGATGGACCGCATCTTGATATTTAAGATTGTACTTTAGATTTTAAAAAGAAATAGAAAACAAAGTCATCAGAGGCCGTCAACGTCAGCTTTTTGTTTACCAAAATGTATATAATTATTATATATATATTACTAAGAAATAATAATATTAACATGACGAAAAAAGTTATCTATTTCAAAAATAATTGAGATGGAATTATACATGATGCAGACGGAACACAATTGTCGCAAAAAAGTATGTGCTCGCGACGTCTACTGTTCGCAGAACTACTAGTGGTACTAGGTACCTCTACTGGTAGCAGTATACTCACGGACATCACTGATATTCAGGTTTTCCGGCTGTTCACCGTCATTACGCTCAGCGTTCAGCTGTAACGCGCCAATGTCACCTGCAACGTAAACACACTTCAGAGCCTGGGAGGAACTCATGGGAAATAACCTAGAGAGACAATTTATTCAACCGGAACGGCACAGGCCAATTACACTAATAAATTTACATATAAAATTAACATAGGGAGGCAAACATATTAAATTACTAATAAAAATATACATAAACAATGATTGGGCAACATATTATATTAACAATAAGAATTTTAAAATATAAACAATGATTAAATTCTTGTAAAAGAAACAAACTAAAAAAAGAAAGAAATAGGCTGTTAATAACATAAAATAAAGTAACAAGTGTCGACTTGCTATCTGCATCGCTAAGAAAATTAAGGAGACGACAGAAACATAACGCTCTCAACATTATGTCCATCAGGGTTAGAAGTGATAATTATCAAGGTAAATATAGGTTGATAATTATCTTTGATAAGTATAATCGAAAATATTAGCCTCTGGTTAAAGAATGATATTCCACTCATAAATTTAACTATCATGTATGTATGTATGTAGTTAGTTAACTTCTCGTATTTTGGTTTACAAATCAAAGTCACGAAATTAGGAACAAAAAATTAATACTCGTAAAAGTTTACCTTAATTGTAATGAGTATAATTTATTTACTAAACCACTTGCTTCTAACGTGAGGGACTGCTAGGCTTTTATCAGTTTGATAATTATCGCGATAATTATCAAGGGCCATATTTATCTTGATAATTTCAAACACTGATTTCGGTACATTTTCTTAGTAACAGTGATCTCCGCAATGACTTAAAAGGACACTTTTCTAAGGGGTATACTAGCATGTCTTTTTACGGGTTAGGTTCATGTCACCCCAGGTTCAATTCACCCCGAAAAAGATTACAAAATAGTTACTACGGCGCCAGACGACGGTACTAGCAGCGACATAAATTAATGGGAATTATGGTGAGTAGGTTTTTTCATATATTTATCTCACTGGTTTTTTCTTTATAGGGGTTGGGTTGAGGCACAGATTAGATAATAATAGTTGAAGTATACATACATCCAAGGCCTTTAGTCGCCATGCAAGATATCATTAGATCAAAAACAACATGCTTGTAACTACGGGATAGCATTTTCCGCCATATATACGAAAAGAGGCGTCGCATAGTTTTTTTTTTATATACTACTTTAATGACGGAACAAGCAGATGGCCCACCTGATGTTAAGCGGCCTCTCTCTGCCTATGAACAGGGCATTACCTCACAGGTCACATCCACATAGGACGCAACCTATGTGGCATTGCACTGCGCCCGCCTCCCTGAGACATAAAGATGAAAAGTCTTATGTGCCTGTAATTTCACCGGCACCCTTACCCTTCAAACCGGAACACAGCAATGCGAGCACTACTTATTTATTTTCCTAGTGTTTTTTCGAGTATTTTTTTATTATTTTGGTGGCATTTTAACCAATGTAGCTCTTTAAAGAGCACATATGTGTAGTGAAATGAAATGGAATTGAATTGAGTGATTATTGAAATTGGGTGAAATTATACCTATGTGACTGATGGACGTTATATATATGTGATGTATGTAAAATGACCACGACACGGCATTCACGGGCAAAGAGCATCCACCATCAACTGTACTGCGGAAGGATCACAACATAGATACGTTCTGAAGCCATGCCACAGAATAAATAATAGTAGGTACGTACACGTGCCATGCTAGCCGGGTGTACTGCCCCAGGTGTTTCGTTCTAGTTAATAAACCAACATAGTCGTTGTGAACCCAATGAGTGCGTTATAAATGTGCGTTTTAGTGCCAATGTGCGGTTTAGTGCCAATGTGCGGTTTAGTGCCAATGAGTTCCTTAACCATACCCACTTCCAACATACAGCATACATCTCAGGATTTATCTAAATGTTCTTCCCTAAGGCGCGAGGCAGATAGAAGAGACGTAAGGCGAGGACGCGTCGCGGACAGGGCGGAGACGAGACACGGACGCGACTTTTGAAATTATATAGAAGGGACGGGGCGCGGACGCGACGGTACACGTTGACTGTGCGAGCGAGCGAGACCATGCCACTCCGCGCCCCGTCTTTGCCCCCGCCGCGCCTGCGCCCCGTCTCTCCTTTGTGTTTTGAAAGTCTATTCTGTATGTTTTGCGTCGCGACGCTTCTATACATTTTGTATGAAAGGGACGCGGAACAGATAAATGTCCGCGATGCGCCCTCGCCTTACGTCTCTTCTATCTGGCTTGCGCCTTATTCATTTAAGTCCACGTCTCTTTCTTTTGAACTCGACCGAAATAAATCCGTCCAAAATGTTCGAGATGGGATTGAAGTTCAATATTAATATTATTTTTGTTCCTAACTTGTCCCAACATTTTTTTGTCCAACCGTCAAATGCTTTGAGTCAAATAAATGTTAATCTACTGAAATCATTGCCAAAGTAGCAGTTCATATCAACGGAGCACATACTCCGACAGTTTGTCTTTCTGGGTCTGGTTTAAGAATTTATTCTCATAAAAATTAACAATTCACTTAAGGTAAGATTATAAGATTTAATTTATTAACAAAATGGATGACATGTGAATTTTGTAATGTGTGAAATCTGAAAATAAACAATTATCTTATCTTATCTTTAGGTGGTTGCTTTCGCATGTGACGCGAAATTATTATATTTCGTGATTTTTGCTCACCACAGCTCGTCAACACTTCATCAGATAGCGAAATCTATGTTGACGGTAATTATATGACCTAACACACCAGTTTTAATTTATAGTATCACATAAATATCATTAGTTTGGCTATGAATGTGCTTGAAACAATAAAACACTGTAAATACCATTGAAGCATTGTGCTTCAATGGTATACGTAGCTAAACAAATGATATTTATGTGATACTATAAATTAAAACTTGTGTATTAGGTCATATAATTACCGTCAGCATTGTTTTCGCTATCTGAAGAAGTCTAGTCGAGCTGTGATGAGCAAAAAACCCGAAAAAAAATGAATTTTGCGCCAAAAGCGAAAGCAACCACCTTAACATGAGAACTTATGGACTAAATAGTCATACGAGCGTGCTACATTAAGAAAAACATCTCAAAATAAACTTAGGTCTATATGAAAAATACAAAACAAATAACTAAGCATCATTCATAACGGTGATGTTTTCATTTAAAAGTCGTCGTCGTTTCGTATGAGGTAGTGCTGGCCTCTGGTGTCAGAGTTTGTCAAGCCGCCCGAGGGCCTTTGACATGGCTTATCGACTGCTATTAATCAATAACAGCCGGGACCGACAGCTTAACGTGCCCTCCGAAGCACAGAGCGATGGAAATACGCACATAACTTAGAAAAGTCATTGGTGCGGAGCCTAGGATGGAACCCGGTATCGTTGGATTCTGAGTTGCACTATTGAACCGTTAGGCTACCATCGCTACATTTAAAAGTTAGTGTGTCTTTAGGGTAGTTTGCAAACGTGATATGCGCCACGTGGTTCAGTGCTGTCAAGCGAGATTCGATATTTACTTATTTCAGTGGCAAGGATAAAGGCAGTTAAAAGTGCACTAACTACAATTATATAAGGTTTAATCACTCAGAAACTAAATTACCTAGGAGTAGTTAAGGTTATAAACTGATCAGCGGTACAATTGCAGATTATTGTCCAATTAGAAGAATACAATAAATAACTACAATAGAATAAAGTTTTAAAACAATACAACAACATAAAGTGCAATAAACACGGAATATAACATATCGTCTTTCTAAAATAGGTACCTACTAATGGAATGCCCGCGACTTCGTCTGCGTGTACTCTCCATACAAATTTCAACGCCCCGCTGCACTGCACCCCTTAGGGGTAAAATTTCTGGAACTTCATTCTTATTGCAGCTAGACCACAAAAGGAACGTACTCTCCAAATTTCAGGTTTCTAAGACTTCGAAGTCAGTCACGCAACGATTGTATTTATGATAGTTATGTAGGAAGGTGCCTATAACGTGTGATGCATATGATTTAATTCAGACTTACGAAAAACACTACTAAACAGTAAACAAGAGAGAATTCAACGAATTGTGTACACCGTATTACACGGTAAATTACGATCATAATGTAGGTAATACTGTGTTCAACAAATTTATAAAATAATAATATTCATAGTTAGTTAGTAGTAGTAGAGCTTTTTTGTGAAAGAGTTCGTCCGGGGAAGTACTACCACCATACCTATTTATGCCGCAAAGCAGTAGTGCTGGCATTGCTGTGTTCACGGTTTGAAGGTGCCGGTGAAATTACAGGCACATGAGACTTTTCATCTTTATGTCGCAGGGTGGCGGTTGCGTCGGGGGTTAAAAATGGGAAAATATAAAATGGGAAAACGTGGGTTTGTATTGTGGTTCAAAGACAAACAACAATTTGTTAGCCGTTCGTCCCGATTGGCAATTTCTTAGAGATTTATAATATTGCGATAAGGCAAGTTGATCCAAAATTGCTAGAATACTTGCTTTTGAGACTCCCTCATTTTGCGATAAGGCGTGTGGTGTGCTTCTGATAACAAATACCAAACAAGTTCACACTAACAGTAACTAACAGTACATTAAATCACACTCATGGATTCGTTTTGTAGTGTAATAATGCATTCCACAGACACTGTTACGGTTCAACAATTTTTTTACCACCATATTATGAAACCGTGTTTTTGTGTATAAAAATTATATAAAAGTGCCCTTTAAAGTTTTGTTACATTTTGTTGATGAATACACCCAATTAATAAGTTACCAAATGTATCAAAAATTAAATTGTGTAAGAATTAAATCTAAAATTGGACAAAAAAAAAAAGATGGCAGGTATCTTTGTTGATTTTTTATTGAATAAAGTAATTCAAATAGTGTATTGAATTTTTGATTTCACTACATAAAAAGCTTATGAATTCAAAAAATTTTTTTTTTTGTAAAGTAGGTATAAGAACTCTTATCAAAAACTTACAAATTCTAGAGCTCATTATAGACATTTTGTAAACCTATAGCGCCTTACATCATAAGTGCAGCCAATAATAGTTAGTTAGAGTTGGGACAAGAAGCAAGGGAGACAATACAAACAAAGGACAAACACAGAGGGACATATAAGACAAGACACAAACAAATACCTACCTCTTTATAATATAAGTGTAGATTAATTCAACCTGTATTATATCTGCCTACATCGTGGTTACAAATATAATCACAGTCAAGCTGTATTATTAATTCCCTAGTTTGGAGAGAATAGTCTAAGTGATTTAAGTAACTGTGTACAGTGTAGGTAACTTATCCTAGTATAAAGCATCTGCCTGTCTTGTACTGACTCGAGTTCTACTGGACAGATTCAAAGGCTCCTACAAATAGGCTTAGGCCAGCAGCATAATTATGGTGTTTTTTTTTCTGCGTGCATGACGGAACAAACTGATGGCCCACCTGATGTTAAGCGGTAACCTCTGCCTTTAACAATGCATAACCTATGTGCATTGTGCCCTATGTGGCATTGAACTGCGCCCGCAGAAAGATGAAAAGTTGCATGTGCCTGTAATTTCACCAACACCCAAACCCTTCAAACCAGAACACAGCAATGCAAGCACTACTGCTTTGCGTCAGAAATAGGTATGGTGGTAGAACATCCCCGGACAAACTCTCACAAAAAAGTTACCGTTGCCTATTGACATCTGCAACACCAGTTGCACTACCTGCCCTGAAAGACTCTTTGATGTGTAACATCTTTCCTCTCGCCTTCCTGCAATCTGAGGGAGTGATATTGTGAAAAGGGATGGAAGTGTGTATCTGCAGTATTATTTTATCTGTGGTATTAGGAAGCGCGCGATTTTCCGAGAGGTTGGCACTTAAATTAATTAGGTACCTAGGAGGTGAGATGTCAGATGTTACACATCATATGCGAGTACTGTAAGGCTCGCTTGACGGGTGTTTCGCACGAAGCGCCCTGAAAATTATAATTTCATTGGCGCATTTTTGTTTTGGGTTTTTCTCAAAATCAAATACCATACCCTAATTTAGCACTCAAAGACATACATTTTAATATTATTGGCCCTCAATTTGATAAAGCCGTTTTGAAGTTCAAATATATTTGTGTCAAAAGAAATCCGGTTTGGCCCAGAGCAATTAGAAATAATCCAAAGAAATTAGAAATATTGCCAATGCAGTTAGAATTTTATCCAAATAAATTAGATTATGACACCAAACATGTATTATGTGGGTAGGATATATTATGCATGGAAAAATATATAAATAAATAAATCAATTTTCTACCATAAATGTTACAAGGCCTGATGTTGAATTTCTAATGTATTGACATAATGTGGTACATTGAAAAGGAAAATGCAGAGGTCTCTTTAAAATGTAAATTACCTATACTTAGCAAATTTTCCTCAATGTAAGATATTTTGACACCCAGCCTAAACCTGTTTAACTAATAAGGCAAAGAATAATGAATTATTTATGAATAATCATCATCCTTTAAGAGGTCCATAGCTGGACCAGGCCTCCCATAGAATGCCATGGGAGGATTTGGCATAATCACCACGCTTGGCAGGCGGATTGGTGATTGCAGTATTGGTGTTAAGTACTCAGGTGGATGTGGTTGACCATCCCCTGGTGTAATTCCTTAGTCAGCTTTTACAACATCCACACGAGGAGACACACAACATTAGCAGTAAGAGATTAGCATTGTTTATATTTGACAGATGTTTATAAAATACTTTATTTTACTCAGATGACATCATTTTTAACTGTGTCTGTCTGTCTGTTATGTAAACCCTCAGTAGGTATACCTGCTCTTGTTTTAAAACATGGAGTATGTACCTAATTGATAACCTCTGAATACTCATCATTCAATTGATAGGAGATAGCAACGTTGTTTTAATAATCAACATTGACCTTTGAAAGGCCAGAAATATATGATAATAGTTTAATAATTAATATATACATTTATTTACAGAAACATTTAAAATGTAAAACGCCTAAAGAGATGGCAAATACTTGACCTAGACCAGAGAACCTAACCAGTTCATCAAATTAAATGGTGTTATTCATTGGAATCACACCCAAACCACGTCAACCCAGAAAACATCTGATTATGGATAAATAGCCGATTGCAGATAAAAAGGAAAATAAAAATAAAAAATTGATTGAGGCTAACTTGGCCACTCTCTATGCTCCCTATTTTATTTATTATTTATTTATATTTCACTTTAGTTAGAACGACAAACAGTTATCAATTACACTAATTAAAGGGTATCTACATAAAAATAGGTACATTTGAAATGAACATAGAATAATTAAATAGGTACAGAATTTAGATACAAAAATCAACCAATAAAAACCAAAAGTCAACTATGACTTATTAAGATCAACAAGGTACACAGGCACAAGCCCGTCAAAAAGTTAATTATAACCAGACCAGTAAAGAATCACTTAACCTATAAAGTTACCTGTAGTTAAAAAAAGTAATATAGATATGACGAAGTTGCAATTCTGATAACATAAAAATTGTAAACTATTAATAAACTCTAGGAACTTGCTACCGGAGATATTGATGAGTGCTCCCTCCGTTAACTCTTTTTAGAACTGATTGGATTAACATTTTGAAAAACAGTTCACTGATTAAACACACATCAGCTTAGCTGCTAGTGTATAAAACAAAATATGTACAGCTAGATTTATCCAAGCAAACTGTTTACCATAGCACCGGTACAAAGAAACCAACAAATAGCTGTAAATTAAGAAGCATTCTACGCTAATTCCAGACGGTGCGACTAGTTTACAGATATTTATAGAACTACACTCAACCCAGATAACTAGCGAGAAAATAAGCTTTATTTACAGCTTGCTTCAGTAACCAATCCCAGCAGAATGAACAGCTCCCTATCCACAGATGTTCACGTGCAAAGTGCAACATAGGTGTAAGTTATTTGTTTGTCAGATTGAAATGGGCATAGCATGCATGCATGTCTTGCACGATCGTTACCTCCGCCGATGTCCATGGCACTTTACAAGGGTACGAGGTGACCGCGGACGCCTCACAGCGGTCCTTCCGCACTTGACAATATCAAATCGCACATTTATATAGCTTCATCATAGAGCCTCCGAGTAAACACTTGAGTTTCAACGTGTCCGCAAACTTCACTCAAACACACTTGTAACTCCCGGTTAGTGGCACCTACTGCTGCATTCAAAACACTATGGACTTCACAAGTCGTAATCTAAAGACGTACCTCGACCAGCATGAATGATCCTATAATAAACTATCTCGTCGGTGTCGCTCGGCGAAGGAACAAGTTATCAAGGTCTCGTCTCGCCCGCAGACACAACACTTCCAAGAATCGACACAGGGTACCAGGTTATGTCGCAGTTTCGGACACTTTTTAACTCACACGGCACAGTCACGTCACAATATATTATTAACACACCCTAACCGAAATAATTTAAACCCTAAAATAAACCCTAATAAACCACCAAAGCCAAATTGTTATGCGACTACGCGCGCGCGCGAGTGGTTTGGTGAACAAACGTCAAAAAAGTAAACTTTATTTAAGCGAGCTCCAGAGTTAGACCGCGAATGAATGATGCCGACATTGTCGACTCACCGCGAATTTCGATGTGAATGCTCACTTGTATTTTTAAATAACTACTGTTAACTACTGTTGTTTCACAGTCAACACAGTATGTATCATCAAAATTGAGGCTCTGCTTCTGCTTAGCACTTCGGGCTAAGCTAATACTACTACTGACTACTAGTACTAATACTTGTACTAATATTTATTTGTGCTTCGGAGATAATGTGGGTGTCTAATGTATGTATGTTTATAAATAAATACATCTGACAATACACGTTCAGCTAAAATAAGTCAAAGAAAATAAGTTCTTTGAGACCCTTTACACCTAGACTAGGTAGCGTGTCTTCAGGATCAGGAGAGTGACGACCTCTCGCTCGAGAGTATTACTGTTCTGTGGTGACGACCGGACCGACACTGACATTCGACACAACTGTCAACACTAATACACTGTCGATTTCATCCACACGGTAGCAATTTTTTAGGTCGACATTTAGTGTATACATCTAGTGTATTCTACCTACATGAACAACGACATGTGACACTTACTGCAATGAGGGGTTTTCACGGCCGTTTCACATCATGCATAAACCCTTGAAAATAGATGGCGCCAGCTCTGTACTTAACTGTCATAATAAAGTGAAACGTCAAAGTCAACAACGTAGTGATTTATTTTCGTAGAATTGTGTTACTATCACACAAAATCACAAACAATGCATTTGTTAATTTTGACGAATAAATTTGAGTCAGCGGCATCTATCGAGCCAAATCGAACTACTTTTTAAAAGCCCTCATTCAGCCAGTGTGGCACATTCCATGGCCATGACATGAATCGACGTGCCACTGCCGCGATATGTGTTTCAATTAAAATGTGTCGTCGAAAACACGTCGCTGGTGAAGAACAAGCCGCGGCGTTAACATTTTCAAACTTTTGAAATACTCCCAGGCTCTTAAATATTTTTTATTGGCTCATAATTTTCATCTGTGCCTTGTCCACTCTTTTTTTGTTTCAGTATTCTCAGTTCGTGAACTAATTACCTACGTTCGTACATAGTGCTATTTTCTATTTATTTCCAATGGCAGTAGTGTTAAATTATTCGACTAATCTTTTTACCACTCTTTGTAATGGGGGCTTGAAATTTGCCATAGTTCTGGCCACGCTTCATAAATAATGAAATCAAAGATTTTATTTCCTCCGCAGGTGCGCTTCATATCGATCTAGCTACAAGTTTCGCGCAGTTTCTAAATTCACAACACTTGTGTTACACCGCGCACGTCCTGAAGGGCAAGTCCGAGTTTACACACACCATCGTAACGATGATCGTAACGACGAGCGTACGTGTATTGCGTTGTAACTAGCCATTAATCTGTGACTTTTTGGCACAGATTAATAGCTAGTTATTATGTTATACCTACACGTACGATCGTCGTTACATTCATCGTTACGATGGTGTTTGCAAAACTCCGACTAGGGCCTCTGTCACCACGTTGCGGCGGCGCGGCGATGAGATGACGCCTACACTGAGTGGCACCGTCACTACAACTGTACGAGGTGGTGGACACACGTAGACACTCGCTCGATCATCGATGTATACACTGAGTGTCTAGTGTCGTCGTGTATCGTGTATCATCAACAGCAAAGCAGCAGCCAAGCGCGCTCATTACACATTGACTACCTAGTGTTATTAAATCAGATATGCACATTCAGTGGTACCTACTAAGTAGGTTGGCTGGCTGGCTAAGCGCAATTTGTACTTGGCTAACTAGCGCACTTAGTAGCGACCTTGACTAGGTAGCCACACTACCAAGTGCCTGTCTAAAGGTTCATTAGTTTGTCCAAGACACGCAGATTTTTACAATAACATTAGGTATATATTCGATACAACCACTGTTTCAAACCACTCATGTTACGCGGTTACGCTCGCGGTTTGCAGGGGAATATGGAGCGAGCTTAAACTCAGACGCGCGCCAGTTAAAGCGCGACGTTATGGCGACGTTACACCACCACCCATGACATGAGAATGAATGAAAGCGATTGGCCGGCAAAATGTCACGTGGACAGAGGTGTCACTATAGGAACGTCGCGCATGCGCATCATGATTATTTTGTTGCAAATTCCACTTTACAAAATACCGCCAAAATTCAACTATACCTACAGACAGACCGTTCACCGTCCTGCCTTGGATGGCTTGGCACTATTCCCAATAAGGGGACATCTTACGGTGAACGATGTTTCTAACTGTGGACGTAAAATACCTTCGTAACAATTTACCTTATCCCTGTAAGGAACTAGTAAACTAAACTACTACAAACAGTTTTAAAGTCTGTTCAGAAAGAGAGAAATCGTGGCAAAATTGTGAACTAACGTTTTCTTTCGTGTATAAATATGTAGGTAAATATTTCTTTAGTTTAAGGTTCAAACTGTTGGGATTTTAAAGAAATATTTACCTACAGCTGTAAAAGGATCAAAACGGAACAGACGCGATATTAGGTAGGTACCTATATTGCCCGCTAAACAAAAATTATAAATAAGCACAGCTGCCAGCTCAAATCCCACGACAAGTACCTAGGTACCTATCTTTTTGAACAGACTCTACCTAAGTAGGTACGTACTGTACTGTACCATCGATACCATTATCAAGATCGTCGTGAGGGCACAGAATAAATAATAGTTGGTAAGGGTCAAATTGGTCGAAATAGTTTTCTACGAAATCTTAAGCTGAATAATAGGTAGGTACCTAGGTACATACCTACATGCGACATCCGAACCCAAAGACCATTGCCAATGGACTGTATATTTTTAATAATTCCATATTCAGCCACACAACACCGCGCTGCAACGAAACGAACAGGCACGAGCCAAGAAGCGTTGTTGTTCTATGGACACCGGGCTGGGCAAGGCAATGAACATTGACATTTTGTGGTAGTAGGTAGGTAGGTAGGTGTAGGTAGGTAAGTAATAAATGTTTGTAGTTTTATCCTCATTACGTCGTTACTTATGATCATTACCTAGATTTATTCATCCCAGCTCTTAAATATCCCTGAGTAGGTAGGCAGGTAGGTAGGTACATAACAATTTAAAATTGAAACATCTGTTTATTTGTTCATTTGGATGCGATAATTTCGACGCTAAAAATATGACCTAGACTAGAAGTAGGTACCTACCCTGATTTACCTATAACTTCATGGTAGGTACCTATGGTTGATAACGACCTTTATCCCAATAGGTATTCAGTGAGATTGGATCCACAGAATAAATAATGTTGGATCTTAGACTGTAGGTAGGAACCTGTGTTACTGTTATATTATACAGGACGTCCCACGGATATGCCACATGGAGGGAAAGTACCTTGAATATTGTAGATGGAACATTTTACTGAAAGAAGACATTATTTGATTTTTAAAAACAATTTAAACTGCATTCATAGATATTTAAATAACTACATGGTTGAACCGGGAATCGAACCCGTTACACGAGAAAAATATTCACCCTGTAGCTTTATCATACCGATCAAAAGGCTTCATCATAAGGATTATTTTTTGCTAAGTAACATAGTGTCAGAAATAAAAGGAAGAACATGAAATTAAAATTAAAATTAAAATTAATCAATTTATCAAAATGCTCAAAATGAGTCCTGTTGAATACAAAGTCGCACTCTTTTGATTATTTCGCTCCCTGTCGATTTTTTGATCTTGTTGTGGTGGACATTTAGAATAATACGTTTAACTTCTGTCGTGGACACTTTCATACTGGTTCTTGTAAACTAATTTTTTTACTTAAATGTCGAGTTCATCGTCAGGTTTTATCATTTGGTGCCGCGGTTGTAGTAAGCGATGATCGAAACGTCCAAAATTTTGCAGATTATCCACCAACCGTTTCATAATAAATCAAGATGGTGTATCTCTATCAGGATATCTTTCGCGGTGCCATTGAAGGCTAACGTTATGTTTTTGTGGTTCAAAAAGTATGCTTCCATTAAATCAAAATTATTTTGATACGCCATGGTTATCTAAAAAATTCACAATACAATGCAAAAATCCTACAATGAAAATCACAGATACAAAAGAATAAAAGTTTGAAAATGGAACACATTTTTGAATTATTTCTTTATAATCAGCCAGCCGCATAGCGATGGACAAAATAATTTACACGACTTTCGGCTCAAGATATGGCTCTATTTGTTGCATACAACCAGGTACCTACTAATTACGTATCTCTTTATCATTTTATCATGAACTTAAATTATTAATAGCGAAATGATGCGTACTTCTCAAGTGGGTACATTTATTAGTAATAAGTACTTATGACAATGTCAGTTGTATGTCCTTACGGCAATGTCAGCTTTTCATTTTTCTGAACAAAATTTCACAGCAAATGTTAACATTCTTGGTCTTTCTTTTATTTCTGACACTATGTTATTTAGCAAAAAATAATCCTTATTATGAAGCCTTTCAATCGGTATGATAAAGCTACAGGATCATTATTTTTCTCGTGTAACGGGTTCGATTCCCGATTCAACCATGTAATTATTTAAATATCTATGAATGCAGTTTAAATTGTTTTTTAATTTCAAATAATGTCTTCTTTCAGTAAAATGTTCCATCTACAATATGCAAGGTACTTTCCCTCCATGTGGCATATCCGTGGGACGCCCTGTATATTGTTTTCAGTACTGTTTGTTTTCCCAAATCTCGACTCCCCTGACTCGTGTGTATCAGGAACTACTAGTACCCATCATGGTACTACCACAACACACAGCTCCAGAACTACCTACTTAGTAGTGCTAGTAGGTATTTGGAGATCACACGAAAATTTGTCCCGACACGGGAATCAAAAGTGAAACCCGTAACCTCGTATCTCAGCGATTTTTTATAGTGACTGCACGTAATCGATGCATGTGCATTGTACAAAAATAAAAATGGCAAAACAGTCACTCCAATAATTCCAATAATAAGGTATATAATTGATTTAGGCTCTACGTAGGTTCCTATCACGGGAAGTAGAGTTGTGTGCGGTAGAGTTGGCATCTACCTAGGTACGACTCCATAGGAATTTTCATGCACGTCAATGATTGCACTGACGACATTGATTGCTGTTGATGTAGTGCCTATATTTTTCCTTATTTCTCCACACGTAGTTATGTACCTAGGTACCTACTGTAAATAGAAAGTGGGCGGATGAGTGAGTCATGCCGCGGTCGTAATTAGACACTCACTAGGTGCCTACTTACCTACTTTTACACTATTCTGTGTCGTGGGGTGAAATTATTTTGTGGGGTGGCTGAGCGAGGCGCCACTTACCCTCTCCCCGCCCCCACCGAACCTGCGATTCTGAATTTAAAATTGGTTTGTTCAGACCACAGATAAAATAATACTACACTAGGTTCAGACAGACAGAATAGGTACCTAGGTACCTACCTAGGTAGAAAGTAGCACTTTGAACCACTTTGAACTTAGTAACAAAGACTGTGTAAAAAGTGTCATCTCGATATCTTTGACGACTTCTGGGGAGCGGCAGGCGAGTAGCCGGCTGACATGCGAGAGATTGCGGGATCGATTCCCGCTCCGGAACAAATATTTGTATGATCTGAAAATATTTGTTCCGGTCTGGGTGTTGTGGTGCGTACCTACCTACCGTGCTCAGACAAATAGAGGTAGGTACTCGGAGTTCCTGATACACACTACACAGGGGATCCTTGAGTGGGAATAAATGAGGATCAGGCAGGAGGACTAGGTTTGTATAATATGTCACTGCTGAGTGTTTTAAGTAGCTACTGGTGGCTTCGAAGTGACAGGGTGTACAAAATCAGGCCGTGCAATATCATGATGTGTAGAAAATGCACAGCCAATTTTGTCATACATACCAGTCTGATGACTCTTCGTTTCACTGGCTCTTTAATAATCGGTCACTCCACTTCGGCTCTCTTTAGAGCCACCATACCTCAAGCTGGTCACTGACCTAACGTAGGGTGACCAAGACAGAAACAGTGAGTGACACGACACGACGAATGAAAAAGGTGGTGTGTAATGTACTCCATAACCATAATCCTTTATCAAAGTCAAATAGTAGTCTACTTTTCACACTTCTTCGGCAGTTCTTGCTTGAGTATGAAATCAGACCAATGACACTACACTCATCATCTACACTTGCTGTACCAAGATTTGCTGATCTCCATGCCGCGAGACATGGGGTATTCAGCGCCTGTGCCGTGTCTGATTGTTACGTTAATTCAAATAAAACAAATGAATAAACTAAAACTAATGAATGATAAGGATTTACCGATGTCAATTTTTATATCGCGCATATTATACCCAAGGCACATAATAAATTGCCCTAGGTCCTTGACTGGATGCGTCACGCAGGGCGGGCGGCGCGGCGGCACCGGCTAGGGCGCGGGGCGCCTGGAGACTCGCGAGTGGCGACCGCGCGGCGCGACCTAGCGTCGACGGCGCGGCGTCTCGTCGCGTCGGTTGAGGCCTAGCGTGTCGCCTCACGCAATGCACACCCCTAATAAGTAGGTACCTACCTACAAGGTGTGTACTAGGTTAGGTGTGTTCGTAAAATCTATGTGGAAACTCTGTATTTCAAGCTTAGAATGTTACCTATTCCACAGAATATATATTATTCCAAGATTTAAAACATTTTATTCGTTGAAATCACATGGATATGGATCATTTATTTGTCTTGATAAACAAACTCTACCTACTCCTGTTCCAACGCGACCGAACCTAGAAGAATCAGGCAACAACCACGACGCGCGCTTTATTTGATGATCCTTCTTACTAATAGGTGGTGGGCGCCTGTGTGATGCCTCGAGAACAAGGAGAAGCTGACTCTTGTAACAGATTTATTGAAAGTTAAACACGTAAGTAGGTACTAATATTTATTCTGTGACGTAGGTACCTACCTAGAGTACCTACCATAATATTCAAAGGTAATAGGCAGGTGGGTTTTGATTTGAACCTCTATAGTAGGTATCTACCTATATTCCTACGTACCACGTATCGTGGACGCCAACTTAGGATAGGTAGTGATTTGGATCAGTTGAGCTACCTTTATATCGTTGGCAGGTCTTCAACTCTACCTCCATAACACAAGCTCTGCTTAATTCAAATTCAAATTCAAAATCTTTATTTCAGGCTTACTGAGAAATACACTAAACCTAAACAGTAAGCCCATATCAACATAAATAGGTACCTTAGAAACTAACATACACATAAAAAAAACACCTTATTTATTACTTAATCTAACACACGTGTGATCGCCGACGTTTCGCGGCCCGGGGATCACGTGACAGGCGTCCCTTGAACCGCCGGAATTTCACCCCTTTCGGCCAGAAGTCAGGGCTCAAGTAAGTCATCACATTTCACCATAAATGAGCTAAAGCTCACATTATGACGAGAGTCCAACTTCATGACCCTCAAACCCACTCCGGCTTTCTTCCAGATGTATTCCACCACCTCTACGGCCTTCACGTCGAAGTAGACATAAAAACACTTTATTTATAACACACGTGTGATCGCCGACGCGCTTACACTTACTTAGCTTAGCTTGGGATTAGTGTAAACTGTTGTTGTAAACAGGCCAGCATTATTTATTTATTGAACTGTTTCATAATATGTATCTTGTACATTTACCGGATACCGGATATCTGGAGTAAGTACCGGAATAAAAGCCAATGCCAAAACCCTTGCAGGCCTCCGTAAATAAGTAAATAAATAGTTGGCAAGTCCCAAGCTAAGCTAAGTCGATGCCAAAACCAGACTATCCAGGTTCTATGATAAACTTCCAGAAAGTGCTTCTAAACTATCGATTCGAAGATTTAAATCCTACTAAAGAATAATCTAATAAAGAAAGCGACTATGACACATGACTATGTTACCTAATGATAAAGCCGCGTGGCCTGATGTCGCTCTGCCCCTCGACACCTAATTTGACAGTTCGCAATGTCTGTAGGTACCTACATATAATTTATTATTGATGTGTTATTTACGAGTATATAAATATCAAGCGCATCACCACAGATTAAATAATAGTTACTTCGGCATCACCCTAGTAGTAAGAAGGATCATAAAAAAAACCGACCGTGTTTGTTGCCCGATTCTTCTGGGTTTGGTCGCGTTGGAACAGGAGTAAATTTTTTGAAGACGATTCAAAATGATCCTTGTGATTTCAAATAAAATACTTTTGACTTTGACTTTGACTTTGAGACCGTACCGCGGCGATTTCTCTACCGGTTCGTACATGGTTACGTTATCCTTCTTAGTCTTAGCATTGCGTATTGCGTGAAAGGAGCCTCTGCGGGCGCACTGAATCTTATCACCACACTAGTTCTTTCACCAGTCACTAGGCTCTTTCTAGTCTTAGCATTTGAGCGAAAACTTTTTTAGGATACAAATAGACGTCTTTGAATTTAGAAACAAAAACGGTTTCCAAATACAAAATCTGATGCATGTCACCTTCCATCAATCAATAGCTGTCATTCATCAAACAAAACATTTTAAAGAAAATATTTAAAATAATTTATTGAAAATGCCTGAAAACGTGTTGAAGATGCCTCGAAGCGTGTCTCCGGTGGCGAGGACCGGCGCGGGGGACATCTCTGAGCGGGAACTGTCCCGGGAGCGCCATACCCTGCAGACAACGCCACCAGCGTGAGTGCCCTCTATCGACCATGAGTGCTCACAGAGCCGTCTCTTAGCTTCTCTCCGGTGGCACGGACCGGCGCGGGGGATATCTCTGAGCGGGAACTGTCCCGGGAGTGCCATACCTTGCAGACCACTCCGCCAGCGTGAGTGTCCTCTATCGACAGTGCTCACTCAGAGCCTTCTCTAGCTTCTCTCCGCCGGCGCGGACCGGCGCAGGAAATATCTCTGAGCGGGAACTGTCCCGGGAGCGCCATACCTTGCAGACCACTCTGCCAGCGTGAGTGTCCTCTATCGACAGTGCATGCTCACTCAGAGCCTTCTCTAGCTTCTCTCCGCCGGCGCGGACCGGCGCAGGGGATATCTCTGAGCGGAAACTGTCCCGGGAGCGCCATACCTTGCAGACCACTCCGCCAGCGTGAGTGTCCTCTATCGACAGTGCTCACTCAGAGCCGTCTCTAGCTTCTCTCCGGTGGCGCGGACTGGCGCAGGAAATATCTCTGAGCGGGAACTGTCCCGGGAGCGCCATACCTTGCAGACCACTCTGCCAGCGTGAGTGTCCTCTATCGACAGTGCTCACTCAGAGCCGTCTCTAGCTTCTCTCCGCCGGCGCGGACCGGCGCAGGGGATATCTCTGAGCGGAAACTGTCCCGGGAGCGCCATACCTTGCAGACTACTCCGCCTGCGTGAGTGTCTTCTATCGGCCACGAGTGCTCACTCAGAGCCGTCTCTAGCTTCTCTCCGGTGGCGCGGACCGGCGCGGGGGACATCTCCGAGCGGGAACTGTCCCGGGAACGGTATACCTTGCAGACTACTCCGCCAGCGTGAGTGTCCTCTATCGGCCACGAGTGCTCACTCAGAGCCGTCTCTAGCTTCTCTCCGGTGGCGCGGACCGGCGCGGGGGGGACATCTCTGAGCGGGAACTTTCCCGGGAGTGCCATACCTTGCAGACTACTCCGCCAGCGTGAGTGTCCTCTATCGACCATGAGTGCTCACTCCATCTAATCCTATGCACATGCACAGTTCGTACTTTCCTTAGCGCCTACAAGTTTATGCGAAACTGCAGCCACGGTGTGAGTGTAGAGCTTGATTGCATAATACAAACTTCCATGCAATATCTACAAGCACAGTTTTTTTTTACATTGATAGACCTTTGTTTGACCACGATCTCACCTGATGGTAAGTGACGATGTGGCCGAAGATGAAGCACAAAGGTCTAGAAGGCACCTATTCACTCTAGCCTTGAAGAGACCCAGATTAATATAGTTTTCAGGAAAGACAGACGACGGTAGTGTATTCCACTCCTTAACAGTTCGCATTATAAAGGTAGAACCGAAACGTTTTGTGCGAATAGAAGATATACTAATGAGGTAAGGATGGTACTGAGCCGTACGCCTGCTCGTCCTATATGACGAAAAGGGGATGGTGGGATCAGATCTTGCAGTTCCTGGGAGCATTCCCGAAATGTAACCTATAGAAGATCGCAAGGCATGCAACCTTACGATGCAGGATGATTCAGGATGCCTAGCTTCATGGCAGCTGTTTTTGCCTTAGACTCGATATAGGAGCCAAAGTTGAGAGTAGGCGTGAGCGAAACACCTAAGAGCTCGGGGTGATCTCCTGTAGCTACAGGTACATCTTGGAATACAGGAACTTGGAGAAACAGTTGCAGCGCCACGGTCGCGATAGGTGTTTTTTGGTTAGCTAAGTACCTATACTAAATAAATAAATAAATAAATAAATAATGCTGGACAGTTCACACAACATTATCTAGCCCCAAGCTAAGCAGAGCTTGTGTTATGGGTACTAGATAACTGATATACTTAATATAATATATTAGGTACATAGATAGATATTTTTATTATGCATAGAAAATACCCAGAACACCCTGAACAAATATCTGCGATCGCACAAATATTTGTTCCGAGTGCGGGAATCGAACCCGCCGTTGTTGGCGCTCCTTCAACCCCGCTCGTGGATGTCGTAAAAGGCGACTAAGAGATTACGCCGGGTGATGGGCACCAGCATCTATCTGAATAGGTACACAGTACAGAGTCTAGGTATAGGAGTGTACCTACCTACGTTGCCGACTTATTCAATTTGTAGGTGCGAGTTTCGCCTTGTCGAAACTTTTGTCTTCATCTAAGTGATTTTAATCGTAGAATTGCCTAAGGCACTACCCACAGTGCCTCCTACCTAATACGAATTTCTTTTTTTTTACAGTAACAACCCATTTCGGACGCTCGACGCAGGAGGTTGCGGGTTCGATTCCCGCCTCGGAACAAATATTTGTGTGCTCTGCAGATATTTGTTCAGTGTGTTCTGGGTATTTTCTATGTATAATAAAAAAAAAACGATGTAATGTATTGTATTAAGTATATCAGTTATCTAGTGCCCATAACACAAGCTCTGCTTAGCTTTGGGCTAGATAATGTTGTGTGAACTGTCCAGCATTATTTATTTATTTTTAATTTATTTGTAGGTTCGAGTTTCGCCTTGTCGAAACTTTTGTCTTCGTCTGATTTTAATCGTAGCACTACCCACAATGCCTCCTACCTACGATGTTTCTTGTTTTTCACACTAACATAACCCATTTCCAGTCGTCTGCAGCCAGTCCACACCTACGATGTTTCTTGTTTTTCACACTAACATAACCCATTTCCAGTCGTCTGCAGCCAGTCCACACCTACGATGTTTCTTGTTTTTCACACTAACATAACCCATTTCCAGTCGTCTGCAGCCAGTCCACACCTACGATGTTTCTTGTTTTTCACACTAACATAACCCATTTCCAGTCGTCTGCAGCCTGTCCACCCCAAGAAGCAACTCTTCTTCACACCAGTGAGCAAGTTCACGGCCTCCTCGCGCGCAGACACGCCGCACCTCGCCAGGATCCGAAGCTGCCTCGAGGAGCTGACTGCCTCCAACACCGCCACACTCGCTAGGCGACAGAAGATGCCGGCTAAGTCCAATTCTATGGAAGATCTAACGCCAACTAAGAGAATGAGGAAGGAGATGTAAGTTGAACACCTGGACATGGAGCACTTACAGCTGGATAAAGTCTTGCTACCTACAAAGCAGTATCAGTTACTGGAAGACTTTACCTAGGTATCTACTTACAGCACTGTATATAGCCTCCAAAATAGAATTGTTTAGCAGATACGAAATTACAGGCACATGTAGGGTTACCATATCTCAGGATTTGTCCTGAGATTTCAGGATTTTTCGACTCTTCTCAGGATTCCGGCCGGATTTAGCAAATCTAGTGATAGCTCAGGATTTTCAATAAAACAATCTTCTTTTGGTAACAATTGCAGTTAAAATCAATACTTATGTATTAATTTAAAACAAACTTAAAATAATCTTCTTTTGGTACCAATTGCAGTTAAAATCAATCCTTATTTATCAAAGAAAAACAAACTAAAAATAATCATCTTCTGGTAACAATTGCAGGTAAAATCAGTACTTATTTATCCAAATAGGTACTTAATTAGTTTTGTCGTATTTAATATTTGAAGAAACTTTTTTAAGTAAGTTCTTTTCTTTGATTATTGATTTATAAAATGCCTCACAAGTTAAACTCTTCAAGTTATATTGAACTAAAAGTAGAGCTCGAACTGAAGACACGTTTAGTCGGTTTCTTTCTTTCGACCATTGAGCTCCCATGATAGAAAAAACTCTTTCTACGTTTGCATTCTGAGCTGTTATTGCAAATATATATTGACAAATACGCAGTATCTCTGGCAATCGTGAAATACCTATTGTCTTGAAAATGTTTGCCCACAACTCATGAAGCATTACGTCAAAAAATGCTTCTTCCTGTTGGCGCCCCCCTCCTCCCTCCACCCCGCTGTTTTGAGTGCGATGTACATACAAGCTTGCAACGCGTCGCGTAAAACGCGTGCGCAAGATAATAATACGTTTTTGAGAGAAAATTTTCAAGCTGTAGAAAATCTCAGGACTTTTCCATGGAAATCAGGCCTTTTCTCCGGACTTTTGATTTTTTCATCTGGTAACCCTAGGCACATGAGACTTTTCATCTTTATGTCTCAGGGTGGCGGGCGCAGTGCGATGCGGCGCGTCCTAAGTGGACGTGACCTATGCGGTAATGCACTGTTCATAGGCAGAGGTTACCGCTTAACATCAGGTGGGCCATCTGCTTGTTCCGTCATTCAAGTAGTATAAAAATAAAAAAAGATATCACCTGGCGTGGTGATTACGTGTAACCTCC
Source organism: Operophtera brumata (assembly GCA_932527175.1). Lineage (NCBI taxonomy): Eukaryota > Metazoa > Arthropoda > Insecta > Lepidoptera > Geometridae > Operophtera > Operophtera brumata. The sequence goes on from OW052239.1 coordinate 20,955,179, forward strand.
GAGGAGTCGGAGGATCTCATTGTTCTTTGTTCCACAGTCCGCGGTCCGACAATCTACCGATCATCCGATCTCCGTCCAGCCGGGCACGGGTTCGGACGTGGCGGCGGCTAGAGTAACACGGTTCTAACCTCCGAGGAGTTGGAGGATCTCATTGTTCTTTGTTCCACAGTCCGCGGTCCGACAATCTACCGATCATCCGATCTCCGTCCAGCCTGGGTAAAGGGTCAGACGTGGCGGCAGCTAGGGTAGCAAGGTTCATGGTGGTCTGCGCGTGGCGAAAACGACGCGACGAAGTGCGCTGTCTCAGGAAGACGCTGGAATTCCAGGTGTGTTGTAGATGCTTAGCCATTACTCCAGTGGAGGTAACTAAAGACCCATTATTGTTATCCAGAATCCATCTCTATAAGCAACTCCTTGTATGGCGCTGAAGCTGCTTCATAACATTTATCTTCTGATGCGAGAGCACTGGTGGCGTAGTGGCTAGTGACCACGACTTTTGACCCTAAGGTCACGGGTTTAACGGATTATCCTCCTATAAAATGATGTGCGCAAGTCCGTAACCTCAAAAACATCTGATGAAGCGGCATATTCGAACCAAAAATTCGAAGATATGTGACATGTGCCTGTGAGGAGCCTCTGAGAGTTTTTTTTAAAACTTATTACTTATCATCAGATGACCCGCCTGTTGTTAAGCGGTAGGTACCCTCTGCCTATGAACAGTGCATTATCACATAGGTCACGTCCACCTAGGAGGCACCGTATGTGGCATAGCACTGCGCCAGCCACCCTGAGACGTAAAAATGAAAAGTCTCATGTGCCTGTAATTTCACCGGCACCCTTACACTTCAAACCGGAACACAACATAATGCGAGCACTACTGCTTTGCGGCAGAAATAGGTATGGTGGTAGTACTTCCCCGGACGAACTCTCACAAAAAAGCTCTACTACTAACGAACAAGGTGCTCTGACTCCTTTCACCACACTGATTCATTAATTTCACGGTTGGTTACAAGGCCCTTTTCAAGGCATATTTATAAGTGATACCTCTGGTCCTCAACGCTGCGTGGACCGAGGAGCAGTGCCAGAGCGAATGCACGATGATCTCGTGTTATTGTGCAGGTGTCATGCTCAGAGCGGCTGCGGCTGCAGGTGGTGGCCCTCAAATCACTCCTGGATTCTGATAACGCGAAGGTTCGGATGGCAATGCGCGAGCTGGAGCGTCTCAAGCAGCTGGTGCGAGACAAGGACAAGGAGAAGGCGGTGTTAGAGCGAGTAAGCAAGTTAACTCCACCTGTATCACACATTGACATTATCCTACTCCACACATTCCAGTCCGAATATTATCCATCGATTGCAGTCAGATCAGTTGGTAGGCGCTCCCTGCTATAAAATAAGTGTTTATTTTTATTTTTTTCCTTAACCTGTATTGTCCCACTGCTGGGCAAAGGTCTCCCCTAAATTCTTCCACTTGTCCCTTTGGCAGTCTCCTACCACTCATGCATATAGGTACATACAAACAGACACACAGATACAGATACAGATACACACACACTGTGACCTCAAACAACTTACCCCTCTTTAAAGTCGGGGGTTAAAAATATGTATATGTTTTACCCATCGCAAAAATGTTCTTATCCACCTAAACGATATTAAAACGGCGGTGTAAGCTGGCTGGGAATATAAAGTAGGTGGAAACTGTATGGGTCGAGATTAGTTTTTGCCTAACTGTTCAGTTCTTCCTAGGAAAAGCGAGCTCTAGAAGAAGATGTTTGCGCGGCAGAGGACCGAGCTTCTGAGATAAGCATTGGTAAGTAAATCATTTGCCCTCTTAAAAACTTTAGATTCTTAACTAAATTAGTCCCTTTGTCATCCAATACAAAGGGATGGCAATATTTAAAGCTGAACTTGTAGGTAAGCCACAGAATATATACAGTACCTTCCCCTAGTAGTTCCTATGTACGTACCTACCTACTGTGCGTTTGTAACTGACAAAATTAAATGAAATGGGTAAAAGTAGTTTTTTTTTAAATCTTAACTCTTCTTTCTTTCTCACTTTCATCTACAACTAATTCTATTCATCTATACCAGGGGTTCCCAAACTTATTTTGTCCACTGCCCACTTTGAGAATAAATGATTTTTTAGCGCCTCTATTTTTTACCTACTTAAAAACCACTACTTATAACTAATAAATAATAATAAAAATAAAAATTGCTGGACAGTTCACACAACATTATCTAGCCCCAAGCTCAGCATAGCTTGTGTTATGGGTACTAGACAACTGATATACTTAATACAATATATTACATAGATAGATATTTTTTATTATATATAGAAAATACCTAGAACACCCTGAACAAATATCTGCGGATCACACAAATATTTGTTCCGAGGCGGGAATCGAACCCGCAACCTCCTGCGTCTCAGGCGAACGTTCACCCGCCGCGCCACAGAGGTCGTCAAAACTTCAAATTAAACATGCACAAATTGGTTTATTTATCAAAAACTTGTTAAAACATGATTGCCCGCGGTCTATTACCTACGAAAATTACCTATCTAGGAATATTAATAACTATTAAAATGCAAAAGTGTGTCTGATTTGACGCCCCCATTTTTTATGGGTCTCTTACCGCCCCCCTTTAGGCCTGCAGGGCCCACAAGGGGGCGTTATCGCCCACTTTGGGAACCCCTGCTCTATTCCTACTAAACGTTTCAGTTCTACCTTTATAATGCGAACTGCTAAGGAGTGGAATACACTACCGTCGTCTGTCTTTCCTGAAAACTATAATCTGGGTTTCTTAAAGGCTAGAGTGAAAGGTGCCTTCTAGACCTTTGTGTTCGATCTTCGGCCACATCGCCACTTACCAACAGGTGAGATCGTGGTCAAACAAAGGTCTATCAATGTTAAAAAAAAAGGTATAGGTACCACAGACCACGGAGGGACTTAATGTATCAACTTGTATAATGATGTTGATCTTGTGTGTGTTGTCGTAAACAGGCTGGCGTAACTGCCGCAACGAATTGGAAGGCGTCCGAGCTGCAGCAGCAGTGTGCGAGCACACGCTGGCCATGGAACGCAAGGCCGCGGCCGAGGCGAGGGCGCAGCGCGACCACGCTTTGGAGAGGGTACCACCTCCTTTACTTATCTGCAGTACCTACCTTGTACGGTGCCTTGGAGACATGCCGAGTATTAAAAGATAAACGGCTAATTACCACTAATTTCGTCACTATGCTGACGTTTTGAGACATAAGAAGCCTCAGAAGCCTCTTCATCATGAGCACCGCCCGCGACCGCGTTCGACGGGCGAATATTACACATGCCGAGTGTTGGGCTCAACCCGTTTTAGCCATTGAATCCCCAGCACAGGTGCATTCATAGGCGAAACTACATTTAGAAAATGACAATCAATCAATCAATATATTTATTTCAGGCTTATTGGGAAATGTACAAAACCTAAACAATAAGCCCATAGCAACATAAATACCTTTAGAAACTAACATACACATAAAAAACACTTTATTATACTTTAATGCACACGTGTACGGTGACGTATGACGCAATTTACATTATGATAATCATAATCATAATGTTTTTATTGTAATTATTGACCTAGTACCTTCAGTTCAAGTTGAAGCCCTGGCTACTGAACTAGCGTTAGCTGTAGTCAGGAGACACTGTTGGCACTGTTGTAGGTACATAGCGCTGTTGAATGCAACATAACTCCTCTTCATTTAATGGTGTCCTGACGTGGCCTTCTCGTGTTAGATTACTACAGAAAACTGTACCATTTAGTAGGTCCATATGCTTGAACTAGGCGAAGAAACCTATATGTTATATTAGGATACGGAGCTTGCAATATCCTATTACTATTCGACAGTTATCAGCAGCAGAAGAAGAGCTAAGCCAGCTAGAAGAGCAGTTAGCAGTGGCGGAAGACGAAGCAGACATACTGCGCTCAGACCTGACTGACTCTCAACAGGCGCACGACGATGTCTGCGGACGACTGGACAAGGAACAGAAGTGAGCATTCCATACCTTCTATTACAACGTACCAATGTAACAGATGTGAGTGAGTTATTCAGCCTAGGGGATAAGCCGGCTGCGGAAGCTCTCCGACACACAACCAATATCTGCGAAACGAAGTGAGTGTAACCCTTTGGTACGTTATCAGTGGCGGCTGTGAGGAAGATACTTTTGGGTGGGTTTAAGGGGAAGAAAGCCTTGCAAGCCAACTATAACTGTCGTATCGGTTACCTACAGAGAAGAGAACACAGGGCATTCAGAAATCTAAAGGGGGTGATCCATTGGCGAGCCGGCGAGTTAACGGTATAAACTGTTGGCTCGTTGGGTTCTCGACTCGCGTTGGTGATCCATTGACATACCAAACAGTTTATTATACCGGTTATTATACCGCAGTCTCAGGATTTCAAGCATGTACGAAGAGCCAACGAGCCAAACAGCGGTTTTGTAGGTGCTCCATTGACGGCCTATACCTCTGGCTCGCATGGTCGTGGCGTACCAGCGGTTTTACTCGCCAATGGATCACCCCCTTAACAACGAAAGGAGGCATTATGTACCCAGCTCGGGTGATTCAACGTTTGTCAGTCTGACTGAGGGTAAACGAACATGATATAAAGAAGGAATACAAAATGTTTCAGTGGTCGTCTGGCGTGTGGACTCGAGATAGCTGCTCTGAATCTGCGTGTGTCTCGCGCGGACGATGACGTCACAGCGCTTAAAGCAGCCGCCGCTGAGCTGAGGATTCAGCTGGAACAATCAGATCTGCAGCTGAAACTAACACGTGAACAGCTGGACTGGTGGCCCAAACCTCTCACGAAGTAAGTCATTACCAAATAAAATCGTTTCACATAGAACTGTACTAGCTGGTTGTCCACAGAATGTTTTGAAGAGATACCTCGTGCCTTGCTATCGCCGGCGCTGGCCAAAACGAAGGCGCAGGGTCTTTGAGGCACCCCCTGAGACTGCGCCCGTGTGCACAGCACACCCTGCACTATAGTGCAGTGCCAAGTGATCAAGTGAGCAGGGGCGGCTTTACCTATAAGTAAAGCCGCCCCTGCTCACTTGATACATTACAAACTTCGTTGCGAGGTGTCCCTGGTTGTATGATGACGGTGGCTGTGCTTGCGGCAGGTTTCTCGGCGCCATGCGGTGGTGGGCCCGGCGGCCCGGCTCGCTGCGCGCCGCGCTCCTCTGGAGCTGCGTGCCGCCCACGCACGGAGCCACGCAGCTCACACACGCACTCTACCTGATATAAACACGCACTACCACTACACACGCTTCTCAATCCTCAACGAAGCTACTCTAATAAGCTGCGTTGTTAAAGGACACTTGGCCCAAAGTAAACACGCTTTTGAATTATCTAAGAAACAACTCTACAATTAAGATGCGTTGACTTGACACAGTCAAAGGACACTTGGCCAAAGTAGTTTCCAAAAAGTAGCTTTGATCAAAGTTCTCATGGATATCGGTTTACACATATCATAGTTCACTTTGATCAGTATGTTGATATTCTGGTCACTCCACTTTCTTTTATTACGAGATGCCATATTTTTTGTACTTGACGCCATTTTGTTTCGTCATCTTCATGCAAGGGTAGGTACCTACTTTGATAAGTCTCGGTCCTAGTCAACATTGATAAGTCTCGGTCCTAGTCAACATTGATTACGCTGACGGTCAAGTGACCTTTGATTACTGTAAAGTTGCGTCCAAGTCATCAAAGTGTACTTTGATCGTGACAACGCGGCTATAAGGGGATGGGGGTGTGGGGGGGATCCATTGGCGAGCCGGCGAGTTAAAGGTATAAACTGTTGGTTCGTTGGATTGTTGACTCGCGTTGGTGATCCATTGGCGTACCAAAAAGTCTACTCTCGATCGCCAAAGATTCATATACCGCAGCCTTAGGATTTCAAGCATGCACTAAGAGCCAACGAGCCAAACCGCGGTATTTTAAAACCGCGGCTTTTTTAGGTGCTCGATTGACGGCCTATACTTTTGGCTGTTTGTACCAGCGGTTTTACTCGCCAATGGATCACCCCTTTTAGATACTTACATACATACATAGACACACGCCTTTTTCCCCGAAGGGGTAGGCAGAGCCACAATAGGCCTCTTTTCACAGTGGGTTGCACCATCGTGGAATATAGACGTGACAAGAATTATAATTTTAGGCTCCTATTAAGTACCAGACACTATTGACACTATTTTTAATTGTCGGGTAGAAGAATAATGTCTTCTATGCTAATTTACACGGATCATTTTATAAGGTTTGTATGAGGTTGGTATTTATCATGTTATTCTTACTTCATTTTACAGTATTTATTCGTAATGTAAGTTTATTTAGTAGTGACTATGTTAACCTATTAGATATTTAATTGAAATAAATTATTATAAATTTACTATGTCTTTTTATTTACTATTTCTGTTTGTTAATGTTTTTTTTTTGTTTCTCCCATTAAATAAATTTTGAAAGCTAACGCTCGAGGCAGTTGGAACTTAACAAGTACACGTTAGGGCTCCGTGCACGTGTCAATAATATAATTATCCTAATAAGTAGTATATTACTCAATGACATCGAAACGGCTGAACCGATTTAGGAGAAATTTGGCAATTATAAGGCGACAAACAAGCAGACTGTTTAGTAGTAGAAGGACCAGCGACCCGTGCACACACTGGCTTCACCCACCGGTGGGTGTAGGGGTAATTCCTGTTTACCCGTGTACCCACTGCGATATGGTTGGAATTAATTATCGATGAAAAAAATAAAATAATAAATGAAGAGATATGAATGAAAATGACAGAATGTGACAGCATGACGGATAATGACAGCATGACAGAGCATGACAGCGAATGACAGATAATGACAGAGAATGACAGAGCATGACATCTTCGCATTAATGCTGCGCCCGCGTTGTTTCCCGCATAGGTCTAAATCCCGTGGGAATATAATCGTTTATCAAATTACTCCTGCATTCTGCTGCTCCCCTGGTACATTCGATAAAAAATCTTTGCATTGCTGCTGCGCCTCGCGGTGTTATCCACATAAGTCTCGATTAATCCTGCATTTTTCTGCTAGCCTGGTACATTGGATAAACTTTCGCCCCCATTTCACCGGTATTCTAGATATTCGGTTACCTAATTACTCCTGCATTCTGCTGCTCGCCTGGTACATTTGATGAAAAGTCTTTGCATTGCTGCTGCGCCTTGCGGTGTTATCCACATAAGTCTCGATTACTCCTGCATTTTTCTGCTAGCCTGATACATTGGATAAATAGGTCTAATAATATAACGAGGTTTAAAACTTTTTGTATTATTTTTCTCTTTAACATCGAACTTATCGTATTATTATTTTATTTTTTTCATCGATAATTAATTCCAACCATATCGCAGTGGGTACACGGGTAAACAGGAATTACCCCTACACCCACCGGTGGGTGAAGCCAGTGGGTGCACGGGTCGCGGGTAAAAAAACTACGGAACCCTTATGGATTCGTCATGTCTGTGTGTCTGTCTGTCTGTCTGTCCGTGTATGTCACAGCCACTTTTTTCCGAAACTAGAAGAGCTATGCTGTTGAAACTTGGTAAATAGATGTACTCTGTGAACCGCAAAAAGATTTTCAAACAAAAATAAAAAAAAAACAATTATTTTTGTGGTTCCCCATACTTAGAACTGAAACTCAATTTTTTTTCATCAAACATTTAGGTACGTGTGGGGTATCTATGGATAGGTCTTCAAAAATGATGTTGAGGTTTCTAATATCATTATTTTCTAAACTGAATAGTTTGCGCGAGAGACACTTCCAAAGTGGTAAAAAGTCCGCCCCCCCCCCCCCCCCCCCCATAACTTCTAAAATAAGAGATTTATAAAACTAAATAAAAAATATGATGTACATTACCATGTAAAACTTCCAACCAAAATTGGTGTGAACGAGATCTAGTAAGTTTTTTTTTTTAATACGTCATAAATCGTAATCCATCCAAGAACTTTTATATTATGTTACTTGCTGCTGCGGAACCCTTCATGGGCGAGTCCGACTCGCACTTGGGCGCTTTTTTTATTTGTGAAAGAGTTCGTCCGGGGAAGTACTACCACCATACCTATTTCTGCCGCAAACCAGTACTACTCGCATTGCTGTGTTACGGCTTGAAGGGTAAGAGTGCCGGTGAAATTACAGGCACTTGAGACTTCATCTTTGTCTCAGGGTGGCGGGCGCAGTGCAATGCCACATAGGGCGCGTCCTAGGTGGACGTGACCTATGAGGTAATGCACTGATCATAGGCAGAGGTTACCGCTTAACATCAGGTGGGCCATCAGCTTGTTCCGTCATTCAAGTAGAATAAAAAAAAGTCATATTCGATTATCTGCCGCGAGCGTTGGCGTTTACTTCTTAGGTAACACAAAGAAAAGTTTGCTTCAGAAGTTCAGAGTCATCAATTTATTTCAGTCTTACATCGACAATCAGCCCAACTTAACAAACAGTTTGGAATGCTATCACTGGAACAGTTAGCTTATTTAAATGCGCAGGAGGAGTACAGAGTAAAATTTAAAGTAGGAACACCAATAGTGGGGGGTTTTCGGGGCTCATAAGATAGAACATAGATACAACTTAATGTACACATAACGAGATACAAGTTACAAGCTACACGTAAAGCCCTTCTGCCATTAGGATACGCACATGCGATTCAAGTATGCTGAAGGTATCCTGCAAGTCTCGGAGACTAGTCGTCGCCAAGTATCTCACATACCTATATTTAAATGCAGGCTAGTGTGCTTGCAGGATACTTGAATCGCCTGTGCGTATCGTAATGGGAGGAGGGCTTTAGAAAATACATTACGCGAGATTTCCCTTGAGAAATTAACAAAATCTGTAATGTTTTAAGAAATGTGTCCCACTTACAGTCGTGTGTATCAGGAACTACGAGTACCATGGTACTACAACACCCAGACCCGGAATAAATATTAGCAGATCATACAAACATGATTCCCGCGGGAATCGAAGCCGCAACCTCTTGCGTCTCAGTCGGCTGCTCGCCCGCCGCGCCACAGAGGTCGTCAAAAAACCTCAAAAATCAAAGGATAAATCGCGACAAAACTTTTAAAGACCTCCTAATTGTTTATTGTAATTTAGTAAACAATTTCGCCAAATCCCAATAATCTTTGTTGGCAACAAACAACATTCCTGAAAATGAACATTCATGAAAATTCATTAAGGTTCCTTTTGTCCCGATTGACCTTTGCATTTCTATTCACCTATGGCCTCTGAGGAGAATCTTCCGTCATTATTATTATTATTATTTTTATAAAATTATCAAGTCGTAAAAGTCTCAATACAACCATAAAAGTAAAATGTACAATGTACCATGTATGTCTTGTTTCTTAATAAATAAATATAAATAATAATATTTAGTAAAACGGTGGCAGAATTACTAAGATTATGGATGACAAAATCAGTCCATTGAATAGACAAGCAATACATAAAAAATATAAACAACACTTGCCCCTAAGCTACAGGTTAAAATGCCAATAAAATAACACAATATAAAATTAAGTTACATAAAATCGACGTTTTCTTTCAAACATGTTGGATTGAGTGTCACATGGTTACATTACAACAGTGTTTTACAACGTTTTAGTATTCGCGACTCATTTACGAGAACATCTAATCTGGCGCCCCCCGCGACCGAAATTAGACTTTATCAGTGATTTCAAAGATAACGTATTTAATTTAATTTAGTATTCGCGAACATTGATCGAGAGAAAATTAACAGGAACTGCCGTTTTCACTGAATTTACTGTGATCATTTCTTCCCCATACCTACAAACTATGGAATGAGCTTCCATCTGAGGTTTTCCAGCTTGGTTACGACTTGTGTCGTTTCAAGAAAAATGTTCATAAATTCCTTCAGGGTAGGCAGCGCATCGGCAATACCCCCGGTGTTGCCGGTGTCTACAAGCGACGGTGACCACTTCACATCAGGTGGGCCGTATGCTAGTTTGCCTATTAATTCAATAAAAAAATGAAAAAAAAACCTTTTGGTTGGATTATTGGAAGAACCCTTGATTTTAACTTTTACTTTGCTTATGGCTTTTCGACCCCCAAGGGGGTCGCGAGGTCGAAAACCACTGCACAACAACATTCCGTATCCATTGTGTGTAAACATTTAGAGTCACAGCTCAGACCTGTCAGCATGTGGAAGACGCTGATGGAACCAGTTGGACTAAATAATTAGACTACGAGCACAGACCATACAACAAGATAGACCCCGCAAGTGCACCTAATTTGCGTGTCACTTTTGTCTTTTCCTATTTATTTATTTTATTTCATTAATCTAGGATTTACAGTTATCTTATAGTTGGTTATAAGCTATTCTACACTATATGCTATTCTGAAACTTATTTGAATCCACTTTTTGTATTCAGTTCGTTTACAAAGTAGGTAGGTACGCATACAAGGTCAACAAAAACGGCAGGAAAGCCGGATAATCCGAAAGTTTGCGCAATGTACCTATTAGCAACCCTCAAACCAGTTCGTTCTCGGCTGTTTTCGCGATTGCACGTCGGATATTAAAAGAAAAATACCTAATTGCGCCATAGTGAACTGTACTAATTCTTGGAAATCAGCTAGCCGTGCGAATGGAGATATTTCCTAGCAAAGTAAGCGCAAAATAGAACAGAACGCCTTGGTTTCATACAAATGTGCGGTGTCTATCTTGATATAGTCTGTGACTACGAGGAAGCAGTGACGGTGACTAGATATAAACTTAAATGACAACGCTTAGATTACACAAGTAATACAAGTACTGCATACTTTCCTTTATCCAGTTCTAGTGTTAGCATCTATTGAACACTAGTCTAGGTTTGACAATTGAGTGTGACGAAGGGTTGTGCATTCAACAGCGTTTTTTTTTACATATTTGCATAAATAAATAACAATCAACAGTCACATACAGTCCTGAGGACCTAGTACAGGTTTGTCTTAGTTTCGCATTCGGTATCCCGACTATCGAATTCCAAGTCGATATTTGTTTTTAACCCCCGACGCAAAAACGACGGTGTGTGGGTGTCTGTCGCCTTGTACCTCCCGAACGGAAGAACCGATTAAAATTTTGTTTTTGTTTGAAAGGTGAATTTGTCGGGAGTGTCCTAAGCTATGTTTGATCAAAATAGGTTCAGCCGTCTCATTGCATTGAGGGTTTTTTAATTTTTACAAAATTAATTACTTGTTATGTATGGTTTTAATGAGTTTCTCAACAAGTCCGCTATCATTTTCTCCATAAAAAACGACATTTCGACTCGCGATTCGGTTTTCGCTATTCAGAGTTCTAACAAATTACAAACCTGTGGTAGGCGCTCTGATACCACACTAGGATAAGGGAATCTAGAATCAGGGGATTGCCCGTAGTAACGAGTACCCAGGTACCACAACACAGACCCGGAACAAATATTTGCAGATCGTACGAATATTTATCCCGCAACGGGAATCAAACCCGCACCTCTCGCGTCCAGGGAATGCGGGTATGTTCCAGTTTGAGATCCCCACTCCACAAAACACATACACTTTGTATTTAGCTAATAAATAACCTTTATATACAGAAATAGTAATACAGCTAATACAAGTATTTACAACATTTTATAAATACAAAAGAAACAGTTGAGCTATCTGAAGACAGTTACAAACGATCTAAAGGTAGCTCAACTGATCCAAATCACTACCAGACGGGAGCGTCTCTAAGACGCTGGCTGCATTGCCACGCTGAATATAAATACTAATGCGTTGAGCCAGATAAGAGCCAGCTCTCGGGTCACGTACCGCTTCGATAATTAATTAAAGTAAAGCTTTTATTAATACTCAATTGTGGTGTGTTTTAATAATAATAATAAAACAGCAACAGACAAAAGACACGTCCATCCATTTAAAAATATATATTCTTATTCATATACTGGATAAAAGGTAGCTCTATCCAGCTCATAATCTATCTGTGTACCAATTTTCATCGAAATCTGGGACCCAATTCTAATAAACCAATTGTATTAAAATTCTGGTGGCTGGACTAGCAGCCTCCACCCATCACGCAAAAAGGGCCCGTTGGTGGCCTAGTTGCGGAGAAGAGTCTGCTCTACAAGTACAAATACAAGTAAGTTGTATTAAAATTGTTAATGAATTGTCTCATACTTGTCACTTTTGTCACTTTTTCAATTGCATTATAATTGTGACCGTTTAGAAACAATCGTAAAATCTTTCTACGTAAAAATTCGTAAAAACATGAATTTATCAGACTACCTTTTTTAATGACAATTGTAATTGCATAGTAAAATAATGGTTTTTCTTTAAAAAATTGTAGAATTGGGCCCCTATTCAGCGTTTCGACGTGATTGAACAACAAATACCTATATACAAACATCCAGACATCGTAACTTTGACATTTATGATGATATCAGTGGGATTAGGTACACGACTTTATACACGTGTTATCTTGTAACATACAGACCTATATTAGACCTTTTGGAAGGAAAATATCTACAAATCTATTGTGCATATTTCACAAACTACGTACAATTACTAGTCAGATAAAAGTTCTTATATTTTAGCCCAATTTCTTATTTATTAATGATTTATTGAGGCTAACCCAACACTAGGATCCAGTATAGGCCTTAAAATCTGCTACGCTTTACTGAGAGTTTTCAATAACTAAAGTCTCTAAACATTCGGCGTTAAAATGGTGCCGAACCACGCCAGAATATCCGCTACTTGACTGGACTAAGGCTTAGCACGCACTGCGATTAAACGCACCAGACAAATGTAGCACATAAGTTTACTATACAAGCGCACGCATTTGCGACTTTTTCAGTTAGGCCCATTGTCCACGTAACCGCACGTCATACGCACGCTTTCGTAAATTGACGATTGCAAGACGAATGCTTGCATCTTGCTTAGAAACAATGAAGTCTGTGTCCACGAAGCGGCAACGTCGCGTCAGCCGCTCGTCATGCGTTCGTAATGCGGTGCGCGCGGCAACAAGTCACTACTCGACTGACTCCTCAGACAGACGCTTGCTTTTTGTGTTACAAAATCGCGGCCTGACTATTACATCAAGCAGCGTGGACATAACAAATATGCAAAATACGCCTATCTTCATTTGTAGGTAACATGCATACGTCAAATGACGCGTGCGTGGACAGTAGGCCTAACTGATTTAAAAAAACGTAACTTGCTACTTTTTTACTGCGCGATTTTTTTGTGTCCCATAGTAATAGTAAGGTGGCGCACGCACAGCGTTTAACCGCATTCGATTTTTATTCAGTCCGACTGAAAGAAAGAAAGAAAATATTTTATTTGTAGCTCAATCAAAAACATAATAAAATAGAAGACAAAGCTAATATTTTTTTTGCATTGATTCACAAAAAGGTGTCTGTCTCAGCATGAGCCAGTTGTAAACACGTTACAACCAACGCTGGTCTTCCGACAGAGCCATTTGGTGACGTCACGGAAAATAACACTTGACACAAAACAATCAAAAATATAACAAAAAAAGAAACAAAAAAAAACTATGGCAACGGTTGACAAACACGAGATAACGAAACGGGCATTACCATTATCCAGGTATTTACGACTGGGCGAGCGCAGAGCCACAACACACGCTACTCGCCAGAAGTCCATACTGATATAAAATTAAGACGCTATGTTAAAATTTTGGAGTCGTTTCGTTACATGCTCACTCACTATCAGTAAAGTTAACAAATTTGATGTTAATACAGCAATTACTTAAGGATGTAATCTAAATAAATTATAGACTAGAAACATGATTCGAGAAACTTTTCTCAATAGCTTTATTTTTTGAAATTGGCTCTTTTAAAGCCCTTTTTAGGTCCCTCCTTCGACTAGAGAAAGTATTAAGCATATTTTTTTATATTATTCAGTAGGTAATCAGATTACTTACATTAATTATAGATCATTTATTTTTATATTTGCTACTTTAGAAGCTAAACGAAGTTTTATCATTTGTCGCTTACGTCAGTTATTTCCGAGTGGCAAAAATCTATGCCTCACCTCTTTCTCTCTCTTTTTTCTCTCTTTTCTCGGGTTGAAGTGAGCAATAGCGCTGTCACTGTCTTACAGCTATTGTTTTCTTGCTAAACTCCGCCCATTCGGTATTTTGACATATCGCCTTAAGCAGAACGCCAGCCGCAGTGCGTGTTCGTATTTAGTTTTGTGTTTTCAGCTATTCCTAAACCGGTCACGTTTAGCCGCAGTGCGTGCTAAGCCTACGAGAGATCGCAACATTTTAGTCGCCATTTAGATTACCTAAATGCTATACAGAGATTGTCTTACTTATTCTTAATTATAAACAACATAAATTCAATTCCGAATCCACGTTATACACAGTTTATACAACACACGCATTATTTACAAGACAATATACAGGTCTGGCGCTTAACTGAGTCAGTCCCTGAGGTATGGGAGCGGTACGGGAGGGGTGTTGTCACATGTCATCTGATAATTTGAGAGACGAAACACCCCTCCCGTACCGCTCCCAAACCTCAGGGACTGCCTCAGTTAAGCGCTAGACCTGTAGTTAGATGTTAGCGGTTATTGTCGCTATTTCCGATGGATGTCAACTTTGGCAGGATTCATTTCAACTAACTAACAGGAAGAGGCGTGGTCCTCTTTACAAGATCAATCACAATCTAGAAACGCGGTGGAATTCTGCTCCTTTGCGGTAAAGTAAGGTAATGATGATCCAAGAAAACTAGGTGGTAATAATGTTTTTGTATCTGTTTTTTATGATTTTGTTGTTATTTTTTATAAATTTTTCTGCTTTTGTCCTACTTTATTCTACTTTATACTTTTTTTACGTCACTATCCAGTTGACACTTTATGCAACTATAACGCCGGCCACATACACTCGGAATACCGTAACGGAATTCCTTTTCGAAATTCCTTCGCGGGATTCCGTACAGACGCCACACACTTGGGTTTTTTTTCATTCGGATTATGAAGGCTCCGTTGAACGACGCCAGCTATTGAGTTCAGAACTTCAGACATTTTGTCAGTAAATATGGACGACGATTTTATAATTGGGGTTGCATTGCTGCTGTATCTTGCTAATAAAAAGAAAACACGTCGCCGTTACTGGGTGCATCCCCTGAATACCCAAACATTGATAATGAGTCAACACTATATAAAAACGACCAAATTACGAAATAACTAATAAATAATAAATACGAAATACGCTTCGGTCGTGCGATGCACACTGACTGGCGTTCGTTCGGAATTAAGGAATATGTGGTGCGGCTCGTGCAAAATCTATGGAAGAGTTGCGTTCGGAACGGTTTTTTTCCGTGCGGAATTCCAAACGCAATGGCCATCATGCGGAATTACGAATCGAAAAAAAAACCGTACGGAAAATTACCTAGTGTGTGTGGTAGGTCCATAGATTTGTATGGACTTCTGCGTTCGATATTTCATTTCGAAATTCCGAGTTTATGTAGCCGGCCTAACAGAATCACGAAAAAAACTGGATAATATAAATAAATATTGTTTTAAACCGACTTCCAAAAAAGGAGGTTCTCAATTCGACTGTATGTTTTTGTATCCGTCATTAATGAACCGATTTGGAAAATTCTTGTACTATTTGAAAGGATGTACTTCCAGATTGGTCCCATTTTCATCAAAAATCCCTAGCTTTAAGGTCTGTATTTTTTCGCAATTTTTTTTTGGTACCATCTAGACCTTTGAGCTTCATCTTCGGCCACATCGTCACTTACCAACAGGTGAGATCGTTGTCAAATAAAAGTCTATCAATATAAAAAAAAAAAAGATACCGAATGGCACGAAAGGAGACGACACTACGGACCATTCGACCACCTATCTGCTCTGTATTTTTTTCTTCTAAATACTGAGTCACGCCTTTCAACTGAGTCACGCCCCTCAACTTGCTATGTAAATTGCTTTCATCTACTCTAGTAGTAATGACTAGTAAATACTAATTTAAAAATAATTGTCTAACCTTAAATAAATACTTAGTAAATACATTTATAATGTTAGAGTATAGTTATATTTTTTATTAGGCCTTCTAGTACCTAAATTAGGCCTTGAGTACAGTAACATCTTAAAGGACAGAAGATTGTACTTTGAGGCTATACATATATAATCTTGAGAGCCGCTAGCTTATTACGTATCTTGCAATAGCAAAGCGATAGCAAGAATCGCGCGAGAATTGCACGATTATCGCATCCAAATTGCAAATTCGTATTACGTATCGCTGATACGTAATACGTATTTGAAATTCGGATGCGATAATCGCGCAATTCTTCGTATCGCATTGCTATTACAAGATACGTAATAAGCTAGCCGATTCAGGTATTATACTATAGTCATGCCTATTACAAGATACGTAATAAGCTAGCCGATTCAGGTATTATACTATAGTCATGCCTATTACAAGATACGTAATAAGCTAGCCGATTCAGGTATTATACTATAGTCATGCCTATTACAAGATACGTAATAAGCTAGCCGATTCAGGTATTATACTATAGTCATGCCTATTACAAGATACGTAATAAGCTAGCCGATTCAGGTATTATACTATAGTCATGCCTATTACAAGATACGTAATAAGCTAGCCGATTCAGGTATTATACTATAGTCATGCCTATTTTCTCCAACCAATTATTATTTTACGAGGCACTTAACTCATGTAAAATTAACAGGTTTCTATGAAAACTGTCAAAAATGATATTAGTTAAGCGTTAGGTGCCTCGTGGTTAATAAAAGTGAGAATTAGACTTTGAGGCTTAATAGAGCTAAATCGCCATAAAAGTTTGTATTCAATTTAAGTCCAAAAATCTAAGTCTGGATTACAACAGCCGGCCTAGCCAAGTGGCATTCGCTTCCAAGCGATTCCATTTCTACAGTCTATTCTACGTGGTCTGTTGACCACGTGACATGTCGATAGCTTACGTCAATCTCATACATTGGCTTGTTGGCTTTTCTAAGCGACATCGCGATTATAATGTTACTTTGTCTACGGCTTCAGGATTAAAATGTTATAGAAATAAGGATTCTAATAACTTTCATTTCCGTCCGCAATAGTTTGTAGTCAACTATCATACTAAATACTAGTGAAATATAATGTTCAGATCATACAAAATACTAGTAAAATAACATGTTCTGAACATACAAAATACTAGTGAAATATAATGTTCAGATCATACAAAATACTAGTAAAATATAATGTTCTGAACATACAAAATACTAGTGAAATATAATGTTCAGATCATACCAAATACTAGTAAAATATAATGTTCATATAATACCAAATACTAGTGAAATATAATGTTCTGATCATACCAAATACTAGTAAAATATAATGTTCAGATCTAGTGAAAGATAATTTTCAAACATATCGAATCCTAGTGTTTTTGTAGTACTAGTAGTTTTGTGTTAGTGTTTTTTCTGATCATACATCCGAAAAAAACACTAAGATCATGAGCCGAGCGGGCTACAGCTCGCACTGAGCGGATTAGTGCTAAGCGAGACGCGGGGGGAGTGCGTCACGTTCACTCACCTTGAAAAACACTCTCGAAACGGGTCGAAACTATGTCGGTGCTTACATCGATTTAACGGTACGTGAACATTTCCCGTTTTTATAAAATAATTGATCATACATCATTCTGATTCCTAGAGATAGATGATACCGAATCCCATTGAAATATGTTTTTATGTTGATATCGAACCCCAGTGAAAGTTGAATGTTCAGATCAAGCCGAACCCCTCGCCCCCCTCGTTGATGGCCCACTGGATGGCGTGCACGAGCTGCTCGTACGAGTCGTAGTCAGGCAGGCAGAGCTGGTTGAAGCACGTGTGCGCGGTGGGCAGCGCGCCGAACGACGCCGCGCCCGTGATCTGGAAGCGTGGGTTCAGGTCCTGGAACCACACAAATGTATTATTTTAATACGAGTTCTAGCAGATAGACCTGGACGCCTAAATACTATAATAGAGGCCACAAAATGTACAAAAGTTTCCATGTAGATTAAGTAGAAATGTAGACCAAGTGCCGTAGTGTGTCCGGCACAGAAAGACGCCTCAGGCCTTTTTTTTTTTATACTACTTGAATGGCGAGATTGCCCACCTGATGTTAAGCGGTAACTTCTGCCTATGAACAGTGCATTACCTCATAGGTCACGTCCACCTAGGACGCGCCCTATGTGGCATTGCACTGCGCCCGCCACCCTGAGACATAAAGATGAAAAGTCTCATGTGCCTGTAATTTCACCGGCACCCATACCCTTCAAACCGGAACACAGCAATGCAAGCACTACTGCTTTGCGGTAGAAATAGGCATGGTGGTAGTACTTTCCCGGACGAACTCTTTCACAAAAAAGCTCTACTACTACTAAACAACATCCTCCCGTGGATGTCGTCAAAGGCAACTAAGAGACTACTCAAGGGGATGGACAGCAGCATCCATCTAAGTACTTATCACATACGCTTACTTAGTGTACTTAATAATACTTGGCTGCGGGTTCGATTCCCGCCTTGGAACAAATATTTGTGCGATATGCAGATATTTTTTCAGGGTGTTCTGGGTATTTTCTATGTATAATAAAAATATCTATCTATGTAATATATTGTATTAAGTATATCACTTATCTAGTACCCATAACACAAGCTCTGCTTAGCTTGGGGCTAGATAATGTTGTGTGAACTGCCCGGCAATTTTTTTTATGACCGGTCCGCCTGCCTAGCGTGGTAATTATCGCAACCCCCTAACCATATAGTAAACACGCATAGAAGACACGCCCAGTCCCGGCGGCTCCGCAATACGATGCGGCCGACGATGGAGCACGAAGGTCTAGAAGGCAGCTATTCCTGCTAACAAGCCTCGGTAGCAGCGGAGTGCTGAGAATGTACGGAAGAGATCCACCTACCTACCCCCGCGATCTCTGCACGTGGCAACAGAGGTCGCAAAAAGTCGGTGGATGAGGTAGCTCATAACCGTTCTTCGTGGCATTCTTTGGGGGAGGCCTATGTCCAGCAGAGGACTCCTATACACAGATGATAATGTTGAAGAGAAGAATGAAGGGCCATCAGGGAGACGTGTAGGTCCACCATCCATCAGCTGATCTCCGCGAGCTGTGTTGCACCGACCTGGAAGCCGCCGGGCGGCAGCTGCGAGCAGCCCGTCGTGAACTGCAGCAGTCTGGCGCGCTCCTCTGAGTGTAATGTAGGAGCTGTGCTGCACAGACCTGGAAGCCGCCGGGCGGCAGCTGCGAGCAGCCCGTCGATAACTGCAGCAGTCTGGCGCGCTCCTCTGAGTGTAATGTAGGAGCTGTGCTGCACAGACCTGGAAGCCGCCGGGCGGCAGCTGCGAACAGCCCGTCGTGAACTGCTGCAGCCTGGCGCGCTCCTCTGAGTGTAATGTAGGAGCTGTGCTGCACAGACCTGGAAGCCACCGGGCGGCCGCTGCGAGCAGCCTGTCGTGAACTGCAGCAGCCTGGCGCGCTCCTCTGAGTGTAATGTAGGAGCTGTGCTGCACAGACCTGGAAGCCACCGGGCGGCAGCTGCGAGCAGCCTGTCGTGAACTGCAGCAGCCTGGCGCGCTCCTCTGAGTGTAATGTAGGAGCTGTGCTGCACAGACCTGGAAGCCACCGGGCGGCAGCTGCGAGCAGCCTGTCGTGAACTGCAGCAGCCTGTCGTGAACTGCAGCAGCCTGTCGTGAACTGCAGCAGCCTGGCGCGCTCCTCTGAGTGTAATGTAGGAGCTGTGCTGCACAGACATGGAAGCCACCGGGCGGCAGCTGCGAGCAGCCTGTCGTGAACTGCAGCAGCCTGGCGCGCTCCTCTGAGTGTAATGTAGGAGCTGTGCTGCACAGACCTGGAAGCCGCCGGGCGGCAGCTGCGAGCAGCCCGTCGTGAACTGCAGAAGCCTGGCGCGCTCCTCGTTGGTGAAGCTGTCGAGCGCCGCCCACAGCCACGACATGAGTCGCTCCCAGTCGCGGCCCGCGCCGATGAGCCGCGCATGCGCACGCCAGTCTGCCACGTTCACCTCGCCCGTGCCGCACGCCAGCAGCTGGAACCGCTTCACGGTCACATACGGAACCACAATCAACAAAACAATCTTTTATTAGTTAAAAACAACTATTTCCCTCTTTTGTCCTTTCCGTTAGAATTAACAATAATACTTGTAAATGATAAAGATTAGATTAGTAAGCTAAAACCACGAGCTGATCAAAATGACCACTAATCACTATTATTAGTAACATAATGTATGTTAATTAAGTTGTTATTGATTAATAGCAGTCGATAAGCCATGTCAGAGGCCCTCGGGCGGCTTGACAAACTCCGACACCAGAGGCCAGCACTACCTCATTCGAAAACGAATGGACGTATTACGGAGTGTTCATATTGAGGAAAAGGGCGGTGTACATTATGAGAAGTGGACGTTTTGCGACTAAACCATCTCGAGTCCGCTTTCGTCAAAAATAGATCACAACAACAATCAAAAGTTACCTCTAGTGTACAGGTTTATTATAGAGGTCTAGTTAGTTATAGAGTTACCTCGAGCTCGTTCTCGTCGAAGATCGCCAGCAGGTTCTCTGGCACGAGCAGCGCCAGCCCGCGCAGGAAGGCCTCCGTCTCGAGCCGGCAGCGAGTCGCGAGCCGCCACTGCGCCAGCGCGTCCAGGTACTCGATCTTGTTCTTGTTGTTCACCTGCACACCACACACGAGGATATCATCTGTTTATAAAGCAACTGAGCAAAATTTTTTAAGCAAGAATGGTTGCCGACAGAGTTGAGTTCAGGCGGTTCAAGGGCCGCCTGTCACGTGATCGCGGAAATATGTGTAGTTTAGAAAACAAACCATCTGCTTTTGAGTTTAAGTTGACAACTTTAATACCTTGACAAACCTAGACTACGTATGTAGTTCGGGTTTAAACCAGCCTCTTTATTGCGTAATTTATATTAAATATAAATATAAATAAATATAAATTTCAAACCTACTTGTCTACTAGAGTACTCAAATCGAACACCAGTGTTCATGCCAGACTACCATCTCGAGGAATTGCCGAATGATTTTTTCGATATCCAGTGACGTCAGACTGAGCTTTGGTTTTGGAACGAATGACACTAAGTGAATGCCATTCACTGGGCTTGACATTGACTCATAGTGGGACGTCACAAAGGAGAAGTCAAAAGTGGTATAATATTCCGAGTAAATCCCATCAGTACGAAATATATCTCAAAAAAAAGGTTATTTATTGGGCTACTCGAATGTATTAATTTTATATTTTATAGAACCTCCGTTTCCGAGAAAATAATAAAAAAAAACTTGAAGGGAAAACATAATGAAACAAAGATGCCCCAACCAACGTGTGTAATTGTGTAGTCTATGCAATACTTCCAACATACCTACCTACTTTGAGATTTTACTAAAACGAAGTACGAAAAAATCACTCAAATACTTCACCTACAAATTAAAAAAAAAAACCATCCATGTGTCACTGTCAGTAACGTTATTCGTATGGCCTTGTACAATCGCACAAGAGACTATAATTCTATTTTATAAAAAATAAATAATTAAATAGAAAAAAAAGTAACGTTATATTGTCTTTAAGAACTGAACTGAACTGAACTTAAAATTATTATTTATACCTTAAAAAAATGTTATTTAGAACAAGATTGAAAGTATGTAAAATGTAGAGGAGGACATGTATACATCGCCATCTCATGGGCACGGAAGCAATTTTATAGTGCTATCCCTATCTATTATTCAACACGAAAATATGCCATTTTGTCTTCTTCTGCCTGTGCCCAAAGATATGATAACTAAAATATTCTCCTTGAATGGAATACGTGCTAATTACACATGAATAAAGTACTACTTCTTCTGTGCTAATACACAATTTACAATCAATTTATCTGTGCCCTGAGGTACACCTGACAACTACAAATGTTTTTTTATGGAAGCGAGGAATGTAGGTACTTATGCATATTTCTATAGGTACCTACTATTATCAATATAGGAAGCTCCTATCTATTAGTGAACTCTCCAGCAGTGTAGGTAGGTAGGTACCTACTCAGAACGTTTCCTGAACCTACACAGAAAACTAGTAAGTGAAGTGAATTATCTGTTCATGTTGTGTATCTATCAGTAGTAGGTAGGTACCTACATTTACATAAAACTTATTTTATAATGGAGAGCAGTCAAAAATAATAGATGATTTATAAAATATTTTGCTTTATTATTTTTTCTAATTCGACTCGACGGCCGAAGGGTCATTTTCAATGTCATCTCTTACTTATATAAATAAACAAATTAAAAAAAAAATGCTGGTCAATTCACACAACATTATCTAGCCCCAAGCTAAGCAGAGCTTGTGTTATGGGTACTAGGTAACTGATATACTTAAAACAATACATTACTTTTTTTTTATTATGCATGTAAAATACCCAGAACACCCTGAACAAATATCTGCAGATCGTACAAATATTTATTCCGAGGCGGGAATCGAACCCACAACCTCCTGCGTCACAGGCGAACCTTCTCCCGCTGCGCCACAGAGGTCGTCATCTAAAAATATGCCAGAAAATATTAATTTTAAATATTTGAATATGCCATCTAAAAAGCTGGTAGGTGGTAATATGATAAACTAATAACTGAAATTAATTATCTGTACATGTTCTGTATCTTTCAGTATCACTTTGGACCCACCATACCCCCTGGCCATACCCCTGGGGGTATATTAGGTACCTGCATTTACATGAGACTTATTTAATAATGGAGAACAGTAAAAATGAAGATTTATATAAAATATTTTTTGCTCTATTCTTCTTCATTTTCAATATCATCTCTTACTAATATGCCATCTAAAAAGCTGACAGGTGGTAAGATGGTTTGTTGGTGTCGTGCCCATCCTAAATACCATACAATCGTCATTACATGTGCACAGCTCCCAACAGTGCGTTTTCCTATTATACAGCAACAATAGAATCCAGCAATTCGTTAACACCAATCATTTATAACATAATTTAAATCGAGCAATATACAGGGCGTCCCACGGCTATGCCACATGGAGGGAAAGTACCTTGAATATTGTAGATGGAACATTTTCTTTAAAGAAGACATTATTTGAATTTAAAAAACAATTTAAACTGAATTCATAGATATTTAAATAATTACATGGTTGAACCGGGAATCGAACCCGTTACACGAGAAAAATAATCTTCTAGAAGCTTTATCATACCGATCGAAAGGCTTCATCATAAGGATTATTTTTTGCTAAATAACATAGTGTCAGAAATAAAAGAAAGACCAAGAATTTTATCATTTGCTGTGAAATTTTGTTCAGAAAAATGAAAAGCTGACATTGCCGTAAGGACATACAACTGACATTGTCATAAGTACCTATTACTAATAAATGTACCCACTTGAGAAGTACGCATCATTACCCTATTAATAATTTAAGTTTATGATAAAATGATAAAGAGATACGTAATTAGTAGGTACCAGGTTGTATGCAACAAATAGAGCCGTATCCTGAGCCGAAAGACGAGTAAATTATTTTGTCCATCGCAATGCGGCTGGCTGATTATAAAGAAATAATTCAAAAATGTGTTCCATTTTCAAACTTTTATTCTTTTGTATCTGTGATTTTCATTGTAGGATTTTTGCATAATCAAAATTATTTTGATAATGATAATAATAAAAAAATCACAATTTAATGCAAAACAATGCAACAATGCAATCCATTAAGAAGCATACTTTTTGAACCACAAAAACATAACGTTAGCCTTACAATGGCACCGCGAAAGATATCCTGATAGAAATACACCATCTCGATTTATTATGAAACAGTTGGTGGATAACAGATGGTGATGCTGAAAGACGACTTATTTTCTGCCATGAAATCGAGAGGCTCATCCTAGAGGATCAGTATTTTCTAAATAATATTATCTGGTCAGACGAGACAAATTTCAGCAATAATGGTATGCACAACCGACACAATAATCGCATTTGGTCCAGAGAGAATCCCTTACGTATCCGCGAGACTAATAATCAAGTACGTTTTTCGTTCAATTGTTGGTGTGGGACTGTAAAAAACCGGGTCCTCTTAGTACATTTTTACAAAGGGCATTTGAATACGGAAAGGTATTTAGAAATACTTGAGATTTTGAGAAATTAGATAAATAATCTTCTGGTTGCTGAACGACAAAACCTAACTTTTCCCCGGCTCATAACAGTCATAGAACAAGGGACTATCTCAATGAACACTTTCATCCCTGGATCGGGACATTTATGGACAAATAAGATGACCGCCGAGATCCCCAGATCTTACCCCGGTAGATTTTTTTATATGGGGTTATGTAAAAAAAAAATTACAAGAACCAGTATGAAAGTGTCCTCGAGCTACAAACAGAAATTAAACGTATTTTTCTAAATATCTACCACAACAATATCAAAAAATCGACAGGGAGCGAAATAATCAAAAGAGTGCGACTTTGTATTCAACAGGAAAGGACTCATTTTGAGCATTTGATAAATTGCTAAATTTTGTATTAAAAATGTTAAATTTCATGTTCTTCCTTTTATTTCTGACACTATGTTAGTTAGCAAAAAATAATCCTTTCGAAGCCTTTCGATCGGTATTATAAAGCTACAGAATGATTATTTTTCTCGTGTAACGGGTTCGATTCCCGGTTCAACCATGTAATTATTTAAATATCTATGAATGCAGTTTAAATTGTTTTTAAAATTCAAATAATGTCTTCTTTCAGTAAAATGTTCCATTTACAATATTCAAGGTACTTTCCCTCCATGTGGCATAGCCGTGGGACGCCCTGTATATGAATAGTATATTTTGCTGCCTTGGTGACGAGACTTTATCCTTCCTCTTAACAAAACTGATTTTTCTGAGTGCCTGAGTAAATTAGTGTCAACTTCTACTATAAACGTTCCATTTTCTCGAATGTGTTCCCCGTAATAAGATCTTGCTTTTTTTTATTTGGTAGATTCCAAGTGCAAATAAAAAGAGATCTCGCATTTCCATCACAGGGAATACATTCAGATGAGGGAGATGGCCATTAATAAAAACAAAATTGGCACGATGTCTGTTAATATTTTGTTCAATTACGTAATCTGCTAGTCTATTTGGCAAATTAAACCTTTGTAAAGCTCTATTTAAAATTAACTCGGTACCGTGGTGGTTGGTTATATTGGGATGGAAACTATTGAGTATAGCTGCTGCAACTTTAAAGTCAGCCATAATATTTCTTGAAGCCAAATTGAAATAGGCTCCCCTGAATAACTTCAAGTCTCGCTTAAACCGACCATTAACCACTTCTACCACCCACCTACACAAAGTAACCAATCAGAATTTAGTTGCTTTTACAGTAGACAACTGTCTTTCACCTCTATCCAAACCCTTAGGTTTATGAATGGAGTACCCCAAGGAAGTTGGTAATCCAATAGCATCTCTGAAACCACGATCTAAAATGAATATATCATTTTGCCTTAGCGGCGAGTTTTCATTAAATAGATTTTTCATGCTATCAGCATCTGATTTTGTTGCAGCGTAAGGTCCAAAGGCATCAATAATATGTATAGCCATCGCAAGTCACCATCAAAAAAGGTTTTACGAAATTGTGGTATTTATGCAAACTGTATGTTTTTTTTAAAACTCATAATTTGAAGATTTTTGTAATTATATATAGGTACCATCACAGATCACAATAGGATTATTATCTTCCGTTCCAAGTAGTCCTTGGGGTACTTTAAGATTACGTGCACTATGTTGCTCTCTCGATAAATGTCCAATACCTAAATGTAAAGGCACATAAATGCGCCTCAATGCGGTTGTTTGCTTCTTCTATCACAAGTTGCTCACACTATTGGCACAACCGATCATTAATAGTAATCTGTAGTAAAAGATAATCATATTAGTACTTAAAATAAAAGTAGACATTACGGGAATAAACCAGGGGGTGGGGAGCAACATCCACTTGAGTAAAGCGATCAATAATGTGAGAAAAAAATAACCTACCTCACGACGACACAATTCCTCTATTATGATGACTAGGTAGTTCAGGTCCTAAGTCCAGAGCTAGGTATTCATGTTGCTGGTGGGAAGGTCGCAAGATAATATGGCAGTTAGCACATACAGCCATGGTTAGATATAATCAGAGTCCAGTAAAACAAGCGCCAAGGTTGATCGCAATAGAGGGTTCGGAGTCCGTAGAATAAGCAAAGGTCAAATGTAAAAAAGCGCGGGAAGATATTTAATAATAACGCAACAACACGGTACGAAGGTAAGATCATAGAGGAAAGTAATATATGGGGGGTAGGATAGACGTATGAAAAGTTATCTGTGGTCTTCTGTCTGCCGCCAAATTCAAGCTACTTGCTGCCGCCTGCATGGACGTAGTATGCCGCCTGCATACTACGCCTGGACGTATGAATACCATGAAGTTATAGACCTATAACTTCATGATGAATACTAAGTCCATGGCCGCCTGTCTCGCTAGCTAGAGAGTATTAAAATTCAATAGTCTGCCTGCCAAAGAGAATCAAGTTCACCTTTTGGGAGTGTTGCAAGTTCTAAACTTTTGTTTGCACAAAACAACAGTGAAATCAGGTTTAAAAAAAAACGGAGGTACCTTTATTATTTTTTATAAGCTTAAAAATAGCCAAATAATATGTCCTTTCTCCGTAAATAGCTATTATGTTGATAAGAATTTCGAGTTATTTTTATACCGGCCTCCATATATTTTTTGGACATCTCCTTTGCCGCTGTCAAGTTGTACACAATACGAAACTGACAAAAAAGTGTCCAGACTGGGCTATAAATGTCCAATTTGGAGTTCAATGGAATTGCGCAATAACCCCATGGGACTAATTTAGTTTTTTTGTAAAGGTAACTTACGGACGAAGCCAGAAAAAAAATGGTAAAGACTATTTTATGGTCCAAACAGACAAGGGACAAGAGTAGTGACGTGAACACGCAGTCCGCGGCCTCCAGCTCTGTTTATAGATAGATGATGTCCTGCACTCACCCGTATCCAGGCTCCAGCAGGTAGCAGCTCGTGAGTGCGCAGCAGGAGGCCTGCGTTAGAGTACACATCGTCTGAGAAGTTCAGCTCCATCCCACAGTCCGCGGCCTCCAGCTCTGTTTATAGATAGATGATGTCCTGCACTCACCCGTATCGAGGCTCCAGCAGGTAGCAGCTCGTGAGTGCGCAGCAGGAGGCCTGCGTTCGAGTACACATCGTCTGAGAAGTTCAGCTCCATCCCGCAGTCCGCGGCCTCCAGCTCTGTTTATAGATAGATGATGTCCTGCACTCACCCGTATCGAGGCTCCAGCAGGTAGCAGCTCGTGAGTGCGCAGCAGGAGGCCTGCGTTCGAGTACACATCGTCTGAGAAGTTCAGCTCCATCCCGCAGTCCGCGGCCTCCAGCTCTGTTTATAGATAGATGATGTCCTGCACTCACCCGTATCGAGGCTCCAGCAGGTAGCAGCTCGTGAGTGCGCAGCAGGAGGCCTGCGTTCGAATACACATCGTCTGAGAAGTTCAGCTCCATCCCGCAGTCCGCGGCCTCCAGCTCTGTTTATAGATAGATGATGTCCTGCACTCACCCGTATCGAGGCTCCAGCAGGTAGCAGCTCGTGAGTGCGCAGCAGGAGGCCTGCGTTCGAGTACACATCGTCTGAGAAGTTCAGCTCCATCCCGCAGTCCGCTTCCTCCAGATCTGTCTCCAGCACGTATTTGATCTTGGACAGGAATAGCTCAGGATCGTCTTGTTCGAAGTACTGAAAATGTTATATTGCGAATCTTTGTGTATTGCACAATAAAACTACAAGTTCAAAAATATTGTGCAATAGCGACAAACTGGCTGACGGCCCGTCGCCTATTGACATCTGCAACACCAGAGGTATTGCCAATGCGTTGCCGGCCCTGAAGGACTCTTTTTAGGTTTTTTTTTGAAGCGGCTCTTGTTGTTGTTTAGCGGAAACACCTCAGGAGGGAGCCCATTCCACAACTTGCACGTATAGGGGAGAAAAGATCTCGTAAAGCGAGCTGTACGTGATACCCACGTGTCGATGATGTGTGGATGAGCTCCCTTGTGTTGTCGAGAAGTGCGATGATAGTTTAACTTTAGATAGTCATTTACGTTATATTTGTGAATCGCTCTTGTACAGACGCTTGTTATTACCTTATAATGCACTCTCAGCCCTTGAATCTGCGCGAGGAAGGAGCGCGTGAGTCTCGCCCGCACGAGTTGTCGGTAGCTGCCGCCCAGCGCGCTGTCGTACAGACACTTGTTGTCACGGACGACGAGCCCTCTCATAGAAAATAGTTAACTTTAATGTACTAGGAAATAAGAACGCCGAGCGAAACGCAACGCATTATAAAATTTGTGCTTGCCCGAGCCGCAGCTAGGCGCGGGACTCTAGTTTGTATAAATATTTGATCATTTTTAATAAATTGTAACGTTTTCCGACCAGTCTAACTTTGTAACACCTACCTTTAAGAACATGTAAATAGAACTTAGTGAACCGACCAATATACAGTCCATACCAGCTTGAGCCAGAGTTTAAATCAAAGAACCCAGAACATTCCCGATAGACCAGAGCATCACTCATAGTTTGGTCCTATCGGAGCCGGATACCAAGAACCAGAGCAACATCGCAGCGCCGGAAGGATATCACTCATACCCAGGGTGCTCTAAAGACCAGCATCCGAGCACGGGTGTGCTTGAAGATCACCCAACGGTGCGACGTGCGACGTTGTCAAGCCCAGCATCAGAGCACAGGTGTGCTTGAAGGTCACCGAACGGTGCGACGTGCTACGTTGTCAAGACCAGCGCCAGAGTACAGGGTGCTTGAAAATCACCCAACGGTGCGACGTGTGTGCAGCGTAGCCGTGAACAGCGCCGAACAAGGAGGATACAAAAGTGTTTCGTACGTATTACGCGGTTTCCCGCGGCCTGTTCGTCGGCCGTAAGGCTGGTGTTTCGGGTTGGTTGTTTCTTTGTACTACGGTTTCTTTGACAAAATAACACTGTTTCTTGGGGGAAATAAGTTAGGAGAGTCATAGTACGAGAATGGCGTCGAACACCAGGAGCCGAACCGCTGCCGAGGACAAGAAGGCACTACGCGTATACGAAGATTATCCCGCATCACCATCGGAGGATACCGCGCCGGCGCAAGGAGCCGCAACAACGGAACCAGGATCCGCGTCGGCGAACGTACTTCCAGCCGATATGCCACCCGTGACCACGACCAACGAGCCACCGGTTTCAGCACCACAGCGTCGAGAGCGAGCACCCTCTGTCCGATCACAGAGCTCTGCCGCTAGCGCAACGGCACGTATCAGACAAGCTGAATTTGAAGCAGAACGACAACTTGCCGAGATCAAGAGGCAGGAGCTGCAAATTCAAACGAAGCTGATCGAGAAAAGGCTGGCGGCTGACGTTGCTATGATACGTGAAGAAGTTGACCGAACTAGCGTACGCGCAGCGGAAGAAATAGAAACAGAGAGCCGAGTCACGGACTGGCTCCAGATCAACCAAAGACGGGGGGAGCCTAGAGATTCCGAACGAATGGATGACACAGATGATACAAGGCATCCTTCATCGAGCAGGGATATGACATCCGAGCGATGCCCGCCGATCACGCCGAACCACGTCACCTTTGAAAACGAGCGACGCCCGAGATCCCCTACGCCCGCACGATCGCGAGACCGAGGGATCGATCGGCTAGCCGACGCTCTAGAAAAGATGTCCCGACAGAGGGCGCCACCGAGGCAAACGACAGATCTGCCCATCTTCGGTGGAGCTATGGGAGACTGGTTACCGTTCAAAGCGGCGATGCGAGAATCGACGCATCTACAAAAGTTCTCGCCGGCCGAGAACATCGCAAGGCTGCGATCGTGCCTACGAGGTGAAGCGCGCCAAACAGTGTCGGCGCTACTGTATACAGCCACAGAACCGTCGGCTATTATGCAAACATTAGAACAATGTTACGGACGCCCAGAGATGATCATAGACCAAGCGCCTGAAGACATCAAGAAGCTTCCACGATTGGGCACATCCGCTAGCGAACTGAACGCTTTCGCTATCAAGCTACAGAACATAGTGACGATAATCGGGGGTCTTGACGAACGAGGATACCTACAGAATCCAATGCTGGCACGTCAAGTTACAGAAAAACTGAGCCCGCATTTAAGATCAAAATGGTGTGACTATGCGGAAGACCACGGGAACCGAAGCGAACCGGAAATAGTCACGCTGTCCCGATTCCTGATGCGAGAAGCGGATCGCGCCATGCGTCATACGTACACAGCTGCGTTGGCGCGAAGCGCACCGAACACAATGACGTCATCGCGAGGCGCAATGAACGCAGCCACGACATCGCGAGGCGCAACGAACGCTCGAACCTC
Organism: Operophtera brumata; assembly: GCA_932527175.1. Classification (NCBI taxonomy): domain Eukaryota; kingdom Metazoa; phylum Arthropoda; class Insecta; order Lepidoptera; family Geometridae; genus Operophtera; species Operophtera brumata. The sequence continues at coordinate 20,985,636 of OW052239.1, forward strand.
AGAACAACAGCCCCGGGTGAATGATCGTAACCGCGGAACCGTGTATGCTACAACAGAAGCCACTAGGAACAAGAACGAATGTTTCTGTTGCGGAGCGGAACACGTAACCACTGAATGTGGTAAGCTCGCGGCGATGCCCGTGGACCAAAGATGGGAATGGGCCAAGGAAACACGCATCTGTTTCCGTTGCTTGAACAGCAAACACAGACGTTTCGGCTGCAAGAGCAAGCGATGCGGAGTGAACGAATGCCGTCATCCACATCACGCGCTTCTACACGCGCCAGACGCCAAGGAAAGGCACACTGAACTAACCAAAGATGAGGAATCAGTAACAACGGCATCGGCACATGAATCCGCGGAAACGAATCAAGTCCTATTGAAGGTGTGCTCGATCACGATAAAAGGCAGTAACGGGAAAGAAGTTCTCACGTACGCGTTATTAGATGAAGGGTCCACAATAACGCTGGTTGATGAAGAGATCGCCGAGATGGTCGGAGCGCAAGGCCCGACACGAGCATTGAACATAATCGGAGTCACATCAAGCCAAAGAGAACCCGAAAGCCGAGTCGTGAACATCGGCATACGAGGGCGGGATCAGTCGAACTATCAGCCGATCAGAGCACGCACGGTGAAGAATCTGACATTAGGAGGACAATCAGTCCGCAGAGCCGATCTTCAGCAAGCGCATCTGAAAGAGCTCAACCCAGAAGCCGTGTGCTATGCTCATGCGAAACCGCGTGTTCTCATCGGAGCTGACAACTGGCATCTCATTGTGACACGGAAGTTGCTAACAGGAAAAAATAACCAACCAGCTGCGTCGCTAACCCGGCTGGGATGGTTTATACATGGAACGATCCCTAGAAGCACCATATCACAAGGAGAAACGGTTCTACACGTGCGCACAATGCAAGAAGCCCAAAGTGAGCGAATAGCGACCGACCGAGATAACGATTTGAACGAACTCGTTAAAACGCATTTCGACATAGACGCATTGGGCATTTCAATGAAACGAAAACCGGTAGCCAAAGATGAACGCGCCAAGGAGATATTCAATCTTACCGTCAAGCGAACAGATGGTCATTTTGAAGTAGGACTACCTTGGGCTACCGATGACGTAATATTACCGCCGAGCTACGATATGGCATTACGCCGGCTACGCGGTATTGAACGAAAAATGGACAGATCACCGGAGTTCAAGAGCGCATACACTGGGCAAGTGACCAAGTTGTTAGAAAAAGGATACGCAGTACCATGTGAACAGAACCACGACTGGAACTCACGGACATGGTACCTGCCACACTTCGCAGTCACAAATCCGAACAAGCCCAACAAAGTCAGAATGGTCTTTGATGCAGCAGCGCGCGCGAACGGGACTTGTCTCAATGACGCGTTGCTCGACGGGCCAGATCTCTTGCAAGCTCTCTACGGCGTCTTGTTCCGATTCAGACAAAAGCCGATCGCCGTTACTTCCGACGTTCGAGAAATGTTCCTTAGAATCAAAATCAGACCGGAGGATCGCGTAGCTCAGCATTTCTTATGGCGCGGCGATAACCGCTCAGAACCGCCGAAGAAATACTTGATGACATCCATGATTTTCGGCGCTCGAAGCTCGCCGTTTCTAGCACATAGCGTGAGAGATAAGAATGCAACGGACCACAGGGAATCACATCCACTGGCATTCAATGCTATTACTTTAAATCATTATATGGATGACTGGGCGGAGAGTTTTGATAACGAGGAAATAGCTGCACGAACAATAGCCGAAGTACGAGAAGTACACGGAAAAGCAGGATTCGAGCTAGCAGGATGGAGTTCGAATCGCGATCATCTGCTGAAAGGAATTTCTATCGAAGACCGAGCGCAAACACCCAAAGAGCTGGCTGCAAATGCTGATCTGTATGGAAAAACCTTAGGAATTATCTGGATGCATACTACAGACGCGTTTAATACCGCCATGCCGCGCGTGCCTGATAACTTAAAAAACGCGAAACGGACGCCGACCAAACGCGAAGCCCTAGGAGCAGTGATGTCATTATTTGACCCATTGGGCTTGCTGAGTCCGTACACGATCACCGCGAAAATAATGCTACAAGAACTGTGGAAAAAGAAAGTAGACTGGGATGAACCACTACCACCCGAAGAAGCGACGACTTTCAGTGAATGGCAAGACGACTTGAGATACATAGCTGACCTACGACTACCACGCTGCTACAACACAAGATCAGATACGACTCAGCAACAGCTACACGTCTTCTGCGATGCCAGTGAACAGGCATTTAGCACAGTCGCGTACTGGCGTTTCGTAAGCAACGAATGCGTGAGCGTAACGCTGGTCGCAGGGAAAGCTAAAGTCGCCCCACTGAAGTCGCAAAGCATACCTCGGATGGAACTACAAGCCAGTCTGATCGGCGCGAGACTAGCCACAGAAATCATCAAAAGTCATCAAGAAAACACCGAAGTGATCCTGTGGAGAGACTCGAAAACCGTGCTGCACTGGATAAGAAAAGATTCAGCGAGGTATGCTCCGTACGTCGCTCACCGGCTCAGTGAGATCGCCGAACTAACACGGCCCGAACAATGGCGGTGGATACCTACGGCACACAACGTAGCCGACGACGCGACACGCTCCGGAAAGACGCAAATGCTAAGCAGCGACCGATGGTTCGTCGGCCCAGCATTTCTATACGAAAACGAAGATCGCTGGCCCGTGGAAATCGAGTCAGATCAAGAACCCGACGAAGCATTAGTGACGTACGCGAAAGAAAAATCACCGCTCGTAGACATATCGAGATTTTCATCTTACGAACGCCTGATACGAACGGTCGCCTATGCACTCACGTTTATAGACAAGTGTCGACGACGCGCTAATGAGCTTAACATCAAACATATAAAACAAGCGGAACGCCTGCTCATTAGAGACGCACAACAAGAGAGCTTTTCCGGCGATTTAGAACGCTTAAAAAACGGAAAGAACATCGATCGCAACAGCCGGCTCTACAAACTCGATCCGAAATTAGCCGCTGATGGGATAATCCGTTTAAATAGCAGAACGAACGCCGCGACAATACCCGACCACACTAAGGACCCCCCTATATTAGACGGAGCGCACCAAATGACACGCCTACTAATCCGTCAGGAACATGAAAAAAATAATCACGTCGGCCGGGAACAAATAGTGAATAACCTTCGTCAGCGATTTTGGATACTGCGCTTACGACCGGCAGTCCGAACGATAATAAGCAAATGCACAGCGTGCAAAGCAAGGATGGCGAGCCCCGCGATACCGATAAAAGGAAACTTACCTGAAGCTCGCCTAAGTACCTACACCCGACCATTTGCACGCTGCTGAATCGACTGCTTCGGCCCTATGTGGGTGACGATTGGAAGACGCAGAGAAAAGCGATGGGGAATGTTATTCACATGCCTAGTGATAAGAGCGATTCACATAGAACTAATCGCTAGCTTAAGCACCGATTCGGCTATTATGGGCCTCAGACGAATGGCGGCCCGCCGAGGAACTCCAGTCTACATCGCATCGGATAACGGAACGAACTTCCATGGATCAGATGTGGAGTTGAACAAAGCCTATACCGAATGGCAACCTGCTTTAAAAAACTACGCACTCACCAAAAGGATTGAGTGGAGATATATAGATCCAGGGGCTCCGAATCAAGGAGGAGCTTGGGAGCGCATGATCAAAACAGTAAAAAGCGCCCTCGCTGTTACTCTCACAGAACGAGCCCCGAAAGAGGAAGTCTTAACCACGTTGATGACAGAAATTGAACATACGGTGAATTCGCGCCCGTTAACGCACGTGTCTGTGGAACCAGACGACCAAGAAGCGTTGACTCCGAATCACTTTCTGTTGGGCACCGCAGTCGGCGTACCATACGTAGGAGAATGCGACGTAGCCGATAAACGAACCTGGCGCGCCGCACAAGCTCTGGCGAACACGTTTTGGGTACGCTGGATCAAGGAATATTTGCCTACACTGGCCCCACGCGGTGACGTCAGACGAAAACAAAGGAACATAAAACCGGGCGAGATCGTCATCATAGCCGACGGATCGCTACCGCGGAACGTATGGCCTAAGGGGCAAATCGAGCGCGTATACCCTGGACCTGATGGCGTGGTGCGGAGCGCGGAAGTTCGTACGAGGGGAGGAATCTTCAGGAGACCTACAAGAAGACTCATCGTCCTCCCGATTAATGAAGAAGGCTGCGAAGATCTGCGCCGAGGGGAGACTGTCACGGACGACGAGCCCTCTCATAGAAAATAGTTAACTTTAATGTACTAGGAAATAAGAACGCCGAGCGAAACGCAACGCATTATAAAATTTGTGCTTGCCCGAGCCGCAGCTAGGCGCGGGACTCTAGTTTGTATAAATATTTGATCATTTTTAATAAATTGTAACGTTTTCCGACCAGTCTAACTTTGTAACACCTACCTTTAAGAACATGTAAATAGAACTTAGTGAACCGACCAATATACAGTCCATACCAGCTTGAGCCAGAGTTTAAATCAAAGAACCCAGAACATTCCCGATAGACCAGAGCATCACTCATACTTGTTATTACCTTATAATGCACTCTCAGCCCTTTAATCTGCGCGAGGAAGGAGCGCGTGAGTCTCGCCCGCACGAGTTGTCGGTAGCTGCCGCCCAGCGCGCTGTCGTACAGACACTTGTTATTACCTTATAATGCACTCTCAGCCCTATAATCTGCGCGAGGAAGGAGCGCGTGAGTCTCGCCCGCACGAGTTGTCGGTAGCTGCCACCCAGCGCGCTGTCGTACAGACACTTGTTATTACCTTATAATGCACTCTCAGCCCTATAATCTGCGCGAGGAAGGAGCGCGTGAGTCTCGCCCGCACGAGTTGTCGGTAGCTGCCACCCAGCGCGCTGTCGTACAGACACTTGTTATTACCTTATAATGCACTCTCAGCCCTATAATCTGCGCGAGGAAGGAGCGCGTGAGTCTCGCCCGCACGAGTTGTCGGTAGCTGCCGCCCAGCGCGCTGTCGTACAGACACTTGTTATTACCTTATAATGCACTCTCAGCCCTATAATCTGCGCGAGGAAGGAGCGCGTGAGTCTCGCCCGCACGAGTTGTCGGTAGCTGCCGCCCAGCGCGCTGTCGTACAGACACTTGTTATTACCTTATAATGCACTCTCAGCCCTTTAATCTGCGCGAGGAAGGAGCGCGTGAGTCTCGCCCGCACGAGTTGTCGGTAGCTGCCGCCCAGCGCGCTGTCGTACAGACACTTGTTATTACCTTATAATGCACTCTCAGCCCTATAATCTGCGCGAGGAAGGAGCGCGTGAGTCTCGCCCGCACGAGTTGTCGGTAGCTGCCACCCAGCGCGCTGTCGTACAGACACTTGTTATTACCTTATAATGCACTCTCAGCCCTATAATCTGCGCGAGGAAGGAGCGCGTGAGTCTCGCCCGCACGAGTTGTCGGTAGCTGCCACCCAGCGCGCTGTCGTACAGACACTTGTTATTACCTTATAATGCACTCTCAGCCCTATAATCTGCGCGAGGAAGGAGCGCGTGAGTCTCGCCCGCACGAGTTGTCGGTAGCTGCCGCCCAGCGCGCTGTCGTACAGACACTTGTTATTACCTTATAATGCACTCTCAGCCCTATAATCTGCGCGAGGAAGGAGCGCGTGAGTCTCGCCCGCACGAGTTGTCGGTAGCTGCCGCCCAGCGCGCTGTCGTACAGACACTTGTTATTACCTTATAATGCACTCTCAGCCCTTTAATCTGCGCGAGGAAGGAGCGCGTGAGTCTCGCCCGCACGAGTTGTCGGTAGCTGCCGCCCAGCGCGCTGTCGTACAGACACTTGTTATTACCTTATAATGCACTCTCAGCCCTATAATCTGCGCGAGGAAGGAGCGCGTGAGTCTCGCCCGCACGAGTTGTCGGTAGCTGCCACCCAGCGCGCTGTCGTACAGACACTTGTTATTACCTTATAATGCACTCTCAGCCCTATAATCTGCGCGAGGAAGGAGCGCGTGAGTCTCGCCCGCACGAGTTGTCGGTAGCTGCCACCCAGCGCGCTGTCGTACAGACACTTGTTATTACCTTATAATGCACTCTCAGCCCTTTAATCTGCGCGAGGAAGGAGCGCGTGAGTCTCGCCCGCACGAGTTGTCGGTAGCTGCCACCCAGCGCGCTGTCGTACAGACACTTGTTATTACCTTATAATGCACTCTCAGCCCTATAATCTGCGCGAGGAAGGAGCGCGTGAGTCTCGCCCGCACGAGTTGTCGGTAGCTGCCGCCCAGCGCGCTGTCGTACAGACACTTGTTATTACCTTATAATGCACTCTCAGCCCTATAATCTGCGCGAGGAAGGAGCGCGTGAGTCTCGCCCGCACGAGTTGTCGGTAGCTGCCGCCCAGCGCGCTGTCGTACAGACACTTGTTATTACCTTATAATGCACTCTCAGCCCTTTAATCTGCGCGAGGAAGGAGCGCGTGAGTCTCGCCCGCACGAGTTGTCGGTAGCTGCCGCCCAGCGCGCTGTCGTACAGACACTTGTTATTACCTTATAATGCACTCTCAGCCCTATAATCTGCGCGAGGAAGGAGCGCGTGAGTCTCGCCCGCACGAGTTGTCGGTAGCTGCCACCCAGCGCGCTGTCGTACAGACACTTGTTATTACCTTATAATGCACTCTCAGCCCTATAATCTGCGCGAGGAAGGAGCGCGTGAGTCTCGCCCGCACGAGTTGTCGGTAGCTGCCACCCAGCGCGCTGTCGTACAGACACTTGTTATTACCTTATAATGCACTCTCAGCCCTTTAATCTGCGCGAGGAAGGAGCGCGTGAGTCTCGCCCGCACGAGTTGTCGGTAGCTGCCACCCAGCGCGCTGTCGTACAGACACTTGTTATTACCTTATAATGCACTCTCAGCCCTATAATCTGCGCGAGGAAGGAGCGCGTGAGTCTCGCCCGCACGAGTTGTCGGTAGCTGCCGCCCAGCGCGCTGTCGTACAGACACTTGTTATTACCTTATAATGCACTCTCAGCCCTTTCATCTGCGCGAGGAAGGAGCGCGTGAGTCTCGCCCGCACGAGTTGTCGGTAGCTGCCACCCAGCGCGCTGTCGTACAGACACTTGTTATTACCTTATAATGCACTCTCAGCCCTATAATCTGCGCGAGGAAGGAGCGCGTGAGTCTCGCCCGCACGAGTTGTCGGTAGCTGCCGCCCAGCGCGCTGTCGTACAGACACTTGCCGAACAGTTTGCCGGCCAGTTCGAAATGTTTCAACTGAAACAAATTAATATTAATTATTAATAACGCCGTTGTAAGTGTACGTTGTTCTTGTGACAAGGACAAATTGGACTCTCGTTATAATGTGAGCTTTAGCTCATTTATGGTGAGGAAAGTGAGAAAACCTACTTGAGCCCTGACTTCTGGCCGAAAGGGGTGAAGTTCCGGCGGTTCAAGGGCCGCCTGTTACGTGATCCTTCGGGGCAGCGACGCGTCGGCGATCACACGTGTGTTAGATTAAGATATAAATAAATTGTATTTTATATGTATGTTAGTTTCTAAGGTATTTATGTTTCTATGGGGTTATTGTTTAGGTTTAGAGCAATTCTCAATAAGCTTGAAATAAAGATTTTGAATTTGAATTTGTAATGAATGGCGGTCTGAGAGGATAGTTATTATTACCTTGAGATGCGGCGCGCGCTGCGCTTGCGGGTTGTAATGAATGGACGGTCTGAGAGGCTGTACCTTGAGATGCGGCGCGCGCTGCGCTTGCGGGTTGTAATGAATGGACGGTCTGAGAGGCTGTACCTTGAGACGCGGCGCGCGCTGCGCTTGCGGGTTGTAATGAATGGACGGTCTGAGAGGCTGTACCTTGAGATGCGGCGCGCGCTGCGCTTGCGGGTTGTAATGAATGGACGGTCTGAGAGGCTGTACTGTACCTTGTGATGCGGCGGGCGCTGCGCTTGCGGGTTGTAATGAATGGACGGTCTGAGAGGCTGTACCTTGAGATGCGGCGCGCGCTGCGCTTGCGGGTTGTAATGAATGGACGGTCTGAGAGGCTGTACTGTACCTTGTGATGAGGCGGGCGCTGCGCTTGCGGGTTGTAATGAATGGACGGTCTGAGAGGCTGTACTGTACCTTGAGATGCGGCGCGCGCTGCGCTTGCGGGTTGTAATGAATGGACGGTCTGAGAGCCTGTACTGTACCTTTTGATGCGGCGCGCGCTGCGCTTGCGGGTTGTAATGAATGGACGGTCTGAGAGGCTGTACTGTACCTTGAGATGCGGCGGGCGCTGCGCTTGCGGGTTGTAATGAATGGATGGTCTGAGAGGCTGTACTGTACCTTGAGATGCGGCGGGCGCTGCGCTTGCGGGTTGTAATGAATGGACGATCTGAGAGGCTGTACTGTACCTTGAGATGCAGCGGGCGCTGCGCTTGCGAGTTGTAATGAATGGAAGTTCTGAGAGGCTGTACTGTACCTTGAGATGCGGCGGGCGCTGCGCTTGCGGGTTGGGGTGCACGAGCCCGGCTGCGCACTCATTGAAGCTCACGAACAGTCCGTTCTTGGCGTCGAACAGCTGCGCGCACAGCAGCGAGAACCACTCGCGCCGCACTCCGCCCCAGTCCACTCCTGCAGATACAGACGCAGCGTTACTAGGATCCTTCCACAACACTAGATCCAACTACCATAACTATATAAATCAACACAACTCTATACTTTGGAAAATATGGGAAAATGTGTTGTGTACAAAGTATAAAATTGCTTTATATTTTATAAAAAAATCACTTTCTACTCGACACTAAATCGCATAGATTCCAGATAATAAAGTAGAAAAAAAAAACAATATATTAAGGATTGTGTTTTTACTGGAAGAAAGCTTTAGCCGAGTCAGTCGTGAGAGCAATGGCGGTGAAGAGCTCACCACTTGTCAAGTTTATATACCCAAGATGGTGCGACCCACGGCGAAATGAGGCCCATTGAGGCTCTGCCTACCCTTTCGGGGAAAAATGGGTGTGTCTATGTATGTATTTGTTCCGTAGTAAAAAAGCGCTAAGACTAGCATTCACCTGCTGTTGTTGTATAGCATTGCACCGACTAAAGCTAAGGCCAAAATCAGCTCGACGCGATCAGCCCGTGTCCGCCGTGGCGTTCCATGGTAAGACAGTGGATCGCCACCGTGAAAGCCACCGTGCATGCCACCGCTGATGCGGGCTGAACGCGTCGGTTTGGCCTTAACTTAACTGAAGTTACCAGTTTAAGAATGCGCCAACCCACACAGAAATCTCCATACAAAAACAACGACAACTCGCGCCGCTCGAAAGAGGCGTTTTTATTGAATGTCTCGTCAAATAAATAATAAATAATAATTTTACAAAATCCCTACAGTACACCTTCGATGTTGTTGTGTTTCGTTTCGTTTCGTATGAGGTAGTGCTGGCCTCTGGTGTCGGAGTTTTTCAAGTTGTGTTGATTTTATTTATCTAATTTGTATCCCAATAATATGCACCATTTTAGTAAACAATCGCATCTAGCTAAAAGTCAGAGGTAACTCGAGGATTTACTTTTATCCATAAAATATTTTCGTGCCGTGTTTCTGGTACAGTGATCCCTCGGAATTATAATGTAGTATCCATGCATATTTTTAATTTGAATATTCTACTTGATTTAGTTACTTATAAATCAAATCTAAAACTAGTGGTTCGCCCCGAACTGAGACCTCGCGAATACACGCGATTTAGGTAGGTTGCCTTATTTCTTTCGAAAAAATATCTATGTACGTGAGTATATCCACATAAAATTAACGTACTTGTCGGTCCGAAAAGTTAGACCTACACTACAACGTCGTTCAAATTCCTAGAAACGGGAGGTCAACAATAGATGTTATACTGGTAGTTGTTTTATAGAGTACTTTTTTCGAAATCCTTCTTAGAGGTTTTGGTGTTTTACATTTTCGATTTACCCTAATATCTCAAAAACCACATAAGTTAAAAAATTCTAAAAAATAGTTTGGAATGTCGAAGCTTTCATATGACACCCCATTTGATCTGATATTCTCACTTTTTTTTTTCTTGGACCCCAATATCTCAACAACCCCCCGACCGATATAGCTCATAAGTCATAACCTTACCAACAAATTGTACCAATAATTTCTACCCCCCAATCAAATTTCATGAAGATCGGATTAACGGTTTGGAAGTTATGCTCGGACAAACATACATACATGTATACATACAAACGCCGACTCTTCCAAGTTGACTCGGAGAACTCGCTTCACTCGTTCAATTAGGAATTTTGCGACATAACCCACCCTAAGTGCGCAAAAAAACAATGAATGGGCACTAAAAACATTGTCATCCCTCACATTGGATAACGTTGAACGATACCTTGCTCTCCTTGGAAGGTGACGTCAAAGTTCTTGCACCAGTCGGCCACAGAGAAGTGGCGCGTGGCCTTGAGGCTGGACGCGACCAGGTCGTCGCGCGCGACATCTTGTCGCACGCGTGTCACACATCCCTCACATTGGAATAACGTTGCACGATACCTTGCTCTCCTTGGAAGGTGACGTCGAAGTTCTTGCACCAGCCGGCCACAGAGAAGTGGCGCGTGGCCTTCAGGCTGGACGCGACCAGGTCGTCGCGCGCGACACGTAACGTCATCTTGTCGCACGCGTGTCACACATCCCTCACATTGGATAACGTTGCACGATACCTTGCTCTCCTTGGAAGGTGACGTCGAAGTTCTTGCACCAGTCGGCCACAGAGAAGTGGCGCGTGGCCTTCAGGCTGGACGCGACCAGATCGTCACGCGCGACATCTTGTCCCACGCGTGTCACACATCCCTCACATTGGATAACGTTGCACGATACCTTGCTCTCCTTGGAAGGTGACGTCGAAGTTCTTGCACCAGCCGGCCACAGAGAAGTGGCGCGTGGCCTTCAGGCTGGACGCGACCAGGTCGTCGCGCGCGACACGTAACGTCATCTTGTCGCACGCGTGTCACACATCCCTCACATTGGATAACGTTGCACGATACCTTGCTCTCCTTGGAAGGTGACGTCGAAGTTCTTGCACCAGTCGGCCACAGAGAAGTGGCGCGTGGCCTTCAGGCTGGACGCGACCAGGTCGTCGCGCGCGACACGTAACGTCATCTTGTCGTGCGCGTGTCGCACGTGCACCTTGCGCAGCTCGCTGTAGAAGAACTCCTGCTTGTTCTGCAACATCAGTCAATCATTCTACTATCATAGCTAAAAACACTCCCGACAAATTCGGCAATCCCGTAATCGGTTCATCCGTTCGGGAGCTACGATGCCACAGACAGACGCACGCAAAAAATTACGCAGCAAATATTTGTTGAAATAAAGTTATTCCTGATTTTCGTTCAGGGGCCGAACCACCAACAATTTAAAAACTATCATGTTTCCAGAGCGTTTTGTTTCAAGCTTATTGTAACATTACTTTGATTCGTACCGTGATCTTTTTAAACAATATTGTTTTATTCCTGCATTATGATGCAAAAGAATGAATGATAATCTATCACTGCTATAAGATAGAACGAGACAATGCTCTATTTTCGTATAGCGTTGTCATACTCGCACATACACGTTCCAATATACGTATTTATTGTATAGAATTCCCACAGTGTTATCATAACAGTTGATTGAATTTTGTAACGGACATTATGTTTATAATGTTAAAAACACAAATTTTAATTTTTAAATATATAAATTACATCTTCCTCATAGTAGCATCAATAAAAAAAAAAACCTGCAAGAAGTGCCATGTTATAATTTAAAGAACGGAATGGTTTTTACTACTTGTTTTTTTCTATGAAAATCCAGTGTTGCAAAACCTACCTACGTATTGTAGAACTACCGAATTTGGGAATAATCTACCGAAATAAATGTTCTAATAAGATTGTTGTCCAACGGGGCTCTTACGGCTCATAATCATTATCATCAGTCCGCAATAGTCCACTGCTGGACATTTTGCCTCTTTCTATACGCTCCACTGAGCCCAGTGTTCGGTTTCTCTCATAATAGTGCAGACGAAGAGGCAGATGACACTGGCGTAAGCTTAGAACAGTATATATTGTAGTTTTTGGCTTAGTAATAGGTCTTGTTGGCACCTTTTAGATGCTTTGGGTACGGAATCATAAAATCTACCGAATACTACCGATTATATACCGGCAATCCTACCGAATATAGAATTTTCGGTTTTACATCACTCTAACGTAATGCCTACTATGTTTACCACTAGAATGGTGTCTCAACTCAACTGAAATGATAACGCTATGAAGGTTTCTAAGATATTTAATGTGAAATTCGTTATAAACCGTCTGTTCCAAGTTTTCACCACTTGCTAGGTCAACTTTGACGATAGCCTTCGTCATAATGTTCCTTGTAAATAGTGGTAACCGGCACAACATTTTCAGTGGTGATTAGCACCAACCATCACATTAAGCACTATAACTGGTCGATAGATAAACACTTTAGCTCAAATGAGGCTCAAAATCCAAGTTACAGCTCGCAGGCACAACACAACACTGATTTATTCGATAGCGCGAGCTATCTCCAGTCTAGCAGCCTATGAGCACGTCGGGTTTCCAGGCAGCAGCTATGTGGTCGATGCTTCTTCCTTGACGAGGTTCTTTCAGCGTTGTCTGCTTCCAAAAACTCAAATATTCATAGTCTTTGGCCATCTATCTGAATATCAATTGGTAGTTTTATTGAGTGTTTCTTATACGTTTACAACTCATTTATTGTAAATAATAACGAAAATAAACACATTTCACGTATTTTCTTAGATATTTTAACGTTTTTTCGTGATAAATCAAGGAAAGCAATGTTATTTACGCCACCAGTCTGCAACTTTATATGATTGCTAAATTTGACATAAAAACAATATTACTTGCTGTCAAAAGACACCTCATGGTACGCTTTGAGAGAACAATATACTGTGACGTCACCAAAATTGCTTAGCGTCTGCAATAATAAAGTAAGCTTACTTTAAGGACATCATGGTACCAAATTTCAATTTAATATTAAAATAATACTGCTTTAAGAGCTCATGGTTGGCCCCCAGTTTCCGTAGCGCGAGCGCTCTTGTGTCACTTTCTAACTTACCGGAACTTTATTAAGTTAGAAAGTTACAGAATTTAGCTCTTGTCTGCCTCTTAAATCAGCTGATCACAAATCAACGAGGCACAATGTGACTGTGGGTTCACTCCTCAGACAATGCCTCACTTGCTGTCCTGTCCACTGTGCACCAACACCTGCAGACTGAATGACCTATGCGAAGCCACTCAAAATGCTATCGACGTGCCTAAATTTTTGTCTAAAACTTGTTTTATTTTTATACTACTTGAATGACGGAACAAGCAGATGGCGCACCTGATGTTAAGCGGTAACCTCTGCCTATGAACAGTGCATTACCTCATAGGTCACGTCCACCTAGGGCGCACCCTATGTGGCATTGCACTGCGCCCGCCACCCTGAGACATAAAGATGAAAGTCCCATGTGCCTGTAATTTCACCGGCACCCTTACTCTTCAAACCGGAACACAGCAATGCGAGCACTACTGCTTTGCGGCAGAAATAGGTATGGTGGTAGCACTTCCCCGGACAAACTATTTCACGAAAAATCTCTACTACTACTAAATTACTACTACTAATTTAATGATCTATGGGAACCAACGGAAAAGAAGATCAGCTGATAACTTGCCTTGAAGGTATCCTCCCCCCCACAGTTGGCGAGGAGCAGCCTGGTGAAGGTGGCGGCGAGCAGGTCGCGCTCCGCCGAGGCGAGGTGCAGGGGGGGCTGCATGCCGTCCTCCACTGTGAACTGACCCCCCGGAGCCGTGCCTTGCGGCTGCGGGGACAGCACTAACTGCAAATATCAATAAATAATCCTGGACAGTTCACACAACACTGTCTAGCCCCCAGCTAAGCAGAGCTTGTGTTATGGGTACTAGACAACTGATATATTTGATACTATCTGAAAATATATATCTGATAGATAGATATTTTTTATTATATATAGATAATACCCAGAACACCTTGAACAAATATCTGCAGATCGCACAAATATTTGTTCCGAGTCGGGAATCGAACCCGCAACCTCCTGCATCGCAGGCGAACCTTCACCTGCCGCGTCACAGAGGTCGTCAATATCACTATATCAATATCAATATCAACCTCAGCCTATATAAGTCCACTGCTGGACATAGATCTCCCACATAGAATACCACGGCGAACGACCGTGAGCCACTTCCATCCACCGACGATTAAATGTCATCAGTCAGGGGGTAGTCAGGAGTTTTGTTGACAAAACTTTCAACAAAACTCCTTAGTTCAATGGTCGAAGTATCGAGTTACCGTAGTAGTTCGTAGAATTCATTGTAAATTGGCGCAATCGGTACGAAATATTAGTTAGTTGGCGCAGTCTGTAGTATCTGTATTTGTATGTATCTTGGCAAATTGGAGCAGACTGTATATTATACGAGTATTATATTAAATAAATATATATTATATTGAAGTATATTACTTTGGCCAGTTGGCGCAGACTGTAATATATCTTGGCAAGTTAGCACAGGCTTGACCTGTTGGTGCATGGCAAGTTGGCGCATTCGGTAGGATTTCTTGATAAATTGGCACAGTCTATATGATATGTTGGTTAGTTCAGTCTGTATACCTGAAATTGAACGCAAGCTGAAAGGTATGTACCTTCGTTGACGGGCAGAGGCGGAAAGCCGTGATCCTCTTTGGTATAATCTTGAGGATGTAGTCTTTGATCGTGAGCTGGCGCGGACTGACGCAGCACAGCACGCGGCGCGGCTTGCCCGGCGAGAGCAGGCGCGCCTCGTAGCAGATGTTATGGCGCTTCGATATGTTGCGTTGTACCGTCGCCATGTCACTAACTTCAAATAAACAAATTTATTCGAAGGCGAACTTGATTGACCGCGTGATAGAAGCGAGCTATTTTTACAACAACAGGCAAAATTTGCTTTCATCTGCCTGGATGTATTTTTTTTTTTTATACTACTTGATGGAACATGCAGATAGCCCACCTGATGTTAAGCGGTAACCTCTGCCTATGAACAGTGCATTACCTCATAGGTCACGTCCACCTAGGACGCGCCCTATGTGGCATTGCACTGCGCCCGCCACCCTGAGACATAAAGATGAAAAGTCTCATGTGCCTGTAATTTCACCGGCACCCTTACCCTTCAAACCGGAACACAGTAATGCGAGCACTACTGCTTTGCGGCAGAAATAGGTATGGTGGTAGTACTTCCCCGGACGAAATCTTTCACAAAAAATCTCTACTACTCTAAAAATGTATGTTGGTACTCGCGTAAAGGTCAAATTTTTGAACTAACTTTATTTATTTATTAAACAAAATCCACAGCCCTTAATACTTTGACAAAACTTGATATACAGGTTCTACAATTTCGTAGTTTTTTTTGTCGTTGGTGATTTTTGATTGGACGTCTATTTCCCCCAAACGGGGGTCGTTTGCTACGGTGCTATTTAACGGCCGACTTTGATAACTTTTGGCAGAAACATTCGGTACTTATAAACAAAAATTTCGAATATGAACAGAATCGGTCAAGAGGTTATCAAGATATAGATTAAGGATCGAAATATCATGGATATGGAAATGCCATAATTCCATTCAGGGATTGGCACTGCCGAGGGTGGTGGTCGGACGAGAGAGAGAACTTGCGGCGATTGTTATAGATTTTACAACTGTGTATTAATATGATGTACGCGAGGTCAACTGTTCGGAGAAGTATTAGTACACATATGTTTGATTTCGGGTCAAGTTCCATAGGGCCGCCTCCATGTAACCATGGAATCGAGACATTTGGATTCTGTGGTTTTGACTTTGACAGATACACTCTCTATGAGTTTTTGGTAATTAAAAAAGAAGTACACTATTCATCTTGATTTGGGTCGATTAATTACGTGTTGGATCTTGAATTTGGAAAATAATTGGAATCGGAGCGTATCCGCCTCATCTAGTGAGAGATTTGGACCTTTGCTGGCCTCACGGGAGGCGTAGTTTGTGGTACCACCTTGGATGGGATAATTTTGTGATATTCATATGATTTTTGGTTGCCGGCGAAATCACCACGAGTGAAGGCCTCTATTGAGGCTTTGGAGCACCCTAACCCGTTTCGTTTCAGCTTGCGAACGGTACCAAGTAGCTAGCTGGACGAACACCTGGACATTGGCCGGAGAGAACTGTGAGTAACAGCATTCTTACTAAGATATTACCAGAAGGGGATTGGATCAACCCAAGTGGTTGTTTTGGGCATATACGGCTGCGTATCGCGGCCTGAACCCTTCACGCAGCCCTACCGAGGGCTTGTCAGCTCGTGGAGGGAACAAATGGTAGCAAAGAGCGTTGGTTCAACCTAAGTGGTTGTTTTGGTTTAGGCGCCGTGTATTACGGCCTACACCCTCCACGCAGCCCTACTCGAGGGCTGGTCAGCTCGTGGAGGGAACACATACATAGGCTCAAAGATCTCTGATTAGGGTATCCTACGAGTTTATTCCAAGCATTATCTGGCGCAGTAGAACTTACTTATTTTGTAGAGTAGAGGTCTTTGAGAAAGATTTCGTCCTGGACAGTAATGATCGCATTGCTGTGTTCCGTTCGAAGGGCGCCGGTGAAATTACAGACACATGGAACTTTTCATCTTTATTTCCCGCACAAAGGGACCTGAACTAAGATGTGTTTGCAACAGACTAGGGTTGCAAGGAAAAATGTTGCAATCATGTCGCAATACGGTACCTGCCAGCACAATGCACTCGACCTGTCCGTCGTGCAGTATGCTGCCCTCGTAGTAGACGGTGGCGTTGTACACGCCGGGGGGCCTGAAGCAGAGCCTCATGTTGCACAATACGATACCTGCCAGCACAATGCACTCGACCTGTCCGTCGTGCAGTATGCTGCCCTCGTAGTAGACGGTGGCGTTGTACACGCCGGGGGGCCTGAAGCAGAGCCTCATGTTGCACAATACGATACCTGCCAGCACAATGCACTCGAACTGTCCGTCGTGCAGTATGCTGCCCTCGTAGTAGACGGTGGCGTTGTACACGCCGGGGGGCCTGAAGCAGAGCCTCATGTTGCACAATACGATACCTGCCAGCACAATGCACTCGAACTGTCCGTCGTGCAGTATGCTGCCCTCGTAGTAGACGGTGGCGTTGTACACGCCGGCGGACCTGAAGCAGAGCCTCATGTTGCACAATACGATACCTGCCAGCACAATGCACTCGACCTGTCCGTCGTGCAGTATGCTGCCCTCGTAGTAGACGGTGGCGTTGTACACGCCGGGGGGCCTGAAGCAGAGCCTCATGTTGCACAATACGATACCTGCCAGCACAATGCACTCGACCTGTCCGT
Organism: Operophtera brumata; assembly: GCA_932527175.1. Taxonomy (NCBI): domain Eukaryota; kingdom Metazoa; phylum Arthropoda; class Insecta; order Lepidoptera; family Geometridae; genus Operophtera; species Operophtera brumata. The sequence continues at coordinate 21,003,045 of OW052239.1, forward strand.
CGTGCAGTATGCTGCCCTCGTAGTAGACGGTGGCGTTGTACACGCCGGGGGGCCTGAAGCAGAGCCTCATGTTGCACAATACGATACCTGCCAGCACAATGCACTCGAACTGTCCGTCGTGCAGTATGCTGCCCTCGTAGTAGACGGTGGCGTTGTACACGCCGGCGGACCTGAAGCAGAGCCTCATGTTGCACAATACGATACCTGCCAGCACAATGCACTCGACCTGTCCGTCGTGCAGTATGCTGCCCTCGTAGTAGACGGTGGCGTTGTACACGCCGGCGGACCTGAAGTAGAGCGCCATGTTGCAGAATACGGTACCTGCCAGCACAATGCACTCGAACTGTCCGTCGTGCAGTATGTTGCCCTCGTAGTAGACGGTGGCGTTGTACACGCCGGCGGACCTGAAGCAGAGCGCCATGTTGCACAATACGGTACCTGCCAGCACAATGCACTCGAACTGTCCGTCGTGCAGTATGCTGCCCTCGTAGTAGACGGTGGCGTTGTACACGCCGGCGGACCTGAAGCAGAGCGCCATGTTGCACAATACGGTACCTGCCAGCACAATGCACTCGAACTGTCCGTCGTGCAGTATGCTGCCCTCGTAGTAGACGGTGGCGTTGTACACGCCGGCGGACCTGAAGCAGAGCGCCATGTTGCACAATACGGTACCTGCCAGCACAATGCACTCGAACTGTCCGTCGTGCAGTATGCTGCCCTCGTAGTAGACGGTGGCGTTGTACACGCCGGGGGACCTGAGCCAGAGCCTCATGGAGACGTGTTGGTTGACGCTGTCGTACAAGAACTTGACTCTGCGGGACAGCTTCTCGTCTATGGGCTCGCCCAGTATGTTGATCTCTATGCTGAAACCCTGACAACAATATGTTTTACTAAGTAAATTATATCTCACTTAAATACTTTACTAGTAGTAGAGCTTTTTAGTGTAAGAGTTCGTCCGGGGAAGTACTACCATGAACAGTGGTACAAAAAGAGTAATTAGTTAAGGTGGATGCTATAGCTTGAGGCGCGAAATTATTATTTTTTGGTGTTTTTTGCCCATTACAGCTTTTTAACACTTCTTCAGATAGCGCAAGTTCATTTCGCGAGAACTAGAGGTCTTTACACACATGTTTTAATTGATAGTATTTCATAAATATCATCAGTTTAGCCACGATACCACTAACACATTTTGCGAAATCAACTTTCGCTATCTGAAGAAGTGTTCATGAGATGCAATGAGCAAAAAACACCAAAATAAATGAATTTCGCGCCACAAGCGAGAGCATTCACCTTAAAGGTTGTAGGTCTTTAGGTGTAGTTTATAGGTCTTTACTTGAGGACTCGATCCACCATAGCGTAGCAGTCGCAGCGGTAGCTGAATTTTTAGTATGATTTTTTGCTTGACTTGTTATGCATTAAGTGAGTGTCTCGAACTTTTCTGAATGAAATTTTTTGTGCATAGCAGACGCTGCGGTAGCTGGGTTTTTATAACTGGTTTTTTCTTGACTTAAGTGTGTGTGTTTTTATGTGCCTATAATTTTTTTCAACATCTATATTTATAGCGTGCATAGCTGTCGCTGCGTAAGCTGGATTTTTTAACTGTTTTTTTGCTTGACTTAAGCAAAACGCGCGAGCGGCGCGCCTCCACGCGGCGCGCCGTGAACCACTTGTACTAGTAGTACTGTGACAGATACATACGGGCGCGTCCAGGTCTCCGAGCGGCGCCGGGTTGTCGTACTGGTCCATCGGGTACAGCAGCACGGCGCGCTCGCGCTCGGCGGCCAGCAGCAGCGCGGCGTGCGCGCGGCCCACGCGCGAGCGGCGCGCCTCCACGCGGCCCGCCGTGAACCACTTGCGGTACGGCGACCCCGCTATCGCCACGCCACCTGCAGTGCAACCTGTCGCGTTACTACACTGTGCGGTGTGCTTATAAAGAGCCTATGAAAGGAGCACTCAATTCTTTCACCTAATTAAAGGCTTATGATAAGAAAAAGTTGACCAAAATATCAGCAGTGACATTAGAAAAGAAGACCCCGAGTCGCAGCAGTGAGAAAACCATAGGCTGATGACGTTATTTTGTGCACGATGAGGTTAGTTTGTGCACGATGAGGTAAGTAATTGAACGATGCGACTATAGTTAGTGAACATGAGGTCAGTTAGTAGTACCGATAGTGATAGAGACGAGATAGACGCCCGCCGTGCGCACGGTGAACTTCACGCGCGCCGTGTGCGCCTGCGCGGCCTCGCCTGACCCCAGCTCCGTCACCGCGGCCACTTGTTTCACAAGCTGCAATGTAATGAGCTGCATGTTACATACGTCATAGTTGTTTCACAAGTTGTAATGTACTGAGCTGCATGTTACATACGTCATACTTATTTATGACTCCAGAGGACTCCAGCAACCTGATGCAAAACAGTTTCACATACAAACTTTGAGGAACCAATGTCGGCTGTTTTATATTTTTTAACACTATTAGTGTTCAAATGTATGTTTGTATGAGAAAGTCCTATACTATTAAACAAGCAATATTTGTATGTAAATATATACATATGTTTTGAGATCTCGAATTTGGCTCTTGTTTGCTATATGGGGGGGTTATGGGGCGAAAAATCCATCTAGCTAGGTCTGATCTCTAGGGAAAAGCAATTTTACACAAAAAAAACTATTCGCTATTTGCTAATCTTTAACAGTCAATACAGAAAAATACAGAATATTGAAAAGATGGCAATTCCGCGCCAAGCTAAATTCTAATTTCGAACAGACTTGTTCTGAATTTAAATAGACAATACCGGCTGCAGAGAAATATTAGAGATTGTAAGGGTAGCAATAAACTTAGTCAACACGATTTTAAAGAAAAAAAACCCGAAGCGAAGCTCTTTCGCACCAGATTTTTTTTTTGTAGTAATGAAATTAAATATTGGTTCCTCAATGTTTGTGTGGGAAACGGTTTTAGGCCACCTGAAAGCGAATTACAGTAAGTTTATGAGCTATTGATGTAGGAAAGGACTCCTACAACCGAATGTTAAAGCGAATTACCAGTCAGATGGTGCAGACAGTCCGTCGGTGTCGCACACGGGGTAGTGCTGTCCGTTGCGCTGGAAGCACACCACCGTGTGCTTGCTGAGACTCTGTGCAGGTAGGTTACCTTCTTGTTGCCGTGGCTGATGGCCACGCACAGTCCGTCGGTGTCGCACACAGGGTAGTGCTGTCCGTTGCGCTGGAAGCACACCACCGTGTGCCTGCGGAGACTCTGTGCAGGTAGGTTACCTTCTTGTTGCCGTGGCTGATGGCCACGCATAGTCCGTCGGTATCGCACACGGGGTAGGGCTGTCCGTTGCGCTGGAAGCACACCACCGTGAAGCACATGGTGTCTCCCACCGCTACCGGCTCCTCCCAGCCCCACTCCACCTGCGACAATTAAACACTAGGCTTGTGTAGTTCACGTACGAAGAATAATTATAAATTATTTCCCACTATTGGACGAGAACCCACTATTCCCTGAGTTCATCCTTATTAGTTCAATAGTACTATTAGTTCCTTTCGCTTGCGAGTGAGCGCGCGAGCACGCACGTCGTCCGACCGATCACTCGATGCGTCTCCGACGAAGACCGAGTACAAACAAACGAACGAACACGTAGCAAGACTCTTTTACCACTGAACTAACAGTATTATAAGACTGAACTAGTACATTTGATTGATTGTACTAGTACGGAGCGCTCCGCTCAGTGAACGATTAAGCACAAGCCTATTAAACACCTGTTTACAGGGTTCCATAAGCAAAGTGTGCGAAGCGAGACCCTAATGCTAAGTCTACGTCATCTGTAGTCTGTTGTCTGCATCGAGCAACGCAGGCCTCCTTACCGGAGGGGAGACGCCTTAGAGCTGTCAACCGATACATATTTATTCAGAAATTTTTGGGGGGGGCTTCACGCACTCACTTACACTTTAAGGTTGTTCCTCGTGGTCAGCTAGGCACGACAACGTCAATAGATGGCGCTGTTGCCAAATTTTGAAGTATTTTATGTATTTATGAATTAAAATGTGCATATTATGTCATAACACTAACGTTCACGCAAATGGTGGTTCATTTGCTATGTACCTAGCTATATTTCAGGTTATTTTAGTCTCTAGTTTTAACATACTTGTGCCGAGCAAATTCCGAGCAATATGAAAGCCTACTCACGCACACAGTCAAGGATATTATTGTATTAGAACTATAAGCTAATTTCGGCGCGCGAATTTCAAAATAGTTGGATTAGCGGCTTGGACTGTCGACTCAGAACTTCTGAACCCACGTTACTGCGTTCGATTCTATACTGCCTTTATTTTTTTTTTTTTTTTTTTTTACTTTTTTTTTTGTAACCAGTGACTAGATCTCTCGACACTAAAACCACAGTACTGGGTTCGATACCAGACTATTTTTTTTTATAAATGTTTTTGTAATGATCTACAAAATACACTGATTCTGCTTCAGCCAATATTATGTTTGTGAAGTGAGTGTTGTGGTGTGTCCTTATTTCAAATCAAAAAGTAGGTACTCGATTCTTAACCGACCTCAAAAAATGGAGGAGGTTATCAATTCCAGAGTTTTTTATTATGTTTGTTACCTCATACCATTTACGTAACGATTAGGAAAAAAAATTACATGATATACTTCCAGATTGGTGCCATTTTCATTAAAATGTTTTTCTGATGATGGAATCCATGAAGATTGAGGGAACTCCTCAAATATTATAGGCACACATATATCAATTTCGGTATTTTCAGCAACAAGTCAAGCATTTGCATTCAGAATGTTTTTTTTTTTTATACTACTAGAATGACGGAACATGCTGATGGCCCACCTGATGTTAAGCGGTAACCTCTGCCTATGAACAGTGCATTACCTCATAGGTCACGTCCACCTAGGACGCGCCCTATGTGGCATAGCACTGCGCCCGCCACCCTGAGACATAAAGGTGAAACGTCTCATGTGCCTGTAATTTCACCGGCACCCTTACCCTTCAAACCGGAACACAGCAATGCGAGGACTACTGCTTTGCGGCAGAAATAGGTATGGTGGTAGTACTTCCCCGGACGAACTCTTACACAAAAAAGCTCTACTACTACTATATTTCATGGGTGGCAACAATGGTGTCTCCTGCGATATCCGATTGAGCTGAAATTTGGCATACTCGTACCTATCTAGTTCCGATGACAGTACAATACTATGGTGAAAGCGAGCTGATCTGATGATGGAGACGGAACGTGGACAGCGGAACTCCTCGATGGATAATAGTAGACTGGCCGTGTTTAGGCTCATTTTCATCAGCACACTAATTTTATTAAGTCTTATACCCGGACTTGTAGTTAGCTTGTAGTTCCTGACTGCTAGCTTATTTCAGGAATGTATTATACTGGAAGAAAGCATTAGCAGAGTCAGTCGTGGGAAGCAATGGCGGCGATGAGCTCACCACTTGTCACGTGTATTTCCCACGATGGTGCAACCCACAGTGAAAAGAGGCACATGAGAGGCTCTGCTTACTCTTTCGGGGAAAAAGGCGTGTGTCTATGTATGTATTTATGTTGTATTGGGTATAAACTCCTAGCTATGAAGTCGTTTTTCAGGGTTCCGAAAAAAAAAATACGGAACCCTTATGGATTCGTCATGTATGTCTGTCTGTCCGTGTATGTCACAGCCACTTTTTTCCGAAACTAATTTTCACACAAAAATAGAAAAAAACAATAAGTTTTTGGGGTTCCCCATACTTAAAACTGAAACACATTTTTTTTTCATCAAACCTGTGTGGGGTATCAATGGATAGGTCTTCAAAAATGATATTGAGGTTTCTAATATCATTTTTTTCTAAACTGAATAGTTTGCGAGAGAGAGAATGATAAAACTAAAAAAAAAAATATGGTGTACATTACCATGTAAACTTCCAACGAAAATTGTTTTGAAAGAGATCTAGTACGTAGTTTTTTTTAATATATCATAAGTTGTAAACCATCCAAGAACTTTTATGTTATGTTACTTGCTGCTACGGAACCCTTCATGGGCGAGTCCGACTCGCACTTGGCCGCTTTTTTTTCTAAAGATTTAGTTACTTTCAGCTTTTATTGATAGATCATCAACTGAAGTCCACGGCTGGGCATAGGCCTCCCCCATAATATAATGCACATAGAAACTTTATTTTACGCCGCATCAATGGCTATTGCTTTACAAAGCACAAGTAAGGCCGCACGTAGAAACTGTTCCCATCTATGGCACGGGGCAACCAAGTACCAGCTGCTTCGTTTTGACTCCTTACAGAGAAGAGCCATTAGCATCATCGGTGACCCCAAGCTCTCCGATACTCTAGAACCGCTTAGCCAACGCAGAGCTATCGGATCTCTTTGCGTGTTCTACCGCCTCTACAACGGGGAATGTTCTGACGAGCTTTCCGATCTCATCCTCGCATCGAGATTTTACCATCGCTCTTCCCGGCACCGTGACAAAGCTCATCCGCACATCATAGAACCCTGGGTTTCTCGAACGAGTCGTTTCTCGAGATCATTTCTTCCCCATAAAGTACTATTATTTATTCTGTGCCTACAAACTATGGAATGAGCTTCCATCTGAGGTTTTAACGCTTGGTTACGTACGACATGTTTTATTTCATGAAAAATGGTCATAAATTCCTTCAGGGTAGGCAGCGCATCGACAATTACCCCCGGTGTTGCCGGTGTCTATAAGCGACGGTGACCACTTCACATCAGAAAGCCAATTCTCGTAATAAAAAATAGTCAAATTAAAGTTCGGATCATGTTACGATCGAGTGTCGATGTCACAAACGTCAAAAATGGTATTCTGCTCACCTGACAATACAACACGGAATGTGATTATATCGAAATGTGACTGTAACTTGAATGTTTCAAAGTTCTGAGAATTCTCTCTTTCACTCTTTACAATTATTATATAGCACTATCCTACTCTAATATATGGTCGCAAGAACCGAAAGTAGATTATCTTGTTATTGTGAGGGAGCAGAATACCAATTTCTCAGTCAATTTACAATACAATCTCGTTTCGGTCAACTTGCAGTGTGGTTATAAAATAATTAAGAGAATTGGGCTTCAGGCCGTATGCTAGTTTGCCAATTCGTATCATAAAAAATAAAAAAAAACTGCCAAGTGCTAGTCGGACTCTAGCACGAAGGGTTCCATACAATAACCTAAAATAAAAATAAAAATTACACGCAAATGTACCAGCCATCACCCAATCACGCAACAGGGGGACAGATCCAACTTTTTTGTTCTAACTGTCACCTTAGGGGGGACAGATCAGTGTGACAAATGGGAATAATTCGTCGCGCTCCATTTCCATTATTGTGATGTCTTGAGTTTGAGAAATAAAGCCGACGAAGTAACAATTCTTCATTGAGGAAATCCGCAGTTGACCCTATTTTCAACAAGTTTTTTTTTTTTTTTTTAAACATTTATAGACCTTTGTTTGTGCACGATCTCACCTGTTGGTAAGTGACGATGCGGCCGAAGATGGAGCACAAAGGTCTAGAAGGCACCTATTCACTCTAGCCTTGAAGAGGTCCAGATTATAGTTGAGTTAGTAATTAATTTTGTAAAAATAAAAAAATAAACCCAACGCTGAACGGCTGAACCGATTTTGATCAAACAAAGCTAAGAACACTCCCGAAAAATACACCTTTCAAACAAAAAAAAACGATTTCGGTTCATCCGTTTGGGAGCTACGATGGGACAGACAGACACACACACACACAGACACGTCAAACTTATAATACCCCTTCGTTTTTCGTCGGGGGTTAAAAAAGAGGATAACCCATTCAATAAAAATTAATTATATTATTTTTAATTTCGAGGCCTTTGCGACTTGCGAGACAATGAGGGAAAGGATTGTATTTCAAAAAGGCTAATTCTCCTTAAAAAAAAGATTGTTAATTTGTATTACACTATGTATAAAATATTTATCTTTTTTATGTTTTTTTATTTATCTTCACTATTATTTTGTATTTTTTAACCCCCGACGAAAAACGAAGGGGTGTTATAAGTTTGACGTGTCTGTGTGTGTGTGTGTGTGTGTCTGTATGTCCCAACGTGGCTCCCGAACGGATGAACCGAAATCGTTTTTTGTTTTTGTTTGATAGGTGTATTTGTCGGGAGTGTTCTTAGCTTAGTTGGATCAAAATCGGTTCAGCCGTTTTATTTCGTTCGGGTTTTTTTTAATTTTTACAAAATTAATTCCCTGTAAATATGTAAACTTTGTTGTTTTGTTTGTTTGTTTGTTTGCCAAGCTGCGGTGAAATGGCTAGTACAGTATAAACACAATTACCTACTAGTAATAAATTAGTGCTTAGGAACGTACCATCTGGACTAGCGCCTAGAAAGGAATGGAATCGCTTCGAAGCGAATGTCATTTGGCTAGGCCGGCTGATATGCATTGCATGCAAATAATATTATGGAAATTAAAAAAAAAAGTGGCCAAGTGCGAGTCGGACTCGCCCATGAAGGGTTCCGTAGCAGCAAGTAACATAATATCAAAGTTCTTGGATGGTTTACGATTTATGACGTATTAAAAAAAACTACTAACTAGATATCGTTCAAACCAATTTTCGTTGGAAGTTTACATGGTAATGTACATTTTTTTTTTAGTTTTATCATTCTCTTATTTTAGAAGTTACGGGGTTGGGGGGGGGACTTTTTACCACTTTGGAAGTGTCTGTCGCGCAAACTATTTAGTTTAGAAAAAAGTTATATTAGAAACCTCAATATCATTTTTGAAGACCTATACATAGATACCCCACACCAACAGGAATGATGAAAAAAAAAATGAGTTTCAGTTCTAAGTACTAATACTTAGAACTGAACCCCCATTTTTTTTTGTTTTTTTAATTTTTTTTGTGAAAATCTGAATGCGGTTCACAGAATACATCTACTTACCAAGTTTCAACAGCATAGATCCTATAGTTTCGGAAAAAAGTGGCTGTGACATACACGGACAGACATAACATGTCATAGTAAGATGAACTCTTGTCTTCTAAGCAGGAGGCAAAATGTTCAATACCCACCCTGGGCCTGCATATCTGAATCTTCCGAAGACCCTAACTCGCAATTATAATGAATAATACCCCTAGGAATCATTTCAACGAATTTGTTTGAAGATTGTAGTTTCACCTACCTACACAGAACTGACTTCGACTGAAACAAGGCAATTTTTTTTTTTTTTTTTAAATATTGAATTAGCGAAGCGAGTTCTCTGATTCAACTTGGAAGAATTGGCATTTGTATGTATGTATGTATGTATGTTTGTCCGAGCATAACTTCCGAACCGTTAATCCGATCTTCATGAAATTTGATTGGGAGGTGATAGTATTGGTACAATTTGTTGGTAAGGTTATGAGCTATATCGGTCGGGGGGTTGTTGAGATATTGGGGTCCAAGAGGAGGTAAAAAAAAGTGAGAATATCAGATCAAATGTGGTGTCATATGAAAGTTCCTCGCTTCGACATTTCAAAACTTTTTTAGTTTTTGAGATGTTAGGGTAAATCAAAAATGTAAAAAAACAAAACCTCTAGGGTACTTCCACTAATCCTACAACGCTGTTTTTTTTACGTTTGTAGATTTTATGATACAAATACTGGGAAAAGTCTAAAATTTATGAATCTTGAAACTTGTAGGTACCTATACTCTATAAAATAACAACCAGTGTATAACATTCTTTGTTGACCTCCCGTTTCTAGGAATTTGAACGACGTTGAAGGTCTAACTTTTCGAACCACATGTGGATGTACATAGATATTTTTTTCGAAATAAATAAGGTAACCTTCCTAAACCGTGTGTATTCGTGAGGTCTCAGTTCAAAAAACCTTGTGCGTAAATATATAGGTAATTATGATCAGCTAGTAGTATTTAATTTAATTTTTACGTAATTAAGATAATATTATATGTGTCTGTAATTTCTGTCTAGTTGTTTGTAATTTAATTTTCTCCCATTATTTATACAAAGTTCATATGTAGAGACCTTGCAATGCATTGCGGCCTCCGGCTGTCTGGCTGATTCGCATACACATGTCCAATCCTAAATGTTTGTTTTTCTAATACTTTCTATCCGAGCTAATTATGATATGACAGATCGAAGCGGCAACAGCGCTTAGCCGGCGTAAGTCACGAGCTGACAACGTCGCGTGTAAGAGACTTGTAACTGTTGTCTAATCTGCGGCTATGTGTGTTACACTGTCAGTGTACACCCACACACTGACATAAATGAACTAAAATTTCGATGTTATTTTCGCTATTAATCCACTGTTTTCTTCAACCAAATATGTGTTGACGCAAATAATGACCAATATAAAAGCCAACAACAGTCATTTCAGTGTAAAATTATACTCTGTTTGCCCATATTTGTGCTAATACGTTTGTATGGAAAAGCGACCACCTTAATGCACACTTTTGTAACCAGTCGTTCTATCGCTGTAAACGCAAACATCTATAAACAGCAACACATCAAAAATCTTTATACACACATAGATGCTTTCTGTGTACAAACATCATGTTATGTCACAAAATTGACAGTAACACCCGTTCTAGGGACTTCCAGCACTCAAGTCGATAAATTAATAGTATCGATAACTTTTTGGTAGGAACTTACTTTGCCTACCATCAAGGGTCATTTAAGGGATTTAGGGTGGCTAGGGATGAGGGGAGGGGTTGAACGCTCTCTGTGAAGGGGGAGTTGCGGAACCGCCCCACTTTTCGAGGATAGCATAGAGATAATTTTGTGGATAACTACGATATTTTAGATTAGTAAAAGGTAGTAGTAGGCTGGAGAGAGAGGGGGTAAACGCGAAAACTTAAAGTATAGAGAAAAAATCAAGAAAATTTTGAGTACCCCAGGTACAACCACTAGCTCATGAGATGATTAGTTCTTGGGAAAATTGAATTAGAATTTTGTTCAAAGCTTACAATAATTTCATAAAACTATGGGCTGGCAAGTCAAAAGAGACGAAAGGAAAGAAAAGGAAAAAACGCTTTACTTAGCTCCCGTCTTCCTACTAACCTACATAATCCATGTCGGTTCTGGCCTCGAAATATACAATGTATTATATCTGTCAGTCACTGTTATTGTCAAAAACCAAAAATCATGATCCTAAGTGCCAAAAAACTGGATTAGTCATTAAAATGTATGAATAGTTTTTTTTTATTTCAGGCATAATTATCCCACGACACAGGTGATCCTAGTGTGGGATCAGAACTATGTAGGTATGTGTTGGGTGTGTTAAGTTATGTTGATGCTAAACGATGGTAGGTAAAGTAATACTTAGCGCTATATATAGTGAACAGAATATTGCATTGAAAAAATAATACCTTGCTATATTTTTTTTTCATTCTTTTGTCAATCATATAGGATTTGAATAGGAAAATCCCACGACACAGGACGGACACTCATGACACGACTTTTCTTGAAAATGAGTAAACGAGTTCAAACTGGGAAATGCTTTTGTTAATTTATCGTGATCACGTATCCCACAACCTAGGTAGTCATGCAACTTTTTACGAAAAACTATGACACCTCTAGATTTGTAATATCACATTGTAATTTAAATTCATGTCTAGATAAGTTCACACATAAAAAACTAGTAAAAATAACTTGGAAGCCCTTGCAAGCCTAGCTAGTAATACATATCTTGGAGCAACAAGGCCGCCGCTGGAGGTCACACGAGAGAGTCACGAGGCGGTCGCGGCGAGGGGCGACATCAAGTAAAGGCGTTCCCCTCTGGATATGCACAATTTAATTTGGGCATACGCGTTAGTAAAACTGTTTTATTAACTGTTTTAAAAACTATCAAGGAAAAGAAGCTTGCTAGCCCTCACCAAACATGTTTTGCTTTTGCTAGTAATAAAATTGTATCATGATGGGCCGATTGCTCTGTCAGACTGAATCGATCGTGTGACGCATAGAGTAAAAAGTGTGAGAGTGCTACAAATACTAAAATGCCGAATCGATACATTTTCTGCTGTAAATCAAGGTCTGGAACATCGAATTTACGAAAAGATGGTGCTTTCTTTCACATTGTACCTAAGTGAATTTCATTATATATATATTTTTACATACATACATACATAGACACACGCCTTTTTCCCCGAAAGGGTAGACAGAGCCTTAAATGGCTTGGTTTTCACCAGTTCTCAATAATATATATTTATTATAATTTTATTTCTTGATGTTAGACACAGTTTACACATTATTATCTAGCCCCAAGCCAAGCAGAGCTTGTGTTATGGACTAGATGACTGATATCCCTAATACAGTACAACAACATACAGTACAATACATAGTACATAGTACAACAGTACAATACATAGATATTTATTTTGTATTAACATAGAAAATATCCAGAACACCCTGAACAAATATCTGCAGATCGTACAAATATTTGTTCTGAGGCGGGAATCAAACCCGCAACCTCCTGCATTACAGGCGAACCTTCGTCCACTGCGCCACAGAGGTCGTCAATTTATGGCATAAAATTAATAATTTCAAATTAAAATCATTACAGTTACCTACCTTGTTACATACCAATACCTTCATGGTGATTGGATTAACGGTTAGTAAGTTAGGTTAGGTTAGGCTATGGCGTCTCCCGAATAATATAAATCAAATTTCAATAGTTTGCAAAACATAATAAACGAGCATTTATTTTATCGATAAAAAAATCTACTTTATTATTGAGGCACATCACTAATTTAGTAGTATATAAGAAAACACGGGCAACTTACTTTCAGGAATTTTTGAGAAATAAAAAAAACTGTTAAATGAGCAAAAAGCTATTTCAGTGTGCATTGAGGCTGTTATTGTTACATACATACATACATAGACACACACCTCTTTCCCCGAAGGGGTAGACAGAGCCTTAATGGGCCTCTTTTCACAGTGGGTTGCACCATCGTGGGAGATAGACGTGACAAGTAGTGAGCTCATCCCTGCCATTGCTTCCCACGACTGACTCAGCTAACGTTATTGTTATTGTTAGCAGTTGCTTATTTAATTATTTTTTATTATGGTTACCAACAGTCTACACATGTATATATGAGGTACAAACTATATACCTATCTTTAGCTACAGGAGAAACCAATAAGGGCCTGTCATTTTCAAATAAAAAAAATGTAGTTTAATTTGGGTCAATTGATGGCCCTGACTCAACAATTAACAAATGCATCGTCTGTTATTTTGTGTGATAGTAACAAAATACCACAAAAATATATCACTACGTTGTTGACTTTTACATGTCACCTTATTTATACAGTTAAGTACACAGCAGCGACATCTATTTTCAAGGGTTTATAGATGATTTGATATGGCCGTGAAACCCCTCATTATAGGCAAACACAACGTGCGAAGATTGTACAGTAACCTAACAATTGGCGATCAACGATTTTTTTAAAGCATCTTTATTTACTTTTAACTGAAAAGAGTAAAGTTATTTAAGTATGATCAATATAACCGATTTTGATCAAATTAACCAAGCAGTTTTATTCTTATTATAAACTAGAAGCAACCCACGGTTTCACTCGCATAAGTCTTGATCCTGTGGGAACATCTAAATAAAATTTAAAACTATTCCAGTGGTCCAGCTATCGCCGTTCTTAAATTTCATCCAACCCTTAGAAAATTTTGCATTTATAATATTACATACATACACACATACGTAAACTCACGCCTGTTTCCCAGAGAAGTAGGCAGAGACCATGTATTTCCACTTGCTACGATCCTGGCATACCTGTTTTGCTTGATTCACTCACATCACATTCTTCATATATGCTCATTGGTTAAGGGCGCTCTTGGCCTGGCCATGCTCCAGATCGACCCTGATCTAGTCTGAATACCTTCACCGAGGTCTCCCCCATCCAACTGTCCCATTCATGCTCATCTTATGAACTAGTTTCGTCAATCTACTATCATTCATCCTTTAACCAACAACCCAAACCATCCAAGCATATCTTTCTCAATCCTTGTCACTATACACGTGCTCTTTCATTTTGCAATGCTTTCTTTACACACAGTTTCTTATTCTATCTCTCAAAGTCCACCATACATACTTCTCAAACCTCTCATCTTCAGTGTATTTATTTTACTTTCATGTTTATTCTGCCTTAGCAACTTTCGCTACCACCATACATTAGTTTTGGCACTAACACTCCTCTATGCACATCCAGTCGTGCCTTTTTGGATACGTTCCGGCTGATAATAAGGCGTTAAGTTCACTTGGTTTCCAGAATTTACTCTCATTTAAATATCATCTTCATGCTTGCCATCTCTTGTAATCAAAGTTCCCAAATGTACAAACTTTTTCATGTGACACTTGTTGTTAATAGTAGTGTGATTTAATTATATTTCTTTAAATATAGTTGCACATGACATTTACGTTGACATATCATCATACACCTCTGCGAGGCACAATTAATCCTTTTACCATACTGGTTCTTTCACCATTGGTCACCAGGCCCCTTTCAGGGACACTATATCTCAAGCTGGTCAGTGAACCAAGAAAGAGCCCGTGACACGAAGTAGTAGTAGTTAGTAGTTACCGGTTAGTTAGTGGTTTCATAGCCATCAAATACAAATACACGTTATTCCACATGTCACATGATGTCGAACGTGTTTAATGAATAGTATTTAGTAATCAAGGATATTAAGTAATCATCCACATCTTGGCTTACTGACATTACACGTTATATACATGTTTACGTCAGCAGAATAAATCCTAAAATGCACATTGATGTATTATACACATTTATATCTATGCTTTTGGTCACTTTTATGTCGCCTCTGTGTCACACGATTAAGTTGAGCTCGATTGAAGAGCGAGCAGGGCAGTCGTAAGGGAATTGGCTTTTATTGCGAATAAATCACGTAACTTGGCAGTGATTTTAGAGTAATGAATGACCAGTGTACTGAAGTGCAGTCACAGTGAAGAGTGAACCAGTGTTATTGAATAAAATATTCACGGTTTGTTTTGTTAAACCGTTCAGTTTTATTATTTTACCCCGAACACGAACTCAAAAATTACAAAATCTGAGATGGCCACTTGTGTTTTTATGCGGCTTAATTTTACTTGGTCAATTTTCATGCAATAAGTTATAATAATTTAATTGAAATTCAGGTACATGTGAAAGGAAACACTATTTTTTGTAAATTTTATGATCCAATCATTTTTTTACAGCATAAAACTGAACAATTCGGCATTTTTCTTAGAGCACTATCTCCCACGCGAGTCGATTCAGTCTGACAGAGCGATCGGTGACAGCTAGTTTTTTATAAGCTGTATGCCCTCGAGGGCATTCAATTTAGAGGGGAACTACAGCGGGGAATGCCTTTGATGGCGTCTCCATTCCGTGTTGCTCGATGGTTGTCTGTGTTGCGGCGGGCGAGCAGCCGGCTAGCGCCATCTGTTGACGCGTAGTCCATCCTCTTTGGATGGTTCCAGGGATTTCTACTGATTGCTTTTTAGTACAGGAACGTTCTAGATTTCTAATGCTCACGTATATAAGCGGAGCCCCGTTACTCGAAGATGGCTTTCAGTGTGAATAAATCAAGTGACTTGAGAGTGATTTCAGAGTAATTAGTGAACATTGTAGGGAAGTACAGTCTTAGTGTAAAGTTTAGCATGTTTCTGTTAACTTTATTAAAAGTGTAATTTTGGAAACCGGAGGTCAGTTGGTGCGCTTATATTATCCCGAAACCCAGCTCGTAACAATAGAATAGGTACGTAACACCATAGGAATACCCAATTCACCTCCTAGCTAGTTCATATACTATATATTCATACTACTACTACTATACTATACGTTCATAGCTTAGATACTGTTACGCCCAATGACTAAAGAAACCAATGGACTTGGCACGTTGGGACGTCACGCTTGTGCCCACTTGCGGCCGGGTGGCCATGTTTAGCGCTTGTTGTTATGACAGCTAGAGATTGAAAAAATATGAAAAATACCGATATTTTATGTATCGATATTTAAAAAAAAAAGAGAACTAGTTCATGTTACCTTTCTAGCGAAGCAAGCGTATGGTTGAAACACGTAGAGTGCGGGTTCAATTCCCGCTGATTCAATTTGGGCCGTGAGCTGGCGATTATTGGCCCTACGTTAACCTACTAATGTGAATCTAGTCATAGGTAATAAACGTAACCGATTGCGTTCTGGCGCGCCAGTACACACTCCGACACAATAATATGAACCTTGAGGGGGTTTCACGGTCGTTTCACATCTATATATTTTTATAGCTTTATCGATAACAAAATATCAATTGCTATACGGCCAGCACTATAACAATCCGCCATATTAGTTTCTCATGCAGTTTAGGTATACACGTTTTTTCTGTAGGTATGTCAAGTCCATAGGATTCTTTAGTCATTGGTTACGCCGACTGATAGGCGTAAACGCTATTAAAAAGTTTTAGCGCCATCTGTTGATGAGTGGCTGCACTGCGTTATTGAGCTAAGGAGTAACTGAGGACTTGAGGAACTGTCTATGGATAATTCGAGAATTTCAACAAATTTACTGATTTTAAGGTGGATGCTCTCGCTTGCAGCGCGAAATTCAATATTTTTTGGTGTTTTTTGCTCATTACATCTCATGAACACTTCTTCAGATAGCAAAAGTTGAGTTCGCAAGAACTAGGAGATGTTTTAATTGATAGTATCTCATAAATATCATCAGTTTAGCTATGATACCACTAACACATTTTTACAGTGTTTTTTTTTTGTTTAGGGGTATAGTTGCTAAAATGATGATATTTATGAGATACTATCAATTAAAACATGTGTCTCGCGAACTCAACTTTCGCTATCTGAAGAAGTGTCGATGGTAATGGGCAAAAACACAACAAAAAAAAAACTCGCGCCGCACCACCGAGCATCCACCTTAACTCCAAGAAACATAATATATATGGAGCACGATATGATCACAAGTTATACATTTTTTATGATTTTAAAGTCAACCAAAAGTGAAAAAAAAAAGAAAAAAAACTACACGTGCTATATTTTTTTTTAATGTTTTTAGAACCGGCTCCCCAAGTTCTACACATTGATTACATTTTTTTTTAGCTTAGTCCTTTTTTTTACATCGTGGGCATATACCACAAATTGCATATCCCGTAGTGTATTTCCCCTTGTATCTTGTAATAGCTCACCTTACAGCTGCCAGGATGCAGGTACTTCCCGGTGACGTACTGCAGCAGGGAGTGCTTCGCTTCGGGCGCCAGCGAGGGCTGCGTCATCGCCGCCAGCGTGACCAGCCCGCACACCGACACCGACACTACCAGCATGCCGCCTGGAACGGAACATTATAACTAGTTATCTATACGTTAGTACGGCTCCATGTCCTAACAAAAATCAGTTTTATGGTCCCATCATGAAGAAAGCAGGGAAAAAATAATTTCTCGACGTGCTTCCGTATTTGTCGGGAGTGTTCTTAGCTTTGTTTGATCAAAATCGGTTCAGCCATTTCATTGCGTTCGGGGTATTTAATTTTTACAAAATTAATTACTTGTATAATATTAACTAGTTTAATAAAAACCTTATTCTTACCCCATGTCCACGCGTCCTGGTGCTTGCTGCTCTTGACCACGGTGTTCCACAGCTCTGCCTTCAGCGCAAGAAGGGTATCCTTCCCAGTGGGCAGGCTCTGCCGCGCCGCCGACCAGGCGTGGAAATCCTTCGGGTCCAGCACGTGGCGCGCCGTCGAGTCCTCCAGCCAGTACACATCCTCGATGGAGGACACGTCCAGGCTGAGGAGTCTACAACAACGATGTCTTATCTTATTTGAGGACCTCTGTGGCGCGGAGGGCGAGTAGTCTGAGATACGAGAGGTAAGGGTTCGATTACCTTGCGGGAGAAATGTTTATATGATTTACAAATATTTGTTCCGGGCCTGTGTGTTCCTACTGTGATCAGGGGGGGGGGGGGGGGGGGGGTTCACCGGGGGCTACCAGTGCGAAGCCGGGCGAGTCGCTAGTTTCTTTATATATTCACATTTCCGTCTTGTACCGTCGGTAGAGTAGAATCTTCGACCAAAGAGTAGAATGCTATAAGTGACTTTGTGACATATCTTTTTATTTACAAAATAAATCTTTTGGGTCACCTTAAATTTGACCCTGTTCCCGGTGTTCGATTCGAGCTGAAGTAAGGCATACCTCATATATTTATAGGCATATATTGGGTCTCTTCAAGGCTAGAGTGAATAGGTGCCTTCTAGACCTTTGTGCTCCATCTTCGGCCGCATCGTCACTTACCAATAGGTGAGATCGTGGTCAAACAAAGGTTTTTTGTTTAAAAAAAAAAGAACCTGTCAAGTTCCGATGACAATACAATATTCAAACTCACAGCGAGCGGTCACAGAAAGCTGATCTGATGATGGAGACGGAAGGTGGACAACGGTGCTCCTTGATGGATAATAGTAGCCAGGCAGTGTTTGGACTGATTTTGATCAGCTCACGGTTCCGATTAAATTTTTTATAAAACCTTGAAGATAGAAAAATATATTTTTAACAAAAACCCTTATTTTATTAGAGTAAAAGCATATCACCGTCAATAAGCTCAGTAGGTAACCTACTCTCTGCCAACAAGCATGTGCGACAGAGCGGTTACGAGGCATTACATTCTGTGCTCCGACCACTTCGTGACTAAAAACGTTAGCATAGTGCACGTGTTTTATGTCAGCATCAATGTATGTGGTACAATTTACTCACCTCAATTTACCCTTTACTCACCTATGGTCTACAAAATCCTGAAAAACAGCCGAACGTTAATTTTACCAATCCGTCCAACCTTACTACTACCATATCATAATTAAGCGATCAGATTTGAGCGAGGCAAGCGCGGTCCATTACGTTTGTTTTCTGTGAAAATGGCATGAGGCTGTCCTAACTCCCGGACTTGACGGCTAATGGAGCTCGGTTTATGATAAACGAGCTGCGGATATGCGGATAAAATTAGAAAAATAATACGCGATAGAGGTCGCTGCGGTTGGGGGTCGCCTGGTTAGGGTCACGACCTGAGGGAAATAAATTAGGAATTTAGAGCACGCAGTGAAAACAAATATAATTTATGAAGTGGTACAACATGATTGGTTAATCTTTTCTAGTTCAAACTCGCATCCTTAAGTTTTTCGGACACGTTTCGAGACGGGACACTGGCTCCATTGAGCGTCTCGTCGTACAAGGACGAGTAGAAGGCACCAGACCGCACGGAGGGTTGCCCATACGTTGGACCGACCAGCTCAAGTCTGTAGTGGGTGGTAACCTGTATGAATGCACTAGGATGTCCACGAATAGGAATAAATGGCGAGATATCGTGAGGCGAGCAACATCAGCCCCTAATAACAATACAACATGACGACCACGACCGCTCTGTCAAGAGTGCAACGACTGAGAAGAGACACAACCTGATTATCATTACAAGTACTCCAAATACAGAGCAGAGTCATCGCTAGAGTAACAGATGCAACTTTGAAACTATTTAAAAGGTCGGATAGAAGCCGTGGATGTCAGTTTTCGTAAGTTTGCCAGTTTATGTGGTAATTGTAATTGCCGCAGACACGGCTGCTGTGGCCGCAGATAGCCTCATGAGGCAGTAATATGTAATATGCATCCATCAGCACGGCAATGGGCCCATATTTATTTCTGCCTTTTACGGTAAAAACCTTAGGTTTGTGGGGGCTCTGATGCGTGGCTCCTCGTCAAGGAGTTATCCAAGAGGCTGACAGATGAGAACAATGAACAAAGGCATGGCGATTACATCGGTCAGGCAGGCCTACTTTATAAAATTAAACCCCCCCCCCCCATACTATTTTAATTGTTTTAATTTATTTATTTACTGATAGATACACCAATAATACACATACCTATTACGTCACTCGTAGCTCACCAACCTCCAACAGCATCTTTCATACAAAACTCCGCATTGAAATCAGAGCACCCTTTCCGGAGCCACGTGGCAGCAAAGAAACAGACATACATACATATCTGTATGTATGTAAGTTTGGGGCCCTATTCTATCTAATTGTCTGCAATTAGATAGAATAGGGCCCCAAGCTTATAACACCTCTGTTTTAGGTTGGGGTTGAACATTGCCATCCACCGAGGTAACGTCACCAGGTTTTTGGGCACCTCGTATGTGGTCGGTGACCTAATAAACTATTAATTTTAAATATAAGGATGTAGGTTTAATTAACTAGTATTTTTTGTTTATATTACGGTACAGAATACAGTTTTCAATAATTAGCCTAATGGCTGTGCTAATGGGTTAAGGTGAATGCTCTCGCTTGAGGCGCGAAATTCAAATTTTTGGTGTATTTTTGCCCACGAAACAAAAAACACTGTAAAAATATGTTTACGGGGTCGTAGATAAACTGACGATATTTATGAGATACTATCAATTACCACACGTGTGCTCAGTCTCTTAGTTTTCGCGAAATCAATTTTCGCTATCTGAAGAAGGATTCAAGAGCTGCAATGAGCAAAAAAAAAAACGCGCCGAGCAAGAGCATCCTCCTTAAAATGTAATTGCATCGTAGTTGATCAGCATTTGCCATGTAGAGTCTGGTGACATTTGGTGAGGAAAATGATGTTATGACAAAACAAAAGCATAAACAGGAAGCTTCATGCGGATGCACATACCTTTATGTTAAGGTGGTAGCTTTCGCTTGAGGCGCGATATTCAAATTTTTTCGTGTTTTTTGCTCATTACAGCTCATCAACACTTGTTCAGATAGCGAAAACGATGTTGCCGGTAATTATATGACCTAACACACAAGTTTTAATTTAAAGTATCGCCACCTTAATAATGTTTATCTGAGGTACGATAAAAGTGGGTTATATGGACGGGTTATCGGCAACCTATTACGAAGGGTTTGAAATCTCTACGAAGCAAAATTGGTAAACCATTACATACATATTAATTGAGAAACCTTATAAGCTCAGGATAACGGCATATTGTAGCTAGGTATAGTACGAGTAGGTAGGCTTATATCTAACTAGCGACTCGTCCCGGCTTCGCACGGGTAGTTTCAGGATGAAAACAGGGTCAATGTGAATGTAGCTTACCAATGGTGAAAGAATTTTTGAAATCGGCACATTCGTTTTTGAGTTTATTCATTACAAACATACACACACACAAAAATACAAATCTTTCCTCTTTATAATATTAGTGTAGATGTGGATGTAGATAAGTAGGTACACGCATATCAAGTGATTATTATTACCTATAAATAGTAATAGGCACGAGAGTGGTAAAATAAAAACGTAAAAACATTTTAAATATCTGACTATTTCAGCGTCTGAAAATATCCAACGAAAACGCGATAGCAAACAAACACCAATTTGTGAATCGGCTTTTTGATCAGAAAAGTCCTCTCTTCAGATTTCTATGGAAAAATCAATGTGCAATTCAGATCAGATTTCTATGAATTGCACATTGAATTTTCCATAGAAATCTGAAGAGAGGGTTTTTGTAATCATAAAAGCAAATTCAATTTCAATTTAGTTGCGAGCATTTTTCATTATTGCTTCAATACAACACGTTTGCTGATGTTGTAGGTCCCTTCTGAAAACAGGCGCACAAAAATAAGCAGCAATCATAATTCTGGCTAACGCGTGTGTAGGCAGGTTACAGTTTGATTTGCATAAAAATTGCCAATCTAGAGCATTGCGGCCTCCGGAGACCATGAATAGAGCTTCACGCAAGTCCGTAGCGTAATTTTCATCATAGTCATCCGAAATGTGCTGATAGTGTTTATCACAAAACATGTTTTGTGTGTTTATAGTCCATCTTGTCGCCATTTTGTTATAAGAGCTTTTTGTAAAAGAGTACACCCGGGAAGTACTACCACCATACCTATATCTGCCGCAAAGTAGTAGTGCTCGCATTGCTGTATTCCGCATTGAAGGGTATGGGTGCCTTTGAAATTACAGGCACATGAGATATTTAATCTTTATGGCTCAGGGTGGTGGTCGCAGTGCAATGCCGCATAGCGCGGTGGACGAGACCTATGAGGTAATGCATTGTTTTGTTGTAGGCAGAGGTTACCGCAGCCATCTGCTTGTTTAGTCATTCATTCAATTAAAGCAAGTTTTATGTTGAAAAATATTGTTTTCAAAACAAGTTTTTATAAAATTAGTGATCTGAACGGTGTGCTGATCAAAAAGAGCCTGAACACTGCCAGTCTAGAATTATCCATCGCGGAGTGCCGTACCCGCTTCCGTGTCTATCATCCAGATCAGCTCGCTGTCACCATAATATTGTATAGTCATCGGAACTTGACAGGTATGCCTTAGCTCAAACGAACTCCGAAAAGTGAGTCAAATTTAACTAGTAAGATTTGATTACACCGGGATAATTGAAGCTAAATAAAAGCTTGTAAATCCATGCCAGCACCGATTCCCGGACATCGATACACGATGCACGTGTAAGTGGATTACAGTTTGATTTGCATCCGGTAGTACGCTGCGCGCTGGATGGTATGACGAGATGGATTAGTGCGCTCCGGTGGGGAAAGCAGCGCACTAATTGGATCCCGTCAGTGCACCCGAAAGGCGGAACTTTCAACAAAATCTGTTTTTCAAGCTGGATGGAGCTTTAGTCAAAGGTCTGAATCAAATTTCCATTTTCGAACCCTTCAAAACATATTTGAAGGAATTATATTTTTAATCCGTTTCCGGAACTGAAATGCTATTATAAAGCCCTAGTTTTTTTTTTATGAGTGTCAAACCAAGCTTTTTCTCACCTGATGTTAAGAGGTAACCTCTGCCTATAATAAATATTATTACCTCACACACAACTTCCTAGGACTTTTTTTAAACAACTTGATATGACGGAATAAACCGGTGGCTGTGAACAGCGCATTATCTCATAGGTCACGTCCACCTTGAGACAAAAATGGAAGTCTCATGTGCCTGTAATTTCACCGGCACCTTCAAACCGGAACACTGCAATGCGAGCACTACTGTTTTGCGATAGAAATTCGTATGGTGACAGAACTTCCCCGAAAGAACTCTTACACAAATCTCTACTACTACTATAACAAAAGCAAGGAACAAAACACGTTTAGTTTAATCAAGTGTTTGTATGTATTTCTGTCGAAAGTACAGGAGGCAATTAATAAACTACTAATAGCTATATTTAAAACACACAACGATTTTAGAAAACAATTCCTTTAATACGTTATTGTGCGACAAATATCAAAGTTCACACTGGGCCTCCCGCTGAGGGGGGGCCTGAAATACAGCCTCTATACATAATAACGCACACAAACAACACTCGATACAATAAGATTGACAGTTCTTTTGTAAAGACGCTAACACCACATTAAATTACGTTCGAGCGGAGAATGAGCAAATGTATCCCCACACACAACACAACCGATCTGTGACACTAGTCTCCGCTGCGCAGTTTTTTGCAGGATCGTTGCTTCATATGCTTGCAGACGAGAGGGTAATGACACTGCCAGCTCAAAACAGTAACATGAGCCTGTCCAATTTGTTGAAACTTGTAACACACGATACAGGGTTGGACAGTTCGACGCACTTGAAATTTCATCTAGAGTTGTACGATTGTTAAGTGCACGAATTGGTGAAACAATTTACCACAAAAAAAAAAAAAAAAAAAAAAAAATAATGCTGGACAGTTCACACAACATTATCTAGCCCCAAGCTAAGCAGAGCTTGTGTTATGGGTACTAGATAACTGATATACTTAATACAATATATTACATAGATAGATATTTTTTATTATACATAGAAAATACCCAGAACACCCTGAACAAATATCTGCGATCGCACAAATATTTGTTCCGAGTGCGGGAATCGAACCCGCAACCTCCAGCATCGCAGGCCGAGCTTCGCCCGCCGCGCCACAGAGGTCGTCAACAAACAAAAGGATCTACCACATTGTTCAGATGTTCAGCCAAGGGTAGAGATTATTCAGTATATTATTGTAAGAGTTAGAATGTGCCTACTTACTATAGGTCCCTAGGTATATTTCTACGATGGTGCATGCAACCTACAGTGAAGAGAGGCCAATCGAGATCTACTCGTAATAATCAAACAGGCACTTAGTTCAATTCGGTAACGAATAAGGGGGGATGTTGACTTTGTAAACTCACTTTGGCTGACGACTGCAAAAGTTCGTAGTTTCATTCCTAATCGTTTGTATGTTGGTGCGATAGGTACCTACTTGAATCTGGAAGCTCTTTATGATTCCGCAAATAGGCCTCCTCCAACCGCGCGCCATTTAGTAAGATTACCCGTACAACTAGCGCTTGGGAGTGAATAATGAACAGCACATGAATATTTTACGAGACGAGCATCGGTTTCCGTTCCGACACTTGCTTAGTTTACCGCATTGTGGAACACCCCACAAGGCCCTCGACCGTGTAGGGGGCATTGCACCAACTGCATTCGGTCGGTACACTGGACTGATTAAATTAGCTTTTAAATGAGTCTGTGACTTTTGTGCACAAGCACTAAATAGCCTGCGATCACTGGTTGTAAGGACAGTATATTTTTATACCATGGACCTACCTTTGCACACCTTTGCCATACGTGTAATACGTATGCCTATGTTCTGCTATACTATCAAGCAACCGTAGTCCGATTGCTCGTCGATTTAGTCAAAGTCAATATTATGTTATTCATTGAAATCACAAGGATCATTTTGAATCGTCTTATAAACTAAAATAACTCGTACAGCTGGCAGGGTTTTGGGAGAGACGCTTGACTCTAAAAATAATATTTCTCAAAAGGATTCCTGAAACGAAAAATGGTTTTCACACACCCGCAATATTTTTGAACGATCTATCCCATGATAGGTACCCCACGCCATGGGATAGACGAGAAGTGAAGAAGAGTAGTTCCTGATAGATCCCTTCGCTATGATCCTGTGGACTTTGATCGTCTTAATAGATCCTTTAAATGTTTAGGCAAAAGCTGAATTAAGGTGGTTGCTTTCGATTGTGGCGCGAAATTAATTTTTTTTCGTGCTTTTTGCTCATCACGTCTCGTCAACACTTCTTCAGATAGCGAAAACTATGTTGCCGGTAATTATATGACCTAAGTTTTAATTTATAGAATCACATCAATATCAATAATATCGAAAGCAACCATGCACCTTAATATTCATTTCGCTATACACTCACAGCCGAACAAATATTTCTGTATATACACATTTGCTGATATTTTGTCCGATTCCAGTTTTCTTTCTGCCGGTATAATTCAGTGGAACTGCCATTCCTATCAACAAGGTTGCCGACCGACCCTTGACCGCGAGATCGCTTCACATAAAATGGCTATTCAAACGGTTGTAAAATGAGACAAAGTGTTATTTTAACTGCTGAGATAAGCAGAGTAGGGATCTCTTAGGATAATAACACACAATCTGAGGCCGAGAACTGAACGAGTGGAAGGATAATAAAATCTTGCATCAGGAGACTTTACAAAAAGTCATATTTACCACCACAATCTATCTAATAAAAATTCTGTCTTTGATATAAATAGATGTCAAAATTTAAGATGTAGGTACGTGACCTATGAGATGTGCACTATTCATAGCTATTGTCTAATCGATGTTGGTTACCATTTTCCTATCCATTGCGCTGCGTGTTTTAGCTTTTTTTCAAGTATTTAAAACAGAAATTATTAAAGGAAATTATTAATTTATTTAAGGCAGAAATTGATTTGTTTAATTTGATAAGTAGCAACAAATGTACCTACATATTTCAATAATTTATGTTTTGATATGGGTTAGTTTACATCTAATTAGGACAACTTTGCTTTTATTTTGTATCTATATAAGTGAAAACTGTTCAATAGTCCGGTCATTTTAGACAATTGAAATAAAGAAAATTCCGACAGAGCCAAATCTTCGTAGAGACCTTAGGTTTACCACAAGGAATAAAGTGTCAAAAGTCCGCATCAGTCCCATGTGAGCTTAGGGACTTATTCGGGGCCCAAGGTCAAAATTTTAGGTTTTTTAAATTTTTCTCGAAAACGGTAAGTTTTATAGAAAAAGTACCTCAGAGCAAAGTTGTAGATCTTAAAATTCTCTATAAAAATGGTCCCTATGATTTTTTCTCTAAGACCCACTATTTCCCACATATTGCGCTTGTAAGAATCATGTTCTACATAGTATGCACACATATGCCACGTATATACATATTTAGGTACTCAAGCAAGCAAAAATGCCTACTCGTGTCTCTTTTATGTATACATTATACTATTCTAAGAAAATTTACTCTAAAATGACCGCCGGTCCCTTACCGAATCCCCTCTACTTGAATAACATCTGGCCTTGAAAAACATCTGCCTATTCTATTTCCGGGTGTATGATTTTCTGCAATCCACGTGAATTGTAACGGACTTTTGGCTTCTTAAATAATCAGCAAACTCATCACTTCTCGCGACACTTGCATCGATTAAAGTTGGCATTCCACGACTGACCACAACAGTTTCATCTTCAGTCAAAAGTTTATTACAAATAAAGCAAAATTGTGACATTTTTTTTTAAATATTAATCTGCACTAACTTCAATAGTAGACGCTTGTAATAAATACGTATAGTCACTCGAACTGCTCATTCAACACTAAAAGAAGCAGGTATACGTGAACGACACCACATGGACAAAAGAATAGGCAGATGTTTTTCAAGGCCAGGGGCCCAATTCTCGATTCATGCGATATTTGTAGGATATGATATTATCATATCACTCCTTTTATCTATGATAGATATTGAGCCTGCTGCAAAATGCGTATTACATACGATAAATATCGCAGGAATTGACAAAATATCTATTGAATTTAAATATCCGTATTCTCGAGAAGTCACTGTAGATAAATATCGACCGTATATCAGTAGATATGTATCGAGTGGTCAGACGCACTCGATAATGTTATATCTATCGAATTATCAAACACAAAATGAAATTCAACAACAAATATTAAGTCTAGGCTTAAGCTCACCTTTGTGCATATCTTTTGTAATATTTAATTTGTTACTATATCCGTGTACAGTGGCGGAATTAAAACGTTCGTCAGTTTTCAAAGAAATCCCCTTAGTTTGCCTTTTCCAACTATCCAACGGAGCAGACTGCTGTATAGAAAACCATAATTTAAATGTTTATTATAAAGATCAAAATCGCACACCTTTGATCAGTTGCTTGTTTATGTTTGCATGGAACTATTTTTTTAGGGTCACGTATCCAAAGGGGCCAAATGGTCTGTCTATCACAAGGGTCTAGAGTGGCTAAACCATTGAACTATTCATATTTCTACTATGTATGTAAACTGAACCAAACCAAAAAATTCCAATTTAACATTATTTTGAAATTGTTATAAGGGTGGCTTCCGTACAAGTAAAGGTGAGGAGGCGGGAAGGGGAAAATAAATTTGTCGTACCCCAGCATGTGGAATATAATTTTAGAGCTTATAAGTGCATATTAACACTGTATTTTTATCAACGAAAATAATGGAAAACAAAGGCATGAGGGGCCGCTAAAGTCCAAAATTTTGTAAATAAGTTCTTTTTAATTTGTAAATATGCTACTTATCATTTTAAGTATAAAAGAAAATTCTTGGTAATACCAACAGACTTAATTTTGCGTATGGATTAACTAAACGGAACCACAGATATAATAGTTACGACCGACGGAACCCTGAATGCGCGAGGTCCGATGCGCACTTGGCCAGTTTTTTATTGAGTTAGCTAGAATTTTTGTAATTTTATTCTTAGACTGTGTCTGTCATTCAGTCGCTGTTAATAGGTATCCATTGTCGTGGTAACTGAAGGATAATTTTCGTAATATTGACACAACACAACAGTATGCTTTTTGCATTGAACAATCAAAAATAGGCCCTAAGGTGACGAAAGTTCTCATTTCACTACCGTACAACAAAGGAATTTCATTCAAAAATCATTTCAATAAACAGATGTACCTAAATGTTTACATGTTACAACCGGATTTTAATAAATTACGAGTACATGCCATCACTCCGGTCTAATTCTGCGATATTTGTTGGTTATGATATTATCATATCACTCCTTTTATCTATGATACATATATCGATCCCGCGACAAAGAGTGTATTCTCGTGGACAATAGATAAAAATTCTAATAGATATAATCCGACCAGTATAACTTGTCGCGACTTGTAGCTGCCATTGCGTGGCGCTGCTTGATACAGATTATGATTATTATAATTTTAGTTCCTCAAAAGCGCCACATATGTAGTAACTATTATCTAATCTGTGGCACCACCGTCAACTTATACTTGTATCACTGTAACAGTAAATATTATCACTATGTTCATTTAATGCTTTCACAAAATGAATACAAAGTTTTGTCATTGCCAACTGGCAATACCTACATGTAGGAAGGAAGATGAATGAAAAAATCGTGGGAGCAGTGGCGCAAAAACATGCAATTAACAAATAAAATAAAACAATATACCTATATGTACAAAATAAAATTATCGATTGTTCCTGACCACTCAATGCATATCTAATGATCGATACTTATCTACAATGATTTCTCGGGAATACAGAATGTTCAATTCAATAGATATTTTGTCAATTCAATAGATATTTATCGAGTGTGATATTATATCTATTTCCCGAGAATCACCCCCCAGATGTTATTCAAGTAGAGGGGATTCGGTAAGGGACCGGCGGTCATTTTAGAGTAAATTTTCTTAGAATAGTATAATGTATACATAAAAGAGACACGAGTAGGCATTTTTGCTTGCTTGAGTACCGAAATATGTATATACGGGTAAGCACGGGGAGGATTGGATTTCGCGCCACGAGCGAAACCAACCACCTTAAGCAAATTACATACCTAGATTTAATACCTAGTTTTTTTTTTTATAATCTCATTTAAGTGAACTGTATTTGTTCTTATGAGAATAAATTCTTTAAACCGATATACGTGGCATATGTGTGCATACTATGTAGAACATGATTCTTACAAGCGCAATATCTGGGAAATAGTGGGTCTTAGAGAAAAAATCATAGGGACCATTTTTATAGAGAATTTTAAGATCTACAACTTTGCTCTGAGGTACTTTTTCGATAAAACTTACCGTTTTCGAGAAAAATCCAAAAAACCTAAAACTTTGACCTTGGGCCCCGAATAAGTCCCTAAGCTCACATGGGACTGATGGGGACTTTTGACACTTTATTCCTTGTGGTAAACCTAAGGTCTCTACGAAGAATTGGCTCTGTCGGAATTTTCTTTATTTGATCACTATTTTTATGTCTAAAATGACCGGACTACAAGGCCAATATCTTTCTATATTGTATTCCATTTGATTTAATGCGCTGTTTGTTTTCCATTTAAAATAAATAAATAAAACTCGCAGCACAATGAATAGCAAAATGGAGTTCGAAATCGAACTTCAGTCTATTACAAAATAAGACCGTAGATGGGGCATCTGCTTGTTGCGTCATTATAAAATAAAATAAATAAATTATTAAATAATGCTGGACAGTTCACACAACATTATCTAGCCCCAAGCTAAGCAGAGCTTGTGTTATGGGTACTAGTTAACTGATATACTGAATACAATATATTACATAGATAGATATTTTTTATTATACATAGAAAATACCCAGAACACCCTGAACAAATGTCTGCGATAAGTTGTAAGTTGTTGATTGTTGTTTATAAGTTGTTCTAGCCTGCAGAAAAGCTCCCGCCAGGTAAAGACCTCCCCTGGCGCACGTGGAGGTCGCTTAACCGACTTCGGACACAGGTGGGCCGCTGCAGGCTCAATACGATTAAATGGGCTACTCAGAAGAGACAGCGACAACTTGTCCTTGCAGAACAGATCCTCAAATCTTGGCACACGTAATGACTGTACCTGGAGTGACACATACACTGCATCTCGACAACGCCATAGAAGTGGGAAAATTCAGGCAAAACAAGATATAAAAATTGAAAAAAAAAACAATGATCCACCATCTACACGACGAAGAAGAACAAGTAGTACAAAAAAACCCGTGTCAATTGTTGGCCAAAAACGAAAAAAACCCTCTGACATGCATGCAGGCCAGATAATGTATACTATATCACTTTTTTGTGTATTGTGTCTTAGAATACATATACAAATTATTTGGTACTAACAGGCTAAAAAGTTGTGACGTCAAAGAAATGTCTATTAAAACCCAACTCGTTCTGCTCGCCTTTTCAACAGTAAGCTGGTGAAATGGAATGAGTTTGTGAAACTTAGAGACAACAATACCGACGGACAACTTTGCTTTAATATCCAATTCCGCTGGCACCTAAGGAGGTACCAACAATGGAGCTTGTTACAAGGTTATTGGACCAGGCACAAGGTCAAAGTATCTGATAGTGCCAACACAAATAGCACAACATTTAGGTACTTAAGTTGTGCTATTTGTGATATTTATAATATCTCATAAATATCATTAGTTTAGCTACGATACCCCAAACAAAAACAAGCACTGTGAAATGTGTTTAGGAGTATCATAGATAAACTGATGATAATTATATAAGAGATACCATCAATTAAAACATGTGTGTTAAGTCTCCTAGTTCTCGCGAACTCAACTTTGGCTATCTGAAGAAGTGTTGATGAGCTGTAATGGGCAAAAAACACTAAAAAAATATAATTTCGCGCCGCAAGCGTGAGCATTCACCTTAAATCAGATTAAGTTCGTGTATTTTACAAAGATAAAGATAAGTTTACTTCACTTAGAATAAATACAACATCATAATTAACATTTGCATTAATTTTATAGAAGTTCGTAAGCTTATGAAATAAGAGAACTTTGCCTTCCGTGCTAGTTAAAAAACTGTGTTACGGCAAGGTAACGCTTCTCACACCATATAGAAGCGTTTTATAGTTTTTAAGGCGATATGTTAAAATACCGAATGGGCGGAGTCTAGCCAGAAAACAATAGCTGTAAGACAGTGACAGCGCTATTGCTCACTTGAACCCGGGAAAAGGTGAGGTATAGATTTTTGCCACTCGGAAGTAACTGACGTAAGCGACAAATGATAAAACTTCGTTTAGCTTATAAAGTAGCAAATATAAAAATAAATTATCTATAATTAATGTAAGTAATGTGATTACCTACTGAATAATATAAAAAAATATGCTTAATACTTTCTCTAGTCGAAGGAGGGACCTAAAAAGGGCTTTAGAAGAGCCAATTTCAAAAAATTAAGTAAGTAATTATTTATTCAGAAACAGGTACACAAAAAAATATTTAGTTACAAAATATTTAGACGAGTGACAGTCCTCTGTACTAGTGTAAACTGTATGACAGCAGGGCAAGCTATCGAGAAAAGTTTCGCGAATCGTGTTTCTAGTCTATAATTTATTTAGATTACATAATCAAGTAATTACTGTATTAACATCAAGTTTGTAACCTTTACTGTTACTGAGTGAGCATGAAACGAAACGACTCCAAAATTTTAACATAGCGTCTTAAATGATCTTATTAGCCTTCGGAATAGGTTGAGCCTCATAAGTCAGTTTTCAAAAACTGACGTTCGTTGTCAAATGCTAACTGTGTAGATGCATAACAATTATTGTTATGGAGTCATTGTAAAAGCTCACTCTCGTAACCCAACTGACAGCAAGAAACACCTATCAAATTAACTGAAACCTGTAACTTGAAAACAGGTCCCGTAGCATACATATACTCACTATAAACATCCACTCAGTACCCCAAAGGCTTAACTGAAAATAATTTCTACGACTGCCGAATTCAATGGAGCCAGAGATACCATACATCAACGCACCGTACGTGGGCCAATGTGGGCCCATACGAGAGATAAATGGGGCCGTTGGAACTCGGGGTGAGAAATCTGAACCTTTCGCCGAATACTGGCGCGATATAAAAGGGGTAGGTACTTAACTAAAGATTTGTATGTTCCAGTTTTTTTTTTATACAACTTGGAATGACGGATCAAGCAGATGGCCCACATGATGTTAAGCGGTACCTGTGCCTACAAACAGTGCATTATCACATAGGTCACGCCCACCTAGGACGCATCCTATGTGGTATTGTACCGCGCCCTCCACCCTGAGACATAAAGATGAAAAGTCTCATGTGCCTGTAATTTCACCGGCAACCATACCCTTCAATTCCAATTGGAATATGAAAATATCAAGAATTTTCATATTCCAACATATTTGAGTCGTAGAACCCGTAGATACAGAGTTCTGGACGATTTTTGTGGGAAAAATTACATATTACGGCCACAGAATAACAAACTTTACAAACTCAAGCGCAGAAATCTAGATAACAATGATCTAGTTAGATGATAGTTACTTTTTCAGGTTTTTTTTTACAGTATTCGTTCTCGTTCAAACTATAGCTTTGGAGAATGTTGACCTAGTTCGAACGGTACCCAGCTCGGTCGGTATACCTAGGTAAGGTATTGGCAGCACATAAGAGCGGGCGCTAAAACGGGTACTTTTTACGGTTCCATAGTTCGAACTTCGAACTGACGCAGTCTCTATTTGCAACCCATGCACAGTTAGGATACTCTATGTGAGGTTCTCATTTCAACCCAACCCTGACGTCACAACAAACAAAAACTATACATCATACGCAAAAAGTATGGAAAGGGGGTGTAAGCTACACGAATAACTGTACATCATACGCAAAAAGTATGGAAAGGGGGTGTAAGCTACACAAATAACTGTACATCATACGCAAAAAGTATGGAAAGGGGGTGTAAGCTACACAAATAACTGTACATCATACGCAAAAAGTATGGAAAGGGGGTGTAAGCTACACAAATAACTGTACATCATACGCAAAAAGTATGGAAAGGGGGTGTAAGCTACACAAATAACTGTACATCATACGCAAAAAGTATGGAAAGGGGTGTAAGCTACACAAATAACTGTACATCATACGCAAAAAGTATGGAAAGGGGGTGTAAGCTACACAAATAACTGTACATCATACGCAAAAAGTATGGAAAGGGGGTGTAAGCTACACAAATAACTGTACATCATACGCCAAAAGTATGGAAAGGGGGTGTAAGCTACACAAATAACTGTACATCATACGCAAAAAGTATGGAAAGGGGGTGTAAGCTACACAAATAACTGTACATCATACGCAAAAAGTATGGAAAGGGGGTGTAAGCTACACAAATAACTGTACATCATACGCAAAAAGTATGGAAAGGGGGTGTAAGCTACACAAATAACTGTACATCATACGCAAAAAGTATGGAAAGGGGGTGTAAGCTACACAAATAACTGTACATCATACGCAAAAAGTATGGAAAGGGGGTGTAAGCTACACAAATAACTGTACATCATACGCAAAAAGTATGGAAAGGGGGTGTAAGCTACACAAATAACTGTACATCATACGCCAAAAGTATGGAAAGGGGGTGTAAGCTACACAAATAACTGTACATCATACGCAAAAAGTATGGAAAGGGGGTGTAAGCTACACAAATAACTGTACATCATACGCCAAAAGTATGGAAAGAAGGGGTTGTAAGCTACACAAATAACTTCCGGGTTGATACGGTTTAGTTACTTACTTACTTACTATATAAATAAATAAATATAATTTGCACCATTTACATATAGTGAAAATCTTACAAATATACTTTAAAACTAAAATAGGTATGTAGCTTATTACATTTACAAGTAGTACCTTGGCCTCCACACTAGGATTGCCTGTGCTGCGGAGACCAAATTATCCACAGATTATCCTTGTTATATAGTTGTACTATTATTTATTCCGTTCTATCATTGTTAAAAAAACCGGCCAAGTGCGAGTCGGACTCGCGCACGAAGGGTTCCGTTCCATTATCTATAAAATCGGCAAAAAAAACTCGTTTGTTGTATGAGAGCACAAACAAAGAGAGAGAGAGAGAGTATATATATAGGGGAGAGTATGAAAGTTTGTTGTAAATATTAATTTTATTCTGTTTTTTACTATTTCTAGAAATAGTAATTAAAATTTAATCTGTCTACCTATCACGGTTCATGAGATACAGCCTGGTGACAGACAGACAGATGGCCAGCGGAGTCTTAGAAATAGGGTCCCGTTTTACCCTTTGGGTACGAAACCCTAAAAACAGTCTTTTTTTTATTTAAGCTCAAATAATTGCGGCAATAAAGAAGCGTTAAAAATTTATAGAAAAAGGCAACTTTAGGTATAGTTATTGTTTTGTCTTTTGCATCGATAACCAGTTTCAAATTCAATTGATAGACACAATACGGTGTAACTATTCCAATTAGTAGTGTAACATTACAAAATTATTATAAAACTTCTAGAAGCTTCCTTACTCACACAAGTAGCTTGTTGACAAAAAACTAACGAACAATAGTTACCCACACAGCCATCAGCCATCAGTTACATCTCACGCACACATAGAAACTATTTACGCCAGACTCACCTATAAATTGACATGCGCCCTACGCACAGGACACATTCCACACTTAGACGGAGCATTCAATAATACCTCTATATACTTCCACTACGCCCAATTTTGGTGAGTTTGTTTAAATATACTACACTCTAACTAGCACTGTTTAATCTGAGGAACTTCTTATCTTTCTTAAATGTTGTAAATTCTAGCATCATCGTTCATTTAGGGACGTCTGCGTTCGTCTTAAAGTGCTCTCTAAGACACCTACTATGTCTGTCCTTCTGACTAACTAGTTCTTAATCTCTGTTGTAAGCCCTACGGTGTAATAAGGTTGAAAGCCACGTACTGCCTACCCCTGCGAGCCACGTCTGCGGCACCTAGAGGCGACTTTCAACCAAATTACACCAGAGGGAAGAATCAAGTCTGTCACTACAACTACGTGATCTTTACAGGGTCCAACTCTACGGGTCGAACCTTACGGTTGGTGGCTTCACAGCCACCAACCGGACTCACCAGCTACCTGCTGTCTACCAGCTGTCTCCAGCCCTACCTGCTGCTACCAGCCTGCCACGAGCCACCTCGCAGACAAGTGGCGCGCTCTTCACCATGACGTCTAGACCTCGTGCTTCCGATCTACAGCTCACAGGACAGTACCGTGGAGAGTCCACACCTGTTCTTGGGTTCCGTACTACGCGTGTGTCCAAGTGTTCTTTTCTACAAGCGTGACCTTTTGAGACCTATTCTACTGCTGAGATTGAGACCCTTGATCAAACCCCGGCCCATAGCCGTCTGGCCTTCTGCCTGCTACTCTGGCCCTCTGCCTGCACTTCTGCCTGCACTTTTGCCTTCAGCATACTACTAAAGACTCTAAGTTTAACAATCCATTCAGTGACCTTATTGTTAGCATTTTAAGTTTAATATATGTATAAAAATGTCCTAATCGTTTTTCTACCTACCCCTAGCTCTTCTATCAGGTAGGATAGGAACCTAAAACCTAGACTACCTACCTGTCCACGGCTGCACCGTGACAGTGGCGCCCAACTCTCTTTAAAACTCTCTTTCTAACTCTCTTTACAATTCTCTCTTTACTACCTAAAGAGATATATTCACTATACCTACTCCGGCCCATATCAACGTGATAGTGGTGCCCTATTCATTCTCAATCTCAGTCTCAAACTTGTGTCTCATACCTATTTTGTCATTTATAAACGCTTGGTAAAACTTGGAACAACCTACCTACAAGAACAGAGGTGTAAGCTCGCCTTTATTGCATCGTGGCGGTATCATAATAATAGCTACTAGAAATTATTATTGTACCAAAGCTAATAATCTATTGTCTAATTGTGTATAATTCTTTACAGCTATATCTATCTGTGTGTTACTGTGTAATTCTAACCATTTCTGTGTACCTACCTACATTATTGCGTAAACAGTGCTAGTTCGTCGTAACAATGGAAACTAAATATCTAAAATGTCAAATCTCACTCAAGCGTTCATCTATCGTCTACAAACTAGTAGATATGAACGGAAATCCTTTACGTACCATACACTTAAACTCACATAAAGGATATTAAACTCATTCACTATAAAGAATAATATTTGCCTACTTATCTACCTATCTAACAATCAATCTATCTATGTATCTATCATACAATTTGATTGATTCTCTAAGCTTGACTTACAACTGACCTTGACACTAGAATGTTGGAAATAGTAAACAACACTAGAACAATATACCTACTTATAGAATACTAATACTATCAACGCGTGTGCGTGTGTGTGTGTGTGAGAAACACTGAACTTAAATACTTCTTTAACATAACTTAAAATCTAAATCGTACCTACCTACGAGTTCCCTAAAATGTAAACTAAACTAAACGTAAACTTAAAGGTTAACTTAAAATCTATACTATTCCTTTTACTAAAACTAAACTTGAAACTAGAAACGTAAAATCTACATCGTAGCTACCTACGTATACACTAAAATCTTAAAATCATAACTAAACTAAACGTAACTTTAATCTACACTAATCGTAATTCGTAATCTATACAAATACTTTTACCTAAACTAGCTATGAAACTGTAAACAACTTTGAACGTACCTACCTACGTATCATCTAATAACTAAGATAATACTACCTAAATAAAAGCTAATCTACTTGCTAAAACTTAAACTAACTTTAAGACTGTAAACAACTTTGAACGTACCTACCAACGAATCATCTAGAATCTAATCTACCTACCTAAATAAATACACAATCAACTTGTAAATACTAAAACTAGATTTAAAAAAAAAAAAAAAAAAAAAACTATAAAAACTAAATAAAAAAAAAACGTAATATAAGTACACCAAACACTCATTACCTATAACTTAGTTAATTAAAAAAAAAAAACATCCTACCTAATAAATGTTTATTACATCTATGTGTGAGGTAGACTTGAGTATGTTAATCATAAAAACTACAGTTATTTCCAACGCAACAGCGGTCAACATACCTATAATGTTGCGAAATAATTAATAATAATCACAGGACAGTACCGTGGAGAGTCCACACCTGTTCTTGGGTTCCGTACTACGCGTGTGTCCAAGTGTTCTTTTCTACAAGCGTGACCTTTTGAGACCTATTCTACTGCTGAGATTGAGACCCTTGATCAAACCCCGGCCCATAGCCGTCTGGCCTTCTGCCTGCTACTCTGGCCTTCTGCCTGCTACTCTGGCCCTCTTGCCTGCACTTCTGCCTGCACTTTTGCCTTCAGCATACTACTAAAGACTCTAAGTTTAACAATCCATTCAGTGACCTTATTGTTAGCATTTTAAGTTTAATATATGTATAAAAATGTCCTAATCGTTTTTCTACCTACCCCTAGCTCTTCTATCAGGTAGGATAGGAACCTAAAACCTAGACTACCTACCTGTCCACGGCTGCACCGTGACAGTAGCACGGTAGGACTTTTTCCGCTAGGACGTCAAATCAAGCAAAAATCAACCATACACAATAGCACTTAAAGACTGCCTTTAGTACACCGGATTTCAGAGATAAAAATTTCATACCCTTTGTTGGTAAAGGGGGATGGTGGGGGGGGGCATGAATATGGAAACGCGTCCGCTCGTTAAACAGCATCGAGCTTGGATTGCCTTTTTCTATCAATTTTTAACGCTTCTTTATTGCCGCAATTATTTGAGCTTGAATAAACAAATACTGTTTTTTTAACAATGATAAACAAATACTGTTTTTTAACAATGATAAACAAATACTGTTTTTTAACAATGATAAACAAATACTGT
Organism: Operophtera brumata; assembly: GCA_932527175.1. Taxonomy (NCBI): domain Eukaryota; kingdom Metazoa; phylum Arthropoda; class Insecta; order Lepidoptera; family Geometridae; genus Operophtera; species Operophtera brumata. Next base: position 21,040,752 of record OW052239.1, read on the forward strand.
TTTTTTAACAATGATAAACAAATACTGTTTTTTTAACAATGATAAACAAATACTGTTTTTTTAACAATGATAAACAAATACCGTTTTTTTAACAATGATAGACCTTCATTTGACCGCGATCTCACCTGTTGGTGTCGCAGACGATGAAATAACAATATTTATTTGCTTGAATATAGGTATTACACTTATTTTTAAGAGGTTTTACAATCAAGTCTTATATTGACGACCTCTGTGGCGCGCCGGGCGAAGCTTGGCCTGCGACGCAGGAGGTTGCAGGTTCGATTCCCGCCTCGGAACAAATATTAGTGAGATCGCAAAAATTTGTTTAGGGTGTTCTGTGTATTTTCTATGTATAATCAAAAATATCTATCTATGTAATATATTGTATGAAGTATATCAGTTATCTAGTACCCATAACACAAGCTCTGCTTAGCTTGGGACTAGATAATGTTGTGTGAACTGTCCAGCATTATTTATTTATTTATTTATTTAGTATCACAAAATCAATGATCTGCTAGCCATTTCGTCAGCTTGCTTTTAAACATAGTGAATGGCAAATTGGTTCCTCAACATTCCATCTAACTACATCCGATTGCTTCCTGGGCGCTGTTTCACTAGAATATGCCAGCCAAGGGCACAGATAATATAATACTATACTAGCCAAGGGTAAGATATGCAGTTTCTTAAATAGGTAGCTGTTGTCCATGAACCATACAGCATGGATCTCATACACTTTTTCTGGGCCCTCTACTTATATCATCGGAAAATATTACCCCATAGCTACAGCCCATACGAGAGCACCAACGATACATAGCCATGATACGCAATAACAGCTGCTTCTCTCGACACTGTCCCCGTAAACGTTTAATGGCCTGCACAAATCTATCCAGCTTATCACAAACTTATGATATTCTATAAATAAAGAAAGGATACCTATATGATCCTTCCAGTCATAGAACTCAGCAACGATGATTCCTAGATAGAAGGGGGGTGGAGTACGAAGGTCTAGAAGGCTATTCATTCTTGCCTTATAAGACACCCAGATATAGTAGATTGTATCATAAGGGAGCAACATAATATTATTACGGCGAGGGCGCTTTTTTGAATCCAGAGCGAAGTGAGGGATTCTTTAGTAGAATCCTGAACGTAGCGAGGGATTCAAAGTACGTCGCCCGAGCCAAAAATATATGTTGCGCCCGTGTGATACACTCTGCTTTTCATCACCCACTATGAGAAAATAAAAGGCGCCTCATATGTTATTGTAATATTATTATTTAATAAAACAAATGGTTGTTTTTTTGTTTTTGTGTTTTTTTTGTTGTGTTTTTGTGTTTTTTTGGGTGTTTTTTTGTGTTTTGTGCTTTTTTGTGTTTTTTTTGTTTTTTTTTGTTTTGTGTTTTTTGTGTTTTTGTGTTTTTTTTGTGTTTTGTGTTTTTTGTGTGTTTTGGTTTTTTTGTGTTTTTTTTGTGTTTGTGTTTTTTTTGTGTTTTGTGTTTTGTGTTTTTTGTGTGTATTGTGTTTTTTTGTGTTTTTTTTGTTTTGTGTTTTTTGTGTGTATTGTGCTTTTTTGTGTTTTTTTTGTATTTTATTTTTGTGTTGTGTTTTTTTTTTTTTTTTTTGTGTTTTTGTGTTTTTGTGTTTTTTTTGTTTTGTGTTTTTTTTTTTTTTTTTGTGTTTTGTGTTTTTGTGTTTTGTGTTTTTTTGTGTTTTTTTTGTGTTTTTGTGTTTTTTTGTGTTTTTTTTGTTTTGTGTTTTTTGTGTGTATTGTGCTTTTTTGTGTTTTTTTTGTATTTTATTTTTGTGTTGTGTTTTTTTTTTTTTTTTTTGTGTTTTTGTGTTTTTGTGTTTTTTTTGTTTTGTGTTTTTTTGTGTTTTTTTTTGTGTTTTGTGTTTTTTGTGTTTTGGGTTTTGGGCCGTCGTACCAGCCAGTATTTATTCAAACAATATTTGCATTCGAATTATTTGCCGCTGGTTCCAAATTCAATAAGTGCGCCGCAATTATCTTTGCCGCGCACTTTTTGAATTAGGAACTTAATAAGTGCGCCGGAAAACTCATTACTGCCCGCTAAAAGTTTCTCATAGAAAACACCACCGTTGGGTGCACTTAAAGGCGAACCCAGTCGTCCTTTTCGAATAGATGGGATGAAAAATAAATTGCATAGGTACTATTGTTTTCGCTGACGCCGAGATCTGGGTTTCATTACTTCCATTCCTCTTCGCTTTGATTGAAAGAAACACTCGATTGCACACTTGATGGAGGTTCAAGGGTCTCGAGTAAAACACCTCTCATGCCCGCGAGCGAAGTCGACCAATCCATTTTTAACTCCGGCTAGCTTATTACGTATCTTGCAATAGCAATGCGATAGCAAGAATCGCGCGAGAATTGCGCGATCATCGCATCCAAATTGCAAATTCGTATTACGGATCGCTGATACGTAATATACGAATTTGCGATTTGGATGCGATAATCGCGCAATTATTGCTATCGCATTGCTATTGCAAGATACGTAATAAGCTAGCGGACGTAAAAATGAGCGGGTAAAGTTTAAATAGACATGATAATTGATTTTGAAAAACTATTCTAATCTTTGTTTTGTTGTTAAATGTAATAAGCATCGTAATGCGTGATCTTGATCAGAATTTGATTACTTACTAGACGCGATAAGTTTTTAATGTAACCATAATGCTTATTTGTCCCGCTTGAAATCAATAATAAATTGGCGTGAACATCTTTACGAGATTTTGTTAAAACAATGGACCGACAACGCTATGACATTTTTTATCTTTGTTAAATTCCAAACCAAACATGTTTTTCTACTTTGGATATATCCGATAATTTTACTGGAAAACTTACTCTTACGAATTTGCGATTTGGATGCGATAATCGCGCAATTATTGCTATCGCATTGCTATTGCAAGATACGTAATAAGCTAGCGGACGTAAAAATGAGCGGGTAAAGTTTAAATAGACATGATAATTGATTTTGAAAAACTATTCTAATCTTTGTTTTGTTGTTAAATGTAATAAGCATCGTAATGCGTGATCTTGATCAGAATTTGATTACTTACTAGACGCGATAAGTTTTTAATGTAACCATAATGCTTATTTGTCCCGCTTGAAATCAATAATAAATTGGCGTGAACATCTTTACGAGATTTTGTTAAAACAATGGACCGACAACGCTATGACATTTTTTATCTTTGTTAAATTCCAAACCAAACATGTTTTTCTACTTTGGATATATCCGATAATTTTACTGGAAAACTTACTCCATTAAGGTGAATGCTCAGGCTTGCGGCGCGAGATTAATTTTTTTAGTGTTTTTTGCCGATTACAGCTCGTCAACACTTCTTCAGATAGCGAAAGTTGAGTTCGCGAGAACTAAGAGACTTAACACACATGTTTTAATTGATAGTATCTCATAAATATGATCAGTTTAGCTACAAAATAATAAAAATATAAACAAAAAAAAACACTGTAAAAATGTGTATAGGTGTATCATAGCTTAACTGATGATATTTATGAGATACTATCAATTAAAACATGTGTGTTAAGTCTCCTAGGTCTCGCGAATTTAACTTTTGCTATCTGAAGAAGTGTTGATGAGCTGTAACGGGCAAAAAACACCAAAAAATTTGAATTTGGCGCCGCAAGCGTGCGCATCCACCTTAAATTTCAAATTATTTGAATGCATGCTTTGATTATATATTGGCGCCAGACAATTTTTTTTAAAGGAATGCATTGTATTACGATCCGAATTTTTGTTTACTGGATATAAGGCAGATAGCAATGCCCACTTGAAACACAAATTATCTGCGTTTTTAACATTAATTACTGTTGTTTTCAGCCTTATGTCCTTTGGAAATTGAATATATGAAGAACCCCGACAGAGGATTAAACTTACTGACGTTCATAACTAAAGCTGTTATATCCTTCATTTTTGCAAATTGTTGAACAACTATGTTTTGGAAAGACGATGGAAAACATTGAGATGAGAGTAAATGTGAAACTGTTAACCCACTGGGAAAATCGAGGTAAATTACTTGGCGTTCGAGATTTGAATGCAAAATCCGAGTTTCAAAATTCTACCACGTTTGGAGATAATTTAGTTGCGGTACAGATGAGAAAACTGAAATTGTTTCATAATAAACCTATACATTGATGAAAAGTCTCGTAAAAATCCTGAAATTCAGATATTCCTGAAACTCCTCCAGAAATGGATCTAACACAACATGAGGCAGCCCCACGTAAGGTACTTTAACGTATCGTAACATCCTCATGTTGTGTGACGTACATTTATAATTGCGGGATTTTTACGAGGCATTTCATGAATGAAAAACTTCGAAATTTAAAAAGTCGTAGAACTGAAGTTATTCGCCATTGTGTGTAGAATACAGGGGGTATTCTCCAGGCTTATAGGGATATTATGTTACACCTTGTATACTCAGGTTTCTGCATTTTGGATATTTCCAAAATTGTTATATATGATTTTCACTATAACTATATGACCAAGTAATTAATTTTGTAAAAATTAAAAACCCTCAACGCAGTGAAACGGCTGAACTGATTTTGATAAAACACAGCTAAGAACACTCCCGACAACGATGGTTCTGTTTAAATCAACAACAAGTAAACAAGGAGAAGCAATAAAAATAGGACATCACATGGTTTTATTAGTAATGCCCTTATTGAATATGAATGCAGCCTTTACGAGGTGCATTCAATCCTTTCAATAAAAATAGGACATCACATGGTTTTATTAGTAATGCCCTTATTGAATATGAATGCAGCCTTTACGAGGTGCATTCAATCCTTTCAATAAAAATAGGACATCACATGGTTTTATTAGTAATGCCCTTATTGAATATGAATGCAGCCTTTACGAGGTGCATTCAATCCTTTCAATAAAAATAGGACATCACATGGTTTTATTAGTAATGCCCTTATTGAATATGAATGCAGCCTTTACGAGGTGCATTCAATCCTTTCAATAAAAATAGGACATCACATGGTTTTATTAGTAATGCCCTTATTGAATATGAATGCAGCCTTTACGAGGTGCATTCAATCCTTTCAATAAAAATAGGACATCACATGGTTTTATTAGTAATGCCCTTATTGAATATGAATGCAGCCTTTACGAGGTGCATTCAATCCTTTCAATAAAAATAGGACATCACATGGTTTTATTAGTAATGCCCTTATTGAATATGAATGCAGCCTTTACGAGGTGCATTCAATCCTTTCAATAAAAATAGGACATCACATGGTTTTATTAGTAATGCCCTTATTGAATATGAATGCAGCCTTTACGAGGTGCATTCAATCCTTTCAATAAAAATAGGACATCACATGGTTTTATTAGTAATGCCCTTATTGAATATGAATGCAGCCTTTACGAGGTGCATTCAATCCTTTCAATAAAAATAGGACATCACATGGTTTTATTAGTAATGCCCTTATTGAATATGAATGCAGCCTTTACGAGGTGCATTCAATCCTTTCAATAAAAATAGGACATCACATGGTTTTATTAGTAATGCCCTTATTGAATATGAATGCAGCCTTTACGAGGTGCATTCAATCCTTTCAATAAAAATAGGACATCACATGGTTTTATTAGTAATGCCCTTATTCAATATGAATGCAGCCTTTACGAGGTGCATTCAATCCTTTCAATAAAAATAGGACATCACATGGTTTTATTAGTAATGCCCTTATTGAATATGAATGCAGCCTTTACGAGGTGCATTCAATCCTTTCAATAAAAATAGGACATCACATGGTTTTATTAGTAATGCCCTTATTGAATATGAATGCAGCCTTTACGAGGTGCATTCAATCCTTTCAATAAAAATAGGACATCACATGGTTTTATTAGTAATGCCCTTATTGAATATGAATGCAGCCTTTACGAGGTGCATTCAATCCTTTCAATAAAAATAGGACATCACATGGTTTTATTAGTAATGCCCTTATTGAATATGAATGCAGCCTTTACGAGGTGCATTCAATCCTTTCAATAAAAATAGGACATCACATGGTTTTATTAATGCCCTTATTGAATATGAATGCAGCCTTTACGAGGTGCATTCAATCCTTTCAATAAAAATAGGACATCACATGGTTTTATTAGTAATGCCCTTATTGAATATGAATGCAGCCTTTACGAGGTGCATTCAATCCTTTCAATAAAAATAGGACATCACATGGTTTTATTAGTAATGCCCTTATTGAATATGAATGCAGCCTTTACGAGGTGCATTCAATCCTTTCAATAAAAATAGGACATCACATGGTTTTATTAGTAATGCCCTTATTGAATATGAATGCAGCCTTTACGAGGTGCATTCAATCCTTTCAATAAAAATAGGACATCACATGGTTTTATTAATGCCCTTATTGAATATGAATGCAGCCTTTACGAGGTGCATTCAATCCTTTCAATAAAAATAGGACATCACATGGTTTTATTAGTAATGCCCTTATTGAATATGAATGCAGCCTTTACGAGGTGCATTCAATCCTTTCAATAAAAATAGGACATCACATGGTTTTATTAGTAATGCCCTTATTGAATATGAATGCAGCCTTTACGAGGTGCATTCAATCCTTTCAATAAAAATAGGACATCACATGGTTTTATTAGTAATGCCCTTATTGAATATGAATGCAGCCTTTACGAGGTGCATTCAATCCTTTCAATAAAAATAGGACATCACATGGTTTTATTAGTAATGCCCTTATTCAATATGAATGCAGCCTTTACGAGGTGCATTCAATCCTTTCAATAAAAATAGGACATCACATGGTTTTATTAGTAATGCCCTTATTGAATATGAATGCAGCCTTTACGAGGTGCATTCAATCCTTTCAATAAAAATAGGACATCACATGGTTTTATTAGTAATGCCCTTATTGAATATGAATGCAGCCTTTACGAGGTGCATTCAATCCTTTCAATAAAAATAGGACATCACACGGTTTTATTAGTAATGCCCTTATTGAATATGAATGCAGCCTTTACGAGGTGCATTCAATCCTTTCAATAAAAATAGGACATCACATGGTTTTATTAGTAATGCCCTTATTGAATATGAATGCAGCCTTTACGAGGTGCATTCAATCCTTTCAATAAAAATAGGACATCACATGGTTTTATTAGTAATGCCCTTATTGAATATGAATGCAGCCATTACGAGGTGCATTCAATCCTTTCAATAAAAATAGGACATCACATGGTTTTATTAGTAATGCCCTTATTGAATATGAATGCAGCCTTTACGAGGTGCATTCAATCCTTTCAATAAAAATAGGACATCACATGGTTTTATTAGTAATGCCCTTATTTGAATGCAGCCTTTACGAGGTGCATTCAATCCTTTCAATAAAAATAGGACATCACATGGTTTTATTAGTAATGCCCTTATTGAATATGAATGCAGCCTTTACGAGGTGCATTCAATCCTTTCAATAAAAATAGGACATCACATGGTTTTATTAGTAATGCCCTTATTGAATATGAATGCAGCCTTTACGAGGTGCATTCAATCCTTTCAATAAAAATAGGACATCACATGGTTTTATTAGTAATGCCCTTATTGAATATGAATGCAGCCTTTACGAGGTGCATTCAATCCTTTCAATAAAAATAGGACATCACATGGTTTTATTAGTAATGCCCTTATTGAATATGAATGCAGCCTTTACGAGGTGCATTCAATCCTTTCCCCACACAGGTTCTTTGAACAAATCAATCGAAGATGTCAAACGACAACATTTGCGCTAGGTGAAGGTGATTAGTGTAATTATCACGCGTTCGTGGAGTGCAGGTTAAGGAAGCATGGCTTTAACTAGGGCTTATGAGTTGTAATTAGATGTAGTAGAGTCCATTAAATCTGTAACCTATCTTGCGAACCGTTTGAGCTAGAACAAAACGGATGAGCGCAATCGATCGGGCGTGCGGCAATGCCAACACATAGAAAAAGACATGTGTCGCTTCAAGAAAAATGTTCATAAATTCCTTCAGGGTAGGCAGCGCATCGACAATACCCTTGGTGTTGCCGGTGTCTATAAGCGACGGTGACCACTTCAAATCAGGTGGGCCGTAGGCTAGTTTGCCTATTTATTTCATTAGAAAAAAAAACTTTTTCCTTTTTTTTTTAGGCGGCTAACTTCGTGGACCGTCTTTTTTCACGCTGAGTCACCGGTTTGGTTCTTGGACAGGCGAATCCCTACTACTTCAAAGTAACCTACTCACCTTTAGTGCTTAGATCTGGAGCAAAATCTTCGTGGAATATTTCATATCATAAAAATGTAAGTCCTGCCAACTGCGGATCGAATCGAAGAACTATGCAAAGTTGATGGCGTAATTTACACCTGAAATTGTATCTGAATATCTGTTTCACTTTTGAATTTGTAACGTTTTCGAAGGCAAAGGTATTCAGCGCGACGACTTCAATTTACTTTAGAATCGGAAGCACGCCTCAAGCACCAAAAGCAAAAACAAGCAACTGTAAGCACCAAAAGCAAAAACCTCAAGAAAAAAACGTTAAATTTAATTCAGTGAATCAAATTTGCTCAAACCAGCGAGAGAAGGACCTTTGAGATTTCTTCTTCTTCTTTTTCTTTTATTTGTGGCTACTCTGGCTGGAAACATAATATATATGTCTTTGGATAGTAAGAGAAAGTACTACGAAATTATCTATAGTAGTAGAACATACTAGGTTTCTATTGCTCACGTATATAAGCGCAGCTCACTCGAGGAGCGGTAAATTGGCTTTCAGTGCGAATCAATCAAGTGACCTAAGATTAATTTGTGAACAGTGTGAGTGAAGTACAGTCGTAGTAAAGTAGGAATACATACTGTTTATTTATTTTATTTAAAAGAGAACCAACAGCTTACATATATTAGAACACACATACCACACACACGCCGCACATACGCTGTTGTAACAGCTTGTAACAGTATCCTCCCATGGATATCGTAAAAGCCGTACTAAGGGATTACACCAAGGGATGGGAAGCAGCATCCACTTGAGAACTCGACACTAATACTGCGATCACCAATCCGCCTGCCCAGCGTGGTGATTATAGCATACAATGCATTGGGTGGACGTCTATAGGCTGGTGATGACGATGAACAAACCCACATCGTCTATACGTGTTTAAAGTGGCTGCCCGACCAACCTTCCGGTTATACGCGGTAGCGCACTTTATCTGGCCGAGGCCAGGACCAGTTGCGGCAGGTCCTGCCGCCCATCATGCTTACACTCCGGGTACAAAGGCGAGTTGCTCGTGAACTTTGCAGAACACTACCATTTATCCAAAATGGTATCGGAGCAATTGTGGTAGCTCACCACCCGCACACACAAAGGTGCTAGCTTCAACCCCACACGACAGATGACGATGAACAGTATGTACATACTTGGAGTAGGCGTGCTGCAGGCGGTGCGTGGACAGCCACTGGCGGAGCACGAGCCTCTGCTGCAGCACGTGAGCCGCGCGCCGCAGCCTCTTCTCCTCCGCCACCGGCAGCTCCGGCAGCTTGTCGATGGTGTCCGGCGTGCCACAGCTGGGCAACGTCGATATACCTGCAGGAGAACAACAACTGCACAATCTGGTGGAACGAACACATTTCAACGGTCGCCAGAAGTTGGTGGATGGGTGGGCTGAGGACCGTTCATCGTGGCATTCGGACCAGGGATCAAACTCGAGGGATCCATCAGGAACTACTCATTCTACAGGGAGGCCTATGTCCAGCAGTGGACTTCCACTGATAATAATGGTCTGATTCTCTTCGACTTTCGTCATGTTTTTCATGTGGTTTTTTTCCCATTTAATTAATGACAGGCCTAGTATCTATTTTGACGACATCTGTGGCGCGGCAGGCAAGTAGCCGGCTGAGGTGTCTGAGGTTGCTGGTTCCATTCCCGATGCGGGACAAATGTTTGAATTATCTGCAAATATTTGCAGATCATTCAATCCATGAGGTTAGGTACCTATTACATGATGTTACTTGTATTCCAGCAAAAACTGGGGATCCTAGTGTGGGGTCTGGACTATGTAGTTGAGTGTCATGTAATTTAAACTCGGAGCCCTGGTAAGAAATTAATGAGTTATAGGTAAAATAGCACATTCAGGGCAAAAAAAGTGTCCTGAGCTTGGTAGTAGTTCAGCGCTTAGTTGTCGCCTTAGTTGCTAAGTAACCGTACCGGCTGCCCTTGACCTCCCGCTAATGGTGCCCGGAATTACCCTCTCAATATCTTCATTCGATCAATATTGCCACTTAATGTTTTTTGAATAAGTTAACATTAGTACAAAATTTAAAGACGCAATGAAACTGCTGAACCTATTTTGATAAAAAATGTCTAAGAACCACCGCTAGAAAACCTGCTTTCAAATAAATATAAATAAAAAAAAACTTCCTTCTTCATTTCAATCTTCCATACGAAAATAGATTCTTAAGGAGTAAACTCCAAAAATAAAAACAACTCCGATGATGCAATGGAAATTGACTTGAGAATAACATAACATCAAAACACATATACATAGTCCTGACCCCACACTGGGTTCCCCTTTGTCGCGGGTATCACTAACTACGAATACCATGGTACTACAAGTCCACAACACCCAGACCCGGAACAAATATTTGCAGATCATACAAGCATTTGTCTCGCAGCGGGAATCGAACCCGTATCTCTCGAATCTCAGCCGGCTACTCACCCGCCGCGCCATGTAAATCGTAAAAATACATCCATTTGTGGGTTTGTTTGTTTACTAGATCAGTCACGCCAAAGGTGAACCGATTTCGATGAAATTTGGTACAATAGGCTACTTTTTAACCCCCGACGCAATAACGACGGGGTGTTATAAGTTTGTCGTGTTTCTGTGTGTGCCTGTTGCATCGTAGCTCCCGAACGGATGAAACGTTTTTTTTTTTTTTGAAATGTGAATTTTTCGGGATTGTTCTTAGCTATGTTTGATCAAAATCGGTTCAGCCGTTTCATTGCGTTGAGTGTTTTTTTAATTTTTACAAAATTAATTACTTGAATGCTATACTAGTGTCCGCCAACAGCTTCACTCCCGTTTTATCGGGTTAAAAAATAGCCTAGGTATAAATTATCGTCGCTGATCGAGATTATCCTGGAAGTGTAATTGTGATGGAAAATCGTCCTAAAAATCACGCGATGCTTGCGTGACGCGTTCTTGCTTGTAATTTCAACTTTGTAGTCATTTCGAAGTCCTCTGTAGCGCGGCGGGCGGAGGTTCGCCTGCGACACAGGAGGTTGCAGGTTCGAGTCCCGCCTCGGAATAAATATTTGTACGATCTGCAGATATTTGTTCTGGGTGTTCTGGGTATTTTCTATGTATAATAAAAAATATCTGTCTATGTTATGTCTTGTATTAAGTATATCAGTTATCTAGTACCTATAACACAAGCTCTGCTAAGCCTGGGGCTCTGATACATACATACATACATAAACTCACGCCTGTTTCCCGGAAGGGTAGGCAGAGACCACGGATTTCCACTTGCTACGATCCTGACACACACCTTTTGCTTCACATTCACTCTCATCACATTCTTCATACATGCTCGTCGGTTAAGGGTACTCTTGACCTGGCCTTTTTCCAGAACGTCTCCGATCTGGTCTGAATACGTTCGCCGAGGTCTTCCCCTTCCCACTGTCCCATTCACGCTCGTCTTATGTACCCGTTTCGTCAATCTACTATCGTCCATCCTATGACAATACAATATTATGTGGACAGCGAGCTGATCTGATGATGTAGACGGAAGGTGGCCAACGGAACGCTTGTAGTCTAGGAGTGTTTCCGCTCATTTTGATTAGCTCACGGATCCGACCACAAATTTCAGAAAATTTCGTTTTGAAAAATATATTTTTCACCGAAAACCGTATTATTAACCCCCGACGCAAAAACGACGGGGTGTTATAAGTTTGACGTGTCTGGGTGTGTGTGTGTGTGTGTGTGTGTGTGTGTCTGTGGCATCGTAGCTCCCGAACGGATGAACCTATTTAGTTTTTTGTTTTGTTTAAAAGATGAATTTGTCGGGAGTGTTCTTTGATCAAAATCGGTTCAGCCGTTTCATTGCGCTGAGGGTTTTTTTAATTTTTACAAAATTCATTACTTGTAGGCAAAAAACAACATCACGCTTTCTATGCAATAAAGCTACAAGCTTGCCAGAGTGGAAAAAAATAAATTGCGAACGGCACGCGACACGCACACAGCTCCGCAGTTTCGCGGATAACCATCACGACACGATATTACACGCTCAGGCTGGCTCCAAGCGCGAATTTAACCAACTCTGACGTCAATGTTTTAATGTTCACCCAAGTTATACATCAACCGCAACTCATCTTGTCATATCTAGGACTCTACCAACTCGACCGAGAGCGAGAACATGCCATTTATATACAAACAAGCAGCGCCCCGCGGTTTCACCCGCGTAAGTCTCGATCCCGTGGGAATATCGGGATAAAAATGTGCCTATGTGTTATTCCGGAAGTCCAGTTATCTCCATTCCAAATTTCATCCAAATCCATCCAGTAGTTTTTACGTGAAAGAGTAACAAACGTCCATCCATCCATCCATACTTACAAACTTTCGCGTTTATAATATTAGTAGGATAATATATAAACATTGACCTCGCAATAAGGGCTCAAAAAGAGTCCGAAACAATAAAGACAAAACGCATAAAGAAGAATAATTCTTATAATTTGTATCCATTGCTACTCGATTATTTAACAGATTTGAAGGACTAGAGTGTGAACCGACAGTGTATAGAACTCTTTTGTCATCGTTTGAATTTTCAAAGATGCCACACATTTTGGCGTTGATAGTGTATGGAATGCTAAGTCCATCGTAGAGTTATTAGAAAGTCTTTTTATATAAACAAAATTCACATTCACAAAGAAAAGCACGAACACCGCTCATAGAACGAAACGAGTATACCTTGAAAGTATAATCCCATATTTTTTAATTCTGCTGCCATTTTGCCAACTTACTCGTATTGTCTGAGACTCACGACTTGAGCTAAATTTATCAAAACTATATGAGTAGTTGACATTGGAAACATTCTGGAGACTCTCCTCATAAAGAAAGTAGCTATAAACAAGTAATTAATTTTGTAAAAATTTAAAAACCCTCAACGCAATGAAACGGCTGAACCGATTTTGATCAAACATAACTAAGAAAACACCCGACAAATTCACAATTCAAACAAAAAAAAAAAAATCGGTTCATCCGTTCGGGAGCTACGAGGCGACAGACAGACAGACAGACACACACACACACAGACACGTCAAACTTAGAACACCACGTCGTTTTTGCGTCGGGGTTTAAAAATTTAGGTCTTTTCAATACTAATGTTCAATACAAACATGCGTACGGTATGTACCTACCTAATATTGAATTCAATTTCAATTTAATTTCCGAACGGTTTCCGAACACCTCGTTTATGGAAATTCGGAAACAAATTATTTGTTGCGGAAGTTTGCAGACTATTATTTGCATAATGGTTTTTAGGAATTCAGTCCAATTATATCAAGGATCGATACTGGATTATCTTTCGGAGCCAGATTAATGTGTTCTAATAGTATACTTTTTGTTGAAAAATATCTGTTTTAGGACAAGCCTATATTAAATAAGTGATCGGAACCGTGACCTATCAAAATGAGCCCAAACCACCCAGTAGACACTACTCGCCCAAACACTGGGACCAACAGGAAAAAAAAGTTCACGTGTCCAATCGAGCGGACTATGCGGTCGGACCACGTGTTCATAGCCCACTGTCAGGCAACTATTAATTACTTTCAGACTAGGACCAAAAATATATAAGCCATTTACATCGTAGGTACTATTATGACCATGAATGCCGTAGGTCACATATGTACTGTCCGAAACACAATTTGGTAGATTTTTATGTACCTAACTCTTCATTCGTTTTGGTACTCTTCTATACTTTTTGGAGTTTACTCCTTCATATAAGGTGTAATGGGCTGCGACCGAATACGGCCAACCGATTAATAGGTAGGTAGTTAACATTAGTCGGTGACCGAAAACAGCTGCAATCGAATAGGGCCAAACCCATCTTGGAATAAGCATATTGAATATAGACTGTCAAAGAAAATGAAAGGCTACAAAAATCACATTGTATGGGATTCATCCGGGAAAGTGAAAGAAGTGCCTGAGCGGATGCCGGAAGAATAAGATTACTGCCTTTACTTCGTAAGCACTACGGCCTTCTGGCATACGGCGTAGAGTCTGTAGCATACACCAATATAGGTATATATACATTACTGCCTTTACTTCGTAAGCACTACGGCCTTCTGGCATACGGCGTAGAGTCTGTTGCATACACCAATATAGGTATATATACATTACTGCCTTTACTTCGTAAGCACTACGGCCTTCTGGCATACGGCGTAGAGTCTGTAGCATACACCAATATAGGTATATATACATTACTGCCTTTACTTCGTAAGCACTACGGCCTTCTGGCATACGGCGTAGAGTCTGTAGCATACACCAATATAGGTATATATACATTACTGCCTTTACTTCGTAAGCACTACGGCCTTCTGGCATACGGCGTAGAGTCTGTAGCATACACCAATATAGGTATATATATATACATTACTGCCTTTACTTCGTAAGCACTACGGCCTTCTGGCATACGGCGTAGAGTCTGTAGCATACACCAATATAGGTATATATACATTACTGCCTTTACTTCGTAAGCACTACGGCCTTCTGGCATACGGCGTAGAGTCTGTAGCATACACCAATATAGGTATATATATATACATTACTGCCTTTACTTCGTAAGCACTACGGCCTTCTGGCATACGGCGTAGAGTCTGTAGCATACACCAATATAGGTATATATACATTACTGCCTTTACTTCGTAAGCACTACGGCCTTCTGGCATACGGCGTAGAGTCTGTAGCATACACCAATATAGGTATATATATATACATTACTGCCTTTACTTCGTAAGCACTACGGCCTTCTGGCATACGGCGTAGAGTCTGTAGCATACACCAATATAGGTATATATACATTACTGCCTTTACTTCGTAAGCACTACGGCCTTCTGGCATACGGCGTAGAGTCTGTAGCATACACCAATATAGGTATATATATATACATTACTGCCTTTACTTCGTAAGCACTACGGCCTTCTGGCATACGGCGTAGAGTCTGTAGCATACACCAATATAGGTATATATACATTACTGCCTTTACTTCGTAAGCACTACGGCCTTCTGGCATACGGCGTAGAGTCTGAAGCATACACCGATATAGGTATATATATATACATTACTGCCTTTACTTCGTAAGCACTACGGCCTTCTGGCATACGGCGTAGAGTCTGTAGCATACACCAATATAGGTATATATATACATTTTTATACAGTTCTGTATAAAACGAAAGCTGTTTGTTTTTCATCCGGACTTGTTGATACTCGTAAGATTCGTTGTAAGATTTGTCCTGGCGGCTAGCTTATTATGGAATGTGTTATTACTGGAAGAAATCGTTAGCCGAGTCAGTCGTGGGAAGCATTGGCGGCGATGAGCTCGCCACTTGTCACGTCTATATTCCTACGATGGTGCAACCCACGGTGAAAGGAGGCCCATTGAGGCTCTGCCTACCCTTTCGGGGAAAAAGGCGTGTGTATGTATGTATGTTTGTTTTTTTAACTGAAAACTCGCCACTTGGCTCATTTGTTTACAATAAACAACCGATGGCACGAAAACACTCAAGTAGGAAAAAAATTGCGAAGAACTCTCTAAAACAAAATAGGTAGGTATTAGTTTGGCACCAGACGCCAAGTTCTGAAGGCTGCCTATATAACTTGATGCGATAATGGCGGCAGCGGCCTTCTATGGGTAGGTATCTACAAGGGTGCTTGGCGTAGTTTTTGCGTGAACAGGCAGCGTTGGTACGTATACCAGCCGTGCCCTGTCGGTT
The DNA here is from genome assembly GCA_932527175.1 of Operophtera brumata. NCBI lineage: Eukaryota > Metazoa > Arthropoda > Insecta > Lepidoptera > Geometridae > Operophtera > Operophtera brumata. The sequence goes on from OW052239.1 coordinate 21,056,748, forward strand.
TTTGGTCCACATTTTTTTTTTGCATTGGTAGACCTTTGTTTGACCACGATTTCACCTGTTGGTAAGTGACGATGTGGCCGAAGATGGAGCACAAAGGTTTAGAAGGCACCAATTCACTCTAGCCTTGAAGAGACCCAGATTATAGTTTTCAGGAAAGACAGACGACGGTAGTGTATTCCACTCCTTAGCAGTTCGCATTATAAAGGTAGAACTGAAACGTTTTGTCCGAATAGAAGGTATACTAATGAGGTAAGGATGGTACTGTGCCGTGCGCCTGCTCGTCCTGTGATGAAAAGGAGATGGTAGGATCAGATCGCGCATTTCCTGGGAGCATTCCCCGAAATGTAACCTATAGAAGATTGAAAGGCATGCAACCTTACGGCGGTGCTCGAGACTCTGGATCTTAGTCTCCACCATATGTTGCTCACCTATAATCCTGAAAGCCCGTAAGTTGCTACGGTTACTTAGTTTATAAACCCGGCTCGGCGCGACAGGGACAAAAGGGCATTGAATTTTGACGTACTATTCTTCCCCTTCGTCTCCTCCCGTGGATGTAAAAGCGCACTAAGGGATTACACCTGGAATGATCAGCAGCATCCAACTGAGTACTCAACACCAATATTACGATCACGAATCTGCCTGCCAAGCGTGATGAAACGTGCGGTTATTATGGGACATCCCCTCATTGCATTCTAAGGGGAGACCACGTCCAACAGTGGACATCTAACCGCTGATGATGATGATGATTTTGATTCATTTATTAGTAGTAGGTACCTATTGAATACCTCTGTGGCGCGGCGGGCGAAGTTTCGCCGGCGACGCAGGAGGTTGCGGGTTCGATTCTCGGCTCGGAACAAATATTTGTACAATCTGCAGATATTTGTTCAGGACGTTGTAATGTATTTGTATTAAGTATATATCAGTTATCTAGTACCCATAACGAAAGCTCTGCTTAGCTTGGGGCTATATAATATTGTGTAAACTGTCCAGCATTATTTATTTATTATTATTGTTAGTAAGATTCTTTGGTATTAGATTTGTCCAGGCTGCTAGCTTATAATGAGTGTGTTTTTACTGGAAGAAAGCGTTAGCCGAGTCAGTCGTGGGAAGCAATAGCAGCGATGAGCCCACCACATGCCACGTTTATATACCCAGGATAGTGCAACCCACAGTGAAAAGAGGCCCATTGAGGCTCTGCCTACCCTTTTGGAGAAAAAGGCGGGTGTCTAAGTATGTATGTAAAGCTGGGTAAGTACCTGTAAAATGCGGTATGTTCGACAACCGGGAGAGCCCGGAATTGCGGCTGTTGGACGGATGCACCATACCGATGGAGCATATCTCGTTATCCTCGAACTGCCACATGCCACGAAACTATCAGCACTTCAGTGTTCTAAGCGATATGCCCTCTTATTTGGAACAATATGTGTTCAGAGTTAGTTGAACTGCATACTTTAGTGATGTGTGCTGTGGTGATATGCATGGAACGTGGAGGCATGCGCGCGGCGCGGTGGCTGCGGCGCGACTGACTGACTCCCGATCCCGCGCGCCTTTGTGTTTGTATACGGGTAGGGTGGGGGTGGCACGGGAGGGGGACGCTACGTCTCCCGGGCCAGCCACCCCCACGCTGCACAAAGCCCGGGAGAACGTTCCCTATCAATATCATAATTCTACAACTATATACAGGGTGTAACATAATATCCCTATAAGCCCGGGGAGGGGGTATTCTACACATCATGAACACCCCCTCCCCGGGCTTATAGGGATATTATGTTACACCCTGTATACTTCTTTTTTACAAGCTTTTACTTGACTTGCAATGTATATGTATGTTTGTCTGGGTGGAATCCGGTTGGAATCTTGCAACTGAATTTTAAAGCAGTTATCCTCAACCGATTGAGCTGAAATGTGGCATACCTGTCAAGTTCCGATGAGTATACAATATAATGGTGACAGCGAGCTGATCTGATGATGGAGACTGAAGGTGGACAACGGATATCACCCGATGGAAAATAGTAGACTGGCCATGTTTAGGCTCATTTTGATCAGCACATGGTTACGATAACTAATACTGATAAATATATCTTTCAAAAAAAGCTTATTTTATCTAAACATATATTGTATAGACATGGTTTGTTTATAGGGGGTTTATCTCAAAAACTTGATTCCAAAAATTATTAAAATAATAAAAACTTACAGGTATATATAGGTTTAAGCATATATTTTTAGTACAAAATCGCTACATATTCAAAGAAGAGTTGATTGGCTTCTTTATCAGCGTGCACTGATAAAGCGTTTTGATATAAAATGTATATTAAATTAACAGAATGCTTTGCAAAAATATCGGCCTTTAGAAGTTCTATCTATTATTTATTCTGTGGTTCTACACCAGTTACAAAACTAAAACCCGACTATGGAAAATCTTTACGGAAAAGTATGAAAACGCTTGTGAAACCATTTGTTAACAAAATTTAAATAATTGTTTTATAATGTGCTCACCAAGACCTTTCTTTTGACACCAAACATGAAATGATTACCAGAAAAAAATGTGTAATTTTCTTATAAAATCCTCTACTTAATAGTATTGTTTTATTTTTCAATGTAATCTCTGATAAGCTCAAAACACTTGATCCACTTCTCTTGCAATGAGCTGGTTTTTTTGGGTTGCTTTTCAAACCTACTGGTCACAGCTTCCTTGACCTTTTCATTACTAGAAAATAGTTGCCCTTGAAGGATTTTATTAGTAGAGTCAGCCATCGATGCTCTTGCCATGCTCTCACTCGGACAGTATTAGTCACACTGAATTCAAATTTGGAATGTGTCACATAAAGAGACATAGCTACACACATGAACTGTTCTCGACTTGTTCAGAGGTAGATAAACGACTGAACGCTCCTCGTATGTCGGGGCTGCCTGCAGGAAGAGACAGTGGAGCACATCATCTTAAATTGTGCGGCTTGTGCTACTTGCATCCTGCTCTCCACCAGCGAAGCCTTCAGACACACTTCAACAGTATTCACCCAAAGACGTGCTACTACTTTCAAGGAGCTGGGCTGGGTGCGATTAGGTTAGGGGGGGGGGGATGCACAACACACTCGCAGCGGGATGCCAGTGCCAGTCTTAACACCCCCAATTTGAATTGATCACCCCCATGTTAGTCCCTGTCAGTGAAATCAAACCCTTTTGAATGTCGAGACTGATGGTATAGCGGTTCTGATCAACAGTACACTATGGGAAATAAGTGATGCACCTATAAATAACTGCATAATATAGGTTCCTACCAGAGAGACTTAGCCAGGATAAAGAGAAGCTTAAAAATGGCAAGCTCTTTTAAGGGCTTTTGATTACAAGGGAACAAATAATGGAATGCTATAGGTCAAGGTCAGTAATAACAGAAGTAGATCCATTGATAAGTTACCTATTACTAGAGACTCCATGGCAAAAAATTACAGTTATCATTGGCAAAGAGCATTGATTGATTCAAATAAAGACCAGTTTTTTTTGTAATACAGTCATATAGCTTCTCGAACGAGTACAACGTAGGGCTACGAATATGGTGCCTAGTCTTAAAGCACTTACATATGAGGAACGACTTCACGAACTTGGATTTACTACCCTTCAGCAACTTAGAGAGCGTGGAGACCTAATAGAGACCTACAAGATCCTAAACAACCACTACAGTATACCAGATTTATCACAGACACTATATACCATGATCAATAATATAGGACTCAGAGGACACTCGCTAAAGCTGCAACGCAGGCCAAGTACCAGCAATCCGAGGATGCACATATTGCCTAATCGCGTCGTGCGCACTTGGAACCGGCTACCAGACTCAGTGATCAGTGCCCCCTCAGTGAATTCTTTCAAAAATAGACTTGACAAACATAAAGCATACGTACCGTATTCTCTAAAGAGCTTCTTGTACTCCCCAAGGTCGTTCTGGTCCAGCCACTCTTCAACTTGGACACTATCGTCTTCAAACATTTCAGTGAACACATTTTTCACAACATAAATAAGAGAAAACAGAATTATAATCGAACCAAAGTAATGTACCCGTTTGTACATAATGTCAGCGTATTAATCTCGTCATAGCTACATTGTGTTTCATTCAAGAAATGATCTTTATTTTAATTGATAAGGATCAAGAAGAATGTGAAGAACTTCTTAGGCTATAGGACTTGGATTGGATTTGTTTATGTATTGTTTTGATCTGACGTTTTTTTTGACATGTTGCTGAACAATAATCAATAATCTGTAATTCGGTAGTATTCCTGGCATAAAATCGGTAGAATTTGGTAGTTCAGTCATCTGCCTTATCCATAATCTGTCCTGTAGTAAATCGAATAAGGGGTTTTTGGGGTTCCCTAACCAAAGGCGTTCCAAAGGTTGCCAATGGAAGGATATAGAATTTCCTTGCGTATTTTAGAAATTTGAGGCACATGAAACTTTTTATTTGTATGTGTCAGGGTGGCGGTAACGGTAATTTTAGACCATAAATCGGTATTTCGGTGGATTATCCTCTTTGGTAGATCTACCGAAAAATCTGTTGGTTTTGCAACACTGCATGCAGACGAGAAATAAAGGACTATCCACACATATCCGGGACGGCTAGGCTTTGAGCCGTATTCCTCCGTCCGCAGAGAAAGGCCCGGCTACGGCGGCACCCGACCACAATACGTATTGTGAATTAGGTAGGTACTTAGTTATTATAAATGTATAAGTATTTTTATGCCGATATTTTTTCTTTGGCGCTCCTGCCAGGAGGAGCACGGCTCGGCTTAGAGCAATACGGCCTCCGTACGGCTCGGCCATGTCCCTGATGTGTGTGATAATCCCAATATGATGGTTGGCACTATCATTTGTTTTGTTTGGGTACCTAACCATCGAGCAACGCAGGCCTCCGTTCCGTGTTGCTCGATGTACCTAACCTACCTATTACTGTAGATGTGTGTGCACAGTGCAGAAAGCTACCTATCGTAGGGTAGAGGGTAGAGTTAGATTCTTCGAGTTTCGATTCGAAGGTTGCTTCCCAAAATCCACCTAATAATTACAGACAGCATCAATAGCAAACTCGAGGAAACATAGGTACCTACTCTTTTAGAAAAGAAAAGGCCAACTACAATACATCAAACTTTGGAAAATTTGCGCCATCCGGCCGGAATGATGAATAATTAATGCTTGCATTCTTTATTGAAATCCTAAGGCTGGTCGCAGATGGGCGGTTTCGAGATTAGGTTTTTAGATTCAGTATTCCGTGAGACGAGCGAAGACATTCGGTTTTTTCCTTTTTGTTCGAAAGGAACGTCAGGTTTTTTTTTCCTTCCGGAAAATATAAGAATGTGTGCGCCTTTTTGAAGGTATTTTAAACACTGGCGCATCCAATTTTTTTTAAAAATATCTCGATTGCCCATTTAAAAAAAAAAAACTAGTCAACTGCTCAAAGCCGCGGGAAAATTCAAACACTTGAAAAAACATTCCCGCGCTTTGTAAAAACGCCTTTGTAATGTGCCTACATGCTGTTTTTTGTTTTTTTTAACAGTACATACACATACACTGATAATTACGTAAAAATATTGATATGATTTCATACAAAAAGTTTCCAGAAAAACCGAAAGAAAAGTAGAGAAATTGTACCGAAATTGGGAACTGAATTTTCAAACTTTTTTTTTTGTTTTCTTTTCGGGTGTTTCCTTTCATCAGACCGGTGTTAATACGTGAAAAATATATTCTACTATCAATTATAATCGCAGGATATATCGAGTCTTATACAATTCAAATTTGGAACAAAATAAGAAAAGACGTCTGAAACTGCCGAGCATTCAGGTCTCCGAATCGAATTCCTGATCTGACAAGAGAGACAACCGTACATCTGCGGCCAGCCCAATAGGTCCTATCTTTAACATTCAGCGACAGGATAAACCAAAATTCTCGGTACCAATTACTCAATATTTTTTCAAGAATTAAAAAAACACCGCGCGGGTAACGCTCATCTTGGCGGATCCCCATTAAAACAAAGTTAAGACACCATAAGACTATATTTATAAGTAATTGATTTATATCACAAGGAGGTGCTGCAGTCTACAATACGCGTAAAGCTAAGTGTTACATCACATCACAATGATATGGGAGTGCTCTACCACTCTTTTGGTGCCCTTAAGGGACTTTCCCGACTATGTAGGCCAAGTACCAGACTACTAGCTGTAATAACCAGATAAACTATACTCACAGGCAAAATTAACCGCCCACCTATATTTTTCGTCACCCTGATTGCTTATGTTAACTGGGGCTTATCTAATGCTTTTTTTTTTGTTTAGTGTGTACTTTAGCATTAAACTAAACACTCATAACCTTATTTTGATGAATAATTTAGTGTCACCGAAGCCTTTTTGGAATGTAGTTGTTGTTTGAAATTACGTTCCCGTGTTTACATTTCTTGTTCTTTTCTGCCATCGAGTGCGAACTTATTTTTTCAAGACTTTGGTAATTTTATTTATCCTTAATGGTTGCTTTTAACATAACTTCCATCAAATATGGTCATAAGTTAACGGTTACTGTTAGCTGAAAGAAATACAAGGTGGGCGGTTAATTGTGCCTGTGAGTGTATAACACACATGGTTGATAGCTAGTATGGTCTAGAATATGCAAACCAGTGGTCTTGGAATAGGCTTGAATGTGTGATGTTCCTAAGCAATTAGTTGAGGCTCTTAACATTTAAAAGATTACTTCTTAATCTTGATTTTGTCTGCAAGAGAGCAAGACAGACCGGTGCCATCAGGCTCTACATTCAACTCCTCGACCTTGCTGTCATTGATGACCATGGAGAAACGCTTGGAGCGGAATCCTCCGAGCGGTGCTAGGTTGGTGCCGAGGTCCAGTGCCTTGATGAAGGTTCCGCTGGGGTCTGCCAGCATTCGAATCTAAAACATTCAAAAATAAGTGGAAAGGAAGTGTGTTCAGTAGTTTCCAATTTATACCTTCTTGCATATAAACAACACTAAATAACATAGTTTTTTATTTTTAATTTTTTTATACCACTTGTATGACTGAACAAGCAGATGGCCCACCTGATGTTAAGGTGGTTGCTTTTTCATACAAACGTATTTGCACAAATATGGGCGAACAGAGTATAATTTTACACTGAAATAAGTGTTGCTGGCTTTTATATTGGTCATTATTTGCGGCAAATAATATTTGGTTGAAGAAAACAGTGGATTAATAGTGAAAATAACATCGAAATGACTTGTATGGACTAAAATTTTCGCAAATAATGACCAACATAAAAGCCAACAACACTCATTTCAGTGTAAAATTATACTCTGTTCGCCAATATTTGTGCCAATACGTTTGTATGAAAAAGCAACCACCTTAAGCGGTAACCTCTGCCTATGAACAGTGCATTACCTCATAGGTCACGTCCACCTTGGACGCGCCCTATGTGGCATTGCACTGCGCCCGTCACCCTGATACATAAAGATGGAAAGTCTCATGTGCCTGTAATTTCACCGGCACCCTTACCCTTCAAACTGGAACACAGCAATGCAAGCACTACTGCTTTGCGGCAGAAATAGGAATGGTGGTAGTTCTTCTCCGGACAAACTCTTACACAAAATAGCTCTACTACTAAAACAACCACTAGATACTTGTCTAACAAACACACAGTGATGTAGAAAGTAGAAGTAAACATCTATGTGTGTCTACAGTTCAATATACAAATAATGAATGTATGTAGTTGTAATGCAGTACAAACATGTATAGTTAGGAACTTCTGATTTAGAATAGGTCCCAAGTGTCAGTGGATTGTGGAGTTGTTTGAATAACGTAGGTATTCATACCATTATTGAGTCTGAATAATTTAGAAGTGCCAGCGTTATAAGTCCAGTCAGTCATTTATACATTAATTGTATAGCTAACGATTTTATTGGCCTTGAATGGAAACAAGCTAAGTTATAAGTAATCTGTAGTTTTTTTTTTCTCTATTTTTTTCGGAACTGATGATTTTCCTCTATGTCAGTTCCATTGTTCTCCCTCCCAAGTCACTCATCAAATTTATTGCACCAGCCCATATATGGACCAAGTAGTTGCGGTTTGAAGGGTATGGGTGCCGATGAAATTACAGACACATGAGACTTTTCATCTTTGTCTTCGGCGGCAGGCGCAGTGCAATGCACTGTTCATAGGCAGAGGGTACCGTTTAACATCAGGTGGGCCATCTGTTAGTTAAGTCATTCCAAGTTGTACAAAAAAGGCTACTTTCAGAATAGATAGTACATTACAGCTGTGGCCTGCAAGTCAGGCAATGATGGTCCAACACGAGGCCCACATATGTGAATTCATCATATCTATTCTATTGCAATAAAGGCATATTTAGAATTATTCTCAAACATGCAGCATGCCTGCTTTCTGCTGCCTCTGCATATTTGATTATTTTCATAGTGAAACTCCCTTAGTATGAGAGATAAGAAGATATGTATTCTAGTATGTAGGTTCTAACATTGTTGGCCGTTTAATGGCAGCATGTTTAATTTATCATGCAGAAGATTCTAAAAAAAAGATGAAGATCCAAACATGTTTAGGAAAATATATTTTAGGAAACTAACGTAAAGGAATTACACTCCTGAATCGAACCACAGATTTTCTTATCAGATTCAATGAAACAAATGTATGCTAAGGATTCATGCTTGATAATTTGTGCCCTTCCATTCCAAACATTCCCAAGGTTGAATGGCTTTTTCAGGAAATTACTTAACTTTGGAGGTCACAATTCACTTCCTGATTTCTTAAGATATTTCAAACTATGAAAATAAATAATGTCTATCTGGAAAGGATTCCCTGAAGCAGGCAATGTTATTTTAATATCAGTAGATTCTAGTTTTAAAATGCTTATTGTAAAGATGGATATGTAATTATTATTTTCTAAATGGGAATTTGTTTTTTTCTTGTTTTTATAATTCCACAAGTACCTACCTGTTTTTTACAAAAACAAATTCACGTTATGTTGTCTCATTTGAGTGTAATACAACTAAAATACTCATTATGAGGAAAGAAAAACCGATACTGACCTTTCCCTTGGTATTGTGCTGAGCTCCCCAAGCAGCCATGACGTACGGATCATTCACAGAGACGCACACAATCTCCCCAACCCCCTCGGACTTCATCTTGTCTGCATTCGCCACGTATCCCGGTAAATGCGTCTTGGAACACCCCGGGGTGAACGCGCCGGGAACCGCGAAAAGAATAACCTTCTTTCCCTTCATCAATTCGCTAACATCCACTTTGTTCGCCGGCGAATCCTCGAACAATTCTCCCTTAGGTATATTATCTCCGACCTGCGAACCACGTAAAATGCCGGCTAATTACATAATTTCCCACTAAAACAAAGCTTGCAGGTATTATAATTTACCTTGATTGGTGCCATGGCTATTTGAGAAGTGTGCAGCGCTCGTGCGGTCGCTTGCTTGGTGAACGCGGTAATACCACGAGCAATCGAATTCAAAGGTGCCCTGACAAACATTTGTGTTGGTTGGATAGAATATTTTTTGTTATAAATGACAAGCAAAAAGCAAGAGATGCGACTGACTGACGGACAGGTGACGGAAGACGACAGACAGACAAGACAAAGACATATACATTTACTGTGACAAAGATAAGATAAGAAGAAGAAGGCAGGTTAAAGAAAGTTTATGACTTCGTTCCGGACACATTCCGACAAACAAGTTTAGATTTTTGATGGGATTATCAGATTCTCCAAATTGCTCTCAGAGTGTAATGTTGTAGAAGACGTTCATCATGTGCTGACGGAGTGTGTTCGGAATGAAGCCCAACGACATGACATGATATTCATGTTTGATTTCAATGTAGGTATATGTAACGGTGTCTTGGCTTCCCCGCTTTCCGAGGAAGCCGAGATGCTCGTTAAGCTATATTTTAGAGTAGTTTGAATAGTATGTAAATATAATTATTGTATAAATTTCCTATACGGGAGTGACGTTGTCACAAAGTGACAAAACTCCTTCAAAATAATAAAGAAAAAAAAAAAAAAAAAACCTCCATGAAGAAAGTATAACCATCAAGTCTACAACACGTTCACCGTAAGATGGCACCTGCGTTATACTCTTAGTCTGTGTCCCTGCCTTGGGAATAGTGCCAACCATAGAAAAATAAATACTCCATGGCAGGTGCCATCTTACAGTGAACGGTCTGTATAAAGTTTATTTACAGAAACCATAGATAGAATATTGCAGGCCTCCGTAATGACAGAAACAATCATCATCATCATCATCATCGGATATCCTATGATAAGACCTGCCCCCCTATTCCCTAACTAAAAGTCACTCGGTGACTAGAGTTTGACAAGTAAAATGATCATCACCAATTAAACAAAAAATATCAATGAATGAAGGCTTTTCAATTTCGAATTAAAAAAAATAGTTCCATTTGGCTCTATAGCTGGCGCTGACTCAAGTAGGTATGCTTATTAATAAAAAAAAAAAAAAATTAACAAATGCATTGTCTGTGCTTTTGTGTGATAGTAACAAAATAGCATGAAAATATATCACTACGTTGTTGACTTTGACATTTCGTTTTATTTTGAAAGCTAGGTTCAAAGTAGCGCCATCTATTAGCACATGATTTGAAACGTCCGTGAAAACCCCTCATTGTCAATGAGGGTTTTCACAGCCGTTTCACATCATGCTTAAACCCTTGAAAATAGATGGCGCCAGCTCTGTACTTATCAGTCAAAATAAAGTGAAATGTCAACAACATAGTGACAACGACTTAGCAACGTCAACGTAGTGATATATTTTCGTAATATTTTGTATCACACAAAAGCACAGACAATGCATTTTTTTGACAAACACATTTGAGTCAGCGCTGTCTATTGAGCCAAATCGAACTACTTTTTTTTAATTTCGAAAATTAAAAGCCTTATTTATAGTATTTTTACATAACAAACGTTGGTCACCGAGTGTCTTCCAAGATAGGGGGGCTGACACGCTAGCACTACTTCTTTTAGTATTATTTATTCTGTGACGCTGACAAGAGCTGCTGGGGTGCGTTCAATGGGTACACTCTGAGTGTTGGTTGTTGCCATAGGGGCAAGTCCGAGTTTACACATACCATCGTAACGATGATCGTAACGACGAGCGTACGTGTATTGCGTAGTAACTAGCCATTCATCTGTGTTTTTTTTGGCACAGATTAATAGCTAGTTATTGGGTTATACACGTACGATCGTAGTTACGTTCATCGTTACGATGGTATTTTCAAAACTCCGACTAGGGCCTCAGAGTGTACGGTTGTTCCGTTCACAGGCTCGGTTAGAGCGTTCGGTAAGCGTCACGTGACAATAACCGAATAACCACCTCTGATAATTCCGACGTCTGTCAAAGTCAAATCATGGGTTTTTCCGTTCGGAGGCGTTTTTTGTTATTGTTGTAACATTTTTACAACAATAACAAAAAACGCCTCGGGACGGGATAAGATTGCACTGACATACCGCATTGGGGTGGAGTACAAATTGTTTATAGTGGGTGTATAACCAACTTTTGTAACTACTAGTGTGCCATTTTAGAACTAGAGTGTGCTAGTAAAAAGTTACCGATCCTGCATCGCGCTTACGAAAACGCACGGCTGTGAATGACTACTGCATAATAATTTATGTACTTTGAACGCAATAAAACCTATACAAAGTTCTTATTGTTTGTTTCCAAACAACCCTTTGCTGGTTAGACCTATCTCGATCGCGGCTCCGATCTGTACTTCGTACATTTTGGTCCTTCGAGCCGGATTTGTGTCAAGGCGCATTTTTGTACGGAGCCCGTCCCACCCGGCTGATATCGGTAGGGACTAGGGACAAGGGACCAGTCGAAGAGGGATTCTGGCGGCAGGGGCGCTCAGCTTGAAGCATAAGTTTGAGCGCGTTATCAAGCACCAAGCTCAGGAGGGAGCGGGGTGCAGTCGACCAGCAGCAACCAAGCGGTAGCCAAGCTGCAAGCAGGCAGCAACGAAGCTGCATCCAGGCGGCATCGAAGCTGCATCCAAGCGGCATCCAGGTGGCATCGAAGCTGCATCCAAGCGGCATCCAGGCAGCATCCAGGCGGCATCGGAGCGGCATCCAGGCGGCATCGGAGCTGCACCGAAGCTACATCCAAGCAGCATCAGGAAGGAATCCGAACACAGCGAGGAATTTGGTGATATGAACATTGGACTATTTAGTTTAGTAGTAGGTCAATAAAATCTTTAAAATCACTTGTCTTGTAAACTAACATAAAATCACTTTTAATTGAACTAGCATTAACTTAGAATAATTTTAAGTAAAGTGGTCATACGGGGAACCTATGCCCGATTTTCTAAAATTTGTTCAAACACTTAGAAAATTTTAGCATAAAAATATTTGGACTTGTAAAATTTCTAGAAATTGCATTTTTGTGTTAACTTCAACGATGGAACAACTTTTATTTACTCAAGATGATCTAAGTTCGAGGTTGTCGAAAGCACGTAACAACTACAAAAAAACCTCTAAAGAAAGAAAAACGAATCAGTTGAGTAAATTAAAACTTGAGTCATTAGAGAGCCTATGGAAAACATTTGGAGATACTCACATTGAACTATACAAAACGGCAAAGCCCGAAAAGTTAAAAGCAACAGAGTATGTAACAAACGAGTTGTTTGATACTACGGAAGAACTGTACATGGATTATAAATGTCATAAAATGCAGGATTTATATGTGGAGAGTGCTGCGATAGGCGAATCAGTTGGGTCTCATCAAATAGATAAATCGGGGGGCAACACAGCAAATTTAGCAAAATTACCAAAAATTGTGATTCCAAAATTCACTGGGAATTATTCTGAATGGATCACCTTCAGAGATCTTTTTAAATCGTTGGTCCATGAAACAAAAATAGACAATGTTGTCAAAATGCAATATCTCAAAGGGTTACTAGGAGGAGAAGCAGAGCAATTAGTAAGGAATTTTACCATATCAGCAGCGAATTACGACAAATGTTGGAATACTCTTATCGAGCGTTATAACAATAAACGATTTCTTTGTAACACAATCTTAAAGCGGTTATTCAGCCAACGTAGCAGCAACTCTGAATCGGCATCCTTTTTGAAGGAAATATTAGACAACACCACAGAATGTATCGGTGCTTTAAGTAATCTTGGGGTAGATGTGTCCACCTGGGATTTGATCATTATCTACATGACTTCGTTGAAGTTGGACCCCGAGACCAAAAGCAGTGGGAACTTGAAAGCGCGAACATTACTGTCAATGAACTACCCAACTTAAATGCATTTCAAGAGTTCTTAACTAAACGCTTCCGGGCGTTAGAATTCGTGGACACGGGATCCAGCTCCAACAAGTCAAGGGTTGCACCAAGATCCTTTCACGTTGCTGAAGAAGCGAATGTTTCTGTAACATGCAAATTTTGCACTGAACAGCATAAGCTGGTACATTGCAAGTCATTTCAAAGCGAAGAGGTACCAACCCGTAGGGTATTTGTTGAAAAGCAGCGTTTGTGCTTTAATTGCTTAGGCGATGGTCACTCGGTCAATCAATGCCGGTGCCGAGTTTCATGTCGCGTTTGCCGACGTCGGCATCATACATATCTACACTTAGCAGGTGACACCGAATCCAAACCAGTAGCAAGTAGTTGTTCACCTGTGGTTAGTAGTTCAGAGGAAGAAGCACCTGCAGTGTGTTTCGCATCAGGAGGAGTAGCACCGCGAAATCAGGTGTTGCTAGCTACTGCTCTCGTCAAAGCGGACACTGGAAACGGAGATACTAAAATCGTGAGAGCGTTGCTTGATCAAGGATCCCAAGCATCCTTCATCACAGAAGCAACGGCTCAACACTTGGGTCTAACAAAGATCCCGGTAAGGAGAGTTATCTCCGGAGTAGGTGGAGGACATAACATTTCCTCCAAATCTAAGGTTAAACTTAACATTTCATCGATGCAAGAAGGCTTCCAGAATATCAAGCTATCATTAGACGTATATGTCTTGAAGTCTATCACGACCTTACTCCCCAGCAAACAGGTAATTGCAACACAATGGGTGTGCAGTTTACCACTAGCTGATCCGGGATACAACACGCCAAGCAGGATCGATCTTCTGTTGGGAGCTGAGGTCGTTGGTCAAGTAATGCGGGAAGGAATTAAGAAGCAGGGGTCCTTATTAGCACAACACACATCACTAGGGTGGATCTTATCTGGGGTGGCGGGTTCAAATTCAAACAAGCTAGCAACGAACTTGACCGCCATGCATCTAATGTGTGTTGAAGAGGATAATCAACTTAAGAAGTTCTGGAAGCTAGAAGCAGATACAAACACTAAGCCAATACTTACCGAAGAGGAGACACGTTGCGAGAAGTTATTTGCAGGGACCACCAGAAGAGATGAAGATATTGTGAAACTGCCATTTAAATCCAAATATCTGAAAGCAGAAAAGTCTAAGAAAATAGCAGAGAAGCGGTTAGCATACCTAGAAGCAAAGCGAAACAAAGCCACAGATTTGAAGACCAAATACGTAGAAGTTATGGAAGAATATTTGCATCTGGATCACATAAAGCGGGTACCTGAGGAAGAAGTAAACAATACAAAAGGGACATACTTACATCATGTTGCTGTGGTTAGAAATGACAAGGATACCACGGAGGTCCGGATCGTCTTCAACGCGTCCTGCAAAGGAGAAAATGGAGTTTCATTGAATAGCACGATGATGATAGGACCTACCTTGCAGCCAGAGCTAAGCCAGGTGAAAGTTGCAGCAGCAGACGTGGACTTCCAGCGGATTCTGTGGAGAAAAGATCAAACAGCGACGTCTTCTTCTGCGCTCATAGCAAAATCTGCAAATCTATCAGAAAAATCAGAAGAGTTTCGTTTACTGAGGGTCACGTTTGGTACAGCTTCAGCTCCATATTTAGCGATAAAAACACTTGAGCAGATGGCGATCGATGAAGGGGAAAAGTATCCAGTAGCAGCTACTAGTGTTAATAGGAACTATTACAAGGATGAGCTACTAACAGGCGGAGAAGATGCAGAATCTGCAATGAAACTAAACAGCGAAATGGTAAATCTTCTAAAAAGAGGGGGATTTGAACTGCAAAAGTGGTCCAGCAATAGCGAAGAACTTTCAGAAAGAAGCAAGGAAACAAGAAAATGAATGGATAAGCAAGACGAAACAAGGCTTAAAACTGATGAAGCAATTAAACTGCTGGGACTTACCTGGATCCGAAGGAGCGATGCGTTTCAATACACGGTGACACTTCCGCAGCTGAAGGAACCTGTAACAAAAGGAATAGTTGTCTCAGATATACCACGACGGTTCGATCTATTAGGTTGGGTCGCACCTACTGTCATAGTAGCAAAAATTATCATTAAAAAGCAGTGGATATCAGACATAGAACGAGACGAGGAAGTGCCAAGCAAGACTTTAGAGGAATGGTTAACTTACCGAAACGAATTACCTGATTTATCTTCATTGCGAATAACTCGTTGGCTTCACACTTCGCAGAAGAATATGCAAGTCAAACTTCACGGGTTTTCTGCTGCATCGAAGTTGGCGTATGCAGACGTAGTTTACATTTGGGTTATTAACGAGAAACGGAACATCTTTGGTAATCTTGTCACAGCAAAAACCAAAGTGGCACCAATCAAGCAAGTGTCAATTCCAAGATCGGAACTGTGCGAAGCTGTTCTCGCGACGAGATTATTAGAAACAACTTTGATGTTCGAGGAGCTAAGCACAGTACTTGGGCAAATAGAAGCATGCCTGAACTCACGACCGCTGTCAAGAGTAGACACGGGCTCCGAAGGGTACGAAGCCCTAACTCCGGGACACTTTCTTGTAGGGGAACCACTGCTTACTGTCCCGGATTACTCTTTCGAAAATACTAACATGGAAATTTTGCGTCGTTGGCAACTTACCCAAAAAATTACTCAAGACTTTTGGCGACGCTGGTCCCAAGAGTATTTATCATCTCTTATACATAGGTACAAATGGTCTTTTCAAACTCCAGAGCCAGCCATAGGGGATTTGGTCCTAGTAAATGAGGAAGGATTACCTCCTTCTCGTTGGTTGCTTGGCCGAGTGATCACTAAACATCCTGGTCCAGACAATATCACTCGGGTTGTATCTCTTCGTACCAAATCAAATGTCATGAAAAGACCCACCTCAAAACTATGTATTTTGCCTATTACGGCGTAGGTAACTTCATATTGTTATCAACTTAGATTATAACTTAGGTATCTTAGAAACGTAGATTGTAAGAAACACTAGCAAAATTTCAACTTCAAAACTTTTATTTTTGTACATGTAAACTAACTTTTGCCAACTTCAATTATGTAACATAACTAGCAATTTAACTTTTTACTTAACTTCTTACTTATTGAGCTAAACTTAATCTAAACCAAGGCTCATGGTGGGCGGTTTAGAAAATTAGAAAGGACAATTTTGACAATTTGTCCTTGGTGGGCGGTAATGTATAACCAACTTTTGTAACTACTAGTGTGCCATTTTAGAACTAGAGTGCGCTAGTAAAAAGTTACCGATCCTGCATCGCGCTTACGAAAACGCACGGCTGTGAATGACTACTGCATAATAATTTATGTACTTTGAACGCAATAAAACCTATACAAAGTTCTTATTGTTTGTTTCCAAACAACCCTTTGCTGGTTAGACCTATCTCGATCGCGGCTCCGATCTGTACTTCGTACAGTGGGGAAACTCTGACACGGCACAGAATAAATAATAGCAGGTACATATACACGGCTAGGAATAGGGGGGTTGCTTTATTTGTTTGAGAAGGTAGTGGCATGGTTGTTTAAGTCTATAGTCCATACCTTAGACGCCTAGGTAAACTTAGATAGGTAGGTATGTAGTGACTAATATATAAACGACGCCTTTTGACAAATTCATTTTACTTGTGTTGGCTTGGGACTTGGGGTTCTTGGAATAGGTATACGTACTGCTCTCCTTCAGCCTCCATAGCTGGGGCCTAGGCAGCGGGCAAGGGGGCGTCTGGGCGGCCGATGATCGTTTAGGCCCCGAGGTGACGCGCGTAGTGTTCCTGCGTACCCCCCATGGAGATTGGCTGGAGTATCGTGCTCCCCCCCACCGGGAAGGGGTCCCTTCCGTAAGGGACCAACGCTGTTGGGACAGCGGAAGAGTGCGAAGCGTACCTGTTGTCCCGACAAAAGGCGACTGGTTGAACATAGTGGTGGTTTTAGCCGGTTCAAGTCCGGCATCACCCTCCTGGCACCCCCGTGCAAGGCGGGTATCAATGATGAATTTCCACACTTAAAAAAAAAGGTATATGTGCTGCAAACCCCCGACTCAGAATAGCTAATAGTAGGTACTGACATACTTGCAGATAGAGCTGCTTCTGTGGTACTACGTATAGGTACATACCCCCGACCAGAGGGAAACTAAATAAATAAATAATGCTGGACAGTTTACACCATAGATTTAGTATATGTACTAGATCTACAATCAGAGATCGAAGATGGAACCAAAAAAAATATGTGCACGTGTTGGTGAAAGTCTATGTCTGAGTTAAAAATAGTGTTGTCCTCGACCAACACTTTTACATTGTCGATAGAATTCATCATCCGTCCGTGATGTGTATGGTAGATAAATACATCTTAATGCAGATTAAGTCTTTCATGAAGAACACAGTTTGGCAGATTTGACGTCATAAAGAGAATAAGGTTCTTATTCCAATTTTGAATACAGTTAATAAATAAACCTTTATTATTTATTGACCCCTAAATATTACGGTTTTATTTATAGGTGGGATCTTAGAGTTTCCCTTTTAAATTTAAACTTAAAATGTTTGCTGCATATACCTAGTGGAGTTCTTATTTGAGTCCATCCCACTCTTCTTATAACCGATAACCATTTTTCTCGTAGCAAAGGATTACTTGGAAATCTGAAAGCACAAAAACATTTTATATAAGCCGTGCTACGCCCATATAATTTTTCACTCTGTTACTTTATCTATAGACAATTTGTTACCCCAAAGTTTATTATTTTTCAAGTGTAAACCACGCTTTTGATAACATTAAATTTAAATGTAACCCAAAAATTCCGTTCTAGCGGGACTCGAACCCGCACCCTCGCCTGTCATCGGCGATGCCTTAAACAATTTAGCCATAGATCGAGCTATGACGCTCGAGACGAAATTTGTGGGCACTATCAACTCGGCTATAGCGCCAAGTTGATAGTGCTGTATCTACAGGTGTTTCATTGGAAACCTTCTATTCAAAGTTCGAAAGTAAAGGCATCGCTGATCACAGGCGAGGGTGCAGGTTCGAGTCCCGCTGGAACGGAATTTTTGGGGTATATTTAAATTTAATTTGTTACCTATTATTTTATTAAGCAGAAATAAACAATATTTATTTATAAAAAATAAAAAATAAATATACCCTTTCGGGGAAAAAGGCGTGAGTAATAATCAACAACGTAAATATTTTCTCCAAAATATCTACTACACAAACTGCAATAAAAACACCCGTGGTGCTTTAAAGTTACCTTTTCAATAGTCAATACAAAAACACACACCTCAATGTCCACCTGGTTATTATAGATTTAAAAAAATCGGTAAAATGTTAACAGAGCACACAAATTTACTCCAAACAAAGTAAACCTCCATTCTAGGATGGACAAAAATTTAATTTATAGGTAGGTATAGTGCGCGTCATGTAAAAAGAACGCTGGTGGTCAAGCTTCTACAGGCGTTCCAGCGTTCTTTTTACATCACGCGTACTATAATTGTACATTATTTGTAGTAAACTAGATAGGCACTCATTCAATGCATAGTTATACATCTCTCAAATAAGTAGAAAAGTAAGTTATCTCTTAAAAAGAACGCTGGAACGCCTGAAGAAGCTTGACCGCCAGCGTTCTTTTTACATGATGCGCATTATACAACGATATAGACTGCAACAGGACTATCGATATTTCTGACGTCATCACTTGGTCAAGCCCTATCGTAATCAAACATTTTTATATTTTACATAAAATATTGTTTATTTCTAGGTGCAGCAACGAAATATTATTAAAACATATAAGGGAAAGTCCTAATCTACGAATGAAACTGGTTTTTAGGCCATTTACTAAAGCAGAATTGATAAAATAAGCAATACAATCGAACTACCAATAATCTCTTATTTACCTGTGAAACGTGTATTTTCCCGGATAATTACGTCTTGTATCTTCACAGTCATAAACTGAACACGACACCATTGTCATACAAAGTAATATTTGTTATTTAATAGTAAGATTACTAAAATAATTACAAAATTAGTTAAACTGCACAAGAGACCGTCCGGTATGCGCATGTAATCAAGCAAAACATGTCAAATTCAATACATTGTTGCTGTCACTTTTCTTCTTGCACGGGGTACATTTAAAAATGACTTCTCTCTCCCACGCTTCGTTTGTCTATTTAGCGTAGCGAAAAAATTCTACGTCTATGGTTTACACAACATTATCTTGCCCCATGCTAAGCAGAGAAGCAGAGCTATTGTTATGGGTAGGTACTAGATAATAACTGATATCTATATATATAAAAATCAACCCCAATTTTTTCTGGTCACGCTAAAACTCGAGAATGGCCAGACCGATTTGGCTAATTTTGGTTTTGAAATATTTGTGGAAGTTCAGGGAAGGTTTTAAAGGTGAGAAAATATGGAAAAATTTCGAGGAAATTACAATTTTATTAGTTTTATTTTATTCCATAGTTACGACATTTTGACATGCAAACAATTCCATAGTTACGCTATTTTGACATACAAACATGTCAAGCGTTCAGGATTAACGTAGGTAGGTACTTCTTCTCTTCTTATAATGGTTTCAGAGGAGTGCTCAAAAAAATCGACAATGTACCGTTCTTCTTCTTCATATAATGGCTTAGTGCATGAAATGGTGGCATAAAAACCGAGTTTTAATCAACCATATCGAAAAGACACGCAATACTCTTCTTCTTTTTCTTTTCTTATGATAGCTTCTGAGTGTCTTAATTTTCCCATAAGGCACACGGCAAGTTGACCGAATCGAGACTGTATTGTGAATTGACTTTAATATTGGTATTCTGCTCCCTCATACAACCGTATTATCTACTTTCGATCTTGCGACCATATATAGGATAGTGCTATATAATAATTGTAAAGAGTGACAGAGATAATTCTCAGAACTTTGAAACATTCAAGTCACAGTCACATTTCGATATAATCACATTCCGCGTTGTATTGTGAGGTGAGCAGAATACCATTTTTGACGTTTGTGACATCAACACTAGATCGTAACATGATCCGAACTTTAATTTGACTATTTTTTATTACGAGAATTGGGCTTCTGTTCCATAGTTACGCCATTTTAACATGCAAACATTTCATATTTCAATACAATGAGGGGTTTTCACGGCCGTTTCACATCATGCTTATAGCCTTAAAAATAGATGGCGCCAGCTCTGTACTTAACTGTCAAAACAAAGTGAAATGTCAACGTCAACAACGTAGTGATATATTTTCGTGGTGTTTTGTTACTATCACACAAAAGCACAGACAATGCATTTGTTAATTTTGACAACCACAGTTGAGTCAGCGCCATCTATGGAGCCAAACCAAACTACGTTTTTTTTAATTCGAAAATGGAAAGCCCTCATTCAAATAATTTTATTATAGGTAAACTTTATTTAGTAAGTTCTGAGAGTTCTGAAAATTTTGATCGGTTTGTGATATAATATCGATAAATCTGACGGAGAAGGCAAACCAGGCGTGCTGTTAGAAGGACTTGCATATTTTAAATCGAAATTAGAATTTTATTTCATTAGATTGTTTTAATTTAAATAACGAAGTTATTAAAAAAGATCAATGCGTTCGAGCTACGTTGGTACTTACATAATTTATTTGTTTCTTTGTCTGTCTGTCTGTATGTCTGTCTGTACAAATTATATCTTACAATCTTAAAATCTGCTCTTTCAATTTTGATGAAATAGGTTAGGGTAGGATAGTGAGTATTGAGGCCGAGAAACCAGTTCTAACTTAGTCCCACACTAGGAAAAATAAAAATCCCAAATCCTGAGCAAAGTCTCTATAACGTCTTAAATGGAGTCGTATGGGTTTGTGAGGGTTTCTAGGGTTTGTAAGTGTTGTAAAAAAAAGTTTGAAGTTTTAAGGCAGAAAAAACGATCCCGACGTCATGGGATACTTGAAATCAAATAAAAAATCAGAGGGATCTCCACACATAAGAATTTCGTGTGAGGGTGACTTGGAAAAACTTAAGACTAAAATAATCGATTAACTTTGTTGTATGGATATAGGAAGGTTCTATATGTTTAAATGGTATTAACAACTTATTCCGATGTATGTTACTATAGTACCGTGTTGATGTTATCTTGTTTTCCTTTCTCGAGTAACTGATATATTTTGTTCGTCATATTGTAAAAATGTTTCATGATCATGAAGTTATTACTACCGAAGTTGATCTTACTATAAATGCTGGTGATACATTCCTAATTGATGATTCGGTTGCTTTAAATGATCTTGATCATAAAACTAAGGGTTCTTTTAGGATTATTTCACAGAATATTCGTAGTGTACATAAAAATCTGGATGACTTCGGGGTGTTTATATCGAGGACTAAATTGGATTTTGACCTTATATTTTTAACCGAATGCTGGCTGCAGGGCAGTGGTTCTTTACCAGCACTAGACTATTTCAACGCCTACCAGACATGCAAACATATAAATCAGAACAGCGGTGTCATCGCTTATATCCGTAATAATGTTGCTGATGTATCTGTGTACGAACCTATTGTGGATGAAGCCGACTGCCTTGTAGTCAGAATTGGGAGTGATCATGCATTTATCTGTGTCTACAGATCCCCTTCATTTAGTTCCATTGCCAAATTTCTAAACTCTCTGAGTATCTTATTGTTTAGTCTTGAAACTGTACCAAATGTTTACGTTCTTGGTGATTTGAATATAGATATATGTAAAAGTAACACCGACAATAGATCAGATGAATATTTGGACTTACTTGCAACGCATGGTTTATTGCCTAGCCATGTTTATCCTACTCGATTAATAAAGTGTTATGACCACTGTTTTGTAAAATCAAATACTAAAGTTATTACTGCTGTGTGTGACTCGTCTGTTACTGACCATAAATGTATTTACCTTGCAATATCTCCTGTGCAACCACTGATTAAAAGACAAAGGTCATTTAATAAAGTAAACCATAAAAAAGCATTTGATTTGCTGTTAAAAGTAAACTGGGACAATATCTTGATGGAGTTAGACCCTAATAAAGCAACAGAACTTTTTTTTCATACTGTGTCCGGGGTTATTAATAAATGTACTCAATTGCTCACTGTGCCAAATAGGAGATTAACTCTTCAACCCTGGATTACCCCTGGTTTGTTGCGGTGCATGAGGTTTAAAGATAAACTGCATCAGCGCCACAATAAGTCACCCAATGATAAACACCTTGAGAGTACTTACAAGCGATATAGGAATCATTGCAACAATATCCTTCATAATCTGAAACATAAGTTTGATCAAGCAGATCTCCTTGATGCTAAAGGTGACATTAAGAAAACTTGGAATGTCATTAAACGTGTATGTAACATTAACAATAACATTACTGATCAATCAAGTGAGCTATTAAAGCTTAAAGCCACTCCCTCAGAATCGACCAATCACATTAATAATTTTTTTGCGACCGTGGGATCTGGGCTTGCTGCAGATATTCTTCATAGACTAAACGTAAACGTAGAAATTCTGGCACAAAGATATAAGCCCAAAATCACCCAGATAAATTCATTAATGCTTCTGGAAACTGACATCATTGAAGTAAGAAACATAGTCAATTCACTCAAGAATACTTCATCAGCAGGATGGGATGGCATGTCATCGATCTTCCTGAAGAAGTGTATTGCTGTCCTAGACTTGCCTATAACTCACCTATGCAATCTCTGTCTGACAACAGGAGTATTTCCTAAATTATTAAAGGAGCCCGTTGTAGTTCCAGTTTTTAAAGCGGGAGCAAGTGATAATATTACTAACTATCGTCCCATATCTCTATTACCATCTTTGGCCAAGATACTTGAGAAACTGATCAATGTTCGACTTGTAGGATACTTGGAAAATAATAATATCCTTTCAAATAATCAATATGGGTTCAGAGGTAAAAAATCTACGATTGACGCTATCGAAGGCCTTGTGACGCAAATCGCAGATAACCTTGACAAAAAATATAAATGCATTGGAGTGTTCCTTGATTTGGCCAAGGCCTTTGATACCGTCTCTATTCCGCTGCTACTCTGTAAACTGGAGTCCGTAGGTGTTCGAGGTATTCCATTGGATCTTCTCAAGGATTATCTGTGTGACCGATTCCAGACTGTGATGGTAGGCGAACACTACAGTTCTAAGCAAATTCTGAATTTTGGGGTGCCGCAAGGATCTGTTCTCGGGCCGACTCTTTTCCTCATATATATAAACAACTTATGCGATATTTATTTACCTAACACAAAAATCATGACATCTTCGTGATGAGAAAACTAGTAGGACTGTCTACCTTACCCTGTGCCAATCTATAATTGCCTATGGTATTTCGTCTTGGGGAGGTGCGGCTAAAACATTTCTGATTAAATTAGAAAGATCTCAGCGAACTATCCTAAAGGTCTTAAACTTCAAACCGTTTAGATACCCTACAGTTGACCTCTATAGAGAATGTCAAGTGTTAGCAGTGCGCCAGCTCTTTATTAAAACCATTGTAATGAGACAGCATTCTCATCCGGGCCAAATTGACAAAGTATCTAGTAGAAGAGCGCATGAGGTGTACAAAGTCCCAGCATGCAGAACTGCATTTGCGCATGGTTTTGCGTATTTTCTGGGACCTTTTTTAAATAACCGGTTCAGTAAAATTCAATTAATAAAGGACGTAAGCAGGTATTTATGTGGTAAAACTATAGAAGGGCTATTACTACAATACGATTATGATACTACTGAAAAATTATTAGTTATTATTAAATAATGTAACGTTGTAGCTCGTATTGATTAGTTTTGGATAAAAAAAAAAATGTTATTGTTTGCTGTATAATTTATTTTGGCGTCTATTTGTATTTTTGGTGTTTTGGATTTTGCATGTTAGTCTAACTATGTTAGGTTGGTTTTAGTAGTACGTTTATTTAAAACTTTATTGTATTTAATTACAATATAGTTAATATCTATTATTATTATCCTTCATTATGTATGTTTATTTTAATTATTTTCTTAATTTAATGCATTCACTAGCTCTAATTTAACTGCATGCATGGGGAGTTAAGAGCTACCTCGCCGTAACACAGTTTTAAACTAGCACGGGAGGTAGGTTCCTAAACCTCATAGTGCCTACCCTAATTATCACTAGTTGTTTTAACCTTAAGTACCTATATAAGCACTATGTAATGTATCCTTAAGTTATGAAATAAACACTATTCTATTCTATTCTATTCTAATTACAAGAAACTTCACAAATACTAATACTAGGAAGATAGACAGGGAAGCAACTGGTATCGCTATGAGCACTCGACGTGTTTCTGTTTGAACTAGAAATAAAATAAAAGTGAAAAATAAAAGTGCATAGTAGATGTGAAAAGTGGAAGTGTTATGAAAACCTATTAATGTAAGTGGACGATAATTTTACTTTCGCACCTCGCGCCCACAACACATAGGGACAACATGTAGGGATAGAACGTAAGTACCTAAATACCTATAAACAAATAGGTATGTGGCGTATCCTATCTATGACACGGGAATCGTAAGGTTGGCAACACAGCCAATAGATGCACAACTTCCTTTATCCGGTTTAGAACGGACATCTTGTTTTGGACTCTTTGATTATGGCTGATGTAACCTCCGGAATATATTTTGATTAACATACAACAAGTGTAGTCTAATTTATGAAAGAGGCCCACTACGAGACCCTCTTCATTGGTGACCCCGACGTGATGGTTCAGGCATGTCCATTTAGATATTATAGGACCTTTACCAATATCCAAAGGCTATTCTTATTGCCTGACAGCTATCGACCGCTTTTCTCGGTGGCCCGAGGCATGGCCGATGGTTACCATTACCGCTGAGGAAGTAGCCGATCGTTTCGTTAATGGGTGGATCGCACACTTTTGTGTGCCCACCTCGGTAACGACAGATCAGGGCCGCCAGTTCGAGTCTGACCTTTTCAGGCGACTTATGAACATTGGTGCGACCAAACGAATTCGGACTACAAGTTACCACCCACAAGCCAACGGGATGATAGAGCGTTTCCACCGTCAGCTTAAGGCCGCCCTGATGTACCACAGCGAGACCTGGCAACGAGCTCTTCCACTAGTTCTCCTAGGCGTAAGAACTGCCCTAAAAGAAGATTTAAAATGCTCTTCAGTTGAGTTAGTATATGGGGAGCCGCTGCGCCTGCCAGGAGAATTCCTTGTCCCAACTTCTATCCAACCTAACAGGATTGAGGACTTTGTCGTTCAGCTGCAGGCACATATGGCCAAGCTCCGACCAGTCCCAGCCGCCCGCCACGCTCGGCCGACATCATTCGTATTCAAGGACCTTGAGAACACCTCACATGTCCTACTTCGAGACGACACCGTCCGCCGGCCCCTGCAACCGCCCTACACTGGACCTTACAAGGTGCTATCGCGGAACAAAAAGTTAATAACT
The DNA here is from genome assembly GCA_932527175.1 of Operophtera brumata. NCBI lineage: Eukaryota > Metazoa > Arthropoda > Insecta > Lepidoptera > Geometridae > Operophtera > Operophtera brumata. The sequence goes on from OW052239.1 coordinate 21,082,460, forward strand.
ATTGACATTACAGGCAGGCATAGTACTGTCAGCATCGACCGTGTAAAGCCCGCCTACCTCGCACCTGACCCTGAGAACACCTCTCACCTGGTAACAACCGCAGAGGAGACGTCAGTGCCGCCGGTTGCAACTACCGCACCGTCATCGTTTGAGTTGCCTACCCCTAGTTTGCCCCCCGCTGTGGCCACTAATAATACAGCTCAGCAGCCTGTTACTACTCGGTCAGGTCGTACAGTTAGATTTAAGTCTAGGCTAGATTTGTAGAGTTTATAGTTGACGCAATGTTTAACGTAAAATTATAAGTTTAAGTTTATACTAGTTTTAAACAAATTAATGTAATAATGATAAGTTCTCAACCTTATGTTTCTGACTTACCATTCTCCGAAGGGGGCTGGTTGTGGCGTATCCTATCTATGACACGGGAATCGTAAGGTTGGCAACACAGCCAATAGAGGCACAACTTCCTTTATCCGGTTTAGAACGGACATCTTGTTTTGGACTCTTTGATTATGGCTGATGTAACCTCCGGAATATAATATTTTGATTGACATACAACAAGTGTAGTCTAATTTATGAAAGAGGCCTACTACGAGACCCTCTTCAGGCAGATTATTATACGATATAAGACATGTGTACTCCATATAAGGATAAGTATTGTAATATGAATAATTAATTAGAGACCATTGTTTACTTGTAATAGGACACCATGTAAGGTGACCCTTATTCTAAACAATGACGTAATACCTACTTTAAGGAACTATGTAACCTACTACAAAAAGGACCAATATTTAACCCAAATAAAATCAGTTATCATCTGGAGTTCTATCTTTTACTTTCGCACCTCGCGCCCACAACACAGGTTCCTGCCTCAGCTGTTAAAAATCCCGACTCCCAAGCAAGACTCCTGAGCAAGGTCCGTCGTAATGGGGTTGTATGGGTTTGTACGAAATTTTAAGGGTTTCTCACAGTTTAAGGCATTGCATGAAACATGACTATAAACTATAAACTGAATTGGAAAGCACATGCGGACACTATATGTAAGAAAGTTAATCAATTTTCATATGCGTTGTACATGCTTCGTAAAACTGTTAATATTTCTGCCGTGACCACTGCCTATCACGGATATGCTGAGTCTGTTTTGAGGTATGGAATTATATTCTGGGGCAATTCCACTTTAAAAGAGCGAGTATTTATTAGCCAAAAGAAGTGTATAAGAGCCATATGTAAAATTAAGAAAACTGATAGCTGTAGGCCATACTTCATTGAGCTTAAAATACTTACATTACCCTGTCTTTACATCTATGAAATTTCGACATTTGTAAAAAATAATATGGACCTTTTTATAAAGCGTAAAAGTAAACGGCACATCAATCAAATATGTTTTCCTTTAAGCAAAACATCTCTGTATAGCAAGAGTGTAGTTTGTATGGCTGTGCGTGTTTATAATCATCTTCCTAAATCAGTACTAGATGCTCCCAGTCTTAATGTGTTCAAGGGAAGACTGAAAAAGATGCTAACAGGAAAAGCTTACTATAGTACACAAGAATTCCTTGGTGATAAAAATAGGACTACTTATGTGATTTTTAATTTTTAATCTAGAGTTATTTTTACTGATTTATGTGTATTTTGCATGCGTTAAACGCCGATTATGGCTGAACGTTTAATTGTAGCACTAACCACCAGTTACTAACCCATATATCGCAATAAATTAATTTGAATTTGAATGAAATCTAAGGAGTTAAGGTTTTTTTTTTGTATACCGCTTGAATAACTGAACAAGCAGGTGGCCCACCTGATGTTAAGCGGTAACCTCTGCCTATGAAGGGTATAGGGTAGGGTATACCCTGTGTTTTTTAAGAGTTTGAATGGCTGTTTAGACGTTTGTAGGGCCTCTTAGAAATTCGTAGGTTTTGAGAGTTTTAATTAGTATAATTAGTTTATTTTTGAGGATCTGTATTTTTTTGGGTATTTTTGGGGGTTTTTTAGTTTCTTGCCCATGTTCATTTGGGATTCTGCTATGATGGTAAAAAAAAAGAAGGTATTTTGATAAACCACTGTGATACTTGGGTAAACGATTCATATAGCTCGCAGAACATTACTTATTCCGTGGCAGATTAATTAATAATTAATAATTACTCTCGAGTGGCAACCTTGAACCGGACGAGTAGAAAGCCTCCTCGATGGGCCGACGACATGTTATAAAAGTCGCATGAAGTCGTTGCATGGAGGCGGCTCAGGACGTTAATTGTGGCATTCTATAGGGATGGCCTATGGCCAGCAGTGGACTTACCTACAGGCAGATATTTTTACCAGCAACTGTTTACAGAATGCATAGTACGAGTAGGTTGGTACTACCGCGGACGAAGTCGCGAGCGGGTCAGCTTAGTACTTTAATGCAATACATTTACCTACATCTATGGATATTTTTACTATGCATAGAAAATACCCAGAACAAACAAATATCTGCGGATCCCAGAACGAACAAATATCTGCGGATCGTACAAATAATTGTTCCGAGGTAGGAATCGATCCCGCAATCTCCTGCGTCGCAGGCGAAACTTCGCTCGCCGCGCCACAGAGGTAGTCAAACTGTAAGGAACTCTGAAATAAATTTACTTTTCTGAAACATGCATGGAAATATTGTCATTATTTTCATAAAAAGAACACGCGAAGTATCGAATTCACGGACAAAGAAAATCAAATCCATTGCAGGACCGTTTTTTTAATTTGTAAAACGGCGTGCTGGGGTTATTAAATACTCTTTGATTGGATCTCTTTAATTATTATTGGCATACCAAAGTACTTAAACATCTAGAGGTGACTAGGTGAGCCGTTGTAAAAAATATTTTCTACAGTTCACCCAGGTGGCAAAAACTACAATATATTACTGGGCCAGGTGGTCTCAGGGAGGTGGACAATGGGTAAGAACCGATCTTTGCTTATTACAAATTGCGTTCACGTGGCTGTATAGATAAATGCGTTTTCCTTTCGACGAGCGCCGTGGTATTCGGGGCTCGGTGAACTCGCTGAGCGAGTCACGGGGTGAAGTCACGCGTTGCGCAGTAAGATAATATTTGACTTATGTAAAGTTCGTTGTGTCAAAAATTCATGCTCTCTTATGGCTGTCTCGATGACAGCATTATCTATGGATGACACTTCACTTCACTTAACCACCTCACTTGTACCCCGAATACCTAGAGCCCAATTGGCAATGGAAAACCTGCTTCCAGCGAAGTCAAAAGAAAAATAATTACATAGGCCTATTGTGGCTCTGCCTACCCCTTCGGGGAAAAAGGCGTGTGTCTATGTATGTATGTATGAAAGTATATGAAAATTGTATGAGTTGGAAAAACGAGAAAAAAGTGAACATTTTCTCTGAAACAGTATTTATGGCGTATTTTAAAGAGATTGCTAAAACTAAAAAGCCATCAATATTATGGGCAATTTATTCCATGCTGAAATGTAACAGTTCATGTTAAAAACGGCATTAACATGAAAAAATATGGAAATCTACGACAATCGACAGGATTAAAAAAGTAAAAATTCTAAAAAAAAACTGGCGAGAACATAAAGCAATTTTGAATGACAGCCCCAGATGATATATTATATTTAGCGACAAAGGTAAAAGTAACTTTTAATATTAATTAAATTAAATGTATATAAAAAGTATGTTTTATTTCCCTGCATTCTTTTGAGAAAAGCACTCTATAGCATAAGCATTTTGCCTCGGCGGAAATGGCAATTGCCGTCTCGTATTAGTGAAGGCCTCGCCTGAGGCTCGGCCTTCAAACTCATACTCGACCTGCAATTGCCTATTTCGCGGCCTTTGCAATAATGTGCTATTTCTTAACTAATACAATTGGTGGCTTCCTAATTTAATTTAATTTTAATTTACTTTCAATTAAAATGGACACACAAATTACTTTAATCAAAGATAGTCATAACAATAAAATGTCAGTTACACAGAAAACCCATAGATAATAATACAATAACAAATAACAAGTAAGTAGGTAAGTGTTTAGCGCACTCGACCGCGCCTGTGACGTAAGCAGCATAATAATAAGGTTTATCACAGAGCTCATACAAAAATATCACAACTCGGTTCAGTCATATCAACGTTGCTCCATCCATGCTGATATATACCTATTATAATACATACATATGTATAAGTATATTACATCCATCGCTTTCAAACTTCGTTGATACTAGGTAGGTGCATATACCTACCTACTTATTTCTTCCGTGATTCATCAGTAATTCAGCATCCAGTACTTAGTAGTCCGAGTTCGCGATCCCACGTACGTACTCTACTCGCGCGCCGATTTATCAGATAGTTAATAAGAGTTAGTTCAGTTAGTAGGTACCTACCTACATTTGTGTGGCTGGTCAGCGACTTGCCGCGCTCGGGCCCCGGCTGTCCCGGCCCGGTGAGGGTGTCTTCAACTTTGCTTGAAGAAAGTTAGTGACTAATGTAGGTACCTATAACTATAAATCAATACCTAACTCCAGCCCGCCCGCAGTGAATACAGCACCACAATCATTTCAGTAAAGGGTAAGTCTGGTAAAAACACTGACAAGCTCATATTTAATTCTACAAATACAAATAAATTTATTTCTGAAAACAGATTACACACAAACACAATTTGGTTATACACAATTACACAATGGATCCCGCACTAGGGTTAGCCTGTGTCCCGGGTATCCGGAAAAAGTTTAATAAATACGATTTAATATGGAGAAACAATGCGAGGCAAGTTCCGTAACCAAAAATTACGGAACCCTTATAGATTGGTCATGTCTGTCTGTCTGTCTGTCCGAGTATGTCACAGCCACTTTTTTCCGAAACTATAAGAGCTAGGCTGTTGAAACTTGGTAAGTAGATGTAATCTGTGAACCGCATTAAGAATTTCACAAAAAAATAGAAAAAAAACAGTAAATTTTTGTATATACTTGCCCGTCACAATATGACACAAACAACTTCCTAAGTAATTTTTAATGAAATTTGTACGAAATTTTCCATGTTAGGTACTTCTCAAAGCGCGGCTGGCGAAGGTTCGCCTGCGAGGCTGCGACGCTGCGACGCAGGAGGTTGCGGGTTCGATTCCCGCCTCGGAACAAATATTTGTACGATCTGCAGATATTTGTTCAGGGTGTTCTGCGGGTATTTTCTATTTAGAATAAAAAAAAATGTATTGTATTAAGTATATCAGTTATCTAGTACCAATAACACAAGCTCTGCTTAGCTTGGAGCTAGATAATGTTGTGTGTACTGTCCAGTATTATTTTATTTAAAGTAAGTAAGTTGAAAATACTTAGTTTTTTTTTGTACACAGCCTACACAAGTTGTAAGTTGTTTGTTGTTTAACTTGTTAGTTAGCAGTGATCGTTTTCCCTTTAACGTCATTATAATATTATACATTCACACAACTAAAAACAACCGTTTAGCTGCTGGCAGGGGAGGACACTAATAGACCCTAACAATAATTAGCACATTAAAGTTTTTTTTATGTTTTTTTTTTTTATAATTGTCGCCGCACGGCTTGAGCATTTGCCATTTTCAAGTATCTGTATTTTCACTATATTGTATTTTCAATATATTTTGCAACGTTACACTCCTTCCAAGTCGTCAAAGTCACAGTCGAGTCATGTTTTAGTAAAACTTTGGTAGACAATTACCACCAATTTCAAAAGTCACGCAATTCACTTCCATTTCATTTCACTACACTTGTGCTTTTTAAACGAGCTACATTAGTTAAAATTCCACTGGCGGGAAGAGTCTTTAATGATTTTATTTTTCCACGTAGACTGCCGAAGGGGTGTAAATGTCGAATTACATTCTCGAATATGGATGCGAGTGTTTCGAGATGCGAATGTTCGAATGCGAGTGTTCAGTAAAGCCATTTAAAAAAAGCGGCTAAGTGCGAGTCGGACTCGCCCATGAAGGGTTCCGTAGCAGCAAGTAACATAAACAGGTGAGATCGTGGTCAAACAAAGGTCTATCATTGTTAAAAAAAAAAAAAAAAAAAAAATATAAAAGTTCTTGGATGGATTACGATTTGTGACGTATAAAAAAAAAACTACTTACTAGATCTCGTTCAAACCAATTTTGGTTGGAAGTTTACATGGTACATCATATTATTTTTTTTAGTTTTATCATTCTCTTATTTTAGAAGTTACGGGGGGGTGGGGCACACTTTTTTTACCACTTTGGAAGTGTCTCTCGCGCAAACTAGTCAGTTTAGAAAAAAATTATATTAGAAACCTCAATATCATTTTTGAAGACCTATCCATAGACACCCAACACGTATAGGTTTGATGAAAAAAAAATTGAGTTTCAGTTCTAAGTATGGGGAACCCCAAAAATCTTTTTTTTTTTTTCAATTTTTGTGTAAAAATCTTAATGCTGTTCACAGAATACATCTATCTACCAAGTTTCAACAGTAGCTATAGCTCTTATAGTTTCGGGAAAAAAAGGGAAGACGACGACACATATTTCAACACTTTGGAAGTGACTCTTGTGCAAACTAAAAATTATATTACAAACCTCAACATCATTTTTGAAGACCTATCCATAGAACACGTAAAAAATTGATGTTTTTTTGTTTGTTTCAGTTCTAATTATGGAATCCCCAAAAATTTATTGTTTTTGTTCTATTTTTGTATGAATATCTTAATGCGGTTCACAGAATACATCTACTTACCAAGATTCAACAGCGTAGCTCTTATAGGGACGGACAGACAGCTAGACAGCCAGACAGACAGACAGACAGACAGACATGACGAATCCATAAGGGTTCCGTATTTTGCCATTTGGCTACGGAACCCTAAAAAACGAACGATCACTTAACCTCTTTATTTTGTTCGCAGTTTCGTACGAGCGAGATTGACGACGCGACGGCGACGTAGACATATCTACCCATCTACAGACCGATCGCCGTAAATGTCCCCTTGCTGTGCCTTGGTTGGCAGTGGCACTATTCCCAAGGCACTTCCAAGGGGACATCACGGTGAACAGTCTGTACAGTTCTGCCGAGATGGATCTTGGTCGAGCTGAAGTTGACCTACGATGCGCGTTGACAAACTAACTACCTACTTAGCTCCTAAAAAATCAAATGTGCAGCTAAACCGCTAACTTCCACCAAGACCAACCCAAGATCCATCGCAGAACTGTAGACAATATGGCGGACCTGCCTATCGACCGCATCGCCAGGCTGATGAGGCACTCGACTGCTGCCTCCGCCAGGCTGCCCTCCTTGGAGATAGTGGAGCAACCGGCTGATCAGTGCAGGTACCTACCGGTCTTACCTTACCGTAAGCATATAGGGGAATGCTCTGACGAGCTTTTCGATCTCATCCCAGCATCGAGATTTTAACATCACTCTTCCCGGCAACGTGAAAAAGCTCATCCGCACATCATAGATCCCTGGGTTTCTCGTATACGACTCGTTTCTAGAGATAATTTTCTTCTCCATACCTTACATACTATGGAATGAGCTTCCATCTGAGGTTTTCCCGCTTGGTTACGAGTTACGACATGTGTCGCTTCAAGAAAAATTATCATAAATTCGTTCAGGGTAGGCAGCGCATCAACAATACCCCCGGTGTTGCCGGTGTCTAAGGTGGGGTATATAACCCAAAATTACCAATCTTAGATTAGATTTTTAACTGACTAAATCAAGTAGAATATTCTAATTATAAATATGCATGGATACTACATTATAATACCGAGGGATCAGCCAGACAGAAACACAATAGGACAACATTTTATCGATAAAAAAAACACAATATTACCTCAACTTTTGTCTAGATTCGATTGTTTGTCAATATGGTACCTACAGATTATTTTCCCAAAAATTAAATAAATAAAATCAACACAATAAAACGGAAGGTTCACCTGCGGGGTTTTTTAAAATTATCTAAATTTCACGAGATATTCAATAAAAACCGCTTTTTCGAGCGGCGCGTGGCGTTTTTTTTCTATGAAGATTTCTATCTGGCGGAAGCGCAGTATTAAGCGACGGTGACCACTTTACATCATGTGGGCCGTAAGATATTCGTTACATCAAAAAATCAAATATTAGTAATAATGATAATAGGCAAGCAAAGATCGCTGACTTCCACTTGCTGCGGTTCTAACTGACACACCTTTGCTAGCGAGTGGGGAACGTTTTTCAGGGACCGCCATATAACTAGGGTACGTCAATAAAATTGAAGTAAAATAGTTTCTCAAAATCAGTAATCATGTCTATTGTGGTGATTCTAACAAATCCCACTTTGCATTTAATGTGGGAGACCTCGCCCCTGCCTGATAATGAAGATGAAGGTAATTTCACCTTGATCGCGAACCCAGCAGCCAACTGACTCAGTTCATCGGGCGCATTGAGGGTGGCAGTGCCAAAGAAAATACGGCTTATTAGTCAGTTCAGTAAAGAAATTATGGCCTGAAGCCAAAAACAGTAGTCAACTGAATGCCCATAGGACAAAGGGAAAAAAATATTACCAGTAAGGTACAATTATGAAATTCACAACATGAATACTCATCCTAAGAATAGTCGACATTCGAATCTTGCGCCGGGAGGGGTGAGGGGTTAAAAAAGGCACCACTATCATAATTTTTTGGCTAATCAGTTAATTCTACTAGAGCATGTTCGGTGTCGTTTTCGGATAATACTATACTCCGCACCAATGACTTTTCTAAATTATGTGCGGATTTCCATCGCTCTGTGCTTCGGAGGGCACGTTAAGCTGTCGGTCCCGGCTGGCAGACGATAAGCCATGTCAGTGGCCCTCGGGCGGCTTGACAAACTCCGACACCAGAGGCCAGCACTACCTCATACGAAACGACGACGACGACGATAGGAGTTCGTTTTTGCCAAATAATAGGTTTGTTATCATAAAAAAATATCAATGGGGATCGCAATGGGGATGCAGCCGAGTGGCCACCTCTATGGTCCACTCTCGCAAGGATCAGCTTCATGTTAGATGCAGCTGCAAAAATGGGTGTACCTACTGGACGTTGTAAATGCAGAAAAGCTGCAATGTAGTGTACCTACCGCACTTTGTTTCTGTGCTGGTTATACAAATTAAAAAGTACCTAAAAAAATATTTATTGTTAATTTTATAGGTAGTACTCGTATTAGTGTTACTTATCACTTAATCAATCGTATATCAACTACATATTTAAGGTGGATGCTCACGCTTGTGGCGCGAAATTCAAATAATTTGGTGTTTTTTACTCATTACAGCTCATCAACACTTCTTCAGATAGCGAAAGCTGATTTCGCGAGAACTAGGGGACTTAACACACATGTTCTTATATATATCATCAGTTTAGCTACGATATCCCTAAATTCATTTTTTGATCGTAGCTTAACTGATTATATTTATGAGATACTATCAATTTAAACATGAGTTGTCTCCTAGTTCTCGCGAAATCATTTTTCGCTATCTGAAGAAGTGTTGATGAGCCGTAATGAGCAAAAAACACCAAAAAAATTGAATTTCGCGCCACAAGCGTGAGCAACCACCTAAGAAAAAAAACGTAATTAATACAATAAACGGACAAACAACATATTAGATACAATAATAAGTCATCGTCATTAACCTGCATTTTTGCTATTTAAAAAAAAAAAAATAGGCTTGCTTTTGGCTACATCATCTCACCTGATGGGAAGCGATTTGAGCACGCTCGCCTAGAAGATGCCTATTCACTCTTCGTTTGAAGATGCCCAAGTTGTATGATGAACGGAATAATTTGCAGAAGGCATTGAACTATTATAGTACCTACCTAATTACAACTCAGTAGCACAGATTACATAATAGTTACTTCATAAGGTACTTTTTAGGGTTCCGTAGCCAAATGACAAAAAACGGAACCCTTATGGATTCGTCATGTCTATCTGTCTGTCTGTCTGCCTGTCTGTCTGTCTATCCTTATGTCACAGCCACTTTTTTCCGAAACTATGAGCTATGCCACAGAATAAATATTAGTACAGGGCTATGCTAAAACTGAAAACTGAAACTGAAAAAACTGAAACTTGAAACTTGGTACGTAGGTAGATGTATTCTGTGAACCGCATCAAGCATTATTTTTCACACAAAAATAGAAAAAAAAACAATGAATTTTTGGGGTTCCCCATACTTACTTATAACTGAAACTCACTTTTTTTTTTCATCAAACCCATACGTGTGGGTTATCTAATGGATAGGTCTTAAATTATATTGAGGTTTCTAATATAAGTTTTTTGTAAATTAAATAGTTTTCGCGAGGGACACTTCCAAAGTGGTAAAAAGTGTGTCCCCCCCCCCCCCCGTAACTTCTAAAATAAGAGAATGACAAAACTAAAAAAAAAAAATATGTACTTTACTATGTAAACTTCCACTGAAAATTGGTTTAAACGAGATCTAGTTAGTAGTTTATATTTTTGGGGTTCCCCATACATAGAAATGAAAATAAAAATAAAAACATCTAACTCATACATCTATGGATAGGTCTTCAAAAATGATATTGAGGTTTCTAATATCATTTTTTTCTAACTGAATAGTTTGCGCGAGAGACACTTCCAAAGTGGTAAAAAGTGTGTCCGTCCCCCCCCCCCCCCCCCCCGTAACTTCTAAAATAAGAGAATGATAAAACTAAAAAAAAAAAATATGTACATTACCATGTAAACTTCCACTGAAAATTGGTTTAAACGAGATCTAGTTAGTAGTTTATATTTTTGGGGTTCCCCATACATAGAAATGAAAATAAAAATAAAAACATCTAACCCATACATCTATGGATAGGTCTTCAAAAATGATATTGAGGTTTCTAATATCATTTTTTTCTAACTGAATAGTTTGCGCGAGAGACACTTCCAAAGTGGTAAAAAGTGTGTCCCCCCCCCCCCCCCCATAACTTCTAAAATAAGAGAATGATAAAACTAAAATATGATGTAAACTTCCAACGAAAATTGGTTTGATAGAGATCTAGTAAGTAGTTTTTTTTAATACGTCATAAATCGTAATCCATCCAAGAACTTTTATATTATGTTAGTTGCTGCTACGAAACCCTTCATGGGCGAGTCCGACTCGAACTTGGCCGCTTTTTTATACTACTTGAATGAAAGATCAAGCAGATGGCCCACCTGATGTTAAGGTGAATACTCACAATTGCGGCGCGAGATAAAAAAAAAAACCCCCCTAAACTCATTTTTACAGTGTTTTTTTTTTGTTAATGGGTATCGTAGCTAAACTGATGATATTTATGAGATACTATCAATTAAAACATGTGTGTTAAGTCTCTTAGTTCTCGCGAACTCAACTTTCGCTATCTGAAGAAGTGTTGATGAGCTGTAATCGGCAAAAAACACTAAAAAATTTGAATCTCGCGCCGCAAGCGTGCGCATCCTCTGCCTATGAACAGTGTATTAAGTACCTCATAGGTCACGTCCACCTGGGACGCGCCCTATGTGGCATTGCACTGCGCTCACCACCCTGAGACATAACGATGAAAGTCTCATGTGCCTGTAATTTCACCGGCACCCCTTTACCCTTCAAACCGGAACACAGCAATGCGAGCACTACTGCTTTGCAGCAGAAATAGGTATGGTGGTAGAATTTCCCTGGACGAACTCTTTCACAAAAAAGTTCTGTTACTACTAAAACCCCCTTACACCCAAAACCCCCCCTTACCCCTTTACACGATTGGTTCCCTTGGCCACAGATAGAATACCACACCGCGTCGCGATATCGCGAATTGATTTTCACACCCGGCACCTAAGATTCTTATCTGACTTCCCTGAAAATGAGCGACTTAGAACAAACATTCTATTCACGGTGAACACTATTATTCTACCTGGCAGGGAACAATAAAATTATGTCACGCGACTCACTTCTACAAATGTGCAAGGCGTAGAAATATATCATATAAAATTCATCATCATGGGCCTTATAACATCTACGTAGTCAGTTAGGCATTTGCGTTCGTGACTAAATAGGCCTATCCGGGAGCGGCAGCCACGGCTGCACTTGTAGGGTTAGCGGCGCGTTCATGTCTCACCGTCCGCTTGGGAGCTAGCAGGTCAAACCAGGCCTTATCGTGGGTAATTACTCCGTCAGCTACGGTTTTTCGCCACGAGTTGCGATCTTCTGCCTGACTCTCCCAGCTAGCCTGGTCTATATTGAAAGTTTTCAAGTCGCGTTTAAGGCTGTCTTTGAACCTAAGCATGGGGTCTTTTGGCATCGGCGATTTCTGAAAGTAAAGTTTTTCTCGGCAAACGAGAAGGGTCCATCCGGTGCACATGCCCAAGCCATCGCAAACGCCTTTGTTTCAGCAAGGCGATGACGCTAGGCAGCTGTGCAGTTTTCAAGACCCTCTCGTTGGTAACTTTATCACTCCATAAAATGCCCAAAATACTTCGTAGACAACGCATGTGGAGGTAGCATAATGAAGTACCTAGGTAGTAAAGTATATTATCTAAGTAAGCCAACCATTTCGGGGGAAAAGGTGCAGTGTGTGCCCTAAGATTTAAATCGAATAAGAAACACTAACTCTGCAATCCACTACAAACTCAGAGCAATATGGCCTCCGGGCATTCTGTGTTGCTCTATGACTACAAATGATCCACCGACAATCTATTTGCCTTGACCGTTGGGTCATATAAAAATATGATTACCTATAATACTCGTAAAGCGAGCCGAGATAACATTTCTAGTGATAACGACATCCTGTGTTGCGTGACTGGAGATTTAATTGTGTCAATCGCCACAATAGGTAAATTGACATCCAATAATTAATAAGGTCAGATAAGGTCAAGTTTAATCATTACACCTCGACATGAAAAATAAGTTTATTGTGAAAAAAAAAACAATAAAAGCTTTTAAAACGTCCCTACATCTGACTAAAATCTGATAGATAAGTGTGCTTCGACCAAAATAAAAAGTAGTATACCTACTATGTATGTTCTTAGGTATTTTTGGGAAATAGCTTAGTAGGTACCTACTCAGGTACCAATCCTATCTACTGGTAAATGCCGGCTGGTGGGTGCCGTTGAAATTACAGGCACATGAGACTTTTCATCTTTGTGTCTCAGGGTGGCGGGCGCAGTGCAATGCCACATAGGGTGCGTCCTAGGTGGACGTGACCTGTTAGGTAATGCACTGTTCATAGGCAGAGGTTACCGCTTAACATCAGGTGGGCCATCAGCTTGTTCCGTCATTCATGTAGTATCAGTAGTATTAAAAAAATGCGGGTGCACAGTAATTACAGTGTTTTCCATGTCTTGTTGTTGCTCGCAGGTTCCGCTATCGTCGCGAGTGTCGTACGAATGGTTCGATTCCTGGCATCAGCAGTACGGCGGCGAATAAGATACACCCCAAAATCAAAGTGAATAACTTTGTAGGACCAGCCATTATACGCGTGTCATGTGTCACCAAAGACGCGCCTCATAGGTAAGGAATAACTTTGTAGGACCAGCCATTATACGCGTGTCATGTGTCACCAACGAGTCCCCTCGTAGGTAAGGAATAACTTTGTAGGACCAGCCATTATACGCGTGTCATGTGTCACCAACGACGCCCCTCATAGGTAAGGAATAACTTTGTAGGACCAGCCATTATACGCGTGTCATGTGTCACCAACGACTCCCCTCGTAGGTAAGGAATAACTTTGTAGGACCAGCCATTATACGCGTGTCATGTGTCACCAACGACGCCCCTCATAGGTAAGGAATAACTTTGTAGGACCAGCCATTACACGCGTGTCATGTGTCACCAACGACTCCCCTCGTAGGTAAGGAATAACTTTGTAGGACCAGCCATTATACGCGTGTCATGTGTCACAAAAGACGCCCCTCATAGGTAAGGAATAACTTTGTAGGACCAGCCATTATACGCGTGTCATGTGTCACCAAAGACGCCCCTCATAGGTAAGGAATAACTTTGTAGGACCAGCCATTATACGCGTGTCATGTGTCACCAACGAGTCCCCTTGTAGGTAAGGAATAACTTTCTAGGACCAGCCATTATACGCGTGTCATGTGTCACAAACGACTCCCCTCGTAGGTAAGGAATAACTTTGTAGGACCAGCCATTATACGCGTGTCATGTGTCACCAACGACTCCCCTCGTAGGTAAGGAAAAACTTTGCAGGACCAGCCATTATACGCGTGTCATGTGACACCAACGACTCCCCTCGTAGGTAAGGAAAAACTTTGCAGGACCAGCCATTATACGCGTGTCATGTGTCACCAAAGACTCCCCTCGTAGGCATCGACGTAAATTTATTTTACTTTGGTCGAAGCTCGTAGGTAAGGAATAACTTTGTAGGACCAGCCATTATACGCGTGTCATGTGTCACCAACGACTCCCCTCGTAGGTAAGGAATAACTTTGTAGGACCAAGTCACTGGCCCAATAGTTGGACCGACTGTAAACGGTATCACCAATGCTGGCCTAGATATAGGGCCATCGCCACAGATTACTTTATAGTTACTACGTAACAGATAAATCACTCCATAGAAAATAGACAAATACCTACTGCTATAATAACCTACTCTTTCGAGTCGCTAGACGCTGTAAGCAAAAATGAACCAAATCTTACGAGCATAAAGTTAGTTTTGCTCTGTAGATGCGCGCCGCCCCGTGATTAGCGTGGATTGCCAGGGCTGCCTCTTTCGATATAATATGTCAGTAGGTACACTTTATAAATTAAAGAATAAAATATTTTTCTGTTTTAACATTTTAAGTAGAGTTTGTGTAGGTAGGTGCGTTATTCCAAACCTACATAGGTATCTACTTTAAACTTATTTATTATAAGGCAACCTTATTAGTTATATAAGTAGGTCAAGTGTGAATATGGTATCTTGTAGTGTACCTACTATGTAGGTACACTATAAGATACCATACCTACTTACCATTAGCCGAGCGAGTCGGTCGTTGGAAGCAATGGCGCACCTACGAGCGCGCAGTGTGTTTTAGCGTGTCTCTGTCGCTCGGTAATAACTATGTACTATTCTGTATTTTGACTACTCACTCAGATTAACTCAGTAACGAGTAACTAGTAACTCAGATTTTACCTACTTTTAACTCTCGTATCGATTTGAAACTTTCTTTGTGTAGGTATATTGTAATTCTGATTACAATAGAATATTTTTTATCTTCGCCGATCTGGTAGGTAGTTACCTATACCTACCTGCTGCATACGGCTATAGGTACTAAGTAGGTATTAGGAATCAACGGAACTCTTCTACTTAGATAGAGCTAGGTAGGTAGGTACCTACCTGCCTACCTACCTATATACCTACCATGTCTATGTCAGCCATCAAAGTAGGTATTTGCAATATTTCTCAAAACTTTCGAATTACCTATTACGAATTATTCCCAGGGAATATTTCGAAAGTTTTCCTTCGAGCGTGTCGTGTAGACACGCACGACACGACGCGACAAAAATATTCTTAGTATGAAATTGTATGAGCTATTAACCGCACTACGCGGCAGCGGAACAAAGTGACGCGCCAAGCATTTTCATAAAAAAAACTACACATAGTGTACCATGCCGCCATGTCATAGGAAATAATGTACGTCAGGTAGTAGGTAACTCGAAATATTTGCGTACCTACGAACGGACGCTCCACGCGACTGTCGGCAACCAACTGAGAAATGGGAAGCTAGCTGCCCGGCGCCCGGTAGGTAATTATCGCGCGCAAGTACATGGAGTGAAAGAGGCCTGCCATGGCATTATATATAGAGGTCGCAGAAAGTCAGTGGATAGTGGCGGCAAAAGACCGTTCGTTGTAGAATTCTATGGGAGATATCGATCAGCAGTGGACTTCTGTAGGCTGATGATGACGATGAAAGCATTCCTCATAACGAGGAGACCTTAAATTTTACCATGTTACATGATGCACATGACATGAAATAAAATTTTCTAGTTTGCCTCCCTAAGGCAACCCTCAAAATCAGATAAATAAATAATAATAAATAAATAATGCTGGACATTTCACAGTCACACAACATTATCTAGCCCCAAGCTAAGCAGAGCTTGTGGATAACTAATATACTTAATACAATACACTATTACATTGATGGATATTTTTTATTATAAATGGAAAATACCCAGAATACCCTGAACAAATATCTGCAGATCACACAAATATTTATTCTGAAGCGGGAATCGAACCCGCAACCTCCTGCGCAGCAGGCGAAACTTCACTCCGGCGCGCCACAGAGATCGTCAAAAAGTAAAAAAAAACGGAAAAAATTTACCGTGACAGGTGGAGACACGTGATTGATCCTATACCTAATGGTTCCGTTGGTACCTTTTGAGGTACTTCCGTACCTCAAAACGTACAAGGTTCAAAAGGCCCTAAAACATATACCAGTTAATGGAGAACAGGGAATTAATTAATATTCATTGCATTGGTATTTGGTTCACAGGCCGCATCCTCACAAATTAGTAGGGAAATCAAATAAATCCAAAGGAGGCGAGTGTAATTTCAAGGTGGACATCACGGCAGAGAACCCCATGGTCGAGATCAAGAACATCGGCATACAATGCATGAAAAGAGACGAGTGCCAAGACTCGCTGCAGGACCGAGCGAGGAAGGGAATAGACCCTTTCAGAAGTGAGTCAAATAGTTCATCATCGTTGATTTTATTTCTACGCGGGACCGGGTAATCCATGTTGTCGTGCTATCTTGACTTTCCGGAGGCATTTGATAGGGTCAATAAAGACGTAGGCGTACTGCTCGCGAAGCTAGCCGCCATAGGCATTTCCCCAGGTCTTCTCCATCTTCTTGCGGATTACCTTCATGCTCGCCTGCAGGTTTTCAGTCACGGCACAATCCGATACGTAAAAACGAATCACGGCCCTACCACACGCGTTCTGGAACTAGTCAGGGGTCAATACTTGGCCCTGTGTTGTTTATGCTGATGATAAATTACCTTTCTACAGTTCTGACTCATGCAAGTAGCTTACTGTAGACGACCTATATAGTCTGCAGTCTAGGCCCCAATCGTGCTGAACGTTATTACCAAAACAAAAACAGAACCGGTAACGTTATTTCGTTCGTCTGGATCGACGGTATACGTAGTTTACGGCACTAGTTACGGTATTACATATTCTGTGGTTCCGGTGACAATATGTCAATTTTGTATTTAACCATCTCAAATGCTAGTAACCATGTAAATGTTTCTCCGTTCCAGCCGGTTTCGGGTCAACTGAGCGAATAGACCTGCACAGTGTCCGCCTCGCGTTCGAGCTACTGCCTGGGTTCCAGGACGACGAGGGCCGAGGACAGCTCCCCGTAGTCACCGTCTCCAACGTCATATCGGGCAACAAGAGCCAGCTGGTCATATTGGAATCCTGCCCCCCCTGCGGCTTGACGCGCGGCGGGGATAAGATGATACTGCTCACAGAGAAGCTGGTACGGATACTTTTACATTATCGTACGTTCCGTGACGTAGCAGCTTTGCTATGCTCCCGAAAAATTGTCGCTCTCTCGACACCGGACGTTGGAGTTATATCAATCCCATACAAAAACCTTACCCATTCTATAATAGCCTACAAGATCTAAATTATTATATACCCGGCATCCAATTCAAATATTTCTTTCAATGCTGTGTAGGTAAATCGGGTGTACATTTTGCTAAGTGGACATTTTGCGAAGTATAGAAAAAGTGCAGTGTACATTAATGAGAAGTGGACGTTATGTGCCTGAGACGAAAAACACTGTGTAGACTGACAGACGGAAAACAAAGTGATCCTACAAGGATTCCGTGTTTTCTTGTTGAGGTTCGGAACCCTACAAACTGGCAAACTTAGCCAATGTGTTTTACTCAATATACATTCTAATCGTCGTCCACGATTGCCTCTCCGTAAAGGTGGGACCCGGAGTGGTCTACGAGAGCGTAGATTGTTTTCATGCAGTCGCCTTCTTACAGTTTGGTCACTACAAGCACTTGGTGTTCCACTCGCAGCCTTTGGACCAATTGAGTCGCCGTTGCATTTGGTTGAGCTCGCGCAGTAATTTGCAAAAATCGGTCTTGTCTGGGGGTAGTGATGCGACTTAGCCCCCGGTGCCTCTCCGCTACTTCATCTGTGGCACGATAGCGTGTCCACAATCTTGAAATTACATTTTGGTGGGTCCCTATGGCCTCAGCAACATTACGCTGAACAGACCCAGCTTCCAGCATTCCCACAGCTCGTAACATCTCCGCTCTCGTCAAATGTTGGCGTTGCATGGCTACAATACCTCAATTTTAACTTTATCTTTCGTTTAAAAATGAAAAAAAACTGTAACTAAACGTAATTCGTATTGTTTTCTAAATTTCGCACAAATGAAAATTCCCTCTCCTACACATCAAGACATTTTTATGCCACCGAAACAAACGAATTTTCAAAAATTTGAATTTGGAATTAGTCTGAGATAAATTACAAACAAATCGGTGTATAAAAGATTCCAATGCGGCCAGTACTTTTCGAGTTATTTAATTGAGTATGAAATATCCCTAGACCGTGTTGATGAGTGTAGATTTGTATCATTTGATAGCCAAATAATGCAGGACTATTCAGCGCCTCCACGCATCCGCCCTGGACACTGGACGCAGGACTATTCACATTGGTTACACATGTTGTTAGCGCTTTGGATAAGAAAGATAAATGTCTGGGTGTATTCCTTGATTTAGCTAAGGCATTTGATACTGTTTCTATTCCCTTGCTACTGATGAAGTTGGAGTGCTTTGGAATTAGAGGTGTACCACTGGAACTTTTCAAAAGTTACATGACAAATAGACATCAATCGGTTAGAATAGACTCTCAAATTAAGGCTAGAGTGAATAGGTGCCTTCTAGACCTTTGTGCTCCATCTTCGGCCGCATCGTCACTTACCAACAGGTGAGATCGTGGTCAAACAAAGGTCTATCATTGTTAAAAAAAAAAAAAAAAAAAAAAATAGTGATTCTGAACCAGTGTCCTACGGAGTACCACAAGGTAGCGTGCTTGGTCCGACACTGTTTCTTATTTACATTGATGGCCTATGCAGGCAAAAGATGAAATATGCTGAAATTATTACTTTCGCAGATGACACAGTCATACTATTTAATGGCAAATCATGGACTGAGGTGCAATCAATTGCTGAAGATGGCCTTAGGGAAACTGTTAAATGGTTGGATAATAACTTACTTACGTTAAATCTGAATAAACAAATTATGTGTCTTTTAGTATCCAAAGCACCGGACAACCTAACAAAAACTCTTTTGAAGTTAGAGCTCACACATGTTTACGCTCAGCCTTAGATCAATGTAACTGTTACACTCTAATAAATTCCACTCACTTAAAATATCTAGGTGTAACCATTGATCAACACCTCAGATAGGATGAACAAATCAAAACACTATCTGGACGCGTGCGTAAGCTCATATATATATTTAAAGGTCTCAGACACATCAAAGATACTCAACTATTAAAAAGGGTATATTATTGTTTGGGTCAATCTATTGTTTCTTATGGAATACTCGGATGGGGAGGCGCGGGTAAAACATTTATACTACAACTCGAGAGAGCTCAAAGAGCAATTATAAAAGTGTTGCTCTCATAGCCATATCTCTACCCTACTAACCAATTTTACAATGACTAGCTGTTACCCGCGACTTCGTACGCGCAATATTATTTTATCCATAATAAATAATAATAATAACTACAACTGGTTTTTTGCTTGACTTAAGTGTGTGTATAATCTTAGTAGAAAGTCGCACTGCGCGCACCGCTAAGGTTAACTCGGTTTTGTCACTATTACTTAATCTGTGGTATGTATGTAATTTATTCTCCCGCGCGCAGTTTTTACTCGCAAATCTCACGAAAAAATATTTCACTGTTAGGTAGCTACACTATCCCCGGGTACCATAGGCTATATTATAATTCCAAAAAATTAGGGATCTTTACTAAAACTCCAATAATGTAACCCAAGGTGTAAAATAATTTTGTTTGTATTGGATAAACTAAAAAACTTTTTAACCGATTTTAAAAATTCTTTCACCTGTAGTAAGCAACATTATCAGCAAGTAACATAGGCTATGGTTTATTAACTTTCACCCGCGGCTTCACTCGCGTATTTGTATGTCTGTTTGTAATGGATAAACAAAAAAAAGACTTGACCGATTTTAAAAATTATTTAACGCATAGAAAGCTACATTATGGCTATAGGATTAAGGGGCGGGAGGGGAGGGTGAAGAAAAAACTGTTTTAACTGTTTTTTGCTTGACTATGTCTCTTATATTTTGTAAGATACCGTCAAACGACCTTTGAAACGACACCGTACTAAAGTTTTTAAATTTAGGGATCCCATTTTAACATTGTGGTCCTGAAAATGCTTTAATCTCAACAACGACACCGTGACACGACCTTTGTAACTCAACCATACTCAAGTTTTTCAATTTAGGGGTCCCCTTTTAACCTTGAGGTCCTGAAAATGTTTTAATCTCAACAACGACACCGTGACATGACCTATGAAACGACACCATACTCATGTTTTTCAATTTAGGGGTCCCATTTTAACCATGAGGTCCTGAAAATATTTTGATCTTAATGACTTAACCGTGAAACTAACTTTGAAATTGTCTAAATACGCTGAAATCTGGCTAAAACCAAAAGTGTATTTATTTACAAAGAAAATGTTCCCATTCCTTTTTTCAACTGAATTTCAGGTACCTACTGCTGAAACTTATGTTGGCTATTTTTTTTTAAATTAACCTGTGAATTTTCATGTATACCAACGGTTTCCGAATTACGAATCATTTTAGTTTTACATTAAAAGCCATTCTGGACCCCTTCGAAGGTGATTTTTCAAAAACCCTTAGTACACCCCTACACCCAAAAAAGAATACATCCTCCAAATTTCATGTGCCTAGGTCCAGCGGTTTATACTGTGCGTTGCAAAACGCAAAGTGTATTACGTTAAAAGCCCATTTTGGACCCCTAAGATGGCGAATTTTCCAAATTCCTTTCCAAGTACACCTTTACACCACCATAAAGGAATACACTATCCAAATTTCAAGTCTCTACGACCAGCGGTTTGTAAAAACTAAAGTTTTTTTTTTTTTTTACTTAAAAACGTCACCTTTCCGTTTTTTAAGAAAAATTCAGGAATCGCTGAAACACGTGTTTATTAATTTTATTTGAGGAATCTCCATGTAAAATTTCAAGGTTCTACTGCTAACGGTTTCTGAAAGACAGAGCTTTTTTGTAGTATATTAAAAGCCCATTTTGGACCCCTTAGCATGCGAATTTTCAAAATTCCTTTCTTAGTGCACCCCTAGACCATAAAAGGAACGTACCCTCCAAATTTCAGGTCTCTAGGACTTATGGTTTAGGCTGTGCGTTGCAAAACGCAAAGTGTATACGTTAAAAGCCCCTTTTGGACCCCTAAGAGGGCGAATTTTCCAAATTCCTTTCTAAGTACACCTTTACACCCTAAAAGGAATACACTCTCCAAATTTTAAGTCTCTACGACCAGCGGTTTAGACTGTGCGTTGTAAAAACTAAAGTTTTTTTTATTTTTTTACAAAGAAAACGTTCCCTTTCCGTTTTTGAAGAAAAATTCAGGAATCGCTGAAACACGTGTTTATTTATTTTATTTGAGGAATCTCCATGTAAAATTTCAAGGTTCTACTGCTAATGGTTTCTGAAATACACAGCTTTTTTGTTGTATATTAAAAGCCCATTTTGGACCCCTTAGAGCGGGAGTATCGGAAATTCCTTTCTTAGTGCACCCCTAGACCACATAAGGAATGTACCCTCCAAATTTCAGGTCTCTAGGACTTACGGTTTAGGCTGTGCGTTGATTGTCAGTCAATCAGTCAGTCAGTGAGTCAGTCAGTCACGCAACGATTTTATATATTTTGATGATTTTGAAGTCCTTACCGTCAGACAACTATATATTATTAAGACGACTACCCTTACCCAACATAGACTCCCATGCGACCCATCTAGGGTCAATATAAGGCGTTGTGACGTTGTGTACAAAACCCCAATATACAGAACTAATTCTAATTAATTAGAATTCTCTCACAAATTCTTCTGTTTCCTTGGCCCCTTTGTATACAACAAAATTAACAAAGACTTAAACCTTATGAGGATGTCGACATTTAGCTGCAAAAAATTGCTCGATGACTATCTAAAATTACTGGATTACGATAACACTGAAAATTTATTGTCAGTATCATCTTAAAACATAAAGCAGCTCAAAACGAATTACGTATTGATTAAAGCACATATCTGCTATTCACCTACTTTCTAATTCGCACAAACACATGCGCGCACCCACATCCTCACACGCGCACCTATACAACGTCTCACGACTCATAAGATACTCAGTACTCACGCATAGGATAACTCACACACACTATTTTAAAACACACACACACATTATATACATTCCAGCCAACCCATATGAATGGAGTCGGTTATACTTACCTAACTGACTATAGTAACTATATATTATATAGTAACATGAGTATATATTATATTACAGTTTTGATTATGAATGGTATGTAATTCCTTAGTATATACCTACCTAGCTATAAGCTTGTAAATGTAATTGATTTGGTACATGGAACTATCTACCTACTTACTGAGGTACGTTTAAGTAGTCATATAATACATGGAAGAGCAACGACGCCCTGCCTTCATACAGTGCGAACTAGTACGGAGGGTGGTCACTTGACTGTGCTTATTACCTACTCTAACATTTATTTACTATGTACTCATACCACTTTAAACTTTTAGTAATAAGTACTATGTCCACCTTGAATATTTTCTAAATATCATGTCATATTCAGTTTGTTCTTTTGTTTTTGGAAATAAATTATCATTATCATATTCAGCGCCTCCACGCATCCTGCCTGGACACTGGACACAGGACTATTTAGCGCCTCCACGCATCCTGCCTGGACACTGGACTATTCAGCGCCTCCACGCATCCTGCCTGGACACTGGTCACAGGACTATTTAGCGCCTCCACGCATCCTGCCTGGACACTGGACTATTCAGCGCCTCCACGCATCCTGCCTGGACACTGGACGCAGGCCGTTCACTGCTGATTGATGAGGGTAGCGTTGATTTTTGCAGGTGAGCAGTGATGTGCTGTCGGTAGTATTCGCTGAGAAAGGAAGAAAACAGGAAGAGATCTGGAAGGAATCTGTAGAAATCACGTCCAAATCGGTGCACAAGCAACACGCCCTGCTCATCAAGACGCCCCCCTACAGTGGAACCACTAAAGGCCCCATCAAGGTGAGTCTACATCAGAATTAAGATGTTTCTTGTTACTCAATAATGCCGTAGAGAGATGGATAGCTCCAAATCCAGTTCTCGCTCCAAAGGCTAGTGTTTATTGATTACCTACTGCATACAAAACATAATTATATTGGGAGCAGCACTAATCACTTACGCTAATCACTCCCACTCGCACTAATCAAACTGTGAACCGGCCTTTGACATCAATGCATTACTGCGGGTTGCAAGTAGCAACCCATGGTTGCAACCATATGCTTGGCACGCCAACCAAGGCAGGTAATTAACATCTTACGGTGAACGATCTATAGTACCTAATAAATAACTTCATAATACGCCCGTGTCCATAGAGCAACACGGAACGGAGGCTGCAATGCTCTAAGCCTGTGCCAGTTTGTTGTCAAACCTACTGGTAATAATTTGGGACAGGAACTCATGGGCCAGGCTGTCAACATCCCTGATTTTGCCGTGATCCGCTACGGGCGAGGGTCCTTCCAGTTGGTGGATGAGGATCACAAGGCTTTCGAACTTTTGGTTTTAGTTTAGGACACTGTGTCCATGAAAAACACGTGAGTTAAAGTTTTTTTTTTTAAATATTGATAGACCTTTGTTTGAGCATGATCTCACCTGTTGGTTAGTGACGATGTGGCCGAAGATGGAGCACAAAGGTCTAGAAGGCAACTATTCACTCTAGCCATGAAGAGACCCAGATTATAGTTTTTAGGAAAGACAGACGACGGTAGTGTATTCCAATCCTTAGCAGTTCGCATTATTAAGGTAGAACTGAAACGTTTAGTACGAATAGAGGGTATACTTTTCATTTCATTTTATTTCATTTATTCATATCCTTTGACATATTGCATGTGCTTGGACAAGTCAAATTAACAAAGTAAGTAGGTAAGTAGGTATCTCAGTTTTTACACAAAAAATAGAAAAAACTAATAATAACTTATTAAAACGTTACTAGTTATTTAAATTATTTTTGTATAAGTTTTTTTCTTGCATGCGTTTGTATAATAAATTGTTTGTGCAGTTACCCAGAAATACAACCGGCAGGTGGAGTTCAGGTTAGTCTTATTAACTTATAACTTTTTATTTTATTTATTATTTTTATATTATAGTATCCACTAGTAATATTTGTATTTTTATTTTATTTATAATTATTTATGTCTATGAGCGATACTGATAGTGACGATTTTGTATCCATCACCTCTCGTGGCTCAAATGTGAGCAGTGATGATAGTTTTTCAAGTATTCCTTCCCTGTCTGATTTGCTGGTGTGTAATTTTTCAGACGTACTGAAAAACTTCAATGTTGTCCATATAAATGCTCAGAGTATTCCGGCTCATTTCCCTAGTATGCTGGCTTCTTTTGCTTGTAAAAATATTCATGCAATTCTAATATCCGAATCTTTTCTGAAGCCCTGTCTCCCTTCAACGTTATACTCTCTTCCAGGTTTTACACTGATACGCAACGACCGGATTGGTAGAGGTTGTGGCGGTGTAGCTATTTACTTGCGCTCTCATATTTCTTTTTCAGTTGTAAGTTTGTCTACACAGCCTCCCCCATCAAACTCTGGCGAACATCTCTTTATTGAAATTGTACTTTATCATGTCAAAATTCTTCTCGGTGTCTACTATAGCCCTTCCTTACACATTAATTACTTCGCATCCTTTGAAAAACTCTTGGAAGACCTTATGCCTTCGTACAGTCATACCATTCTAATGGGTGACTTTAATACATGTCTGGTGAAACAAGACTCTCGTACTTCCTGCCTTGAATCTATTGTCAAGTCTACCAACATGAATATCCTTCCTCTAGGCACTACGCATCACTTTCCAAATTGTAATCCATCTCTTCTTGATTTAATTTTAGTCTCATCCCTAAAACATGTTGCTAAGCACGGACAATGCCCAGCTGACTCTTTCTCCTACCAAGATCTCATTTTTCTTTCTTATAAAGTTCGTCCTCCAAAACCAAAGCCCAAAATTCTACTGCAGCGCAATTTTAGTGGTATGGATGTAGATAAATTAAGATCTGATGCTCAGAAAATAGATAATGTAATGGCGGCTGATACTATTGATGACAAGATCTCGATCTTTAATTCAACATTAACGCAACTCTTTGACACCCATGCTCCGATTCGTAAAGTCAAAATTAAACATCTGCTGGCCCCTTGGCTTACAGATGAAATAAAATTATTGATCCATAAAAAAGCTATCACTAAAGCCAAATATAAACAATGTGGAAGTAATGGCAATAAAGATAATTATTTTCTTGCTCGGAATCGCTGCAATAGAGTGTGTAGGGATGCACAACGTCGCCATATTCATGCTTCTGTTTCAAACGTAGATCCAGCCAAAGTCTGGAAATTTCTTAGAACGTTAGGAGTTGGTAAGGCACGTAGTGACGCGATTTCTAAAGACCTCGACATCGATTCTCTTAACAACCACTTCTCGTCATCATCCAATATGGATTTGGGTGATAAAAACTTTACTCTGAACTATCTTTCTTCTTTGCCAACTCCTAACTATCCTTCTTTCGTTTTTAGTCAATTTACTGCATGTGATGTTAAAAAGAGCATTCTCTCAATTTCCTCTAATGCTTTGGGTGCTGACAACATTGGTTGGAATATGGTTATTCCTGTCATTGATGAAATACTTCCAATGATTTGTCATCTGCTTAACTACTCCGCTAACTCGGGTGTTGTCCCTGAGGTTTGGAAGGAAGCGCACGTTATTCCTCTGACTAAAAAATCAAAACCTTCTTCTTTTACCGACTATCGTCCTATCTCCATTCTCCCTTTCCTTTCCAAGGTACTTGAACGTCTCGTCCACAACCAGCTTAGCTCCTTAATCCTCTCCAGTCTGGTTTCCGACCCGGTCATAGCACTGTTACTGCCCTAGTGAAAATTACAGATGATATTAGATTGGGTATGGAAAACAGACAAGTTACTGTTCTTATCTTGTTAGATTTCAGCAATGCTTTCAACACGGTTGATTTCGACATCCTCCTTGGCTTACTGCGCTCAATTAACATATCTCCATCGGTGATTGACTGGTTTCGCAGTTATCTGCACGGGCGTCGGCAGCGGATTCGAGTTGACGAGTTCTTCTCCTCTTGGTGTTCCACATCTGCCGGTGTCCCGCAAGGTGGCGTCTTATCTCCTCTTTTATTTGCTCTCTTTATCAATCCAATTTCACACCAACTCACTTCTTCCTACCATCTCTATGCAGACGATCTCCAAATTTACACTCACGCTCCACATGATGATCTGGCAGATGCATTTGCTCGCACTAATAACGACCTTATTCGTATTCATGACTGGAGTAAGGCCTATGATCTTCGCATAAATCCTAGTAAAACGCAAGTTATCGTAGTAGGCAGCTCACGTACTGCTGCTAAAATTAATTGGTCTACACTCCCTCAAGTTGAATTTGACGGTGTGGCTATTCCTATTAGTAATCATGTAAAAACCTGGGGGTGTTTAGTCAAAGTAGACAATTAGACAGTGACATGTCTTGGGGCCCACAGCTGGAAGCTGTAAGTCGGAGGTTTTTTGCAACTGCGGGATTGCTTAGGAGGCTGCGTAATTTTCTACCTACCGCTACCAAAATTGCGCTTGCACAATCTCTTCTTCTTCCTGTTCTTGATTATGCTGATGCCTGCTATCCTGACCTCACGGAAGACCAGCTGAATAAACTTGAGCGTCTCCAAAATGTCTGCATCAGATTTATCTTCGGATTACGTAAGTTTGACCACATCTCTGAATTTCGTGTAAAGCTCAAGTGGCTCCCTATCCGTCTTCGCCGGAATACTCACATCCTTTCCCTGCTTTATAACATTCTTCATAACCCTTTGACTCCCTCCTATCTGAAGGAACGATTTGAGTTCCTTCATAGTTCCCATTCCCGACCTCTTCGATCATTAGAAAATCTCTTGCTCAGTATTCCTTTACACAGAACTGGCTTCTACGGTAGTTCCTTTTCGATTCAGGCAGCACGCCTGTGGAATTTGTTGCCGGTCTCGATTAGGAAAGCCCCATCCCTGGTCACATTTAAAGCCCGAGTTAAAATCTTCTACTTCTCAGAAATGTCGTAGGTAGTAATCGCTTCTTCTTATAGTATTATTTCCCTTCACTTCAGTATAAGTACGTATGTATATATATATATATATAAATATATTTATTTATTTATGTATTTATGTATCTGTATGTATTATTT
This sequence comes from Operophtera brumata, assembly GCA_932527175.1. NCBI lineage: Eukaryota > Metazoa > Arthropoda > Insecta > Lepidoptera > Geometridae > Operophtera > Operophtera brumata. The sequence continues at coordinate 21,109,948 of OW052239.1, forward strand.
TACTGTATTGTAAGTATTTATGGTATTTACGTGTAATATTGTAATATTTTAAGTAGTTTTTACAAGTTTATGTTCTTAGTTAGTAGATAGGTATTTGTCTTAAATTATTTTTTCACTTCTTTTGTACCTATAATATACATACACCCCCGGCCATTCTTCCTGACTTATAAATTTATCTACATCCAAAGGTTGGCTGGAAGAAATCGCTGCTAAGCGATAAGACCGCCCATTGTACTTTTAATTATATAGTTAAGTTTGTTTCTTTTTGTTCATATTATTAGCTATTAAGGTGTACAATAAAGTATTTTCTATCTTCTATCTTTCTCTAAAAATACCCAGTTATATAAAACAAAACAAGCGATAAGTTATCTGCAAAAGCATCGTCAATTATAATATTAAATATAAACCACTAAACCATTAAAATATTTCATTAATCACATTTCCAAAAACAATGTTTTGTCAGCAAAAGCTTCGTTCAACTTATAATAACTTTTATTAATTAAATGTCCTTTTATAAATAATTTAAATGAGTTATCTGACATATTTTGTACATTGTCCGGTATTTGATTATACAATTTTATTGAGGTGCAGTAATAACTTTTGCTTACCTTAGCTAATCTAATTTTGGGTAAGACGGGGCGATTTCTATGTCTAGTATTATAATTATGTACATCTGTGTGTCTAGTCATCTCATTTATATTTTCTCTTACATGAAGAACATTCTGTAGAATAAATTCCCCAGTCATTGTCATTATGCCTAATTCCCTAAATTTATCCCGACAAGAATCAATGTAGCCCATTCCTAAAATGTAACGAATTGCTCGTTTCTGCAGTAAAAATACTCTGTTGGCATCTACGGCAGTCCCCCAGAACAAAATTCCATAAATCATTAAAGAGTGGAAATAAGCAAAATAGACGTCACGAGCAGCTTTTATCCCTCCTAGCTCCTTGATTTTTTTTATGGCATAAGTAGCTGAACACAACTTTTTGAGCAGAATGTCAAGATGGATTGCCCGTGTTAATTTAGTGTCCAGCCACACACCCAAGAATTTTACGCTATTCGTTGGTGACACCTTTAAATTATAAAAAACATTTTCCATACATTTAGGAGAGTCATTGTGTCTAGTGCTTAAAGAAAATTGTATAATATTAGTTTTGTTAAATGAATGAGGTCTAAGGTAAGGTAATGAGGTAAGGGTGGTACCGAGCCATGCGCCTGCTCGTCTTATGATGAAAAGGAGATGGTGGGATGCATGAAGTTCCTGGGAGCATACCCCGAAATGTAACCTATAGAAGATTGAAAGGCACGCAACCTTACGCCGGTACTCGAGACTCTGGATCTTAGTTTCCGCCATATGTTGCTCACCTATAAGCCTGAAAGCTCTGCGTTCGATCAAGTCCAAGGCAGCAAGCTGGTGTTTGGCCGAGCCATCCCAAACATGGCAGCAGTACTCCATACCAACCCGGACTCGTGCGTTGTACAGACTTAGAAGCTGTCCTGGTGTGAAGTAACGCTTTACCTTATTCAGGATACCCAGCTTCATGGAGGCAGTTTTTGCCTTAGAATCGATCAGATCACTGCGTACGTTAACTTAGCAAAAAATAATCATCATACACGTTCATAGGTGGTTGTCTACCTGCAACGGGCGCTCACCGGAGACGAGGCAATGGATAGAAACCGCACAAGCAACTCTGTTCCTTACGAGTACATACCGGAGTACGCGCCACGCAACAAGCGCGTGTCGAGCCTACTGCTCCCGGACCCAGAACAAGGTAAGTAGGTACCTAAACTTTTGAACATATAAAGCTAAACTTCGTGGTCCAAGTTATAGGTAAATTACACTAGGAAACTACTCCCGGACCAAGTTATATAGCTACCTCGCTAGTGATCTGCTAGCGAAAGATATAGGTAGGTACTTTTTACTTTGGTCGAAGGATATAGTACTTCTCTAATTAACTGCTCCTGGATCAAGGTAGCTAAACTTCGCTAGTAAACTGCTCCCGGACCAGATTTACTAATAACTACTGCCTGACTAAGGCTGCGTTTCCATTGACGCGGAGTTGGGCGGAGCGGTGCTTAGCGGTGCATGAATTGACCAATCACTATGCTCGAAATCTTTGCTCCGCTTCAATGGAAACAGCACGAGCGGAGCGGGGCAGAGCTGAACGGATATTCATATAAAATAAGGCTGCGTTTCCATTGACGCGGAGCTGGGCGGAGCGGAGCTTAGCGGTGCATGAATTGACCAATCACTATGCTCGAAATCTCTGCTCCGCTTCAATGGAAACAGCACGAGCGGAGCGGGGCAGAGCTGAACGGATATTCATATAAAATAAGCGAGGTGATGCGGAGCGGAGGACAGCGGAGCGGTGCGTAGCGAGGTGATGCGGAGCGGAGGACAGCGGAGCGGTGCGTAGCGAGGTGATGCGGAGCGGAGGACAGCGGGGCGGTGCGTGATTCGTTATCTTCGTCGTCAAGTAAGGAAAGATATAAAAGGATTGCTTTTTTCTTTTTAAGCGACAACATGACATATGCTCTTTCTGAAAGATGGAGACAAACTGAGCTCAAAATTGCGCAATTCCAAAGTTAGCTCCACTCCGCTCCGCTCCTCTCCTCTCCGCTCCGCTCCGCTCCACTCCGCTCCGCTCCTCTCCTCTCTGCTTCAGTGGAGACACTTACCACTTTTCACCGCTATTCTCCGCTCATCTCCGCACAGCTCCGCGTCAATGGAAACGCAGCCTAAGCGAGGTGATGCGGAGCGGAGGACAGCGGGGCGGTGCGTAGCGAGGTGATGCGGAGCGGAGGACAGCGGGGCGGTGCGTTGCGGAGGGTAGCTAGGAGAGCTAAAAGAAAGATATAAAATGATTGCTTTTTTCTTTTTAAGCGACAACATGACATATGCTCTTTCTGAAAGATGGAGACAAACTGAGCTCAAAATTGCGCAATTCCAAAGTTAGCTCCACTCCGCTCCGCTCCTCTCCTCTCCGATCGCACAAGTGTGCATCGAGTGCCGGCCACCGCGCGCGCTACTCTCGTCCTTATTACTTTAGAGTATAGGTCGTCAGTGGCGCGCGCGATGATCCCGGAGCGCGCGTGCGCTTGCGTGCTTCTGTTATAATTTACGATAAGCGCCGATCTTTTTGTTCATGTTGTTAGCTTGCTCATAGTCATTACGCCTGCTTAATTTTTGATAGATACCGTCATTTATTTTGTATTTTGTCGTACTCACGATATTTCATTAATATATTAAATCACTTGTCACAAATGTAACGCTTTACAAAGCTTGCATGCTCCTACCATATACAAATCTAATTTTTATGTACTATTATGTACAAATATGTTATTGTTATTTATTTTATTTTATAAGTTTTAATAAGCTATATAGCTTCAAAAACGTACCTAGTTTTTAATTATTGTTGTATAGTTCTAGGTTAACTACACTTGAATCTGTACACCTATATTATGAAATAAAGAAACTTTAAAATTTAAAAAAATTCTCCTCTCCGCTCCGCTCCGCTCCGCTCCTCTCCTCTCTGCTTCAGTGGAAACACTTACCACTTTTCACCGCTAATCTCCGCTCATCTCCGCTCCGCTCCGCATCACCTCGCTACGCACCGCTCCGCTGTCCTCCGCTCCGCATCACCTCGCTACGCACCGCTCCGCTGTCCTCCGCTCCCCATCACCTCGCTTATTTTATATGAATATCCGTTCAGCTCTGCCCCGCTCCGCTCGTGCTGTTTCCATTGAAGCGGAGCAGAGATTTCGAGCATAGTGATTGGTCAATTCATGCACCGCTAAGCTCCGCTCCGCCCAGCTCCGCGTCAATGGAAACGCAGCCTAAGGCCTGTAATATGTTGATATTACGGGCTTTAGTCAGCAGTTATTCTAGCAGTTACTGTTAGCAGTTTATTCTATAATTCTAAGTTTAAACTACTTCTGTCAATGGAAAAAACGTAGCATTGCTACAAACTAACTGCTACGAATCTATTCTATAAATAATAAATAAATAATAAATAATGCTGGACAGTTCACACAACATTATCTAGCCCCAAGCTAAGCAGAGCTTCTGTTATGGGTACTAGATAACTGATATACTTAATACAATATATTACATAGATAGATATTTTTTATTATACATAGAAAATACCCAGAACACCCTGAACAAATATCTGCGATCACACAAATATTTGTTCCGAGGCGGGAATCGAACCTGCAACCTCCTGCTTCGCAGGCCAAGCTTCGCCCGCCGCGCCACAGAGGTCGATTCTAACTGCTACGAATCTATTATAACTTCTACGAGTCTATTTTAACTGCTACGAACCTATTTGCACTGCTACGAATCTATTTTAACTGCTACGAATCTATTTTAACTGCTACGAATCTATTTGAACTGCTACGAACCTATTTGCACTGCTACGAATCTATTTTAACTGATACGAATCTATTTTAACTGCTACGAACCTATTTGCACTGCTACGAATCTATTTTAACTGCTACAAACCTATTTGCACTGCTACGAATCTATTTTAACTGCTATGAACCTATTTGCACTGCTACGAATCTATTTTAACTGCTACGAATCTATTTTAACTGCTACAAACCTATTTGCACTGCTACGAATCTATTTTAACTGCTACGAACCTATTTGCACTGCTACGAATCTATTTTAACTGCTACGAATCTATTTGAACTGCTACGAATGCTAGTCTAAACTATTTCTGAAATGGTTTAAAAACTGTTTAAAATTAAACTTATAGATTAATAGCAGTTTATGAGCAACAAAAAAATATTATTATTATTGGCAGACAATATTTATCAGCAGTAAATAATTAGCAGTATTTTTATTTCTAAATAAATTTGTACAAATTATTCGCATTGGGGTACGTACAGGAACTACTCATTATTACTTGTACTATTATTTATTCTGTGTCGTTATGTCGCATGTTGCAGCTATGAAACGGCAATGGAGCCATGCGAAACTGAGACGATCGCACACAACAGAAAGTAAGTTATTAGCCGAGTCAATAATATAAAGGAGGTTAGGTACGCATTATAATCTTACCTATTTTCGCTTTTTGATAAGGCTCCCACTATGATAACCGGGTAAAGTCATTATACCTACTTTAGTATCTAATATGTACCTAATACATACAATATAGAATAGTTGCAATATGAGTGCGAGCGCCGAGGGTCAGACTCAGACTAAAGGAAGGGTAAAGTCATTATACCTACTTTAGTATCTAATATGTACCTAATACATACAATATAGAATAGTTGCAATATGAGTGCGAGCGCCGAGGGTCAGACTCAGACTAAAGGAAGGGTAAAGTCATTATACCTACTTTAGTATCTAATATGTACCTAATACATACAATATAGAATAGTTGCAATATGAGTGCGAGCGCCGAGGGTCAGACTCAGACTAAAGGAAGGGTAAAGTCATTATACCTACTTTAGTATCTAATATGTACCTAATACATACAATATAGAATAGTTGCAATATGAGTGCGAGCGCCGAGGGTCAGACTCAGACTAAAGGAAGGGTAAAGTCATTATACCTACTTTAGTATCTAATATGTACCTAATACATACAATATAGAATAGTTGCAATATGAGTGCGAGCGCCGAGGGTCAGACTCAGACTAAAGGAAGGGTAAAGTCATTATACCTACTTTAGTATCTAATATGTACCTAATACATACAATATAGAATAGTTGCAATATGAGTGCGAGCGCCGAGGGTCAGACTCAGACTAAAGGAAGGGTAAAGTCATTATACCTACTTTAGTATCTAATATGTACCTAATACATACAATATAGAATAGTTGCAATATGAGTGCGAGCGCCGAGGGTCAGACTCAGACTAAAGGAAGGGTAAAGTCATTATACCTACTTTAGTATCTAATATGTACCTAATACATACAATATAGAATAGTTGCAATATGAGTGCGAGCGCCGAGGGTCAGACTCAGACTAAAGGAAGGGTAAAGTCATTATACCTACTTTAGTATCTAATATGTACCTAATACATACAATATAGAATAGTTGCAATATGAGTGCGAGCGCCGAGGGTCAGACTCAGACTAAAGGAAGGGTAAAGTCATTATACCTACTTTAGTATCTAATATGTACCTAATACATACAATATAGAATAGTTGCAATATGAGTGCGAGCGCCGAGGGTCAGACTCAGACTAAAGGAAGGGTAAAGTCATTATACCTACTTTAGTATCTAATATGTACCTAATACATACAATATAGAATAGTTGCAATATGAGTGCGAGCGCCGAGGGTCAGACTCAGACTAAAGGAAGGGTAAAGTCATTATACCTACTTTAGTATCTAATATGTACCTAATACATACAATATAGAATAGTTGCAATATGAGTGCGAGCGCCGAGGGTCAGACTCAGACTAAAGGAAGGGTAAAGTCATTATACCTACTTTAGTATCTAATATGTACCTAATACATACAATATAGAATAGTTGCAATATGAGTGCGAGCGCCGAGGGTCAGACTCAGACTAAAGGAAGGGTAAAGTCATTATACCTACTTTAGTATCTAATATGTACCTAATACATACAATATAGAATAGTTGCAATATGAGTGCGAGCGCCGAGGGTCAGACTCAGACTAAAGGAAGGGTAAAGTCATTATACCTACTTTAGTATCTAATATGTACCTAATACATACAATATAGAATAGTTGCAATATGAGTGCGAGCGCCGAGGGTCAGACTCAGACTAAAGGAAGGGTAAAGTCATTATACCTACTTTAGTATCTAATATGTACCTAATACATACAATATAGAATAGTTGCAATATGAGTGCGAGCGCCGAGGGTCAGACTCAGACTAAAGGAAGGGTAAAGTCATTATACCTACTTTAGTATCTAATATGTACCTAATACATACAATATAGAATAGTTGCAATATGAGTGCGAGCGCCGAGGGTCAGACTCAGACTAAAGGAAGGGTAAAGTCATTATACCTACTTTAGTATCTAATATGTACCTAATACATACAATATAGAATAGTTGCAATATGAGTGCGAGCGCCGAGGGTCAGACTCAGACTAAAGGAAGGGTAAAGTCATTATACCTACTTTAGTATCTAATATGTACCTAATACATACAATATAGAATAGTTGCAATATGAGTGCGAGCGCCGAGGGTCAGACTCAGACTAAAGGAAGGGTAAAGTCATTATACCTACTTTAGTATCTAATATGTACCTAATACATACAATATAGAATAGTTGCAATATGAGTGCGAGCGCCGAGGGTCAGACTCAGACTAAAGGAAGGGTAAAGTCATTATACCTACTTTAGTATCTAATATGTACCTAATACATACAATATAGAATAGTTGCAATATGAGTGCGAGCGCCGAGGGTCAGACTCAGACTAAAGGAAGGGTAAAGTCATTATACCTACTTTAGTATCTAATATGTACCTAATACATACAATATAGAATAGTTGCAATATGAGTGCGAGCGCCGAGGGTCAGACTCAGACTAAAGGAAGGGTAAAGTCATTATACCTACTTTAGTATCTAATATGTACCTAATACATACAATATAGAATAGTTGCAATATGAGTGCGAGCGCCGAGGGTCAGACTCAGACTAAAGGAAGGGTAAAGTCATTATACCTACTTTAGTATCTAATATGTACCTAATACATACAATATAGAATAGTTGCAATATGAGTGCGAGCGCCGAGGGTCAGACTCAGACTAAAGGAAGGGTAAAGTCATTATACCTACTTTAGTATCTAATATGTACCTAATACATACAATATAGAATAGTTGCAATATGAGTGCGAGCGCCGAGGGTCAGACTCAGACTAAAGGAAGGGTAAAGTCATTATACCTACTTTAGTATCTAATATGTACCTAATACATACAATATAGAATAGTTGCAATATGAGTGCGAGCGCCGAGGGTCAGACTCAGACTAAAGGAAGGGTAAAGTCATTATACCTACTTTAGTATCTAATATGTACCTAATACATACAATATACAATAGTTGCAATATGAGTGCGAGCGCCGAGGGTCAGACTCAGACTAAAGGAAGGGTAAAGTCATTATACCTACTTTAGTATCTAATATGTACCTAATACATACAATATAGAATAGTTGCAATATGAGTGCGAGCGCCGAGGGTCAGACTCAGACTAAAGGAAGGGTAAAGTCATTATACCTACTTTAGTATCTAATATGTACCTAATACATACAATATAGAATAGTTGCAATATGAGTGCGAGCGCCGAGGGTCAGACTCAGACTAAAGGAAGGGTAAAGTCATTATACCTACTTTAGTATCTAATATGTACCTAATACATACAATATAGAATAGTTGCAATATGAGTGCGAGCGCCGAGGGTCAGACTCAGACTAAAGGAAGGGTAAAGTCATTATACCTACTTTAGTATCTAATATGTACCTAATACATACAATATAGAATAGTTGCAATATGAGTGCGAGCGCCGAGGGTCAGACTCAGACTAAAGGAAGGGTAAAGTCATTATACCTACTTTAGTATCTAATATGTACCTAATACATACAATATAGAATAGTTGCAATATGAGTGCGAGCGCCGAGGGTCAGACTCAGACTAAAGGAAGGGTAAAGTCATTATACCTACTTTAGTATCTAATATGTACCTAATACATACAATATAGAATAGTTGCAATATGAGTGCGAGCGCCGAGGGTCAGACTCAGACTAAAGGAAGGGTAAAGTCATTATACCTACTTTAGTATCTAATATGTACCTAATACATACAATATAGAATAGTTGCAATATGAGTGCGAGCGCCGAGGGTCAGACTCAGACTAAAGGAAGGGTAAAGTCATTATACCTACTTTAGTATCTAATATGTACCTAATACATACAATATAGAATAGTTGCAATATGAGTGCGAGCGCCGAGGGTCAGACTCAGACTAAAGGAAGGGTAAAGTCATTATACCTACTTTAGTATCTAATATGTACCTAATACATACAATATAGAATAGTTGCAATATGAGTGCGAGCGCCGAGGGTCAGACTCAGACTAAAGGAAGGGTAAAGTCATTATACCTACTTTAGTATCTAATATGTACCTAATACATACAATATAGAATAGTTGCAATATGAGTGCGAGCGCCGAGGGTCAGACTCAGACTAAAGGAAGGGTAAAGTCATTATACCTACTTTAGTATCTAATATGTACCTAATACATACAATATAGAATAGTTGCAATATGAGTGCGAGCGCCGAGGGTCAGACTCAGACTAAAGGAAGGGTAAAGTCATTATACCTACTTTAGTATCTAATATGTACCTAATACATACAATATAGAATAGTTGCAATATGAGTGCGAGCGCCGAGGGTCAGACTCAGACTAAAGGAAGGGTAAAGTCATTATACCTACTTTAGTATCTAACATCTACAGTAGGTAGGTAAAGTTTCTTTTTTCTATTTTCAGTACTAAGAAAAGCATTTCAAAATATTTTTATTGGCACAAGTTATATGCAAAAACCAAGTAGAATTTCCTAATACAGCCTTTCAAAATAAATCACGTTTTTTGCGGAGACAGACGAAAAATACGTGAACGGTTCATCGGAGAAAGTTTGAAATTTTATGAACTTTCATTATGTAAAAGAAAGTACACAAAAACACTCCGGCAACCTTTTTTTACCTATTTTTGATGATTGTTTCAATATGTTTTTCATTACTTTTGATAATAAAAAATACAGTCTTAGGTTATTCTACAAAAAATGACGCCCCACATGCTGGGGTAGGACAGCTTTTTTCAGACCCCTCCCCCGCTGTAATAAAATAAAGTAAAAAATTAAAGGTACCCCATAACTTTTGTGTTTGCTAGATCAGAATAATGGCTGTATTTTGAACTGTAAAGGTAGTGAAATAACGATAATTTACGATGGTACTGAACCTTTCGTGTGCTAGTCCGACTTGAACTTGGCCGTTTTTTTATAAATATTCCTTCGTACCTACCATTTGTTTTGGATTCATTTTACTTACCTAAAAACATCTTAATACTTAGGATACTTACTACACTTGTAGTACTTACTTACTACATAACAAATTAGTTAAATGGCTAGTAGGTACCTATGTAGGTACTCATTCGGATATTTTTGAACGGCACCCACTTACTTCTACCTACTTATGCTTTCAGGCCAGTCAGTTCAACCCAAGGAAGAAATAAAAATTGAACCAGGTGAGTTTTCCAAGTATAACAATACATGAGCATAACACCCAACAGTCATACATAATCCTGAACCTCACACAGGATACCCTGTGTCGTGCGTATCAGGAACTACGAGGACCATGTTACCACAACACACAGACCGGTAACTTTTTTTTGGTATACTAATAGAGAGGCGGATCAAGCAAATGGCCCACCTGATGTTAATTATTTGTAAATCTTACAAAAATTTGTCCTACAGCGGGAATCGAACCCGCAACCTCTTGCATCTTACTACGCCCCCACCGCGCCACAGAGGTCGAAGCATAGGAAGCCTTCCTAGGTAGTTTAATGTTTTAATGTAAGACGATTTATACCTGACAAGTTCATAGGCAGAGGATATAGGTAGGTACCTCGCGCGGTGTGGCTGGCAGAAACTGGATGAGGAGAGCCTCAAACCGGGCTCAGTGGCGTGCTATGGGAGAGACCTATGTCCAGCAGTGGACGGCAGTAAGTTGACGATGACGATGATGATGATAGGTAGGTACGTAGGCTATCTGCTTGATCCGTAAATAGTAGTTGTTTTTTTTTGTTATCTGTTAGTGATTTGTACCAGTTGCATTGAGCGATCTTTAGATGGTTAGTTTGGATCGGTATACAGATAGGTCAACCGTTTCTTTTGTTTTTTTTGTGTTAGACCTTGTTTTGAACCCCCGACTACTGTATTATATTCTGTGCCTTGACGCAAAAACGACGGGGTGTTTTATGTAGATAGATAGATTAACACTTGACTAGTTTGACGTGTTTGTGTGTGTGTGTGTGTGTGTATGTCTGTGTGTGTCTTTCTGTAGCATCGTAGCTCCCGGATGAATGACGGATGAACCGATTTATTTATTTTTTGTTTGTAAGGTGAATTTGTCGGGAGTATTCTTATTCTTTTTTTTTATGAAAATTGATTGGTAGCTTACAGTTAACTTCTTAGCTATGTTTGATCAAAATCGTTTCAGCCGTTTCATTGCATGAGGTTTATTTTATTTTACCTATTATTTAAGCGCACATTACATTATCCAATTTGCAGAGCACTAGATGACCTAGTGTGCTGAATTTGGATTGTGTAATGGCAGTTAGACAGCTAGTGATCCAATCTAGTGCGATCGCATGGACTCTGCCGCACTGCCGCATCTAGTACACTAGCTAGCGCGCTAAATTGCATGGTGTAATGCGCACTAGCGTGCTAAACACTAGATATGCACGGTCCAACGATTTCAATACCGTAGATATGCCCTTACCGTTGAGTGACCGCGCCGAAATGTTTCCACGTGAAATAAGATAGCTCGCTCATTTGGACTCAGTGCACATCTAGACACAGTGCCAGCTGGTCGTGTTGTAATGTTGTCGATTTTCTATGAGAAGTGTCACAAAATGCTATCGTGTGCATTTCGCAAGTGCAACAACAACTCCAAAAACACAAATAAAGCCAAAGGTGTAACATTTCACTTCTAAGTGTTGTGATTTAATTAAATAAGTATTTTTTCTTTCCGTTGTGTAAATTATTCAAGTTAATATGGCGATTGCACACAAATTGCATGAAAGAGACAGTAGTATGTACAACCACTTCAGGAGAAAAAGATACGACACTATTTTCTCGGTGCATTCTAAAACAGACAAGGTGCGATATAAAACCAATATATACAGACACGCGGGTGTACTGAGGCTGCGCTTTATAAGGGATCATCTACCAATGGATATAGAGATATGCTCGGTAGCGTCAGCCGATTCAAGAGCGTAGTCACCGCCTCACAGTGGAACCAATGTATGGAGCGGGTCGGACATAGCCAACTAAAAAAAGTTGATGTCAAAATGTGTTAATCTAATAATGCTATCATGTGCATCTAAGTATTCTCTAACAAAGTCATTCTCGAGACTTTTGCCGTAAGTGCAATATTTAATGAATAAATTAAGGAAATGTTGATATTTTTCATTATTTTGTATGAAAACGAATATTCAAATTGCCATAACTTCGTATTTTCCTACGTTTTCGGAATACGGTTTTATTTACAGTAATCTACACCTACACATCTTCAATATGCACTCGAAACATGGCACGCCAAACGCACAACAGACCAAGGTACAGAATGTCCTATTTTAAATTAAAAACATTATGAAAGTATAGCAACAAATTTCCTTTATTTACTCATATACAGTTCCAATTACCAATAAATACGGGCCAAAACCATGCACACACCAAAAAATAAAGGGTGTTCTGTTTTAAAAATATTACATTACAAAACGTAATATAATAATATTATTTTATAATAACTATGGGAATATTATAATATGGTAATATATTTTTGAATATTACTTCCAAGAATTTAAAAACGAAGAATGAATTAAGGAACTTAAAATAAAAATATTGTTTTTATATTACGTTAGCAATTCTCGCTAAACGTAATTTATTGCTTTTATCGAGTGTGCGTTCCAATTGATAAAAAGGTGCAATGTTTTATGCACAATCAACTAGTGGCTGTTCTATTTTAAAAATATAACATTACTAAACTTAATATTAAAATATTATTTTTATATTAACTATGGGAATATTATATTAAAGCAATTTATATGTTTATATTGGTAGTGAGAATAAGTAACGTAATATAAAAATATTGTTTTTAAATAATGTTACCAATTCTCGCAAAATTTAATTTACAGCTTTTTCGAGTGCGTACCAAATACAGATAAAGAGGTGCAATGGTTAATGCACAAACAAATAGATACAGGATGTTCTATTTTAAAAATATAACATTACAAAACGTAATATTAAAATATTATTTTTATATTAAGTATGGCAATATTATATTAAAGCAATTTATATGTTTATATTGGTAGTGACTAATAAGTAACGTAATATAAAAATATTGTTTTTTATATAATGTTACCAATTCTCGCTAAATGTTATTTACAGGTTTTTACGAGTGTGCATTCCAATTACCAATAAAGAGGTGCCACGTTTTATGCACACATCGCAAGATAGAGGCTGTTCTATTTGAAAAATATTACATTACAAAACGTTACATAAAAATATTATTTTTTAAATTAATTATGAGAATATATAGTACAGTAATATTTAAGTTTATATTATTCGCAAGAATTAGTAACGTAATATAAAATATCGTTTTTATGTTACGTTATAACATAGTAAAATAATAATAATTAATTCGCGCTAAATGTTATTTAGAGCTGTGTACGTTTCAATTACCAATAAAGAGGTCAACGTTCATATATACACCACAAAATAGAGAGTGTTCTATTCTAAAGATATTACATATATAATTTTTTTTTTCCCACGTTTTATATATACACCACAAAATAGAGAGTGTTCTATTCTAAAGATATTACATATATAATATTATTATTTTATTACGTTTCCAATTCTCCCTAAACCTAAATTCAAATCTACGCGAATGTGCGAGGGTCTGTTAAAAAAGGTTGTTGAGAATTTTCGGAAAGTTTCAATATTATGCGATCTATTTTATAAAACCCATCAGATCTGCTCACCCATAAATTAACTAAAATTAATTAAAACCGCAAGTCTACCCAAAGCTGTTAGGTTCAGGTAGGTAAGAACGATAATAGCCTCACTAATTCTCTACTAAACCTCACTCTAGAAAGAGTAGCAGTATTTCATGCAATGAAGGTATTTTACATAACCTTTTGTTATCTTCTGATCCCCTTGCATCAAGCAAGCGTCCAAAATTTTTAATTTTTTTAAATCATATTTTACAGACTTTTACAACATTGTTGAATCAGATAATTCTGTAAGCGATTTTGAATTTGTTAATGTTTCTGACATGATATAAATCGATTCAGAATCGGAATCACACGACATAAATAGTGATGAGGACGAGGTGACTAATTTGTATTTTATTATAAGTAATATTGATTCTGTACATAAATATAGGTAGGCACTTTAATAACTTTATAAAAATTCAATGTTATTAACTCTTATTGTTTAAATTTAAAAATCATAATACAGGTAACCAGTTATTTAATATATAAGTAATAGGCATAATAATGTAAAGTAATGCTTTTTTATTTGGCTTCCATGGGAGTCTTCAATACCAAACTGAACCAACACTTTATGTCATTGCAAAATGTCCAACAAAATTGAGCGCATATGTTATTTATTGAATTATTTTTGTTTATTGTGTTATGTTAGGGATTTATATAGCTAGTTATTTAGAGTAGGTATTTAATTAAATTATGTTAATCATTTAATCTCGACCTATAATGATTCACTATTTATATCTGATTTGCTCTACATTACACAAAGGTTAACTGGAGAAAATGCTAATTAGCATTAAGTTCGCCTATGTACTGCTTTTTTGTCTTGTGTAATAATTTTCTATCTCTATATATTGTATTATTTATTACTTACAAAACAAAAATTAGGTATGTACTAACTCAAGTATTTGTTGTACCTAAAAAAATACCTAAAATTATGATCCAAAGTTCAAATTCCAAAGTCATGTGTCTACTGTTTTATTTTTATCTTTCTTTATGAACCCACAACCTGAATTTAAAGTTGTCCACATTCACACATGCACAGCACCAAATCTTAGCATCCGATACTAATAACTCAGTTTTTATTACACCAGTACAACATATTTAGGTAGGTAATTTTACTACCTAATTAGTGAGGTTATTGTCTTTCTGGTACCTGAAGCCAACCCTTTTCATCTAGTTTTGGTTTCAAACTATTAGTTAAACGTAAATTCTATTATAAATAATTTCGTGATCAATTTTATTAAAATAGACCGGAATAATATTGAAACTTTAAAAAGCAAACAACCCTGTTTTCAAGAGACACATTCGCATAAAGCTGAATTTACGTTTAGTAAGAACTGGTAACGTAATATAAAAATTATATTTGTATGTAACGTTTTGTAATGTCATATTTTTCAAAAAGATCTCTATCACCTCTATCTTGTGGTGTGTGCATAAAACCTCTTTATTGGTAATTGAAACGCACACTCGTAAAAAGCTGTAAATTACATTTAGCGAGAATTTGTAACATTATTAAAAACAATTGTTTTATATTACGTTACTTATTCTCACTACCAATATAAACATTATAAATTGCTTTAATATAATATTCCCATAGTTAATATAGTAAAAATATTTTAATATTACGTTTTGTAATGTTATATTTGTAAAATAGAACATCCACTATCTAGTTGTTTGTGCATAAACCATTGCACCTCTTTATCTGTAATTGGAACGCACACTCGTAAAAGCTGTAAATTAAATTAAGCGAGGATTGGTAACATTATTTAAAGACAATATTTTTATATTACGTTACTTATTCTCACTACCAATATAAGCATATAAATTGCTTTAATATAAAAATAATATTTTAATATTACGATTTGTAATGTTATATTTTTAAAATAGAACATCTTCTATCTAGTTGCGTGTGCATAAAACATTGCACCTCTTCATCTGTAATTGGAACTCACACTCGCAAAAAGGTGTAAATTACATTTAGCGAGGATTGGTAATATTTTATAGAAACAATATTTTTATATTACTTTACTTATTCTAACTACCAATATAAACATAAATTGCTTTAATATAATATTCCCATGGTTAATATAAAAATAATATTTTAATATTAAGTTTAGTAATGCTATATTTTTAAAATAGAACATCCACTATCTAGTTGTTTGTGCATAAAACATTGCAACTCTTGATCGGTAATTGGAACGCACACTCGATAAAAGCAATAAATTACGTTTAGCGAGAATTGCTAACGTAATATAAAAACAATATTTTTATTTTAAGTTCCTTAATTCTTTCTTCGTTTTTAAATTCTTGGAAGTCATATAAAAAATATATTACCATAGTATAATATTCCCATAGTTATTATAAAATAATATTATTATATTACGTTTTGTAATGTAATATTTTTAAAACAGAACACCCTTTATTTTTTGGTGTGTGCATGGTTTTGGCCCCTATTTATTGGTAATTGGAACTGTATTTGAGTAAATAAAGGAAATTTGTTGCTATACTTACATAATGTTTTTAATTTAAAATAGGACATTCTGTACCTTGGTCTGTTGTGCGTTTGGCGTGCCATGTTTCGAGTGCATATTGAAGATTGTAGGTGTAGATTACTGTAAATAAAACCGTATTCCGAAAACGTAAGAAAATACGAAGTTATGGCAATTTGAATATTCGTTTTCATACAAAATAATGAAAAATATCAACATTTCCTTAATTTATTCATTAAATATTGCACTTACAGCAAAAGTCTCGAGCATGACTTTGTTAGAGAATACTTAGATGCACATGATAGCATTATTAGATTAACACATTTTGACATCAACTTTTTTTAGTTGGCTATGTCCGACCCGCTTCATACATTGGTTCCACTGTGCGCCTGCGCCGCGCCGCGTCCGCGTCATTGAGTTTTAATTTATTGCATGCAATATTGGTAGTGGTATTAACCAATGAATAAACGCGTATTTGATTTAAAAAAAAAACTCATATTTTAGAAGATAAATAATTTAAGTATTTTAAAAGAAGTAGTAGTATTTAGTATTTTATTATTATTATTAATTAGTATTTTATTCTTGTATTTTAGTATTTTATACATTTGTTTTAATTTAATATTTTAGATTTCCGCTAGATAATGTTACCAAAGGCAGATTGTCTTTTTTTTTTTTAAATGGATTTAAATTCATTTGACATGACTGAGTTTTTTTTCTTTTTTTTTTGCTAACTTTGCAGGTACCTGCAAAGTTAGGATGGGGCAACTAGCACAAAGACATCACTTAGGTACGGAGGGCACCACTTAGGCACGGAGGTGGCGTGTCTTACTGCTATTCTCTCATTTATATATTTTTCTTTGAGCGCAAAAAGTTGAACCTCTTAGAGGTTGGAACTAGGGGCTCAAGATCGGCATACAATTATTTATTTTTTAATGTATGTAGGTATTTGCGCGCCGTCAACAGTATTTTTAAGCACAACAAAAATATTGTTATCTGTTAATTTGATGCACTTTTTCACTGATATAAAGTTTATGTATATTTAGCAAACTATTTACTAAGTTCACTGTCTTTTGTGTTAAGAAGACTGTAATCAAATAACTTTTTCACTGTTCAACATCACTTTTTTGTCACTGTTTTATCTGTACAAAATCTTTGTTTATCAGTAAAGTTAGTATGAGATAACGTTTGTACACTCGAAACACGTTACTATTTCTCGATTATAATGAGTTTAATGGTAAAAAAAAACATTTTTTCTATTTATTTGTAACAAAAATAACGGAGCTCAATGTTTACAAGTATGGCAGCGCCATCTCTCTGCCAATTAATAGACATTCTTTGTAAATAACTTGTTTTAATTTACTGACCCACTCCACTACATTTAACAGTTTAATTACTATTATTTTGCTTATTATCTGATGAGTTTGCTGACCGTACATAGATTGCACACTTTTTAGACAACAACACATATTTTCAATTTCAGGACTTAGAGGACGTTTATTTGTTCTCAAAAGTGTGTGCAATATGATTGCACATTAAATGGTAATATAAGTTTATAGACAAAATCACGATTTTTAACTATGTGTGCGTCTACTAGTGCGTCAGCACTTTGTTAACGCACACATCCAAATACAATGCAACAGTTTTCGGGGTCAGGGCATATCTACGATATTGAAATCTTTGGCACGGTCAGTCGGTCGGCGTGCGTTCGAACAGGAAGACGTATTTTTGGTTTAAAATCAAAATGTAGATCCCAATCTCAAAAAAAATACTAAAATCAGATGGCTCCAATACGTTCACAATGTTCATATTTGACACATTTTCTCAGCGATAAATATTCTTTGACCCAACATTTTCGGCGTCTTTTTAGGGTTCCGTACGTACCCAAAGGGTAAAACAGGACCCTATTACTAAGGCTCGGCTGTGCGTCAGTCTGTCCGTCTGTCACCAGGCCGTATCTCATGAACTGTGATAGTTAGACAGTTGAAATTTTCACAGATGATGTATTTCTGTTGCCGCTATAACAAAAAAACAAAAAAAAACAGAATAAAATAAATATTTAAGGGGGCTGCCATACAATGCTGCCATTTTTCTGGTGTTTTGATGATGCCATATTCGTTTAGCGCTCTTGGAAAGGTGCGGTTTGGCCAACGTTCACTACCGAAATGAAAAGGAAGTTAAACTAACTAGCGTCGCTAGCTAGTGTAGTGTAATGAGCGAGCTCTTTTTATATCGCACTAGGACACTAAATGAAAAGGAAGTTAAACTAACTAGCGTCGCTACCTAGTGTAGTGTAATGAGCGAGCTCTTTTTATATCGCGCTAGGGCACTAAATGAAAAGGAAGTCAAACAAACTAGCGTCGCTAGCTAGTGTAGTGTAATGAGCGAGCTCTTTTTATATCGCACTAGGGCACTAAATGAAAAGGAAGTCAAACTAACTAGCGTCGCTAGCTAGTGTAGTGTAATGAGCGAGCTCTTTTTATATCGCACTAGGGCACTAAATGAAAAGGAAGTTAAACTAACTAGCGTCGCTAGCTAGTGTAGTGTAATGAGCGAGCTCTTTTTATATCGCACTAGGGCACTAAATGAAAAGAAGTTAAACTAACTAGCGTCGCTAGCTAGTGTAGTGTAATGAGCGAGCTCTTTTTATATCGCACTAGGGCACTAAATGAAAAGGAAGTTAAACTAACTAGCGTCACTAGCTAGTGTAGTGTAATGAGCGAGCTCTTTTTATATCGCACTAGGGCACTAAATGAAAAGGAAGTCAAACAAACTAGCGTCGCTAGCTAGTGTAGTGTAATGAGCGAGCTCTTTTTATATCGCACTAGGGCACTAAATGAAAAGGAAGTTAAACTAACTAGCGTCGCTAGCTAGTGTAGTGTAATGAGCGAGCTCTTTTTATATCGCACTAGGACACTAAATGAAAAGGAAGTTAAACTAACTAGCGTCACTAGCTAGTGTAGTGTAATGAGCGAGCACTTTTTATATCGCACTAGGGCACTAAATGAAAAGGAAGTTAAACTAACTAGCGTCGCTAGCTACTGTAGTGTAATGAGCGAGCTCTTTTTATATCGCACTAGGGCACTAAATGAAAAGGAAGTCAAACTAACTAGCGTCGCTAGCTAGTGTAGTGTAATGAGCGAACTCTTTTTATATCGCACTAGGGCACTAAATGAAAAGGAAGTTAAACTAACTAGCGTCGCTAGCTAGTGAAGTGTAATGAGCGAGCTCTTTTTATATCGCACTAGGGCACTAAATGAAAAGGAAGTTAAACTAACTAGCGTCGCTAGCTAGTGTAGTGTAATGAGCGAGCTCTTTTTATATCGCACTAGGGCACTAAATGAAAAGGAAGTTAAACTAACTAGCGTCGCTAGCTAGTGAAGTGTAATGAGCGAGCTCTTTTTATATCGCACTAGGGCACTAAATGAAAAGGAAGTTAAACTAACTAGCGTCGCTAGCTAGTGTAGTGTAATGAGCGAGCTCTTTTTATATCGCACTAGGGCACTAAATGAAAAGGAAGTTAAACTAACTAGCGTCGCTAGCTAGTGTAGTGTAATGAGCGAGCTCTTTTTATATCGCACTAGGGCACTAAATGAAAAGGAAGTCAAACTAACTAGCGTCGCTAGCTAGTGTAGTGTAATGAGCGAGCTCTTTTTATATCGCACTAGGGCACTAAATGAAAAGGAAGTCAAACAAACTAGCGTCGCTAGCTAGTGTAGTGTAATGAGCGAGCTCTTTTTATATCGCACTAGGGCACTAAATGAAAAGGAAGTTAAACTAACTAGCGTCGCTAGCTAGTGTAGTGTAATGAGCGAGCTCTTTTTATATCGCACTAGGGCACTAAATGAAAAGGAAGTTAAACTAACTAGCGTCGCTAGCTAGTGAAGTGTAATGAGCGAGCTCTTTTTATATCGCACTAGGGCACTAAATGAAAAGGATGTTAAACTAACTAGCGTCGCTAGCTAGTGTAGTGTAATGAGCGAGCTCTTTTTATATCGCACTAGGGCACTAAATGAAAAGGAAGTTAAACTAACTAGCGTCGCTAGCTAGTGTAGTGTAATGAGCGAGCTCTTTTTATATCGCACTAGGGCACTAAATGAAAAGGAAGTTAAACTAACTAGCGTCGCTAGCTAGTGTAGTGTAATGAGCGCTAAATCTAGCGCTCTGCAAATTGGATAATGTAATGAGCGCTTTAACAAAAAATTACTAAAGGTAATTTTCGATTTCTTACAGATATTGAGCTCAAGAATGAACCCGGTCTGTTCTTCAAAGAAATTCCTCCAGCTTCAGATGACGAACAGGTACCTAACATAACATACCTACCTATAACGCGTCGGTCACATACTATACAATAGGATCGGCCGCGGCCCGACTCACCACGGTCCGACTGGACAGGCTCGGATTAATTAAATAGGATTGCCTGTTTCGTGGGCATCAGGAACTTCGAGTACCGTGCTACCACAAAACACAGATTTGGATTTGGAGAAACGTGTTTTCCTCGTGCCTGCTGGCGAACCTATCCATTTTTTTTTTTAAGTTATGCTTTCCTATTTTGCTCTCTATTTTCTGTATGTAATTGTATATTGTTATTTATATAGTACTAGCGACTCGCCCCGGCTACGCAGGGGTAGCCCCCGGTGAATTTGGGAAGCCCCAAATATTATTGCCCTGATTAACGTGTCCGTGCGTCAACCGAGGTCCGTGCTGAAAATCAGCGTTGTAGTTCACTGCAGCATTATGCTGAGCACGGACCTTTTTTGACGGCACTATAAGCAACAAATATTTATTTGTGTATTTGTGTACCCAAGCTGTGGGTATTTGTTGTTCAAAATAAATTATTTATATTCTGTTCTTTCTATTCTATTATTGATGGTGTGAGCGAGCTGAACATAATGCATGTTTATTCGGTGACTTATGATGAAAACGAAACTACTTGGATTATAATTGATTGGTTGTGTGGGTGTGGTGTGGGGCTCATTGACATCAGCTCTGATTACCTACCTACTTATTTTGTCAACATCAGCATTTCTTAAAACTTTTTGAAAAATATTAATTTCGAGAAAATCTAATTAGTTTGCAAACGGGCATTTTTAACCCCCGACGAAAAACGAAAGGGTCTTATAAGTTTGACGTGTCTGTATGTGTGTGTGTCTGTCTGTCCCATCGTAGCTCCCGATTGGATGAACCATTTTTTTTTTGTTTGAAAGTTTCATTTGTTGGGAGTGTTCTTAGCTTTGTTTGATCCAAATCGGTTCAGACGTTTCATTGCGTTGGGGTTTTTTTTAATATTTACAAAATTAATTACTTGTTATAAATGTAAAACCAGTCTTGTTGTTTAATATTAATGTATGACTTCTAGGACTGGCTGGACGTGGCCGGCGCCGACACCCGCGACTATTTAAAGGAGGCCGAGTTGCAGCTGCGCTTTGACCTTCCCGACCTCTGGCAACCTCCACCCTGCACGGAACCTCCACAATCTTACGCGCCAAGCGTCCACTTCTCAGGCTTGGGAGAATGTGTCCCACAGTCACCAGTTACTATACAACAGCCATACTCGTTACCCCTCCCACACGTACAGACTCCAAACCCCTTGGACCAATTTAAACCATCCCATGTGACAAACGCCCACTTCTCAGGCTGGGGAGAATGTGTCCCACAGTCACCACTGCCTGCACAACAGCCATACTCGTCACCCCTCAACTTACACATGCAGACTCCAACCACCTTGGGCCAATTAAAACCATCCCATGTGGCAAACGCCCACTTCTCAGGCTTGGGAGAATATGTCCCACAGTCACCACTTCCTGCACAACAGCCTTACTCGTCACCCGTCCACTTACATACGCAGACTCCGACCCCCTTGGGCCAATTAAAACCATCCCATGTGACAAACGCCCACTTCTCAGGCTTGGCAGAATATGTCCCACAGTCACCACTTCCTGCACAACAGCCATACTCGTCACCTGTCCACTTACACATGCAGACTCCGACCCCCTTAGACCAATTAAAACCATCCCATGAGACAAACGT